>OY282644.1:130768421-132074019 GCA_958299015.1 Tetanocera ferruginea
ACTGTACAGTTTGAGGTTTAAGTTACGAAAGATAGCAGACTTAATTAATTAAATAATCGAATTCAATATTTGAACACATATTATCTGGCTGACGGTATAGTAAGCTATAATGGTAGTTTTGACACAAAAATGTATACATTAACTGTATAAATATGTGTACAAGCAAATTTGCACACTTTAAATTTTCAAAAAACTTGACAATATTTGTAATAAAAAAATTATTTTACAAAGAACTGGATGTACAAAAAGAATGAAAATGTTTTATTTTTGATTTGTACGATAACGTTATACAAACATAACTATCTGATTTCGATGCCATCTGTCTGTCGTCTACTTTTTAACTGAATTAGTGCATAATTTTTTACACCACCAGAGGTTAACACAGGGGTTAATTTGTTGCATTGCGTGCATGTTAATTTAAATGCAAAAACTAACAATGTCGGCTAGAAATTTCTGCGAATTTGATGATTCGTCAAATGCGGACTTGAAATTTTCCGAACTAATTAAGGTTATTGAGTTATCTAATGTTTAAAGATAGTTTGTACATATTTCATATTTAATCATGAATCACCGTACATACTTATCTTAAAATTCCAAGGCGTAATTTTACATTAGGGAGTTCCAAAAAACTTGTTCAGTCTTTGTTAGATAGGTAATGGGGTAAAGTATTTTTGATAAGGCTTTTTTTTCAGATTGTATTTTGGTAAGGGTTTAGAGGTCACGCTAATCGTATTTTCTCTAAAAATCCGGTTTTTCCGAAATTTTTTTTTGAATTTCAAGCAAAAAATGCTCAATAACATACATATATTTTCTTAGTATATGACTCATCATTTCGAAAGAAAAATGTTCAGACTTAACTTTAGTGTACTTATATCAGAAGTTTTGGAATTTATTTTGGACATTTGGGTGTCATATATTTAATTTTTTTGTAAAATTTGCGTACTTTTTTAAAAAACGCTCATATCTTTTGAAAAGTAAACATACTTTTTTAACCAAAGCCAGAAAATGCTGGCTTCGGGCTTGACACACAAATGGCATGTGTTTGAAAATGTCTCTGACTTGCTTTGGCTCAAAATTTGATACTATTTAGTAGACTGGATCGAAATTTAGATTTCGCCGGTCGGGGTCTCGAAAGTTAAGGGAACTCATTAAAATGATTTCTGCATACTTTTTTTTCAAATCGGAGAAACACCGCCGAAGCAATTTTGATTCACATTTTTTATTGTGAAAAATGAAAAGTTACAACCAAAAAAACTTTTTAACAAAAAAAAAACCTACTTCAAAATCACTACAAAGTAAGAAATAATTTTAAATTACTTTACCTATTAATCTTGGTCAAATATGATAATTTATTTATATACTTTTATATATTGGAAATCTTATTACTTTCATTTTTAATAATTTATTTTATTTTTGTCATAAATATATTAATTATTTTATGACAATAAAAGCTTTGTAGTCGGCGCTAATCTTTGTTATTAAATCATGATATTTGTACCATACATGCTCTATTTTAAACTTTTTGTATTTTTCAATATCCTTCTTTGGAGGTTTTGTATTAATTTCAAATCTTACTTTAAAAGGAATTTTAAAAGCTCAACATTCTCAATCTACTGTTGCTTTTGTATGTTGAAGCTGCACAAGAATTGATTTTATAAGCGCTGACTTCGAAGTTTTTATTATCATAAAATAATTAATATATTTATGACAAAAATAAAATAAATTATTAAAAATGAAAGTAATAAGATTTCCAATACATAAAAGTATATAAATAAATTATCATATTTGACCAAGATTAATAGGTAAAGTAATTTAAAATTATTTCTTACTTTGTAGGGATTTTGAAGTAGGTTTTTTTTTTTGTTAAAAAGTTTTTATTTCTTCCTTTTTAGAGAATATGACAAATTTTAGAAAAAAGTGTGTAAACTATGTTTAATTGTAACCTAATTATGTAACCTCTTAATTTTGAAAATGCCTTTTCTGTCGTCTTTTATTCTGTACGTCTCTTTTGATTTACGTCTGTACGTCTCTATATTTACGTCTCTTTTGATTTTTTTTTAATATATTTGCAGGAATTAATTTTACGTTATATTATTCTTAAGGAGAATTTCAAATGTAAAACTTTATTCATAAAAATTTTGTTTTACTTATTTCTATTTTGGTCGTTATTTTCAATTTCTGCCTCTTTACAATTTTTATTAAAGTGTCACGCCCTGTTTCGAATCCCGCCTATGAACTTTATTGATCATACTTTATAATAATTCAACCTTGCTCTGCACCAAATTTCTAGCCTACTTTCTTGATCGGATTTTGTTATAACTCTACCTACTCTTGTATCGTTTTCAGTAACCCAATGTCAATATTGACCGAGATATAGTGTTTTTTCTAGTAGTGTCACGCCTCTTTGTCGAATTTCGCCCACTTTGCCATACTGTTTTCAATAATTCTACCCATTCTTACAATGAATTTTTCACCCTTGTGTCAATATTATACAGTTTTTTCAAACACTGCCATACCCCTTAGACGAATAACGCCCAATTCCTCGGTAGTGATTTATTATATTTGTCCCTACATCTGTACTTCATTTCAGTACCCTAGCGTCAATAGTATTCGATATAGTGTTTTCTAATACTGCCACACCCCTTTGTCGAATGACGCCCACTTTTTTGACAGTCATTTGTAGTAAGTGTGCCTACCTCTGTACTAAGTATCAGTACTCTAGTGTCAATATTATTCGAGATACTGTGTATTTCATGTATTGACACACCCCTTTATCAAACAACGCCCACTTTACTGAAATTATTTTTTTATTATTGTGCCTAACTGTTCCTACCTCTGTAGTAAACTTGAGTACTCTAGTGTCAATATTATTCGAGATATAGAGCTTTTCTAATATTGCCACACCTCTTTGTCGGATAACGCTCACTTAATTCACCGTAGTTTTTTATAATTGTACCTTCCCTTGCATTTTTGCCTCAGTACCCTAGTATCAATATTTACTGAGATACATTGCTTTTATTATAGTGACGCGCCCCTTTATCGAATATCGCCCACATTCTTGGCAGTAAATTTTTATACTTGCTTCTACCTCTGTACTAAATTTTAGTATCCTAGCGTCAATAGTATTTGAGATACAGTAATTATTATATATTGCCACACCCCTTTGTTGAATAACGCCCACTTTATTAATATTTATTTTTATTAATTGTGCCTACCTGTGTACTTAATTTCAGTACTCTAGTGTAAATTTTATTTGCGAAACAGGGTTTTTCCAATATTGCCACACCCTTTTTTCGAATAACGCCCACTTAAGTGATCGTAATTTTTAATATTTGTGCCTGCCCTTGTAATTTTACTGTGAATTTTATTTCTCTAGTGGCAATATTTACTGAGATGCAGTGTTTTTCTTATAGCAACACGCCCCTTTGTCGAATACCTCCCACTTTTATAAACGGGTACCTCCGCGCTTATGAGGTCTATATGTTGACAAAAAATCACGGCAATCGGGCTAGTACTTTAGGAGTAATCGATATACATACATTCACAAAAAAAAAAAAAACAGAGAAACCAATCAACTTGAGAACCTCCACCTTTTTGAAGTCGGTTAAAAAACATGTTTTTTTTACCAAAAAGGACCTTCAGGAGAATCAAAATTGCTTCGGCAGTTTTTCTCCGATTTGAAAAAAAAGTATGCAGAAATCATTTTAATGAGTTCCTCTTGCTTTTGAGACCCCGACCGGTTGAATTTTTTTTATCCATATAAGAATGATCCAGTCTACAATTTAGGAGAGTTCAAAAACTCTCAAGGCCCAGTTTAAATTTTGTTTGATGAAAATGTTAAAATTTTTTTTTGTCTTTACTGTTTTGGAAAACATCTAAATAAGAATCTGTAAAAAAAATTAAGGATTAAATTCAAAGCGAAAAATTGAGCTATATTTGAGCTATATATTGAGCTCAAAATTTGATACTATTAAGGAGAGTTCAACAACTTTTAAGGCCCAGTTTAAATTTTGTTTGATGAAAATGCTAAAATTTGTTTTTGTTTTTATCGGTTTTAGAAAACATCTTAATACGAATGTGTAGAAAAAATTCATGATTAAATTCAAAGCGAAAAATTGAGCTTTTTAATTTATGCGTATTTTTTTTTTCTTTTTTTAATTTTTAACTTTTTGTTGATCACGTGGAAGCCAAAACTGTTTTCCTTTCATGATTTTTGTTTCGTTTCGGGCTACCTGGAGCGGAGATATCGTGTAAGCCGTAAGAGACCTCACTTTCGCGTCCTAAACTTTTACGCGCTGTAGAACTATAACTATTGATGTAAAAAAAAAATTGTTAATATATTTATGTTTGACTCAACGAAAAATGTAAAAAAATTATTTTTATATATAATAAAATAAAAAAAAAAAATACAGCCATGCAAAACAACCTACTTTTTTAGTCAAACAAAATTGAAACTGTACCTTAATAGCACGGTTCCAACCATACTCTGAAAGGCCCTTTTCAAATACATTGTCATATTAAAGCAAAATTTTAAAGTCAATACCGCGCTATTATGTTATAGCAATGATTTTTTTATTTATGTATGAAAAGTATTTAATTAATTTTTTTGCCATTGCCTTAACAATGTAAAATGATTTAATTTCACTTTTGAGATATTCATACAAGCCAACACTTTTCTATATGCAAGAGCACACTCATCACTAACAAATACACACAGACACACACACACACACACACACACACACACACTGATACAACCAAATAAATTAGAGAGGAAGTGCTTCCGGTCTTGCGTATGGAAATATTTTTATTTCTTCTAGCTTAGATAAAAAAATAAATAAAAAAGCAAAACAAAAAAAAAAAAAAAAATAAATAAAATATTTCATTTATGCAGCGATTGCGTTACGCATATTAAATAACAGCTTTTCGAAACAAGGCATCACCAAAACAATTGAATTGTTGTTGTTGTTGTTTCGTATTATTGTTGTTTTGTGCAATCACATTTTGGTCTTCTACGTTGTTGTTTCATTACATTTTTGTTGTTGTTGTTGTTGTTATTGTTGTTGTTTTCATTGTTGCCTTTGTTGTTCTGTGGTGTTTGGTGACATATGAAGTTTCTATTAATATACAAATTAATTATGTATTATCGTTATTCGTTGACTTATTCGTATTCGAAATTCGTCAAGCTGTGCCAGCAGAACACATTGAATGCTTAAACTAGCCATTCACACGCAAGCAAAAAAAGTTCAAATCATGTGACAAGCAGAAATTAGTTGTGGTGGAAATTCAAAAACTTCCCGCTACACTAAAAACAAAAAAAAAAAAACAAAACATAAGTAATTTTGCCTAAGTCAGCCTAAGAAACTTAAGCCATTTAACAAAAATCGTATTTAGTTAGGCGACAAAAGTTGATGCAAAAAAAGTTACGACAAGCTTAAAAAAAATTAAAAAAAAACAAAGTGGCCATTTCAGCCCTTGAAAGAACTTTGGCGGAGCTTCTTATGATCAATTGTGTTGTGTGTGTTATTAAATTTTTGCACACAATTAACCGAAAACTGAATCTACAAGTTTTATGCCGACTCCGAACGGCTAAAGTTCATGTTCTCAAGAAGCTTTACATGGCATTATTTACTCTCTGAGGTTTGCCATTGTCTGCAGAGAGGTGGTGACCGATCAGAAAAATGTTTTTTTTTTAAAAAAACTTTTCGCCGCAACTGCGAATCGAACTCGGGCTGCGAGCATGCTAAGAAACACACATAACCTACATGCCACGGCCACCATAATTTTTATCAAGGAAAATTTTTATCTGTATGAAAATTTAAAATAAAAATTACAAACTTTTTAATTTTAACTCGCAGAGAAATTAAGTTAGAAAATTAAACTAAAATTCTTACTCGATACCTTTTAAAGACTTCTACAAACATTTTATTAACGGTGTGCACACTCGATACTGCTTTGGTGTAGTAATTTGCATTTTGATTATCTAGGTGTACGAGTACATTAATTAATTGAATTTGTGCATCGAATTTTGGTTGGTATTCCATGCAAACAACAACGCTGCTTCCTGTGCTCGAAACAGTTGTTTTTTTTATTCGTCCCAACTGTTTGTTTATTTTGTTAAGTACACTGAAGAAAATCTTTGCTTAAAATGTTGCTGTTTCTTATAAAAAATTATACTAACAATTTCACTTCTCTACTTCTTTAAGTTAAATTCAATATTTTCCTTTAGAAAAATTACATAAAAGTGGAAGCTCAAAACTAATGCTGAAGATAGTCAAAGGTTTTTAAGCTACATGGAACATAACCTTTAAGCATGTTTCATAAAAAAGGGTGTTTTTTTAAGAGCTTGCTGATTTGAAATTTAAATAAAACACATGCCAAATTATGAAATGGCCAAAAAAATTTTTTATTTTGTAGATCATTTCTTGGCATTTGAAATATAAATATAATTTCGGGCATATGACCACCACGACTATTCGGCGCAAATGTCATTCTGGAGGTTCAATTTTCGACCACCTTTTCAAGCATTTGAGAGCGTATTTCAGCAATGACACGTTGAATATTGGTTTCCAAGGCGTCAACCGTTGCTGGTTTATCCACATAAACCAATGACTTCACGTATCCCCAAAAAAAATAAACAAGTGGCGTCAAATCACACGAACGCGGAGACCAATTCACCGGTCCATTTCTCGAAATAATCTTGTCGTTGAAATGTTCTTTCAATAAGTCGATTGTTTCGCCCGCAGCATTATAAGTGGCACCATCCTGTTGAAATCATATTTCGTGAAGATTTGGCAACAAAAATTCATTGATCATGGTTCTGTATCGATCTCCATTCACGGTAACGCGGCGTCCTTCCTCATTTTAAAAGAAATAAGGACCGATGATTCCACCAGCTCAAAGACCGCACCTAACAGTACATTTATCGGGATGCATTAGTAATTCTCGAACGGCGTGTGGATTATCTTTGCTCCAAATACGGCAATTTTGCTTGTTGACATTTCCATTCAACCAAAAATGCGACTCATCACTGAAGAGAATTTTGCGGTAAAAAAGCGGATCTTCGTCTTATTGATTAAGCGATCAATTACTGAATTCACGGCGCATTTGATGATCGTGTGGCTTTAATTGCTGCACCAATTTTGTAGTTTGTATGACACCAAACCCAAATCCTTATGCAAAACTTTCCATTAAGTCGATGGACAAAGTTCAACTTCTTGCGCACGACGACGAATCGATAAATTGTCGTTTTTTTCGACACTGGCCTCAACAACAGCAATATTTTCTTCTGTACGCACTCTTCTCATTCTTCTCGGTGACTTGGCATCCAAAAAAGTGAATGTGGACCGAAATTTGGTAATTACACTCTTTATGGTGGTCTCAGACGGACGATTATTTGCACCATAAAATTCACGAAGTGCTCTATGATTATGATTCAAAATAAAACAAGTAAAGAAAGTCTAAAGTCGGTCTAGGCCGACTATGAAATATCCTAAACCTACTTTTCCAAAATACAATAATATTATTGAAAATGGGCGTTTCCGTGGGCGGATGAAGCCTATATTTTATATGCATTTAAATGTTGATGAAAAATTTACACACACCAAGTTTCATTCATGTAGCACACAGTTAATGCCTTTATTGTGCTTTTGCTATGGGAGGTGGGCGTGTTCACGGACGGCTTACTCCCAATTTTTGAACAAACTTTAGTTTTGGTATAAAATACATACATACCAAAATTGATATCTCTATGAAAAATGTAATCTTATTTATTCAGTTTTAAACTTTTTGGGTTGTATGGGATGTAGGCGTGTCCGTGGGCGGATGAGGCCCATTTTCCTAAACCATCTTTTTTTTTGTCATAAAAAACATACGTGCCAACTTTTATCTCTTTAGGTTAAACAGAGGCTTATTTATTCCGTTTTCAATTTTTGGGTTGTATGAGAGGTGGGCATATCCGTGAGCGGATGAAACCCATTTTTCGCATACATCTTTGTGTTGATACAAAACACATACACACCAAATTTTATTGTTGTAGGTCAATTATGAGCTTATTTATGCAATTTTCAATTTTTGGGTTGTATGGGAGGTAGGCGTGTCTGTGGGCGGATGATGTTTTTTTTTCAAAACCATCTTTATTTTGTCATAAAAAACATCCGTTCCAAGTTCTGTCTCTGTAGGCTAAACACCGTAGGCAGATGACACCCATTTTTCGAAGACATCGTGGTTTTGATACAAAACACATACACACAAAATTTTATTGTTGTAGGCAAATTACGAGCTTATTTATGCAGTTTTCAATTTTTGCGTTGCATGGAAGGTAGGCGTGTCTGTGGGCGGATTCCAAAAATATTCAATGGTGCAGATCCTTGGGTCCATGTGACCATGTGTACCAAGTTTCATCCAATTATCTCAACTCCTTCTTCTTATCCTGTGTATACGGACAACACACAGACGGACAAACGGACGGGCGGACATGGATAGCTCAACTCACGTGGTGACGCTGATCAAGAACATTTATACTGTTCTATACCGGTCTCGCTTCGTTCTATGCGTTACAAACGTTTGCACAAAGTTAATATACCCTGACCTTTCAGGTTTAGGGTATAAAAATATAATCGTAAATTTTACTTTAAAAACAATTATGCATATTTACAAAAGTCTCTTTGCAACATTTTTCCAATCACCCACTTGCCAACCAGCTATTTAACTCGCCTTGCATTTTTCCAGTAATAGGGATGTCCTGGGGTCTAGCCATTGCGAATCGTAGAAGAATGTGGTTTTTTGGAGAAGCTTTAGTCTTAAGAAAGCTTTTATTTTGGTTTTTCCAAGAAATAAAAGTTACTGGTATGGTATGGGATAGAGTATAATTGTTGATGGTACAAAACCTTTGAACTTTCCAAAACTGTATTAAAACAGATTTGAAACTACTCTTTAATCTATCAACTCATTATTTAAATGGGACTTTTTTAGTAAGACTATATTAAGACCACACACATATTTTTATTTTTAGAGTATGTATAATTTTAATTTTTTTTTTTTTGACTAAAACATATTTTTCAACAAAGATTTCAGACCAATCAAAGACACACACGAAGCATTTAAATATGTAACAAGAAGAATTTAAGATTTCATTGCAATTTTCTTTTGATTATTTGTCCGTTAAAAGTGTTCTGTAAGAATGCGAAAGTACGAAATGAACAGAAATATAATGTTTGCGTTCGTTTATTGGAGGGTTCGCTCATGGGAGGGTATTTTGTTTTCCCCTCTTTGTTTCCTAATTTCTTTGTCGATGAAGTTAAACAATTAAAGACGATTTTAAACGATAAAAAGTTCAAACATCATCTCTATTACTTTTAATTTTTTGCTTATAAAAAATGTTTCGAAATAGATAATCACAAAATCAAAACAAGTATTTGAATATTTCGAATATAACTTAGAGCAAAAACGCAGTTTATCGATTAAGCTGGAAATCATAATTTAAAAGTAAAACCTTAAAAACCAAAAATTTTTTTAAAAATTCGGGCTTTTCATTTCTTCTCATAATTATTAAAATTAAAATATACTGTTTCTTGCGCAAAACCTATATAATTCATCAAAATGTTGTTGTATTTTGCAATCAACTCATTGCAATTTTTCTTGTCCTCAATTATTAGGAATTATTAAGAATTCTGGAGAAAACTGTATAAATACTCAGTTCTCACTCAATAACTGTAGCAGATTTTCATTCAAGTGAATTTGTAGCAAATGTAGAAGAAAAAGAAGAAGAAGAAGAAATAAAAACAATCACGTCATACAGTCGCCAGTCAACGACACTTGTAGAAAAACGTACCTGCAGTTGTTGTTGTTGTTGGTGTTGCTGCTGCGCACACTTGCAACACGGTGCAACATTCACGATGCATTCAGTCACAGACGCAAAAGTCCATCGAATACGCATAGAGTTCTGGAAACTGTTGCTGCCTCTGCTCTCCGCCTTCTTCTCGCTCCGGTTCGTCTACACTATTGCATGTTGTTGGTCTGCGTCTTCGTCTTAGTTTAGCGCGAAATCTAAACAAAGTTGATTTGTATGTTCTACCTTGTTCGTCCTTTAAGGTCATTAAACGTAGAGTTTTTTTTTTGCACTTTTCTTCCTGCTATTCTTGCTCTCTTGTTCTCTTGCTCAATGCTAACTTGGTGATTTCTTTTTTCGCATTTAATGGCTTTTCATGGTAAAGTTGAAGTTGATGTTGCTTCGATGACGTTGACTTACAGTTGGTGTTCGTAACATAGTTTTTGCTTTTTTGTTGTTAAGCAAATCTAAAATATAATAAATTCACACTTTTTGAAATTTGCTTTAAATTTATATATCATTTTAAATGTATTTCCGGGTACAGCGGAATCAGTAACCGAGGTTTACAATGTTCATAATTAAAATAGTACAACGAATGTGTAAGCATATTTTCAACCCTCATGAAATCACAAACCATTTGAAGTATTTTTCGATTGAACGCCTAAAATAAGTTTTATCATTTCGATACGAGGGAATCACGTTTTTGCCCGTGAGTATTCGTGTTTTTTGCTTAAAGCTTTTTGTGTATGTATTCATTTTCCGATGATCGATCAACATCTTTCATCTTCGTTAAAATCTCATGCACAGCGAAGCTGCACTCGTTTGTTTTTTTGATGTTTTGAGATGTTGTTTTCATTTTGTAGATTTACGAACGTATTTTCTCAAAGAGACAAAGTTTTCTCTTCCCATTCTACCTTTCTTCTTCTTCAGCTCTTCAAATGTTCATGACTCTGGTAAAACCGAAAATAATTGAACGAACTGCTGACCCAAAGCTTTCCAATGGAGGCTTTTTGAAGCAATTCGAAGCAAGCAATGACATGCAGCGTTAAACAAGTGTGAGTCGTGGAATCAGCGCTTTCAGCTGACTTGCAAGGGCTTTAAAAAGCGTTTCTGGGCGCTTTTTTTTAACCGTTGTATATCTTGATGTTTCCTTGTACTTTCTAAAGCTGTCCGCCACCTAAAATGAGTTAAAAAACGTTTAACACGTTCCTTTATGTAAGTTTTTTTATGAAAATCTATTTATTACTCTCCCTAGCTAAAAGCTTTTTTAAAAAGTCAAAAGCCTAGACATTTTTTAAAATTTTAAATTTATATTTAAAAGCTTAAAGCATTAATTGAGAGCAAATAGTTCTTTCATATTGCCCTTGTATGAAAGAGCTTTCAAAAGTTGAAATTGAAAAGTAGTTCGGTCACAAAAGCAGAGCTTTTGAAAACTTTATTTTTGAAACGCTAAGTAGAATAATAAGCTCAAAAATTTATAATAAAAAGACATCCAAAATTTTAAAAGAGCTTTTTTTTTGCGAGCCAAAGTAAAATAGCTATGCTCTTTAGTACACACGAGTACGGCACAAGAAACGAAGCTCTTTTATAATTTGAAGGTCTTTTAATTTTATATTTTTGGTATAGCTGTGCAAAGCTATGCTACTCTACTGTTAAGCTGAAAAGCTACAAAGCTTTTGTTAAATATACATAACTCTTAGTTGTTTTGATGAAAAAGCTGAAAATCATTTAAACGCGTCTGTTCGTCTGGCCACTTCTCTCTTCTACTCTTTCGGTTCTGTCAGAGCAACTCAAAATTAACAATAAACTTAAGCCCTGGCTTAAACTAAATCATTCCGTCCATCTGAATGATTGTTGTTGTTGTTGTTGTTGTTGTTGTGATTTATGTTGTTATAGCTACATGTTCCTAATGATTTTATTTCTGAACTTTTTTTAATTTACGAATTTTTTATAATTCCAGATATTTAGTTTTTTTATTTAATCTGGACGGCGACGCTACGTTGTTATTCATATTGTTGTTGTTGTTATTGCTGGTGCTAGTGCTGTTGCTGTTGTTTTTATTGCTTATGCGCTTCATTGTGTCGCTGCTGTTGCTTTTGTTGTTGTATTATAAAGGTGGCTACCGTGCTACGCAAAGTATGCGCACCGCACGCGTCCTTCTTGCGAGAGCGAGTGCGCGTGCGCGAGCTGCTTGCACAAGAAACAACAACATAAAATTGAGCTTAACTGAAATAAAATAATAATAAAAATAAAAGCAATAAATATAGGGAAAAAAATAAATAAATGATAAAACGAAAAGTAAAGCAAAGCAAGTTAGTTTGTTGTTGTTTTTGGTGTTGTGGTTTTGTTAGTTTTAAATCAGTTGTATTCTGCGCGAAAGCAAGCAACATAGAGAGAAGAATTATTGAGCATTAAGTAAGCAACGCAGTTGCGCAGCAACTTTTTAAGCTTTATCTCAAATACGTGTTGTAGTTGTTATTTTTAACCGACTTCAAAAAGGAGGAGGTTCTCAAGTTGGTTGGTTTCTCTGTTTTTTTTTTTTTTTTTTTTTTTTTTTTGTGAATGTATGTACATCGATTACTCCTAAAGTACTTGCCCGATTGCCGTAATTTTTTGTCAACATATAGAGATTATCAACGCGGAGGTGCCCGTTTATGAAAGGGGGCGGTATTCGGAAAAGGGGCGTGTCTCTATAAGAAAAACACTGTATCTCAGTAAATATTGACACTACGGTAATATAATTCACAATAAAATTACAAGGGCAAGCACAAGTATTGAAAATGACGATCATTTAAGTGGGCGTAATTCTAAAAAAGGGTGTGGCAATATTGTAAAAACTCTGTATCTCGAAGAAAATTGACACTAGAGTACTGAAATTAAGTACAGAGGTAGGTACAATTATTAGAAATTACTATAACAAAAGTGGGCGTAATTCGACTAAGGGGTGTGGCAATATAAGAGAATTACTGTGTCTTGAATAATATTGATACTAGGGTACAGAAATTTATTACAAAGGTAGGAAAAATTACTACAAATTTTTGTAAAAAAAAAATGGGCGTTAATCGAGAAGGGGAGTGGCAATATTTAAAAAAACCACTGTATCTCGATTACTATTGACACTACGATACTAAAATTTAGTACAAAGGTAGGTACAAATATAACAAATTACTGTCAGTAATGTGGGCGGTATTCGATAAAGGGGCGTGTCACTGTAACAAAAACACTGTATTTCAGTAAATATTGACACTAGAGTACTAGAGTTAATAAAATTCACAGAAAAAATGCAAGGGTAGGTAAAAAATAACAGTCAATTAAGTGGGCGTTAGTCGACAAAGAGGTGTGGCAATATTAGAAAAACTCTGTATCTCGAATAATATTGACACTAGAGTACTATAGTTAACTAGAGGGGTAGGCACAGTTATAAAACAATTAATTTCAATACAGTGGACCTTGTTTGATAAAGGGGTGTGGCAATATATAAAATACACTGTATCGCGAATAATATTGACACTAGAGTACTGATATTTAGTATAAAGGTAGGCACACTTATAACAAGATATTGTGAATAAAGTGGGCGTCATTCGACAAAGGGGTGTGGCAATATTAGAAAACACTAAATCCAATACTGACACTACTAACTGAAAAAGTACAGACGTAGGCACAATTATTACAAATTACTACCGAAGAATTGGGCGTTATTCGACTAAGGGGTGTGGCAGTGTGTAAAAAACTGTATCATATTGACTTAAGGGTGGTAAAATTCATTGTTAGAATGGGTAGAACTATTGAAAACACTATGACAAAGAGTGTGATATTCTCGACAAAGAGGCGTGTCAATATTATAAACACACTATATTTCAATCAATATTGACATTGGGGTAGTGATAAAAATACAAGAGTAGGTACTGATAAACATACTGACAAAGACCAGAATTAGAAACGACAGAAAAGCATTTTCCATATTATGAGCATAAATAATTGGTGTTTAATTAATTTATACACTTTTTTAATATACATCATTTTCTCTAAAAAGAAAGAAATAAAAACTTTTTAACAAAAAAAAAAACCTACTTCAAAATCACTAGAAAGTAAAAAATAATTTTAAATTACTTTTACTATTTATTTTTGGTCAAATTTGTATTTTTATAATAAATATATTTATTTTTTTATGATTATAAGAGCTTCGAAGTCGGCGCTAATATAATCAGATTTTTTGTGCAGTATTTACAAATAAAAAAGTCTTAAATAGAGTAGGGATGGCGAAAAAATCATGATTTTACGTCAATGATTAGCGCTGACTAGAAGCTTTTATTATCATAAAAAAATAAATATATTTGTTATAAAAATACAAATTTGACCAAGAAATAAATAGTAAAAGTAATTTAAAATTATTTTTTACTTTCTAGTGATTTTGAAGTAGGTTTTTTTTTTTGTTAAAAAGTTTTTATTTACTTATTTTATTTTAGGTTATGTTGTTGCTTTACTTATTTGCTGCATGCTTTTCGTTTTGTTTTTATTTTTTGTAAGTTGTTATCAGTTTTTCTCTTTTTCCATGCATTTGCAGCCTTTTTTAAGTGGGTCTCTGAATTTTATGCTCATTTTGCCTAATCAAATAAAAAAAAATAAGTTTCGTCAAGTTGTTGTTGTTATATGATTATTTGAAGTTGGCAGCTTTTTGTCGTTTGTATCTTTATCTGCACTCACTCAACTTATCTTAAATTTACTTCAAATTGTTGTTTTATTTATTTATTTTTTTTTTGTTCAGTTATTGTTGTTATAGTTGTTGTTTAATTTATGATAAGCTTTTAAAATATTTGTTGTTTGTGTTTTTGCTTTTCTCCAAGCTTATAAAAATATGGAGCTTATGATGCAGCAGCTAAGATTTGAAAATATATTTTTTTGTAACGTCTTATTTGTTTATTGATGTGAGGAGACTGTCTGAAAACATTGTGACCTTGTCAAGGACATGTATTTATTTAAGGTTTATCTTTTAAGTTTGTCCCAGTCTGCAGTCTGCAGTTTAGAAAAGCCAATAATTAAGGCCGTCGGGTCGTTTAGAAACAAGAAAAAATAGCAAAGTGTGGACAAGGTTTTTGGAAAGAAAATTAACAAAACAAGTTACTGAAACTAAAGAAAAAGAGCTAAAAGAAAATTTTTTGTCAAAATATAATTTTTTTTTTAAAATAAAGATGGCGCCGATAATCTTGATTCCCGAGAAAGACAATTTTTTTCACTGCGTACAATGAAGCGTCTGCCAGGATCAGCTGACACATACCAGACAAAAATGTTTTTTTTTTTTAATTGTTATGTAATTTTCGTGGATATCAAACTTTTATTGAAGCGATATTAAATGGTTTATTCGATTGGAAAAGAAACGAATTTTTCGAATTTTGTTTATTTTTATTTTTAATTAAACAAATTTTAGAGCGTGTTAAAAAATAAACACTTTCCACCAAAGTGGAAAATATTGTAAATATTATTAAAAATATATGTATTTCAAATTTCATCTTGATCGGTTAGTAGATTTTGAAATATACTGCAGCGAAAGCCGAAAAACGTTGTCTTTGCGCCATCTTTATTTAAAAAAAAAGTGAATTTTTCAATAAATTTTCTTTTAGTTCCAGAAATGTTTAAATTGTTTCATTAATTTTTTTCTTTCCGAAAACCTTGTCCAAAATTTGCTATTTTTTCCTGTATCTAAGGATCCGCCCAGCCGCACAGCGAATCGTCTCATAGACAAAAATCAAAAACGTACAAAATTTAAAAAAAGCTCTAAAAAAGTTTTGAAATTTTCTGCAACCAATGTATTAAGCATAACTCTAAGTTTACGCTTAAAAAGAGCTACACATACGCATTTGTAAAATATATAAACTTATTTTTGTTTCTGTCTTTTTTAAGTTTTATGATCTTCTTCCTTTGCTGCTTCGTTTACCCTGCCGTTTAACTCATAATTTAAGCCACATTCCAGACAGACAGACGATTTTAAAGATAGCATCGCGTGTTAAAATACATTCATAAATTCTTATCGAATTTGCAAGATCTCCGTGGTTGTTGGAGTTGTTGTTGTTGGGTTTGCTTGCATTTAGTTCATGTTGTTGTTAGTGTTGATTTTATTTTTGATCTTGATTTTGTTTTTATTTTTCTGTCGTTCTTGTTGTTCCTCTTTAAAGTTATGATCTTGAACTTAAGCTTTAACATCAACTCATGAGCGCTGTCAGATTTGTTGAAGTTTCCAATTTGTGGGTTTTTTTTTTTTGTTTGTATCACCAACACCCTTACCGTTTTGTCCCAATTATTCAGCAAGTTTCAAATATCTTCTGTTGGTTATGGTCAGAAGTGTTTATTTTTTTTATTTTAACCATAGAACATTTTTTTAATATTATTAGTCACTTTATGCTTTTGTGGATCCTGGTGATCCTGCGAAAACGCAAGAGAAAAAGAATTGCAAGAAAAATTTCGAGTTTTGCGATCATTTTCAGTTGAATCTAAGAGTTGGTTTTTGTTTTTTAATCCAGTAATATTCAAAACTGTATTTGCAATATTTTGTAGAAATTCATGTTTGAGTCGAAAAAGAAAGAACAATTTTTGATACTGACTTTATCAGAAACTTATTTGAAACCTACATACAAGTATTATTTTCTTAGTATTGATATAATATTATTGATATATACATATAAAGGGTGTCCCAACAAGAACGCAATTTTTAAATGTGGCAACACTGGAAGTGTCATTATTTGACATTTGAACAATTGTTACTGTTTGCTAGTAGAAGGTAAGAGGTTAGTAAAAATGGAGCGCTACACGAATGAACAACGCATTCTCATTTTGAAATTGTTTTTCCAAAATGGTGAAAGTTTTGCGGCTACAGTTCGCAAATTGCGATCAATTTGGGGTCACAATAATGCTCCAAAAGAGTCAACTGTGAAGATATTAATGGATAAATTTGCCGAAACTGGGTCTGTTAGTGATGTAAAGACAACAACGCGCCTTCGACCAGGTCGATCGACCGAAAATGTCGCGGCTGTACGTGATGATGTCGCTCAAACTCCATCCACCTCAATTCGACACCGAGCTCAACAAATTGGTGTCTCCAAATCCACTATGCAGCGAATTTTGACGAAAGATTTGCATCTTCATGCATACAAAGTTCAATTGACTCAGGAACTGAAGCCAGCTGACCATGGACAGCGAAGGGAGTTCGTTAATTGGGTATTGGAGAGACAACATGAAAATGCTGATTTTGCCGCTAAAATCATCTTCAGTGACGAGGCCCATTTCCATCTTGATGGCTTCGTCAATAGGCAGAATTGTCGCATTTGGGGTGAGGAAAATCCTCGAGTGATTCACGAGAAGCAAATGCATCCTCAAAGTGTCACTGTGTGGTGTGGTTTTTGGGCTGGAGGAATCATTGGACCTTTTTTTATGAAAATGAGGCAGGTCAAGCGCAAACAGTCAATGGTGTTCGGTATCGTGAAATGATAACCAGTTTTTTCTTGCAATTGAAGAAATGAATGTGGAGGGCATGTGGTTCCAACAAGACGGCGCCACATATCATACAGCCAGAGAAACAATTTAATTGCTGCATCAGTCATTTCCCGGTCGTGTTATTTCGCGTTTTGGAAATCAGAATTGGCCGCCTAGATCGTGCGATTTAACACCATTAGATTTTTTTCTTTAGGGTTTTTTGAAGTCGATGGTTTACGCGAATAAGCCGACGACGACTCGAGCCTTAAAAGAGGAAATTGGACGCTGCAGTAATGAAATACCGCAACATTTATGCAAAACGGTCATTGAAAATATCATTAAAAGATCGCGTGTATGCCAGCAAAGCCGCGGCGGCCATCTGCACGATATATTGTTCCATACATAACCTCATTCTGTCTACTTTACGATATAATAAAGTTTCACGATTTTTTTTTAAATATCTGTGTTTTATATAAAATTTAAAAATTGCGTTCTTGTTGGGACACCCTTTATATAAAGGGTTGATATATACATATATATAAGAGGTTTTCAACTTGGTTGTTTTGACAGCTGTTATGTGCCTTGTAGATATGACGTTTGTGTTCAGTATTCAATACAACTTAATCATGAATAGACTTACTCCTGAACAACGTTTATTAATTTTGGAAACTTACTACCAAAATCAGTCATGATTTAGAGTATGTTATAGAGTTCTTCAACGTAATTTTGGTCGTTATGAGCGTAACTCAGCGCACTACTCGTAACACCATCACCACATTTCGAAGAGTCCGTAATTTTGAGAATATTTCTGCTGAAGCAGGGAGTATTCGTGAAAACCGTGAACAGTCGATTCGTCGCCAATCTCATTTTGTTGGGTAAATTTGCCCCACAAAATGGACCATTTAAAAGCTTTGAACATTGAGTTGTAGGAAGCAAACTATCATTCCAAATAAAGATTTACAAAGATAGATTTATGGAGCGATTTTGTTTCTCCTGAACCTCTTTTTGACCAAAAAAAATCAAGTTTTTTGCTTATAACTTTTTTCCTTCAGAATGCATATCCAAGATAAGCAAAAAAGTGAGTTTCTATGTTTTAAAAATCATTCATGAGATTAAATATAGCTTGTTTCAATAACTATGAATTCTAACACTGTGGGACAATTTAAGGGTCAACAAAAGATGCCTTACTGGATTCACCGCTTAATGAAAGTAGGCCTAATATATTGGCCTCCTCTGACAAGACCTCCAACGGAATTATCAATATTAGCTCGAGTTTATTTTATAGCCTACTTAAAGCATTATTAGAGCCCAATTCTCTAGTTTTATTTTTCTTATGATTTTTGTAAAAGTAACATTATTAAAAAAAAAAAACTAAGGATTAACCTGAAAAATTAAAATATTCCGATTAACAAGCCTTTTTGGGATCAAAATACATATTTTTTGTACTAAAAATTAAACAATGGATTGATGAAAAAACATGTACGTGTAAACAGAGTGTAAAATTAATATTCATATCGTGAAAATGATTTGTAATATAAACAATTATTGTTAAATTTTTGTCCACTTTACCACCATAAAGATCAAAACACGGTTATTTTAATGAAGAGTTTAAGTCCGCGAACAAAAAATATTATAACTAACTCGGGATTTTGAACGTTCCTTGGGCACCAAAGGTAGTGTGTAAAAAGAGTTATAGTGTTCTCTTGAACGTACGTAGAGACTGAAAGTGAATTTCTGGTGATAACCTATTTTAACCAGAACCAAAAACACCACACGGTTAAAAATTTTGGACTAGTTTTGAATCCAAACTTTGGTTTAAAGGAATTCTTAATCCTAAAAGTACTATTTTTTATTCCATATTTTAGTTTTATTTTTTTTAATCCGAAAAAGTTTAAGTTGAAGACTATTTTTGGACTACAAATTTGCATTTAGGTAGTATTTTCAGGAAAAAGTATTAATGTTATTTAGTAGCTGAATTACAGTGCAGCAGTGGCAGGTGGCAGCAGCTGTGTCAATGGCAGCGGCAGTGATCAGCTGTTTCGTATTTTACTACCTTCATATTACAATCTAGCAATAGCAGCGTCAGCATCAAAAGCAGTGAATGTGGAATTTTTCTTAATAGTTTAATTATTTGCATGTTGGCAGTGAATTTAGAAATAGGGCTAACCTCGGTAGTACTGCTTACTGCCACAGCTGAACAACAAAAAACAAAAAAAAAAAAAATGGCCATTTCAGCCCTTGAAAGGACTTTGACCGAGCTTCTTATGATCAATTGTGTTGTGTGTTTTATTAAATGTTTGCACACAATTGTCCGAGAACTGGACCTACATATTTTATGCCGACTCCGAACGGCTAAAGTTCATGTTCTCAAGAAGCTTTACATGGCATTGTTTACTCTCTGAGGTTTGCCATTGTCTGCAGAGAGGTGGTGACCGATCAGAAAAATTTTTTATTGAAAAAACTTTTTCGCCGCGGCTGGGGAACAACAGGGAACAACAGCTGAACAACAGTATTCCTAAAATAACACCTGATCAATGCCACTGCCACTGACGCTGCCACTGCCGCATTGTAGTTCAGGTATACGATTGAAAACTACTACTACTACTACGAAATTTAAGCTAAATATAATTCTAAATGTTGTTAAAGCATCCCAAATTTATTTTTAATTAAATGAAACAAATTGTTTATTAAAATCTGAACCAAAATATTATTATATACATTATTACAGTAATCAGTGTTTAAACTTTTGTGGATTAAATAGTAATCCTTTTCGGATTACAATATTTTAAACTTTTTTGGACTAAAATCTAACCCTTTTTGGATTATAATATTTTAAACTTTCTGTGGATTAAAAATAAATCCTTTTTGGATTGCAAAATTTAAAACTTTTCATTGGATTAAAAAGTAATCTTTTTTTGGTCGTGTCCTATATGTAATCCAAAAAAGTTTAAAATTTAGTCCAAGATTTTTAACCGTGCAGGAAATACTTTAAAAGCACTTTTAACCTATTTTTTTATGTTTTGAGTTTGTTTCATTTATTCTTTTAAAAAACTAAAAATTAATAATTTACCTCCAAGACTGTCGACTTCAGTAGGATATAAAAAATAAACACGAGTTTATATTGCAAAACTCTTCGTAGGTTATACCATTAAACCGGCCCATTTTCATTTCGCGGTTGAATCATTGGGGCATCTTTATTGTGTTGCACAGTGTAATTTATGTTTATAACTTATGGCTTTTATAAAAGTGATGCCAAATAGCAATATTTCTATTGCAATATGGCCAGAAATATCTAAAAATCTTAATTTGGAGTTAACACAGTCTTACACAATATGAGCGATAGTTGTAAAATAACATCCTTCACTGACAAGTAAGACACTTAAATTTTTTTTTTTTTTTAAATATTCAAATTAAAATAGTGCAAAGCTACGTTCCCACGCTTTAGAGCACGTTTTCAACTCCTACTTCCTTTGCTATTTGAATAACACAACTTCATTGATCCTCACTCGCTTCGTGATGTGATCGTGTTCCACTCAGAACTTATTATGTAAAATTGAACAGCAACTATTTGTTGGTGAGTACCCTTGTTGGTATGCTGGATAAGGGAAGTAAATGTCAGTAAGATTCTTTTTTTTTTTATTGGATACGTTTTGTTGTTGTTGCTGTGCGTGTGTGTGCATGCATAGAGGGATATTTTCTTATGGAGTTTTGTAGCATCCGCAGAGACTCTTATTATAATGTTTTGTTTTTTTTCTGCTTATTTCTTCTCGTAATGCCTATTTAAGCGATGGCAACCTTTTACAAACCCGTGTTTAGGGCACGCCTGCTCATACCAATTGCTGCTCTTTATGCTGTTGTTGTATACATCGATCGATTGTTTGATGCTTCCTCTACTTGGAAAAAAAAAACAAAAAAACTAGAATTGGTGCTTCTTTGCTGTAATCTCGAGCCTTGAATGAGCGTTACAAGTGCGCCACTTTGTAGCTGAGTGGAATTCCATGAATTAAACAAGTGCTTGAAATGTTGATGATGAGCCGAAGGATGCTGATGATGATGATGAGGATGATCGTGATGATGAAGATGATGGCCATCTAGAGGTAGTTTAAGTAGATCAGGAAGGAAATACTGAAAGGAAATGAAGGGAAAATAATATTTTGCAAGAATTACGTTTTGAGATTTATGCTCAAATTTATTTAAATAATCCATTGATTTATTTTAGGTATGCACGCACACAAAAAACGCTAGAAGAAAAAGTGGCGCGGAAAAGTAATCTTTACAACGGATTTTTTATTAGTTTTATAGCTTTACGACTTTGGTAGTAACATAAACATTATTTTATGTAGTTCTTGAAAACCCTTTTTTTGTCAGCTTTTAGTCTAGATTCTAAAAAATGTAGATATGATGGAGAAAAAATACGATTCCTATTCTTCTTGATCATTCCCTGCACTGATCCAAAACAAAAGTTGGACAAGACAAAACTTTGCACCCGCGCCTAAAAAAAATAAAACTCAGCCAACAGAGAAACAAAGCCCGTTGGCACAAGCTTAATTAAACCGAATTAAATTGATTGCCGTTTAGTTTGAGGTTAATTGCATTAAAGCGAATTTTTGCAATACATACAAGTGTAGCCCGCTGTATACGATGCTGTACCAAAGCGCAAGAGCTAACTCTATCGCACATTAAAAAAAAAAAAAATTAAAAAGTCAACGGCGAATGCACTATGCGAAGATGGTATATCATGATGGTATATCATGTGCAAAAGTCTAGCGCAGTGAATTATTTAATACAATCTTTTGCTTAGATGATCGAAATAAGTTTGCTTTAAATGTAATTGTATTTCCGGTCATTTGAAAGCATTGCAGAAAATTCAATCAGACACGAGTTCATTTGTCATTCAGATAGCACTTCAGCTGACAGGTGTTGTCATTCAGTTATAACGAGAGAATTATTCAAGAATTTGCTTTAAATACAACACATCAAAACTGTGAATAACCTTGTTAAAAATTTGACGCCAACGATAAAACTTTTGTTTTTGTTTTCATCATTCTTAAAATATTGCTGAAAAAAGTGGAACAGCACAAGACCACAAAACAAAAAGTTGTTGACTTTATTTGGGTTCAATTGATTTAATTAAAGAATAACAATAAAGACAATTACAATTTATTGCATCATCGAAATAAAATGCAAAAAAAAATAAAACAACCACAACAATACTGAGTACAAGAATACAAATATATATACATACATAAGTATATCTTTATATATTATATCTGAATAATTGTTAGCTGATTAGGTACAAACCAAATCAGATGTTGGCTGAGTATAGGTACATGAACCAATACTCAGTTGAATGACCAAAGAAAACACCACACAACAGTTTTTAGTTCCAAAAATGCAGACTTTATTCTTAAACTTTTTTTATAGAACTAACCCCTCATAAACTAAAATTAGGAGTATTTAAAGGAAAATACTTAAGACTAAAATATGAATAATTAAAATATGAAATTGCTGCATTGCACAATAATAAAAACAACAAATATAAAATTGCTGTATTGCACTATAAGAATGCAGTTTCTTGACCGCAGGTTATTGCACTTAAATTTGTGACTTAATTTACAATTTTGTTTTGGTTGCAATTCAGCTGATTTAACAATGCTGAAATGCATGTCGTTGGCCTACAAATATGCTGGTGTCAACAAACTGCGCTTTATGTGCAGTTGATTTTATAAACAAATTGTTTTATTGCTTATTGTTTACTTTTTGTTGTTTTTATTTCTGTGCAATGCAATATAATCTATAAAATATATATATATATATCATAAAGTATAAACATTCTCCCCCCCGTTGAGTGTCTAACTCAACTTAAGAAATGTCTACATCAAATGGTGACTTGTGCTGACGTGGCATCGGTTGAGGAGATGTGCTAGCCTTGGTTGCGGATGTTCGTTGGTAGTGTGTTCTTATCTTGCAAGTACTGTAGGTTATGATACCAAATATCGCTAAAATTAATGCTGAATAACTGATTACATGATGATGGATTTTATTGGATTCGAGTTGGTTCGGTAGCTGGTCAAAATCTTCTTTGGATAGTTTCGTCTGAAGATCAGTGAGTTGTTCTAGTTTTGTTTCAATATCTTTGAAGTTTGGTGTTAATAAGCCCTGTAGTGCGTTAGGTTGACTGATGGACGAGATATTTCCGATACCAGCAAATGATGTGTATACTCGACTGGATGATTCAATATAACCTTGGATCTGGATGTCATCATTTTTTAAGCTGCAGTGTTGGTCAATTGTGAGTATTCCTGACCCTATAAGTGTTAGTTGAATGGTTTCGTGATTACAAACTGCTGTGATTTCAGTTGGAATTGTCGAAGCGTAAATCCATTTATTAGCAAGATGCAATGATGTAAATGTTAACTGATCAGAGTACTTTGTTAGGTCACAGGTTTGGGACGTTTTGTTGTTAAAAAGTTGAATCTCGCAAGCAAGTTTCTTTGATTGCCTTCCAATGGTAGCTTGCTTCCTGCTTATTAAATAAATGTCATCACTAGTCAATGTTGCTGCTTCAACGTCGGCTCGGCTAAGTGCAATGTATTGATCCCGATGGCCGCTGACTGCTAGAATTTCGGTGGTGGGTTTAATTGCCACAAGCGTGTTATTTACTGTTATTGGAATCGGGTGTATAAGAAATAGGTCTAGTTTATTATGATCAACTAGTGGTACAGCTAATTCAAAGATGACGTGATTCCTTGTTAATCCAGACTTAACACTCATAATGGTATAAAGGTCCAGCAGGTTGTGGTCTTCGACTGGTAGAGCCCAACTAGTAGGTAAGTGTCCTTTGATAGTCAGGATTTCTTTCGCAAGTTGTTTTGGTGTAAGGATCTGTGGACTTATTTTTCCATGTTTAGTGTGCGTTAGGATGTTTATCAAATCTGCTTGTGTGTGCTGCAAATCTGTGCTAACCATAGAGAGTTGAGTAATTAAAACTGTCAGTTGCTGAGTCAGCCGTAGTTGAGCAGCTGTGTCTTCAATTTTGTTTATGTCCACGTTGATCAAACGCTGTATTTCAGTCAAACGTGAGGATGTATCCACTTCATCTTGTTTTATTATGTTGATTGTGGAATCAATAATTGACGTTTGATTCTTCAACAGCCTTAAAAGATGTTCTTCGTTGGATTTGACTTCATTTATAGTGTTTGACATCTGTTCGGCATAGTCTGAGTCGAGAACACCAAACAAAGTGTGAGCCACGTTTCCGATGACATTAAATGCACCTCTTTTGGGACGATTTGATAACAATAAGGTTTCCTCCTGGTGCAGATTGTTAACAGTAGCTTCAAAGTAATCGATGAGTGAACTGCATGAGATGTCCGACGTCGGGTGTAAGCAGAGCTTCCTGAGTGTTGTGATTCCATCTGATAGTGAATTTATTTGGTAATGAAATGGCGCAAGGTCATAGTATATGATGATTTTCCAGATACCTGTTGATAGCCGTGCGGCACCTATTCCTTCGAAGTAAATGCCAGGCTTGTTACGAAATCTTGATGTATTTATTGGAGAGGTCATTGCTAATGGCAACATCAGTAATGCAACCAGCATTACTGAGAGAGCAAGACCCTTTGATGTCGACTTGTTTTTTGAGATATCTTCATGTGGATGTGGCCATTTACGTTTGTGATTATTTGTCAGTACACTTGTTGCAGGTTCTATTTTTTCTGTTTCTTCTTCAGTGAATAATGGAGCTAATTCGTGTATGGGTCGTTTGGATATGCCCGAAGCTGTCTTAACATCAACGACCCGAATAAAGCCATCATTTCCCTTGTAGGTTCGAATAATGCGACCAAGGGGCCATTGAAGGACTGGAACGTTATCCTTCTTTATGATGACCAATGTTCCTTCCTTTACATTTGGTGTTGGATGCTTCCATTTAGACCTTTGTTGGAGCTCGTGCAGGTATTCGTGGTGCCATCTTGTCCAGAATCTATGTTTTATATCTGACACATATTTCCAATTTGTTTTAAGTGATCTTCTAGTTTCTGATACCCTTGAGTCGACTGGGGTTGTGAGTGGTTCTCCTATGATGAAGTGACCTGGTGTTAGTGCTCCTATATCATTTGGGTCTGAAGACAACGGGGTGAGAGGCCTAGAGTTTAGAATTGCCTCTATTTCAACTACAACAGTCTCTAGTTCTTCATATGTAAGAGAAGCAGTAGAGACACTGCGACACAAATGATGCTTCGCAGATTTGACTGCAGCTTCCCAGAGTCCACCAAAATGAGGGGCTTTAGGCGGAATGAACTTAAATTCGATGCCCTTGTCACTGCAGGTTTTAATAATTTTCTCTTGAGCTGAATTAGAGAAAACAGCTTGTTGCAATTCATTCAATTGATTCTTTGCACCCACAAAATTTGTTGCATTATCAGAATACAATGTCTGGCACCTGCCACGGCGGCTGATAAAACGTTTTAGTGCTCCAATAAAGGCGTCAGTAGTGAGGTCCGAAACAATCTCCATATGTACCGCTTTCGTGACAAAACAACAAAATACTGCAATATATGCTTTTTGAGGTCGTTTTCCGCGGATTTTGTAATGGATCCATATTGGACCGCAGTAATCGACACCAGCTGTTAGAAATGGCCGTGATTCAGTTACTCTATCCGCTGGTAGATTGCCCATGATTTGACTGTAGAGCTTTGGTTTTGCTCTGACGCAACGCACACAGTTTTGTACAATATTGCGTGCCATTGTTTTTCCTCTTACAATCCAGAATTTCTGCCTCGAGGCTGCTAATAAGGCCTGCGGGCCACAATGTTTGTTGTCTTGATGAACCATGATAAGTAACAATTTTACTATTGAATCATTGTATGGTAGCAAGATTGGATGTTTTTCATCAAAGGGTAATGATGATGCTTCTAATCGGCCTCCCACACGCATTAAACCTTGATCGTCTAAGAAAGGACATAGGCTGGCAAGTTGATTTGATTTGCTCACTTGCTTGTATTTTTGTAAGTCTTTAATTTCACTTTTAAAATCTGCCATTTGAATAGTCCTGATTATAACTGCCAAGGACTTATTCATTTCTGATGCACATATGGATAGATGATTTGGCCGAGCTGTTGTTTGTTTCTTAAGATTTTCAATAAAACGTAGCATGTAGGCAACTGTGCGTTGCAAAGCTCGAAATGAGTTTTTGTGGTTGATTCCATAAATTAGCGCCTCCGATGATGCTGACGACGAAGTTACTATTGATGCAGTGTTTGTTTCTCTTCCTTGTTTGTCATCGAAGATTTCAAAATTTTCATAAGCCGGCGCCTCCGATGATACTGCCATTGTCACTACAGTAATCGGTTTTCTTCTTTCGATGTCATTGGGTGTATCGGCAGGTTTTGGTGTTGGTATGAGCCATGATTCTTGGCTGCCATGTAGAAACAAAGGTCCGAAAAACCATGTGGTACACAAGGTGAATTTTTCAGGATTAATCCCCCTTGAAATTATGTCGGCTGGATTATCTTTTGATGAGACATGATGCCATTGATTGATATGTGATATTTCTTGAATCCTGCTTACTCGGTTGGCGACGAAAGTGTGTAATGAAGATGCTGATGTTTTAATCCATGATAAAACTATTTCTGAGTCTGACCAAAAAAATGCTGGTACATGTTGATATTTCAGATCCTGCTTCACTCGTTCTGTAAGCTCGACTCCTAGAACAGCTGCACACAATTCCAATCGAGGAAGCGTTTGAAGTTTTAAGGGTGCTATCCTTGATTTTGCGCAGAGCAAGTTCGATGTTATGGTTCGATCCTTGTATGTTGTTCGCACATAAACAGCTGCTCCGTACGCTCGTTCTGAGGCATCGGCGAAGGTGTGTAGCTGAACCTTTACTTGAGGTTTTGAATGAAGGATGTGTCGGGGTACCTTTAAGTTATTGAGTTCCAATATATTTTTTCTGAAGTGTTGCCATTCTTGTTGAATTTGATGTGGTAGCCTTTCATCCCATCCATATTCTTGCTTCCATAGCTTTTGCATGAATATTTTTGCGGATACGATTACAGGCCCAAAGATTCCTAATGGGTCGAAGATTCGTGCTAAGTCTGAAGCTACTACCCGTTTTGTAATCGGTTGAACTGGCGACAGGTTTGCTCGTCCGCACAGTTGATCTGTTTTTGGATGCCAAATGAGACCTAGTGTCTTTGTAGCTTTATCATCCAAATCCAAATTAACTTCTTGATCTTCCACGGGTATATTTGCTAGTAGCCTTAAGTTGTTAGAACACCATTTCCGGAGTTTGAAGCCAGCTTCTTGAAGAATTTGTGTAAGTTGGGTTTGAGATTCTAAAGCTGATGCGATGTCATTGGCACCACTGAGACAATCGTCCACATAAAAATCTTCAAGCAAAGTTCGTGCACCTTGTGGGTATTTACTCATATTCTGTTTTGCCAGATGTTGCAGACATTTGGTAGCCAAATAAGGTGCTGATGTTGTTCCGTACGTCACTGTTTTAAGTCGATAGTATTGAATAAGTTCACTTGGGTCCTTCCGCCACACAATGAGCTGCTGAGCTGTGTCCTCTTCATGCATGCCAATCTGTCGATACATCTTTTCAATATCGGCTGTGAATACGTATTTGTATGTTCTAAATCGCAACAGCATTGAAAATAGATCACTTTGAACAGTAGGGCCCTTATGCAATATATCGTTTAAAGCCTGGCCACTTGACGTTTTGGCTGATGCGTCAAATACGACCCTGAGCTTTGTGGTACTGCTATCTGGTTTTAGCACATAATGATGAGGAATGAAATAATGGACATCGGGAACATCTTTCGGCCATATCTTTTCCATATGATTCAACGATTCGTACTCATCCATGAACTTTATATATTGCGATTGTATGGTCGGATCTCTCTGCAATCTTTTTTCGAGCGATAAAAATCTGTTAATAGCCATGTCCTTTGATTTTCCAAGAGCTGTTGGACTTTCAGAAAACAGTAAACGGGTAATAAAACGGCCATCATTATCTCTTCTTATGTTATTGGCAAAATGGGTTTCACACCAATTTTCAACTGGGGTCATGACCTGGCTGACTGTGTTCAAATCGTCGATTCTCCAAAATCTTTCTAGAATAGAGTCCAAGTTTTCATCTTCTGTGGTAGCTACGGCGCATGCTGCAGTTGCTTCTGTTGACACTTCAGTTTTTCCAATGACAATCCATCCAAAAACCGTGTTTTGTAGGAGTGGCTGATTTATTTTTAGTGTAAGCTGCTCTGGGTGGATTAGACTATGGTAAAGCTCAGCACCAATAAGCATGTCAATTTTTCCTGACTTGAAGAACTCGGGATCGGCTAGGTTTAGATGACCTGGAAGGTTCCAATTTGAGACTTCTAGGTCCTTTGTTGGTTGTGAGGAAATAAGTTTCGGCATAACATAAGCTTCTATTCTAGTTGAAAAGTCTTCTGTTCGTGAATGAATCGCAACGTTGACTCTTGAAGTTGAGATTCCAGTTTGTTGTCCGATTCCTTCAATGGAAAGCTGGGACCTTGTAGTGGTTAATGATAACTTGTTGACGAGCCGTTGTGTCACCATGTTGATTTGTGAACCGGAATCCAGTAGTGCACGTGCTTCGCATACCTGTCCATTGTTTGCTACAACTCGAATTTTTGCTGTAGCCAACAGTACATAATTGTTGTTTTTCGTTGCATGATTAGTTGTTGCCACAGTTGCAGGTGAATTTTCTTTTGCTTCATTCCTTGTTCCATTTGATGACAATTCTTGTTGCTGCAGATGAAGTAGTGAATTGTGTTTTTTCGAACACTTTGGACAGTGTCGCCACACACATTGTACTGCTGCGTGACCTGGCTTTAGACAATTCAGGCATAATTTGTATTTTTGCACAAATTTTATACGATCTTGCACCTTGAGCTTTAGAAAGTTGTCGCATGCAAAGAGCGGATGGAATTTCTTTCCACATGACAAACAGAGTTTGATGTCAATTTGTGCGGCTGATGATGTTAAGACCTTTGCTGGCGCCTTTGGTTTTTCTCGTTGTCCAATAGTTTCCATGGTTTGGAATTGTAATTCCAGGAAAGCCAACAATTCTGACATTTTAGGAATTTCCTTAGGCCTCACAATTGATTGTTCATATTGAATGTATGTGCTTCGATCGAATTTTTTGATCAGAAGGTGAATCAGCAATGGATCCCATGAATCAGTTTTGATGCCTAAATTATTTAAAGCAAGTAGGCATTCCCTTGTTGTGTCGTGCAGGTGTTTAACTGCTGTTATATTTGAAGTTCCGGATGGTTGATCTACCAGTTTCTTTATAAGTGTTGATGTCAATACTCTTTTGTTGTTGTAGCGCTCTTCTAGTAGCTTCCATGCTGCGACATAGTTTTCATCAGTAATAGCTAGGTGACTGATTAAACTTGATGCTTCTCCTGTAAGCTGTGTTTTTAGATGCCACATTTTTTCCACGCTTGACAATGGTTGTTTATGGATGATTTCAGTAAACAAACCGTGGAATTGGCTCCATTTTAAGTAATCCCCATCAAATTTCGGAATTTGTACCTTTGGAATTGGTAAAGTGCCCTTTGAAGGGTGATACTCATGCTGTTGAACGGGTTGATTAAGCATTAAAGTGATCTCTGTTAATTTTAGATGCACTTCTTGCTCAAGTGACTGAAACTTCTCTGCATCATAGCCTAAAGCTACTGGATTGGAGTGTTGCTCCCAAATTTGTTCGTCAAATATGGCTATGTCGTGCCATAGTTGGTTCACAAATTCCGCCTTGAGGTCATAATACGGTGATGATTGTCCCTCCAAGACTCTAATGTTAGAGAGCCTTGACTCTAGGAGAGACATTTTTCTGTGGGCCTTTCTTATCAGGCCATTAGTTAGATTCTCCATGTTTGAGATGTCTTCGCCTAATGCACCTTGTTCCGGTGTCTGAATATTGTCGTCACCACTGTCTTCATCAATCGCTGAATCCAAAGTTTTGATTTCTTGCTTAAAGTGCTTTACGTATTTTTCGCAAAGCACTGTCAGCTGCATGTAGTAGTCCTTAACAAAATACTCGTGACTGCGATCCTTTGTATTACTAAGCTCTACATGATTTGCCTTGAATTTGGCATGTATGGTTTCAAGCTGGCTTAGCCGAAGTTTGTAATATTTAAGATCCCTCCGAACTTCTGGATCCTTTTTGTAGTTCCGGATGATCCTTTCGATTTCGTCTCCGAGCTGAGACTGTGCTGTGTACAATTCCTCCATCACTTAGTTGATTGCTGTCTTCTAATCAGATGTTGGTGGAGAACTTGTGTGGTGTCGTCTTTGTCACTTTATTACGGCCGATTGTTTGATTAGTGATCAATAGATTGATGGATACTTGGCACTTGAACCAGTTATCCTTCGTATTGATCACGTCGGGGTCACCAATGAATAATTGTTAGCTGATTAGGTACAAACCAAATCAGATGTTGGCTGAGTATAGGTACATGAACCAATACTCAGTTGAATGACCAAAGAAAACACCACACAACAGTTTTTAGTTCCAAAAATGCAGACTTTATTCTTAAACTTTTTTTATAGAACTAACCCCTCATAAACTAAAATTAGGAGTATTTAAAGGAAAATACTTAAGACTAAAATATGAATAATTAAAATATGAAATTGCTGCATTGCACAATAATAAAAACAACAAATATAAAATTGCTGTATTGCACTATAAGAATGCAGTTTCTTGACCGCAGGTTATTGCACTTAAATTTGTGACTTAATTTACAATTTTGTTTTGGTTGCAATTCAGCTGATTTAACAATGCTGAAATGCATGTCGTTGGCCTACAAATATGCTGGTGTCAACAAACTGCGCTTTATGTGCAGTTGATTTTATAAACAAATTGTTTTATTGCTTATTGTTTACTTTTTGTTGTTTTTATTTCTGTGCAATGCAATATAATCTATAAAATATATATATATATATCATAAAGTATAAACAATATCTTTGCACGATATTGTTTCAATTTATGTGTATATTTTTATTTTATAGAATTAGAAACAGCCAGCAACTTGTTGCTGTTGTTGGTGCTGTTGCTGTTGCCGTTACTGTGGCTGTGTTACTCAAGACAACAATGAACAAACGAACGGGTGCAGCGTCATAAAAAATTGGAAAAAAAAACACAAAAAAAAATGTGTGTGTGCATCAATTGCAATCGAACAAAGCTAGGGTCAACGAAGTGCAAGTCTCACGACACAATTAAATACAACACCACAAAAACAACAACAATACGAAAAACCAACAAATACTACAAAAATAATTAATAGCAACAACAACTACAATTAAAATCAACTACTTACATACAATAGTAGAAATAAAATAATGCTAATATAATCATTATTATTTGTTGCATGGACACTAACACAGTACGACAAATTTAAACTTTTGACTACAGATAAAAACATAAGGGGTATTCACACTGCCTTGGGTAGTTGGGTAGATTGGCAAACGATATACATTTTGTTTTTGTAAAAGTGCCATTCTTCCCAAGTACCCATCTACCAATCTACTCTAGCTCCCCCCTGACTTGTTTGGGTAGATTGATTGAGTAGTTTTTTCAGGGGTTACCGCCTTTTCCAAAAGAAGGCAATAATTGAATTGACAAAAAACTAAAGCAAAGTAAACAAATTATAAGTGAATAAAATATACAAATGTATTTAAATAAGATATTTTACAATTTTTGAGATAAAAATTATTAAATGCCGCAAAGTTCACGTTAAAAATTACTCCTACTTAAAATAACTTTTTTACGCACGTACAATGGCCTTAATTTTGCGCTCATAAAATGACATGAATAATATGGTGGCAACTCTTTTCTAGCTGTCAATTATCTCTCATCAGCTATTATTATACAAAGTACTCAATTGCAGTTAAGGGTGCTCGCATTAATAAAAAGTACTCAATATACCCGTACCCAACTACCCAAGTCAGTGTGAATACCCCTATAGATTTTATAGAACTTTCAGTTAACACTTAATTAAGTAATATACTAAAATGAAATCTTATACATCATATGTATATGTACATATAGTCTGCGTCGGTCTCCATACAATTAAAAAATCTTTCAACAAACTTAATCTTAAGAAGTCTTGGACTCATTGTTATACCTTCCTTGAAACGATTTCGCGAAATGTAAACGTCTTCTTTCCTGAAATATTTTTTTAAAATTTTTTGGGTAAAGAACCTAGCAGCTTCCTAACCTTAAATAGCACCGAAATTGTTGGAATTGTTCTGTGATGTTGGTAAAACACTTTTCAATATGTCAAAACATTCACCAAAGCAACATTAAATTATCTGTGTACAAACACAAAAGGGCTCTGAGGACATATTTCCTGAAGTCTCCGTAAATAAATCTCCTAAAATAAGGTTAACTATTCCACAATTTTAACTGAACTCTAAAAGTTTAAAATTATTTATTTATTTAATTATAAAACAATTAAAATTACATTTACCATAATTATAATAGAATTATCATTGACAAATAAAATTAATACTCAATACAGTTATCTTAAATGTATTTCTATTTTGAGTGAGATCTATAGGAGCACTTACACTATTATATTCAACGCACATATTAAAAATCGGATCCTTCTGTCATGGTGCGGAATAAAAAAAACCTTTTTCTGTAGCATCAATATTAAGAAGGCCGTGGATAGTACAGTACAGTTAATATTATTCATTAAAAGATCACGAGCAAAAGTAATTAAAAAATATTTTCCCCATTCCAATATTCCAATTTAGTTTTCTTATGACAAAACGTGTATACTTTAAAACTTAGAGTTTTAACTTAGCCGATAAAAAACCACGGAAAAGAAAGAAAGGAAAATAAATTGGTTTTAAATATTTATTATTTAAGGCTTTATTAAATACTTAGTTGTACCTTAGTTGTAAGTTTGGTTGCTGAAGGTACGTCTTGCGTGCACGAGAGGTTGTATAGAAGAGAACATTAGAAACTTTTTCTCTCAGCTAAGCGGAAGGCTAGCAGCAAGGTTTAGTACTAAAGCTTAGTATTAAACAGTTGGTAACAATTAAAGATTAAACATAATTATAAACTTCAGTGCTTCTCAAACAAACACTAACTTAATGATATTTTAACACGTAATAAGGATGGGACGTGTCTGATCCCATATTACACATCCATACTCAAATATTTATCTTATTATGGACATGAAAAGAGTCTTTAAGGTATCAGGATAAGACAACTCTCTAGTGTTTCGTCTTATGAATGCCATCATAGCATTAGCCCTGCTGACCATGTTATCATAATGGACTGAAAATTACAACTTTCTATCACGAAGTACACCTAGAATACACATAGAGTACACCGGAGTACACCTGTGAGAACTTACAGATTTAAAAATCTCAACTTCGTCAGCGTATATTAGGCATTTAGAGTACTGTGGTTAGGAAGATCATTGATGAAAATAATAAATAACAGCGGCCCAAGGTGACTTCCTTGTGACACACCTGACTGATTTAATATAGCTTTCCAGATCTTATTTCCGATGCATACATTTTGGCTATGACCAAATATGCATTCTCTAAGTCAAGACAAGAGTGAATGATGAAAACCCATTAGACTGAGCTTGTTGTTTAAAATAGAGTGCTGAACTCTATCAAAGGCTTTAGCGAAGTCTGTGAAAATAACGTCTATCTGTCTAACTTACTTTCTTACTTAGATGGCGCTTACAACCGTTGGTCGGTTTTGGCATGGTCTAAGAATTTGCGCCAGCCTCTTTTGTAGTGCGCTTGCTGGCGCCAGTTGGAAACTCCAAGCGTTGTCAGGTTATCCAATGCCTGGTCTTTACAACGGAGATGCGGTCTTCCTCGTCTGCGTTGGCCACCGCTGCGTACCGAATCCAATATCTTTTTCGCTGGAGCTTCGTCGTTCATTCTATCGACATGACCTAGCCAGCGAAGCCGCTCTATTTTAATACGCTTGACTAATCGATGCCGGCATATAGCTCATACAGCTCGTGGTTCCATCGTATTCGGTACTCGCCATTGACGCAGATTGGAATATAGATCTTGCGAAGGATTTTTCTCTCGAACGCTCCCAAAGTTGTTTCATTAGAGCTGCTCAACGTCCAGGTTTGTGATGCGTATAGTAGGACGGGCATGATTATTGACTTATAGAGCGTCAGTTTTGTTCGTAGAGAGAGAGCTCTGCTTCTCAATTGCCTACTGAGCCCAAAGTAACAGCTGTTGGCAAGAGTTATCCTTCGTTAAATCTCAATACTGATATCGTTGGAGGAGTTAATGCTGGATCCCAGTTAAACAAAGTCCTTCACTACCTCAAAAGAGGTGTTGTCAACAGTGACGTGGTTTCCAAGACGCTGGGACTGTTTGTTTGTTGACACAAGATACTTCGTTTTATCTGCGTTCACTGCAAGACCCATTCGACTCGACTCTTTTTCTAGCCTGGAAAATGCTGCACTGACTTCGCGCGTATTTTGACCAATGATGTCAATATCATCAGCATACGCCAGCAGCATAACGCTCTTATAGAAAATTGTGCCGCTGCGTCTCAGGTCAGAAGCTCGGATGATCTTCTCCATGACTAAATTAAAAAAGTCGCACGATAAGGAATCACCTTGTCTGAAACCTCGCTTGGTATCGAAAGGAAGGGAGAGGTCCTTCCCGATTTTCACTGCACTGCTGGTGTTGTTCAGTGTCATCCTGCAAAGACGTATTAGCTTGGCAGGAATACCAAATTCAGACATGATGGAGTAGAGGTGACTCCTTATTGGACTGTCGAAGACGGCTTTGAAATCGACAAAAAGATGGTGTGTGTCGATTTGTTTTTCGAGGGTCTTTTCCAAGATTTGTCGGAGGGTGAAGATGTGGTCGATGTAGACTTTCCAGGTCTGAAGCTACACTGATAAGGTCCAATCAGTTGGTTAACGATGGGCTTCAGTCTTTCACACAATACGCTCGACAGGACCTTATATGCGATATTAAGAAGGCTAATTCCACGGCAGTTGGCGCAAATGGTGGGATCGCCTTTCTTGTGGATTGGGCAGAGCACACTGAGGTTCCAATCATCTGGAATGCATTCTTCCGACCATATTCTGTATAAAAGTCTGTGAATGCATTTAAATAGAGCTTCGCCACCGGTCTTAAACAGTTCAGCCGGTAGGCCATAGGCTCCTGTGGCTTTGTTGTTTTTAAGCCGAGCTATAGCTGTTAAGATCTCGTTTTAGTCGGGCAGCGGAGCTTCAACGAAGTCATCCATAATTGGGGTTTCCGGGATATCATCTCCACTGGCGGGATTGTTGTCAGCGTCACCATTTAGAAGACTAGAGAAGTGTTCCCTTCATAACACCAGTGTACTTTGAATATCTGTCACTAGATTCCCATTCTCATCCTTGCAGGAAGAGGCTCCGGTCTTGTCTTAAAACCATCAGCCAGGCGTCTTATTTTTTCGAAAAATTTTCGAGTCTCATTCCTGTCGCCATGCATTTCAATTTTCTCGCACTCATGCATTTCCGCCTCTCGTTTTTTTTTGCTTGAAAATGCGTCTCTCTTCCCTCCTCTTCTCTCGGTATCGCTCCATAATAGCACGCTTTACAACCGACTGCAGGGTGGCTTTGTAGGCGGCGTCCTTCTCTGCAGTGGCGTCGCGACACTCCTGGTCGTGCCACTGGTTTCGGCAGCCGTACGCATAGAGTGCCATATGTGCGTCCACTGTCCGCATATATCGTCGATCAGAGGAGTGCTTTCTTGAAGCAGGAGTGAGAGTCGAGTAGCGAAGGCTTCGGCTGTCCGTTTTGACTGCAGCTTGTCGACGTCTAGCTTTCTTTGTGTAGAATTGCGAGCATTCTTAGCCTGCGCATAGACGTGTGCGAACCTTGGCTGCGACAAGATAATGATCCGAGTCTATGTTAGCACCACCACCGAGTCTATCTGTCTACCATTCTATAATTCATTCTGTATAAAGTGAGTAAAAAGAAGCAGGTTTGTAGAGGTTGATTTTTCAGAGACAGAACCATGTCTCTTTCGGTTGATATCGAATTTTTGATGCAGAGATGGGAATTGATGGTAACTTGGATATTTGTCTATAGTTGCCTATATCTTGCCTTGATACAGATTTATGAATTGGTACTATAACCGAAATCTTCCGTTTATATAGAAATTTACTTTTCTCAAAGGACAAATTAAATATTAGTGCCAGAGGCTGAGCAAGGAAAGCAGCATTTTTTTTAAGAAAAATTGGAGGAATATTGTTGGCGTCAGCACCCTTTTTTATATCGAGTGATATCAACTCATTGAAAACATGCTCCACCGAAAAAACTAATGAGCCAAAATCGGTGATTTGATCTCCATAGTATAGATGTCGATCTTGATGTTTAGGAATTAATCTAAATAAAATTCGATTGAAAGTAGTCTGCAAACATATTTCATGCATCTTCAATATTTTTCGAGTTTTTATCTTTAAAAAACATATTTTTGGTGAGACCCATTTTTGGTGGATTGCATTTTATATCCAATTCCAATTCACGGACTTTACTTCTAAGAGTTTCATGTTACGTTTACGAGCTACAAGATAATCTTCACGAAAGGACAAATCATTTTACTCTTTCTGTATAATTTGTTCATGCGATTTTTTTAATTTTAAGAGATTTTTACTAAACCATTCTAGTTAAGTGTTCTAAATTAATTTAAGATTTTAATTTTCTTCATAGGCACAAAAGTCACGTGTGCTTCGTTATTAACACTAATGAAAAGTTCATAATTAACCACAGGATTTTCTCCAAAAACAATACGCCAATCGACACTAGATTGCAACAAAGTCTGAAAAAACAAAAGTATCCTCTTCTAGAGCAGGTATACTTATTTTATCTTTTTATATTGAATTGTCTTTTTAGAATGAAGACAAAGGATGAAGAATCCATGCATAAAAATTATGTTTCTTCTTTTTATTGTAAGACTGAAGTACTAATTTAAACTTTTTAAAATATAAATGGATGAAAACATAATTGTATTGAGTTAAATTAAACATAATACAATTATTAAACATCTTGCTGACCCTTACATGGAAAATATTTCACATTTTCTGAAAAAATCAGAAGTGAAAGAATTGCTTCAACTACTTGGGTATTACAAATAGGTCCCAAGAGCAGCCTCAGAGTTAGAGTTGTTTAAACTCTATGTAAACCATATCGATTTCTGCTTTTGTTTTGATTTCTTCTATAGACACGCTTTTTTATTAGTTTTTTATAGGAAAAATCATTCTCAAAGTTTTCTGAATTTCAAGAACTTTCTTTTGCTGTATCTTTTTGATGTTGTTGTTGTTGCTGTTGTCTTCTCTGCTGGCAGCTCATATATTTTCTTTTAATTTTCACCTAAACGCAGCTGTTAATTTGTACTCGACAAAAATGAAAGAAAAATAAACGAAAATAAATGCATTTTTATCAATTTTCACTCACAGCTATTAATATTTTTTCCTTGTATGCACGACGCCGACGACGGTCCACACAATTTTTGACTTGTTTGGGTTCTCGTATAATTAACCAAAAATAAAACGCATAAATTTATACAAACAACAACAGCCAGAGTCGAAGCACCACGCAGACATGTTGCATTCATAATTTAGATGCGTTCAGTTTTCTTTAAAGAAATCTAAACAAAAAAAAAAAAACATACAAAAAACTAAAAAAACGAAATATGGAGAAGAAATAAAAAAAAACCAAAGTTATACAAAACGGAAGAGTCAACGGAAAAGCTAGGCCATAAAACTACGAAAAGAAAAACAAATCATAATAACAACAACAACAACAGGCACAGCGATAAAGTAAGAGCAAATGAGCTGCGAAGAAAGCAACAGCAGCAGCACCAGCGACAGCCTACGAGGCCCACGAAGCCCACAACGTATGGCAACAACCTGATGTGTCGATGTCTGCGCCTGCCAGCCTGCCGGTTTGGCTGCCTGCATATGACGGCCCCCGCATTTATACAAAAAACAAAAAAAAAAATTCTTAAAAAAAACATGTTCAACTTAAGCAGCGCAGCGAATTCTTCGAAAGACCTGCATCTTCAGACAGCATCTAGCAGCCTTGGTGCGCCGCAACGGGTGTTGGGGCAGAAGTTGAAGAAGAAATGGGAGCCGATAGAAACTATCGACAAAAATCAGCGTCGCATTAATTACGTTGATTGTCGAACGCAGCAAATATCCGGCTGTTCGTAAGAACGAACGTCCAACCGTTCAAACGTTCTCGTATGTCCGTCTATCTGTCCGGGAATGGGAATGGGAATTTATGTGTGTATGTTTGTTGCTCTATTACAGGCACAGACAGACAGACCGACCGACAGACAGACAAAACGACAGATAGACAGACAACAGACACACACATACGAATATATCGTCAATTTGTACAACGTCCCTATGAAAAATGCTTGTCGATCGTTGGCTACATGTGGTTGTTGTTGTTGTTGTTGTTGTTGTTGTTGTTGTTGTTGTCAGTTCTAAGACTCAATTTCCGGGTCATTGACTTCTCCATTGAACTGCGTATGAACGACCACGATCACCGCGATCACCACGACGACAACGATGACGACGACCACGACGACGACGACGACGACGACGACGGAAAATGAAGTTAGAATTGAAGGAATCACGGGGAGTGATTTGAGTAGTGCAAGAAAATGAGTTAAAAGCAGGAGTGCAATACAATCAGAGCAAAAATTGCAGAGAGACAGAGGGAGAGAGATAAAGATACATAGATAGTGAGTTAGATCTGAGCTGTTAGGTGGAACCGAATCAACTTGGCCAGCAGTAAAATCAACCTCGTTGATGACGCAAAAATGCAACCGGGAACGCATAAAGATACGTCAAAAACAAAAACAACAACAATACGAATATCAACAGCAACAACATCATGTTGTTCTCTCTCATTCAAATTTTATAGGAAAATTTTCCGCTGCTCAAAAGGTTTAGGGTACCCGTTTCGAAACAATGGGAGTTAATCTATAACTAAGTATGCTTAAATGTTTAAAAGTAGACTTTCTCTAAAAAAGTTTTCTTATTTTACAGTTAGCCTTGATTAGAATTTTATGCGCATAAGTTTCTTCAGACATGACAAACGAAAGACATGACGTGAAATTCAGATGTAGTCTAAAATTTTTTTTTTTTTTGAGTTTCCAAATCTTTTGCCTGCTGAAGGTTTTGAGCAATTTTAAAGTAAATTAGTTCACGGCTTATGAAAATAAAGAAGGTCAACTCCAAAGATGAACGGAAGATGTAAATTTGATCATATAACAGATAAAAATTAAAACAAATATTATTTTTGCAGAAAATCATAGATTCAAGATACTAATCATAGTTGAAGAAGAAAGTCAGTTGACATTAAGAGGCAAATTTTGACGTTCTTTAGAGAACAATTTAACAGCAGTGAGATTCTCTATTTACAGAATTTTGTCAGAATTTATTTCAGGCAACTGCCACGCAAATGTCTAGCGGTTACAATACAGGTAGCTCTAAATACAGCTTCTTTCCACTCAAAATATTGACTGTCGGTCAGTATCATAAGTGACTGTGGGAAACGATATGAGTTACTTAATCGATATAAAGACTCAATCGAGTCAGGTAGTGATGCTGATCAAGATTACAAGATTAGAAAGAGTGGAGCAAATATTAATCAATTAGAGGTCTTTCCAATCTGCCTCAAAATTCAGTTCTATGTGGGAGATTGGATGGAAGTAATGGCTTTTGAAAGATTTATATTGTTTGCCCTTTCTTAAAATTGTACATTTTCTATACAAAAAAGTTTCTTCCTATAAATAGTTATCTAAACTTGATGTTTTTTAACTCATGATCATTGTTATTTAATGATGAAATGAAAATTTATTTTATTCAGTTTCATAAAAACAGTGTTTCTACAATTTTGAGAATAACCAAATGAGATAAGGTTTACATATATCTTAACTTCCAAAGTCTATAACATTAAATAAGAAGGTAGTATTGCAGGTCTACTACCAATTCTGAAAAAAAACCCCGTCAACACTGAAGAGTGCAGTATTTTAAGCTTCCGAGAATGAGTAACAAGAGACGGTTTGGCCAAAGAGTATTGCAGAGTATTGCATTAATGGGTGAAGGCGAATTGCAGCCAAGAAAATCAAAGCAGCAGAGAAGAAATATAATTCAAAGAATTAAAAGAGAAAAAAGGTATAAGAAAATAAAATAAAAAAACTACATAAAAAAAACATAAGTACGACGAGGTCGTTGAAGACACAACGTTGGCTGGAACCTGCTTCGAATGATAAAAAAAGAACACAAAAAACAAAAATAAAATAAACCAGCAGCAAACAACAACAACAACAAGAACGACGGATGCAGTAGCTGTTTGCTGTTCGATTGAGAGGAAATACAAGCTGTTCAACTGCAGATCATGATGGCAGACCGATGTCCCACAGCGAACACGATTGTGAGCACTAAATGAGCTCAGAATGAATGAATGATGTTTTTTTTTTATCTTTCTGTACTGGTGCATTTTTTATGCTATGATGGTTTAAGTTTAAAAAAAAAAACTTCAATGAGATTCGAGCAACTTCTTCAAGAATATCCAACCTACGTAACTTTTTTAGGCATAAATTAGAACAGCTTTGAAAATGAATTCCTTTTTCAATAAAACAGGGCTTTGCATTAACAGGTTACGTACGCTACACATGATCACATCCGCCATTGCGTTGCCCTAACGACTTCCTACCAACTGCAGGCGCGAACATCTTCATGCGGCTTCAGCTTCAGTAAAATAGCGCTGTTGGCTGTTTGTGGCGGATGTTGCAAAACTATACAAGAACAAAAAAAAAAAAAAAAAAATAAAAATAGAGAAAAAGAACTGAAATTGAAAAATAACAAATTTAATATAATCAAGCCATACGCCGCCATGCGACGAGCGCAACGACGCAACGTCAGTCAACGCATTTTAATCAGCGTGTCGCATAATTACCAGTGCTGCCGTTTTACAATTTTGAATAGTAGTAAATTTCCAGTTTTTGGGGAGTATTTTGTATGTTTTAGGAGTACTTTAGTTCTTGGAAATAATAACAAAAAATAACTTTAGCAAAACAAACTAATAAATTATTATAAGTTATAATGATATATAAAATGTTATTATTTTCTCCTTTTTATTAATTTACCTTGTTTTTTCATTTCATTAACAAAGCAATATCACTTAGCTTCATTCGTAATAGTTGTAGCCTATTAATCCTACCTTTTTATTGGTTTATAGAAGCTATAATTTTTCCCATCCGGTTCAAAACTACACTCGAAAAACGAATCCCGCCAACCTTTACGATATTTCCTTATTAAATTAAGCCCTGAAAATTTCCTTTCTGCTTGCATTGCCATGTGAAAACGACAATGTTGTGCTTAGTAATTGAAGGGCTTATTGCATAAACATGATAAGCCAAAAATAAAAATTTTGAAATAATCGCCTTTGAACCATTTAAACAATACATAATATATACGTTGCATGTTGTTTAATACTTGTTTAATACTTGTAAAGGGTGTCTCAGTAAGAGTGCACTTTTTAAATTTAGTGTTATTTTTATTTTGTGCAACTCTGAGATTTCGCAGTTGGAACATATATTTATTCCGATTATTAAAAATGGAGCGCTTTACGAAAGAACAATGCGTTATAATTGTGGAAAGTTAATTGTGAAAGACCGCTCGCAAACTTCGAACCATTTTCAGTAGAGAAAGTGCACCTAATGCGTCAACCATTCGAAGAGTGGTCAAAAAATTTGAAGAAACTGTGCGTCAACGTACCGGTTGGTCTCTTGAAAAAATTGCTACTGTAAGCGAGAGTGTCGCCGAAATTCCGACAACATCAATTCGGCATCGTTTTCAACAACTTCAAATTTTATTCGTTACAGGAACATGATAACAGAGTTCTTGTGGCCTCAACTGGAAGGCATGGATCTGGACGACATGTGGTTTCAGCAAGATGGCGCCACCTACCACACCACGGATTTATTGCATTTATATGAAACAATGGATTTATTGCAGGAATGATTTCCATAACAAATTAAATCATTAAATTCTGTTGTCAACTGGCCACCACGATCATGCGATTTAACGCCGTGCGATTTTTCTTTGTGTTTTCTGAAATCACAGGATTATGTGAAAAAACCAGAAACAATTCCTGAGCTCAAATCCGAGATCCGACACGTCATCAGTGAGATACAGCCACATCTCTGTGAAAATGTCATCGAAAATTTCATGAAAAGTGCATTGGTCTGTCATCAGGGCCGTGGGGGCCATTTGTCGGATATTTTATTCCATACATGTCTTTTTTACAATTCAATAAAAAAATTACAACTCTCTTAAAAAATATGCATCTTTAATTTGAAATAAGAAAGTGCAATCTTACTGAGACACCCTTTACACGTTGATAATCCAACATGTGAAAAAGTTAATGAATAAAAGTGGAAAGCATACATTTTTTTAAAGTATATACAACTTTTGCTGTTTTACGATTTCGTGGACTTTGTTTTGGTATAAGAAAATGTTAGTAATTAATCGTTTACTATCTTTTGTTTTTGCTTAGTCTTACGATATATAATCTTCAATACTAAACTGCAGAAACTGAAATTTCGTTAAATTTAAAACAATGAGCATAACTTCCATAAATGGAAAGATATCGCCGAATGGAGTTAGATTCACATAACGTATGTTCTTAACTAGAAGTCTGCTTACTTATTTTCCAAATTCACGAATTTTTTCCATTTGGCCGCCTCGTTACACTGTGCGGCAAAATGAAAGACAAGGTGAACAAGAAAATTACGAAAAAAGGAAGCTTTCAGAAAAAATTATTTTTTGCATTAATGGCGACAACAAATTAGGCCGTTTTGAGCTATTAATAAATAGTAGTACTTTTTGTGTTTGGGGAGTATAGTAGTACTCAAGAGTCAATAGGAGTAAAATACTCCGATAGTAGTACTTTCGGCAGCGCTGATAATTACCGGATGCGATCTCCTCGTACGCACGCAAAGTGGAGAGAATTCAAATTACAACAACAACAGCATTAATATCGCAACAATGATGGATGAAACTGCACGATTGAGCCCAGCTATTGAAGTGAGCATTTGTGTGTGTGGGTGTGTGTGTGTGTGGGTGCAGGGAGAAGAAACGCTTGAACGAGGAAGAGCTTAAAGTAGGGTTGAAACCGTTTATTTATAATTTGCTGCTGATGGTGCTGCTACACTTGTGCCAAGGGTTTTAAGGCAAAATTTTATAGGCGGCAGATGCGGCAATGATCGCAGTTCAAGAGGGGCAAACATTTCCAAAATCAAAACATTTTTTAAAAATTATTAAAAAGATGAATAGCGAAAGTACTTCTTAAAAGGAAACATATTTATAAAAATAGTTATATATAATTGTTTACTCAAGTGCCATAGAAATAGATGCAGAATAGATGCATATCCGCAAGTGCTCTTCCTATAGGCTTGTGACTAACTAAGACGAATAGCACTCTTGGTTGTCGAGGTCTTGGGGAAGTCTTCTTTGGAAAGAAAATATAGTATTATTTTAAGACTCGTCTGCATCGTAGATTTCATAACTCTTATTGGGTCTGACCATTACCATTCAACGAAAATTAATTCCTTTCACACTTTGTGGTCTTTCCGGTTCTGTCAATTTTATATGGCCCGTTTTCATACTTATTTACTTATGGCTCTGACAAGACCTAATCAACGAAAACTCATTCGTTTCACTCTTTGTGGTTGTCCCTGGTTCTGTCAAATTCAACTTACATTCTTATGTCGAGAGCGTCTGATGTTGATTAACAAGCAAACTCTTGTAAAACAAAGGAAAGTTGCTGATTTACAAATACTCTGTCCATGATCTGTCAGGCCTCTTATGGTATTCTGGGAGCAAAGTGTTTTTGGATAGTGTTTTACGTAGTTTAGCGCCTTCAAAGGTGTCCTCAAAAGACTCACAGTATTTTGTCCAAGATGTTCGCTTTAAAATAGCCTTCTTTCGGTGAAGTGTTCTGACCATTGTTTGTGACTTTTAAACCAAGTGCAGATCTTTTTGAAAGTCTTGTTTATTTTTTCCATTATAAAAAGCCATCCGAGCCTTATTTTTTTTTTAGCTTTGAAGCAAGAATTTAAGGTATCAATCCTATTGAGTCAAGTCTGCCATGGTTCGGACATACGAATTTGAATCTGAGGCAAGTGGTATGCCTTTACCTTAGTCAATTTTAGTTTTTAAGCTTTTATCTTATTCCAAAAACATTTCTACCACCAAGTATATTGATGAATTCTAAATTTCACTTGATTACAAATTAGAAAACGAATTGAAGAAAGGTTAAAACGAAGGATCATGGCCTTGCTAGGGCACGAACCTGGTACTTCTGTGCTGGCAGTCATGCACGCTTAGCACTTTTCGCTTAAAAGCGATTTTCCCATGACAACATATTTTTCTTAGTTATCGTGTAGCTCCCAAGAGGATCGTACTTACCTTATTGTTTTTTCCTCGTGATAATTACCTAAGTTTGGTACACCTTGTGTTATAGTCCTTTTTACTTTTACAATTAAATTATACGTAGTTGGAATCCTTAAGTTTGGTACACCTTGTATAAAAGTCCTTTTTACTTTTACAAATAAATTATATGTAGTTGGAATCCTTTTAATATTTGAACGTCTTAAAAATTTTGGTAAAATATTATGTGAATTTTTATTTTTTATCTGTCCATAGCTTTAGAAAATTTTGTAATGTATGGATGAAAACACTCTTTCACAACTACACTTGCTTTTTAGTTAATAGATTAAAATCTATTCTTATAAAGCTTAGGTAAATATTTATATAATTGCAAGGGTTACCAGGTTTGTACTCAAGCAAAAAAAAATAAAAAATTACCAAAAATGATGATGAAAACTTCAAATGATGATGATCATTAGTTCGCTGGCTGTAATCAAGAGCACGGTCTATTTAGTTTGACAGGTTTAATCAAGAACACTGTCTATTAAGTTCGACGGGTTGAATCAAGAAAGTTATAGTCAGTTAACTTGGATAGAGTGCCAAATAAAAAAAAAATTGTTATTATTTTGTAAAAAGGTGCCCAAGTTTACATCTTCAATGCCTCTTAGAGAAAATCAAAATAACCCCATCCTGCTCGTTCATTTTCAGAATGTTCTCTATTCATAGGCTCTGTTATTTTATTTACCGAGGCTTCGGAAATGTTACCGAACTGTATATAACATTGTGAGTTATATTTTTTAAAAAAGTTTTATGTTATTTTCAATTTTTTTGCATGAGTGGTGTTTTTAGATTTTCTCTTCTCAATAAACTGAGATTCATGGGGCTTAGAGCGTTATTAGCAATTCTTCTACCCGCATAAACTGCTCGCAATGACCTTAGTTATGAATGCTACCTTCATATGGAGTGCTCACTGGTTATTAATAATAAAAAAAGGCAACAACAACAAGAACAAGAAAAAACTGAGTATGAATTGTTTGTGCCCGCATACTTTACTTACCGATGTCTCGCTGTCTGTCCGTTCGTTTGTCTTTTGGTTATCTTTTTACATACAAAACCCTTTGCGTAGCTTCTGTGTTACACCGTCAATTTTAAGTTCTATAGATGTTGTTGTTGTAGCTGCTACAATTTTTAAGCAAAGCGTAGACAGCAATCATAACAACAACAACAACAACAACAACAACCAACACACACAGCAATTGCGTCGGCTATAAGCGTGAATTGAACCTCAGCAGCAACAACTTTAGTTAATGTCAGTCGCTGGAACCCGCATCACACAACAAACATCAGAAATAACAACAAACACTTTATCACAGAAACAACCAAGTCAGTCCGTGACACCTTCACACCTTCTGGCAAGACTAAAAAAATAAAAAAAAAAAAAAAAAAAATTTAAAAAAAGAGTTCTTCTGCTGCCACTTGGAGCTTATTTATTTGGATGGATCCGGCAACATATTCGAAAGTGGATGGATGAGTTAAGTGTTAGTGGATGAATGGTGCCAACAAGGCAGAGGGAAGATGAAGCGTAGGGCATGGTTGAGCTAAGACAAGCCAGCACAAGCTGACAGCAATTAACGTGACAAACGACAATGAAGATAAGGCGCGCATGTCTAAAATTATTTTTTCTGTTTTTTTTTTCTTCGTACAACATAGCTAAGTAAAAATTTTTTAACAATATTACAATGTGGCAAAGCGTACAATGCAACAACAATAACAACAACAACACTACACAGCATGCAGCATAGAACTTAAGTGTTGTCATGTTTCTGATAGAGCCATCGAGCAATAATAATAAAAATGTTGCGTTTATAAAAAAGTCGTTGTTATAGAAAAAAATAAAGCAAAAATAATAACTAAACATTAAAATATTCCTAAAAATGCCACAAGCCCAAGGTTTGGCGAAGGTGAGAGTTCTACGAACATTTGAGACTCCATGATTTTTTTAATTTTCTTTTCGAACATCGAATTTTCTGGTGTTGTTCTTATATAAACGATAAGATTTCGCAAAAACACAAAAAAAAAAAAATTCGAAAGTTTGTTTGCAACTTTTAAAATTTTACTTTTTCGGTTCAAAATTAATTTTATATAAATTTTTGAATTAAAAAGTTTCATGAATATTTTGTAGGATTTTAACTTTTGTAAAAGTAAAACTTCGAAAACAAATATATAAAAAATCTTTAACGTTTTGCTAAACTTTAGTTGAACTACTTTGACAGCGACTATTCTAAGAAGCGAACAATCAGAGCAGCTTTTTTAACCTCATCATAAAAAAGGTAATTGTTTGTATAGCATGCTTGAAAACAATTTGAACAGAGTTAAGAATTTAACTAAAGGCATCTGCAGTGCTTTAATTCTCACAAACTAATAAAAAAACAAAAAAAATCAACTAGTTGATCCTGTTTGAGTAGATATGTATGTGTTTGTTTGAAGTTCGAATAGAAATACTTAGCGGCCGGAAGCATTCAAAAAGAATGCAACATCCACCTGTTGCAAGCATACACATGGTCGACAACTTCCTTGCCGAAGGATCCATCAGATGGACCAAAATGTGCAACGCATTATAATTTTTGTTTTGTCTATATTTGTTGGTAGTTTGTTTGTAGTTTCTTGTTTTTTTATATTCTCCTCGGTCACTTTCGACGACTTCCTTTCCAAAAAGGAAATGCAACATTTGCACGTAAGCGTTTAGTGCCAGTCGTACGCATGGGCTACATAAATGATTTCCTTAGTTAAATTGAGGCATCAGTCGATGGCACAATCATGGTTGCCACTTGCCTGTTTTATTTTGTTTCAAATTCTCGGAAGGAATATTTCAAGTAGAAAAAATTATAGCATTTTGTGTTTTTTTTTTTTTTGGCTTCCGTTCCAATTTACCTTGTCAGAACCGGGTTCAAATCTCCCATCTCACAGAACATGTTTTCAATTAAAATACATTATTTTGAACGCCTGTCTGATCTGTACTGACAAAACTCAGAGATAAAACAATACCATATAAAGCTTTTTGAGAACATGATCATAAGCCGTTCGAAGAGTCAGCATAAAACATGAAGGTTCAATTCTAGATCCATTGTGTGCAAAAATTAAATCTTAAGAGCTCGGTAAAAATCCTTTTAAAGGCTGAAATGGACAATTCGCTTATTTCATTTTTCTCGGGCATATCATATTTATAAGACAACACCATAAGATTTGAACACTTTCAAAAATGATAAAGCTCAGTCTAAAATTTTTTGTGTGGGGGAGTTGTTGAGGGCAGTGGAGTACCGAGAGGTTAAGCCGCCCGGGGCGGATTCCCAATTGACTGCCCCTCTCATATACAATATACAAAAACATCTTTAATATTAATATAGGGTTTTGTACGCATTGCTTTCAAACATACACAGAGACAAATAGTGCCACATAAAATCTACAATATTTCTGCTTAAAACGTATTTAGAACAAGAGGCATTATAGACGAAAGAGGAGAGGTATTTTTTAAGAAGAAATCTTAAAATATCTTCTTATTTTCATCTTAAATTCATATTTTCAAGAAATTTGAAAAACAAGGGGCATGAAAGACGAAAGAGAAGAGGTAGTTTTTAAAAATAAATCTTCTTGTTTTTCAGCATAAATCTTCTAAAATTTATTTATTTCTTATTTATTGATTTCTTTTTAAATTCATATTTTCAAGACTTTTTTCATGTCCTAGACTTCGTGTTTCGTTTATTCGTAATTTCTTATTAATTTATTCAATATTGAGAAGAAAAGCATATCATTAAGAAAACTTTGTAGCTTCGATACATTCCTTCCGAAAAAAAAATCAAGAAGAAAACCTAGTAGCTGTATGAGATTTCTTCTTAAATTAGTTAATTTAAGAAGACATAGCCAATAACTTTAAGAACATCTTCTTGGGTAAAAACCATAGAGAAATCTGTTTAACTTTGTTCTTCATTGTTAGGTTTTTATGTGGCGATTTTTCTGTGTGTACACATAGAAGCTTTATCGAAAATCTTTAGAAAATAATCTTTTATTGTTGTCAAGTACCTTTATAAAAAAATTCTAGTATACATATTATCAACCTAATTCTAATACTACGTAAGACAAAATTATCTACTCCTCAAGAGGCGAAGAAAACTAATTCTTCCACCGCTTATTGAATACTGTTTTAAGACTCGACTGAACTGTTTCTTTAAATAATCAAAAGCAGTAAAGAGCTTTTTTGAAGGAGAATCAGAGATCCAAAATAACAGTTATTTATTTTTTTTTAGGTCGAAAAAGTTCTCGAAATTTTGAAAAATATTTTATACGTTGCTTTATAACAGTTATTTTCAATTTATATTTCTTACGTTGCCTCCTAACAGTTATAGTCGAGAAAAAATTGTTTACGTTGCTCATAACTTTTATTTTGAAAAAAATTTTTTTACGTTGCCTGGTAAAAGTTATTGTAGAGACAATTTCCATTACATCCACTCAAAGCCACTTTATGACAATTTCTATTACATCCACTGCACACACAGCAAGAGCCACAATGAATATTGTGAAGGAAGCGTTTCCTGGTCGTGTAATCTCGCGCTTTGGTGATTTGGCATCGTCAGAAAGATCAACCAATTTAATCATCCCAGACTTCTTTTTTTGAGGCTACTTGAAGTCGCAAGATTCAGACTATCGAAAACCTTAAGGAGAATATTCGATAGGAATGCGAACAGTTATCACCGGAAATATTTGGGAAAGTCATTGAAAATTGACAAAACGGGCACAAATGTGTATCCACACTTGCAACAGTCCCTTAAAGAATATCCCCTTTTCCACATAACACAAAATATTGTAATGGTTTAAATAAAGACTAACTTCACTCAATATCATTTTTTTATTTACTAGAACAGATATTCCAAAACAAAATTGGTTGATTAATTTTGCACCACCTTGTTCTTCACACTCTTCATCGCTGACTGAAGACTCATCTGAATTTAACAGTGGTATGTTAGGGGAAACTTCTTCAGAAATACTTTTTGATTTTAATTTCTTCTTCTAATTTCAATAATTTTAATTTCTTCTTCCCTTGCTATTAAAAATGTTATTTTAAACATATCTGTTTTGTAAAATGCTTAATTTAGCTTCAGTGCCGCCCCTATAATAAATCCGCCCGGGGCGGAATTTATAAGCTTTTAGAAAATTAATTCCTTAGATTATCCATGTCATGTCAGTGTTATAGTGACAGTTCAAAGATCAAAAAATCTCCCAAGTACAAAAATACCTCTAGTTATTCTTTAGCAAAATATGACATACAAGTTCTTACCAGTCAAAAATTACGGGCCCGGTTTTAATAAAAAACAAGTAAAGAAAGTCGGTCTAGGCAGACTATGAAATACCCTAAACCTATGCATTTAAATGTTGATGAAAAATTTACACATACCAAGTTTTTTTCCTGTAGCTCACAGTTAATGCCTGTATTGTGCTTTCGCTATGGGCGAGGTGGGCGAGTTCATGAACGGATTACTCCCAATTTTTGAACACACCTTAGTTTTGGTATAAAATACATACATACCAAATTTAATTTCTCTATGATAAACATAACCTTATTTATTGAGTTTTAAAATTTTTGGGTTGTATGGGAGGTAGGCGTGTAGGCGAATGACGTCCATTTTTCAAAACCATCTTTTGTTTGTTACAAAAAACATATGTGCTAAATTTTAGCTCTGTAGGTTAAACAGAGGCTTATTTATTGCGTTTTCAATTTTTGAATTGTATGGGAGGTGGGCGTGTCCGTAAGCGGATGATGTTCATTTTTCAAAACCATCTTTGTTTCGTTATAAAAAAATATGTGGCAAGTTTTAGTTCTATTGGTTAAACAGAGGCTTATTAATTGCGTTTTCAATTTTTGGGTCGTATGGGAGGTGGGCGTGTCCATGGGCGGATGATACCCATTTTTCAAAGACATGTTTTTGTTGATATAAAACACATACATATCAAATTTTATTGTTGTAGGCTTATTATGAGCTGAGTTATGCAGTTTTCAATTTTCGCATTGTATGGGAGGTAGGCGTGTTCGTGGGAGGATTCCAAAAATATTCAATACTGCAGATCCTTGGGTGCATGTGTGTTAAGCTGAATTAAATGTCAGCGATGGTCACATATTCGCTTTTAAATTGTGCAAATAACAATTTTTAGTTCCAAATGTTTATAAAATGACTTAAAGTAGAAATGGAAATTATAGTATTTACGACGAAATAAGTAAAAAATTTATTTGTAAAACTGAAAATTTCAAAATGAAAAAAAATTCAATAAGTTTTTGAAGTTTCAAGAAATCACAAAACAAAAATGCCTAAAAATATGCTAAGAAATTTAAAAAAAAAATCAAGCGTTCCGCACTCACATTTTACGGAATTATGTTATAGTAATAATAATAATAATAATAATAATTATTAGACCTCGGATTTTGCATATTTTTGAAGAATTAAGATAGATAAATTCTGATGACACCAAAGTTCGTGTCATTGAAAATAGAGTGGAAAACGAAATGCATATTTTAAATTTTTTTGCATATTTGCATAAAATGCATATGCATAATATATGCCAAAAATATGCAAACTATGCAAAATATATGCAACATATGCAAAACATATGCAAAATATGCAAAAACTTCCTATGTTAAACAAATCGAAAAATAATATAAAAGCTACTCAGAGGATAGTATACATATTGAAATTTTATTAATTGTCAGATATTTAAGCAGAGCAAATGAAACGTAATACATACGATATTGTTTAGGTTTACAAATTATTCAATCTCTGCAAACATTTGGAAGACGATTAGAAGATAAGATCATTTGGCCACGTGCTAGCTATTCGCCTAAGGGATCTTTGGAAGATGGATCGCTTTTCGATCGCCGAAGCGATGAATGCGCAATTCTCGAAGAATTTCAAAATCTCTCTTCGCTCTTTCCGGCAATCGTTGGAAGATGCATCGCTTTTCGATCGCCTAAACGATGAATGCGCGATTGACAAAAAGTATTCAAAACCTTCCTGACGTTAATTCCGGCTATCGTTGGGAGATGGATCGCTTTTCGATCGCCCAAGGGATGAATGCGCGATTCAAAAAATCTTCAAAATCTTCCTTCGCTCATTCCGGCGATCGTTCGAAGATGGCTATTTAAAAAGCTTTCAAAATCTATCATTGAAATATGAAGCAGGCTCTGAAAAATCATTTAAATTATTCAGAAATTTTAACTTCTAAGCAACTTCATGAAACTGCTAGTTCAAACTTGCAACAAATTGAAACGTTCAACAACTTTGCAACAAATCGCTGATGACCAAGTGATGTCTTGGCCACTTGACATGTCTTGTCAGCGAATCACTTTAGACTCTTTCTGCCGATTCGTGAGCGAATTCCTGTCGAATCGCTTAATACTCTTCTCGGCGATGCGTTGGCGAATCTTCCCGGCGAATCGCTTAAGACTCCTCTCGGCGAATCGTTCACGACTCTTCCTAGCGAATCGCCTAAGCCTCATCTCGGCGATTCGTCGGTGAATCTTCCCGGTGAATCGTTTTTATGGCCTCAGCTGCTTACATTCGGCGATACCCGGAAGACTCTCAGAAGAGCTCGCCGGCGATTGTTTCATCTTCCAAGCGATTCGCTGGAGATTCTCAGGCGATTGAAAATGTTTTCAGGAATATAATTGGTATTGCAAAACATAACCATAATTTTCTCTAAATTATTAATTAAGAGGCTTTGGCGTTTCCTTCCAGAAACAATTTTGTTAGCGGAAAAGCTTCTCTCAACGTCACAGGAAATAATTGGAGCAAATTTTTATTTAATGATTTTTACATTTGTGACGGTTTCAAGTCCAGAACACATCTTCATCTTTGAGATTTAAAATATTATTTATTTTTGAAATGATATTAAAATGTGGATGTATTTTCAAAATGGCTTAAAATATCTTTTTTAAAACCAGTCTAAAATCACCAGTTATGTTGTGAACTATATTTTTAGCTAGTGGTAGACCCTTCGCTTCCAAGGAAGTTAATTTTTCGGCAACTCTCTCAAAATTTGATTTAATATATATAAAATCCCGATATAGGTGGGGATTTTTTATCAGCTTTATTGCTTGCTTTATAGATTCAGCATCTTCTGGGTTCGGTGCTTCAAGAACCTAAAATGCAAATTTAGAATTTTTTTCTTTACCAAACTGAAGTAAATGCATATCATCGTTGTGGGCCCATTTTAGTTGTTTTGTCGACCAAAAATAAATTTTTTTTTTTCTTCATTTACCAAAGCGATGGTAAAGCGTCGGAAAGGGAAAGCAATGTAAAGTGGTACATATATATTATATATTCTTCTGCATTGCTCGCAGTTTAATATTTAACGATTGGAATTCAATATTTTGATGAAATTCGTTTGCATATATTTTGCATATTTTGCATATTTTTTGCATATGTTGCATATATTTTGCATATTTGTGGCATATTTTTTTGCATATTTTTTGCATATATTTTGCATATTTTCGATATGCTTTACAATTTGTTCTATTGAACGATAAAACGTCTAGATAAAAAGTTTGGTATCAATCTGATTAAAAATATGAAAGTATGCAAAATCCGAGGTCTAATAATTATTAATAATAATAATAATAATTATTAATAATAAAAATAATAATTATAATTAATATTTCATAAAAATCGGCCCAGTAGTTTTCTAGATTACTTCATTCATGTGATTTCTATTTAATTTTTATATGAGTCGATACTTATCAAATTCGCCAATCATGTGGCTCTATTTTCTGGTAAGATTTTTTTTAAAAACAAAGTTCTTCAGATTTTCCATGGTTATTTCATGCTAAATGTCACGAATAAGAAATGTTGAAATAGGATGATGTTCAGGAAAATAAAGAGTGGTATTATGTTTCAAAGAAAATTTAAATTAAGCATTATTTATCAGTAAATTTTTAATTTAAACACAAGCCAACAATAACTAAGTAGATTTCCATGTGCTTTTTTCAATTTTTTTTTATACAGGACCGGTATATGTTTTTATTAAAAACACATGTAGGTTATTTTATTATGCTTTGCACTGAAACAAAACATACATCTATCGAGAAAAAAAGGAAAGTGTAGATATCAAGTGGATTGATTATAAGTCCACTTTCTCTTTTGAACATTAACATATTTGAGATTCTTGGACAAATTTATAAAGATACTTCATCAAATCACTTTAATCTTGTGATTTCTGAAGACGAAGAATGCTTTAGTGAAATTTTTTCCGGAGCTACACATCATACCCGCCTAAGTCCAGCATTTAATTTGATTTATTTTAAGGGGGTTTTCATACAGTTTCATAAAAATTTGTTGAAACTAATTTAACATTTAATTTAATTTAACAAAAATAATGCAGCGAAATTGCAGAAAAATAAAAACTTAAATTTTCCAAAAACCTTTTATGATGAACTTAGGTGACTTTGAAAATTATCGACTCATATAATAGTATAGAAGCTATAGATAGATAGATTAACTTGGGAGGTGTTGATGGGAGCCTAATGCCACCAGCTCGACTGCATTACCTGAGTGCCAGTACAACCTTGCTTTGAGATAGTTCATGCTTCGTACGCGCGATAAAATTATGAAATGATGCGATGTGAAATTTTGTTCCCGGACGACTTCAAACTGTGTAAATTAAAAGCAAATCTTCAGCGTTAATACTCCTCTCTTCCATTCATTAACTACTATAAGTCTTCCAAGCCAACACAAATCTTACGCATTTATAGGAAGCATCTATTGAGAATTAGTGTAAGCTTAACAAGGATCATCAGAAAAGATAATAAAACGGAAAAACTTAAAACAAATTTGAAGTTTATTTTTGTTTTAAATAAATTAGGGTCCGGTAAATACTCTTCTATCATCTCTACTGATAGGGCCTGTCCGTTGATATAAAAAAGTCTAAAGCTTGAATAAATTTTAATGGGTGTACCAATAGTAGGTGTGGTACTTTGTTATCGATTAAAATCTGCACTATCGACCCTTGTCCGTCATATTTTGTGTCATTGTCACAAATTTCCGAAAACGATTCCAGACTTGAAAAGCAATATCACATCAGGGAAGCGGACCATTCCGGAGGCCATACTGCAAAATGTCATTGAAAATATGGGCGAAAAACTGAGATATGTACAGAAAAGTCGAATAATCCTATTGTGTGATCTTTTGAACGAAAGAAAATATTTAAAAAAAATTCCGAACCGTTTTTTTTTTGCAAACCTATCTTACGCTGATTTTAAGACGTAAAGCTTCTTGAAACTTTTAGTTAGTTAGCTCCAATAATCGCCATACTAAGGCTTACTCATTGCGGCAATTTATAAACCTCGATTGCAAATAAAAAAAGCTGTAGAAAATTCTAAGCTCGAGCAAGACGTAGCTTTATGTATTAGATATATTTTTGCTTTTTTATTGACATTGTGACTCGCTGACTAAGCTTGATAATAATGGCAACAGAGTTGACGATGACGAGGATCGGAACTTAAGACAGCGCATTGACAATGACAAGAATTGTTGGTGCTGCTTCTGACGTTTATGTTGCTGCAATTAACAATGACAAACTTTAGATTGTCAGCGTGTTTTTTTTTCTCTTCATTATTAAGTTAGAATTGCTTTTGCTAGTTGTCGTTGTTGTTGTTGTTGTTGTTGTTGTTGTTGTTGTTGTTGTTGTTGTTGTTGGTAACTTTAGCGTTGACCTCAGCAAGTGTTGTATAGCAAGCAGCAGCAGCAAAGGCAACTATAAAAAACGCTACAGCTATAGCCAAGTTTTGCTGGCCATTTTATTGCCCTGCTTGTGACAACAACTTTTAGTCCTTCCCTTGACCATTATTGGCTTTGCAACAACAAAAACTACAACAATAACAACAACAACCACAAAAACAACATGGAACTTCTAATTCCGGTTTTAACCACAACAATAACAACAGCAACAACCGCAGTCAGTCACTTTTGCTGCATCGATTGTGTATGTTGTTGTTGTTGTTTAAACTTTGTTGATATATAACTTATTTGCTTATGGTTTTCTTGTTGATTCTCAGACCTTGAGCCGTGATTTTCTGCCACTATCTAAGCCGTAGTTCTTTTTATTTTGTTTTATTTTTGTTGTCATTTACCCATTGATTGTCTAACAGTGTTGTTTTTTTTTTTTTTTGTATTTCTCTTTTCTCTTTTTCTACTACTTCATTTTCCAAACATCGTTTTTAACCTTTTGCTTTATTAGCTGCAAGTTTATTGTTTTTTTGCTGTTGCTACTGTTATTTCAAAGTGTTGCCACACTTTGTTGGTTAATGTTGTAGCAACAGCAGCCACAATCGTGCTTCGTTATATTCGAACCTCGTACACCTGTGCACTGTTGCATTCCCCCTCCCCCCCAAAAAAAAAACTTTAATTATTCAAAATGAGACCCGTAGCTGGATTATAATTTGAAAATTAGGCTTATTCAGTTAATTTGAAGCCGCTGCTAAGCAAATTAATTTTGGTTAAATATTAGCTTGTAATCAATTGTGTTGATTTCGGTCTTTCGTTTATTCAACATATAGTATAGCGATAGAAACTTTTGTAATCTTCTCTCTATAATGCTACCAGCAGATAAATTTCTTTTTGATTTGGCTTTAGAGCTCTACACAATAGCCTACATATTCATCATCATCCATAAATGTCTAAATTAAAGATAAAGATCTTAAATCGGACTTTGGATTATGCATCATGTAAAGTAGCTGAAATTACGGTTATATAGCTTCATTTGAAAAGCTTATGTATGGATGAATTTCCAAACGCTGAATGAATATGTAAACAATGTCTTACTTATAAAGCTCGTTAACCGCGATGAGCCTTTAACTCTACAATTATATTAGTTTATAGTTATTTAAGAATAAAAACAATAGTTAAAATATGCAAAATAATCATATTATTCTACGCTCAATGCTGATACAACAAGAACCATTTAACGTAGCTTATAAAAACTTTGATACCCATGCATAAAAGTTCATACTAAATGGTAATTTTTTTGAAAAAGGCTCATTCTTGACTGAAAAAAGCGGTATGCGTTGCTCAGAGGTTTCAGTTTTCCGATAGTTTTTAAGTTTTTTTTATTTTCTCTATACATTATCTATACATTCTCTATACATTCACCTTATACTTATCCTTATCCTTATCCTTATCCTTATCCTTATCCTTATCCTTATCCTTATCCTTATCCTTATCCTTATCCTTATCCTTATCCTTATCCTTATCCTTATCCTTATCCTTATCCTTATCCTTATCCTTATCCTTATCCTTATCCTTATCCTTATCCTTATCCTTATCCTTATCCTTATCCTTATCCTTATCCTTATCCTTATCCTTATCCTTATCCTTATCCTTATCCTTATCCTTATCCTTATCCTTATCCTTATCCTTATCCTTATCCTTATCCTTATCCTTATCCTTATCCTTATCCTTATCCTTATCCTTATCCTTATCCTTATCCTTATCCTTATCCTTATCCTTATCCTTATCCTTATCCTTATCCTTATCCTTATCCTTATCCTTATCCTTATCCTTATCCTTATCCTTATCCTTATCCTTATCCTTATCCTTATCCTTATCCTTATCCTTATCCTTATCCTTATCCTTATCCTTATCCTTATCCTTATCCTTATCCTTATCCTTATCCTTATCCTTATCCTTATCCTTATCCTTATCCTTATCCTTATCCTTATCCTTATCCTTATCCTTATCCTTATCCTTATCCTTATCCTTATCCTTATCCTTATCCTTATCCTTATCCTTATCCTTATCCTTATCCTTATCCTTATCCTTATCCTTATCCTTATCCTTATCCTTATCCTTATCCTTATCCTTATCCTTATCCTTATCCTTATCCTTATCCTTATCCTTATCCTTATCCTTATCCTTATCCTTATCCTTATCCTTATCCTTATCCTTATCCTTATCCTTATCCTTATCCTTATCCTTATCCTTATCCTTATCCTTATCCTTATCCTTATCCTTATCCTTATCCTTATCCTTATCCTTATCCTTATCCTTATCCTTATCCTTATCCTTATCCTTATCCTTATCCTTATCCTTATCCTTATCCTTATCCTTATCCTTATCCTTATCCTTATCCTTATCCTTATCCTTATCCTTATCCTTATCCTTATCCTTATCCTTATCCTTATCCTTATCCTTATCCTTATCCTTATCCTTATCCTTATCCTTATCCTTATCCTTATCCTTATCCTTATCCTTATCCTTATCCTTATCCTTATCCTTATCCTTATCCTTATCCTTATCCTTATCCTTATCCTTATCCTTATCCTTATCCTTATCCTTATCCTTATCCTTATCCTTATCCTTATCCTTATCCTTATCCTTATCCTTATCCTTATCCTTATCCTTATCCTTATCCTTATCCTTATCCTTATCCTTATCCTTATCCTTATCCTTATCCTTATCCTTATCCTTATCCTTATCCTTATCCTTATCCTTATCCTTATCCTTATCCTTATCCTTATCCTTATCCTTATCCTTATCCTTATCCTTATCCTTATCCTTATCCTTATCCTTATCCTTATCCTTATCCTTATCCTTATCCTTATCCTTATCCTTATCCTTATCCTTATCCTTATCCTTATCCTTATCCTTATCCTTATCCTTATCCTTATCCTTATCCTTATCCTTATCCTTATCCTTATCCTTATCCTTATCCTTATCCTTATCCTTATCCTTATCCTTATCCTTATCCTTATCCTTATCCTTATCCTTATCCTTATCCTTATCCTTATCCTTATCCTTATCCTTATCCTTATCCTTATCCTTATCCTTATCCTTATCCTTATCCTTATCCTTATCCTTATCCTTATCCTTATCCTTATCCTTATCCTTATCCTTATCCTTATCCTTATCCTTATCCTTATCCTTATCCTTATCCTTATCCTTATCCTTATCCTTATCCTTATCCTTATCCTTATCCTTATCCTTATCCTTATCCTTATCCTTATCCTTATCCTTATCCTTATCCTTATCCTTATCCTTATCCTTATCCTTATCCTTATCCTTATCCTTATCCTTATCCTTATCCTTATCCTTATCCTTATCCTTATCCTTATCCTTATCCTTATCCTTATCCTTATCCTTATCCTTATCCTTATCCTTATCCTTATCCTTATCCTTATCCTTATCCTTATCCTTATCCTTATCCTTATCCTTATCCTTATCCTTATCCTTATCCTTATCCTTATCCTTATCCTTATCCTTATCCTTATCCTTATCCTTATCCTTATCCTTATCCTTATCCTTATCCTTATCCTTATCCTTATCCTTATCCTTATCCTTATCCTTATCCTTATCCTTATCCTTATCCTTATCCTTATCCTTATCCTTATCCTTATCCTTATCCTTGTTTAAACTCAAATACCATGAAATTAATTTTTGTTTTCCTTTTGAACATAAAGAAAATTATATCATAAAAATTAAGAAAGCCTTTTTAAGTTTTTAGACTTATTTAAAAAAGTCGAACTAAATTTTAAATTTGTTCTAAATTTTCATACAAATATTATTTCTTGATTTTTAAACTTTTTTATAATTTAATAATCATTATTTTCTGTTTTAATTATTATCGTTATTGTTAAATCTTTTTTTTATTATTGTAATGATGGTGGTGCTGCTGATCTTCCTATGCAGCCTAAAAGTAAAACCAGAACATGAGCAAAACCAGTAGAAGCAGATGAGATTACTGCAATAACAACAACAACAAAATCAAAAACAACAACAACAACAGTAACAGTAGAAACAACAAAGCAAGCAAAAAGCAAAATAAAACTAAAGCAGCTGCTTCCGGTCTTTGATTGATAGCAACCGAGCCGACTGACAGTTTGTTTATCTCACTGCTTTCGACTCTCGCACTCGATGCGGCACTAAATATGAATGTGATGTTGACGCCAACGGCAACAGCGACAGCTACGTCGACTTAGAAAATAACAACATAGCGTAAGAGCAAAAGCAACAACGACAACAACAACAACAACAGCAAAGTCAATTGTGTGCTCATTCATTTCCTTTGCTGCTTGTTCTTATTTTTATAGTAAAGATGGCTGCCGTGGCGGTTTTTTTTGCTAGTGCCGTAGGCCTAACAGCTATATAAGCATCAACAGCAAAAATAACAACAACAATAACAACAACAACAACAACAACAACAACAACAACAACAACAACAACAACAACAACAACAACAACAACAACAACAACAACAACAACAACAACAACAACAACAACAACAACAACAACAACAACAACAACAACAACAACAACAACAACAACAACAACAACAACAACAACAACAACAACAACAACAACAACAACAAGAACAACAACAACAACAACAACAACAATAACAACAAAAGCAACCAACAGCCAACAAGCATTCGATTGATCGCAGCGCATTGCAGGAAGCTAGCAACATCAGCAACAGCAACAGCAACAGAATTAGCAGCATCCACTGCAGCAACAACAACAACAACAACATGAACAACAATATGAGGGGCAGCAAAAAATTTAGCAACGTTGAATAGTATTTGAATTTTGCACCGAACATAAATAACAAAATCAAATAATTTAAGAAAGGGCGGGTTTTTTTTTTCTCTCTTTATCTCGTTGTTTGCTTAGCTGTCGTTGCAATAGTTTAGTTGTTGCTGTGGTTGTTGTTTGTTGCTTAATTTCCATGCCATACACTGGGGGAGAACCGAACTAAAATAGCCCCAAATTGGGGAGCAAAAATATATTTTTGAAGAGCACTTGTTTAATGTTGAATAAATGCATTATGTACGCGTTTGTGTGTGTATGTATGTATCTAAGTATGTTTGTATAAACAAATGTGTGTGTGTGTGTGTGTGGTAATTTGTAGCGGCAACTATTATTGGGGGAGGGGTAAACGATCTTTGCTTGCACTTTATTTATAAAAACTTCATTTATTTATTTATTCAAAAACTGTTTGTTTAAGATTTCAAAAACTAGTGCGTAAGGATAGTAATCAACTAAATGGGCGCAACATTTGCGATTTAAACTAAAAATAAATGTCCTCAAATTTCTCAGAAATAATACATAATAATGCATATAACGACAGATATTAACTAGGAGAAATCTGTAAGAATATTAAAAATGACCATTCTAAGGAATGTTTCCATAAAGCTCGGATATCCTACATATTGCAGGAAATCATAGCTGTTAAATTTCGATTACGATTAGTAATCAATTAGATTATTTCTCAAAAAGAATTATAATCATTATATAATCCTAAGGTAAAAAGTTTTTGATTAGTAATTGATTAGGATTACAAATAATCAAATTATAATCACGATTACTTTAAATTACGCATATAATAAAAAAAAATCAAAAGTAATCAACAAAAATAATCATATTACTTTTAAAGATTATTTTTGATTCTTTCTGATTATTTTAAAAATTTGAGGCTAAGAATCGAAAATTCTTAAAATAATCAAAAAGAATCAAAAGTAATCTTTAGATATAATCGAACTTTTTTTTTGTGGATTACTTTAGATTCTTTTTGATTATTTTCGTAATTTTAAGTAATCGTGAATATAATTTGATTATATGTAATCGTAATCGCTTGATTACTGAACCAAACAGAAAAGAATCGTACTTAATCAATTATTTCAAATTTTTGATAATAATAATCTAATTACTAATGAATACGATTACTACGATTACTAGCAGCTATGCAGGAAATGTTCCGTGAATATGATTTGTCCTGTATTTTCAACAGTTTTAAGGAAAATTCTATGTTTTAAAATAAGCGTTGACACATTTTTCTGGCATGTACAGATGCTTTCAGAAAAGTTAGTACCGACAAAAAGTTTACCAAGTTTACAGATGAAAGATATGATCCAAGCATTAATTCTTAAGAGTTGAGCACTAGACGAACAATTTTATTTTTTAAAACTTCAGCAAAAGTAATACGCCTACAGATTATCTACAGCAAAACAAGTTGTCTTTAAGTGTTCTGTTCTATTTCACATTATCTTATAGTATTTTAAGAGAGTTGTGTTTTAGCGAAGATTCTTATAGAATTCTACAGGACTACAGCTATCAGAGTCAAGCTCTAAAGATTTTTATCTTAATATATTAAGTCCAAGGCTTATATTGAAAGAGTTCTGATATATTGTAAGATCCATTGCCCTTGAAAGTGTCAATAAAGAGTGTAGTTCACTCCGCGTCAGCAGAATAGGTTCGCTGTTTCAATGAAATACAAAAAATTATTTCTCCCAAAATGAGCATAGTAGAAAAGTTTTTGTTGTTGTATTCTCTTAAGTGTTTCATTATAAAAAATTAGGTAAAGCGAAATTATAAATAAAGCAACCGTTAATTTTCTGGTGTTGTTTAAGCTTTAGCATTACAAAATTATGCACTTTTTGATGAGTCATTAGAATAGGTTCATCACTTTCATTTGAAGAAATCGAAATGAAAAACTTTTATGTTCTATCTGAACTTATTTTTTTGTTAAATTTAATAATTTTTTATAACGATTTCAACTCCTTTAACTTAATATAATTTGAAAAATCCAGTTTGGAACTTTATGATTCAATCCAGAATTGAATCATAAAGTTTCTCCAAGTAGTTCAAGGTAATTTAAATCCAAGCCACTTTAATGGAAGAAATGAGTGACTCTTGGTTTTCACACTGTCTACCGGATTCGTACACAATCCAAAATAACCAATCCAAAACATTTGAAATAATGTTTAGGTCCGGAGAGTATGGAGTCTATTATATTAGTTGAATATTTTGTTCATTTATACAGCTTGTAACGGCACGTGACGTATGAATAGGAGCGTTATTATGTTGGTAAATCCTTTCCAAGGGTCCAAACATATTTTGAAACCTTGGGAAATCTTATTCTAGTATCGTTTCATAAAAGTTTCCCGTTATTCTGCTTGTTGGAAACTTTAGCTCAACAGTCTCAAAATATGATATGGGGGGGATATAGCCTCCAAAACAATTACACCGCTATGGCTATGGTGATGAGTTAAAAATTGTTTCTTCTTCCGCAAATTATGAAAGTAATAGCTAAAATCAGCTGATCCATATAAATTAAACTTATTTTCGTCGGAGAAAACTACCTACTGCCATTCTCTTTTCCAAATGATGTGATTCTTACAAAAATTGAACCGATATTTCTGCTGTTTAGGGTTAAGTTGTGGTTTTTTCTTCATATTATGTCTTGTAAGGTTCAGAGCACTATTAATTAACCGTCGCACGGTTGAAAGACAGCTTAATGGCTAATTTTTGTCGCCGTTAAAGGCTTATCAATTAATTGCTCTCTTATTTGCAGCTCATACCGCCGAATTCCAATTTTTATGGAACTGTGACAAAAACTGAAGATATTAACTGTGAACCTATCCTAATGGCGTATCAAAAAGTGCATGATTTTGTAATGACAAAGCTAAAACAGCAACAGAAAATTAACGGTACTTGAATTTACAATTTCTCTTTTCATAATAAAACAATTAAGAAAATACAACAGCAATAAGTTTTCTGTTATGCTATTTTTGTGAGAAAAAATCATTTTTATCTCATTGAAACAGTGAACCTATTCTGCTGACGTAAAGCAACATAAAAACTCAGACTGAAAAGAGGTCCAAAAATGTGTATCGTTCGAAGTTCTACAATTGAAGATTCGACGCGATTAACGTTGCAAGCGACAATTTACGGATCAAGTTAGATTGTTCACTATTATTAATTTTTTAAACTTTCAAGTGCTTTTCAAATTTCTACACTCACACTTTTTCACTCAATTTATATTTAACTTAAATTTAATAACCAAGTGGAGTAATTATAACAAGAATCCACAAAAAAAATATTTCTCATAAAATATCGATTAGAACGTTATTCGCATCGACTCTTCAATTGTGAAATAAAGCAGGAGATGAAAATAAGTTTGATATCGAGATGCGAAGTTTGCCGCATGCCACTCGCAGGCCGTAGAAAGATATGTCGAAATAGTGAACGAGGCCTCAAAATACGTTTCGAGCGAATTCCAACCTGTAGGATTCCTTATCGCTAAACTTCGTCATCGGTGCATGATGCCATCTTTTAATATCAAAAAGCAGTTTGCTGCTAACAGTAATGATGTTCCTTTCCAACCAAATACCGAATAAAATAAAGTTTCCTGAGTTGAAACAATATAAATGCCACAGAAAAGCATGAAAGAAAAAATAGCTTTGGTGTGGCTAAAAAAATATCATTCAAGATAAGTTCCGGAAAGATACCAGACTCCGTTTTATTTTCCCTAACCAAGGTTTTGGAAACGATGGCAATTCTGTGACTGGATCAATTACAAGAATCAATGTATGGTAACAAACAAATTAAAAAAAAATTCCATAGGACGGAAATAATAAAATATGTACCATTTTTTCCAATTGGTAAGTTATCGGCGGAAGCTCAATAAGCCAGTCACATAAAAAAAAAAAAAATACAAAAAAATTTAAGAAAAACCAAAATACTAACTTAATGGCAATGCTTATAACTTTATCGGACCTTTTAATAACGTGAATGCGATGAAAAAAATTTTAAAAACAAAAGTCTTTATAAAGATAATGTGAATGATATCAGAGATCTTTTCAAAAATAAAAATAAAAAAACAAATCATCAAACAGTTCTGTACATATAATCATTATGAGACTTAAATATCTCAAGTAAAAAGAGTTTTTAGATGTACATGTCCTGGTATTTTTTATAAAGAAAATTTTTTTTTTTTTTCGAAATAAATTTTAATACTTAATACATTTTATAAGAAACATAAATTGAGCATTATGAACTTAAATCAGAATTTATATGAGGTCTAATTAAACCATCAACTAGCAACAAAAATTTTTGTAAATTTTTATCCGGGTTGAAAAATCTAAACAAGTTCTTCAATCAAAAGTAATAGATTTTATATCAAAAAAAGTACCAAGAAAGTGCGCTGGCGGCGCAATAATTTTTTACTGTGGAAAACATAAAACCGATACATTTTAAAAGTCTCATTCCTTGGTTAAAATCCACTTTTTATTTGCTCACTTTCTACTCTACCCAAAATGAATTTATTTTTTTTTATTTCTCAATTTTTATTTAAATGAAATTTTTAAAAATATGATTTGTGTTTTCTGCATATAATAAAACCATATCTTAAGTAGTTCATTCGGAAATAAGGTTATTTCAACTATTTAAAAATATATTTTAATGATTTATTTCGTTTAGATAAGAGTGTGGATGGCTGTTTCTTATATTTGCATTAGCGGAAGTCACAACAACAAGACTTATAAAAACAGTAACAACAATAATAATTCATAAATTATATATATACATATTTTTTTTTTTTGCATTTTATTTGTTAGACATGCGAACAGTCTTAAAATGATTAAACAACCTGCTAGACAAAATGTCAGACTTATCAAAACAGTTTTTTTTTTCTGTTCTGTTGTTGTTCATTTTATAGTCATTCAGTCGTCTTTCAACGATCATTCAAAATTACTATCAGCTGATTTTGCAAAGATCTTGAAAAAAATTATCAGCGCAGCTCAGCTCAACTCAACAAGTGACGTAAATTATTATTAAAGAAGCTTTCAATTTTAAAGTTACGTATTGTAGAAAGCGGTCGTAATGTTTAGATGTAACCGCTATTTATGCAAAATTATGCAATGCTAACTGTTATGATGTAAGCAACCAGATCCATTATAATTTAATGATTGAATAACTGAAGGTAATTTTGTAATGAGTTCGCTTTATTCTGCCGGACACGTGCCAGTCAAAAATTTTGTTGATAGTTAGTAGACATACTTGACAGAAGATCACCTTGAATAGGGGGCAAACATTGCAACGCCCATTTAATGCAATTTTAATGATATTTTTAAATAAAGTGATTAAAAATATTTCAATTTTCAACAAAAGCCTTATCGTTATCACTTTGCGCTGTTATGCAAATTCATTGAGTACTAATAGTTTATAAAGAACTCAATGTTTGCAGTTTGTGAAAGATTAAAATGTTGAAGTTAGATTCTTTGATTTTTATTTTCTTTTTTGCACTGTCTAAGAAAATTGGTGACCTGCACCAAATAAAAGGTTATCACTTTTATTTGTTATTGTTGTTGTTGTTGAAATGATTAATTATTGCAAAGCTGGCGAAAATTTAAAGAGGTTATTCAATAAATATTAAAAACAGATGTTTTCTCTTTGTTGAGAGATAAAAATAATTATGCCTACATTAAGACGGATCAATTTTGTATAGAGTATTAATTTTTAATTTTAACACCAACCGTAGAAGCAGTGGAAACGCTAACAACTTAATTTATTTACCATTGAGTAAAACGAAATATACGTTAACTGCTTCTTTAAAGGTACTCACATTGTTAACAAGTGTTGCATTTTTGATGTTAACTTGTTTTTTGCCACTAGAAACCTTAACATACAATTTTTGTATGCTATGAGTCGTGGTTTCAAATGGTTTAATGCTGAGAAAGTGCGAAAAAGCTGTAGTAGCTGAACTCTATTGTTATTGCCGATGAAAAAAAAAAAACGACATCCGGACACCGACTCAAAAATTTTTTTTTTTTCCCAAAATATGTTATTATCAAAATCTTTACTTTTTTACATATTTTGGGTATGCATTCTGAAAACAAAAGTTATGTGCAAACAAGTAAAGAAAGTCTTAAGTCGGTCTAGGCCGACTATGAAATACCCTGTACCTACTTTTCAAAAAAAAAATTTTTTTATTGTAAATGATCGTCTCCGTGGGCTCCGTGGGATGAAGCCTATACTTTATATGCATTTAAATGTTGATGAAAAATTTACACATACCAAGTTTTATTCCTGTAGCTCACAGTTAATGCCTTTATTGTGCTTTCGCTATTGGAGGTGGGCGTGTTCATGAACGGATTACTCCCAATTTTGGAACACACCTTAGTTTTGGTTTAAAATACATATATACCAAATATAATTTCTCTATGACCAACATAAACTTATTTATTGAGTTTTAAACTTTTTGGGTTGTATGGGAGGTAGGCGTATTCGTTGGCGGATGACGTCCATTTTTAAAAACCATCTTTGTCTTGTCATAAAAAACATACGTGCCAAATTTTAGCTCTGTAGATTAAACAGACGCTTATTTATTGCGTTTTCAATTTTTGGGTTGTATGGGAGGTGGGCGTGTCCGTGAGCGGATGAAAGACATCTTTATGTTGATATAAAACACTCACATACCAAATTTTATTGTTGTAGGCTTATTATGAGCTGAGTTATGCAATTTTCAATTTTCGCATTGTATGGGAGGTAAGCGTGTCCGTGAGCGGATTCCAAAAATATTCAATAGTGCAGATCCTTGGGTTCATGTGACTATGTGTACCAAGTTTCATTCAATTATCTCAACTCCTTCTTCTTATCCTGTGTATACGGGCAACACACAGACGGACGGACGGACGGACGGACGGACATGGATAGCTCGACTCACGTGGTGACGCTGATCAAGAATATATATACTTTTCTATACCGGACTCGCTTCGTTCTATGCGTTACAAACGTTTGCACAAAGTTAATATACCCTGACCTTTCAGGTTTAGGGTATAAAAATCTGAGTTTAACATGAGTTGAAATTCAGTTCATCTGCCACAATGAGACCATTTTTTGACTTGCATATATTCAAATTTAATATATTTTCTGTTGAATACCAGTGAAAAATATTTTGAAAAAATGGCGATAACCATTATTTTTTAAACTTTTAAATGGGACGGGTGTGACATAAGATTGTCCCGGGTGTGACGAGTGCGAATGATGTGGGAATTGTATATAAGAACTTAATGGGTAGAATAACTTTCACATATTTTTGACACTTAAATCAAAAAAATATGTTTTTAATTAATTTATTAATTTACAAAAAAAAAAATTTTAAAAAAAAATATTTTTTTGCAAAAAATTCTCGCATGAATTTTCGGTCAAATTAATACCAATACAATTGATTTCGCTATACATAAATTTACAAAAATTGTTTTAATCAAAGAATTTATTCATATACTTGCAAAAATTTCATTATTAGAAAAAAATTTTTAAAACCGTTCCGGGTGTGACCAACTTCTTGTAACGAAAATGAAGAATAAAAATAATTTATTGAATGAAAAAAGTTAACAAATTTATGTAAAACATCAACATCCTTATCTTAGGAAAGTTTCATTTTTATCATGAGCCTATGTTAGGGGAAGAGTGGCATGAAAGAGCCAGTTTTAAAAAAGTTACAAAATATATAATAATAATTAATAAAATTATAATTCTTGTATCAAAAGTATTTTCTCATTCATTTATGAACGTAATACCATGAAATATTTTCCAAAATCAACAATATTCTTGGACCTGTAGCCATTTATAAAAAACATAAAATTCGGCTCTTTCATAACACATGGGCATTGAAAGAGCCAAGCAAATTTTTGGTCCAAAAAAAAAATTTTTTCGTATTCGGAATCTTCTTGAGGTCAACTTTAAAATAGGGGGTGGTTTTTTCAAACTTTTGTTTTTTTGTATGGAGGCCGACCCACTCTAATGTACATGTCCTGGTATTTTTTATAAAGAAATTTTTTTTTTTTTTTTCGAAATAAAATAAATTTTATTATTTAATACATTTTATAAGAAACATAAATTGAGCATTATTAACTAAATATCAGAATCTATATGAGGTCTAATTAAACCATCAACTAGTAACAAAAATTTTTGTAAATTTTTATCTGAGAACTCAGGTACATCAATACCTCGCTATGCGTCGTTTCGTTTTGCGTTTTTTCGAAGTTGCGTCGCTGCTGAATTAGTACTAATTTTTACTGTGCGTCGTTAGATTTTCAAAGTTGCGTTGTTTTGGGTTCGAGTCTTTAATTTTTTTTTTAAAGGATGGCATGACTTTTGTTTCTAATTGCGCCATTCCATCAAAACTCGGGGATTCCCTTTCTAACTGAAAATCATCGCAATTTAAATACAGTTTTATTTTCACTTTGTTTTGCTTACTTAAGAGTACAGTTTCAATTGGTGTGTTATGCTTTTTGTAACGTTTCAATTAGTGTGTTGTGTTTTTTTTTAAAGAAAATAATAAATTTTTATAAATTTTTTCGGGTTGTTTCTGGTTACAAAAGAGGTAAATATTTTTCCATTTTATTTATTGGCAGAGCTATATTATTTTTTTTTTTACATATACTTGAAATTTTTTTAACCAAATGAGTGGAAAAGGCGATGCTGGTGGTGTGGTATGGAGGACACTTACATAAGTGAATTGTTCAAGAACTGTCTAATAATGAACTATTGGAACTTGAATTGCAATTTGCTAATGAAGAAGATTACAGTGACCGTTCAATAAAAAACATTGAACCAATTTTTTTTAAAGAAAGCCAACTTACGACAACAGCCACTATGGACTCATCTGACAGTGATTCATTTTTTTTGTTTTTTTTATATAGGTATTAATTTTATAAAAAAATTGAATTTTTTTTTTTTTGTTTTTTGTATGTATGTAATAAAATTTTATATTACACTACAAACATTTTATGAGGCTCTCCAAAAAAGACTTTAAAAAGAGTGTTTTCTATACGTGTTTTATGATGACTCATTAAATTGACTCATGTGTCTTTAATATGATTGTTAAATGATAACTCGAAAATAAGACTCATACAAGAGTCATTATTGTATTTGATTTATGAGTACGCATAAAAGAGACTCATTAAAGAGTCCTAAATAAGACGGTGATACGATTAAAAGAAATAAAAGGATCATATATTGATTGATATATGAGTAATCATGAAGAGTCTTATATACGAGTGTTTCATGAGAAAATAGAATCGGATTATTGCAAAAAAACCATATCTAATAAATAAATAAGAACTTAAAAGAGCGTATTTTTTTTTATTTGAATAAAACTTTGTAACTGTCCGTTATGAGCACATGCTATCCAGGCGTCGCTTTTCGGAGCATTGTTTGTTTATGGCGATAAACATGAATTAAAATTAAACTAAAATAAATGTACGTTGCAAAAAGACTTCTTATATGAGTCTTAAAAAAGTATTAAATATGTGTCTTAAAACCGTCATTACTATGAGTCCAAAAAGACTCAACAATAATTTTCATGAATCATATTTTGAGGCCCACAACATACGAAAATGTACTCATAAAAGAGTTTTTTTTTAGCGCATTATGATGATGAACGCATTATGATGATGATGAACATTATGATGATGAACCCTATATATAAGAGTTTTGAAGGAGTCTTTTAAGAGTCATAACGTTTGCTGGGTATTTTTGTTTTTTAAATGTTTACTTTGTTCAATTTTCTTTTCAAAAAGTAGTATTTTCGTAACCCTGGAACCTATCTTCGATCTTTACATGGTTTGCTATAGAAAAACATCATCCACTTTGCGTCGTTTCAATTTGCGTCCTGTTTTTTTGGAACGAAACTACGACGCAAAGTGAGGTATTGGTGTACTTATAAAAACCCCGGGTTGAAAAATCTAAACAAGTTCTTCAATCAAAAGTAATACATTTTATATCAAAAAAGTACCAAGAAAGTGCACTGTGCGGCTCAATAACTTTTTAAACATAAAAACCGATACATTTTAAAAGTCTCATTCCTTGGTTAAAATCCACTTTTTATTCGCTCACTTTCTACTCTACCCAAAATAAATTTTTTTTTTATTTCTTAATTTTTATTTAAATGAAATTTTTAAAAATATGATTTGTGTTTTCTGCATATAATAAAACCATATCTTAAGTAGTTCATTCGGAAATAAGGTTATTTCAACTATTTAAAAATATATTTTAATGATTTATTTCGTTTAGATAAGAGTGTGGATGGCTGTATCTTATATTTGCATTAGCGGAAGTCACAACAACAAGAGTTATAAAAACAATAACAACAATAATAATTCATAAATTATATATATACATATTTTTTTTTTTGCATTTTATTTGTTAGACATGCGAACAGTCTTAAAATGATTAAACAACCTGCTAGACAAAATGTCAGACTTATCAAAACAGTTTTTTTTTTTCTGTTCTGTTGTTGTTCATTTTATAGTCATTCAGTCGTCTTTCAACGATCATTCAAAATTACTATCAGCTGATTTTGCAAAGATCTTGAAAAAAATTATCAGCGCAGCTCAGCTCAACTCAACAAGTGACGTAAATTATTATTAAAGAAGCTTTCAATTTTAAAGTTACGTATTGTAGAAAGCGGTCGTAATGTTTAGATGTAACCGCTATTTATGCAAAATTATGCAATGCTAACTGTTATGATGTAAGCAACCAGATCCATTATAATTTAATGATTGAATAACTGAAGGTAATTTTGTAATGAGTTTGCTTTATTCTGCCGGACACGTGCCAGTCAAAAATTTTGTTGATAGTTAGTCGACATACTTGACAGAAGATCACCTTGAAAAGGGGGCAAACATTGCAACGCCCATTTAATGCAATTTCAATGATATTTTTAAATAAAGTGATTAAAAATATTTCAATTTTCAACAAAAGCCTTATCGTTATCACTTTGCGCTGTTATGCAAATTCATTGAGTACTAGTAGTTTATAAAGAACTCAATGTTTGCAGTTTGTGAAAGATTAAAATGTTGAAGTTAGATTCTTTGATTTTTATTTTCTTTTTTGCACTGTCTAAGAAAATTGGTGACCTGCACCAAATAAAAGGTTATCACTTTTATTTGTTATTGTTGTTGTTGTTGAAATGATTAATTATTGCAAAGCTGGCGAAAATTTAAAGAGGTTATTCAATAAATATTAAAAACAGATGTTTTCTCTTTGTTGAGAGATAAAAATAATTATGCCTACATTAAGACGGATCAATTTTGTATAGAGTATTAATTTTTAATTTTAACACCAACCGTAGAAGCAGTGGAAACGCTAACAACTTAATTTATTTACCATTGAGTAAAACGAAATATACGTTAACTGCTTCTTTAAAGGTACTCACATTGTTAACAAGTGTTGCATTTTTGATGTTAACTTGTTTTTTGCCACTAGAAACCTTAACATACAATTTTTGTATGCTATGAGTCGTGGTTTCAAATGGTTTAATGCTGAGAAAGTGCGAAAAAGCTGTAGTAGCTGAACTCTATTGTTATTGCCGATGAAAAAAAAAAAACGACATCCGGACACCGACTCAAAAATTTTTTTTTTTTCCCAAAATATGTTATTATCAAAATCTTTACTTTTTTACATATTTTGGGTATGCATTCTGAAAACAAAAGTTATGTGCAAACAAGTAAAGAAAGTCTTAAGTCGGTCTAGGCCGACTATGAAATACCCTGTACCTACTTTTCAAAAAAAAAATTTTTTTATTGTAAATGATCGTCTCCGTGGGCTCCGTGGGATGAAGCCTATACTTTATATGCATTTAAATGTTGATGAAAAATTTACACATACCAAGTTTTATTCCTGTAGCTCACAGTTAATGCCTTTATTGTGCTTTCGCTATTGGAGGTGGGCGTGTTCATGAACGGATTACTCCCAATTTTGGAACACACCTTAGTTTTGGTTTAAAATACATATATACCAAATATAATTTCTCTATGACCAACATAAACTTATTTATTGAGTTTTAAACTTTTTGGGTTGTATGGGAGGTAGGCGTATTCGTTGGCGGATGACGTCCATTTTTAAAAACCATCTTTGTCTTGTCATAAAAAACATACGTGCCAAATTTTAGCTCTGTAGATTAAACAGACGCTTATTTATTGCGTTTTCAATTTTTGGGTTGTATGGGAGGTGGGCGTGTCCGTGAGCGGATGAAAGACATCTTTATGTTGATATAAAACACTCACATACCAAATTTTATTGTTGTAGGCTTATTATGAGCTGAGTTATGCAATTTTCAATTTTCGCATTGTATGGGAGGTAAGCGTGTCCGTGAGCGGATTCCAAAAATATTCAATAGTGCAAATCCTTGGGAGCATGTGATCATGTGTGCCAAGTTTCATCCAATTATATCGACTCCTTCTTCTTATCCTGTGTTTACGGACAACACACAGACGGACGGACGGATATATATATATACATATTCTAGATCAGCGTCACCTCGTGAGTCGAGCAATTCATGTCCGTCCGTCCGTCTGCCCGTCTGTGTGTTGTACGTATACACAGGATAAGAAGAAGGAGTTGAGATAACTGGAAACATAACTGAAACTTGGTACACACGGTCACATGCACCCAAGGATCTGCACTTTTGAATATTTTTGGAATCCGCGTACGGACACGCCCACGTCCCATACAACCCAAAAATTGAAAACGCAATAAATAAGCCTGTGATTAACTTAAACAGTTTTTATTTGGCACATATGTTTTTTATAACAAAACAAAGATGGTTTTGAAAAATGGACATCATCCGCCCACGGACACGCCTACCTCCCATACAACGCGAAAATTGAAAACTGCATAACTCAGCTCATAGCTAACCTACAACAATAAAATTTGATATGTAAGTTGTTTATGCCAACACAAAGACGTCTTTGAAAAATGGACGTTATCCGCTCACGGACACGCCCACCTCTCATACAACCCAAAAATTGAAAACGCAATAAACAAGCCTGTGTTTAACCGAAAGAGCTTAAATTTGGCACATATGTTTTTTATATTAAAACAAAGATGGTTTTGAAAAATGGACATCATCCGCCAACGGACACGCCTACCTCCCATACAACCCAAAAATTGAAAACTGCATAACTCAGCTCATAGTAAACCTACAACAATTAAATTTGATATGTATGTGTTTTATACCAACGCAAAGATTTGTTTGAAAAATGGACATCATCTGCCCACGGACACGCCCACCTCCCATATAACCCAAAAATTGAAAACGCAATAAGTAAGCCTCTGTTTTACTTACAGAGCTAATACTTGGCACGTATGTTTTTTATGACAAGACAAAGATGGTTTTGAAAAATGGACGTCATTCGCCTACTTCCCATACAACCCAAAAAGATTAAAACTGAATAAATAAGGTTATGTTTGTCATAGAGAAATTAAATTTGGTACACTCTCAAAACAGATTAGCTGTAGGTCCAAAATTTTTGGTTGGGTGTTTCGAAAAATAGTTGCTATAAACATTTTTCGGTTGTTATAAACTGAATTCGTTATTCAGAATCAAAATTTTGTAGAAACCAGAAATATTCGTTCATCCATATAAGAATATGTTTGATGTAACAGAATCGACTCATTTTTCAAGTCGTCCTTGAAAATACTGGAAATAAATGACCAAATAATTGATTCCCTCAATTGAATATTGAATTTAACAACCGAATAATTTTTTGCACAACTAATTGTTAATAAAAAATACCATCAGTATTAAAAATTTGATTCAAGTTCAACTTCATTAAATGTCAATGCAAAATATCTGCAAACCTTGCTTTTATTTTTCTACCATATTGAACTGCGCTATATAAACGAAGAATTGAATAGGGGCTTTCGCATGGTCTAACATATTGGACGACAAAGTCGGATGGAAAACTAACGGAACAATTTGACAGACGAATTCAAATTTATGTTCAGTATGTGGCAAATTCAGATTTATGTTGTATCAATCAACTATCTATCATATCAAGAGAATGGTAAGTTGTAAGATTCGATTTTAAGTTATGAGTAGGACATGATTTGGTTCTGATTTTCAATAGTTAGTTCATGCAACATCAAAAGCATTCATCGCTGACAAAATGTATGCTGCAATAACTTCAGATTTCAGGTTGCAGCAACTTCGAAAATGCGGTTGGGCATTTTTTTTGTTGCCCCAACCAATTCGTTTCCTCAGTGTATGTATGTATTTTATACCAAAACTAAGGAGTGTTCAAAAATTGGCAGTAATCCGCTCATGAACACGCCCACCTAACTGTGAGCTACAGGAATAAAACTTGGTATGTGTACATTTTTCATCAACATTTAATTGCATATAAATTTACAATAAAAATTTTTTTGTTTTTGAAAAGTGGGTTTAGGGTATTTCATAGTCGGCCTAGACCGACTTCAGACTTTCTTCACTTGTTTGGCCTAAAAATGGGGTCCAAGAGAACCAAAACCGTACCATGGGGATTTTTCCGATCTAAAAAATATGATGCAGAAATAGTTTTTGAGAGCCCCTCTAACTTTAAGTCGGTGTCCGGTGAAATTTTAATTTCGATCCGGCTTTGGAAGTCTCTAGATGAAGAAGATCCACACCTAAAGTGATAAAAAATTATAGTTTTTTCATTGCATTGTTTTATTTAAACTACAATCTTCCTTGAAATGATTTATTTTTTGTTATTGTATGGAAGGTAGGCGTATCCAATCTTTCATTCAAATTAGTTCATATTACTATAAAATAAAACAATAAGTTCCATAAGAGTTCCAATGTTTTTAGGTATTAATGTATTGTTTTGCTCATAAGGGGTCAAACTTTCAGAAAATGAACACATACCGAAGAAAATAAAAACCCATAATTTTCCAATACAATTATTTTATTTTTGTACTACGAATTTTTGGAGCATATCAAATTTCATGCATATATAATCCATCAAAGGATTTCCAGACCAATTAAACCTTAGTATTTAACGCAACCCAAAAATTAAGTGGCAACTCACATTGCATAGAATTGGTAACTTCATAACTTTCGATTTTCATACCATAAAAAGGAGCCACTTCAAGCTCTATGACATAAACATTTAAATAGAATAAGGACATTTGATATTCAATACATTTTTTTATAATAATGGACTGCATCAAACTTCAATGCATAAAAATCGAAATTAATTTTTAACTGATATCTAACATTACCCTCTTGCAATTGATTGTGAATTTAAGGTACTATTACAGTGTGTAGCTTAACAAAAACAATGTTTTTTTTAATATTTTTTACATAATGAAGAGTTTTATAGTTGAAGATACAAAAACTTGTTTTTTTGTTGTTAATTTTCTAGACGGCGTTGAAATTGGCCTTTTGAAAAAAGTTGTTTTATTAAAAATTAATTAATGTTAAAAAATTTACAAAAAATCACTATTTCGCCGACATTTTTAGCCATAAACAAAATATAAAAGTCTTTAAGCTTTTTTTAGGTTGAGTACTTAACAAAGTCTATAAAGATCACAATGAATCAAGTGGATTCATTAAAATTGATCAAGTAGAACTTGAGATATCTTAGAAGCCAATTCGAAAAAACTTGATTCGAGAAACACACGATTAGATTTTCTTCTACAAACGATAATATACAACAGACGAATATAATATATGTTATAATTTTTTTCTATTTGATATTTTTCCTAAAATTTTGCATACCGGCAAATACAGAAAAATTATACCTAAACCTTGAAAAATAAAAATGCTTTAAGGTCAATAAAAATGCATGGAGTGTTAAGAATACTGCTTGTGTTTTCCTACGGTAAGAGCATTTTGAAAAAAAAAAACTTATTATATCCTTAAATTTTAATTGATTTTATTATATGCATTTTTTTAACTGTAGCAAGTTAAAAAATTTTATCTTTTTTATGTTTTGTAATTTGATATTTCGCGATTTAAATATCAAAACACAGTAATATAACATCCAGAACTGAAACATTTTCTATTAAAAAAATCAAATAACAATTTAAAAAAAAAAACATTTTCTATCGAAAAATATAAATTTAAAAAAGTGATTCAAGAGTGAAACGTGAGTGACAATTTTTATTGATAAGTTGGATTATCTTGGAAAATAATTGGGTGGCACATTTTACGTTTCGGATTTATTTTCTATATAAGATCGGTGAATTTTGTATTTTTTTAAATCGCTCAGACGCAATTATTTTTCATTAAAAAAGCATTAGAAGGAGTAAAATGTGAGTGACATTTAATTTTTTTTTTGTTGTTTGTTTTTGTATTAGAAATGAAAGAAGATAACGAAAACATCAAGAAAAAATGAAAGCCGACCCTTAAAGAGCGTATGAAAAAATATAGAGAAAAATTAATTTTTAAGTACGGATTCATATAAGAAAACAAACTTTGCAAAGATTTAAAATATCCAATTAAATTATTTATGTAAGCCAACGGTGGAATCGATGGAATTGCTAATAGGACAGACATATAGTCATATTTGCCGCGGTCTTTGATGTTTAATAATATATATAAAAATTCAGAATATATTTTGTTAAAATGTAATATTTCTGAAATAATTTTTGTATTGTTTTTATATTATGAATTATTTTTTAACTTTTTTATGCTTTACATATCCTCTTTCAATAAAAATTTTATTTTCTTTTTTATATAAAAATATCCTTAATGTTAAAAAAAATTTTTTTACAAAATATGCTTAATAAAGTTCACCAGATTAACCACGATGCAAAAAAAAGATGATTAAAGTTGTTTTGAAACGTGAGTGACACCGTCGTGAAACGTGAGTGACAAAATTAGTACATGAAAAAATCTTGAAATTCTGAGAAAAATCTAAATTGTTTTCTGCAATTAAAATTTCTACTCAATTTCGTTACTTAAAACTACTTTATTCCTTATATTAACTCAAACAATTCGCAGATTTTAAGCAATTTGTTAGAAGAACTCGAAAAATTCAAATTGTCCGCCAAAACGTGAGTGACACACCATTTAAATATAGTTTTTTCGAAGTGTGTAAAACTTTTTGCATGAACTTTTAATAGTGAGCCTAAGACTTATTATACCCATATAATTTTGTGTTAAAAGCTTTCATGTTTAATGGAGAAAAATGCATGTTTAATGCTATGACTGAAACGTGAGTGACACTGGATTTGCCGATACGTATTCTTAAGACCTCAAACAAAAAAAAAAAATAATTTTTTTCTTTTTACACACTGTAATAGTACCTTAATACAATTTAAAAAATCATGAGATTTTTTAATACATTATGACCTAAGCCATAAGAAAGCATAATTTGAAAGATGATTGATAAATATTATAAGAAACTCGTGTTAAATAATGATATGATATGAGTCACCGGTAACTCGCCTTACCACAAGATTCTTACAAGCTTCTTACCAAAGAGCCTTACATTCAGGCGAGGATTTAGGTGGGGGCTAGGGAGGCTGCAGGTAGGGACTCCGCAGGCGCTTGTATATGAAATGCTTATTGTAAAAATATGACATGCTATATAAAAAATATTTGGAAGTAATCGACCTAAAAATTTAAAAAAATGTTTATTTGTAAGAAATCATGGTTATGCTTAAAATTAATATTAAGTATAGGGCCAGAATTCATCTGGTAATGGTCGCAATATTCAAGTTACAATAAGTTACAGTCATTACAGACCAGTTTTTTTCAACTTGTTTGTCGCGACCATAGTTAACCAGTTAAAAGAAAAATGTAAAAAATTAAAAAAATTTTTTATTACAAAAGCTGTAAAACGGAACATGTTAGTTCGCATGGGTATGAAGTGATAAATGATTCCTTCCAGCGCTAAGTTTTCTTATTTTCGTTTAATGCAGAAGACGTCAGTTTTTGTGAAAAAAATTCTATTTGGAGTAGCTCAGCAACCAACTTCAAGAGGTTTTTAATTTTCGCGGACTGGTCCCTTAATGTACTGACATATCCAGAAAAAATGAATATGGATGTATTGTGTATTATCTCCATGAATTTTCAGCAGAGTCCAGCATTGGGAAGTAGCCATTCGTTCGTTGCCATGTCTTCCACAATCTTTTGCTCAACGTCATCCTGCAGAGTCTTATCAACTTTACTCGAACGCTGCTTTGTAATCAACAAAGAGATGGGTGTCGATTTGATTTTCGTGGGTTTTGCCAGGATTTGTTGATGTGTAAAAATCTGCTTTATGGTGAACTTGAGAGTGCGAAAGCCACACTGCTAAGGTCTAATCAGTGTGTTGTTGTGTGTCTTTAAGTATTCACGCAGAACGCTTGAAAGAACCTTAAACGTGATGAAAATAAGACTTATACCTCGGTAGTTGACGCAGATTGTCGGGTCTCCTTTCTTCAATATGAAAGCCCACTGAAAATCCAATCGTCGGGCATGCTTTTCGGTAGCCATATTTTGCTGATGAGTTAATGCATGTACCTTATCAATTCACCGCCGCCGGTTTTAAAGAATTTAGCAGCCAAGCCGTCAGCACCTGCTGCTTTGTTGTTTCTAAGTCGCTGGATAGTAACTTAGTAAGTTATGTGGTCACATACTCATATGTGGAATAGAGGTTGATCACAAATAAAGCTTTGTGAGTAATCCTTTAATTGTATCCTTGGCTGTTAGAGTACTTTCTACCCACACTTGGAGGTTCTTGTTCAAAATATTAAGCTGGTTGAAAAGATAAGCGGAAGATGTCAATTGAAGTTATAAAGTGTCACAGAAAATAATCACCATTTTAAGAGAATCTTGAAAAATTAATGTTTCATCTTTTAAGATTCCAGATATCGGGCTAATACTTTTTGTGAGTATAGATACGATAGCTCTGTGTGGTAAAGGAGGTTTTGGTAGAGCGAAGCCATGTGTTTACATATAATTCTGAAAGGTCAGAGTTATCTTTAGGATTTACTTTCAATAGAGTTCACACCTTATATAACATAACATACTTACTTCATTTTAAAATCAACGTCGTATAGTTTTATTACAGTCCAACCACAGTCCAGTACAATTCAAAAGAGTAATTTTTGACCATTAAAAGTTACGAGCTGAAACTTAAAACCTGCATCGATACATTTGCTTGCTTTAGACAACAAAAAATAGTTCTATGAATAGTACAAGTACTAAAAGTACGTATTCCCACAGTAACTAGAACAGGCGATAAAAACTTATTAGAATGCCAAATCTTATATTTGACACTTGATGATAATGTCGATTCTATTCAACATTAATTCAAATAAAGTTGCAAGTTGAAAAGCCAATTGCCAGGTTGGTTGAAATAATAACACAATAGTTTATATTTTTTTTTTTAAATATTTTCATTTATTTTGTAATTTTTTTGTTAAAATTTTTTTTGCGATATTTTTGTTGTAGTTGTTTTTGTTTTTGTAGTTGATGTTGTTGTTTAGTTTAAATCGATCTTCACAAATAATTAAGTATTATTTGATGCTTGTATCTATGTGTGTGTGTGTGTGTGTGTGTGTGTGTGTGTTGGTAGTTGTTGTTGTTTTCTTTTTGTTTTTATGTATTTTTATGTATAGGTAAATGTGTGTGTATGTGTGTGTGTGTTATATGATTATTTTATAAGAATTTTTAATTCAATTCAACAGATTTTACCGAAAATTTACATTTTTTTTATTATTTTTATTTTTTACTATAATTTTGCACAAGAATTTTTTGCATTTTGTTGCATAATATTGAGGGCAAGCACTGAAGATAATTTTGAATTTTTAAATAAGGCGAAAACTTTATATAAGAAAGAAAGAAAAGTAAGTTTGAAAATATTTGAAAATATAAATATGAAAGAAATAAAAAAAAGATTTTAATAAAAGTTTGAAAACCAAAGCAGGATTTTTAACTTTTGCCTTTTTTTCAAAATCTGCGCTATATATTATGTACCTGTAAATTTGGAGCCCTTCTTTTAATATATAACGCCAGAAAATGCGGCAACGAGATGCAAAAATTCCTTAGTTTTTTTTTCTTCTTTTATATTATTAAGTTGTTTGTGTTTTTTACTATGGCTTGTGTCAAAATTACAGTTTGGTTGTAGTTGTTGTTGTTGTTGTTGTAGTTGTTGAATTAGATTAGTTTTACACTTTTTATTGGCTTTAGTTTGTTGTTTTAATGTTACAATAAAAATAAAAATATACAGTAAGAAATGTGTGTGTTCTTTTTTTTTTTTAATTTTAATATTTGTTTTTATTTATTTAAATATATATTATTTAATTTTTTATATTTATATATATGTATATATATATCTATATATTTAATAATTTTTAAAACGGAACATACAAGCTAATACATAATTATATACATACATACATATACATGTTCAGTTATACTTAATTACATACACATATATGCATATATATGTATATATATATATATATATATATACTATATTACATACAAATAAAATAAATATTTTTTTGTCTAAATTTAGTAGTTAATATTAAATTATATTATATTAATATTATGTTTAACTATTTTATATTTTATGCTTAATATAAGTGGTTTTTTTATAATTACATCGCTAAGAGCTTTTACTTGTTAATTAATTGTTAAATTACATGTTTTTATGTATATAAGTTCTTTTTTTGTAAGTATTATTTTAATATATGTTAATTTTAGTATATTTTGTTTTTAATTTTAACATTAATATTAATAGTTATTTTAAACAGTTAAAAAACCATTTAAATTAATACATTTAGTTTTTAAGCTTTCATTAACTATTTTAGTTAAATTTGTGGTTTAGTAAATTTTTTGCTGGTATTTTTTGTTTTGTTTCTTCTTTCATACTCATGTATATAAAATCAGTTGATCATATCTTGTTAAAGTAAGTTTTTTTTTGTTTTCATTCATTTTATATAATATACATACAAAAAATATTTTCAATTATTTGTTTTTCTATTTTGTTTTTAATATATACAGATATTTCTTCATAGGTTTCTTCATATATTTTTTTAAATTGCTATATTTAAGTTTATAAAAAAAGTCCATAATACAAAAAAACATTCATTTAAACGCTGATAATATTTTGAGTGTAGCTGAATTCTTGCTTGCGTCTATTTTATTGTGTTACAGTGTAAAAGCTTCGAGCTATACGAGTGGCTGACTGACTTTGTTAAACTTTGTTTATCGATAAATAAAATTAATCAGTTTCTATCGCATTGTCTGGTATATTTTTTGTCTAGCTTCAACTTGTCTGCTACTGTTAATTTCGCTCTAATAGTACTTTTTACAGTTGTTGCTGTTCTATGTTTTTTTTTTTTTTTTTTTTAAGTTTTTAGTCTATGACATTTATTTCTAACTCTACTAGTTAAATTTATGTGTATGAAACGTCATAAATTAATGGAAAAAATAATGGAATTACGCATAAAGTATAAAATTAAATGTCATCTGCACGCACATCGCCACATCGCAATGCATACCATCTTCTGATATTTTAACTTGACTTAGAGGATGAACGTTAATTAAATGAAAATAATAGATTTCAACAGTTGGATTTCGAAAAAAAAAAAAAAAAAACATAATAAATTAATATATTTTGTAAAAAAAGTTTCCGGTCTGTCTGTTGTATTGAGCAATGCTTTAATTCGATTTGAGTTTGTTGGCGTCTTTATATAGCTGGTGTATTTCTTTTAAGAAAAGGACAAAAAAATTGTTTAATTGAATTTTTGGTTTCGGAAATGTGCGCAAAAATTTCGAAATTGCTGTACTTTTTCTTCAATTCCGCCAGATATGAGCTGTAAAAAATGGTCTTTTCCCAAAATGCCAATTTTGAATTTTGACAGTTTTACACGAAATGTGCAATATTTTTTTATTTTCAATAAAGAGTGTCACTTATGGTGGATAAGAATTATTTTTGTAACCAGATCACCAGGAACAGTATCTAATAATTGTGCATAGTTAAACCAAAATTTAACAAAAAATGTTAGCAAATGTTCGAAAAAATATTTTCTTCATTCAGAGCTCAAAGTTATAGAAATTGTTTTCGAAATCGTTACTCAATTCACAAAGACGGCCAAACGAAGGTTTCAAATCGAATTGAAAACATAGCTCTTACATCTTTAAAATTGCTTTTAAATTTTTGAAAACAAAAAAAAAAAATTGTCATTCAAGGAATACCAAAACGCAAATTCAAAGAAAAATAAACCAAAAAAAAAAAAACATCTATTATAACATCTCTAAAATTTAATAATTATCTGTTGCAGTCTTTGGTTAAATATTTTTTTTTTGTTTTTATTTTATTAAATCCTTACTTCTTCGTTTTATATAACTATAGTTTTGAGTTAAATAATAAAAATTTCATTCATATTTTTGCTCTTAAGTTTTAAACTAAAAAAGAATTTCTTGATCGTTATTTTTTGTGTCACTGCTCTACTGTTATCGTTACTAGGTACACTATCGATAACTACAAACGTTAAATCGTGATAGTATTTCAAGCTTTTATGGAAATGTTAACAGCATTAGAGAACTAACAAGGTTCACGTGACAGTTCTTTTGATGAACATAAGGTGTCAAAATTTGAACAACACAACTCATGTTGAATTTAATAAAAACACAATGGTTTTGACAGCTGTCACGTCTAGCTTATTAGTTCTGACAGCTGTCATGGTAAACAGAAGAGCTTTCGTTTTGCTGCTCTCTTTTTGGCGCTCTCTCAAACTGTGCTGCAGATTTCACAAAAAGCTTCACACACACCACAGTTGGGTGAGAGCGAACTAGAGCAAAACTCTCTGCAGTTTCGTTTTTACTGAGTTTTTTGAAAAAATCAAACAATATTTTTTTCTAAATATTATCTCGTTTTGTTATTTTAAGTTCTAAATATTTTCAGCCTACATATTTTAAGAAAATTTGTTGTTAGTTTGCGTCCCTAAATATTCACGTACTACAGACATACGTTTTTTTATAGTTGGTTACATATACAGACATACACTTAGATTTATACATATTTTTGTGTGTATTCAAAAGTACAACATATAATCAATTCACTGTGAAAGTGGGCGTGGCCAATCAGTAAAGTGACCTCAGTACTCGGGACTCGAATCGAGCAGACGCTTCTCAGGCGTTAAATCGCACTTGCGCAGTATTCTGCTCGCCGCGCTGCACTCGCTGTGATGCCGCTGATGGTGATGATGATGCCCTGCCCCAGTACCGACGGCTGATTTTGTTGCGCCCATGGAGATGCCCCCATTTTGGGCATTGTTGCTGCCAATGCCGCCGCTGCCGTTAATGCTGAGCGGCACAATTGGTAGCATGCTAGATGTTGAGCCGATCTGTTGGCAGCGACAGCCTTGACCCGCGTAGCGTCCATAGCATTTCTCGCAGATGGCTGCACAGCCGCGCATGGGCCAGTAACACCAGAGACAGGGAAGTACAAGCGACAAAGCGCCCAGCCAGCCCCAACGTTGCGCTCGCTTGTGCGGCAGACAAGAGCAGGGATCGTCGACGCAGAGTGTGGTGGCGCCATCGTCGCAGTCCATCTCGTGATCTTTGGCGCAGTGATAGAAGAGCGCTTTAACGCAGCAGAGACACGACGCATAGTCAATGATCGTCTCGGCGCTGCAGAGGCAGGTCTTGTTGCAGACCCACGTTTGCGGCAGCTGGCGGGGATTTTGACACTGCTCGCAGCGGCAACGTTCGCAGCGCGGACATGTAATGGGATTAAGCGCTGCTACATCGCTGCCACCGATGATGATGGAAGCGCCATTCGCAATGCTGCTACTGTGACTAATACCGCCTGGTGGCGTTGAGATGCCGCCGATGTGATGCAGGTCGAGGATGTCTTCATTGAAGGCGGGATGTTGATGATGCGGGTCTTTTGTGAATGTGCTGCTGCTACTGTTGCTGGTGTTGTTGGCGGCGGGTTGTTTGGTAATGATGGGCTGGGTGATGGGTAGTGTGTTGAGCGCTTGCGGTCGCGCTGGTGGTGGCGGCGGCTGCAAGGCGGTATTCGCTGTTGGCTGCTTGCCAGGCGTCGCCAACGTCGTCGTCCCCGTTGCTGTTGCCGTCGACGCTGCTGGCGTCTTGTGGCTATTCGAATGTAAGAATGCGTCCACGCGGTCGCAGCCGCTTCGTCCTCCATCAAGCGTCGTCGTTGCTGTTGCGGTGGTCGCTGAACCCGCAGTTCCCACTCGACTTGAATGTTGCTGATGGTTTTGTTGCTGCTGATGCTGTTGCTGCTGCTGCTGTCGACTCTGACTTTGCTGCAGCAGCAGGCTGTGCTGCGTCGTCGTCTGACCTTGAATATTTTGGCCAGCTGGATGCTGCGTGCGCAACGCATGCTGCAGCTGCTGCGCCGTACGGAACGGGGTGTCGACATACTCGTTGGTGAGTCGTTCGGACTCGGGTCGCGGTGCTGCCAGGGTGACGGGCGAGACTGGAACTGGTTCTTGGCTATGTAGGAAGCTGCCGCTCAAGATGTTGCCGTTGACGAGTGTTAGCAGTGGCACACCAACAGCTGTTGTTGTTGCTGCTGCTGTTGTGACGTTTGTTCTTGTTGCTAAGGGCGATGCTGGCGTTGGCGGCGGTGGTCGTCGGCGTGCAAAACTATTGCTGCTGGTAAAGTTCGAAGACGACGAAGACGAAATTTGACTCAAGTTGCTGTTGTTGCGACTGAGATTTGTTGTTGCTGGCTGATGATGATGTTGATGCAATCGCAAAAGTGGTGTTGTAAGCAGATGATGTTGTTGCGTGGCGGCTTGTGCAGTGCTGGTGTTGTTGTTGATACTACTTGTGCTGCCGCGTAAATTCGTCGCTGAATTAATACTATGTAAATGTTGCTGACTCTGATTGCTGCTGCTGCTACTGATGTTGATTATGTCGTTGCTGTTGGTATTGTTGTTATTAATATTTGTACATTGCGGTGTTGCTGTTGAAGGCGTCGTCGTCGTCGTCGTCGTTGTCGTTGCTGCTGCTGCTGCTGCTGCTAACGATGATTCACTCATCATCGCTGGCTCTGGTGCCCTTGGTCGATGCACTCGAGGTAATAGCTTAGGGGGCCGAGGTGGCGCCAAAGGATCGCCGCCATTTCTGCGATCCATGAATCGTTAAAATCTTGCTGTATGGAACCTCAATGTCCTCGGTGCATTAGCCGGGACCTTCAGTTGCCATCCTCTTCATTCAAATAAGAAAATTGTACAAATGTTGTGGGCGCGCGTGGTATGGTTGCTGGAAATGTTGTTGTTTCTGATGGCGTTACGTTTTCAGATCGCCTTCTGTAAAGAAAGAAAAAAAAGAGAAAAATCAATAAAATACTGTTGTTAAGTGTTTTTTTATTTAATTTAATAGATATAATACGACGTTGAAACTAATAACGTGCTCGGCATACGAGAATCATGTGCAATTCAGCGACAAAAAACTATCATAAAAAAAACTATAGAATATTTTGACTTGATTTTTTTTTAGCTTTTTTAATAAAATTTACTAAAAGTTTTAATTTCTTTATAAGTAAGTTAGAAAAGATGTCGCAAAAGCATAAAAATGCATATTTCATATCGAAACACACAAATAGTGAGTTGCAAATGATCCCAGGATGCCGAATAGGGGTAAAAATTGTTTTATTGTATCAACCTATAATTAAAACTAATATAAAATAATACGGACGCGACAAAATACAGTACCTTAAATATGTCACGTCTGAATCGCTTTATATCAAACTGGATTTTAAATAAAAATGCATGATAGTATCATGTATTAGAATATAACTATGCAATTGTACAGTCAGACTGTCACGCCCGTGACACTAAAATGCTTATATGAGAAAAAAACTCTAGTTTTTCTACTAACTAGAGCTGAATGTGTTTCCAAACGGATAAAATTGTACAAGATATTTTTTCTATAAGTGCTAAAATCAAAACTCAAACGAAAGGATATTTATCTTTAGGTCAACATTCTGGCAGAATGCTCAAAAACTCTAGAAACCATTCACTTAAACTTAAAACAGCCCTTTTTTCAGTAATTTTTAACCTTAACTCAGCTACAACTCGTTTAGTTCTCTTAAAGAAAGCGATAACAAAAATTTTCCATAAAAACAAAATAAATGGAATCAATTAGAAACGAAAGAAGGTAAAATCGAAACCTCAGATCACGTGTACAACACACGATCACCTTACTTGATTACGGAGCAACGTGGTGAATGTTTCAGTCATAAATAAAAGAGAACTAAAAATAATGAAAAAAAAAACTCTCAAAAGGTAGCTAAAGAAAGAATAAATAAAAAACAAAAAGTGACAGTTGAATGGACTCATGCACAGACACACTCACTTGTGACACAACAAACACATATAAACCCTCTACGGGGTGCACTTTAATTTCAGTTGCAGTTAAATAGAAAAAAATTGCAGCAACATGTTGGTGATAATATTTTTAAAATAACCTATGGAGCAGCTAGTTTCAAATAGTTTATTAATAAAGAAAAGTTGTGAGAAATAGAAACAGTAACGTTATCAGTTACTGATATAGTTGGGGTAAGGTACGATCGATAGAACTGATACCAGAACAAAGAAGGAATCGAGAAGAAAAATCATTAGAAAACAATATAAAGAAAGCCCATTTCATGCACAGCCAAAAAGAGAATCAATCAGATAAGAAGTGACAGTTCAAATTTGTTCTCAGAACAGAACTACAGTTTTAAGACTAAAGGCTCTTTAATATCCAATCTTTTAAACTCCAAAATCACTTGAATCCGTTTAATAAAGATTTGAATATTTTCAGTCAATTCTTTTCATATGGAGCATTTCCATAATTATTTCCCTCATCATATTCATTCACCATTTCATATAATCAATTCATAATAAATTATTAAACATTTATTAAAAACCATTTAACGTTCAACCAAAATAATTTTCAAATATGTTAAAAAATCGGAAAGTAATCATAGTTAATGTGTTCTGTTACACATTTCAGCGAAAATGTGCTAAAATGTGCTCTTCCATAGTTAACGAATTTTTGCATTTTTAAATTTTAAACTAGCATCAGCTGGAAATGTGCTTCACTGATTTCGAGCAAGGCAGAAAGTCAACTTGTTAAATTTGAGTTTAAAGCACATTATAACCAAACATTTGAAAATGTGTTTGTAAGGCTTAACCGAGCTCAGCGAATTTTAGATTTATAACAAACTTTTATGAGCTCAATCGTTTTTGACTAAGAAAATTTTGAAAATAAATATTGACAGTTTAAACTTGTTTTACAATTTTAACTCAACTGTGCCACATGCGAAAATTAATTTAACACTTAATAAAAAAGAAAGAAAAAAAATAAATGGTGCATTTCTTAGCTAAACGTAGAACATCACACACTTTTGATTTCTTGGTGTTAGACACAGTTTCGCCACGTTCTTCGCCCTAAGAAAATTTCACCTGAACTATTTGTTGGCAAATACTTTAATGCTGGCAATGCTTTTTTCAATTTTCTTAAAATTTGCTCAGTGATGCCAAATTAAAAGCTTCAATGGCTACTCTGTTTCATTTTATTACGCATGGTTAAACTTTTCACGCTCAAAAATATTCTAAAGCAAATTCACAAAAATAAACCATTATTTAATGATATTTTTTTTTTGTTTTTTTTTTTTCAACTCAATTCAATTCAATTCAGTTCAATTAATACACAACTATTTTTAGCTGTTGTGCTATTCGAAATATTTTTATAAATAATAATGAAGTGAGTACAAAAAGAAGAAGTAAAAAAAACGCGGCATAGTTTTCGAATTCTTGTGGCATGTTATTTAACACACACACACACGGCTTCTATTGATAATTTTTATGATTTTCTTCACAAATTTTTATTTTTATTGCTACAAATATTTTTGCATAAATTCAAAAAAAAAAAAAAAAAAAAAAAACTTAACAACCAGCTAATGATTTATCAATAAACTACAAAAAAGTGGCAACTCATGAATATGCAAAAAATAAAAACAAAACAAATAAAAAAAAAAAAATATAAAAATTCATTATTTAAAAGTAAAAATGTGGTTAGAAGAAAAAACAAAAAAAAAAAATTAATACAGAATTTAAATCAATAAAAAAAAATTTGGCGCCATTAAAATAAAGCTAACGATGCGATCGCTTCGCAGTCTGTCTAGCTATTTGGCTGTCTGACTACTTAAGCGGTATAATGTGCGGATGTATGTATGTATGTGTGCTTTCAGGCGCTCTATAGTTAGCCTTCAATATAAAAATCAAAACGTTGTCTTCTTATGAATAGAAGACAAAGTCGCAGAACATAGTGTCATAAAATATGTATTTAAAGCTAGTGCTGTAGAGGCAACAGTTTTGATTTTTTTAAAGCCAGTTTCACACTTAGCGCCAGTCAGTCAAACACATGGTGAATGTTTAAGCAGCAGCAAGCAGAACGTTCAACTCAGCTGTTTGTATTAACCGACCATTTAGTAGCAAAAATACAGTAGCTACAGTATTCTTCAGACACAAAAAACAAAAAAAAAAAATGTTGAAAAAACCAAGTGAAATGTTTTTCTAATGCATACTTTTTGGAGTCTAATGATCACATATGACTTTATCTTCATTTCTGTCTGAACACATTAATCATGATCTTCGATGCATCGACATATTTTTTAATTTATTGAATAATTTTGTGTGTCTTGAATACTTAAATGTTTATAAATTTATTCTAATTTCAGTGATATTTTAAATGTAATAAAACATTTGAACATGTTTATCAAAATATACGAACCATTTTTTATCTCTTAAGATTAATCGCCGGTATTTAAATAATCGAAATTTATAGTTGCCTTAATTGATCTCTTAAAAAAAAAAAAAAAAATTTTGTTAATTTATCGAAAGTTATCAAGAGATGTGATCATCTGCTTTGTAACATAAACATTTTTAATGAATGCAAAAGAGAAGTTTTCTGAAGTTTTCGAGTTAATTTAACGCATATTTTTTAAATCTCAAAGATAGCAGAAGTGTGTGTGTGTGTGTGTGTGTTTTTGTTAATTTTGAAATTTTATCATTCAATAAAAATTATAGTAAAATTAAATGTTATCTATATATGCAGCTATGGGTGATTTATCGATTTCTAATAGCTCCCAAACTTTCTATTCAATTGAAGATGGAACCGACACACAGTGTGCGCATACCATAAAAAATTAGAACAATAAAAAAGTGGAAGAAGTGCTCATTTAATAATGGAATTTTGTATAGCTACCTAAGAAAAATTTTAAAAATTATTGAAATTGTTCACTTCTTAAGGGTAGCTCCCTTGAACCTCTAATAATTTTTGACATGGTTTACATAGAATGGATGTAAATAGAAACGTAGGCCGATCTTAACAAAAGTTCGGTCAGAAGGCTAGAGAAATAGAGTAATAGATGAAGCGGTAAGACTGTAGGAGCACGGGAGTTATGGGAGAAACGGTATGGAAGGGGCTCTTTTATATATTAACTTGCCCTGAGATAACCTGTGCTATAAAAATTGCTTTGTTTCTTGTTTATGCAAAGGGACACATAATGTTTTTGGAATCAAAAGTAAATACATACTTCAAATAAAATTACAAAAAAGTAATATTGAAATCCAAGAACCCTGTTTTTTTAGTAGCTTCCTTTTGAACTTAAATAAATTTTATGTAAATTATACAATTATACAAAATATACAAATTTTTCCATAAAAAATTTATCATGATTTACAAAATGTAAATGTTGGCCGTGGATCATCTGTAAATTTTACTTGTGGCATACTTCTTCCAGCATATCGACCGGTATCTCACCAACGGCAGGTGTAATGTTGTCTAACAGCGGTGCAATTGTGACTGGTTTATCCCTGTATACAAGAGACGTCACGTAGCCCCACGAAAAATAGTCTAGTATGGTCAAATCGCATGATCCTGGCGGCCATTGGACTGCTCCAAATCGTAAGACTAATTCTTCTATCTTCACTCTCCGCAAACGGGTTGGTGAATTAATGTCCAATAAAGTGAAACTAGTGCAAAATTTGGTCACAATGCCTTGAATAACTTTTTCCGTGGGTCGTTTTATGTTGACAATTGATATAATTTGCGAAACACATTTCTCAAAGAACACGAATTTTGATAATAAATTTCAATGATTTCAAGCTCTGTTAGTTTGCTAGACTGTACATGCTAAAATGGCCAATCTTACTAAGCTTTTTGGCTTTGCCATATGTTACGAATCACGCCTGAGGTGTCAAAAAATGTACACGGCAAAAACAAATAGCAATCACCCTTTTTGTACAGAAAACTAGACATGATTAGTGCGAGATGAAAATAAAATAGATCTTCATCACTGCGAATTGAACCCCTTATACCCACGGCATAAGAGTCGAATGCTTTTACGTCATGATGTTTTTCTATTATTTCAATAGAGTCAATTGTGATTTGTTAATTATAATCAATTTCAAGTCAATTTCAGTTAATTTTTTTTCGAACATAGCTTTTTTGTTGCAATCACTTCTTTAAAGGTAGACCCACAATCTGAGTAAAATTCACACACACATCCGTGTACTCTTAACTCTTACTAAAACGAATTTTTTTTTCGTGAATTACACAGTTTTTATTAATTCCTGAAAAATTCAATTTGAGTGATTTATGTTGTTTCTGAAATAAACAATTCAATTATATTAACAGAAAATTAAATTTCATTGTACGAATCATATATTAAATCAAATGGAATGTTAAGAAATTTCCATGAATGTAAATTTATCATTATCAATATCTCAGTGGAAGTGTGCTAGACTGTCGTTAGGAAGACGTGGATTCGTATCTTTGCTGTGTAAGTATCAAAAAATTTAATTAAAAATAATTGAAATTCTAATTATGTTTTATGAACTGCTTGATCAAAAATAATATTCAAATTAAATTTGCTTACAATCTTGAAAAAATTGTATATTTAGTTTTTTATTAAAAAAAAAAAAATAATTTCATTCTCTTGTCGGTGATTGAACCTAGGCCAGTCGAGTACAAGACGCGAACGCCAGAACATTTATAAAACTTCATTAACGGCCAAAGGCCGAAATTTTACCTTTTCTCGATACAAAATTAATGCCAAAAATAAATTTTTTTCATATAAATTTGGCACAAAATGTCGTTTAAAAATAGTCGGTGCACCCCTACTCCGCACTCTGATTAATTAAAAAAAAAAAAATTATAAAAATCGGTTGAGAAACACGGAAGAAAATGGTTCTTAACTGTTTTATACGCCTACTTATAAAGGGTTTTTCAATAGGGACGCTACAAAAGTAGACCGATAGGGACAGCAAACGACGACATATTTTTTCCCGCTCTCTTGACATTTCTCTTCAGTAAGGTTTGCCATTTCATCATGGAAAGATATACGAACCGACAACGAGTCGAAAGTATTAAAATTTACTACCGAAATTCGGAGGCAGCGGCCTCAACTTTAAGAGCCATAATCGTCCTACCAGATCAACAATTGAGCGTCTAGTGGAACAATTTGAATCTACAGGCACAGTACAAAATGTTGACGTGCCAGTGAGACATAGAAGTGCCCGTAGTGTCAAGAATATTTCTGCCGCTGAGGCTTTTCAGTTCAAGAAAGCCCAAATGTGTCTCTCACACGTCGTTCTCAAGCGTTGGGCATCTCTATGACGTCGTTATGGCGAATTTTGCGAAAAGTTTTTGGCCTACATCCTAACAAGACCAAATTGACGCAAGAACTGAAGCTACCACCAGAAGCGTCGTATGTTCGTGAATTGAGCTGAGCAACTACTTGGAAATGATTCGAATTTTCATCGAAAAATCATCTTCTAATTGGTCAGGCAGCAATCCACACGTACTCCATGAATCAAGATTACATTCCCACAAAAATACGGTTTAGTGCGGTTTATGGGCCGGCGGCGTCATTGGGTCGTACTTCTTCCGTGATGATCAAGACTAGCACGTTACAGTGAATGGTCATCGTTATCGCGCCATGATTATCGATTATTTTTGGCTCGAATGGAAAGATATGGACTTGGACGACATGTGGTTCCAACAGGACGGTGCCACAAGCCACACAGCACACGTTACTCTCGATTTATTGAAGAATATGTTTGATGAGCGTGTTATCTCAAGAAATGGACCAGGCGATTTGACGCCGTTAAACTATTTCCTGTGGGGCTACTTCAAGTCTATGGTCTATGCCAACAAGCCAGCGACGATTGATAAACTTCGTATGAATATCGAACGTGAAATTGCAGCAGTATCGGCCGATTTATGCTTGAAAACCATCGAAAATTGGGTTCAGCGTCTGGACTTCTGCAAGCGTGCCCGTGGTGGCTATGCAGAAGAAATCGAATTCCATCCATTATGTATGGAATGTTCTTTCACAGGAATAAAGAATTTCATTGATATCCAAAACCGTTTTTGTTTTATTTAAAATAAAATTTTGTAGCGCTTTTATTGAAAAACCCTTTATATAGATACCGTGTTCTATAGACTGGCTACCGGTTAGGTTCAAAGATATCTATGAGGTGTCAATTAACCTCTTTCAATGATAACGCTGACTGGTCAACGAACTGGTCAATATCTCTAGGAAACCTATCACGTGATAGGTTCTGAACCGGTTCTTTTCTCCCTAGTATGGTTAATTGAATGATAAAGAAAAAATATTACAAGGAAAAATGAAATTGAAATGAATGGGTTATGATGAATTTTTTTATTCATAATTTTTTAATTATGACCCTTGCATTTTGAATGAATTTTGAAAATACAAATTTTTTAAATTATAAATTTAAATGAAAAATAATGAATTTGCTTTCAATCACAATTTGGAAGCAAATACATATGCATATGTATATAATTGTGCCGCAATTTATTTATAACTGCAAGATTTTCCGGCAACAACAACAACAACAACAACAACAACAACACCGTACAGAGCACGTGTTTTGTTTATTTATAATTTCTGCGTTGTAAATATTTTTAAGCATTTTACACACAAAGACAATTCCTAATGATTTAGCTAGTAGATATCCTGTAAATGTGTGTGTAAATATCTGAGCTCATGTAGATCAGGGATGCCCAGCGCCTAACTCTTTCCACTCTTTGCACTCTTTACAACAACTTCGATGTTTTCATGATTGTTGCAATTCGATGAATTCAGTTTGAAGTCAAATCATTGCTTCTTAATGTTTTGTTGTTTTATTAAGCATTTTCATGTTATTGTTTTTGTGTATTCAACAATTTAACTTGTGCGCTTGGGCACTGTCAGCATGCGTGTTGTTATTGTTCTTGGGTGCTGCCAGCATTTGTGTTGTTGTTTTTAACATGGTCCACTCTTTCCACTCTACAACAACTTCAATATTGCAATGATTGTTGTAATTAGCCGAATTAAGTTTTCAGCTTCACCCTTACTTCTTATTACTTTATTGTTGTATTTGCGAACATTGAAGGATTCGTGTTGTTGTTTTGTGTGTTCAATTTATATGAACTTTTGCGCTGACGCGGATGTTGGTTGCATGCGCGTTGTTGTTTTTATGTGTTTTTGTTGTTGGAAAAAAGTAGTGTGGCACGAATCCAATGATTTGTTATTATTGTTGGCTTTTTGTTGTAATTGTTGTAGCACTCTTCAAATAAGTTTTCTGGGCATCACTGACAGTGTTGCCAGTCTAGCCTTTTTGAGGCTAGATCTAGCCTTTTATTTTGTCGTCTAGCCTCGAAAATTATCATCTAGCCTCTAGTTTTTTTTGTAGCCTTTTTTTGTTTTGTTCTAGCCTTTTCTAGCCTTTTTTAATATATTGCTTAAAAACGCGTTACCACGTCCAATTTTTCTGACTTTTGCATGCAATTTTGTGTTACTTTTAAAGTGGTTAAAACCAAAATATTTTCTGTTATAGAGAAAGAAAAATCCAGTTACTCTACATGAGAAATAATGATACTTACAAAACGGCAAAAATTGTAAATCACAAGTGAAATAACTGAAGTTCCACAACTAGAATTCTAGTCAGAAATTGGAGAGTATAAAACTTCTCTGAATGAAGATCCGTTCCAAGAATTTTCAGTTTGGACTTAAGTTTTCTAATTTTGCCACAACGCTGAGGAAGAAAGAATATTAAGTACAATGAAATTTGTAAAAAATGCAAAGAAACCGTTTTCAAACTGGCATTCTAAATTCTCTTCTAACGATACAAAGAAATAACACATGCTGCCATAATTTTGAAATCACAGATGATATTATAATTTTTGCAAATAGTCGCAATTTAAATGTAAATTCTTATTTTTCAGAAGAGGAGGAAATATTTTTTGAGATGTAGATTTAAAAAATGATAGAGGTTCACTGTTTTTTTAATAACCGAGTCAAGCACTTGAATGAATAATACATATTTTTAAAATTGAAATAATGAATTTGTTGTTATTAATCGTTTTTATTTTAAAAGCTTTTTGGAACAATTTTTCAACTGTAAGATTTTAATGATTTTATATATTTAAACGTGAAAGACTAAATTATATTTAAGAACCCATTAAAGTTCTTTAACGAAAAAAAGTAAAATTAAAAGTTTTATTGTCAAGGGATTGTTTATTTTATGTAATTTTTGTTTTTGCACAATAATTCAAAATGTTTTAAAAACAAAAATAATAATATTTTTTTACGATAATGGTACTTGAAAACCTGATTTTTGGATCTAAAAACTTTAGGTTATGATTTAGGTGATTTTAGGTTATGAAATTAAAACTATTTCTCTAAAATAAAAGTTGAAGGATAAAAAGTATCAATGGTATTTACTTTACAAGTGAAAAAAATTTGGTAGCAATCCTTGGATCAGTTTGAGTTTAAGTCTTCCTGAATTATGCATTCGAAAAATATATAAAAATAAAATTTACTTTTGGTCGCTACAAAACTTTAATGGGTCCTTAAATCAATTTCAATATATTTAGTTTTCAATATATATTATACAAATACATACAAACGTTTGTATATTCACAGAATCATGTTTAATAAAAATATAACGTAAACAAATCTAGCCTTTTTTTAGCTTTTTTTTTAAAGCCGTCTAGCCTTTTCTAGCCATTTTTTAAAGACCATCTAGCTTCTTTCCTCAAAAATTTCTGGCAACACTGATCACTGATGTAGATGACTGCAGCAAATTTTCTTTGCAAGAGAAATTTTCATGAGATCAGCTGTACAGCATATTGAGAGCTGGCAGTAATGCGGAGCCCTGTTTTGCAAGCGCAGCTTAAAGCTTTGCGTTACTGTCCATACAAATTCATGAATGTATGTTTTGATTATTTTTTTCGTATTTTTTTTAAATATTTTTTTAATTTGCCGATACTGTAGCCGCCTTTGCATGACAAACACATGCAAGGTTAATTCTAATGGCCGTTTAAAAAAAAAAAAAACAAAAATTGGCGTCAATAGAATGTGATAATAAAGCAAAAAAAAAAAATAATTCCCAATAATGTTTTGTTAAGTATGCGCTTCCGTTTCTAAACAATTTTGTTCAAGTGGCAACAACGTTCGTTGTTTGTTTACTGCTAAGGCTTTAACCCGTCTTTTCCGCTGCTACAAAATGTTCTACAGCTCAGCTTATTTTCGAATTGTGGAATTTAAACAAATGAAACTAAATGATCGCACATAATTAATTTTCTCACTTATTTTGTATTTGTAGCTATGCGAGCGAACGCGTTGTTTGAGCAAAGTTCACATTCTTTGTTTACATTTTAATTAAATTTTGCGTTAATAAATAGTAGCAAGCAAACAACAAAAAAAAAAAAAAAAAACAAATATTTTGTAAAAGCAAATAAAACCTTAAAGCTTCACACTGAATGGCACAAGCAAAGTTTTGTCGAAAGGGTTAATAATAAATAAAAAAAAAATTCAAAAATGTTAACTGCGTTGTTGACATATTATCGATCTAATTCTAATACGATAGGTCTGTTTCCGTACGCACTTCAAGTAAAGTTCGAGTAAAGTTCGGGTAATAGAGAGTAATTTGATTATTTGTCAAAATGAGAAAATTTGTCAAAAAGTACGGAAACGCTTTCAAGTAAGTTTCAAGCACAACACCTGTTTTTTGAAAACAATAAAATTTAATTGCTGTGTTTCTGTATTTAAAACGTTTTGGTAAGCGTTGATTTGGTAATTTTAACTATTTTTATTAATTTTCTTACCAATTGCATACATTTTGTTCGCAATACAATGCAGAAATTTAATTTTATCACTTTGACAATCAGCTGTTTGAAGCTCGAGATTCGTGCTCGAAGAAATTGTTCAAGTAAAGTTCGAGTAATAGAGAGCCACAAAAACTGACATTTTGCTTGTTCTTCTTCTCTCTCGAGCTGGAAAAATGTGTACGGAAACGCTTTCGAGTAACTTCAAGTTACTTGAAGTGAGTACGGAAACAGACCTGATGTAAGTCAAAATTTGAAAAAAATAACGGTTATAAACAATTCTGTGTCGACAAGGAATAACAGCTAAACTCATTTTCAAAATTTACGAAGAGCATTTTTGAGATTAAATTTGTAACCTAATATCAGGGTAGATTTGATTGCCACGAAAATTTAATTTTCAAGAAAACAACTATAAAAATTTGCGTTTTAGTGCATTTCGTTGCGAAAAAACGCTATGAAAGTCATAACCTCATTTTGTCCTAACTCGACTTTAGCGGTTATTCCTTCTCGATACAGAATTTATGTTGAATGATCGAAACTAAGTATATGTCATTTTCAGTTTTATCATCATAAATATCGTACTAGAATAAGACGTTGTATTAGAATAAGACCGACGTTATGTATATTTAGAGTTGAGAGTCTTAAATTAAGTTGTAAGAAAATTGCAAGTTTGGAAATAAAGCCACAACTTGGCAGCACTTAATTATTAACGGTAGCACAGCAGCTTCCAGCCATAATTTGCATAAACTTTTATTCGGTTGTTGTTACTGCGCTCTAGCCAAGCTTTACGAGCAGCAAGTTTTGAATGAACTCAAAGTTGTTTAAAAATTTTACCGGCAAACAGTACGTTTTTATCTTGTTGTTGTTGATTATTTTTATTTTTTTGATGTTGTCTTTTATTTCTGCCAAACGAGCAACATACTCTAACTTAGCAACAGCAATAAATTAAGCCAATAATAATAAATTTTGTTAACATTTTAACAACTAACGGGTTGAAGAGCTTATTGAAGGGTATTCACGAACATGTAAAAAACGCATAAATTTGGATTTTAATGATATTTTATTGATATTTGGCATTATTGTATGTTGTTTGCTCGAGCAACAACATCAGCCAAAATTTTGTTGTGGTCTATTGTTAGTTATTATTGTTGTTGTGGTTGTTGTTGTCGTTGTTTTGCTCGTAATTAATAGCTTTTAATAATAATGCGCCAGCTTAAAAGTGTGAATTTATTTTTGCAGCTCGTTCGTCTCGTTCGCTCGATACTGCTGCTGTTGTCTTGACGTTATTTGTTGGTCAGTGTGTAAAGGTCGCTCCTGTGTTGTTGTTGCTTTCAAACACACACCTTTTTTTTAGCATATAAATTTCAAGTTAAATACATCATGTTATTTTTTATGAGTTTCGATTTTGTTGCGTCTGAATTTCTGAATTTCTAGGTTGGAATTTGTGGTTGTTTTTTTATTTTTTTCTGATCACTAATGCGACGTGTTGCTAGGAATGCGGAACTCCTCTCGTATTCATGCTTTGGCAGCATTTCTGCCAATCACTCAAAAATTTGTTTACATATGTATTTAGTTGGCGTATTTTTTGCTTCTTTACTTTGTTTGAAAAACTAAAACTATTTGTTTGAAACAAGTTTATTAAAAATATTAGTTGATAGAAGTGCTGCCAAGTTATAATAAAAAAAAAAAAAATTATGTGTGAAAAATTTTGATGAATATTTATGCAAATAATTGAATTTAGTTTTTATTTTGTTGGTTTTAACGCATTGTTAATAAGTGAGTCAAAAATTTGTTTGCTCGAGCAGTGCAGCCAAATTTCGAAGCTATTTGAACTGTGGATTGTTCGTGTTTACAAGGCGTATTTTTTGTCCAATGGGACAACCCTTTAGAAAGTGCAAAAATTTAATTTTTTTTTAAAAATATTATATATTAACGGATCTATCGCACTTCTAGTTACAATTGATCATGTGTTTGATACTTAAACTTCAGATGCGATTATCTCAAAACTGTATTTTTGAAAACAGTCTTAAACAAACTTAATCGAAAAATTATAAATCGATTTGACTTAAGTGCTGTTAAGCTTTTCTCGCTATCATTGTTGGAAAGATAAACCTAGATTTTTATAGATTTTGTGTAAATTAACTACGTTTTAAGTATGAAAAAGGTCGAATAACTATTATAAAATTTGAATATTTCATTAAAGAGCGTACTTTCAACACAAATTTTACAGTGAATTGCACACATTTCAAAATAACAAATTTAACGATATTGTAGTATGAGTGCATACATTGGTCTTTTAGCTTTGCAATAAGACTTGATTTATTACACATATTCAATATATGTGGGATATATTCAGATCAAGCACACATGTTCGCTATACGTGAATACGAGTCAGATCGACCCATCTCTTATCTCCTTAGTTTAGTCTTTTTTCTCCTAGTTATCTCCGAGTATGGCAATTCACCATCATGTTAAATCATGTTTTCGGCGCAATTCATGTTCATGTTGAACAGTTTTCAGTTTTGTATGACCAGAGGTAAATATAAATCGTGAACTCTCAGAAGAAAAGGAAAACGAAATTGCTAACAAAAATTATATCAATTGTGTTTTTGACGAACAGATTGGTGTGCAATATAACTCCGATTTAGAGTGTAGTGATAATGCTTCGTATATTGATGAATGTGATCATAACAACGTAATTCAAAATGTTCGTTTGACTGAATTGCAGTGTTATGTTGAATTTGAAGACGATGAATTAGGATAAGTTCATTTAGAAGAAAATGTGTCCAGTGATACCACGGTTTGGTGGTCAGTGCCAAGTTCAGTGGAAAAGGAGAGCACCCAAATTATGAAACGAGCTCGATATGAAGCATATCCTTATTTGAAAGAAAATTTCGATAGAAAAAAGGATGGGTTTATGCGAATTTTACCACCCGCTATCATTGAATTGATTGTGATCGAAACAATAAGAAAACCAAAGAGAGCATATGAAGCAAACAGAACTTGCTTCTAAAGGGCTATTCCATAAGATCAACAGGCCATTTTACCGATCCGTGATGAGCTTGTTTCGGTTCGAGCAACTTACACGTTTTTTGCGATCTGACGACACACGAACGCGAATGGACCGCTTATGTGAGAAAAAGCTTGCCCCGATCGATCATATTTGGACCCAATTTTTGAAAAATTTGACACTAGATTATGTGCCATCTTTGGAACATTGCATCGCTGAGTAGTTACTAGTTGTAAGAAACAGATGTATCTTTCAACATTACATTCCATCGAAATACAGCGACCGCTGAAAGGGTACTCAGTCTAAAGACAACAAAACAACTGGCACGTGTGATCATTGCTTGAAGGCAACATGTCCATTACATTATATTCGTTCATTCGAATTCATACAGTCGATGAAAATGGTGAAGAAGAAGAGGACGATGATGATGAAATGGAACCAGAACTATCAACATCGAACGCATCGAACCGCCAGAAGTTTGATGTCCGTTATAAATCTTTAAATATGATTTTTTCAAAACTTTTTTCATTATAGCATATGTACCATACCAACAAAAGAATAAAAAAAAAAAAATATAAAAAAACTTTACAAGAAAATTAAAAACAACAATTAAATCGTATTTCATGAAAAACAATACGTCCTCTCATTGGATTTGATGAAAAATTACGATTTACATACAAATTACCATAAGGGTCGATCTGACCCAGATTCACGAAAATATGTTGAAATTATTATTCACGAGTGTAAGGTTAACATCGAGACTTGATGTGCACAACTGATCGAGAACAGGACCTACATGTTTTATGCCAATACCGAACGAAGCTGTACATGGCATAGTTTTCCCCCTCTGAGAGTGAGTTGCCTTTGTCTGCAGAGAGGAGACGGTCAATCAAATACAATTTTTTTTTATTGAAAATAGCGTTCTTGCTAGATGTGAGAATTGAACTCGGGCTGCCATCTCGAAGTACTCCGTGTACTCACACGCTATATACGTAGCACGAGAAGCAACGGCTGCGAAAATTATTATAAGATGAGTTATATTCGGTATAAAACCACTGCCGAATTAACTTTGGACAACAATATCGATATACAAATTTTTCACTTTTGGATTTGTTTGACATCGAAAATCCTGATGTTTTTAAAAATGCCGTCGTTTGTGTTTTGTTTTTTTTTTTTGCTTTTGGGGAGAAATTTAGCAAGAATGGTACAAAGCTATGTACTATCAATTATTTTTAGTCAAAAATAGTGTTTTTTCAAGTTGATGATCAAAGTATCTCAAGATTACTTGAACCAATTTACTAGCTAGTTTACTAGCTATATCCGAAATAAAAAAAACTGTATTGAAAATAAATATTAAATATTATCAGATGCCTAAATTATACGCTCAAATCAAATGCTTAAAATAATCGTAACGTAAACACATGATTTGTACATATGTTTGTACATATAAATATATATAATTGTTTTATTAAATGTATTTATTTTTTTTCTTTTCTGCTTTAGCTCTTGATATATCCCGTCCTATCGCCGCTTTTTTTGGTCTGAGTGTGTCGTGTTTTTATTTTATTTATTTTGTTTTTGCAGGTTTTTGAAAATCTTGAAATTTTTTGATTTTATTTTTAAAATTCATAAAAATAAATTTGCTACAATGTTGTTGTTGTTGTTGTTGTTGTTGTTATTGCTCGTGTCTTAGTTGCTTGCGTTTTATTGTAGGCAATTCTTGAATGAATGTTTTTGTTTTTTTCGTTGATGTTTTGCTGCTTAACTGTTGTTGTTGTTGTTGTTGTTGTTGTTGTTGTTGTAGAATGCTAAAACACTTATTAATGAAATGATTTAAGAATTTATTTCAAAATGAGTGCAAATATAAAAATAAGACAACAACAACACGAAGAAAATACTTGGCAGCATTCAAAGAATCTTTTTTTTTTTTTTTGTTTGTTTTTTTTTTTGCTATTGTGCGCTATACTGTGTTCGATTTCAAAGTTAACATCAAGGTCAAAGTTTGACAGCAATGCGACTTTTTGCGGCGGCAACAGCAGCATGTTTGCCATACTTGCTGTTAAAGATTTTTAAGAATGAAACAGCTTTTCCAGCATTTCAGCGCGTTTCATCAAGCAAACAAATAAATTATCAGCTATTTTCTAGATATTCTCCATTTTGTGTGGCTCTTTGTTTTTGGTTTTTTTTTTTTTGTTGTTTTTTTTTTCAAAACTAATTTAAATTCTGCTCTTTAAATTATGGCATTCAATTAATTTGCCAAATCAAAATGTTTGCAATACTTTCGGATTTAATTTATTTGTTTTGTTTGTTGTTGTGGAACAAATTTTGACGTTTGCTTTGTGGCAATGACGTTTGCTTATTCCAACTGTTTGCTGCCTAGCTTGTTTTTGTCTACTTTTTATTTCTTCTTCTTCTTCTTCGTCGTCTTCGTCGATTTTATCATCTAGCAGATACTCTGTTGTGTGGACAACCTCAAAAAATGAATTGAGTTTGAGTGCCGGACATGACGTCAATAAGTGGGCGTAAGTCTTAATATGTTTTGTTATAATTGTTGTTGTTGTTGTTGTAATTTGCTTTGAGCACATGTGTTGTTGTGTTTATTTTTTTTCAAGCATCTGATAAAATTTGTTATTTTTAATATTTAATTGATTTTTATTTAAAACATGTAGGTAGAAAAATAAATGTTTCTTTTTTTTGTTTTGAGTTTGGAATTAATATTGCATTTTTTTGTAATGTTAAACAATCAGTAAAACTGATGTAATTAAAGTTTTTAATTCAACTAAAAATATAAATAATTCATGGTTGTAGATAGAGCCAAAACCATAACTCAATAGCAACATTTTGCTTTTCTGAACTACAGAGTTCGTTATTAATTTATATTTTTAAACAAATGTATGATGATTTCATCAAATTAAAGAATATTTCCAAAATTGAATACAGGAATTAACAGCAAACTCCTTCCTCTAAAATGACAATATTTTTGTTCATTCTCATAGCTTGTCAACAAGTTAACAAGTTAACAAGTAACAGTTATTGAAGAAAGCTAATCTTTAACAAAATAAGTAATAAAAGCTTTTCTAAAAATGCTTTGAAAACACTTACTAACATTATAAACTGATCAGAATGTTTAACAATTTTATTGCAACGAACAAAAAGTAAGTGTTTTATAAAAATACTTAACCCATAACGTCTAAGAGTATTTTCTTAAAAAACGAGTTATGTGTTAAAAAGTTTTGTATTCATTAAAAATGGCGATAAGTTTACTTGAAGGAATATATAAAGGTGCTTTTCAAGTATTATTACAAAATACTTACAAATTTAACATTATAAAAAGTCTTAAAAATTTAAAAATGTAAGACTTGTTGTAAGAATCACAATCAGAAGAGACTTATCCCTTCACTTAATCTCTATGAAAAGATTCTAAAAATCTATTAAAGCTTCAAAATGTATAACAAGCAATTCTCAACTAACTCTGATGACTTCAGTATTTTACTAGAAAAAATAAATTTAACCGTTGTTAACGGGTCGTTGATTAGCTTCCGGCAAATGTCTAAAACTCAAATTTCACGCTGATATGAATGCCAAAAAAAAAAAAAAAATGCGTGCCCTTAACATTTGAAAACCAAAAAAAAATCTAAGCTATTACCAGCTGAGTTAATCAACTCAGAAACTAATTGGAAGAAAAACTAATTTTTTTTCGCTATGCTCTCTGCCGCATAGCTAAAACATAATTAAAGTCAAAGATCAACTGTCAAAAATTAAGCATTACAACAAAAACTATGCCGCAAATAAAAAAAAAAACCAACAGAATAACCAACTCGTTTAACTGGAAATTTCCGGATTAAAAGCAATTTAGCAAAAAATAGAAAAGAAAAAACAAATAAAACAAAACATATGATTATTATGTGAAAAAAAAAAATCCAAAAGTAAACAACCAGCAAATAAAGTAAACGAAATAAATGAATGGAAAAAAAATTACTAACTAGCAATAAATTCAAAATGTTATCAGTGAGCAGCGGAAATGGTAAAAATTATGAAGCAGCAGGGTGTGGAAAAAAATAAAAGAAAATAATAATAATAAAAAATGCATTGAATTGTGGAATTATAACAAAATGGCAACATTTATAGATTAAAGGGGAAGCTGCTCATATAACTACTCAGAGAATCAACGTATTGTTCAAATATACAAATGTAGGTTTTGCTAAAAGTGAGAGTTTTGCGAACGTTAACGAATAAAAATTTAGGTTTAAAGTTTAAACAATAAAAAAATAAAGAAAAAAAAAGAACAAAGGATGAGAGATTAAGCGAAGAATAAGAATTGCTATAGGTGCTACTACGGGCTAAGTAAGCAATTAAGTTCTAGAACCCTCACTCGATCGACAAAACTAACACTCTACAAGATGATCATCATACCCGTGCTTCTCTTTGGCGCTGAGGCGTGGGTGGTATCGCAAAAAAATGCAGCCACTCTTGCGGTGTTCGAGAGCAAAGTTCTTTTAAAAATCTTTGGTCCTGTTACAGTTGGCAACGACTATTGCATTCGAATGAACCACGAACTGTACGAGTGTTCAATTCACAATTCAGCAACTACGATGGCTGGGTCATGTCTTTCGTACGGATGAAGAAGCTCCAGCAAAAAAGGTATTTGTGGCGAAAGCCGAGGGTCTACGACGAAGAGGAAGACCATGGCTCCGATGGATTGACCAGGCCGAGGAAAACCTAACCGCGCTTGGTAAAAGAGATTGGAGACGGCGCGGGCGAAGCATAGACGTCAGGCGAGAGTTGATGAAGTCGACCCTAACCCTATCACGGGTTGTCATGGCTACCTAAGTTAACGAATGTCAAAACGAATAAAAAACGGTGCATTACCGGTTGTTGAACTCGTATCACCCCAGTGTGCCAAAAAATGAATTTAACAGAACATCGCTTTTACTACTTTTCTGGAAGCCTTCAAATAAAATATGGATTTCACACCTACATATAAGGATTTCAGTAAAAAATATTTTACCAGCTGATGCGTTGTGGGGTATAGAGCAAATTTGCTCTATTCAAATCAAATCAAAATTCGATTTCGAAAACATGGCACACGATAATTTTGCGCAAAGGGGTCGATATATAATAATTAATTTTCTGTTTGCTCAAAGGAGTTGTTGGCCCTTTCTACATTTTAATTAATGCAAATATAAAATAATTAAAAGGAGACGTCCGTGCGTACTAAATGTGTAGAAAGCACACGCTACTTATTCGGTAGTCCGAGTTCAATCCTTACATTTGATACAGAAATTTTTTGTTAATAAAATAAATTTGTCTGAAAAACCGACATCTCTCTGCAAACAATCAGAGCAAAACTCTGAGAGTAAATAATGCCATGTAAGGCTTCTTAAGAACATGAACATTACCAACAAGTAAAGAAAGTCTAAAGTCGGTCTAGGCCGACTATGAAATAGCCTAAACCCACTTTTCAAAAACAAAAAATTTTTTAATTTTTTATTGTAAATGGGCGTGTCCGTGGGCCTATATTTTGAAGCCTATATTTTATATGCATTTAAATGTTGATGAAAAATTTACACATACCAAGTTTTATTCCTGTAGCTCACAGTTAATGCCTTTATTGTACTTTCGCTATGGCAGGTGGGCGAGTTCATGGACGGATTACTCCCAATTTTTAAACACACCTTAGTTTTGGTATAAAATACATACATACCAAATTTAATTTCTCTATGACAAACATAACCTTATTTATTGAGTTTTAAAATTTTTGGGTTAAATAGGAGGTAGGCGTGTCCGTAGGCGGATGACGTCCATTTTTCAAAACCATCTTTGTCTTGTCATAAAACACATATGTGCCAAATTTAAGCTCTTTAGGTAAAACACAGGCTTATTTATTGCGTTTTCAATTTTTGGGTTGTATGGGAGGTGGGCGTGTCCGTGAGCGGATGAAGTCCATATTTCGGAGACATCTTTGTGTTGGTATAAAACACATACACACCAAATTTAATTGTTGTAGGTTAATTATGAGCTGAGTTATGCAGTTTTAAATTTTTGCGTGTCCGTTAGCGGATTCCAAAAATATTCAATAGTGCAGATCTTTGGGTGCATGTGACCATGCATACCAAGTTTTATCCAATTATCTCTACTCCTTCTTATCCTGTGTATACGGACAACACACAGACGGACAGACGGACGGACGGACGGACGGATGGACGGACATGAATAGCTTGACTCACGAGGTGACGCTGATCAAGAATATACATACTTTTCTATACTGGACTCGCTTCGTTCTATGCGTTACAAACGTTTGCACAAAGTTAATATACCCTGACCTTTCAGGTTTAGGGTATAAAATTATGTTATGGTCATGTTCGAAATATTACAAATATGTTGCAGAGTCCAGTAACGGCTCTAGATTCTTAATTTTGGCCGTTTCGACATAAAAACTATGTCGAACTAACTAAAATATTTCTTATTATCAATGTAGTTGCAGGGTTATCAACCCTCTCCCTCTAAGAGTCAGAATTGTCAAAATCAATACAAATTATTTGATGTCTTGATTTGTCGCTCTATACTACAATAAGACAAGGAATATTTTGTACATAGTTTAGAAAACACTTTTTTTTCGAACCGGCCTAATGTTCATGAAATACAACAACAAATTTTTATGACTTATACAAACGGAAACGAAACCCATAAAATGTTTGGACTAAAACGCCTCTAGAACTACAATCTACCCCAGACAAAGTTTGAACTACGTTTCTAAGCTAGCTAGTGACATTATGGACAGACGATGTATACCATAAATTAGTTAAAGGTTCTAACAATAGGGTGAGGTCGCAAAACCCTCCTTCGCGAGACCCTATGTATGAAATTATTATTTTTATGTTTTGCATGAACGAAACCGAAATTTATTTTCCTATTATATATATGACAGATACCCATGCATATATAAGATTCCCAATTTTTTTTTTCAGAGTCTCAAATATATAGACTTTTTTGGCAAAACAACATAATGGTAGTTTTTACTTACTTGTATTTAACATTTTAGGTTCTTTTTAGAAACAACTAGCAGAAAGCGTCTCATTTTACTTTAAAGGTTCCGAAAGCTATGAAATGTAAATTGTTGCGGTCGGAAAGCTCTAGCGCTTTATTAAAATAAAAAATTGTCTAAAAGTTTTTTACAGTTGTTTGGAAATTTGATCAACAAACGAAACAATATTTTTTTTTTTGGAACAGTACAAAAATTCAATTTTTTTTGGGGGGGGGTAGGTGTTTATCGCCACCTATAATCTATTCGAAAAAGATTATCAAAACGTGCTTACGCTAAAAATAAAATAAAAGTGTAGCAAATATATTCTTTATAATTAATTTTTGAACTTATTATGATAAAATGGATTATGTTCGATTCAAATTTTAGCAAAAATGCTAACGAAATATTCAAAGTAGAAAACGTTACATGCATTTGCGAACTCGTTTATGATCAGAAAAGTTTAATTTTAAAAAATTACCATTTTTCTTTCTACGATAATAAATTTTCAATATATTTGCGAAATATTATCTTTTCGCCAGAACATTCGGAAACAACAAATTCGAAAACAAACATTTCTAAAACGTAAATGTCGCAAAACTTTCACTTTTTCCTAATTTTCGTAGTTTTAAATAATGTGGGTCACACAGTTTTATAGCTCTTTTCTGCCTAAAAGTATTGAAAAAATAGCAAATGTTAGAAGTTAGTGCTTTGGTCAGTTTTATAGTCTGGCTAGATTTGCAAACAATGTATTTTTTAAATCTAAGAGAACTTTGAGCAAGAAAAGAGAACAAAAAGTGATGCCAAACACACAAAATCAAAAAATTTTCTATGCTTATGAAAAAAAAAACAAACAACCAAACCATTTTTAGCAAAACAAATAAAAATTTACACCATGCAGCAAGCATATGTTTTCAACACAAAATAAAAAAGAAATGCTGCCAAGCTGCATTTGTTCAAGAATCGTTGAAAAAAAAGCTGCAACATATTTATTTCTTCTACAATGCAGCGGAAATCCATTAAATAAGATCGGGTAAAAAAAAAATAATAACAAACTAACACAGTCGCAACTGTTTATTAGAGTAGGGTGTGTGGGGAGAATAGCCGACATGTGCAGCACATGTTGCTGGCAACACAATGGGTTGGGGTGGTGTGAGGTGCTCTACTCAGAAGAAGCTTTTCTAGTCTTAGCAGTTCGTTGGCAGCTCTATAAGACTGAAAGAAATAAAAAAAAGAAAAAAAAAAACACGCCTGAAACGCGATCAACTGAAAAGTGATCGACCTTTGCTGGGCCTTGCATTTACTCCGGCAGTTGTCTCTCTCTGGCTAACGTTAGAATTGCGGTTCCAGAGTTGGTTCTATAGTATTTTTTTTTTTTTAAGTAGGTAGATTGATAGTTTTGAGTTCTTGCTTTGCTTTGGTTTGGTTTGGATTTTTTCATTTTTGCTTTTGCTTTGTGGCTGTTGGATTGTTTAGGGCCTGATTGTTGTTGTTGTTGTGCTGTTTCGAGACCCTTTATGCATTGATGAGAACAGGTAGAAAAAAAAAAAAAATAAAAAAAACACAAAAAATTGTACATACAAAGGCACGACTTTACAGAAACAACGACAACAATAACAACAACAACAACAAAATCTACAGCAACAATCACAACAACAACAACAACAAGATTTGAGTTAAGCACGTAAAAGTGTTTTCATCCAAAAGTGGAAACTAAGTGCTTCCAATAAGGGCAAAAAAAAAAAAAAAAATGGGGAAACAACATAGAAAACACTACAACAACAAACATAAAATAGACGACAAATACTTGCCAGAGCCCATGGCATACAAAAAATAAAAGAAAAAGTTGAAAATGAAGAACCAGAAAAAGTAGAAGCAGCAAAAATAGATGATGCTGTGGCAAACTTTAAAAAAGAAAAACAGATCTCGAGGCAATTATTAATATTATTGTTGTTGTTGTCTTTTTGTTATTGCTATAGTAGAAGTAGTAGTAGTAGTAGAAGTAGTAGTTATTGTTGTTGTTATTGTTGCTGTAGTTGCGCTATAGCTCTTCACTATGCCATAGTCAGTCGTCAGCTAAGATCAACATGAAAACGCATGGAAACGCGTTGAGAGAGAAAAAAAGAGAAAAAAAAAATAAGAAAAATTAAAAAAAATCAACAAGAAAAAAAAAACAAATCAACTCAGCAGATGTTTCCTGTTTTCAACATCACGATAACATTTCGTCTTCTTTTCTTAGTTTTTAGAATAATAGTCAGAAGACGAAGAAAAGAAGAAAACCAAAACAACAATACAACAAAAAATTGTCTGTTATTTTAGCTGCAGAAATCATAATTTTCTTAACCCATTAAGGCTAAAAATATTATTTTCATCAGTCGTATATGAGCGGGTATATTTGACTCATGAGCATAATTAGGAATAGATTTTAAAGCTACTCTTAAGTTTATGATCTAGTTTATGAAAAAATGCATGTAAAATTTTTAGTCATACAAATAAGTAGCGTGGTACCACAGAAATGACCGAACGAGAATACACAAATCAACGACAAAAACTAATGCTTAAGCTTTTTTTTTATGAACACAAGCTCATGACACCTATGACGATACAATCCAATTAGCTGTCTTCAAAATATGACCTGGCAGAATGAGCAGAATATTCAAATGGTTATGGTTAGTTTGAAGTTCTACCAATGCAATTTATATGAAAATATTCGGTTGAAAGAATATTAATTTTGAATTGAATATTTATTATTTTTCATATCAAAATAGGCTGTTTTTTACGTGTATTTCCATCGAATCGGAACAAAAATTTTTGGACATGTAAAGTTAAAGACCACACATTTATTCTTCTAAACAAAACAAAAGTGTTATACAAATGTAACCTTACCTATAAACTCACTTCCAAAAACTGTAACGTTAAGGACTAAATAAAACTGGTTATATCTCCAAAATTGAAAAGGTTTTAAGAAAGGTGTTATGACATGAAATGCAGGTTTTCGTTCCTACTTTCATGTGCACATAAAAAATTTGTTGGTTTCATGGAATATTTTCGATATATTTGTAGAAATATGTGTTCGAATATAACGTTAAAGAGAAACAAATTTATCAAATATGTATGTACCATATATGTATACAAAGTAAAAAATCAGTATTGCTGTAAAACGGTTCGTAATGTCAGTTCCAAACGAACAACGAAGAAATTGTTCATCATCTTTTCTATAAGTTTATAGAACCACACGTACATTTCTATCAAAACATTCACTGCGAATAATGCGGCTGGTGAAAATACGAAAAACTTAGTCACAGTTGGCGATATATTTATTAAAAAATTATGTTTAATAATATTCTGGAAAACTTTTTAAATATCTTTAGATAATAAAACCTATACTAACCTTAAAAGAATAAAAGCAAATTTTCTGCCAATAGTTCAATAGTCTTCTTATTGCTTACAGATTTTTTCATAAAAATGTTTTTTTTTTTGTAAATACTTTAAATCTCACAGCAAATATTCAGAGCCTTTCATGACCCATTAATAAGCTCAACAAAACAAAAAACAAATTGGCCATTTCAGCCCTTGAAAGGACTTTGACCGAGCTTCTTATGATCAATTGTGTTGTGTGTGTTATTAAATGTTTGCACACAATTGACCGAGAACTGGACCTACATGTTTTATGCCGACTCCGAACGACTAAAGTTCATGTTCTCAAGAAGCTTTACATGGCATCATTTACTCTCTGAGGTTTGCCATTGTCTGCAGAGAGGTGGTGACCGATCAGAAAAATTTTTTATTGAAAAAACTTTTCGCCGCGGCTGGGGATCGAACCCGGGCTCCGAGCATGCCAAGCCACACACTTAACCTGCATGCCACGGTCACCAGTCATTATGAGCTAATTAAAGACCCAGATAAGAACGTTTCGACAATTCTGGAAGTACACATTTATCTGAGTTCATTTCCAAAATATTACTCATTTCAGCATTTTTATTATGAGCCAATTAGCAAAATTTTCAAATAGTGTCCGTTATGATGACTCATAAACAACATATGGATCATATAAGTAATGCATACTTTTTATACCCTAAACCTGAAAGGTCAGGGTATATTATCTTTGTGCAAACGTTTGTAACGCATAGAACGAAGCGAGTCCGGTATAGAAAAGTATATATATTCTTGATCAGCGTCACCTCGTGAGTCGAGCTATTCATGTCCGTCCGTCCGTCCGTCCGTCTGTCCGTCTGTGTGTTGTCCGTATACACAGGATAAGAAGAAGGAGTTGAGATAATTAGATGAAACTTGGTACGCATGGTCACATGCACCCAAGGATCTGCACTATTGAATATGTGTGGAATCCGCCCACGGACACGCCTACCTCCCATAGAACGCAAAAATTTAAAACTGCATAACTCAGCTCATAATTAATCTACAACAATAAAATTTGATATGTATGTGTTTTATACCAATACAAAGATGTCTTCGAAAAATGGACGTCATCCACTCACGGACACGCCCACCTCCCATACAACCCCAAAATTGAAAACGCAATAAATAAGCCTGTGTTTAACCTAAGGAGCTTAAATTTGGCACATATGTGTTTTATATCAACACAAAGATGTCTTTGAAAAATGGACGTCATCCGCTCACGGACACGCCCACCTCCCATACTACCCAAAAATTGAAAACGCAATAAATAAGCCTCTGTTTTACCTACAGAGCTAAAATTTGGCACGTATGTTTTTTATGACAAGACAAAGATGGTTTTGAAAAATGGCCGTCATGCGCCCACGGACACGCCTATTTCCCATACAACCCAAAAATTTTAAAAGTCAATAAATAAGTTTATGTTTGTCATAGAGAAATTAAATTTGGTATATATGTATTTTATACCAAAACTAAGGTGTGTTAAAAAATTGGGAGTAATCCGTCTATGAAAACGCCCACCTCCCATAGCGAAAGCACAATAAAGGCTTTAACTGTGAGCTACAGGAATAAAACTTGGTACGTGTAAATTTTTCACCAACATTTAAATGCATATAAAATAAAGGATTCATCCGCCCACGGAGACGCCCATTTACAATAAAAATTTTTTTGTTTTTGAAAAGTGGGTTTAGGGTATTTCATAGTCGGCCTAGACCGACTTTAGACTTTCTTTACTTGTTTATTATCTTTTTGGTAGAACCTTTCATCAAAAAGTTAGATCTTCCACTTCCATTTCAGGGACAGGTCTGTTGAAGGTGTAGACCACCCCTTAAAGAGGTGGTCAACAAAACAGGAGCTTTTTCCTGTGCAGGTAAAAAGCAGGTAAAGGTTAATATGAATTCTGATAAAAGTCATATTGACTTTGTTATATTATTTTATTGAAGAAATGAGTGAATGAAGGTGATATGTCGCATTTTTGTTTTTTCGGTATTCGTTGCATGGTCATATGTGCATAGAAACAGTTTAAGGGGACGTGATACCTTCAAAAATTTTTTTATTTTAATGTTTTAAAATGCGTATAAGTTGAATACAAATTAAGATATCATTTTGAAAAATAAAAAAACATATAATTAAATATGTTAATGTTATAAATATAAATATGATTTTGTAAAAACATTTCGCCAAAAAATTTTATTTTATTATTTTAATCACATATGTTGCTACTGGAATTACTACTGGAATACAAAACTATTTTATTTAATTGTTAAAGTAAACAACAATGTTTTGTTTGAAGTGGTTTAAAAATAAAAAAATTTTGAAAACTGAAATTAATATTTGAAAACAAAAATTAACCTTTTCTTTATTTTACATGAAAACAAAGAAAAATATGCTTTGAATATTAATCAAATTTTGTCAAAATCCCTAATTTTCTTTATGAAATCCATGTTAAAAAAATTTTGAATTTGGTTCAAATATAAGCTGAGATATTTTAAAAATACTGCAAGAAATGAAGTGGTAAGATGAACATGACCGCAGGTGTGCATGTCTTAAATTATTTGAACCCTTTTTAAGGGATTTTTAGGTAAAACCAGACTTTATATGGACTTGAAAAATACGGTTGTTCTAAAAAGAAAGCCTTCGAAAATTACCCAATTTAGGTTTAAGTCAATTCTAAAAAGCTTGGTAACTAGGACTCGGTAACTAGCAATCAGACGTATCTTAAAATCTCCACACATGTTATGACCTTGAAGAGTCGTAACTTAACCAAAAGGAATCAAAATCGAAAAAAATGTTACACACATATTTTGTGGTTCACTTTAAGCGAAATGCCCCTTACATAATATATTTCAAAACTTTTTTAACCCAGCGTTAAGGGGTTGAATATTTATTACACGAACGTGGGGGTAGGGTCATCAATACCCATTTATTCAACTATGGGTATTTCGCAATATTTATGATAAAAATCTACAAAGCTGCCTGTACATTAGAATTCCATAACCACCCTGCACTGACAGAATATCAATCAATTCTGGATGTCATAATTATGTGTCACTCAAAAGAAAAAAAATTTAATTTCCAAAAACTGGAAGTTTATTTAACTCAAACATAATTATACCATCCAAATTCATATTCTGTCCATGCAGGGAAATTCTAAAATATAATAATAAAATGTACCGGAATCCGTCTAACGTACATATGTTGTACTTAATTTTTGATAGAAGACATGACATCATATTGATAAAAACATTTTTTATTATTTATTTTATTACAAAAAAACAACATGTCACATTATTGTAGCATGTAGTTAAAACCTTTGTTCAACTCAAAAAACAGGGGGTAATTTTGACCCATCTGCCATGACGCTAACAAAAAGAAAGCAAGTAATATCTGTTTAAAAATTTTTAAATGTTTCAAGCAAATATTATATTTTTGTAATAAAGCGAGTGCATGATTTTTTTTATGAAAATTATTTCTTTTTGATTCAACGCAAGGATAAAATTAAAAATATATTTTTATATAATTTGTTAACTATACTTAAATATTAATCCAAAAGCCTTGCTCGCAAAACTCTCTCTTTTCGCCAAACCTCAATTTGTGGCTTTAGCGGTTTAGGATTATCATTATTAGATACCATCATAATGACAATAAAAAATTAGCCCCAAATCCAGTCTCAAAATGGTAACCCTATTTTTGGCACACATAACTCAATATATAACACTTTTTTAACCAACACACGCTCGAATACTTTTAAAATATTTATTTCTTAATTAACAGAAAAAGCAAAAAAGTCATTTCGATTATTGTGCACACAAACGACAACAACAACATTACCCAACTATTAGGGGGGGAAACATTCCCTTAGGCCAATTAAAACTAAAACGAATTCACTCCCTTTCATGCTGCCAGAATCCTTGTTTGTTGCGCTTCCTGTGTGGGCACTAAAGTTATCAATGCTGCTATTTAAACACCTACACAGACATATAACACGCACACGCATACGCCAACGCACACAAAAACGGACAATTTCACAAACACAAACATACACATCGACACCTACTACATAATACAGACAGACAAAAATAACAACAATAACAGCAACAACAACACAAGAGAACCTCTCAATGAATGTTGCTGATAAAGTCAAACTGCATGGCAAGAAAGCAACAACAAATAATAGAAGGCAAAAATGTTTAAGTGCCAAAAATAGAAAATTCATGAAAAGCAAAAATGAGAAAAAAGAAATCAAGAAAAACAAAAAAAAATGCGCACCTTCTGTAGAAAAAGCCTGAAAATTATGTCTACTTCCGTGATTGTGTGCGTGTCTGAACGACATACAACGGCATCCCCCTAAATGACAACAACATAACTATAACAACAACAACAACAACAACAACAACAACAATAAAAGCCAGGACAACGAAATTCTATGCCAGACGTGTTAAGAATTTCAGCATGCTTTTTATAACTGCAGAAAAAAAGAAGAAAAAATACCAAAAAAAAAAAGGAGCAAATGAAAGAAAAAACTCGACGACTACTGAATGTGTGGAATGTGTCTGCGTTGTTGTGTTGGTAAACTTGAAGGGCAAAAAGGGATTGTGTTGTTTTTGAAAAAGATTGCGTTATTGTCGTCGTCATCAGCAACATCAACATCAATAGCAGCATCATCTTTATCAACATTATTACCATCATTATCATCATCAACATCATCATCATCATCATCATCAACATCATCATCACAACTTCAAGTGTACGGTTAAACATGTGTGTGTCTTGTAGCTCTATTTCAACATGGGTGCGAAAAGCTAAAAATAACAGTTAAAAGGAGAGGGGTAGGGGGGGGTAGCCTACTCCAAGTCTGCTGTAGATAACAAGCATTGCAAGAAACGTGCTACTCCAACTGAAGCGCAGCAATTTTTGTCTATGACGAAAGGACGACATTAAAAGTCTTCTATAAACACCCACACAGACACGCGCTTGTAGACACCTCCAACGGGCATTTAACACATACACAGGCAGAAAAATTAAAAAAAAAACAAAACATGAAAAATAAGGGGAACAAAATCCGGAGGCACGTTGCGGTAACTTGAACACAAGTTGGCTTGACTTGGCTAGGTCGGGGGTGTGTCATCTTGGCTGTATCGTCCTTTTGGTCGTAACTCACAACCGTTAGATACATAGCAGGCAAGCAACCCAGCGTTGGCAAGGCAGTAATTTTGCTAACATTTCTGAAATTATTTTTAAAAGAATGGTTGGTTGGTTTTTTTAAGATGGTTTAAAATGTATTAATATAAACAATTGATGGGCCGTAATTTGTACTCACGTGGGAAAAGGGGGATGGTATTGAAAACGAAATGGTCACCAGAACAAAATATGATAAAAACTTTTATGACATCATCAAGAGGATGGTGCTTGTGTGGCGAAAACACCTTAGTGCTATGCAATGGATTTCGTTTTTGTTGAAACTACTTTTAGGCATGAAATAATTTTAGAAACTTCAAGTTGAGTTAAAATTAATTACAGCCTTATTCTGCTGATTGATAATTGCAAATTTATTGGCAGAATAATCTTTTATATGGTTTTTTATTTTTAACATGGAGTTGAAAAGTACAAATATTTTATATAATTATTTTTTTAAGAATTGTTATGCTTGTCAATAAATTTACAATTGTCAGTATGCAGAATAGGGCTGTTAGTCATAAGAATGACTTTCTGTGACTATTAATGACTTCACTTTTATTTTGTTCTTTTTCTTTAGTTCTGATTTGAAGTCACACTTCATAGTGATGAAATCAAAGTTTTAAACTTATTGTTAGCCTTTAATTTTATAATATTCTAAAACCATATAACCTCATATGTGTTGATTTTAGTGTTTTTAATTTTGAAAATAAAAAATTAATAAGCTTCTTAGTGTGCGCTTATAGCTTATATTTAAGCCAAAGAAAGCATAGTTAAGATAGATTTTTCTAACAATCGCATAAAAGCTATGATTTCATCTAATAACCCATTAGGAAATAACAACAGGAAACTTTTTCATATTTAATGTGGTCATTTGCTATTTTTTTTTTGTATATTAAAAATACTTTTTTTTTTAAACACAGTCACATGGTGTTTTTTTCTTTTTTCGACGCGTTTGGTTGGCCTGCAACGTCAATAACCGCGTCTTGTTTACCATAATTTTAGCATTTCTCTGTGACGTTGTGCTATAAAAATTCCTTGTACCTATTTAGTTATCAACAAATTTTGTAGTTTTTATTATTTTTTCTGTTCTTCTCTGTCACAAGCGTGAAAATACGTTTTGCTATTTTTCTTTGGCAAAAGACAATTATTAAGCTTTTGATTGCTTGATTTTTATTTAAAGCGGAAATAGATGTTTAACAATAAACATTAGTGTAGATAGTTGCATTGTTGTTGTGTTTTTATACTTATAACTAGTGTCCGACCGAAACCAAAATTTTGGCCGAAACCGAAACCGAAACCGAATTTCGGCCATTTTTGTCATATTCGGCCGAAACCGAAACCGAAACCGAAACTGAAAGTCTACATACAAATTTGTTTTTAAAAACATTTTATTTTTTTTTTTTAAATTTTGTTAAAAGCTTTCAAAAACAAAACAATTCAAACAGATAATAATAACGTATACAAACAATAAATATTCTTTGAATATTAAAGTTCAACTTAAAAATAATAAATAAAGGGATAATTTTTAATACCACTTTAAGGAACTTTTTAGTGTTTAGAGTTATTCGGTTTCGGTTTCGGTTTCGGCCATATTGATGCCGAATAGCCGAAACTGACTAAAAGGGCCGAAACTGGCCGAAACCGAAACCGAAACCGAATATTCGGTCGGACACTACTTATAACGCTTAATTTTGTTGGCAATATGTTGAGGTTAAATATAGATAAAGTTAATACTTTTGACAATAAATAATCTAATAAAAATAATCTCATTTTATTTAATTTAATTTTATTATATTTTGTTTAAAATATATGAAAGCACTACGTAGTATAGCAGGTATTTATTAAAATATCAAAAAAAAAATTATATACATGTAGTGTAATTTATATAAATGAAAATGGCTGTAACGGTTTTTACTTATATACCACTTTAGGCATGTTAGTGACTGACATATTGGGTGTGTGTTTTAATGAACATGTTATAGTTGATATGCGTTGGCGTGAATGTTGTTGTTTTTCTGCGATATTGTTTTAATTGAGTTTGGCAGCAACAAATTCGTAGAATTACTTGTTTTCAATAGAGTGGAAAGGTACTCTTTTGTTTTGCGTACCATATTTTATGTAACAAAAAACAAAATATTTAATAAATTTTTTATAAACACTTGCTATAGGTTTAAAAATTTATAAAACTTTTTTTTTGTATAAATAATATTAATATATTAATATTGACCTTTTTTTGAAATGTTCATTAACTTTGAAAAAATTGCATAAAAAAACAGAAGGTGCGTTCATGAAAGCTAACACTTAAAATTTAACATTTCCTTAAATAGAAAATTTTAAAAACTCTTTGCGTTTAGAAGAGTACCCTTAATATTATATTTAATATAAAGAGTTCAGTATCAAATTTGACTTCATTCAACTGTGAATGAGTAAATCATAAAATTATTTTGAAGGCACTGAAGTTTTTTCAAGTCATATGTAGCAATTTCAAGTAATTTTAAGTTGTTGTCAAAGTTTCGCAAGCAAGTTCACCTTTATTTACATCGCATCGCATTTTAATAAGCAAGTTATGTGTCCATCTTTTAGTCTGTTAAGTTATTCCAAGTAATATTAAGTCATTTGAAGTCATTATTACGTCTTCGATTTTACGTGTGACTTCAAATGTGACTTCAATTTTGTTAAATATCAAATATGACTTCAAATAAAGAAGCTGTGAAAATCGATTGTAGTCATGGAAGTTAATTGAAAAATTAAATTCATTCTTTACCACATGATGTCATTTGAAGTTATTGCATCTAACAGTATCAAATGTGACTTCAACTAATACAACATCTTATCTTCCTGTGCAAAGCACTGTTATGAATTCACACATGACACTGTTGAAATCAAATTTAATTCAATCGTATTTTCTACACGGAGAAAACATTTTTTTGAGCAACTATTGCATGAACCATGAACCTTAGAAATATTTTGTTTATGATTCTACATTGAAATAGAAACATAGAAATGCATTGCCTTGTTGGTCGAGTGTGCTAAACGTTGAGATTTAAAAAAAAAATGGACGCAGATTCGAGCCCGGGTTTGACCAAAAAATTTTTTTTGTAATATGTTTTTAAACATATATAAATGTCAATATTAATAGTAATAAAAAAATCAATTTTATGGTTCATAACTATGCTAAAATTATATATCAAATACAAAAACCTAAGTGTTTTTGTTTGAATTTTCTGACAGTTTTTGTGATGAGCAGTTCTAAAATATGTTTTGCTACAATTAATTTATCGTTACCAACATCTCAGTGGAAGTGTGATGGGCTGGCATGCGGAGGACGTAGGTTCGAACTCCGGCTGTATAAGTATCAAAATTTAAATTTAATTATTGTTGCAATTCCAATTCTATGTCACAATAGTTGCTTTGTCAGAAATAACCTCAGATATAAGATTTCACTTGCATCCAAAAAATATGTTGTCTTACATGTAATATTTTATTTTATTTAAAAAAAATAATTATTAAAAAAAAAATGTTGCTGCTCTCGTCCGGGTTTGAACTCAGGTAATCCAGTGTTTAAAGCAAACACCAGCAAGCTAGGCTAAACTCGAACTTTGGAAATTGTGATTCAATTTCAATAAGAAGTTCGCAGTTCGTAGCAAAATGATATCATTTTAGAATTTAAGTGCAAGTAACCACGAATCATGCGATCATAAGTCATATACCATGAATTCTGTTTTAAAGTATATAATCATGGCTAATTTGTGCATGAATTGTGTGCTAAATGCTTTATTCTTGCTCTCAATTCTCTTCGTGTACTGGATTAAAAGCCCGTACTACGACGGGGTGGCACTAAATTAATACAAATAAATTTTCTGTGCATACTTTTAGGCTGCATTTTTTACGGTAAATGAAATTTAAAAAGTTAGAAAAACAATGGTATGGCAAGAGACAGTTTGAGCGATATTAGGTGCAAAGCATGACGATTGTATTTTACATATAAGAATGACTTCCAATGATTATAAGTTTCTTATTATAAGTCTATTGATTAGTTGAAACAACTTGTCTTCAGTTCAAACAGGATTAATTGTCTTTGTGTCGACTTAGAATAACAGCTAAAATAATTTTTCAAGTTTTCAGGAGATCATTTTAAAGATTTAAATCGTTATCTAAAATCAGGTAACACCAACTTTTGCTGGTTAGATTTGATGTCTACAGATATTTAATTTTCAAGGTAAAACCATAAAAATTTGCGTACCAGTATATTTTGTAAATCGACTTTAACGGTTATTCCTTGGCGACACATATATAATTACATGTTGTTTTCTTGTTATTGTTTGCATTGTTTTTGTTTTATTTCTATTTTTCTATTTCACATTTTTATTTTCATATTTAAAAACATATTGAAAACAATCAAATAATGCAATTATTTTAATTTTTCTTTGGTTTTTTATGCTGGATTATCCAAACCCTTTTTACAAATATAATAAAATATTTCTATAACTGTGAGATTTTTGCAAAAGCAATTTATTGTTTATTTTTTCATTTTATAATCCTCACTTTTAAACTAGACTGTGGTACTTATCCGCTTAATTATGCTGTTAAATAAGCTAATATTAATTGTTTTAGTTAAGTTAAGATTTGTTCATGGCATGGCAAGTACATTTGTATAGCTACGTATGTATTTAGTCTAAACTTCTTACATACTTCTTTATTAAACGTAAATCTATTTTTTTTGCTGTAGTTTTTAATTTTTGTTTTCAAGTTAGAGGCGACCTACGCAAAATTGTGTTGACCCCAATTTTTCTACATTCATGTTAATAAAAAAACTTGTATTCAAAATATGACCACCTTAACTTAAGTGGGTTGAAGTTGCAAAAAGCAAAAAACCAATATGAAAAAAAAATTCCGAAATGGCATTTTATGTTTAAACTGGGTTTTAAATATTAAGCATTTTGATGAATTGGGTTAAAATTTCGGAGTGTTGAAAATATTTAAAAAGCTGCATTGTTTCAAGGTAAATTTTATTGGCTATTTTTTAGTTGTAGAAAATAAAGTAAAAACAAACAAACAAAAAAAAAAAACAACAACTCAAAATCGCTCATAATAAGCATTACATACAAAGGTAGTCGTTTGTGTGTGTGTGTGTGTGTGTGCTTTAAAATACAATCAATATTTTAAATCTTATCTGTTTAAATAATCACAAATATTTTTTTGTAATTTGAACTTTTTTGAAAGCAGACTGTCTGCAGTAAAAGCAGAAAATTTAAAAATTTTGATCATCCTCTGTGTCATAAATAACTCAAAATTAGTTCACTTCCCTACGGCAAAAGCAGGGTCAATTGCCCTAAAGTGACCGGTCCTGTGATAGTTCTTATTTAACCTATCACAGGACAGGTTCGATTTAACTTAGAATGGGACCAATCGTTTTTAAATGTGTTTTGCTATATTTATCTTATCGTTACCAATAGCTCAATGGAAGTGCGTTGGACTGTCACGCGGTGGACGTGGGTTCGTCTCCTGACTGTGTAAGTTTACTACATATATCAATACTTTTAATTTCATAATTTAAAATATAAATCCGTTTCATTAACTGTTTAATCAAAATATTCTTCAAAATAAGTTTTCTTAACACCTTGAAAAAAACTGTAAATTTCATTTTTTAATTAAAAAAAAAAAAATTATTTTAAATTAAAAAAAAATATTTTTTAGTTCTGCCGGGGATTGAACCCAGGTCAGTCCTAAACGTACTAAACGTGAACGCTAGCAAGCTCGGCTAAACATGAATTTACAAAACATTGGTTTAATTTCATTATCAACGTGCGTATAAGTGTGCCGTGTTCTATAAATAGACCGGCTACTGATTAGGTCCAAAGGTATCTATGAGGTGTCAATTGACACCTGCCGATATATTTTTGAACCGGTTCTAGGATTGGTCCAAAGGTATCTTACCGCTGTCAATTTACCCCTGTCAATGACAACGCCATGTAAAAGGGACCGGTTGGTTTCATATGTTGGTGGCAGAATTGGGACCGGTTACTATCACTTTGGAACCTATCACGTGATAGATTCTGAACCGGTTCTTTTGTCCGTAGGGACAAAAAAAAATTTTTACTGCCATACCTTAAAGGAGGTCTTGGCACTGTGAATAAAGTGTTGAACATTTTTGTAATTTTTTGTGTAAAGCATTTTTGTTTGTTTTTAAAAAAATATATATGAACTTATCAGTTTTAAGTGTCGATTTTAAAAAACCCTCATAGAGCTCTTCACTAAATCAAATCTATAACATGAAGATTAAAGTAAGAATTATAACTATCAAGGGTTTATCCCAAACATAAGGGCAGTCTTTATTAAGGAATAGAACAGAAATATTTTTTTTTTCGCACTAGTCAAAATTTTTAGTCGATCAAAATTTTAAGTCTATCAAAATTAACATATTAGTTTTTAGGAGATTCTAGATTAAATTTTTTAAAAGTAAGTCTTTTAAGTTTTAAAAACCTAAAGTAACATTTTTAGTATAAAAGTTGAACTGAACTGTAAAAATTTGAATTTGAGGTGAAAAACATGTATTTTGAAAGTGAAATTTTTACAATGTCGAAAAAAATATTAGACAGTTTTCGGAATAATGTTCATAGTTGCATCAATTTCTTTTCCAAAAGACAGCTTTAGCGTTTTTTTTTTTAGCAAATTTGATTACATGAAAGATTTGGTTCAGAAAGATTTTGGGTTTCATAATTTTTTTATTTTTTTATCATATTTTATGGCGGTTGCCATTTTTGGTTGCTCTTCTGGAAATAAAATTCTGAAACTGAATTGCATTGCTTTGCACAGTGTTATTGAAACAACATTGATAAAACGTTTTGAAATATATGCCAAAATTTCAACTTTTATAAAACTAAAATGTTGAGTATCTTTTAGAACAATCTTCAAACTATTTTTATGCTGATATTAATTTTGCATACATTGACGTCTTTGACAAAATAAAAACTGCAACAAATGCAGCAATTAACTGTCGTCACTGCTGCAATGTCGTTGTCGTCGTCGATGTAGTCGTCATCGTCATAATTCAATAAAATATAAATACGCTAGAATAGCAAAAATCTCAAGAAAATCGTTGAAATATCAAAACGAATGAAGCAAATAAGAGGGTTCGAAATGTTTGAAAACAATATGAAAACAGAGGGAAAAAATTTAAAAATATGCATTTTTGCAAAAATATCTCATAAGTTGTAAGTATCTGCTGCTGCTGCTGATGCTGCTGTTGGCTTGTCTAAACTACTAGATGAAAACGACGAAATGAAATTCATAAAATATACAACGTGCAATAACGTTAACAACAACAAAAACAACAACAACAATAACAACTGCAGCACTGTGCAACATTTTTATGCAAAAGTTAAAAATAACTATTTATTTTCCTACACATGCAGGAAAATGCAAAAGAACTACCAAAACAAAAGCATGAAAGCAAAAAATATATCTAAAAAGAAAACCTCAAAATATCTTAAAGATGCGACTAAATGATGACGCTGTTGTTGGTTGTTGTGCTGCAGTGCGAAAAAGATAGACAGAGTGCCGCATATGTCGGCGATGGCTAGCTAGATATTTTGCAGCAAAACAAAAATGTTTGCGTCATGAAAGCGGAAAATGCTACAAAAACTATAAGAAAAAACAAAAAAAAAAAAAAATTTTTATAGAAAAAAAATTAAATGCTAAGAAAAGAATAGTCAATAAATTTGCATCAAAATAAACCAAAATGAAAGCGAAATTATATTTTTGTATTTGATTATAACAACAACAACAACAGCAGCAGCAGCAACAACAACCACAAAATGTTTCATAATAAACAAATGCTACACGAACAACAACAAAAAGAAAGCCATAAAAATGTGCGACATATAGCAAAAGCAGCAAATTGTATCTATAAGTTGCAAAAAATTTAATAAAAAAAAAAATATATATATAAAATCAAATAAAAATCACTGAAGATATGAGAATAAAAAAATGCCAAGATTTCACAAAAAACACAAACAATAAACTGTATCGCTTAGAACGTCGCTGCTGCTGATAACAAACGATCGCAACGATTCAACGTTTCAACTTCATTCAGTAAATCAGCGATACTTTTTTTTTTTTTTTTTTGCTGCCGCCTCTTGCTCTGCTGCTGCCTGCTTCTTATTTTTTTTTTTTTTTTTGTTTTTTTCTTATATCATTTGACTTAATTTTATATGAATTTTTTTATTTCGATTTTTGTTTTTTTGTTTTTTGTTTAGCTGTTTATTTGTTTGTTTGCTTCATATATTTATTTTTAATTCTTGTTGTATTTTTCTCACTTTGATTTGGTATTTTTAAATATATATAACGCTGCGGCGGCGACGGCTTCCTCGGCTTATTTTGCCGCACGCACAATCTTCATTATCACCATCATCGTCTTTATGGCGGCTGTTTGCGTTACTGTCGCGCGGTTTTTGAAAGTTGTTGTTGTGATTTGGTCATTATTTTTGCTTTTCATATACTTGCTATTTTATGTTTCACTTTTAATTTTTCTTAATTTTGCTTAAAATCAAAAAAGAGTTTCTGTTCTTAAAGAAAATTTTCTGCTACAGATACCCAGTGAACCAGAAATATATTTATTTTGAACCTCTACAGCGGAGATAGAAGAAAATTCCTTTTCGGCGCACGTAAATGAATCATTCGGCAAACTTTTTTGACTTTTTGTTTTTTTTTTTATTAAAATTTTAAATATATATGAGGCGCTCAGAAGCAAAGTGGTTCAACCCACAAATAATTATGGTATTATGGGATTATGGTACCGGACACTCTTACTGAGATTATAATTTGGAATAAAAATCTCATTATCAATATATGATGAAAATGAAAATGCGATTCAACCAAAACAACAAATTTAATTAAAAAGATAATGTGATCTTATTTTTTTTATATTATAGACCATTTTTAAGCTGACGTTTTCTTTAAGAGCGGGATGAAATTCATTTATAAATTTAAATCAATTTTCTTTAGTACGTGGGTTGGACCACTTTGCTTCTTCTAGTTTTTTGTGATTTTTTCATATGAGATAAGTGTTTTTTTTTAAAATAAGATATGAATGAGACAGCTGAGTTTGGTGTAAAAAATATGGTTCAAACTTCGAGAAGCTTAAAAGAGCAGACAGACGAGCCAGCAAAAGAAAAATGCAAGTCTTACCTTATAGCGTGAAGTTTGTTGTATAAAAATTTAATTTTAATTATAAAAAAAATAAATGTGTTTACTTTAGCCGTTCATAAAGAAAAGAACCACAAGATAAATGCTCTTTTTTCTGCTTAATAACGAGCTTAGAAAAGTAAAGAAATAATATATATTCTTTTATGATAAGAACCTTTAAAAACAATTTTTGATTTATAACTCAAAATTCGGAAAAAATTGCTCTCAATGTGGAAATTTAGTAGTTTTAATCGCATGATTTCATCTTCTCACGAGCACTGCCCAGAAATGAATAAGTCGATTGGGTTCATTTATACAATGTTAGAAAAGTAATTTAATTGTTATTGAAATAAGCTCTTAAGCTTTTCGTTAGTTAATTCTGCTAGAAGCAATCAAAATCATGAAAAGAAATTAACCCTTTAACTACCAAGATTGCGAAAATAGATTCGTCATACACTCCAATACGCTTTTTTGCACAACTCGACCTATCCTATACCTCCTTAAATATTCATATTACCAGTCCGGACACCATTTATATTACAGTAGTAACCAACCTTTGATTAAATACTACAGTCTGGTATGATTTTGTTTAATTTTCTAAAACTAAATGTTCTAAAACTGTCTAAAATGTTTAATTCTAAAACTAAGAAATAGAGTAGAAAACGATAAATTGATATTATCTTGAACATGAACATGAAATATGAACAGCCTAATTCTGGTGATTGACAATTGTAAATTTATTGACTAACTCCAAAATTCCTTATTTTAAAATGCAACTGAAAGCTTATTATTTGACAATTATTCTTACCTTCAGATATGGTAAAAAATTTTTGGATTTTCAAATTCATGTGCAAAAAAGATTGCCTTGTCAATAAACTTGCATTTGTCAATGACCAAAATAAGGCTGTAAATAATATTTGCCAGATTTTTATCTACTCTGAGTAGTTAACTTGTAAATGTATACAATTCTGCACAGAAAAGTAATAGTGGAAACATCACCACATTCGAAATGAATGGGAAAATATATTAGGGGTATTCACACTGCCTTGGGTAGTTGGATAGATTGTCAAATGCCATATATTTTGTTTTTGTAAAAGTGCCATTCTAACCAAGTGCCCATCTACTCTAGCTGACCCCCTGACTTGTTTGGGTAGATTGATTGAGTACTTTTTCATGGGCTACCACCTTTTCCAAAAGTAGGCAATAATTGAATTGACAAAAAACTAAAACAAAGTAAACAAATTATTAGTGAATAAAATAGAAAAATGTGTTAAAATGAGTTATTTTAAAATTTTTCAGATAAAAATTATTAAATGCCGCAAAGTTCAGGTTAAAAATTACTCCTATATAAAATAACTTTTTTACTCCCGTACAATGGCCTAAATTTAGCGCTCATAAAATGACATGAATAATCAAAAGTACTCAATCTACCCGTACCCAACTATCCAAGTCAGTGTGAACTCCAATTTATTTTTGCTTTATGCTTGCCTAATTTTGAGTATAAAATCTTAATTTTTGATGTGATTTTGTTTACGTGAAATAAATTATTAGTTACAAATTTTTAAGAAAGTTTTATACTATCTTATACTTATTTTTTTTCTTTGTAAGCTTGTTCAAGGAATTCTTTGGTTACTACTCAGAGTAGAAAAATCAGTAGGAAAATATTATTGAATATCAATTTGTTTTTATTAAAACATCTCTTCCATTTCAAAATGGAAAGTTTTTCATACTCTCTGATTAATAGTTCTAACCATCTCGTTGTTTGTCGTGGAATAACTAGTGTCCGACGGAAACCCAAATTTTGCTCAAAACCGATACCGAAATTCTGCCATTTTTGTAATAATTGGCTGAAATCGAAACCGAAACTGAATGTCTACATAAAAATTTTTTAAAAATTATTTTAACACAAGTAATAACTTAGTTTATATCTCAGTTATATCTTATAAGTGTTTTAAGTTAATGCTAAAATAAGCATTTTACTAAAACAAAAGTAGAGTATTCGGTGAATTATAGCATATTTTGCTTTAAAATCGATTACTCAGAAATATAACTATAAAACGCCTGTAAATATATGTGTAGAATTATTATTTCTTTTGCCAGAATTCGTTAATGATAGTCAGTAGATTTGTTAAGTTTTGGTGTTTAATATTAGTTACATTGAATATAATATTCTGTAGTAAAAAAAGATTAGGTTGAAAAGAGTCTAAAATGCAAAAATTTGATACTATAAATTTTCAAGTAAGGATTCATTTTTAAATACCAGAACTGATTATTTGATCAAATGGTTTCTTTAAACCTTTGTCTAATAAAGGCTCAAACTTGATTTGGCATTGAAACATTGAAACGTGCTCGGCACACTAGAATCAGCTGCACTCCAGAGATAAAAAAGCACCATCAAAACTACTTTAGCATATTTTGGCTTAATTTTTTCAGCTTCTTAAAAGTATTGAAAAATTATTTAACAAAGATATGCAACGCGAAGAAATTTGTAACATAAAAGTGTTCTAGAGTCGCAAATTTGATTTTGCGATTTGAAAACAATTATAGATTTTTACATTTTTGTAAATAAAATTAAAAGATTAATTAAAAGCGTTTTTAAAACTTTAAGATTTTTAAAATTTTTGCGAATTTTTAGCAACCGCCGATTAAAGTGTCACATAAAAATGCGTTTCGTTGTTGTCTTTATTTTGTAAGTTTTTGATATTTTCTTGTAGTTCTGTCAAACACTGGCGTAATATTTTTTATGCTACATTTATTAGTTTTACCTTGTCATGAATCAACCCCTTAACAAAGAATCAGTGTTTATTTTTACCTTAATTTTGGTTGCACAACTAATTTAGTTTTAAGTGCTACATAAAGTGATGTCTTTGTGTTAGTAACTAGCTAGTTATGCGAACATGATCAACCCTCGTTGTTATTATTGTACATTTTCTAACCGCACCGCCTCAAATTTCGCTTTTTTTTTTTTTAGAACATTTTCAAATCAGTTTCAATAACAAATTCATCTAAATTCATTGTTATAAATGAGATACACGCGAAACTATGGTGGAATTAAGGCCTCGGTTTTTTGTTTCTTTTTTTCATATCTCTACTGTATTGCCATAAAAATTTATAACAAACATGCAAGTACGACGAGTGTATCTATGATTAGAGTGAGTGAGTGAGTGAGGGAACAAGTGAGTGTGAGTAAAAAAAAAAATGTTTGTTTGTAGATACTCTTAGAAATATTATAACAGATCATAAACGTTAGTTTTTATTTCAGCTATAGTGCTAGCAAATTTATAGAGAGATTCCTGCAAGTAATGAATTTATGCTGCCTGCTCTGCTCATTGTTCGTCTGTCTGTCTGTCTGTCTGTCTGTCCATCTATCTATCTGACTGCCTGATAGTGGTATTTTTTAAAAATTTTTTGCCCACTAAAAATGCAGCATGTGACATGTGTTTTGTTTGAATTGAGTTGTTTGTTTTTTGTATTTTTTTGCGTGTGTGTGTGTGTGTGTTTCGTAATTTCCACCTATTTATTTATACTGAAACGGGAAATTCTAATTAGCGTGCATAGTTTTTTGTAAAATTTTTTTTTTTAGTTTTTTTAAATACATATTCATTCGTGTAGATATATATATCTGTGAACGTTTTATGTATTTAAAAAAATAATTCAAACTACTTTTAGCGAGCATAAAACTGACGCAAATGTCACTCCAGACAATTAGCGGTTAAGTGTACATAATAACAAAAACATTTAAGCCATGACAAGATAAAGCAATAATTTCTACAATTACAAGTACAACAACAACAATAAATACAATTATAATTATTAACATAATATAATCTATACTTAATAAATACTTGCTTTAGCTCATATTAAAAACCCATTAGCCGGCTGAAAAAATTCCTCAACCAAGTTATTTGTAGTAAAAGATTGGTTTTAAAATAAAAAAAACAAGTTTTTAATTCGTATACATTTTCATACGGTTTCATAAAATATCAAAATTTTTTAAATTCTCTGCAGAGGAATCTATTTGTTGTCTAGAAATATGCGTCAAAAGTTTTTAAAAAAACATAACTAAGAACTAGAGAACTAAGATTAAATAATGCAATATACAAGAGCTATAATACATATTTCGAAACAGGGAACCTTTTAATTTTTTGAGGCATAGAATTAAGTGGAAATATATATATATTTTTATATATTATCGTTTGGCAACAAAATATCCTACAACTCTGATAAATAAATGTTTATAGATACTTTTATAAGAATTTCGTGTCTGATTTGTATGTAACATTCTATCAATAATCATGTAGAATATGATTGCTAGGAAGTACGAATGAATGCCGCGGAAATTTCATAATGTTACATTCTCCTTTGTATGAAAATTTTCAAATCTTCCTTTTTGCGCTGAATAGTTATTTTAAAATTTTTTTAGCTGTGCACTTTTTATTACAAAAATGGTCTAATGGAGTTGAACAACTGGGCACGATTACGATTTCCGGGGCGCCGCGGTTTGAAGATGTTTTCTGGTAGAGAACAACAAAAAAACATGATTCGCCGAACAAAAAATCGATAACTCTATTAGTTATCGATTTCTTAAAAAAAATTTTTGTTAAAAGATCTGTTCAAAAAAACATTTATATCTTTGCCGTTACTCAATGGATCCTTAAGAATGATATGTCATTTTAAAGGTCATTAAATGACCTTGCAAATATATATCTTATAAATATCATTGCTACAATATTTTTAATTTTATAAGCGAATTTATTCCAAAGTTGAATTTTTTAATAAAAATAACCGTTATTTTCTAAAAAATTTACGTTATTAAGTTACTAAAAATATATTTTTTTTGAAAAGCTAATAGTTCAACCTTTTGTTTGACATATAAAAATATACATTTTTTTATTTAATTTCACACTATATTACAAAAAATTAAAATTTTCCAAGTGTTTTCTTTGTTAAAAAATCTGTTCACAAAATTTTCTATATCTTTGCCAATATCCAATGGATCTTAAAGATTGACATGCTATTCGAAAGGTAATTAAATGCCTTTTCAAAAATATATAATACAAATAAAATTTCAAAAATGTTTTTTAATTTATAAGCTAATATATATCAGATTTGAATTTTTTAATTAAAAGAACCGTTTTTTTTCTGCAGTATTTTCGTTTTTAAGGTACTAAAAATATATACTTTTTGATAAGCTGAAAGTTTTACCTCTTTTTCGATAGATAAAAATATTTATATTTTTTTATTAACTGCTCGACCAAAAAATACAAATTTTTTTAACTGACTCGAAAATCCCGTTAATTCATATAAATATTGTATTGTAATGGCGATATTCGTAAATATGGAGTAAGAAAGCAAAACATCTAAGGTAAATATGAGTGAAATAAGCAATTTTCCGTACAAGGGCAAATCATTGTATCATAAAAAAAACGACAAAAAGTCAAAAAAATTATATATATTATATACCAAATGAAAGATAAATTTTCAAGCTTTAATAATTTACTCTTTATAATTCATAGTAATAACGGTAATTTTTGAGAAAATAACGGTTTTATGTAAGAAAATATTCTTTTATTGCATAAAAATACCTATAAAATACAAAGCACTCAACAGATTTCATTAATTTAAATTTTTTCTAAAAGCCTTATATATAACCTTTTAAATTTTACCTTAATCATTAATATCGGTTATATATTAAGAATAATACAGCCGATTTTCTTCATAGACCTTACAGAAAAAAAAATTTTTAAAAAATCGATAATTTGGAAACAAATCGATAACACAACATTTCCTTTGGCTATTCTTATTTTTATTAAGAGTACTCTTCGAATCCATCGTCAAAACGCGGCGCCCCGGAAATCGTAATCTCCCCAACAACTGTTTCGTAGTTTTGTTGAAATTTATATTACCACGTTTTCTATTTTTTGTGGGAGCTAAAAATTTATAGATTTTTGTTAATGTGGAAAATGCAACTGTGTCTTATTTGAGTTTCACAGAAATTTGTCTCATAGCTTGAATTATTAAGAGGTAAGGTTAACTAACGGACCTTAGAATCATCTGACACAGAAAGTTTTTTCATTAAAAATACATTTTCCGAACGCCCGGAACGGCACTCTGCAGACAAATATCTCTGGCAAATCTCAGAGAGTAAACAATGCCATCCACAGATTCTTGAACATGCTCAATACTTTTCCAATAAGCTTAAATTTTTTAACCAATATGTGTCTACTATCAAAATCTTTACTTTTTTACTTATCTTAGGTATGCATTCTGAAGAAAAAATATTTTTATAATAAAAAAACTTGAAAGTTTTTGCCTAAAAAGGGTTCAAGAAAACCAAAACCGCTCCATAGGTATTTCAATTATCTAAAAAAAAAAAAAAAAAAAAAGCAAAAATAGTTTTTAAGAGTCCCTCTAACTTTTGAGTCGGTGTCCAGCGAGATCTGAATTCCGATCAGGATTAATATCAAATATGCAATATCAAAGTGAGAAAAAAGAATATCTTGTATTAACAAAATCCTTAATAAAACAAAAGTAACATTGAGAATTTTTTGAAGCATACATTTGTTTACATACATCTAAAGTTCGTAACATACTTCTAAAATTTTTATCAAGCATAGAAGCATAGTTTAAACATAATCCCCAAGAAATACAAATGTCAAAATTATTGAAAGCTAGTTGAAATCATTTATAGTTTTATATATTGGATACTTGAGTGCATTGTGGAATGGTTAAAATATATTAAATTGACGTTTATGACGAGCAGAAATAAGCAAATGAATAAAATTAAGCAAAACAGAATCGTTAACTTCACCCTAAAAAGGGGTTACAATTGTGCATTGCACTAGTGAACTGGTTTATAAAGATTTAAATATGAGAACTTTAGGAAATCTTTTGTACTACCTCAATACTTGTGAAGTATGTAAAATGAAACGAGTTCCAGGTGAAACGAGCACATTCGAGTTTTCATCTAATAATTATATAAAACATAAAGTAACTTGTGCTAATAAGGATCTGTGAATTCAGGAGTACCAAACCGAAGGTCATGCTTTTCCGGAATTATATAATTGATATTTGGTATAAAGGCGAATTGAGGGTTAAGAATAGTTTTTAAGAAACTATTGTTAAATTTATAACATGAGTAGATATGAAAACAACACAGTTTCGATTGAGTAAAAGTCTAAAATTAGTCTATTAGATTTTCTACAAACAAACATATTATCTAAAAAAGTCTGCAGAGAAAAATATTTTATGGAAGAATATTTGGAAATTTTTGGAAAAAGGCTGAAAGTAACTGTACAACGGGCGCTGCAGGATATTTTGACCATATTTGTATTTTGTATTTCGTTACAACGTTGTATTACGAACGTTGTACGGCCTGAGTAAAACCACTTTTAATTTTTTGTCGGTAAGACAGTTTGGAAAGAATTTTTTATTATTATAATTATTTGACATCCGAATCTAAATTTTTAAAATTCAATATTTTTTGTAATATTTTTTAAAAATTATTTAAAATACTGTTATTTTCTTTGACAGATCTATTCAACTGTTCCATGAAAATTTTTAAAATCCCGTTTTATCTTACAAATTTTGCTTTTGTCTCTATGTTGTGAAATAAAAACAATTTCAGTTACCGACCTACTAGTCTTAGCAACACTTTTATTAACTGATCGAGCAGAAACGAAATCATTTAATTTGATTTTAAGGCCACTCAGACCAGAATATTACCTACCTAGACAGAGTCGATCGAATTTTTAGTTATGCGACCCCAAGTCAGATCCATTGTTGAATGCAAAGTATGCTGCGTATAAGTTAAGTGAGTTTTTTTCCATAGTTGGAATAGTATCCGTGGTTGGAATATAATTCCAGAAAAATAAGTTGATCAATGCAATTGAATAGATTAGCAAAAATTTGTAGGACTCAATTTTATATTGTTTATTATTGTAGAATGAAAGCTATATCTATGATAATAAACTCAAAACTCACCGAGTGTTTAAAAACCAAGAGTTTTTATCAACATGATATAAATTTTTCTCGTTTTTTATTTTTTTTTGTTTTGACATCAATACAACTAAATGATAAAAATTACTTATAAAAAAGAATGTACGTAAAACTAACGTATTTAACTCTGTTGCGAACAAAAAAAGATTCTTTTTTAAAGGTTTTTACTTTAAAAGTACCACTTTTATTACTTTTGTGAACAAGAAATGAAAAAAGAGGTTTCGTTTTCGAGAGGCATTTTAATGAGGTGTATGATTCAAATATTCCATTTAACATTTATACTGATACAAGACCCTTAAATATGATTCATACAAGCCTCCGATAACACTAATAATTCTTACTCTAAAAACACACATATCTTGGACTCTTAACCCATTTTAGTCCGCTGGTAAATTTCCCGACCACTGACTTTAAAACTTATTTCTGAAAAAAATATTAAAAAAATATTTTCAAATTCTTTCTGCAAAGATATAATTTGGTTAAATGGAAATTCAGAAAATAAATAAAAATTTCCAAATTTTCCATTTTACATGAACAGGTTATATTTTTTAATACTTTTTCCATAAATTAATTTTACGATAGTGGTCGAAAAATCGACCAGCTGACTAAAATGGGTTAAGAGAGTCATAATTCAGACTCATATCTTTGTGTACTTCCAGGAAGAGAAACACATTCATATCGGAGCTTCATGAGTTTTCCAACTCATAAATATGAGTCTTAAAAGAGTCATAAAAGACTTATAATGTTTGCTGGGATAGTTCATATCGGAATAATAACGTACACACCAAAATTGTACAAAATTTAATGGAAAAGCATTTCTATAAAACCATCTCCAGACAATAATTATTCAGTTTGGGTATTTCTTGACGGGCCTTAAAAAATATGCACTTTTTAAAACCGCAAGCAATGGTACCTAAGTTTTTATTTGCTTATAAAAAAAATTACGAACTATCTATGTAACTATGATGATTGAATAAGAAAATTCAAATTTCTGATACTTACAATTTTTGAAAAAGCAATCAGATAGAGTTAGCGTGAGTGAATGAGTTTGTGGAATTTTTTGTTTTTGTCTTAAATGTAAATCCAGACAAAACTAGCTTGACTTGCTATACAATCAATATCCTTTGCGATGACTTCCTGTGTAACTGACTAACGATGAAGTTAGCAAAATATTAACTAAGTAATCCACAATGTAAGTAGTTGTGTTGTGTTGCTGTTGTTTTTGTTACACTTGCAATTTTCAATTGCTGTAAATTTTAAGAATTTTGTAAATTTTTATAAAAATTTGCATATTTTTAATTAACACTTGTTGGCTTTTTTTAAACTTTTTTTTTCATTTTTTTATAAAGCCTTCATTTAGAATTTCTTTTTTCTCCTTTTCACTTATAATGCTATTTTTAGGCACATAAGTTTAGGTTGTTGTTGTAATATTTTTTTTTATTTTGTATTAAAAATTTCTTTAATGTGACATTTTTTGCTAGTACAAAAAAAAACATAAAAAAATTAACACACTTTCGCTGAAATTTTATACATATTTAATATTTTCACTTTTCTTTATATTTTATTTTATTTGCTTTTATGGCAAATTTTCTTTGACTTTTGCTTGATGAAATTTTCTGCTTGCCATACTTATGATAATTCTTTTTTTATTTCTCACACGTTCTTTTGCGGTAACGCGCTGTCGTTTCTTCTTTCTTTTTTTTGTTGTTTTGTTTTGTAGATTTGACGTGAAAGGGTTAAATATTTCTTTTTTGTATAACGTTAGGTGAAAATTTTTGTGTTACTTAGCGTAGAATTGATTTTTTTTTTTTTTTAAGAATTTTTGTTTAACATTAAATTGAATTGAATGTGTTTTATTGGTTCCGTGGCAGCACAGAGTGAAAAATGAGGCAACCGATCCGCACGATCGCGAACGCTCTATGGTGAGTTTTTACTGCTCAACCTTTTTCAAGCGAAATGAAACGATTTTGCGGCTAGGCTGTGCCGACAACCTCAACAGCACCGAGGTGAATTCGCCGTGAGTGCTAATGTGCGATCAAAACACTCATTGCGGCGATGTGTGTGTTTTAGAGCGCGGCGAATTCGAAAGTATATGTAAGCCGGCGATCACTGTGGCTGTGTGCGTGCTGATATTGCTGTCAGTGTGTTGTTGTTGTTGTTGTTCAGTTGTTGCTCTATAAGATAGCTATTTTCGCCGTGGCAGCGTTTTTCTTTAATTTTCTTTACGTTCTACGCTTAGTTTTCATGTGCACTGTTCATGTTGCTGTCGTTGATGTTGTTGTTGTTGGTTTTGTTGTAGATTTTTGTTAATTGAACAAAATTTTTCATTCTCAAATTGAAGTCGCAGACGTTGGCGTTGGCGTTGGCATCGTCGATGTTGACGGCGAAGGCGAAATTATGTACAATGATCCGGTACGTTTGCTGAATGGGCGAAAACGTTGAGCTACGCGAAAAAGTTTTACGAATTAAATTTTGCTCTTGCGTTTTTAGTATCTAGATATATTTTTTACACATTAACCAGCAACTTTAAATGTGCTTTTTTCAAAAAAACTTCATTAACTGCTCGAGTAGCAGAGCAAAAAAAAAAATATAATACAACTTCAGATCACCATATGATCACGGCGAATTTGTCTTAAAAAATTAGTTTGAATGAATTAAAGAATGAATGAATGAATGAATGATCCGTTTGGCTTTTGACTGATTGACTGTCACAACTCTAGCTGAAAACGCGACGCACAAGTTATTTGCTTAATCGTTTTAACTTAAACTGTTTCTCTTTTATATTACTTTGCTGTAAATTAACTTTTGGATATGCATTAAAAACAAAAAGTTTTGTTTGATTTTTTTTTCTAAATAATTTTTCGAAACTTTTTCAGCAAACACGCACACCTTTCAACCTTTTCCACACAAATATCTCAAACGACTGACTGTCAGATTTTACATCTTCCATCAAAACTCATCCACTCACTCACTCACTTACTCACTCAAAACGTGCTCACTCGTAAGTAGGTGCTGCGAATTGCGTTTGCCCGTAGGTGTGTGCCGTGCCGCCTATCTGTGTATGACACACCTACAATGCAAAGGAACTCAAGAGGCCAGGAGAAAGAGAGAGAGTGAGTGTTTTAAATAATATGAACGCCGCTCATATTTGGAGTTGAATGTTTGCGGCGAATGTATCTATGGACTAAAACAGCTATAAAAAAATGCATTTCGAGTTGGTGAAAACGTGTTTTTCCCACAAAAAAACCCGAACTGTAAAAAATCAGGCACCAACTTTATATTGCTGCACTTTTGAGAACTCGAGATACATTCGCCGTGGCGCATAATAAACGACTGAGTGGCTTTGTGTATAAGTGAGTGAGAGTGTTTGCTTGTATTTGTATTGTAAATAAGCGAAAGAATAAAAAACAACTTTTAAATAAGCCAACTTGTGGGCGCTCAGCCAATTCATTCAAAACTCATTCATTTAAATTTACTTTTAAACAAAAAGTCGCCGCAATATTCACACAAACATCCAAACACACACACACACACACACACACACACACACACCATGCTTCATACAAAAAATACAATAAATGAATGATTGCTCTGGTGCAGAGTTGCCAGCATTCAATGAGCTGAGCGCTACGCCAAGCAGAGCAGAGTCCCGGCGAATTCAGCGCATTTGATTTGAGCGGATGTCGAACGAGTTTTCCACGAATGGGTGTGGATAGCCAGATAGAGATACAGTCGTCGTCGTTGTTATTGTTGTTGTTGTTGTTGTGATTTTGTTGTTGCTATATCGTTGTAATGTTAAAAATTACAATGAATGACTGACCGACGACAACGTCGATTGCTGGCAAAGTGTTGCCAGTCTGTGCTGCTGTTGCTGCTTCAGCTTTAGTATTTTTTTTTTTTATTTTAATTTTTTTTGTTGTTGTTGCTGCTGCTATCGTTTCACTCTTTAGTTTCGCCGTTTTTATATAGAGCTTGTTGAACAAAAAAACAACAACAAAAAAAAATTCAACGCTGTTTATAGTAAAGTTTTTTTTCTTCACAAATTTTTCTGAATGAATTTCACTAGACTTTCTTTAAGTCGCTCTAAGATTTCAGCGTCAACGAAAACACGTTGGAACATTGCGATAGTCTTTTAAACCACTTGTCTAGGCCGTCTGTTTTGTATCTCATGAATTTTCTGCTCATATTTAAAACTCTCTTGTTGATTTTTGCTTTCAGATTTATTTTTTTGTTTTTTATTTTTCTGTTTTTGTGCCAAAAACCATGTGATTTGTTTGGTTTGATCAAAATTTGTAGATAAATATTTGTAATTTATTCAAAATTAAGCTAGCTGTAGATAGTTTCTTATGTAGCTAGTTTCTTCTATATATGTAATATATATATACATATATACATACATAAAACATATAAATATCTATGTGTATGTATATTTGTATGTTCATAATAATATCTTAAAATAAACTAGCAAATATGTATGTTTAACATTACAACAAATTCAGCAACAACAAAAACAACTATAATATTTCCAACTCTGGCATTCAAGCAGTTTCGCTTTATTGTGCGGCAAAATGAATGAATAAACATACTAGTGAGAATTGTTGTTGTTGTTGTTGTCTTTGGTGTTGGTGTTAATGCTGACTGTTAGCATACGATGTTCAAGGCGGGCAAGAGGGGGGCAGGGGAGGTGCTGTTTTGCTCAACAATACTTGTTTTGTGTCCAGAGTTACCAGGTCGCTTTAAATTTAACATATTTGTTGTTGAAAATATGATATGACAAAAAAAACCTGTTTCAATTGACTATTTATTTTTCCTCTTTTTTTTATAAATTCATATCAGCCAGATTTCACTGAAAGAAAAATTCATTTTCTACGATTTTTGAATAAATGTATAGCGTCCAACCCGGTCTCTTCTGATGTATTTTAACTTTGTTAAAAAATTCTTTTTGTAGATTCATGCATTCATTCTAATTTGGATTTCATAAGTATTTGTTCCGATGGAGAAAATATATATTTATCGAAATGGTTTTGAACTATTGGTTCAAATATTATTCCATGCTTTAAAAACACGGTAAAACGAAATCGACCTTTAAATAAGGAACAACAGGTCTTGCATAACTCAAACATGATAAATAATTTGGCGTTAAATTAAAGTAGCCTGAATAATACAACTTTGCTATACCCAAATATACATATAATATATAAAATATAAAATAATATTTATAAAATATAAATATATAGGTACAAAATATAGCATATTATTTTTTTATATTAAAAGTGGTTTTATCCTCGAACAATATAAGATTGACTTTCAAACCTCTTGAGCTTTTTTTAGCCGTTGTCGTAAAAATAATAATTGAAGAGCTGTGAATAAATTACAACAACCATCAGTTTTTTCCGTTAGGATGTTTAGATCATTTAGGAAATGTACGTGAAATAAGGACATTTTTGGATATTTTAAAATAATTTATTTTCTTATTTCCGAATATAATACCACTAATCCTTGTCTTCAGAATCTCAGAAACATACTTTTAATTTTCAGTGATAACATATATTCCAAGAGAATCCCAAATTTGGATGTTCATGCCGTTAATGGCAACCCTTGAAAAATTTGCCTATTCTAATACACTTATTGGCTCAAGATATTTTGAAATTTATGTGTTATTTATTTAATTTTAACATATTCGTACTTTCCTAGTAAAATAATGAAAAACGTCATATGTAATGAAATTGAGAGAGAACTAACTGCAACACTAAAAAAGTAAACAAACGATAAAAACTGAAAAATGTCAAATCTTTCTAGGTTGCAACAGCTGTGCTGCTATTCACACCTACCCTTTGACAGTTTTCATCTTTTTACATTCTGAAATTCTTGCAGTTAAAACTTTAAAAAACTTAAATAGAGAGAAAATTTAATAGCCCCTCTTTTATACAATCCTTTCAGCAAACGAACGTTTTTCAGGCAATTTCAAGTAAAATTTTTTGAAATATTACGTTTTCATTTTTCACAAATTTTATATCAGAATGCATTTCATTTGTAGTGAAAACAATCGTGTGGATATTACTAAAAACATTGAAATTGAATAAAGATCATAGCGACATAGGAAGAAATAACACTTCGTTATAAGATACCAATTTTTATAAAATTTAACTGCAATTTGATCAACAAGCCATTTCAGCCTCTTGAAAGAACTTTGACTAAGATCCTTAAGATCAATTTTGTTGTGTGTGTGTTATTAAATGTGTGTTCACGATTGATTGAGAACTAGGCATACGTGTTTAATGCCGACTCCGAAATTATTTTTTTAACAGCTTTACATGGCAAATTTTACTCTCTGGGGTTCGCCATTATTCTATTAAAAATTTAATCTGGTTTTGGATAACGATTTGCAGTCTGTCTATGCAGTTTTTGTTATCAAAATTTAAGCAAAATACAAATTTATACGCTTAGTACGATCACAACGCCACCAACCTGTGATTTGATGAACAACAGTTTGTAGAAATCCTGCCTGAATTTGCAGCTCATACAGTGCACTCGCGATAACGTGAGCTCAGCATTACATAAACACTGCTTAACGTGAACAATGTTTTCCACTCCTCCATAACGTACACAAAGTTAGAAAGTTATCACGAGAACAGTTTCAATATGTCAGTATCGATATATGTTTTTGTTTTGTATAGTTTTTATTTCATTTATTTGTTAAATAAATCTTTCTTAAAACTGCTTAAAAGTAGTTTACTTAGAAAAAAGTTAGCTTTAATTTAGACATATTGCATAAGTAATCCGCCAACTCTCCGTGATATCAATAATTTAAAGTTAGCAACATCCACAAGATTCCGAATCCAAGACAAGATTTTGTTTGAATTGAAACAAACTATTCAGTGAATATAAAGCTGATTCGGGCTTAGTTAAAAATCATGATAGAATTAGAGAAAGGTAGTCCAGATATTTGACATACCCTTAATTTTTGTAAACAAAAAATATTCTCTCCCTAAAAAAATAATGATAAGCATGGTTGTGTTGCGTGTTTTTAGTTTAAAATGTACTTTTTCGATGTAATTGCAAACAAAACAGTGTGCATTGCTTATTTTAAGTTTGTTACGGTCATAAAAGCTTTTAAAAATGTTTGGCATGATTTTACTTTAGCGACCAGGCCCGAATATTTTTTTCTTATTTTTATTAAACATATATGGACCTCCTAACCCAATGGTGAAATAAAAGATTGTGGTCCATATTGGCTTAGGAGAAAATCGAAAGTTTGAAAATTCAGTGCAAATGTTTACGCGTAAGGAAGCTAATGCAACCTTTTACTTTATGAAAGTTTGAAAATTCAGTGCAAATGTTTACGCGTAAGGAAGCTAATGCAACCTTTTACTTTATGAAATCTGAACCTGAAGGATTTTAAGGAATTTTTTTTCTTTCTGGATTTTAAGATTTTAAAAGAAACAATGCAATTTCGTGAAATTCTTAATTTGAGCTTTTCACGAAATTGCATTGTTTCTTTTAAAATCTTAAAATCCAAAAAGAAAAAAAATTCCTTAAAATCCTTCAAGTTCAGATTTCATAAAGTAAAAGGTTGCATTAGCTTCCTTACGCGTAAACATTTGCACTGAATTAATTAATTTCTTTATTCGAAATTGAATTATAAGCAAATAGGTATATTTTAAGCAGAAGAAATATTGAGTTTTGTGAAACTTATAAGAAATATAGGTTTTTACGCTCTATTCTTTAAGAAAATATTGAGTTTTAAAAAACTATAAGAAATGTTGAAGAATTGTACCGAATTTTCAAACTTTCGCGAATTTTAACTCCTAAACCAATTGAGGCCGATAGTTTTTAACCGACTTCAAAAAGGAGGAGGTTCTCAAATTGGTTGGTTTCTCTGTTTTTTTTTTTTTTTTTTTTTTTTTATTTTTTTATTTTTTTTTTTTTTTTTGTGAATGTATGTACATCGATTACTCCTAAAGTACTTGCCCGATTGCCGTAATTTTTTGTCAACATATAGAGATTATCAACGCGGAGGTGCCCGTTTATGAAACGGGGCGGTATTCAGAAAAAGGGCGTGTCTCTATAAGAAAAACACTGTATCTCAGTAAATATTGACACTACGGTAATAAAATTCACAGTAAAATTACAAGGGCAAGCACAAGTATTAAAAATGACGATCACTTAAGTGGGCGAAATTCTAAAAAAGGGTGTGGCAATATTGTAAAAACTCTGTATATCGAAGAAAATTGACACTAGAGTACTGAAATTAAGTACAGAGGTAGGTACAATTGTTGGAAATTACTATAACAAAAGTGGGCGTAATTCGACGAAGGGGTGTGGCAATATAAGAGAATTACTGTGTCTCGAATAATATTGATACTAGGGTACAGAAATTTATTACAAAGGTAGGAAAAATTACTACAAATTTTTGTAAAAAAAAAAATGGGCGTTAATCGAGAAGGGGAGTGGCGATATTAAAAAAAACACTGTATCTCGATTACTATTGACACTACGATACTAAAATTTAGTACGAAGGTAGGTACAAATATAACAAATTACTGTCAGTAATGTGGGCGGTATTCGATAAAGGGGCGTGTCACTGTAAGAAAAACACTGTATTTCAGTAAATATTGACACTAGAGTACAAGAGTTAATAAAATTCACAGAAAAAACGCAAGGGTAGGTAAAAAATAACAGTCAATTAAGAGGGCGTTAGTCGACAAAGAGGTGTGGCAATATTATAAAAACTCTGTATCTCGAATAATATTGACACTTGAGTACTAAAGTTAACTACAGGGGTAGGCACAGTTATAAAACAATTAATTTCAATACAGTGGACCTTGTTTGATAAAGGGGTGTGGCAATATATAAAATACACTGTATCGCGAATAATATTGAGTACTAGAGTACTGATATTTAGTATAGAGGTAGGCACACTTATAACAAGTTATTGTGAATAAAGTGGGCGTCATTCGACAAAGGGGTGTGGCAATATTAGAAAACACTAAATCGACTACTGACACTACTAACTGAAAAAGTACAGACGTAGGCACAATTATTACAAATTTCTACCGAAGAATTGGGCGTTATTCGACTAAGGGGTGAGGCAGTGTGTAAAAAACTGTATCATATTGACTTAAGGGTGGTAAAATTCATTGTTAGAATGGGTAGAACTATTAAAAACACTATGACAAAGAGTGTGATATTCTCGACAAAGAGGCGTGTCAATATTATAAACACACTATATTTCAGTCAATATTGACATTGGGGTAGTGATAAAAATACAAGAGTAGGTACTGATAAACATACTGACAAAAACCAGAATAAGAAACGACAGAAAAGCATTTTCCATATTATGAGCATAAATAATTGGTGTTTAATTAATTTATACACTTTTTTAATATATATCATTTTCTCTAAAAAGAAAGAAATAAAAACTTTTTAACAAAAAAAAAAAACCTACTTCAAAATCACTAGAAAGTAAAAAATAATTTTAAATTACTTTTACTATTTATTTCTTGGTCAAATTTGTATTTTTATAATAAATATATTTATTTTTTTATGATAATAAGAGCTTCGAAGTCGGCGCTAATATAATCAGATTTTTTGTGCAGCTGCAACACACATATAGCATTTTAATTAAGATTTAAGAAAAATTAAGATTACAAATTAATACAGCGTCACCCAAGCAGGATATTTACAAATAAAAAAGTCTTAAATAGAGTAGGGATGGCGAAAAAATCATGATTTTACGTCAATGATTAGCGCTGACTAGAAGCTTTTATTATCATAAAAAAATAAATATATTTATTATAAAAATACAAACTTGACCAAGAAATAAATAGTAAAAGTAATTTAAAATTATTTTTTACTTTCTAGTGATTTTGAAGTAGGTTTTTTTTTTTTGTTAAAAAGTTTTTTTATTTCACCATTGGGCTTATGAAGTCCAAATGCATTTTATAAAAATAAGAAAAAATTCGGGACTGGTCGCTGAAGTTAAATTAGTCCAAATTTTGAAATATTTTTTTAACTGTCAATTTGGGTAATAAAAAATAATATAAAAATCTCCATAAATCTCATAATAATAATCTCAGTTAAAAGTGTGGTGTGTTGATGAAAACCAAACTGTACAAGTTCTCAAGTCCTCAACTACACTGGCAAATGCAATGAATCGTGAATACCTCTATTCTTTTTATTCGTAACAAAAAAGTATTATAAAACGTAGTCAACAAAAGTACATTTTTCTAAATTGTACTACGGAATAGTATGATTTTTGTACAACTGAGTGCCTGCTATTTTGTCAAAAAATCTCTCTTTTGTGATAATTGTCAAATAAGGGTACGAACTTTCATTTTTGGGAGCAGACGTCAAATGTCTGGACTACCTTATAAAATTATTTTGTCATAGTTAAAAATGAGAACTATTTTCGAAATACTAACTTTCATTTCAACTTAAACTTACAATAATTGTACCGAGTCTATTCGGTTTTAAGAAAACCTTTTCGAATTTAAGGGCTAGCTTAAAAATAAATAATAACCTGCACCGCCTACAGCTGGCAACTCTGTGCATTTGAAAAATTTAAAACCAGTAGCAGTTTAGCTCGTTCGACACCAAAAATAAGCGGGGCAGCATGGCATGGCATGGCCTGGCAGCATCGCCATGAACGAGGCAGCTCCAACAACCACAACTACAACAACAACAACAGCAGCAACAACAACAACAACAACAACAACAACAACAGCAGCAACAACAACAACAACAACAACAACTACAATAACTACAGCACCTAATAAGCCAAACAAGCAAACGAAGCACAAATAAGCAAACATATAGATAGACATACATACATACCTACATACATTGGAGGCCGACAAACACATCTACATACATACATAAATGAAATACATACATACAGACATATTATTATAGGTAAATATATAAGTTTAAATATGAAAAGTTAAAAGAACTAAAAAAAACAAACAGAAAAAGATAAAAAAAAACTTATGACAAACTCGTGTTCGTCGTCGGTTGATATATAATAGTAAGTATGTATGTTTGCGTGTATGTAGGTGCGTGTATATTAAACTTTAATTATTTTGAAAGCTTTAAAATTAATACTATTTTTATAATTTCATTACAACAGGCACGACAACAACAACAGCACAACCAACAACAACGAAACGAACAACAGCAACAAACAAAGGAAGTGCTGTCCCAAAAAGAGGCCGCTGTTCGAAGGCGCACATAAATAGCGGGGCGTGTGCGCTGAATTTCAATTAAATCCACCATAAATAATATTATAAAAAATATTTTTGTCTGAAATTCGCCGCAACTGTGTAAAAAAAAATATAAATAAAGAATTGCTTCTAAAACTTTGGCAGCTGCGCACTGGCACCTTCTTTTGGCGGCGTGCTGTTTAGGCCGGAGTGTTGGGGGAGTTGAATTTTGTTGGCTACTGTTAAGCAACAGAAGTGTGCTGAGCTGAGGTCTGAGGTCGGGGACAGCTAATTCAAATGCATCTCTTTTTTTTGTTGTTTTTGGTTTATTTTTTATTGAGCCAAATTAGAAATTGAAATCTACTCGGTTATAATTTTGAACACAAAAAAAAATAAAATAAATGGAAAAAAGGCCAAAGCGGCGAAAACTTAAAAAATAGTGGGGCGAATATAGAATGGAGTGCGTAGCAATTGAGTGAAAAATGGAGAGAGAGAACGAGAGAGCGAGAGAGAAAGATTATAAAAAGCACTCAAGAGCAACTGCGGCGATTTCATGTGTTGCGAATGTATGCGCGAATCTATTGAATTTGCATTTGTAGATGAATTCGCCGCCAACGACTTTAGTTTCAGTGTGTGTATCTGTGTGCTTGACTCTGTGAGTGTGTTTGTACGGTTTCCAGAGTGGACGAGCGAGTGTGATTTTAATTCATCAATATTACAACAAGAACAACAACAACAACAACATGGCACAGCAATTCGTGCCAACACGAAATGTTTTTCTGCACCAACGCAACGACTGCGGGGCAGTGTTGCCGTTCGAGAATTTTAAAACGAAGTAAAATAGGCTACAAGATGGAAGTATTTTCAGAGATTTCGAAGTGTTAAAATAAATTAATTTTGTTTTTAACATGAACGTTTATTAAGCATATTCAGGTACATTTCAAAATTAATAACAAAAAAATCAATAAAAATATTTTCATAAAAATCAATCAATAAAGTTTAATAAGAAAATATGCGTTCAATAAGAAAATACTGAAATACATTTCAATCACTTATATGTATAAATTAACAATGTTAAAAAATTATCTATTTCTAATTTCTATTTCTATTTTCTATGCAGCTATTTCTTCGGTTCTGAAGTAAATATCACTGTTGTAACAAACATTCGATAAAGTATTCGTTTAGGGATTCTAATTTAAAAAATTATCATTTAGAAAGTGGTCCTTTATTAGCGTTATCGAATTTACGGTGCCAAATTTTAACTTATTTGTAGTTGTATTTTTAATTAGTTTTAATTGTGAAAATACCCTTTCTGTTGTTTACCACCGTGTGGTAAGTTTAGCAACGCTCTAACGAAAGTTTTTATTTTTTGGTACATCAGGACTTCTAAGGCACTTTTTAATTTAAAAACGTAGAACCAAAGCTCTTCAAATCTTTTTCAGCTAAAAAATCATTTAATATTAAAAGACGCCATTCCTTTTCTAGACAGTCGATATCTTTTTCTTCGATGAGATTAGGAAAAAGTTTTATGAGGGGAACCAAACTATTAGCTAAAGATCTTGTATCCAAAATTTGTAATGTTCTCAAAACTGGATATTTGAAATTGATTCTTTTCATAATTAGTGTACGAATGTAATAGAAATGTACACAACTTTTTAAAATTTCATTCTTATCTGTTACAGATACATCATAGGAATTAAATTTTATCTGGGCTCTAGGCACTATATATATTAGGCCGGATCATTTTTATATGGATACAAAAAATGTCAACCGGTCGGGGTCTCAAAAGTTAGAGGAACTCATTAAAATGATTTCTGCATACTTTGTTTTCAAATCGGAGAAAAACCGCCGAAGCAATATTGATTCTCCTGAAGGTCCTTTTTGGTAAAAAAAACATGTTTTTTGCTTGTAACTTTTTATTTTAAACAAAACTCATACCCACATCTTCTTAAATATTAAATTTCTTACTGATACTAACATTTTGACATTAAAAAATTGTTAAAATTTTGTTTCATTATAACACTTATTGACCACCAAAAATTTAATTTTTTGCTATTTTTAAAAAGGCATTTTTTTTAAACCCGCTTTAAAAGACACATTTTTTATTAGATTTACGTGAAATTGTTATTGTTTGAAAGGTATTAAGTTCTTCTTTCGTTCTGTGTATCGCTTTAATCAAAGCTATGTGATAAAAAAAAAAAATTAACGAAAACTGGACGATAAAGCAGTGAACAAATTAAATTCATTGTTTGTATGAATAAGAAATGTTTCAATTTAGTAGATTTCTAAAGTCTATTTCTCACATTCTGTCAGTTTTCGCACACAGATTTGATTAAAGCGATACACAGAAAGAAAGAAGAACTTAATACCTTTCCAACCTAATAATTCCACATAAATCTAATAAAAAATGTGTCTTTTACAGCGGTTTTAAAAAAATGCCTTTTTAAAAATAGCAAAAAATTAAATTTTTGGTGGTCAATAAGAGTTATAATGAAACAAAATTTTAACAATTTTTTAATGTCAAAATGTTAGTATCAGTAAGAAATTTAATATTTAAGAAGATGTGGGTATGAGTTTTGTTTAAAATAAAAAGTTACAAGCAAAAAACATGTTTTTTTTACCAAAAAGGACCTTCAGGAGAATCAATATTGCTTCGGCGGTTTTTCTCCGATTTGAAAACAAAGTATGCAGAAATCATTTTAATGAGTTCCTCTTACTTTTGAGACCCCGACCGGCGAAATCTAAATTTCGATCCGGTCTAATATATATATCAGACAAAGGCTTAATTCTAAAATTATTGAGATCATTTTTAAAAATTATATCAAATTCTACGGCAGAGATGTCAATAAAATTAATAACAATACTTCTGAAATACAATTTTAATGATTTTTACAACTCATGAAAACTAAGCGATTCTGTTTGAAATTCTACATTAAGTGAATTAACAGCACTCAGTGCATAAGACAAGAATTGTAAATATATCACATTTGAATCAGTCATTCGTGATTCTGATATTGCAATACGACTTGCAATATCAGAGTCTTCCTCGAAGTAATTAATTCTTACAAACTTACATTTCAACAACCTTCACAACGCGCGCTTTTGCAAGAAGTATTTAATCGAACATAGTGTTGCCACTATCATTAAAATTCTCTCATCCAATACAAAACTCTGTGAGAGAAGGTACAAGTTATGAATTCTTTTACACCAACAGTTATGCCATGTTATTGATTTTTGAATGTGAAATGAAGTGAAAAAATCAAAAACTAAAAAAAGTTTTAATCACTCAAAATCGAAGTGTTTCCACAAAAGAGGAAGTGTGGAAGTGTTTGACATAAAAGTGAAGTAAAAAACTTCGATCGAAGTAAAAACGGCAACGCTGCTGCGGGGCGGCAATTCACCAAAGACGAACAACAACGAACAGTCGATCAACGACAAACAGGCTGGTTGTCTGGCAAGAGTACGAGGGGGCCCAAAACGACTGCGCAGGGGAGCTGAACGAGCAGCTGTAGACGTCGAGGACGTATGTACGAATGTCTTCAATCGGTGGCTCGTTCGTTCGTTCGTTGTGTGTTGGTTGTGTTGTTGGAGTCAACGGAGTGGTGCGGTATGTGTTGCTGGTAGGTTTTTATGAATGAAGCGGCCACAGCAACAGCAGCAGCAGAATGAAAATAAAAAAAAAGACTACCAGCAACAGCGACAATAACAACAACAACATCAGCTATTATAATGAATGGAAGTCTACGTGAATGCAAACAGATATATTTTCGCTTGCCAAGTAGAATTCGGCGCGGCTCTGAGCGGCAGCGGCCTGTGTGAGTATGAGCTTATGCGTGTGCATGTGTATGATGTTACGAATGTATGTGTACATCTAACAGATACATTTCTGTGATAAGTTTTTCAAACGCTGTGGGTTGCAGATACGTGTTTTTTTTTTTTTTGCTTTAGATGTAGTTGTTGTTGTTGCTGCGGATGTAGGTTTTGCACGTCGCACATTGGGACAGCGTAGCTCAAAAGTGCGATTGAAATTAATTTTGTTTCATAATGGTTATGAACTGTTTTTGTTATTTGGAGAGATTAAATTTTATTCTGATGTTTTTATTTTTCACAATCGGAATAAAATTTTAATTTTCAAATTAGCAAAACTTTTATTTTGTGAAACAAATTTTTTTTTCGAAAGAAATTCAAACATAGAATTTCAATGAGAGAGAAAGTAATTTTATTTTACTTGTAAAATAAATTTAATAATGCATGACCATCAAGCCATACCATTCATACCATGACTATCATTCCATATTATTATAATAAAAACTATTGCCATTATGTATGTAAGTATTTCTGAATATAATATAATCAAAAGATATTCAGAATAGCATAACTATTAAAAAATAAACATGACACCATATAGTTTACACTTTAACCACTAGGGATGTCGAATCCGGGATCCCGGAATTAGGGGCTAAATTGGTCCCGAAAAAATTATCCCGGGATCGTTTGATTAAAAATAATGTGTTATAATAATTCAGTGCAAAAATGGTGTCAATAAGGGTGTCTAGAAAAAGAAAAAGATATGTTCCATATCGTAACTAAAATTTTATAAATTTTATGCTCCATATAATTAAGTTTTAAGTTTTATTTTTTGAAATGATCTCATTTTGCTACTTTATCGATATTTTTTATAATATATTAACAATTTTTATATTGAGTAAATTGGAAGAACATTTAATTTGATATGATTTTTTTATTTATCCAATCCTGGGGCTAATACCAGGATCCCGGGATTAAAATTTTTAAATCCCAGGACTTAACCATACCCACCATACTGAAGCTATCATACATACCCATTGTACTATAACCGGTTTACTATATCAATTAAGCTTGATTCATCATATTATACCAGAACCATCTTACCATCCATAATACCAAAGCTATAAATTTTTTTTAGCTTTTGAACCAAGGATTTAATGTGTCAGACCTATTCAGTCAAGTCTGCCTTGAAACTGCCTTGAAACTGCCATTTCAGTTACTAATTAGAAATGTAGAAAGAATTAAAGAAAGGTAGGCGTACGGCCATGTCTAGACCGAAATTCGAACCCTGAACCTCTGGGTTGGCAGTCAAGCACGCTAACCACTTGACTACGGAGGCTCCATTCAAAATACCATAACAATCCGTAAATGTCCATCATACCACATTCCTCACATCATATCGTAATTATTATTCAGTACCGATCACACAGTATTGATAATATATATACCCATTATACTATGCCCAAAATTTTATAATACCCATCATATCAAAATCATAATACTATTACCTTCATTCTCACCCCACTTTATCCATTATTCTTTACTCAACTACCATAACCATCTTACCATATTCATCAGACCAAACTCATTATACTATGATATCATATAATATTCAAAGAGGTTTTGTTTCATTAACTAAATGCATTTAGTTGTCGTCTGTATAATAATATTAATTCACAATTAACAAATGTTTCGCTAATATTACCAAGTGTAGTAGTTGCTCGTTAAACTCGTTTTAGTTGAAATTTTTTTTTTTTTTTGTTTAGCTTGAACCAACGCTCAGGGGATGCCTCTTTTTAATGCGAAAGCATTGTGTTGATTCGGACGATGGGTAATAGGCTAGTTAGTAGGCTAGGAGGGTGGAAAAATGGAAAAGTGACAGTGAACATTTGTTTTGAGTTTACACAGGTCAAAACTGCCAGGAAACACATCCGCAGTGAGATTATTCCACAATTTTATTGTGCGACTGAAGAACGAATTATCACGGTAATGCGAGATTCAGTTGGGCAACAAGGCAATACTGTAGGGATGGGCTAGGTGAGCTGCCCTAGTGGACCTGGGAAATACTCGAGCTGGTGGAGTCAGGTCGTGCACCTCCCTTGAACACTTCCCATGGTAGTACCTGTATAACAGGCTTATTGACCCAACATTGCGTCGATGACCAAGAGAATTGAGAGCTGATGAAACGTTATCATCCCCAATCAAATATATCGCACACCGTTGAATTTGGTCCAGAAGCTCCAAATAATATCTTGAAGCCCCTGCCCAAATGCGCGAATTAAATATAATATATGGTTTGCACAAGTAACTCTTAGTTTCTTCAAATACAACATCATGAGTGTTCAGACAAAACATGGTTTGGTTATAATTACCAAATCTCAGTTGATGCTAATGAAAGTTGAAATATTTGACAGCTTGTTATTATTTGCATTTCGTACGTCATCTTACCAGTACAAGTATGGCACGGAGTTAGAACATTCGACTCTAGTGCGGTGGGTCGTTGGTTCAATTCGCTGCATATACGTTATTTTATAATTTTTTGACGTAGAGTTACGTCTTACAGCGCGATTTGTATGGGGTCGTTTTAACAGATTTTTTCAAGGTCAATAGGCAACTTTTTGACGAATACTTTAGGGTATACCTACAGCCTTTAATACTCTTCGTTCAAAGATAATATATATACTAAAATATCAGATATATCCTGCGCTGAATGAAGATCTAATTTTGGATTTTGTTACTATTATATTAAAGTCACAAAATAGTAAAATATAAGAAGAAAAATGCATGTTTTTACATAAAAAAAAAAAACAATCATCAGCTGCTTATGTGCCTGCTGCTTTTTTTGTTTTTTTTGCACGAACTGATTGGTCGCTTTGGCAGCATTGTAAGCATTAGTTTGCATTGGGTTTATGTATGCACTACTGTTCTAGTATACTTTTTTGAAACCAGAGTTCATGAACCTCTTTTCAACTCAGTCAATGAACTCAATCTGTCAAATTTAACGAAATGGGTCTGTGATCCGGGTAGATTTAACTCTTATGAAAAAACGAGTTGGATCATATTTCTTTTTATGCTTTTACCCAATAGATGGCGTAAAATTTTAATTTTTGTTTTTAATTCAAATTAATTTGGATTCCACATCCCACTAGCACTAGCGAGTGTAGTTTGCAAACTATACATCGAACAGAAAGTGTAGCTAGCAAACTAAATATGAGACAGAGATGAGAGGAGAGGACATGTGCTCAGCGTGAAATATAGTAACCATATGATTTTTTAAAAATTTGGGGTCTTAATTTTAATTTGAAATAAGAAGTTAAACTGACTGTAGCTCGCAACTATATGTATATCGGGCAGAGACGAAAGTGGCACCAATGGAAAGTGCATTTGCTTCGCCTTCTTTTCAACTAAGTCAATGAACTCAACCTGTCAAACTTAACAAAATGATCGAAAAAATTTGAAATTTTGCTGGTTTCCTTTTGCTTGCTCATTTAATCATACTTACTATTTAACTTTTTCTTTGTTTTGGCATCAATAAGTAGTCCATAATTGAGTGTTATTCATTTATTTTTTAATTTTTGGTAGATCAATAAAAATACGTGCAAAATGAACAAAACAATCGGACCAAAGAGACAAAGTAGAAGAGGTTACAACTTAAACGGAATTCTACGTCTACACTTACGATACTATCGAAACTGTTTCTTTTTTTTGTTTCATTGGTAATTATTTTTCATTTCAGCAAATAAAAATTTATCTCAACTAGAAAACATAAATAAATAATTTATTTTCAAAACCAAATGTTTATTTCGCCATAGTTTCAAATCTTAGTTGACAGAGAGAAACTTTTTTAGCGTATAATAACTATCATTCCGTATCCGTTATAGCGTACCATATCCATCATACCATATCTTACACTCCAAGCTTATCACACATAGCAATCATAATAAGTATTATGCACTGAGCTAAAAAACAACGTAAAATCAAAAAAAAAACACTTCGATTCAAATATTTTTCGGAACAATTTGGCACCAAACACGAAATTATTCAATTCAAAGTGTTTCCACTTCGAAAAAAACATATCCAGTTTGATGTTGTTTCCACTATAAATGAAGGTATAACACACTTTGAAATGAAAAGTATTTCACTTTAATTTAACGTGGACTTAGATTTAATTCAAAGCGGAATCCTATTTAATTGAAATACTTCGTCTTTATTTTAAATAGGGTTTAGCTTTGAAATAAATTATTTAATACTTTGATTCCACATTGTTACATTTATAAATCAAAGTGATTACCACTTTGAATCAAATCTTCAACATGTCTGATATTACATACAAATAAGTAAAAGAATATTATTTTTTCAGAAATTTTCTTTTATTGAACTATATGAAAACATTTGATAAAATACTTAAATTAATAAATTATTTAACGAACCTAGAATAAATTAATTTTAATAAGTATTGTATAAGTATGTAAATTATATGATGTCAAGTTTCAACAATATATTTATACCTTAAAATAAATATTATAAAAATTGAAATTATCTCTTGCTTCCTCGAGACACATAACTTCTCTTTGAATTCTGCCCTGAGTCCAATGTTACCGCTTTCTTCTTTATTTCCTTCTTACTTTGCACTCACTGATTTAATTTTCACAAACGAACATTTTATTTTCCAAGCGAATTTATTTTCCAGCTTTCGCAATTGCTTTCAGAAAATTAAAATTATTTTCATAATTTATTTTGATACACGAAAGTATGAAGCTTCAAACTTAAGTGTCGTCCACTTTAAGACAAATATATTTTTCTTCGTTTTCACTTTTTACAACTTAAAATCTAAACAACGTTATTTTCAACTTACTTTCCAAGAGGATACACTTCATTGATTATAAGGGTAAAGTGCCTCATCATTATTTTGAATTTTTTCTACTTCTAGTTGAATATCAAAATGTTTTCATATTTGATTTGAAGATTTTCAATGTTAATTTAAAGACGATTTTTTGAAAGTTGAACAACGTAAAATTGAGACGATATTATTTAATTTTAAGTTGCTATTTTTCCCCTGAGTGTGGATACCATCATTTTCATACAATCGCCTAGGGACCAATTCCGGTAGAGGTCTACCCCTGAAAAACAAACAAAGAAGTGTGCCATTATTGATGCAAGAATCGATGCTCTGACATTTATAAATGATTGGTCAAACATTTATAAATGATTGGAATTATTGTTGGATAATGTTAAATAGGTACTGGGGTTCATTGGAAAAATTTCCTTGTGTAAAAAAGTTCGCAACTTTTATAGATTATTAAATATGATACCAGGTCAGTTCGTTTAAGTCCGACTACTTATCATATAATATAATCAAAGAGTTAATTAGAGAACAGTTCATTTCAATTAGTTCAATTAGAGTACTCTACTCTAACAGCGAGTAGAGAAAGAATCTTCTGAAAAGTGAACAACTGTGTTGTCCATAATGTTCGTAGCGTACCAAAGGTCTCACCACTAGAGCCGTATACATAGTAACGCCTTGATTTTTTGTAATGTCTACCTTATAAATTATAAAATTATTTATTGTTACTTGAGAAACTGATAGACAATTTATACTTTTCTTTAAAACAGTTCTAGATTTTGTGTGTATATGGATCAACACCCGTGAAAAAGAGCTGAATTAATAAGTCAATTCCTTTTCAATAAGTCAATACTTTTTAACAGTCGTTTGAGGTTTTTTTCTAATATATGTATGCCTTTATCTTTACTCTAGCTGACTTCCTTGAAATCGAAAGAACGTTTAATAAAAGGAGTCCAAGCTGCAAGTGAAAGATAAATTACTTATGTTGAAGATCCGATTCATCAATTCCCAACTAGGAAATGTAGTAAGTGAGATAATTACTAGAGAAACACAAGAAACGGGTTAATGTAACCTTGATTTGGCTCCTATTAATTACTAAATTCTTTACTATTATCAGAGATAAAGTTTTAAAGTGATAGCATATGGGCATCTCCCAGTGGCACGGACGCGACATTCGCACGGTTCTAATTACTCGAAAAACAAGAAAGAAACAAAAAGAGCCAATATGTAGTTAAGTGTTCTAACGTGACAAAGAGTGCTACATTTTATAAAAATATTGGCGAGATTTAGTACAAATTAGTACAAAGTAATAAGCAATAAGTAATAAGTAATTTTTTGTCGCGTCCGTTCCATTGACAAAAAATGTAAGTTTTTTAAGCTCGTATAGAAATATGCAAAATTTAGCTAATTTTGAGAACTTTTTTTTATATATAATATACATGTTAATGGAGATCAGAGGATAACTATTCTTCGTAGACTTATGAAATATAAGAATTATCTCTTATCTTTTTTTAAATAGATATAGCACGAATACGGACGCGACATTATGGACGCGACAAATTTTTCCACAGTAGTAAAATACAGTTAAGATGTTCATTATAAATTTTAATAAAATAAAAAAAAAATAAAGTTTAAAGCTGTTAGAATGCTTTATTTTAATGTTTTTCTTCACTTTTGGTGGATCTTTTTTGGGAGATGCCCATATGCAGATGATGTCGTGTAGCAGCTGGGAGGTAAAAGAATCTTTATCATAAGCAGCATAATTGGCAGCATTTCGGATCACTAAATCGACGGGCACATATATATGCCTTCGATTTGGAATTTTAATCGAATTCTTCTAAATCATCCCTACAGGCAAAATGACCTCGTAAGTAAGAATTTGCGAAAGTTGTATCCTTGCGACAAATTAATATTAAAATTCTTTGTCTAGAGATGATGTCTACTAAATGCAAAACTAACCTCTTTGTTAAGTAGTTCCTATAGAAACACTTTGAAAGCCTTTGAGAAAAAGTGACTTCGTAAGATTTAATCTGCATTAATGGTTTGCTTCGACAACTTTTGAACCATGAGTGCGTGAATCCATGAGTCATGGGCATCGTTGGGTAGGTCATGAGGAAATAGAAGATGACGCTTCTGTATCCGTTGGCGGTTAGCACAGAAGAAGAAGTTCAAATCTCAGTTAAAAAAAAACAAAGTATTGAACAGTCGAACGACGCTTGAATTTTTAACTGCCACGACATAATAAACTGCTAAAACTTCTGACAGAAGTCTAAAACCTTCTTATGACTATAAATACTATCTAAGTATGATTAGTTGGTATGATTAAGCTAAAGCCTTAGCGGCAAGTCTTGCAATGGATTGATCGTATATAATTTATCTGATCTAATCTTTAGATCTGCCCCAATGTGCGAGCTTTAGTTTTTAGTGTCTTTTGAGCGAAGTCTGTGCTTGTTGTTGTTATTGTTGTATAATATTCCTCAAGTTTTTACGTTACAATAACTAACATTTTTAAAAATTGTTGTTTTTTTTTCTACTTATAACTAGAGATACATTAAAATTTTATATCTTTCAGTTATGCGATACTCTAGCTTTTTATTTTTAATTTTTGTTATTTTTTATTTAAATAAAAGCAATTTCGCCTTTACACAATTTGTTGTTGCTATTCTACGCTCGCTCGCTCACTCGCTCACTCGTTTCATATCGTTCAGCTCTTTTATGTAGGCAAACTTGTATCCGTCCATTTGTATCTCATAGATAAGTGCTATAAATGCATGTAAGTTTGTATGTGGCACCAATACGACTGAGTATCTAGTTGGCTACGATCGCGACATAATGAGGGGGGGAGGGGGGCGAGGGGGGTTGTCGGTAGACATTTGCTGTGTCGTTTTGTATTTAATTTGATTTTATTTATTTGGCACATACGTTAAGGTATACAAATTTTGATTCATAAAATTTAAACGCTCTGCTTATCAACGCTTCATTATAAAGCTCAAATATGTTTTTGTGCACATTTTAAATATATCATTATGAATGGCGTTGCCACTTAAATTGACTCATTTAATGGCAATGCTGTAGAGAATATTTAGTAGGGATGTGACGATTGTCATTTTGCGCATGCGGATTCGCATCTATTCAGAGCCTTTCTTGAGGATGCAGCTGCAGTTTTTTGAGAATTGTTAAAATTAAATTTATTCTAAGTAAAAACCAGTTCCTGGAATAAAATAAAAAAAAAAAACATTTATAACAAATATACTATTAAATCAAATATCATTTCTGCTAGTAAAATAAGTTGAAAATGTAGTTCAAATATTTAATATTAAAGACGGAAGTTTCTTAACCTCGAATACAACTAAACAATTTATGTTATTAAAATTCTTTTAAAAACTAAAAATTATGTTGATATTGAAGATCAATCAAGTGTTATTTCTATTTTTTAAATATTTAAGTTAATGCTTTATTGCTTTTTAATCGATTTCAAAGATCGTTGTATATGTTAAACTGAATAGTTTTTATCCAGAACACTTCGAGGCAGATCAAAATATCACCTTATTTTATAACGTATTACTACATAGCAATGATTCATATCTAATATGATATAGTTTTTTTCATACTTTTCCATCAATTTTTTAAAACAAAGTCTTTTAAAATGAAATAGGAACGGCTTTTATAACTTGTGGCCATGATTTAGGCAAGCACTGTGTTTAATACATATTTGATTTTAAGACACTTTCACACGGTATTATCGTATAGCACCACTTTTGTTGCTAATCTTCAAGATTTTCTAGATAACGCGAGTTAACAAAATTAGAAAACTTAAGTTTTTTAATTGTAAACTAATTTGCAATAAAGGCGTATGATATTAACACAAAATGTATATTTTTAATGTACTTTTGTGTTGATAATACAAATTGTTTTCAATGCGGATTTTCAATTATCTTAAATGCGGATATCAAAAAATTAGAAATGTTTGCGAATGCTTCGCGGATGCATACATATTATTAAGTTTTATAAATTTGCTCTATTGTTTTTACTACGAGCAGACTATTAGCTGACTTTTGCATATTTTCTCAGCTCGCATGATTTTTACTATCACATAGATACAACGCTTTTAGTATTTTGTATTAACATTACTTTAAAGTCTGGTTTTGTTCTTCATAAACTTCACCTACACACTTGTTTAATACACTTATTATCTGATCTTCTTCTATTTTTTCTTACTTATTTTTTTATTAGTTCCACATTTTTTGAGGTCTTTTTTTGCCTTGAGTCACATTTATAAAATTTCTAAAAAAGTAGGTAGATCTTGCTAGCGCAGAAATGTTTTGTTGGCATTCTCAAGCATCTGACAAACTCTGATTTATGGCGACGATCAGTCTAGCTGGTTTTCCATGGCTTCGTACATACTTATTTGACGACATCGTATCATCATGTATGCATGTTGAAATTAGTGTTGGTGTTGGTGAGTATGTGTGTTTTTTTTTTTTTGTGTCAAGCAAAAGTGAATGAATAAGCTTAAGATAATATTAAATAAATTTTAAAATTTCAATTCATGAATTAACGGTAATTTCTTGCAATGAATTTATATAGTTCAGACTCAAAGAGACAGATACTGAAATTCCATACTACAGTTTCTCGAAAAATTAAGAAATTTTGAAAAATCAAAGTTTATTTTAAGTGCTGTTAGTCAGACATGCGTCTACAAATAATTATTGTTTTGAAGCGACGCAGGCAGTGCAGAATTTTCTGTATAGGGCGATAAGGTTCTGCATTCAAATAAAAATTATGGTTTAAATTAAGTTTTCTGATGATATTATGTATACGCCACAGTGGTTCTCAAGCAGTGTCAGGTATTATAAAAATAATGTCCAGTTCAACATTTAGAAAGTCCTTCTATATCACTCCCTGATTTAAAATTTTCATCATTTGAAATCGTAGCTGCTCCCCTCTTTGATGGGCACATATCTCAGGGCTTTTAGTAGCAAATATATGCATCAGACAGGATGTCTAGTTCAAAATAAATACCAAAACACTATATATAATTTTGTCCATAAAAATTTCAATGTCCGTTATTCTATGTCATATAAGAAAATAACTATGGTTAGTTGAGGACTCATAGCCCCCTACCCGAACTTATATCTGGCTCCGTACAATAGGAATGTTAATGTCATAATATTAAATATGACCGCTTAATAATTTTTGATATATGAAATTATCTTTACCTCATTCAATGTATTTATATTTATAACGGCCATTTAGGTGGGTTTTTAAATACATTTTTATACCCTAAACCTGAAAGGTCAGGGTATATTAACTTTGTGCAAACGTTTGTAACGCATAGAACGAAGCTAGTCCGGTATAGAAAAGTATATATATTCTTGATCAGCGTCACCACGTGAGTCGAGCTATCCATGTCCGTTTGTCCGTCCGTCCGTCTGTGTGTTGTCCGTAAACACAGGATAAGAAGAAGGAGTAGAGATAATTGGATGAAACTTGGTACACATCGTCACATGCACCCAAGGATATGCACTATTGAATATTTTTGGAATCCGCCCACGGACACGCCTACCTCCCATACAACGCAAAAATTTAAAAGTGCATAGCTCAGCTCATAATAAGCCTACAACAATAAAATTTGGTATGTATGTGTTTTATCTCAACACAAAGATGTCTTTAAAAAATGGACATCATCCGCTTACGGACACGCCCGCCTCCCATACAACCCAAAAATTTAAAACGCAATAAATAAGCCTTTGTTGAACCTACAGAGCTAAAATTTGGTACATATGTTTTTTTATAACAAAAAAAAGATGGTTTTGAAAAATGGACATCGTCCGCCCACGGACACGCCTACCTCCCATACAACGCGAAAATTCAAAACTCCATAACTCAGCTCATAATTAGCCTACAACAATAAAATTTGATTTGTATGTGTTTTATACTAACACAAAGATGTTTTCGAAAAATGTTTTATACTAACACAAAGATGTTTTCGATGTTATCCGCCTACGAACACGCCAACCTCCCATACAAACCAAAAAGTTTAAAACTCAATAAATAAGGTTGTGTTTGTCAAAGAGAAATTAAATTTGGTATGTATGTATTTTATACCAAAACTAAGGTGTGTTAAAAAATTAGGAGTAATCCGTTCATGAACACGCCCACCTCCCATAGCGAAAGCACAATAAAGGCATTATCTGTGAGCTACAGGAATAAAACTTGGTATGTGTACATTTTTCATCAACATTTAAATGCATATAAAATATAGGCTTCATCAGCCCACGGACACACCCATTTTCAATAATACTATTTTATTTTAAAAGTGGGTTTAGGGTATTTCATAGTCGGCCTAGACCGACTTTAGACTTTCTTTACTTGTTTGTTTCTGATAATTGTGAATGCATTTGATCTTTTGAAGTACTAGAACGCCGATCAGATTAAAAAAAATCTCTGCTTGAGCATCTCTACCGGAATCCACTTTCTCATGACCGACAAATTGCGCTATCTTATGTATAAAACACTTACAATCATCGCCTGTTTCACGGGTGCTCTATGGTAAAACTATGCCTTTGTAATCTGGCACCTTCTGAAAAGTACTTTTGAAAATATTTTTCTCCACAAATGCTTAAAGGAAACTGTTTGTTATTGAAATCATAATCATTGCATATGAATTTTTCAATAGATTTTCTAGTCTTTTCATTGATGCGATATTTATTTCGCTTTATATCTCATCAGATTAGGGGAGTAGATATACTATGACAATTCTGGCGAAAAATCACGAGTATTTTCAAAGGGGGAAGAGTTTAAATTCACCAAAATGTCTCATTTTCAAATCTGGTCAATACCAGCCGATTACCATCTGATTACCGGCCGATTACCATTTGACTACCAGCCGATTACCATCTGATAACCAGTCGATTACCACCTGATTACCAGCTGGTAACCAGCCGAATACCATTACCATCTGGTTACCAACCGATTACCGAACTGATTGGAAAGTGAGGCATTTTGGTGAATTTTGACCCCCTCCACTTTGAAACTACACGTGATTTGACGTCAGAACTGTCTTAGTACCCTACGGACAAAAGAACTGGTTCAGAACCTATCACGTGCTAGCTTCCAAAGTGATAGTGACCGGTCCCAATTCTACCACCAACATATGAAACCAACCGGTCCCTTTTATATGGCGTTGTCATTGACAGGGGTAAATTGACACCGACTAGATACTTTTGTACCAATCCTAGAACCGGTTCAAAAATATATCGGCAGGTGTCAACTGACACCTCATAGATACCTTCGGACCTAATCAGCAGCCGGTCTATTTATAGAACACGGTACACTTATAGGCAAGTTGTTAATGAAATTGAATCAACGTTTTGGAAATTCATGTTTAGTCGAGCTTGTTAGAGTTCCTGCTTAGTACTCGACTGACCTGGGTTCAATCCCCGACAAAATTTTTTGTATTTTTTTTTTGGTTTTTAAATAAAAAATTAAATTTTCACGATGTTAAGCACATTTATTTTGAAGGTTATTTTTGATTAAGCAGTTAATGAACTAGAATTAGAATTTAAATTATTAAACACAGCCAGGATTCGAACCCACGTCCACCGCGTGACAGTCTAGCGCACTTCCACTGAGCTATTGGTAACGATAATATTAATAGAGCAAAACACATTTAAAAACTATTGGTCCCGTTCTGAGTAATATCGAACCTGTCCTGTGATAGGTTAAATAAGAACTGTCACAGGACCGGTTACTTTAGGGCAATTGACCCTGCTTTGTCCGTAGGGTATATCTACTTATTTGCCTCTCAGCGAGGTTTGGATTATTTTGACAATTCTGAGTTACAGTTCCTGCCATACGCCATACCTTATTTATTTTATCATAAATATCTTTTGACGATAAAACAACTCTGCGTTAGCAAAGAATGTTAAATTGATTGCGATATTACGATATGAGGTCGACGCAAAGTATGAGCTCGAATTGCAAATAGCTACATAAGAACAAGCACAACCGATCTAACACAATATTGTGTTTTAGCTATAAGGCATGCGATCAACAATTCAAATGTGTTGTGGCGATATTAAATGGAAATAAAAAAATATCTAAAGAAAATTTAATGGATTGATGAAAAACAATTAAAGCTTGACGAGTCGCGCAAACAAACGCCGACGCAATGGTTGTTGTCATTTATAGGTAATCGCCGTCGCTATTGCTTACAGCAGCAGCAACAAAGTTAATGTCGTTATTGTTGTTGTTGTTGTTGTAATTGTTGCTGACTGTCAACAACACTCAAAATAAAACTAATTCCAAGCGAATTTCGACATTAAGATAAAAACAACAAAACAAAAAAAAAATCTCAATAAAATAATGTTAATGTTATGCGTGCAATGTGCGCGGGTGTTGCCACACATGTGCTATAAAAAAATGCGACAACGTGCGTGGAGTATAATAGATACAGTAATAGAGAAACTTACGATTGACTTTTGTGTTGAAAAGTTAAAGTTTTTGGAACATATAGTTTGCAACTGCGCCTAGAAAGCCAAAAAGAAAAGAAACAAAAAAACCAAAGCGACGCAGCAGCGTCAATAAATGTGGGCTGAGCAACAAGCTGCAAGCACAAAGTCGTGATTATTGCTGTGGTTGTCGTTGTTGTTGCTGCTGCTAGTTTGTTATCTAAATTAATTGGAACGCACCGGACGTAACGTAACATAACATTATGCGCTGCGCTAGGTCTTGTCGTTGCTGTGCGTTGAAATGAAAACGTGCGTCGGATGTGCCAGCATTTGACATTTTTTTTTTGTTTGTTTGGTTTTTATTTTATTTTCTTGTAACGCTTAAACCAGGCCAGACCGGCTTCAGTAGGCGATTCTACTGCCTACTGTTGGGTGGCCAGCAACATGTGGCTTGTGCTTAAGCGGGGGTGGCTAGGCAAATACACGTTAGTATATTTTTTTTTTTTTTAATTTCTAACAAAGACATAAATAAATAAAAGTGGCATATTTTTAGATATGTTTGCTTGTCTCACTTCCGCTGCGCCATTGTTGTCAGTAGCACAACAACAAAAAGAAAAAATTACCTACTAAAAAAGAAGCAAAAAAAATAATGAAAATTCCACGCCAAATAAAGGTAGGCCGAGTGCATGAGTGCGCGGCAGTTAACGGCGTTAATTTTTACAGTTGCCAAGCTAACGCACAAGCAAACATAGCTAGTTTGCCATATTAAACAAGCATACATACATACATAAACACACACACACACACACATTAACTCGCGCACTTTACACACAAACGCACAAATAAACTTGTCACCAAAGCGGAAAACTGTTGGCGTTCAGTGCTGCCATATTTGTGCAATTGATGTGCAAATATGCTGTCGCTTTTTTCCTTAGTTATTGCTGTTGTTTGACGTGGTTGGTGCTGTGGCTGTTGCTGTTGTTGGTGCTGCTGCTGTCATTTAAGCGTCAAAGTGAAATTTCAACTTTTTGTGTTAATGCTTCTTTTTACCCCTTCATATGCAGTTTATTCACATGTATAAGATTTCAATATGTGTTCTTTACCTACGCCTATTTAGCTAGCTGTCTCTGTTGTTGTTGTTGTTGTTGTTGTTGTCGTAGTTGCGTCCACACTCGATCAGCCACCAATTCGCCGCATTGCGTCGGCGTTGTGGCTGCATTTTGACAGTTGGCTGCACTGCATGCAAAACTAATTTGCATCGTTTGCAGTTATGCATAAAATTTTTGATTGAAAAGGAAATTAGAAACTGCTTGTGAGGGGGCGTAACGACAGTTTGGGGGCGTGTATTTGCGTTTCGTTGCAATGTTCAAATTTCAAGTTATAATAAATATTGACTCTTTTGGTATTTGAGCAGCAATTTAGGAAACTTCCAGTAAGCAAGTAAAATTAATTTTTTTCAATTCAAAGTTTGCGTATTGCAAGATTTTATGTGACGGCAATAGCAATAGTACATTAGCTACGTTCAAGAAATGTTCAATACCTATCTCACACAGACATTTTTTTGTTTCATTTAAAACTGATCGGCCGTCAACTCTCTGCACACAATTTCAAGCCATCTGAGAGGAAATAATATAATCTAATGCTTCATGATAACAAACCACTTTTAAAGAACACTCACTTTAAGTAAATTGTAGGTAAAATAGGGTCTCCGACCAAAAATGATTTATGCGAGGCTTGCAATCATTACATTATTACCTACCTGTAGTCATACATCTGAGGATGATACATATTTTTGTACATCTAATTCGAAGATTCGCAAAGAACATATATTTGTTGATAATATATATTCTGACTTAGAACAAATCTTATTTATAATAGACTAAATTGACTTCTTGATCTGGGGCCTGTTTCTCAAAAAATACAAGTCTTGTAATACAAGAGAAATACTTGTAAAACGGAAGTTTTTTAAGTATCTATTTCTGGAATCTACACTTGTAGGATACAAGTTACAAGTCTATTTGTCGTATTTACAAGTGTCAAAAAGACTTGTAAATTAAATTATATTCTCAAAACTTTTTTTTGAAACTTGTAGCTTGTGATCAAGTGTCAAAAATTTCGACAGTCTTGCAAGTCTCTTTAAATTAGTTACAAGTTGGAAACACAAAATTTTAATAAATACCCAATACTAAAAAGAGTAAAAAATGTTGTCAAGTGATTCAAACAGTGAGGAGGAAGTCATATATATTATAATTATAATTGTAATAATTATAATTATAATAATTATGGATATTTTGAGATGTCCTATGAATTCAATGAGAGGTTTCGCCTCTTATCACATAAATCTTGTGAATCTCTTATCTTGTGAAAATATCTATTATCTTGTGAATATATTATTATTATCCATTGGATGGGAACAGGATCTCAGTACCATGCAATTGGAGATAATAAATGCATAATAAATGAAAAGTAAACAGCTGTTGTTAAATTTGTCAGTTGCAAAATGTTGCCAGATTTGTATTTATTAGGAAAATTTCATTATTTCGTACTTACGCAACAATAGTAAAAGTGGTAATAATATTTTAATATTTAATTTTAATATTTTACTTATAATGGATTTATTCGTATTTACTTAATTATGTTCTTTTGATAAACAAGTAATTTCTATCTCTTTTGCGCGATAAATTGTGTTTTGGCTACAGCGTGTAACATATTAAGGAGATTCAAATCTCTGCGTAAGGGCTGCGTAACTGCCTAACTTATAACTTTTTACGAAATGTAAGTTTTTTATATGAACTTTAACAAGCGATTTGCGTAAAACTTTACGCATGAAATTTGATGCGTATTGCGTTTAATTGGAGTGCGTAAATAGCTGCCCTGTCAAAATCGTTTATTAATTGTTCTTTCAAACGATCTAACACGTCGTCCAACAATGTTGGAAGTGATTTATTTTAAAACTAAGAACAATGAATGAAATACAAGTAACAAATGTTCAAGAATCTTTCAAGCTACGCAGTTAATTTTATGCTAAATTTGATGGTGCGTTCATGTCAATTCAATATACGCAAAGTACGCAATACGCAAACCTACGCAGTGACTTGAATCCCCTTATTAATTGTCTCAATATGTTTCTTTAAGAACGCAGTATATTCAAGTTCCGAGGTATAAATAAAAAGCTATTCTACACGTGTAAAGAAATTACAAAACTTGTGAACTTTTTTGAGAAACAGGTTTTACACGCACTTGAAGAAAATACACTTGTAACTTGTAACTTGTGAGCTTGTGAACTTGTAGTTTTGAGAAACAGGCCCCTGGTCTTAACTAAAGACAGTAACAATGCCATTGTTACTGAGGGTCGTCCATGCTCTCACTACTGTTGATGAATACCACCCACCACTGAGCATCTGGTAAAAATCTGACAGAGAAAATATAGTTAATTCGTTGAATACATGAAAATTATGAATTCAATTTTAAAAATGCTGACTTTTTGAATCATTTACTCCATAGCAACCCAGTAGTCCAAGTCTAAAAGAACTCATAAATGAATCATGTACGATTTTTTTTTTCATTATTTCACTGACATTTACATTTCACTGACGAAAATTTCATATAAAATTCTTAATTTTGTGCGCAAACGCTATCAAAAACGTTAAGGAACTTCCTTTGTTGATGCGCAACAGAAGAAAATTTGATCAAGATTTCTTTATTGCGATTATTTTGAGTGATGCTTCACATGCATTTTTTTCAGTTTTCTAAAGCCGCAAGTTTCTTTTATAAATCAACTACACTATTTCGTTAATGAAGTCTTGGAATACTGGTAAGTTAAATGTATTTTTAGAGTATATTAGTGGGAATTATCGTGATATTTCTTGAGGAATGACTTCTCCGAAACCTTTAATACTGAACGCAGATTCAGACAAGGCAAGCCCGCTATCATGCGACTTTTTCAATCTCATGATGGAGGGGATCGATAGGCAGGTGTACATCGCAATGGCACCTTATTATACAAATTTGTTCAGGTCCTTGCGTACGCTGATGATATAGATATTTTTGGCCGAACCAAGAGAACTGCTGATTGCTATCGAAAAGGCAGCCAAAGTGAGCTTGATGGTAAACAAAGACAAAACCAAGTAGGTATATCGTCATATGAAATCAAAAACTACCTATTTACATCCCAAAAATTTTACAGGAGAAGCAAGCAACTTTCTTAATTGAAAAAAAAAACAAATTTTTAAGGTTAATTTTGTAAATAAAATTGTTGCTTTTAGTAGTAGCAGTACCTACAAAAATTCAGCAAGAACATGTTTTTAATTCGGTGCATCTTAATCAATCAAAAAGTCTATTTTGAATTTTTGCACTCAGGGAAAAATCGCAAAATAAAATTAAATAATATCGTATCAATTTTACGTTGTTCTATTTTTAAAAAATCGTTTTTAAATTCGCCTTGAAAACTTTTAAATCAAATATGAAAACATTTTGATATTTTATTAGAAATATATAAAAATCAAAATAATTATGAATGCACTTCACTCTTATATTCACTGAAGTGTATCCACTTCGAAAGTTAATTGAAAAATAAAATTGTTGATGTTGTCAAAAAAGAAAACGCAGTAAAAAATTTTGTCTAAAACTGGTGTGTCAATTTTAAAAATATATCAAAATAATTTTAATTGTGTGCAAAAAAATTGCGGAAACTGGAAAGTAAATCCTGATTTCGTTCGTGTGTGAAAAGAAATACAGAAGTACAAATAAAGACGCCATTAAAGAAGCAGTTGGTAACATTGGTCTTTGGGCTGAATTCAGAGAGAAGTTGTTTGTATGGAGGAAACAAGAGATAATTTAAATATTATTTTAAGGTACAAAATTATTGTTTGGAACTCGACATCATACTTAGGGGAAGAGTGGCATGAAAGAGCCAAGTTTTGAAAGAGCCATCTTGATTTACGCGGTAGTTTTCATACGAATGCTTCTTAAATTATAATTTTTAAGAAGCAATACTCGCCATATGGCACCCTCGAACATTTGACAGTTCACTGATAATAAACGACGATGGTGTATCGTATTTTGGATTTCTTCATCATTAAGTAAGTTTTTCAGAACATTTTATTTGTTTTGTGACATCTTCAATTTTAAAACTAACAGTAATATTATTATACTATAATTTTATGGATATATTAGGCCTACCAATAACATATTTATTTTGCCGGAAAAATCTTGATTTCATACTAATTTTTGAGGTTATGTTTCTTTGGACAATATGTTTTGAAAGAGCTGGGTTGCGGTGGTATGAAGAAGCGTAAAGGAAGTTTAAATTATTTTTGTCAAAAATGTTTTTAAGTGTTTTAAACCTCTTATTTTGTTTTTGGAATAGGTCTTATTATTATAGATTTTCTTCAAAGCGATTTAATTTTTTTGCTAAAAATATTTTTAAGTTTTTTAACTATTTTTTGTTTTTAGTTTTGAATTTTTTTATTTATTTAATTTGTTTTTGTAAAAACAATACTTTTTATAATAACAATTAATATTTTTAATAAAATATTTGTTATTTTTCGTGTTAAGTCTTGTAATAAGAAGATGGCTCTTTCAAAACTTTGGTTGGCTCTTTCAATGCCCATGTGTTATGAAAGAGCCGAATTTCATGTTTTTTATAAATGGCTACAGGTCCAAGAATATTGTTAATTTTGGAAAATATTTCATGGTATTACGTTCATAAATGAATGAGAAAATACTTTTGATACAAGAATTATAATTTTATTAATTATTTTTATATATTTTGTAACTTTTTTAAAACTGGCTCTTTCATGCCACTCTTCACCTATACAATACTTATTGAGATTACTTTATTTTAGTATAACCAAATAATTAGTAAACTTAAGTATTTACCAAATGTTATCTTATATATCAATCAAAGAAACTTTTAAAAAAATATATGTTTTATTACTTATTTGGGCAATTCCATGGTAACTCGCGTTACATTCAGAATGTTTTATGGAGTTAAATTAAGCTTTAAATTTGTTAACAAATACAAATGCACTCTTTATAAAAATAATGGGATTTGTTTGTTAGAAATTGATAAACAAATTCAATGGTACCATAGTATTTATCCAGTGAAGTAATAATTTAGGTTGGTAGCTCGCGTTACCAGTTTTAGGCTGCGATTATAGTGAACGCGATTCAGACAGGCAGGCAGGCAGGCAGGCTGAAATCTGTGTGAAAAAACGAGATGCAGATAGCTATCTATCTCGCTTGTTCACATTGCCTGCCTGCCTGCCTGTCTGACTCGGCGCTCACTATAACCGCAACCTTAGACAACATATTCAGATAGTTTCAAATTTTTCTGCTAAATTTGTGGGTAGATTATTTAAAATAAACCAAAAATTATGCGGTAACTCGCGTTACAGAAAATTGGTAACTCTCATTACTTTCGGTTTTCATATTAAACTAAGGTCCTCTAATGTTAGAAATAATCAGCTCTAATGCTTAAAAATTAGGATCAATAAGGATCAATTATGATCAACTTCAGGCTGTAATGAAAAAAATTTTAACAATTATGCAACTTATATATAATGTAATGTTTAAGGATTCTTCTTTAGCACATATACTAAAATTTTCGCTAAAAACTTATTGTAATGCCAAATCGTTAATTTGACTCTTGACGACAATGTTTCTTCTATTAAACAGTAATTTTAAATTACAAACAGCAGGTTGAAAATCAATGACAAATTTTTCTTATACTGTGTCCACATTTACATATTAATACCCATTTGTATGTATCCATTTAATATCAAAAATGTTAAGGATTTGGTTCAAAGTGAAAATCACTTTGATTCATTAATATAACAAGTAAAGAAAGCTTAAAGTCGATCTAGTCTGACTATGAAATACCCTAAACCTACTTTTTCAAAATACATTAATAGTATTGAAAATGGGCGGATGAAGACCATATTTTATATACATATCAATTTTGATAAAAAATTTACAAAAAATTATAAAAATCTCCAGTTTTGTTCCTGAAGCTCACTTGTTAATGCCTTTATAGTATTTTCGTTATTGTGGGTTGTATGGGAGATGGGCGTGGGCGTAAACATAAGCCTATTTATTGAGTTTTCAATTTTTGCGTTGTATGAGAGGTAGGCGTGTCCGTGGGTGGATTCCAAAAATATTCAATAGAGCAGATCCTTGGGTTCATGTGACCATGTGTACAGAGTTTCATTCAATTATCTCAACTCCTTCTTCTTATCCTGTGTATACGGACAACACACAGACGGACAGACGGACGGACGGACGAACATGGATAGCTCGATTCACGAGATGACGCTGATCAAGAATATATATACTTTTCTATACCGGACTCGCTTCGTTCTATGCGTTACAAACGTTTGCCCAAAGTTAATATACCCTTACCTTTCAGGTTTAGGGTATAAAAATGTAGAATCAAAGTAAAATACAATTTAACTCAAAGCTATAGCGTATTTAAAATAAAGGCGTAAGTATTTCAATGGAATTTGATTCCTCCTTGAATTAAATGTAAGTCCACGTTAAATTGAAGTGGTATACTTTTCATTTTAAAGTATATTAAAGAATATTAAATTACCGAATAACTACCGAAACTCTACAAGACTTGTGCTTCTCTATGGGGCTGATGCAGCCGCTCTTGGGGTGTTCGAGATGACAGTTCTTCGTAAATCGTTGGCTCTGTTCGAGTTGGCGACGACTATCGCATTCGAATGAACCACGAGCTGTATGTTGCAACTGTGTGTTGCTGTATGACTTAATTCAGCGTGTAACACTGGCTAGGTCGTGTTTATCGTATGGATGAAGAAACTCCAGCGAATAGGGTATTTGAGTCGAAAGCCGATGGTTGATGACTAAGGAACAATTTTTCAGTGCTGGTTTAAACTGTAGTTAACAAGAGTTTAGTTGATCGTAGATTAAAGTTAATCAGTGTTAAAATACACAATCAGTTTTCAGTGCTTGGTTATGTTACCAGCAATTTTGTGCTTATTGATATGGCAGTTCCAGCAAACGTCAAAAAATAATCGATTATTTTCGATTATTTTAACAGCTGATGCTAAACTTACCAGCTTTATGATTAGTTTTGTTTCAGAAGAAAAACGAAGAAGTCTGCCAAAAAAAAACTTTGCTCAAGAATAGGTTTATAAAAACGGAGTAGGCCCGAAACAATTGTTGTTAGTGAAGTTGAACTTAAGTAAGAGCTGTTAAAAAAAATTCAGTACGTTGTTCGAAACTATGGCTCAATTATCTAAAATTCCTGCTGTTGATTTTCTAAAGCAATTTTTTTTGGCAGGCTTCTTAATGATGAAAATTTGTTTGCAGGATTTCCCAACTTTTTAATAAACCTAAGAATTCGGTGTTGAAATACATACTTTCCAACATATTTTCTTGAGTTTTCTATTTCTTGATTAAGCTTATTAAAAATAATGCATAAATTAACAAAAAAAAAAAATAATCTGTCACAATTATATGGCAAGTTAACCAAGGTTTAACCCACCAATATTGGGCGTTTAACCTAAGCTTAAACTTTAATCAATGTTCATTGAGAAACTTGCCCCTTGGTTTAAACTTTGTTTCAACCAGAAACAAAGTTTAACTTGCACAGAAAAACTAGCCCTAGGAGGAAGACCAGAATTAAATTATAACAATTTATAAATATTTTAGTCTTGGATTCTCACAGAAAATATAAATTAAAAATAATGTTAATCAGCGTTTTTGACGCGTTACATAAAAAAATGTATTTCCATTGGATGTACATTTTTATGCTATTGTGAAGAAGTTCATGTTAATACAAAACCTTTTTTTAAAACTCACGCATGATGTTAGTATTGAGTTTTAGAACTCATTTTAATGTATATGTACAAAGTTTTAATGCATTATCTCCTATCTTTGCTAGCTTGAATAACTTTTTGACGACGTATGTAATGCAGAGTTATTGAATCGATTCGATACCAATTTTAAATGAAAAAATCGGTAACAAAAACTACCAAGTAATCCTGTAATCCTGTTAACCTGTACAACGCACCGTCGCACAAGTTCGCAGCCGTTATTACAAAATTGCACTAAATTTTTCACACAATTGACATTTGAGGAATACAGAAAAGATAATTTTTGTTAGAAATTTTTAGTTTTGAGAAAAATTCAAATTAAGGTCTCCTCAAACAATATTTCAAATCGATTTAATTGCGTATTTTTATACAAAAATGTTATTTCTGTTTTAAAAGATTGGGATACCCCTGAAGCGAAAACACAATTTTTAAAAGTGATTTGCACATCTACAGCCTAAACCTGATTTAATGAAATCTGAACCCTTTAAATCGGTCTATTGGTCTCTGAGGAATTATATAGATACACGAAAATATTTTCCATTTCATGAATTATTTGAAAATTGTATTGTAGATACTTCAACTTCTTTCTCAAAATAAATACTCATAACAAAACAAAATATCTTCGTTTTCCAATACTAAGCATGCTAATGCCAGGCTAGCAAACATAAGTGCTTATCTAATTAAAACAACAACAACACCAACAACAACGCTGCCATACCGAGCCATACTGCGAGCAACTTAAATAGGTTTAAATATAGAAGATATGCAATTGATTAGATATCGAAGTGTTACAAACCAAACATCATCCAGTTCTGAAGAGCACCTACGTTAGGTAGTCAGACAAATAGAGAGAAAAAGGTGACGACCGGGGTGCCAAAAGGTCATTTAACGATAAGTTCTGGAAGTGAAAATTTATTGTGCATAGCATAATTGTATGTGTATAACGGACGGGACTGAAAGGCGACACAGGCAGTCAGTCAGTCAGCAAGCCAGAATTTATTGAGGTAATATTTTAACAGCTATGCGTCGAGTGATCAGATGTGCGTCGAGCACATTACCGTTGGCGTTGATGGTGGTGTTGTTTTTGCTGTGGCTGTGGATCACGATGACTGATCGATCGATTGTTGGCTGGATGCATGATTGACTGGACGATGATGTTAGGCATGATCAACTGTTTACAATGCTAGAATCAATACGATCAATGTTTGTCCTATGCATTTGCGAGTAACACCAGAAGCCGAGTTCAATGCTCAATATAAAAACCAATGTTTGACTTTAGCATGTTTGAGGTATATAAATTTTTTTGAAAAACAAACAAATACAAATTCAGTGAGTTTTCAGATATTTCCTAATGTTAAGAGGTACATATAAAATAAACTCTGTTAACATATATATTTTCTTTTTGAAATAAGAGGTAGAGCATACATGACAGAGTTCAATTTAATCAAACAGTATTCGATTGATTTGAAAACCAAAAAACGTAACGTGAAACATGATCAGAAATCAATAAAAACTTTTTAACAAAAAAAAAAACCTACTTCAAAATCACTACAAAGAAAAAAATAATTTGAAATTATTTTTCCTATAAATCGTGGTAAAATTTGATAATTTATTTATATACATTATTATATTGGAAATCTTATTATTTTAATTTTTCCTTATTTATTTTATTTTTATCATATATATATTATTTTTTTAAGATAATAAAAGCTTTGTAGTCGGCTCTAATCTTTGCCATTAAATAATGATATTTTTACCATCCCTGTCCTAATTTCAACTTTTTTTATTAATTTTAGCTACAAAGTCATTTTAAAAACTTTGGAAAACTGACATTGAATATGCTATTGTGGGTTGCAGCTTCACAAAAAAACTTATTTATAAGCGCCGAATTCGAAGCTTTTATTATCATAAAAAAAAAAATAATATATTTATGTTAAAATTAAAACAAATGAGGCAAAATTAAAATAATAATATTTCCAATAAAATAATGTATATAAATAAATTATCAAATTTTACCACGATTTATAGGAAAAGTAATTTAAAATTATTTTTTACTTTCTAGTGATTTTGAAGTAGGTTTTTTTTTTTGTTAAAAAGTTTTTATTTCTTCCTTTTTATATAATTTTAGTAGTTTGTTTAGCTCATAATTTTGAAAATGCTTTTTTTCTGTCAATTCTTATTCTTTACTATTTTTTTTAAATTTTTTAAAATATTTGCAAGAATTATTTAGGAAAATTTCAAATATAAAACTTAATTATTAAAAATTAAGTTTTACTTATTTCTGGTTTGTCAGTTATTTTCAATATCTGCCTTTTTACAATTTTTATTAAAGTGTCACGCCCTTTTTCAAATCCCGCCTATGTACTTTATTGATCATACTTTAAATTAATTCACCTTTTATACAGAGTTTTCTAATATTGTAAACACACCTCTTTGTCCAATAATGCCCACTTAATTGACAGTAATTTTTTATAATTGTACCGAACCTTGCATTTTGGCTGTAAATGTCAGTATCCTAGTGTCAATATTTACAGAGATACAGTGTTTTTCTTCAAGTGACACGCCCATTTATCAAATACCGCCCACATTATTGGCAGTAATTTGTTATACTTGTGCCTACCTCTGTACTTAATTTTAGTATCCTAGTGTCAATAGTCTTCGAGATACAGTGTTTTTTAATTATTGCCACACCTCTTTTTCCAATAACGCCCATTTTTTTAGAAAAATTTGTTGTAATTGTGCCTACCGCTGTAGTAAATTTCTGTACCCTAGTGACAATATTATTCGAGATACAGTAATTGTCTTATATCGCCACACCTCTTTGTAGCATGACGCCCACTTTCTTAATAGTAATTTTAAAAAATTGTGCCTACCTTTATATTAAATTTCAGTACTCTAGTGTCAATTTTATTCGAGAAACAGAGTTTTTCCAATCATGCCACACCTTTTTTTTTAATAACGCTCACTTAAGTGATCGCAATTTTTAATATTTGTGCCTGCCTTTGTAATTTTACTGTGAATTTTATTATCCTTGTGTCAATATTGGCTGAGATAGAGTGTTTTTCATATAGCGACACGCCCCTTTGTCGAATACCGCCCACTTTCATAGACGGGCACCTTCGCGTTGATGGTCTCTATTTGTTGACAAAAAATTACGGCAATCGGGCTAGTACTTTAGGTGTAATCGATGTACATACATTCACAAAAAAAAAAAAAACAGAGAAACCAACCAACTTGAGAACCTTCTCCTTTTTGAAGTCGGTTAAAAACTTATCATAGTCATCAATTCTCATAGTTTTTTACATGCATGTTTTAAAAGTTGTTGATTGGCAAACTATTATTATGTTTCAATTTTAAGCTAGTATTGATTTAAGTTAGTATTGATTTAAGCTAGTATTGAGTAGATGAACGATTGATCGGTTGACTCCAAGATCGACAATCAGCTATAAACCATAAAAAACAATAGCCAGCAGTATATTGTCTTTAAAACATTATATGTTAAACTCAGGATCGTACGATATAGATCTACAGCAAAGCCACAACAAAATGTAAAGTGACTTCTTTAAAGCTTTTGAAGATTAATAGCTTCAAGAAAACACTTTTGTCGCTTCAACTTACCACACAGAGCAATAACCTAAGAACATTTGTAAGAGTATCTGTTTAAAAAACTACACTCTAAAAACTAATGGTAATATCGTGTAATATTACAGCAATAATTGCTGTGAAATTTCACGCATTTATTGACGGTTTTTCGAAAATATCTCTCAAAGCAGCGAGCTTTTTCAATTAAGCTAAAATGAAGCGTATTTTATCGCTAGTTTAGCGTGTTTTCGCTCAGAAAATCTTTGAACGCTCCTTAAGCGAGATTTTACACTATAACAGTGGGTTTTCGCTCATTTCGCTCTCTTAATGAATAAATATTTTTAGCAGATACATTATTTTACTTCAGTTAGTTATGATCCTCACATGGAATAACATCAATGTTTTTTGATGCTATTCCATGTAATGATAAAAACAAGCAAATGAATGTGTTTGAATGTTGATTATTTACTAATAACTCCATTGTTAATTAATAAATAATCAATATAACAACAAGCAGGATAAATAACACGCACTTTCCGCGTATTATTTATCAATGCACTCTATTCAAAAGAGCGACAAAGAAAAATTGTAGGAGAGATTTGAGAGTGAGAGAAAGAGGAGTGAGAGAGAATATTCCTTATTTTGTGCTGCGGGATTTTACTACAATAATTGCTGTTAAAGTGTTGCCAGCAATAATTGTAGTGAAATCTCGCCATTTTTTCTTAGAGTGTAGGTAAGACCAAGATTTATTTCCTATTTGTTTGGATATCTGAAAATATAAAAGGCAAATTTCACGCTCTGCACCTATCGCTCAAACTGTTGATTCTTGCTATTACAGTGTTTTTATAATACGAAAAAAATGGTCAGTCAAAAAACATGCACTACAACTTATTTGATCTTTATCAGTAGCGACTCATTGACGACGACTGCAACAAAGCAATATTCGAGGTGAACATAAAACCCTTATGGGCAGAATCAAAGTCATATATAAACATCATCAAAAAGTCAAAATGAAATTTTTGAATTGTTACTCGACATTATAAGAGTCGACATTATTAAAGTTTTTCAAGTGCCGGAAGAGCCAAAGAAGAATTTGGTTAGAGAAGATGTTGGGACTTAAAAATTAAATCAAAGCTATAAGCTTGAATTCATTCAATAATTGAACCAAAAACTTTGATACAAAATGGTCAAAGGCCTAAAAACACGCATATATGTAGATGAGATTTAAATCTTAATATAGCCAAAGAAATATCAAAACCAATCCAATATCACGGCATTTTTAGCCGAAAATATCGAACAGAAGCAGAAATTTCAACAGAGAATGTCTAATACATTTTCATATAAATGTACTAATAATGTAAGTATTGTATTCTATACATTGTTTGTACCACTACAGCAAAAAACCTCGACAGTTTAGCCTTCCTCATTTAAGCAGCTCAAAAGTTGTACTATAGACAATAGTTGAGTTCAAGTTTTGAACAAATGTTCCAATAAAAATTGTCACTTTTTTACAATAAAAAGAAGGAAACAAAAAACTCTCAGGTTATTAATTAAGCTGTGTTTGGCAGCCTTCAAAAATGGCAACACTGAAAATGAAATTTTTTGGGTCATATTTTTTTTTTAGCGAAAACAAATTCCGGCGGCAGCTTTCAAGTGTGCACAATGCGCTTAGACTGCTAAGTTGTGGTGACTAACTAACTACTGAAATAAAGTGTCAGACCCAAATAAGGAGTTAAATTTTTTATGAATAACAATTTATTCAGACAAGCATTATTAATGAGCTCAATAAAATTCATTAAAGCACCTTAAAAGTGCTTTATTTAAAACCTTTCGCTGCACCTCTTCAGCAAGTTATCAAAGCAATCAAGTAAGTGCTAGTTACTTGGTATTGTTGTTCGCTACTTTTTTTTGTTATAAAGCCAAAAACTAGAATAATATTTTTTGATGCAGATTAAAAGAACATATTTATTACTATGGCCACAGTTACCACTTTGGGACCAAAAATTGTAATTTTTAACGTGTGGCTCATTGGTATACTTTTTTTGCCCTTTGGTTTATTTCATGAAAAAGTTTACCTATAAAACTAAAACAAATGGCCTATGTTTCATTACGTCAGAAGAAATTATTACTAAAATATAAATACTTAAGCTTTCATAAAGTGAGAAATATAGTTTGGGACTAATGGCTCTATTATAACAAAATCACAAAAGTCGCATCAGTCTCAATTGATACATAAGTCCCAATTGATACAAATTCCTATTCTGAGCAATTTGAAAAAGCTCTTTTCGTATCAATAGGGATCGTATTAGTGAGGAGTAGCTAAGCAGGTCACAAGCACAACTTGCATAAAAAGTTCGCAGGAATTCAATTTTATGAAAAACAAACGCGCTTTTATTGAAATGTAGGACGAAAGATTCTTTCAAACTTCTTAGCGATTTGATGGAGAGGAATGATCCATGCAAGCAGTCAGAAAACTGTTATATTGCCGAAGTCACTGTGTTGAAGTTAATCAGGAACTGCTGCCACACGTATAACCAACATCGTTCTCTTGAATACGAGTATTCTTGTCAACAATCAATTTCGTCAGCAACAATTTCTCTGTGTTTCGTTTTTATTTAAATTTTTGTTTATTTAAATTATATTTCGATGTCAAAAAATAACGTCATATTGAAAAAAAAATTTACACCATTATGTGGTGAATTTTTGAAGCTTTTTTCTTGTGACAGTTCATACGTAATACGAATCAATAGAGACAAATCAAAATCATCACAATTGTTGAGTATCAACTGATTGTGACGATGATGCCAGCATAGGGCTGTAAGATTTTAGAAATGGAAATATCAAAAAATTTTTTTAATGAATAATTAATAAAGACGTTTTTTAACATTTTTTTTAATTATTTGACCATATCTCCATCACTTTTCATTCAACTTGCACAAATTGCATATTGAAACATAATTGTGTCCTTTTTCAAGGGCTTAATTGTTATTCAAAGCGATTGAGTTATAATTTGGGTGAGTCAGTGTTTTAAGATCAGAAAAAAATTGATTTTTAGTCCTAATTTGAAAAAAGCTGTTAATAATATTTTTAAGATATACTATGAACGATAATTATTTCACAAAAATTTAAGGAGTAAATTTGATCAAATCGTATTCATGATCATAAATAGTAAAAACACTTTTTTGACTAAAATCTTGAATGCATGAAAATGTAGATATGACCTTTCGTCACCAATTAATTAATTTTTTTTTTTTTTACTTTTTAATTACTTTTAAATAGTTCATTCGAGAACAAATTTATACTTATTGTAAGAATTTTTTGTGAAATAATAGCATTTCATAATTAATTTTTAAAGTAACGGTTTTTTTTAACTAAGCGGACCAATTCAAATTTAAAAAAAAACTCTATTCCCAAACAATATATAAAAAGTGTATGAGAAACCAGTTCATTTTTGATGTAATGTAAGCTAATGTAGTTAAGAAGATGGCAATACCACTTTTTTGCTTCTAAATACAATTATAATACAAATACAATTTTTTTGTTCAATACCAGTCTAAGGCAAAAAAAGTTGATCCTATTATTTTCATTTTAGTCCTTTTTTTGTTGAATTTTTGTATCGAATAAAAATTCAGATTGGCAACCGTAACTATGATCGTTTTTTTATTTTAAAATACCACACCAGTCAATAATCTTTCAAAAACTCGATTTTTAGAGGTTATTTCAAACCATTCCAGCCGAATGACTATCGGTACAGTCGAAATATTTGGGAAATCATCATAACATAAACCAATGATTAGTTTGAGCAACTATGCCGAACAAATTTTTTTGCTATGAAGCAACTCTCAAGTTTAATTATTTCAAAAATACCCCACAATAGACAATATTTTCCATAATTAGTAGGAATGTTTTATTTGATATTTTTCTTTTATCTTTTAATATCTTTATACTTTTCTTAAAGCTTTATAAACTTGAAAATATACCGTTTTTTGGACACCAAGAAAACACGATGCAGAAAAATTCTATCATGAACGATTAACAATTCAATCTTCTCATGATATGATGATTTTGCGTTTGTATTTTATCATGATAAAAACTAAAGAAATCGAATCGTTCACGAAAATATTGCCATCGTGTTCTCTCAAGAGAGACTAAAAGTAAGGATTGTTTACTCTTGCGCTGTACCTACGAACGATAGCTTTGGCATACGCGCTCATGAGAAATATGTATTCATAAAATCATTGCATGTTAAGCTTGATTATCATGAGCTTGAATTGAAATTTTTATTGTTCGTGAGAGTATTTTGTTCATGTTTAAAGCTCAAGTTGAAGAAATCATGAAACAGTTACATGCGGATAGATTGATGAAATTGTTTTTTTAAGTGTTCTTGAATGAGTTCTTGAGTGTTCTTGAGTTCTTGAGTAAATCTTTACCAGAAAAAACAGCTGTTGCCATTTATAAAGAAATGAATTTTTCGAAGTGCCCTTTGTGTGAAAAGCGATTGATAAAATATTAATTTTTTTATTCTGTTGTAGTGAAGTGTTTTTTATATATGTATAATTTCTACCTGTGGTGACCGTGGCATGCAGGTTAAGTGTGTGGCTTAGCATGCTCGAGAGCCCGGGTTCGAGCCCTAACCGTGGCGAAAAGTTTTTTTCAATAAAAAATTTTTCTGATCGGGCATCACCTCTCTGCAGACAATGGCAAACCTCAGAGAGTAAATAATGCCATGTAAAGCTATGCCATGTAAAGCTTCCATGTAAAGGTCCAGTTCTTGGTCAATTGTGTGCAAACATTTAATAACACACACAACACAATCGATCCTTAGAAGCTCGGTCAAAGTCCTTTCAAGGGCTGAAATGGCCAATTTGTTTTTTTTTTGTTTTTTATAATTTCTACCTGTTATGTTTTTGAATTGAACAAAATTGCACTTATTTTGCGCTGTCATGAAGAGCATTTCATCACTGAAAAAATATGCTCACAATCGACTAAAGATTCAATCTGCACAATGTGAGTTATTGATTGAGTTTTTAAATGAACGCGACTACGATTGCAGAGCTTTTGCTCGTTATATTGAAGTACATTGGTTTTGCTTGTGAAAGATTGTAAGTGCTTTTGCTTGCGGCATATTTTTTTCACTCATGAGAGATTGAAAGCAAGAAATTATAAGTGGTAAAAAGTTGTGCGAACAATTGCTCATTCTTTGTACCATGCAAGAAAACAAAAATTTCTTGAAAACTATGAAAGTTCTTCAAACAAGAAATGTTGGTGCAAAACAGTTTTCAATAAACTACCATTTAATTAAATTAGCTTGAATCCGTTCAGATGCTTGGATTCTTAAAGAATTGACCTTGAGTATAAACAAATAAACAAGCGAATTAGCGAACTAGAAAAAATTTTTTTTTCACCAAAATCTTGTTATTTACATGTGTTCAAAATTTTAGAAATTTGTAGAGCAATGCTTTACTTGTTCTATAAAAAAAAACTTTCTTCACACTTTCTATGGTTTGATACCAACAAAATGTTGGAACCTAGATGGACACGTGATAAAGAAGTAAACAAAAAGTACAACAACAAAATCTTTGCAGTAGCAATTTTTGAACATTTGCGACTAGCAAAAGAGTAGAAAAACACTGCGTTGATAAAGTGAAAAGTGTCTGGGTAATTCCTTTTTGGTTTTGCGGCAGTTGCACTTATAAGCTTCTCAAAGTTTGTGTACTGTATGAACCACAGAGACTACTGATGAGTCGGAGTAGCGTCCGATGAAACCATGGTCTAGTCTGCTCGGTTCTTCTACAAAGAATTTTGTTGTTGTAGCAAACCTGTTACTTCATGAATTATTTGGCATAAAGCTCAAAATATAATTCTTAAAGAATATGTTTTTTAAGAATTATAAACTAAAATTTATTTGACAATATTTCATAAATTTTAGAGATCGCTCACTGAATTCTATGGGGTAAGTTATAGCCATGACTTTTGAACTAAAACTCGCACTCTTTGAAATTAATATATGTTTTTTTATACTTTGAGCAAAATTTTTGTGAAAACTCGTAACTGGTTGCCTTCTTTAAGTGAATCATAATAGACCAATGGAGGTCATCCCTTTTGTACCTAACCTAACATAAGCTAAAATCGGAAAACCTTTCTGTAACCAAATAATATAATATCTTAAAATTAAGGTAGAACCTTTGTGGAACAATAAGCCTGGGCAACAGTCATGCCTTCTTGAGCAACACCCAATATACTCCATGATTATGCTTCAAACACATGATATATAATATTTCGTGGAGCTTTTTTGACAAAACCCATGTTTTTCAGACATCTTAAACTACACATCACCCTTAGGGGAAAGAAAAAGTTACACGACAAAATACCACATCAATATTAATACACGACTTAGTAAACTTTATTAAAAATATAATGTTATATAATATAATATGAAAAAATATTATATATATATTATAAATATATAAAAAAACAACATCTAATGCGAAAACTTACCAAATACTACTGTATATGTTTTTGATTTTTGTTTTTATAAAGTATTTTAAGTTTTTGAAATATATTTTAAAACTGTTTGTTGCAGTTTTTTTAACAAATTATTCTTTTATTTAAGTTGCAACAAAATGTTGCTGAATGTTTTTGTCAATGCAAGTTGATAAAATATTTTCAATATTGTACAACTTTTTACACATACAAATTTTTTATTTTTTTTTTTTTTTTAACACTGTATTACTCATTTGAACCATTCAAAACTTACAGTTTTAATAACCGTTATAAAAGTGAGGCTTCTTTAACATTTTTTTCTTACACTCCAAAACTTTAAACTTTGCATTTTACAACAAAATATATTTTTACACTTTCACAACTTCAACTGTCACCTAGAGTTGCACTTTTAAATGTTGACTCGTCTGGATTAGCGCGCTTTATTCTGCTATTTTCGATTTGAATTCGCGTTGAGTCTCGCACTGCAACTGATTTCGATTCTTAGTTGGAAACGCCACCGCCTCGCTGTGCTCACAATTCATGTCGCTAGTTTGTGAATCGTGTCAAATTTCTAACCATCGTCGTCCTGGCTGTGGCACTCGTTAAAACGAGTCCTTCTAGATTGCATAGAGTCCTTTGGCTGATTAACTTCGGCTATGGATGCGGTGCTGCCGAACAATAGACGATGTGCAACAATGTTCCGATGTTCTGCATTCGCTGAAAGCCGTGCTATGTTCGTGTTTTTGGGTGGCTGCGTTTGTTGGTAGTTGGTGGATTGATGTTTGTGGAGCTGGGTAACGCTTACTTTATTCACTGCATCTATAATATTGCTTCACTATGTTGTGTGTGTGTGTGTGGGTGTATGTATGTATACTTCTTCTTAATGTGATTTTTTTGCAGCATGGATGGCAGTGAGCTTGCATATCCTGTGGCAGTTGCAGCATTTCCGCACTTGCGCTTTATTGACGTCTCACATCTGTTTGCAATGCATTTGCAGACTACAAAATGCAGTTTAAGGACTTTTATGCCGAGAGAATTCAATTGCAGTGGCAGCTCTCTGGAATGCACTTTTGACTATATTGTGTCAGGTAGTGCGGGGAGTAATGTTTGCAACAAAGTACTTTTATGAATGGTAAAACGAAATATTTCATTGAAATTCCTTTAAGAAAGCACTTAAATAAATTTGTAGATACAAAATAAATTTCATCAGCATAAAAAAAAAAATTTTTTTATATAGGTACGAATAGTATATAAAAAGTTTTATATATCTTAATACATTACTTTTATGAATGTTAAAACGAAGTGTTCCATTGACAAATTTTAACAAAGCTTTTCACAATTTATATTTGCTCAATTCCAAAATAACAATTAACTATAACTTTTAATTGATTGGTGATATAAAGCTATTTCGTTCAAAGAAATTATTTTAGAATTGTACTTATTTTCTTAAAAAAAATAGAAAAACAACATTTTAAAAAAATTTAATTTTGCCAAAAAAATGCCTTGATTTTTTGATGTCACGGACAGTTTACTAACTCAGTATCAAGACAAAATAAATTTACCTGAAATAAGGTATAGACTTTGAAAGAAAATCAAAAATTCAAATTTATTTTTTGAGTTTTTACAACAAAAATATTTTTTAATTTTTTAATTTATAACACTGTTGTAGTTTTTGACACGAAATTTTTGGTTCTGCGATAAGACCAAGCTTTTCGGATTTGGGGGAGTCTCCCGAGTACAACTGTGTCCTTGGTTTAGTTAGATTGGCTCAAATTTTTAAGAAAACCGTGTTTTTCTAAATGGTCGATTTTGGCCTTTTGCCACGCCACGTCTATTTCTAGAGATATGTCGCAAACAAGTTTTACGATCTTTACAACCAATAGAGAAAACTTGAGGTATTGAAATTCATCGTCAATTGTTCTCATGCTACTTTCGGATCCGAGGATTAGTTTTTGTGTAAATAATCAATTTTTGAGAACTTTTTGTTTTTTTAAAAGAAAATTGGAAATTAAATTCATGGAACAAAATTTGCTAGCCTGTTCTGGCCTATTCTGGTAAAGGGTGCAAAAAATGTAAACTTTTAACCTACTTAAAAACTAATTTACATGTTAACTTTCAAAACGATAACGATAACGGTAACTGTTTTTTTGTATCTTCTACCAGCATATTTTTTAGAATTCTTTAAAAATTCTTTGAAAATTCTTTAAAAATTCTTTAAAAATTATAGAAAAACTTTAAAATTGTCGTGCCGTAAAATTAATTTGAATTTTTCGTAAGAAAACAATAATTTATGGAAAAAATTATTAATTACACAAGAACTTCTCCTAGGATCCGAACGTAGTATAGGAACTGTTGACATAGAATTTCATGACCTTTTGTTTTCTTCATTGGTTGGTAAGACCGTGCAACTGGTTTGCCAGATATCTTTATAAATAGACATGGCAAAAGGCTTAGAATATATCAAAATCGACCATTTGGAAAAACATGATTTTCTCAAAATTTTGAGCCAATCTAACTAAACCAAGGACGCTGTTGTACTCAAGGGACTTCCCCAAATCCGAAAAAGTTGGTCTTATCGCAGAACCAAAATTGAACTACAACAGTGTAATTTTCAAACATATTTTGAGAAAAAATTAAATTTTGTGGTCTCATTTTAAAATAAATAATTTAAATGAATCGTTTATTGCAGAAACAACATAAGTCACTAAAATTGAATTTTTCAGGAATCAATAAAAACTGTGTTCAATTCACAAAAAAAAAAAATTGTTTTAGTAAAAAACGAAGACTACGTGGAATTGCTTTAAGGTACACTATACAGTGTGAAGCTATTAAAAACAACACCTTTTTTATTAATTTTTTTACATAGTATTATGAAAATATTTCATTTAAATTTATTTACATTAGTACAGTTAAAGTTGAAGATATAAGAAAATGTTTTTTTTTGGTTTCGTATTTTTTGTTTTTTTTCTCTAGAGGTCGCTGAAGTTGGCGTGTTTAAGAAAAGGTTTAAGTTGGTTTCTCGTCTCCAGCATTTCCAAGGCGTCGGAAAGTAAAAAATCAAAGTGCATTCTTCAGTAAAGAGTTGTTGTTGAGCAAAAAAAAAAAAAAACAAAAAAATGGCCTGTGTTGAAAAACAAATTTACAAAAAACCCCCCGTTTTGGCAGAAATTCTTAGCCGTAAAAAACAAAATATAAAAGTTTCTCGGCTTTTTATAGGTAGAGTGAGAGATCTAAACAGAGTCTATGAAGATCACAATGAATCAAGATTCATCGAAATCGATCAAGCAGAACTCGAAATTTTTTAGAAACCAATTCGAAAAAACGTGTTTCGAGAAAAACGCTATTAGATTTTCTTCTATGAACGATAATATCTTCATATATTAATACATGAAAATTAAAGTTTGTCGTACGCTTTTTTGGTATTAATTACAACTCAAAATAAATGAAACTTATATCATTCGAAAGGTTATGTTGCCCAGATGTGCAGAATGTATATATAAATGATATATCTGATAGAGGGGATTCCTAACCTTCTAAGAGAGAAATTAAATTTTCGATAAAAAACCCGCTCTTTGATTAATATGAAATTTGGTTGGGGGAAAGTTTTTGAGTTGGTCGAATTTGAATTTTCTTAAAAGTAACAATTTCTTAAAAAAATGTAGTTTTATACATTCGTCAATTGTAAACTTTGTAAAAAAATGTGTTTTGAATTCAAAAATTTGACTTTCCATGTGAATATCTTGGTCGGATTTCAACTGTTTTTAAATTTTTCTAAATTTTTCTTAAAGTTTGTTAAATTTTCTTTCAAATGTGATAAAATGTAGAGAAAGTTCTAACCAAAAGTATTTTTAATGAATTTTCTTAATATTGTCGTTAGTTATTTAGCGTGTGTTTCAACCAAATGCCAAGAGAGAAAGAAAAAACTGTCTCAAATTGAATGTTCTAAATTGGGAAGCCAATATCTCCGCCATCTGAGAATAGATTTTATTTATTTCTTTTTTGTATTTAAGTCTGATCAGTTAACTTAAAAACACTTTTGAAAATAATACCGTTTTTTGTTTGTTTATATTTAAACTATTCCTTTTAAAAAAAGACCATAAAATTTGATTTATTCTTAAAACATGGGGTATAAATGATTTTTGTTGTAAAAAAACAAAAACTCAAAATTGCATTTTTGATTTTCTTTCAAAGTCTTTACCGAATTTTAGGTGAATTTATTTTGTCTTGACACTAAATTAATCAAAAAATGTGTCATCAAAAAATCAAGGCAACCCCCTATGATTTCTTTGACAAAATTAAATTTTTTAATAATGTTGTTTTTCTGATTTTGAACCACATAATAATATAAAAAAATATTTTTTTTGAAGAAAATAGCTTTATATCTCTAAAAGAAACTTTTAAATTTTCAATAGTTTTTTAAGCTAACTGATAAGATTTAAATACAAAAAAGAAACAAATTAAATCTATTCAAAGATGGCGGAGATATTGGCTTCCAAATTAAGAACATTCAATTTTTGAGACAGTTTTTTCTCTCGCTTGGCATTTGGTTGAAATACAGGCCTAATAACTAACGACAATATTAAGAAAATTCATTAAAAATACTTTTGGTTTGAACTTTTTATTTAGAATTTCTTAGCCTCGAATTAAGGTTGCCCAAACCAAAAAATTAAAAAGTTTTCCAAAATCCATTTTGTGGTTATTTTCACCATAACGTTTTAGGTCGGTCATTATCTTTCGTTAATAGCGTATTGTTTGGCTTAAATCCTAATTTTTTAAGACTGGGAAGATAGGCATCATTCAAGAAAAAAATATAGTTTTTTGCTTTATTTATTTCTTTAACTTCTCGTTGAACTACAATTTTATTTCCTCCTCCAATTTTTAATGTCTCCTGAATGCTGAATGAACAAGTTATGCCTATATTTTGTAATACCAAAACCAAACCCGTTCATTAAATCCCAACCGATAATTTTTGATTCATCTTCAATCTTCCACTATTCGGTAGTACAATTGATATTTCGTATGGTTTCATTTTCCAGAAGCAATTTAATGCCACATTTTATCTTTGAAAATTTTTTTGTGCGAATTTTTTTTTTTGTTTGCTTAAATAAATTTACATTTAAAGTATTGGAAACAAATCTAATTAATATTTTTTGTTTTTGGCGAATTTTTTGTGAAGCCAAGTCAGGTTCAAAATCCTACTGTATACACACTTACCATAACTTTTAATGTGATAATCCCGAAATCACTTTTTCTTGAATGATTGTAATAAAAAGTTATTAAAAAAATTGTCTGATTTGAATAATTTTTGCACCTCATACTTTAAACAACAGTCACTTTTGTCGGTACTAGAATAATGAGGACAGTTTCAATAACAATTGCATAAGATCTATTTTAAGGAATGAATATAACTATTAAGGTCTCTTGTTTTTCTCAAAAATGACAGGCTTGGCTTTAAAATTTTTGTATTTTAGAATAAAAGGCAAAATGTAACTGGTACTTTCTGCCGTTAAGTTTTTTGACGAGAAAACACGATTTTTTTTTCTGCTGGATATATTTTCTAACAAAGATATTCAACAGTTTGTTATACTTTTATTACAATGTATGCTAGATCAATGTAATTTTATTTATGGGGGCTTACATAAGGATATATTTATTTAGGTAATGTGGACAGACCCTGCCCCATTTTTAGTATAATTATAATATCTTATGAACATGAAACGCAATGATTATGAAATTTGATATATGGGGCTTATCATGAAGTTCTCTGTATTCGGAGTAGGTGGGTGGACCACTCACCTTGAAGGAAAACTTACAAATACTTATTAACACTTTTTTAAATTCCTAAATTGATTTCTTGTTTTCTGACTGCTAGGAAAATTAATTGTGAAATAAACGCTTATAACTTGAAACCTTAACAAAATTGAACTTAATACATTTCCAGCTGCGGGTATATTCTTCATCATTAATCAATTTTCTAATTTTTTTCAGATAAGCACGAATGTGATATTTCCTGTCAATGCAGCAATTATGTAATTTTGGACCTTTGATAACATATGAGATATTGTAATTTTTCTTAAATAGAGACGTGGACCGCCCACCTTTTCGAAATACACTGCTGCCCTCAGAAAAATATCACCTGTAATATAAACAATCGGCCGCTGTTATTTAAAAATACTGCTGGATTGAATGATTTGCCTTTAAATTAAGAGTTTTCTTTATTGAATGAACGTTTTAAATTATTATTGTGCTGTTTAAATCATCTGTTGAAATGTTTTTATTTAGAGTCAAAACAAAATTAAACTAGACGACCTGCTTGTCTTTCTTCTCTACGCAATAGTTTTTAAATGTGTTTTACTTTACTTATCTTATCGTTACCAATATCTAGAGGAAGTGTACAAAACCAATGCTGAGGACGTGGGTTCGTATCCTAGCTGTGTGAGTAACGAAAATTTTATTTTAATTATCTGTTTCATTAACTGTTTGGTCAAAAATATTATTCCAAATGAGTTTGTTTACAATCTTGAAAAACTTGTACATGTCATTTTTTAATAAAAAAAATTATATTTTAAATAAAACAAATAAAAAAAGTCTAAAGTCGGTCTAGGCCGACTATGAAATACCCTAAACCTAGTTTTCCAAAAAAAAAAAAAAAAAATATTATTGAAAATGGGTGTGTCCGTGGGCGGATGAAGCCTTTATTTTATATGCATTTAAATGTTGATGAAAAATTTACACATACAAAATTGTTTTCCTGTCGGTCACAGTTAATGCTTTTATTGTGCTTTCGCGGAGGTGGGCGTGTTCATAGACGGATAACTCCCAATTTTTGAACACACCTTAGTTTTGGAATAAAATACATACATAACAAATTTCATTTCTCTATGACAAACATAACCTTAATTATTGAGTTTTAAACTTTTTGGGTTGTATGGGAGATAGGCATGTTCGTGGGCAGATGACGTCCATTTTTCAAAACCATATTTGGTTTGTCAGAAAAAACATAGCTGCCAAATTTTATTTCTAAAGGTTAAACAGAGGCTTATTTATTCCGTTTTCAATTTTTGGGTTGTATGGGAGGTGGGCGTGTTCGTGAACGGATGACACCCATTTTTCGGAGACATTTTTGTGTTGATTTAAAACACATACCGACCAAATTTTATTGTTGTAGGGTAATTACTAGCTTATATATCCAATTTTAATTTTTCAATTTTTGCGTTGTTTGGGAGGAAGGCGTGTGCGTGGGCGGATGATCTCCATTTTTCGAAATCATTTTGGTTTTGTTATAAAAAACATACGTGCTAAATTTAATATCTGTGAGTTAAGCAGACGCTTATTAATTGTGTTTTCAAGTTTTGAGTTGTATGGGAGGTGGGCGTGTCCGTGCGCAGATGATCTCCTTTTTTCGCAGACATCTTTATTTTAATATAAAATACATACATACCAAATGTTGTTGTTGTAGGCTTATTATGAGCTGAGTTTTGCAGTTTTCAATTTTTGCGTTGTTTGGGAGGTAGGCGTATCCGTGAGCGGATTCCATAAATATTCAATAGTGCAGATCCTTGGGTGCATGTGACTATGTGTACCAAGTTTCATTCAATTATCTCAACTCCTTCTTCTTATCCTGTGTATACGGACAACACACAGACGGACGGACGGACGGACGGACATGGATAGCTCGACTCACGTGGTGACGCTGATCAAGAATATATATACTTTTATATACCGCACTCGCTTCGTTCTATGCGTTACAAACGTTTGCACAAAGTAAATATACCCTGACCTTTCAGGTTTAGGGTATAAAAAGAACTTTGTTTGCCTTGTCGCCAAGGTAAAGAGCCTTAATTAGCTCCTTCAACATTGTCAACCTGTCACAGAAATACATTTGTGTTCGAGTGTAACTTTAAAGGAAAAAATTTGACACATGGGTAAATCCTAGCATTCAGACACATTTCTTCATATATTTTACATATTTCGGAAAGAGTTGTTCAATTAAGATGAATCTGTTTTAATAGCCCTCTATGAGTATTAAAAATGATAATTTAAACATTATGCGTTTAACGACATTTTTTCAAATATATCTTATTTTTTTTTTATCCATAGAGGATGTTAAAAATAAAAAACAAAAAAAAGGAAGTACTACTGAGACTACGCACGAACTTCAAATTACTCTGCAAAATGGTCGGTCGCACATTTGAAAGTGTTAAAGAGCAAATAATTACAAATAAAATATGTTTTGCGAAAGGTTTAACAACATCTTAAAAATTGTAATATTAAATTCACAAATAAGAATTGTATGTGTTACGTGCTAGACTTTACACATTTTTCCCTCCATATGGAAAATTTTTATGAATGCTTATAAAAATTTATTAATAATGTAAAGAAATACATCTTCGCTAAAAGTATTAAGTTTCGTCACACACTGACTTGGCTATTTTTCGAATTGCAGTTGTTGCTGCTCTCAGAGATATTTTATTTTAACATTTTTGAAATTTCCGGATGACCATTATTTGGACAAGTCCCCATATATGTTATTTTGTTCTCTGGCATCGGTAGTTTTGAGCCTGTTCAGAGTAGGTTTATATATCGTTGAACAGGTCCTTACAAGAGCTATGTTTATATCTTAAAGCTTCTGAACTGTGTTGTCATCTTCTACTAGTATTTAACATCCCTTTCTAAGAAACCTTCGCACCACAAATTTCTCAGATGTTGAATCGAAAAAACATTAACCCAGCTTTTATTCATTAAATTTCAAATAAGTACAAAGGTTAGCTTTCATTTATTTATTACCGTGATTTTATTACCATTCATAAAACAATAATTAAAAAAAAAATCTCATTATTTTTATTAAAAACCGAGCTGAGAAATGAGTCATAACTAAAAGTTTTCCAGTGAATAAATGATTGTAAAACAGAACTGAGGATGTTTCTTTAAAACTTTGTTTAAATATTAAACGTTATTTGATTCAACGAAAAAATCAGTTAATAGAGACTCATGAAGAACATTTTTAATAAATGCTCCAAAAATACACTCGCTCACAAAAAAAAAAAAAACCGCGAAGTTTAGTTTTTACACTTTTGCTTTCTTTGTTATATGCTTATAATATGCAAAGTTCCGTTATATTTTGAAAACGTATATTTTGCGTATGTAAAACAGTTCTCTAAGTAAAAAAATTAGCGTTGATCGGTGCAGTATTAAACTCTGGCAGCGTTTCTCTTCAACAAATAAAAAGTCTGCGTTTTTTTTTTGAGAGCGAGTGTATTTTAGTGTCAAAATTAATCGATTCAAAAGTAATTTTAAGTCAAAATTAATCGATTCATCTTAAATGGAATCTGAAATCAAACACAATTAAGAAAAACTTAAGTTTAAATTTCAGAAGTAAAATTTAAAAGAGCAGAGCCCTTAATAGAAAGATTCGGGTAAAAACTAAAAATTGTGCATTTTTCAAAACTTTTTTATGCCCATAAAAATAATCAAAGTCGGTTGAGAATCACGGGAGAAAATGGTTCTTAGCTGTTTTCCCAACGCCTTTTTTATATATAGATAATTAAAATTAAATGGTTTAATTTTTTTTTTGTTTTTAGCTATGTTTCATGCTTTGCTTAATTTTTTGATTTTTTAATGTTACAGATTTTTAACCAATTTTTAACCAATATGAATGGATAGCAATTTTTTTAAAAAATAACAACTTGACTTCATACAATGTTTACTTTTAATATTTTACTCGACACGTGGCACTTTGCGAAAATTGTACACATCGAAATGGGTTTTTTTTTTAACTCGCACCTGAAACGCCCCAAAACGTTTGCATGCAAAATCAAATCGAATTATATAGCCATAAAGAAGAAGAACAAAAACAATAAAAAAAAAAAAACAAAATGCATACAACATTTAACTTAACAGAGTGTAGCGCAAGTTTTTAGCCAACGTTATACGAACGCCTTTTTAGGCAGGTCTAACCTTGGCCATGAAAATATTTGCTCCAATGAGCGGCCTTGGCTCAAGGTCAACTGGTGTGCAAGGTAAAAGCATGGCACTCGATATGCATGCAAACAGGGTGCATTCATTCATTCATTCATTCATTCATTGCAATATGGGCAGGATATGGCGGCCATTTTGATATTTATTTGATTGTGTTGGCATTAGTGCTGTAGTGTTGAGGTTTCACTTCCGCTTTGGCAGTTTTTGTTTTTTTAGTTTTGCTTTTGTTAATTTTTTTTTTCTTTTGTTTAATTTTTTTTATAATTTTTTGACGAATCAAGTCAAGGACTGTGTTGTGTATGTGTGGGTTGGGGTTGCCAACTAGTTGTGGTTTTTTTGTTATTGTTGTTTTATTGCAAGCGAGCGGGAGTGACCTAGACATTGGCAATGACATTGACAGTGAAATTGTTGTTGCACTGCAGTGAGTGCAAGCAAGAGATTGAGAAAAAGAAACAGCAAGAGTGAAAACGAGTCGGTTCTAGATGCCTGCAACTAAAGCTCTTTACTGCTAAAGTTCTCTGAAAGACAATTTTAAAATGCGTTTTTTAATTTAAATAGTTTTCTTTTACTTTTTAACTTTAATAATGGTTTGTATTCATTATTAAATGTTTATTTGTGTTTTTATTACAATATCGTATTTCACATAATCCGCATAAAAGTTTGCAGTCTTGTTTTCTTTATGCCAACTTTAGATAAATATTTTCTCATTGAAATAATTTCTGCTATAAAGCGATAAGAATTTGCTTTGCCATCGACTATGATTTCGTCATATTTATTTTTATTAATTCAAAACATCTTCATGGGTACTTTTTTTTTTGCTTTTTTTTGCATTTTCTGTTTTTTTTTTTAATTTAATATTTGCCAATGAATCGGGTACTTTATTCTCATACTGCGTTGTATGAAACTATTTTATAAATTGTGAATTTGTTTTTGCTTTTCTTTCTCATCTTCTTCTTTTTGGGATAACTTGTTGTTTGTTGTTTTTGTAACGATTTGTTTTACTTGTTATTCAATTGATGTTTACCGATTTTTATCGAAATTCAGCAGCGTGTTCGTTCTTTCGATGCAGCTGATGTATAGCGTTGAGTTGATCAAAATCCACTCAGCTATAATTTGGCTGTTTTTCACAATCCGAGCGCCAATGATTGATGGCTTCGTTTGACTGCTTGTTGTTTTTTTATTTTTTGCAACTTTTTTCAAGGCACCGATTAAAAAAACATTGAGTTTGTTTAAACTGTTTAAACTAAATAATGACAAACAAAAAACTGCTCTTTTGAAATTGAAATAATTTTAAAACGATCGATCATTTTAAGGCATTTTTTTCTGATAAAAAACTTTAATATGAAGTGGCTCTTGAAATATTCGATAGATAAGTAATACTTTATAGATAAGCACTGGTTATTCATAAAAATAGTTTTTTTCCATTATTGACCCATGCTTTTTTTAATTAAATTTATGTTAACATAAATTTAAATTTATTTCTTAAATCGACACATGCAAACTGGTTTTTTTTTTTTAATGTTGTTATAAAACATTATTTGAAATAGTACTGAAAACTATTTTTTCTGTAGTTTTGATACTATTTGACCAATTTTTATTAATTTTTTGACCATTGGTCATGTCATGTCACTGAAAAGATTCTACTGCAAATTTCAGTTATTTGAATTTTTGAGCGTGTAATAAAGAGCATTTTTAATGTTTTATATGTAAGTTTGTGTTTTTCTTTTTATGTAAATGTTATGGCCATTACTATAATTTCCATATTTGACATTTGAACTTGAGGATTTATGCATGTTTAATAACTGGTAGATTCTTGTCTAAAATCAGTTTATTTAAGCAGCATTTTCACGAGTCCAGAGCTCCGTTTCATGTTATACCTAAATTTTTTCCCTCCCCTTACAATTTATATTAAACATAATTTTTAGACGAGATGAAAAATATTAAGATGCTTCAGTCACTCGACAAAGCACAAAGGTGTTTAAACATATGTCTTTATTAAATTTCTTTTTATATTCGCAATATTTCGGAAAATTTTACAAAATTCTAGAATGTTGAAAATTTACAAAAAACAAACAAATTGGCTATTTCAGCTATTGAAAGGACTTTCACCGAGCTCCTTATAAGCAATTGAGAAGGTAGATGCAAAAGATCAAACGTAACAAAGTACAATTAAAGCAAATATGTAAAAACCCGTCTAATGTCGAACCTTAGTATCTACAATCAAATGCATCCTTAGTATCTACAAAATGTCAGTCCGCAGAGATTGATCACATAGTGGTCGCTCGACTTTTTTAAAAAAATTTTCTTTTTTTACCATAAATTTCGTTATGTTTCAGCACCTTAGAACTGCTTTAAAAAAACTTTTTTGTTGTATTTACAAAATGGCGGCCATGTTTGTCATGTAACCACGAGCGATTTTCATATCTTATAGAGTTTGCGGTAATGATCATATCTCAGCTCCTATTAAACATACAGTAATAAATGAAAAAACTAAATCTTTATTATACCTCAGGCTATTTTTTTATATATAAGAAAAATTAATTGGGATGTTACTTAATTTAAAAAAAAAAACGTTAAAGTTACCAAAAAAAAATCGTAATTTTTGGTAACTTTGAAAAAAAAATTTTAATAGAAAGAAGCTAGTGGCAGACCTATTTTTTATGGTATGAGATACGTCTTAGTAAGAACTTAAAATATACATTTTTTAAACTGACTAGATCATAAACTTTTTGAGTTACATCGCTTTGAAAAATAAGAAATCTCAAATTTGCCCCAACTTTGGGGTCGAGTATCTCCAATGGGCACGGGTGAAAAAATTTGAAATTAATTTTAAATAAACTACATACTAAGAGGATTCTGATAATATAAGAATGAAAGTGGTTTTTATGGTTCATTAAAAAGATTTAGCATTTTTAAATTCATGCATTTTATTACATGAGGTATGAGTATTAAGGTGGGTCAACCCATATGGGGAAAAAAAGTTTACATTTCCAGCCCCATATATGAAAGCTAATGTTGAGAGGATTTCAGAACAATAACAAATTGTTTTTTGTGAGCCCAAAATCTGCCCCAAATGGTCGTTTTTGTATAACTTCACCAGTTTCAGCCCGATCGTGAAAAGAAGTATATCGTTGGATAGGTCTCAATTAGTACAATAGCCCGTTTTTATTAAATTTTTTTTTTGGAATCCATCTTTGTTCAAATATTTAAATTTTTTGTCGTATTCCCTCAGCACCCCCAAAACTTTAAATTTTTTTTTTTTATATAACAAAAGTTCATAAAAAATCATTCAACTTTTGTTTAGAATCTATTTAATTTCATTCGTAGGAAAAAAAGTTACAGCGAATCAAAATTTTAGTGAAGCTCGTCTTCGCTTTTGGACTTTAGCCTTCGGTTTATCTTCGTTTTGTTTCGTATCCCTTCGAAATGACTTCGTTCAACTTCGGTTTTGTTCGTTAGTATTCGGTTCATCTTCAATTGGGTTCGTTTTTGGGTTCGTAAAAAAATAACATTGTTTTAAAATAGTCGAGCGACCGAATTTGCTATTTTGTGATCAATCTCGGCGGACTGACCCGAACGTGAAAAAATAATCTTTTTATAATAATTTCTTTCGATATCACAAAAACTGCTCATTCAAATGTAAGAATTTGTTGAACAAACATGTAGAAAATTTTATTAGTCTTGAAGCTCCATTTAAAATATATATTTTGATATTTTATATATTCACATATTTTCAGATATTTTATATTTATATATATTACTAGCTGGTACCCGGTGCGTTGCTCCCGTCCTTGCCCAATGCCTGTTCCAATTTGCCAATAGAATGCCATCAATAAATAGTAACTCCACTTTGAGTTTCAATGTTCTTTGACCATTATTTCCAAAGCTATTAAATATAAAATATTGTCTTTTATATGCCACACCCTTTGCCCAATAACCGTTTCAGTTTGCGAGTATTTCCGAGTAGTGTATATCCAAATAGTTACTCCAAGTCGAGTTTCTTTGACCTGTCACTATTATTTCCAAAGCGATTAAATTTAAAAAATGTGTCTATTATGGGCGGAGCCACACCCCTTGTACAATGCTCCATCTAGTTTTCCAGTAGGAGGACACCATAAAATAGTAACTCCATTCTGAGTTAAAATGTTCTGTGACTTTTACTTGCATAGCTTTTCTGTATCGAAAATTTGAATTGTATGGGTGGAGCCACGCCCCGTTATTCAATGCCCATGCCTGTATTTTAATTTAACAACCTGGCCAATCACCTGTTTTATACTTTCATTGTTATACAACATTGTTATACGACATTTAGTTCCAAATCTATTCGATATGAAAAAATTGAATTGTATGGGCAGTGCCATGCCCCCTTTCCACAGATCGCTAAAGTTTGACAATCAAAGGGCACGTCTCAATAATAATTTCGTACTAAATTTAGTTGATGTGTGATTCAAAGACGAAAGTATAAACGAAAATTTTCGTTTTTTAAAAAGTGCCACGCCCCTCGCAGATAGGAAGGTGAAAAATACTTTCAAACCTATTCTCATATCTACCAAATGCATGAAAAAAATTTCATTCAAATCGGTCCAGCCGTTTCGGAGGAGTTTGTACACTAACACCGTGACCCGAGATTTTTATATATTAGATTTTGATATTTTATAGAAACAACCCACTTTTTAACTCAAAAAATTTAAACTGGACATTAATTTGATTAGCTTGATTATAAAAATGAAATAAGCAGTATACAAGATATATTTAAATATATGCGACTATATTTGAAAAAAATTAGAAAAACTTAAAAACCTTTTTTTAAATAAACGTATCCATAAAAAACAATTTTTTCGATTTTCGTGTTAAGAGAACCTAACTTTTTCTGATTTAGAACTACAAATTTTCATCCCTGTTGACAATTGCTCTGACGAGATAGAAGAGTTTTTTTCAACGTGAATCTACTTGTTATTTAATATTTGATATGTTTTTATTTTTTGTATGAAAGTATTTTTTTTAACTTTTAGCAAGTTATAGCATATTAAGCTAGTCACAGAGACGTTAGCGGCTGCTGCTTCTTCAGAAAGAAGAAAAGGAATAATGTTTTCTATATTGGAGGGCCGTTCAAAAGGCCGAAATTCGAAACAAAAAGGGATTTTTAGTCCTTTATAGGATTAAAATAAATGTTTGTTATTATTTGGGTTACTGTAATAGTTTAAAAAAATATGTTACTTTTGCATTAAGCAATCAAAAAAAAAAAACAAAACAACTTTTGTCTCCAGTACAAAAGTTGATAAAAAATGCACAAAAATGCATTTCGGGGGACGCCAAAATTAATTCAAATAAAAACAAAGTATACCAATCGACAGAATTTTTCATGTACTATTTAATTTTGGTACCGGAATTGGGGGTAAGATTTTTCCCATACAAGTCGATACACTCTAATCTACATGCACCTTTTTAAGAAATTTAAGAAATTAAATAAATTCAAAAGTTTGAAAAACTTTAGCCTTAATCTTTCTAATCGAAAATAATTACCAACACTTATTCTATTTATACATGACCTTATAAACGTTCCGCTGCCCTGTCATTATGGAAAAATACAAAAATTTTCTTATAAATACCAAAACAATAACATGCTCTAAATATCCGTTTTCTACTGAAGGTCTTCCGGTGGCACTTTTTATTCATTCTAGAAATCAATTCAAATTCATTCAATTTTTCGTTTAACACTCTCAATGACATTCTTTTTCTTTTTAAATCATTGTTTGCTGTTTCATTGAGAAAAACTTGGCCACATGCAAGCAGCAGCCGCACCCGATGTGGCACACTTTCAGCTACGCTAGCAGCAGCAGAAGCTGAATGAACACATTGCTGACGTCACGATTGTCCTAGATACTTGTTGTGGGGTGCATAAGTTTTCAATGCAACAAAAATTCATTCACAGCACCATAAGCTGTATGTACTGCAGTGTTATGAGGGAAGAGTGAGCGTGATGCAAATGTATGTAAATATTATATACAGACAAACATACCTATATTAAACTGAATTAAACACATATGCATACTATACACATAGTTGATAAAATTCGAGCAGAAGACGCAAGCACGTGTCTTGAAATTTCTTTTGTGCAATTGACAAATGTGTGTTTGTGTGTGTATGAGTCTTTGCAAATTGAAGAGTGGCTATGGTTGGTTGTCTGTAACAGAAATTCATTCATGAACAAACCGTTAAATGTCATTTATATAAAAAATGTTTGCTGTTCCCAAGCATTACTTACAATTGCTTATATTTTGAAAAGGTTATAATCAAATATATAAAGAACAAGATATTGTTGAGCATATTTAAGACTTCAGAAAAATAAATATCTTTGCGTGCACACAAGTCTTCAAGCACATAATGCAAAAGAAAAAACTGTTAGGCTTAATCAATAGGCAGTTTCATAGAAAAAGTTCTCGCTGACGTATGAGTAATATTAATTATTTTGACATCAACGCTATAAAACTATGTTCAGTCATAAGAGAAAATAAAAATGTTATTGCTCATGATGTCAAAAATCAGGTAGCACTGACAGCAGCTTATTTTCTCATCAGCATGCCTGCAAAACAGTTACTGGCCACATTCAGCGTAGTCAACTGTTATTGCAGTGCACCTGCGGTGAGCCGTGTTTTCGCTAAATGGATTGCTTTTTGTGGCGTCATAAAAGTTGATGAAATTTTAAATAATGTTAAAAACTTACGATACAAAAAAATTTGTATATTTAAAATGCATATTTTAAGTTTTTAAATAAATACTTTACTATAAATTGAAAAATTTACCCCAACACTTTAGCTGAAGGTTATATGTAGTTACTTAGAACATATTGACTTTTTAATTTCTGAACAGTTCAAATAAGCAAGCGTTAATTTTAGCAACCGCTATCTTAAAAGTTTTATTGATTGCTACCAAAATTGAATTCTTGCCTAAGAGTTGCCAACTGTTGACTACGCTGAATGACGTAAAAAATGTGTCATCAAGGGAACTTTCAACTCATTTTCTAAAATGAGAAAATTTAGTGCAAATCAGAATTATGAATTTAGTGTAGTTTGTAGTGAAAAAAAAATAATTTAATCTTTTTTTTTATAAATAAATAATAAAAATTACTTGTAGCACATCTTTTTTGGAGGTCTTGCATTGCAGTACTCAGAGTCGCACAGAATAAATATCAGAAATATAATCATGTTGCTTTTTTTCAATAAATTTATGTATGCAATTTTAGCGTCGAGTTAATAAAAATTATTTCTTTTGCAAAATAAATTTTATTAAGTTAATAAAAACCATAATTTTTATAGAAATTTTTAAATTTTTTTATACCTCAGTTTACTATTATTTATAGCTGAAGTTAAAATTTCTAGTCAAAAGCATCAAAATGTGGCTAAGAGTATCTTAGTTTAAAAAATATATTTGCGAGCACAATTTTTTAAGTCTTCAGTTCGTGTGTAAAGCTTTTTTATTTCAAAATATTGAATATTTTTGAAAAGTTACAAATTCCTTTGTTATATTATTCTTGGGATATATATATATCAGTAATTGTTGTTTGATATCAAAACTCCCTCTTATGGAATTTTGAATACGAAACTGTCTACATTTTACCATTTATTGTGTTTAAGTAGTATTTAAGTTAAAAATTTCTGATTCAGTTTTTCTAAATTTTTCCTTTTTGTAACCTTACGAAATTAATATATCCAAACGAGTATTCTTTGGTTGAATTCGAAAAGTTTAAAAATCATTAACTTCTTAGCATAAAATTGTTTGACTTTTCTGTTTGCCCATTAACAGGATGTTTAAGTAACACAACTAACCACTAACAACAGCGGAAGTACCACCAAATTAACAGTAACAAGCTGTGCAAAATAGCTATACAAATTTTTAATGTTTCTAAATATAGCTATGAGTCCATAGATGAAGGTATTCAGCGAGCATAAAATTACATTAAATAAAGTGTTCAACTTAGGCTCGATACTAAAAAATGTCTTAACGAAGTTAAGATGCTATTCTGAACCCTTTACGGCAGTTTCACTTTAAAAATATCTATTTATAAATACAAGCTAATTAAGCTGCTGTTAAGGGAAAAGCACACAACAACAATGACAACAACAACTGTGTTGTAACTGCTAAATGAATTTGTCCCCTTGATGTAGCTAATGTCTCAACTCGACTCGAGACTGCCATCCAACACCAACTCCAAGGCAAGGCAAGGCAACACAAACACATACACACAGCACATAATAAATAAACCTTCCTCAAAATTTAATCCCAGCCAAATAAAGACAGTCATCAGCAGCCAAGCAGACAGCCACCCAGTCAGTCACCCAGCCAGCTTACCTCATCATTCGATCTGACCCAGTTCCACATGCATATGAATGAAGTGTGGATCTTGTGTTGCCTTGATGTCGTCATTCAACAGCAGTTGATGGGAAGTTCCTTCAATTTATATTGTGCTAGAGAATGGGCAGGCGAGCACAAAAAGCACAAAAATCGATGAATGAAAAAGGTGCTAGTTTGTGGAATGTATTCTCACCACTTTGAGGATGTGTGTGTGTGTGTATGTGAGTTACTACCTCAACAAGGATACAGACTAGCTCTATATATGTATGCCATTGAGTGAAGCTAATTGAGCTTGAGTGTGAGTTTGTGGGTATCTTTTAAGTAGTACACTTTTAGTTGCTGTATCTTTATACGTACACAGACAGAGAGAGCCCGGCATTGTTCAGGCCTTTTTTTAATGTTTTCTATTTTTTCTATGTACTGACAATAATTTGTGTAAAAAAAAAATGTTTTTCAGTTAAAAAAAATACATGTTTTATGCAATAAAAGTGTACTTAGTATAAATCATTGCTGATTTAGTACTTAGTACTAAAAAGCTTGTAGTAAAAAGCTTGAATAAAAGAACAATTTCAAAGAGGTTGGATCAAACAAGCTGTTTAATTCGAAATAATGGAAAAAAATGTTGTCTTACATTTCTGGGGCCCAAAATTTAAGGTCTTTAACGTTACATGTCCATAACTTTATTATCCAATTTGAATTTTTTCGACAGTTCTTGCGACAAAAAACAAACTGTCCTTTAATATTTTAGATTTCCGATGATATGGTCTACAACTGAATGAAATATTGTCGATATACAGCGAAATTAAAAAAAGAGCAAAATTTGTCACTTCTACAGAAAAAAATTACTATATATCGATGGTTAAGCACACTAAAGTGATAAGTGAAAAATTGCAAATATTCAGGAACGACGATTTTGTTTTTAAATTTCAATACATCTCAATACAAAACATTCACTGGCTATGCATTTTCAATAAATTTATACAAGGTAGATATTATATTGATGGATTGAAAAATGCAGTAAATATATTTTTGTCAAAAGGTCACTCATCACTTTAGTGCGCTTAACCATCGATATATACTATTGTATAACTTGTTAGAAAATTGGAGCTTACATACAAAAAAAAAAAAATCAAATTAACTTAATTTGCAACACTTGCCAACAGATGTATTCAATAGTATTTTATAGTATTTGTATAGAATATACTGTACCAAAACAATGAAAATACATAAATAAATAGGGGGAATTCCTGTACTTAAGATATCTTACTCTTCAACTTTCCTAGGCCCAGATAGTGATCATGCTCTAATCAATCTTTATGTTAATTGCTATCTTGACTTGATGCATGAGATATTTGGTAAGTATAAATCTTCAGCTTTTAAGTATCGCCCATTAATTTATTTAAGCCATTTTTTATCCTATTCTTGACAATTTTGTTTTTATCATATACATGTTTTATGATTTATTATTCAAATTAGAAACATTATAACAAACTTCTAATTTTACTATAGAAAGAACACTCGCTTCCAGGGCCTTCGACTTGAATTTAATCATATTCTTGATAATTTTTTAACAAAGTTTTATGAATGATTTATGTACTCCGAAGAAGTTCTTATTGACTGCCTCTTCATCTCAGGTACTATCCAGGCCCTATTTTAGGGAGAATTCTGTATCATAAGAGGCCTCAAAGTAAGCATTTAGAAATAAAAAGCTTTATCACTTTATCTTTTGAAAATGTTTCTTGATAAATCATTTATAATAAAATTATTCTAAAAACTATCTTGGGAATTATGACAGAATCTGAATCGATATTTATCACATTCGCTTAAGTCCAACGATACCAATTTTTCTGTTCTTTTGATCAAAGTACAAAGGTTGTTTAAGAAATAAATATTTTTAAAAAAATTACATTTTCGGCATTTGTCTTAATTTAATTAAAAACTGCGAAAGAAACGTAAACGTTTTTTCAAAAATTGTCCAAGGTACGTTCAAATCAAAAAAGAATAGTCCTTTTATATAGAATAGAAATAGAATAGAATTGAATAGAAATGTTCAATTAGGAAGATAGTCAGAAGAGTAAAGGGAGGTATAAAAAAATCAAAGAAAACGTAAAATTTCTATCAATTAGCAAATATCTAACATAACTCAATCACAAAAAAAAAAAAAAACTCGCGTGTAGCAACGTACACGTGGCAGAAGAGAAACTTCTTTAACAGTAAGAAATAAGAGAGATTTTAGTGTGAAATAGAGAGAGAGAAAGTATCTGAAAAGAAATTCAGTCAATACGAAATGGAATAATAATCTGTTGATTCAATATTTGCATCCAGGGGCCGTATCGGCTATGGTTTTTATCGAAAGTGTCACATATAACCTTTTATCTCTTTGTTTTTTTTTTCCGACAAAAGTTATTTTGAGCCTTATAGTTTTTTGGGCAAAAATAACAGTTACTTTTGACTTTTATTTTATCGGTCGAAAATAACAGTTATTATTTGCTGCCGTTTATTTTTTTCGGTCAAAAATATCAGGTAGCTTATATTTGTTCAAGTCATTTTACCGACTAAAAAAATGTTGATACCATTATTTTCATCTCATCGGTGGAACATTTTACACATGGTGTCAACAGTTCAATCTGTCAAGCGGCCTTTAAAAAAAACACAAATTCCTTGATAATTTTGACCGAAAAAATTAAAGATAAAATAAAAGTCAAAAAAACCTTTATTTTTCCTCGAAAAATACAAGGCAAAAAATAACATTTAAATTTGAACTTTTAAAGAATCAGTCTTAAATTTAAAAGGAACTTAATATTATTGAGGCTGAGGACATTTGTAACATAATGGTTTATATGAAAAAGTTTTTCAACAATTTTTTTCATTTGAAAATTGTAAAATAACAGTTATTTTCGTTCCTTGTTTTAGTTCAGTTGGTGTTTTAGTTGCTTTCGAATGTCTTCTCAACATTGTCACTTTTTGAATGCTAGATTGCATTTGCATAGTTCTAGTTGAAGGAGTCTCCGAAAGCAGAGACAAATCTTGTTGATTATTGTGTTTTTCTTCCTGATCATAATAACTGCTATGTTGAGTGAGGGCCTCGTAAAGCAGCGAACGTTGATTGTTGAGTGTATCAACTTGGTTGGCTATAATATTTTTTTGAGATGATGGCTAAGTTCAAAAATATATTTTAACAAAGCATCAGTGTGGTTTTTGGGGATTGGTTCTTTGTAGATCTACCAAAATACACTGATGTTTCGTAAAAATGCATTTTGAAACTCAGCCGATGTTGCAATCACCTTACCTTCATCATTAGTTGCAGACCCAGCTGCGGCTGCATTCTTAAGAGCTCTTATTCGCTATTTATATTCACGAACGCGTTCTGCTCCTGTTTTAGCTATTTTTCTATTTTTTTCCGTGCATACTTGTAGGATGAAAATTAATGTTACGGTTATGTTAATAATGTAATGTTAATGTTAATGTAATGTTAATGTTAATTATGTTATTTTCAGTATGTTACGCGTTCAGTTTTAATTACATTTTGTTTGGCTGTTTATCATGTGCCTACATGGCGTAATGGTATAGATTCCGACTCTAAAGCAACGATGTTCAGGGTTTAATTCTCGGCAGCGGCAATAATTTTTTTAAATTTTCATATGAATTGATAACGTTAGCCTAGCGTCACGAATAAGAGACCTTGAAATTTCACTCGCCGCCAAAGAAGTTTCACTTCAAAAAAACAAAAATAAATTGGCCATTTCAGCCCTTGAAAGGACTTTGACCGAGCTTCTTATAATCAATTGTGTTGTGTGTGTTTTTAAATGTTTGCACACAATTGACCGAGAACTGGACCTACATGTTGTATGCCTACTCCGAACGGCTAAAGTTCATATTCTCAAGAAGCTTAACATGGCATTATTTACTCTCTGAGGTTTGCCATTGTCTGCAGAGAGGTGGTGACCGATCAGAAAAATTTTTATTGAAAAAAACTTTTTGCCGCGGCTGGGGATCGAACCCTGGCTCCGAGCATGCTTAGCCACACACTTAACCTGCATGTGTGGCTTAGCATGCTCAAATACCTAACATAACTCAATCACAGTCAATTAAAACTGTATTGATTTTCAGAGTTTGTTTGTTGTTGTTGTTTTATACAGGGCCGGTAGGAAAAAATTGATATAATTTCTAAAATATCAATTCTTTTTATAAACTTTAAATTTTACACAGTATATATTTTGCTGTTCCTTTTGGGTTATGTTGGAAAATATTTCGTGAGCCACTATTTTATTATCCTGCACACGAAAGTCAAAATTTAAAAACATGCTTAAGTTTTTTAAAAAAAATGATATGTATCAAATATTGTAAGCTTAACAAAATCCGATGTCAATGCCAGAATAACAGGTTGCTTGAGTCACACCAATCAACAGATTCATGATTGTATAATTTTGCACTCAGATTTTTTGCAGGTGCTTCTGGAATGTTAGCAAGAACCAGAAAAATGTTAGTTTAAAATTCTTAATCCGACTATTTCCTTACAGGTGCCACACTTAAAGTGCAAATCTAGAGACAATTTAGTTCGAAAAACTGCTAAAAAAGTAGCACTTTGCCAAACTCGTGCTATAAAATGTTCTCAGTTTAAAAACGGGTCATGGTACCCTACCATTTTTATTTATGGTAGCTTTTGCCTTAAAACTTGGGATATTTATTAGTTCGGTATTCCCATTATAGTTGCATAACTTCCAAAAAACGATATCCATTTCTTGTTACTTTCAGACAAAATATTTCAAAACATTATCGAGTAATAAGAATTATGTCTACCTCTATGCCTCTAGGTGTAACACACTTCGGGTAATGTGGTATGCATGCTGCTATTTGGCTTTTGTGTGGTAATCTGGTTTCGCCGATTACATATATATTTGAATGGTTGATAGTTCAAGCATGTATTTAATTTATTTCCAATATAATTTTTTTTCAAATGCTGCCTGTATCTAATAAAGTCCTTAATTATTTCCTAGCAAAATTCTATATTTAACATAATTACAATCAATATAATTACGAGTATTTGATATATATAATTATTTTTTGTAATTTAGATTTAATACCAAAGAATCATTTTATTTTATATCTACATAAATGTGTTTAATTAAATAAGTTATTATTAATCATAAAACGTTTGTGACATTCTTATTAGAAGCAGTAGCAGTAGCAGTACCATCGACATCCATAATGACAACTTTATTATCATCAACAACATCGTTAACACCAGCAGCATCATCATGCTTTATTCAACTACGTACAACAAAACTAATACGAATAAAAGCAAGTATCCTTCGTTATAGCCATAAAAATATTTGTCACTCACAAAGTTCAAAGACCCAAACACTGACAGCACAAGATAGAAGGATACATAGCAGATACAAAACTTTGTTTGTATAGATCACACAAACACGCATAGCAATATTGTAAGGCGGAAGAGGCAGGAGTAAAAAAACTTGACCCAGTTTCATTCCACAAATTTTTGCAGTAACTGGCATGTCTCACTCAGAACAAATAGTTGCCACCCTGTTGTAGCTGGGTGTAGCTGGGTTTCATCCAGTACCTTCACTCACGTGCAAATATAGCTGGGTGCAGAATTCTATTTTTAGAACTTGTGAACTCAAGCAAAATCTTCTCTTGTATTTGAGTTGCTATTTATAGCACAGACACATACTGGGTTGCCATGTGAGCATAACATTCAACCCCGATGTGTTGACTGCATTAATATTTATTTACGCCACTCAACATTTAAGTTGTACGCTCCCTATGGAGACGGCTGTAAGCAGTATCTCGATTTCTTTTGAACTAGACGTAGATACATAGTAAATACATAAGAATTGGCTTAACAACATAACGGTTGTGTGTTTAAGGATTTGCTGATGTTGATGTTATTAGAAGGATAAATGTTATTTCTTGTTTGCCCTGGGAATGGTCAGGAGTTGAAGGAGATGAAGTACTTTCTATGATTTTTTACTTTATATGTTGTTTTGCCTTTAAATAGATTTTATCTTATTTGAATAAGTTAGAAATCTTCCAGATATTGAGAGGAAGTAGAGGATCTTAAAGTTTTTTCCTTTCTGTTTCTTTTGAAAAACTTATCATTAAATGAACTGTTTGAAACTTTGACTTATTTTAATATTTTAATTTTTCTGCATAATGCTATATAAAATATATTCATGAAAAAAGGATATCTTGTGCGTCTCTCACTGGCTCTTAGTAGTTTATGAAGACTTAATTAATTGGCAATATAATTGAAATTCAGAAAAATATCTATTGAAATGCAGATTTTTCATTTTCATTTCATAATAGATAAAATGAAATTAAAAAATTCTATTTGAAATGCAGAAAATATCAATTGAAATTCAAAAATTTTATTTTAAATTTGAGAGAAAATACTAATCGATATTCAGAAATTTCATTTGAATTTCAGAAAAGATCAATTGTAATTCAGAAAAAATCAATAATAATTCAGAAAAGATCAATTTAAAATCAGAAATTTCATTTGTAATTCAGAAAAGATCAATTGAAAGTGATAAATTGCATTTTAAATTCAGAAAATATCAATTGAAATTAAGAAATTTTATTTGAAATTCCGAAAACATGAATTGAAATTAAAAAATTTTATTTGAAATTCAGTAAAGAACAATTTAATTTCCGAAATTAAAGTTTGCGATGCGCAGTTTTTAGTTGAGGAGTTTACATTCAAATCCAGATAAGTCACAGGAAAACAACATTTAAGTTAGAAATGCCATTGTAAAGACAATGTTACAATATATCGATCCATAAAATCCTTTTTTTATAAAAATTTTAAAAATCCTATAGAAAAATGCATTAAAAAATCTCCTTTTCAATCATAAGCAGACATGTCCACTGTAAATTCTCAATCAAAAGCAGATAAGTCCAAGCAAGTTTTCATTTGTGTAGTTTTTATTCACGTTGGTATAAGTAATAAATTTGACATTTTAGCGGAAGTTTAAAACAAAAATCCTTTTTTTTTTGTTGCTAAAAAGGGCTTTCAGGAGAATCAAAATTGCTTCGGCGGTTATCCTCCGATCCGAAAAAAAAAGTTAGTAGAAATCATTTTAATGAGTTCCTTCAACTTTTGAGACCCCGAACGGTGGAATCTAAATTTTGATTCATTTCTAACTTTCAAACCCAGACAAGTCCAATTTGAAATTGAAAATTCGATTTTTTTGCACTATGAGACTATTTTTTTCGCATAATTTACCTACCGAGGGCAAAATTCTTTCCCTTTGTGTGATTCCCAGAATCCCAAATCACACCCAGATTCCCAAATTCTTTCCCAGAATGCCGATGATGCAAAAGATAATCATATTCTTTCTAATCTAATCTATGAAGTTACTAAAACATATTTTTTCTTAAGTTGAGCTATGTATGTTGATTACAATTGGATGGTACAACAAATACATTCACCTTAAGAGCCTCTTTTCATAAGTCCAACCCGGGTCGCCTTAGTCGTAGTTACGCTACTGATCACACCATCACTATTTTATCACCATACCATACTATACCATGCCATCACTATAACACTACCATACCATCATCAAACCATTATCATACTACCAACATCCCTTCGCCATTACATCATATCCTCACCCACCATCACTACCATTATACCATCAATACAACATAATACAATCAATATACCATCATCATACCATGGTATCTAGTGTCCGACCGAACGTGAATTTTTGCCGAAGCCGAAGCCGATTCTTCGGCAAAATTGAAATAATCGGCCGAAGGCCGAAGCCGAAGCCGAATAAAAAAGAAATGTTCTCAAGTAAAAAAAAATTATAAAGTTTATTCTTTTCTCTTGTTAAGGGCCAATGTTGAATGTGAACCACACTTAAACGTCAAGTTTTTTCTGCATTTCGTTTGGCATTTCTCAATTTCAGACTAACTCAATTTGAACCATGGAAAGATACATAATCGAGCCACGCGTTAAAGTTATTCAAGAAATGGCAACAGTGGATGATCAATTTTGGTAGAAAATCATCTTCAGTGATGAGGCATATTTTCACCTCAGTGGATTCGTCAATAAGCAGAATTGCCGCATTTGGGCGAATGATAATCCAAGAGAAAAACCAATGCACCCACAAAGAGTGACTGTTTAGTGCGGTTTATGGGCTGGCGGCATTATCGGGTCGTATTTATTCCAAAATGAGGCCGGTCAGGTAGGTACTGTGAATGTTGTTCGCTATCGTGAGATGATAACGAAATTGTTAAGGCCCGAATTAGTAGTTATACGGTACACCTTGCCACACAGCTAATGAAACATTAACTCTTTTGCGCGACAAATTCAATGGCCGTGTTATCTCACGTGGTGGCGCTGTCAATTGTCCGCCAAGATCATGTGATTTGACACCGTTGAACTTCTGTCTTTGGGGTTATTTGAAAGAAAAGGTGTACGTTGATAAGCCAGCAACAATTCAAGAGCTAAAGGATGAGATAATTCGGCACATTAACGGCATAGAACCTCAATTATGCCTTAACGTCATAGAAAATTTGGACCATCGGATGGAGGTGTACCGCCGAGGTCGCGGTAGCCATTTTGCCGATATTTTGTTTCATACATAATTGAACCATACCAATATTATCATAATAAAAAGAATTGACAATAATTTTCTGAATAATTTGTGTTTTATTATTTAATTAACCATCCTTTATATTCATTTCAGTACAAAAAAACTTACTGAAATCATTGAATTCGAGTTAAACGGAAGAGTTTTTCTGCAAGATTCGGATTTTTCTGTAATCGAATTATTGACGTCAGGATAAAGTAGAAGAAATTTAATATATCTTCGATCCAGTCGAGAAAAGCTACAGAAATGTAATACTTACTGAAATCTGGCAGAAAATTTCTAGCGTTAACTCGGCTTTTATATTTCAGTCCTTAACAAAAGCAAAAACGTAACAGTCGGACTCGCTGCATTTATCATTTCAATAAAATTTTCACTGAATGAACACCAACTCATGAAAGAACAGAAAACGAGAGAAACACAAAACGAACAATGAAAATGTTAAAAATGTTTACTGAATAATTCAAAAAAATTCAAAAATCTTATAAAAAAATTGTTTGATAAAGCAAAAACATTCGGCAAAAATAATCGGCTATTTCGGCCGAAGCAGAAGCCGAAGCCGAAGATCAAAATATTGGCCGATTAGGTCGATTACCGAAGCCGAAGCCGAATAATCGGTCGGACACTAATGGTATCTCTACTATCACCAAACGGATCTGAACATACGACCACTATAACACAAGGTATGTCGAAATTATTAAATATTTTATTAAGTCGACTTTGGCTATGAGACAGTTGACTTCTGCAAATAATTCTTTGACTTCTCGAATTTCTTTGATTGTCTCGATCTGCTTCATCTCAAGTGTTTTCTTTCTATGATTTTAAGTTTATCGACTGACAAGGTTTTCTTCGTGATCTACTGTTAACACCCTGGAATGATAAATGGTTCTGTTCAAGTTCTGAAGAAAAATTATGTTTATTTAAAAGTCAAATAAATACACTTTTTACGAAGTTTGTCCCAGTTAAGACTGTCACCATGAAAAACACATCCTGTCCCTGGTTCACAAGTAGAGTTGAAAATGCATTAAAAAAAAAAGAAATAGACTTCGTACAATCTGGAAAAAGAACCCTACACCAGAAAAATGAGAAAATTATAGGTTTGACATTAATGCTTCTATTCTTATCGTTAGGCAATCTAAGATAACATATTGTTCATATAAACTAAAAACATCTCTTCCGCCTAAGATTTTGTGGAATAATTTAAGAAAACTTAGCATCTTTGATAAAAAAACTGCTGATGGTCAGATTGATCCCGAAATTCTTAACGATTATTTCTTGTCCAACACCCACTTTTCTCAGAATACTTCGCCAAGTTCCTTTGAATTATCAGACCATATTTTGCAGCCATCCTTTCAATTTTCTGCCGTCACGGAGGATCAAGTAGCAACGAAAGTAATGAGAATTAAATCCAACGAAGACGGTATTAATATAAAATTTATAAAGATAATATAACCTCATATTCTTAGCTCTGTAACACACTTAATTAATCACTGCTTCACTACATCCTCCTTTCCTGCATCTTGGAAAAATGCCTTAGTGATTCCAATCGCAAAAAAATACAGCTTGTGAGGCCAAGGACTTCAGGCCTGTTAGCATTTTGTCGTGTTTATCTAAAGTTTGCGAAGCCCTTATGGCTGACCAAATTTCTACATTTCTAACATCTAATCAGCTTTTGTCCCCGCTCCAATCTGGTTTTCGTGCTGGCCATAGCTGCACGACTGCTACTCTGAAAGTACTAGATGATAAAAGAGGATTCTATGATGAAGAAAAAGTTACGCTACTTTGCATGCTTGATTTTTCAAAAGCATTTCACACTGTCATTAACAAAAACTTACTTAGCATTTAATCATGCAACAAGATATGTTATTTGTTTATCCAGGTTTGATCACTTGGCTGAGTTCAAGAACTGCATACTTGGGTGCGATATATTGAATTACTTAAATGCTCGGAATATCTTTATGATAAACTGCAATTTGGTCAGTCGCAAAGAAGTCAAGTGCTGCTCGTGCCTAATTTTAACTTTTTAAACTCAACACGATTATTTTTTATTAATGTCAGCAGATTATGGTATGCATTACCAACCAGCATTAGATCGATAATCGGAGAAGCAAACTTCAAACAAGTCATCTTAAAGCATTACTCCTAATAAAATTTTCGCAATTCTTAAATAAAATTAATTTCTCTGTTTTTCTCAGTCTCAAATGTATACCCTTCATTCTATACTTTTCCTCATTTATATCTTAAACTTTACTCATTTGTCAAAGTTTGTAATATGATTTTGTATCTTGTTTTAAATATTTTTTTCATCAATTTAACTTCATATAATATTTGTTAAAGAATGATAACTTTTGTATTAAACAAGATTTTCTTTGTACCTTAAAAGAACTAAGTTCTTAGTGTACTTACAATAATAAATAAATATAAAATAATAATAAAATAATAATAATAAATACGAAAAAAAAAACTTAATTTTAGATTTAAAAAATTTATTTTTTTGGCTGGAAAATTTATTAATAATCTAAAAAACTTAATTTCAAGGTTGCAAAATCTAAATAAAGAAGTCATTAAAGTCACACGCATGGCACAAAAAGCAGCATTAGTCGTTCGTAGGTCCAGTATGACACGTAATCGAGTCGACAATGTCGTTGATTGTGTCGTCAATGCTGCCACTGTCGGCAATTGTGTCATCATGCATGAAACACATTGACGACGACAACAACTTTACGCCATTCGTCACATTTTGTACATGTATTTCATATGTAGGTAAATTTGATGAATATGAAATAGAATTATTTCTATTTTGACAGGCGACAACTTTTACTCTTTCTTTGGTTAGAGAGAATGCCAAAAGCATTGTTTAGTTTATATTTTTTTTTTACTTGTGGGACGTGTTGCATTCGTCGTTTTTATAAATTTACTTTATATTGTATGTGAACATTTATTTGTATAAGAACAAGTATTTGTTTTATAATTTATTTAATACGAAATACGAAACAGTTTTTACTTAAAAACTCTCTTACTTACATTCAAAATTTTTCCCAACAGTTAAATCAGCAGTAACACCAACGGCGGCACTCGTCCTTCAAAACTTTTGCACAGCAAGACTGTATTCACAAATTCAAAGATTCACAGAATTAAGCCTTTAACGACTAGTTGTTCAAAATAAACAGTTCCAAAAAAAAACCAAAAGAACCTTGTCCCTAAATAGATTTGGCTGCATTTATTGGTCTGATGTCCTTTACACAAAGCCACACAAAATGTCATGAAACATACATAACATAAAAACTGTATTGCAGCTACAAGGACATAAGCTTCATTGACGCACAAGTGACGGCTTAATTTTGAGCATTATTTTTTTATATCAAATAGAGCTATACAAACTGGGAGAAAAGAATCAAACCACACCCAGCATAAAATTGGAGCAAAAGTTCAAGAATCACCGAAACAACATACTAGCTATGCTGCAATGACGTTGCAGCAAGAGTCCTTGTGAGTATGTTTATTGTTGTTGTGTTTTGTTTGTTTAAATTTTATAGCACCGCAAGCCAGCCATTCATGTCAACTAGGCTGCGGATTTTCATTCAAAACATTGTAGCTGAAGTGCGTCACTAAAATAACTGAGCTGATCTATCAAAAACTATAGCCCGGATGAAGTAATTGTAAACCTTAAACATTTTTAAATTATTTAAAGTCATAAATTATATTTTTTTATAATATTTTTTTCAATATTTGCAATATTGATAACACTTTTCATTTATTTGTGCTAATTCAACCATCTGAAACCACATTCACTATTGAATCATATAATTTGAGTATTTTTTCTTACACGTATCTATCTATGTATATTCGAACTGTTCTTTCTCAATGAATGTTTTCAGCACGTCCGTCATCAATGCTGCCTCTGCAACAGCGGCAACAGCGAGTTCAATGGCTTCAATTTGACACACTTTCCAGTCTTGGTATTACCGCATTTTCACCTAACCATGTTTTGAGTTTTACCACCCTCAACCCAGCTGTGCTCTACAGCGCGCTATTATTTTCCTCTCTCTCACTCCCTCATCTCATTCATATATTTTTATACATTCTGAGATTCTTGATGAACTCATACAAGCACGGACCTAGGTAACATTCCATTCAATTGTTCGTTTATTCGTGCTCCTTCTACCATTTCTACTGCGTTACCAAATTTCAGCCCATGGCAGCCCGTATTGCATGAGCTTCTTTAATGTTTGTAGCATGTGGAATTCATTCTGCACACCCGCTGTCTGCGCTGAGTGTTTCATGAATGAAAGCTGCGTCCCTTGAATGGAACTTTCCATGAATAGGTTGCACTTTTGCAGTGATGCTAGTGCGCAGGACTTCTAGGTCAATATCCTTGAGTTAGGTCAATCCATGGTAATATGGCGTTATTTTCTGACTGGGATAACATAAAAATATCTTTTGTACTTTTTTTTGTGGTTCAGGGTAAATTCTGACACCGACTGCGTTAAAAATACTCGATAACCTGGTTTACATTCTAATGACGTCATTGGCAATTGTTTGACAGAATTTATTAGTATAGGTAGGTATAGCTTTGCCTTATGGACCCATTCAAAAACTGGGTCAAATGAAGCTGTATCAGTATTCGTTGAATAAGTTTTAAAGTAAACAAAAATGACATGAATGCCTATTTTAATGGGAAAAGCCATAAATAGCTTAAATAAATGCTATCCTGGGAAAAACAAAATTATTGTTAATTTCGTAGTGTGTCCTACACTATACAGCGGTAGCAAACGCTCCTCTTTGTAGCTAGGAGGAAAAAATCAGAAAAATAGGTGTCTTGCATTTTTATTCAAAACATAAATATTTCTACATTTATGACCAAACTTAATAGCTTTTTGCAAACAAAAATAAAAATAAAATGTCCTTCTTGCTATTAGCTATAAATTTTGCCATTCAGTCACACCTAAAAATTTATGAGCATCTAAAGTAAAAAAAAATACGCTATTGTTTTGAAAAATTCAACTTTTAAGATTATTTTCGCAAAAAAAAAACCAAATTCTTCATTTTTTCATGATGCAGTTTTTTTACTTTTTACTTGATTTAGCGGTTATTCCTTGTCGACACAGATATATTTACTAGGTTATTACGAATAGCATGGCTATTATTTGGTAAATTGATAAAATTTTGGAAAATTCACTTGATAATGCTTGATAGTATAATATAAAGTGGAATATACCTGATAGTATAACATATTATTTTGACCCAACTAGAGAAGAGTTCGCAGGTAACGATTACTATTTTCAAACTGTTATCGTTCTTTGTGTCATGGACTAGAACCCTACCGATACGAAATATGATCTTATTCTTTCAAATGTTTTCTAAGAAGATAATGAAGTCTGCATATGCATGTTGATTACAACTGAATGGTACAGTCAATACTTCCACCTCAGTATTGCCCCTTATACACAAATTAAACCTGATCCTACTTCGAAGTAGTTGCGTTCAAGATCCAACGCTGTAAAATTTCATGCTATTTCAGAGAAATTTATAAACAGTTTTTTACTTTTTCAAGCAGTACCTACAATTACTTTTCTTCTTTTTAAAAGCACATATAGGAACCTCTACCCATTTACGTAAAGATTCCACTTTATTTTGAAATACACTGTATAATTTTCAGTTAAGATAGTACACTCATCGAAAAAAAAACCCACGCACTGAAAAATTTTCTAATATTCCGCTTATGAACTGAAATCATTTCTTCCAAAATTGTGTTATGGCAACTCTGTTTTCGGTTTTTATTTCACACACTTTTCTACCGTTATTCGTCAAAATTTTTAACGCGACACGTGTTTTTATCGGCAGTTTCAATCACATTATTTCAGTGAGCAGTGAGAAAAAGTAAAATTTACGACCGTCTTTTGATAACCTCGTTGACTCGTTTGGGCATTAATTCAAATAAGCGTTTGAGGTAATTTTCATCAATTTCGTTATACTACAAGTCTTCTATGACTTGTGTCATGTTTTTGTGGCTTGTTGGCCGTTTTTCTCTAATTTTTTCCCCCATATAATGCCAGCAGTTCTCAATGGGGTTGAGATCTGGACTGTTACCTGGCCAAGAAAGAGACTCAGACTAAAGAATTATTTTCTTGTGTTACCTGAAAATATTTATAATGAATCAATTATTAAAAAATATTAAAATTTTTTTTATATTTCAGTGCATTCCTAACCATTTTGGCTCTATGACAAGGCGCCGAGTCATCCTGAAAGCAAACATTTTGGGTATGTTCCGATAGTTGCTCAATTGTCGGGATAACTCCATCTTTTAAAATTTCTATATATTTTGCACCATTTACGGTTCCCTGCAGAATAATTAAATGCCCAACACCGAACTTGGTTTGGCACCCCATACCATTAAATAAGGTGAATGTTTTACAGTGGGCAAAACACAATCATTAGAAAATCACTCCCCTTTTCTACGCCGAACTGTGGCATTTCCGTCGGGTCCAAATAAATTAAATTTGGATTTTTTGGAAAATATAAGATTTTCCCATTGCGGGATTGACCACGTTTGGTATGTTTTTGCCCACTGGTGGCGCTGTTTCCTCATTTTTGAATTGAGCAACGGCTTTTTAGCAGGGCGACGTGCTCGTAATCCCCTGTTATTCAAAACATTTTGAATAACAGTTGCTTTGTGAAATGTTGAATTTGTGCTTCCAGTATGTTGGAATCGATCAGATACACATATTCCTTTGATTTGACGTTCGTAACTTTCTGTTATCGTTTTCGGGCGCCCACTGCCCTTTTTCCGATCTAATGTTTTAAATATCGAATAATTTTAAGTAACATTACGTACACTCCAATCACTAATTCGCATTTGTCGTGAAATTTTCCGTTTGGACACCGTATTTTTAAACAAAGCAATGATTTCAGCTTTCTTTTCTATAGACAAAGTCATCGTAAATTTTACTTTTTCTCACTGCTCTCTGAAATAATGTGATTGAAACTTCCGATAAGAACACGTGTCGCGTTAAAAATTTTGACGAATAACGGTAGTTGCCATAACACAATTTTGGAAGAAATGATTTCTGTTCATTCTGCGGAATATCAGAAAATTTTTCAGTGCGTGGGTTTTTTTTTCGATGAGTGTAGGTGAAAGAAATAATACCGATTGTTTAAACTGAAGCACCCCGAAGTTTGTTGATTTGACGTAATAGAATTCCACCTAGGTACCAAATTGAAAACAGAAAAGTTGACTCTCTTAATCAGGGGCGCAACCAGGAATTTTTTTTGGGGGGGTTTTATCAAATGTAGAACTTATAAATAAAAACAATTTTACGTAATTATAGCTGCTGTGTTGTAACGGTTAGTGCGTTCAATTTTTCACTTATGGTTCCTAGTTCTAACTTCAGGCATGGCCAGCACTATATTTTTTCCCCTATTGGATCCCGAGTATACCACACATTCATAAAAAATACTTATCTTTCTCCGATGAAAAATTTTTTATTTTCGAAAATAGCATCTCTTTTTGAAATAAAATGTTCTTCAATTAGAATAAATTTTCACTTTTTCGAAGAAATATTTATTCACTTTTGGGAAATGGAAATATTTCATATCTCTAATAATGATAAGTATTTATATCGCACTAAAAAATTCTCATTTATAGAGAAAAATTTGTGGAAAATACAAATTGTTCCTATATTTTGATAAAAAATTCACTTTGCGAAGTATTTACTTCAATAAAAAGACATCTTTTCTCAAAAATAAAAAAGTCTTATTCTATAAAAACGATGTATTTTTATTAATCTCTCTTTGTCATGGAATCTTTATATCATTTTTAGGGCATTTTAAGGGATAGGATGATGTTAGGGTATCACATTTAGAGAAAAGCATTCTCTAGAGCAAATTCTATAACATTTTTCTCTAAATATGATGCATTTTCTTATAAAATTCTTATAAAAGATTTACAATCTTATAAATTTCTGACGACTTGGGATGAAAAACAAAGTCTGAATTTGAAAAAATCGTTTGTGTCCTTCGCCACCAAAATAGCTGATGAAATTACATGTAAAATCGACTTTTATAGCCTTATTCATAATCTTCCATTCGATTTTCAAAATCAATTTCAAGTAAACCCTTAAACATTGTGAAAATATTATCCGATTTTAATGAATGAGGGCTCTTTGGAAAAGTGTAGAAATGACCTATCGTTAAAAGGTGTAGTAAAGACTTATCGTTTAAAATATATTATTTCGATTTAAGTCAGCATTTGCTCATTGGATAATTAATACCGTATTACTATAATATGTCACTGGGCATGAATATGTCAACAGAAGAAAAATCAAACCAACATCTTTTTACATAATAAGCCATTATTCCTTAATATCGGATAATATTTTACAATTTAGAGAAATTTTTTCAGTCAGTTTTGAAAGTCAATCGGAAGTATTTTTCGGTGGCAATTGACTCAACCAATTTTCCTCAAATTCAGACTTTCTTATTTTGTCTTACTTTTGAATTAATTTTTTCCAAATATTTCAAGTCGCAGTTGTGGGTTCCATGCTAAAAGTTGAAAAGAAAACTCAAGTCGAAGTATTGCTAACAACCCCTCAAGTGATCAGAATCAGAACATAACAAAAATTAAAAATGTGTAGTAAGTCGGATCGAAATTTCAATTTCACTAGACACCGACTCAAAAGTTAGAGGGACTCTTAAAAACAATTTTGGTATAATTTTGTTTGGATCGGAGAAATCCCCATGAAGCGGTATTGGTTCTTCTGAACTAATAAACTTTTTTTCTACAGATTTTTTTCGTTTTCTTTTTTTTTCTTTATTTTTTCTTCATTTTTATGGTACACATTATTAACTTAAAAGATATTTTAAATTTTTTGTCTTTTCAAACTCTTTTGAGACCCCAAAAAATCGATATTTCATCATTTCCGAAAAGAGGTTGTTTTGAATACCTGTACAATATATATTTTTCACGATATTTACATGTATTTAAATTTATTGGAAAATAATTGAGCTGTTCTTTCCATTGTATGGTGCTGTTTAACCAAAACTAAGTGCCACAATTATATAAAATGTGAGAAATCGATATTCAAAAGCTTCCTTCAGCTCAATTATTATGGCATTGCCATAATTTCTGTTCGATTATGGCAAATCTTGTTGGGTATATATATATTAGTGGGTACATATGGGTTTTTATGTACGCAAAATGTACGCCAGATAGCGCTCCATTACAAAATTCATGATTTTCGATTATATATTTTTTTAAACACAATTTTGATTAAACCAGACCATACAATACACCAAAAGAAAAAAAGAGCTCAATACTTTTCCAATAAGCTTTAAGACATGTGAATACCAAGAAAAATACATTTTTTAAAAATGTTTAAAAAAACATTTTATACTATTTTAGAGTACCTCTTACTTATGAGTCGGTATCCGGCTAACTTTATTTTCTCTATACAAAATCGATCCGGCTTAATGTGCAGTCTAAAAGAATAAAATATAACTAATTTAGTAGATTATTCATCAACCAGAATCAATTTCAAATATACATTTGGGACTTTCACTCATTTCATAAGACGCGTGATTGCTTTTCATGTGACTCACTTTGATGAAATCCATTTTGCTTAGAACTACAATAATTTTTTGGGGGGCTTAAACCCTGAAACCCCCCTTTGGTTGCGCTAATGCTCTTTATATATGTGAGTTCTTATAAGATACAAATGGTTTTTTTTTTATTGTAAAATGATTTGATTTTGTACGGAATATTGCATCTAACATTCCATACAAGGGAAAATTTTATTTTAAATAGGCACTTTCCGAACCATTTGATATATTCAATACAAGGTCAAATCCTTTTATAAAAAAAAAAAATAAGCAAAGCGGTCTTATTGAAATAAGAACGACGCCAGTCAAAGTGCTTTCAAGGCCTGAAATGGCCAATTCGTCTATTTTATTATTTTCACAAAATCTTTATGAGAATTTAAGCAATTTTAGTTAAAATTTTGCAATTTTCGAAAAACATCGACATGTTAAAATTGTCTTTAAGGAAAAAAGAATTTGTTTTAAGAAAAATTTATTAAACAAATCTTTAAAACTTTAATTTATAGCATTTAAAGGATTATGGTATTATTTCCATTTCAATTGTGTCCAAGTTGTCGACAAATTGTTAACCACGAGCAGAATTTGTGACATATTTTGAAAATTTGTAAATGACAACCTATTTTGAGCTTTCGAATATGACAAGCTACAAAAAAATTCGTATGCATCATTTATTTACCAATGGATTAATGGTATGTATTAAGGTATCACTCCACATTATAATAATGACATAATTTTTTATATTCTTTTAAAAAGGTCTAAAACTGATGCATCTATTGCCCAGTCTCTCGTTCTAGTAAGGTTATTCAAATTGTAAAAAAATTAAGAGGGAATTTTGAAGTCTTCAAATATCATTTACAGTTATTTTTAAATATTTTGATTTGACTATTTGACTGATAAATATTTGAAACAAAAGATACAAAATTTGGCGATATTTTGTTTAATGATCTCTTAATTATAGCTCCACTACAACACATAAAACGATAGTAATTGATATACCGTTGGAACATTCCATATTTTCTCTAAAATACAAAATTTAATTTTTTATCTTATGATGTGTTGTTTAGATTCTGGATTAATAAAACTAGACAAGTATAAAAAGTGTAAAACACCTTGTATCTTGAAATTCCTAACACAACGGTAAAAATTGAGTACAGATTTGGAATCAGCGTTAAAAGCTGATATATATTGGGTTTTCCGGATCCTACATTTTTAGACTAGTATTATTTATTCAAGCATGTCTGAATTTTAGAGCACTGCTATTATTTTGACCACAGCTGTATATCAGATTTGTCTACGTTGTGCTATTTCTATGACCAACACTCTAAGTTGTATACCACTGTAGGTCGTAGAGTATTCATTTCTCATCACTTGCGCAGAAAATATTTCACTATCAGATTTCTTATAATAGTTTTTGAAGCTCATAAAGTTACTAACCACTTCTTCAAACTTATTCAGGATAATGAAGCAACAAAAGCGACAGATTGTTTAATTTCAGCACTTTTTATTATTTAGATTTGATTTTTTTGTTTTTCTATATTTTTTAGACAGAATTAAGAATATTTTTTTATAATTTTATTGTATTTCATGACAGCTTGTTGAAGGTTAAGTTTGTAAATTTCTGTAAAAATGTTGATATTAATTATAATAGAAGCATTGAATTTATATTCTCTGCAATAAGCTGAGATAATTGTTGTTTTTTTGTTTTTTTTAATAAGAATTAAAGCTAAAAAATTCGAAATGAAATGAAAAGGGGAAAAAGCACTATAAGGAAACGGCAAAACTATAACGATAGGGCGGATAAATTAAAGGTGCGTGGCATGCAGCATGCGTCAGCAACGGCTAGTTAAAAGTTTACAAAATCTCAAAAAGCTTCTTCAGTTCAACCATCAGCGACCAGTCAGCCTTAATTAAATCATCACGGAAATAGTCCTTGCAAGCATCGATGCTCTGGCGGGAGATCTGCAAAGAGTAAAAATGGAAGCTATTAAAATTTATAAGAAACAATTTTATAATAAATAATTTATTGATACGTGTCAAAGCGAAGGCTTTTGTGTGACAGAGTTTTGAATGCAAACATTCTAGCAGTTCTAGACTTCGATTGACTGACTGGCTAGCTAGCTGATCACATGACAGCCAACAGACGCCAAACGACACTCGCCGCATATCAATTAATTAATTCAATAAAATAATAAATTGCTTAAAATAAAAGGCAAAAACATGTAAGACGAAATATAAAAAAGAAGACAACAGCAGTTTTTAATTGCGAATTTTAACGATTATTGGCAGCACTGAACAGATATGGAGGAGATACTTAAGAAAACATCCTCGGTTGGGTGCTCAATAAACAAAGCTGGCTTGGTAATGGTGCAATGGCAGGTTTAATGGATTCATAAGTTATGGTTTTTTTTTTTTTTGTTTTTTGCTTTGTTCTTTTTTTTTGTGTTTCTTAAAGTGCGTTATATGGCCAAAAATAAAAAGAATTAAATTAAAACAAGAGATATTTTTATTGAAATTTTATTTTAATTAATTTAAGAGCTAAGCCGGATCCCACCACTTGTTGGGATATCTATAGAATTGATCATAACTGATGATTCCGCTTGTGGTTTGAAGACGGCAGCATTAGCACGCACTGCTACTGTCTGTCCATCAGTTCGTTCATCTGACTGTTCGATATGTCTAGACGAAGGCACATTCATTGGTGGAATAATAAAAAGTATTGTGGAATTTTTAATTAAAGGTGCAGTCAATATGCAAGGCTCCAAAAAAGGATTTGATGGAGTTAAAAATTATATAAGTGAAGTTATTCAGCCGAATCATGAAACATTTTCTCTCGGGAGTTGTAAATGGAAGTTTCCGGTTTAAAGATAGCACATAAGATTTCTTGATTTTTTATTTTACACTCATGAATATTGGCGGCTGAAAAATTTCCAAAAATTATTTTAACTTTATCTTAAAAACGCAAACTCCTATTTACAACTACCGGGAGAAAATGTTTAATGATTGGGCTGATTAGTTTTATCTGAATACGACAGATATTAAAAGTTTCACAATTCCTAAAACTGAAACAGTAACTAATAAAATTTTCCAAAGAGCAGATAAGACAAAACAATATTTAGGTACTCAAAATTACTCGTTGATACTTGGTATTTTTTAAGTTGTTTTGGATAGAAAAGAAGAAAAGCATTCTTGTAGGCCAAAAGTACTTTAAGTAATAGCATGGAATTTAAAAATTATTATTAAATTGTGTACATAAAAAAAAAGCAAAGAGCACATAATCAATGATATAACGCCTAAAAATTTTTCATTCTTATAAATATTCGTACTTAATTCTGAGATATTAACTCTGAAATAATTTTATATAGTTAAGTTTCTAAAGCAGTTCAACACTTGCTGTGTTCCAAAATAAATACAAAATCAATTTTCAAACTATAAAATCTATTTAAAACATAATTAAGATTTGAGCCATCAGCAAAATTCGAACAAATCCAATTAAACTTTCGACAAAAGATATGTATCTCAAAGCTACGTATATTCGAGATATACGTAGCTAAAATAAATAAACTTTTTCATGCTGTTAAAGCAAACATCCTGTCACAAGGGAAGTTTGCCTCTTCCCTCGCCATCATCAACATCATTTTATGCTGACGCTTCACAGAAGCGCTATTCACGTCAAGCTAAAATGGTTGGTTCAATGCTCCAAATAAACGAAACCTTGATGACGTCAATAGCTGTTTCCATGCTGCTCTTTATATACATACATACTCTTCATGTCACATTGAAGCTTTATCTTAGATTTCAAGTTGAAAAGACAACAATTATAACAACAAAAACACCAACATATTTTCTTGCTCTAAGCCAAGCATAACAAAGAAATTAAAATACTTTGTTTTATTACACAGAAATAGCTTAAATTACTAACATATTTTGCTTGTTAGAGTGTCTGTTTGTATGTGTGTATGTGTGTGTGTGTAGATATTTTAAACCCACACCCCCAACAACATAAACAGCATCCACGTTTAGCAGCCATTGCATTCACTGCCGCAACGTTGGCGGGCGCCTCAAGGACTTTTAACCCTGTCAAGTGTTATTCACCCCGTCGCTAAGCTGTTGGCTTCTTCATTGCTTGCTGCTGCACAAACTATTTCCGGACCTAAGTCAACTTCGTCTACCCATCATCCCATCACCCCCAAAGTTAAGTGGATTCAAAGCGCAACCAAACTTAATGATGTTCACTTTTTGTAACATCTTTTTCCAAACTTCAGCTGCACTAACCCGCCCGCCCTTTGCTATTTTCATCGCTTGCCACGCGCGTCATAAAACGCAGTTGTGGTTGTGGTTGTGCATCTTGCTGACGTCATTGCTTACCTTCCGCACTCATTTTGAGTGCACTGGCATCAGTGAGTTCCTCTTGTTATTGTAGTCTGTTGCTTCAAAAAAACAAAAAAAAAAACATATGACCCAGTTTTTGATTTTGACCTCAATTTTACAAGCAAAGCACACTATATTGGCCGGCTAACGTGACGTCATTGCTGCAAATTGTTGAATATGTAGTTGTGTTTGTTCTTTCTAATTTTAAATTTAAACATGCTCATTGAGCTATTTTTAACTTCACGCATTTTAGTTACTAGTTATGCATGCATGCATAGTTGTTGGACATAAGAATAAATCAAGCAAAACTGAAGCAGCGCTCAAGTTTCTGCAGTTTAGGGCTGCTTGCCTTGACTATTTGTCCTGGTTGACATTTTCAATCTTCTTTTAAAAAAATCTTGTGAACAGCCCTACACATTATCTATGGCATTAATTAATTTTCTTACTTCATTATATTTTTCAGCTCAAAGTCTTTTGCTCAAAATGGCTAACGTTTCGAAGACCAACTTCTTATGGCTCGTGATGTAAGTAAGAAAACGAAACGGAAATGAATTAAAACTGCTATATGTGAACAAGGATAATGACACCTGAAATGTAGGTGAATAGTTTTCCAACATAACTTGAATCAAATAATTGAACTGACACACCCATTAACACAAACGAAACTGTACTCTATAATCGCCTAAACTCTTTCACAAACTTTTAACGACTTTACAGGAGAAGCTGATTAAATCTGATTATTTAACAAATCTTTAAGATTATAAAGTAATTTTTTCTATAGCACTTGGTTAACTACTCTTCAAACTGAGTCCCGAATTGGTGTAATTTATTCAAAAATCATGAATTAAATCACAAGTAAAATAAACTTTACTTGTTATATGTATTATCATAATAACCATCTTTTTTATATATACTAGTAAACCTGTTGCCGGAATTCGAGCAATTCAATAAAAATTAAGTGTTAGAAACATTATAGACGTTTAATATATGATATTCTATTCAAGAAGCTATAACGATGTATTCAGTCTCAATTATGACTTGTATGATCTGACTCTAAATTTTTTAATATAACTGTCAAAATACGAAGACGAACTTACACTAATATAACTATTGAGACAAACATTATTACTATTCGAAAACATCGCAGCTTAACTCTTCCAGCTATAAATAACTAATTTAAAAAAAACGCAGTAAAAAGATTTAAGAAATAATACTAAGATATATTTCAGAAATTAATAAAAGGTACTTACAGAACACCTACAAAATCGATTTATAACACATTTAGATGAAAAAACAGCAAAAAAACCCAAAAAAACCGTTAAAATTTGACCGAGTTGTTTGCTCGGAAAGTTTAATTTTTAATTTTGGAACTGCATTTTTCGGACAATTGACATTTGAGGAATGCAGAAAAGATAATTTTGGTTAAAAATTTGTAGTTTCGAAAAAAATTCAAATTCGATCAACTCATAAGCTCTTCTCAAACTAAATTTCAAATCGATAAAATAACGGATTTTTGTACAAAAATTTTATTTCTGTTTTAACCTTTAACTACTGTGGTGGTGGTAAATTCTACCCTCTTTAATTAAATTTTTTAGTTTTATGAAAAGTGAATATGAAATAAAATCCTTGTTTTGTTTGACTAGAAGTTTGATTTCTTTATTTTATTATTTTATTCGTTTAAAAATGTGTCATTTAATTCCAATTAAAAGCAAATATATAAAAAAAATTTTTTTTATTGGCAAAATTTTCTAAAAATTTAAAAAGTGGTAAAATTTACCACCACCATAGCATATACGTCAAAATATTTCACCTCAGTAGTTAAAGGTTAAAAGGTTGGGAACCCCCTGAAGCGAAATCACAATTTTTAAAAGTGGTTTGCACATCTACAGCCTAAACCTGATTTAATGACATCTGAATCGATAAAATCGGTCCATTGGTCTGGGAGGAGTTAAAGTCACAAAAAAAAAACCTTAGCCTTTTAATTATATAGATTGGCAGGATTATTAAAACGGATTCGTGGCTATAACTTTTAATTGGTTGTAGCTATAATGCAATTTTTTTCAAATGTATTGTTTTTGAAGCTTGTTGAAGATTTAAAAAATATAACAACAACATTTAAAAAAAAAAAATTTCGATCAAAAAATCAAAGGTAGCCTTGTTTTTCGTTGGCACATAATATTTATTAATTTTTCTATCAAACAAAAACAAATTCGTCTTAAATAAACTATATATAATGAAAAAAAAATCAAAAATTAACATTTTAATTTTTTTTATTTTTACAACAAAAACAATTTTTAATACATTTTTTGAGAAAACATTCTTTTTATTGGACTCTTTTTAAAGGCAATGATTAAAATATAAATATTACAGTAACGGTAAAAAATTTGTAATTTTTTTAAAAGTCAATTAATTGCAATTAAATACAAAAAAGAAATAAATGAAATTTTTTAAAAAGTGACAGAGATATTCGCATCCAAATATAGAACTTTAAATTTCAGAGAGTTTTTCTCTGTCTTGGCGTTTAATAAAAATACACGTTAAACAACTAAAGACAATTTTAAGAAAATTCATTAAAAATACATTTGGCAAGATAATTACCGTAATTACCAAAATATTTCAAAGAAAATTAAACAAACATTTAGAAAAACAAAAAAAATTTGAAAACCGTTAAAATTTGACTGAGTTGTTTGCTCGGAAAGTGGAATTTTTAATTTTGGAACTGCATTTTTCGGACAATTGACATTTGAGGAATGCATAAAAGATAATTTTGGGCAAAAATTTTTAGTTTTGAAAAAAAATCCAAATTCGATAAATTCATAAGCTCTTCTCAAACTAAATTTCAAATCGATAAAATAACGGATTTTTGAACAAAAATTGTATTTCTGTTTTAAAAGGTTGGAAACCCCCCTGAAGCGAAATCACAATTTTTAAAAGTGGTTTGCACATCTACAGCCTAAACCTGATTTAATGACACCTGAATCGATAAAATCGATCCCGTGGTCTGGGAGGAGTTGAAGTCACGTAAAATAACGCCAAAATAATGAAATAGGAAGAGAAGGCCATGTAGAAATTATTATTTTTTTTTAAAATAAATGCCGGGTTTCTCAAATAGCTTTTTTCTATGAGATCGTGTGTTTTTGTACTGCAGCCCATCTGTAAAGCGGCCCTTCATAACAGCACATGGAGGTGCTGCCATAACAGCAGCAACAATTGTCTAGGACGTTAAGGACAGATTATAGAAAATCATAATCAGCGACACTGCAATGTTTTAGAACATAATTAGCCTTTTAATCTATTGTCAATAGGAGGAAGAGAATCGATCGCCTTCCCAAACGACTATGTAAACAAGCATCCAGAGTTATAGGAGAAGATAATTTTTTCTTAAGAGAGGTAATTCTGCATTTACGGCATAAAGGGATGAGGGAAGTTGTTTTGAAGAAAACCATGAACTGCTTATAATGAGGAGAAACTTGCGGCAATCGTTAAACATGGTGGCGGTGGAATAATGATTAGCGGGTTTAGGGGCGCAACCAGGAATTTTTTTGGGGGGGGGGGGGGTTTTATCAAATGTAGAACTTATATATAAAAACAAGTTTACGTAATTACAGCGGCTGAGTTGTAGCGGTTAGTGCGTTAAATTTTGGCACTAATGGTTCCTTGTTCAAACTTCAGTCATGACCAGCACCATATTTTTTTTTTTTTTTAATTAAAACTGTCAGGACATTCTACCCGTACAGAAGGTGAACAGCACTGGTAGCGGTCGTTTTAAAATAAACTGGCTTCAACGTTGTTTAGGATCTGTTCGGCCAAAATAATTTGCAAGCACCAGTTGTAGGCTGTTTAATGGATTTTTTCTTGTTTGGCAGTTGTACGAAGGTTATAAGGCTTGAGCTAAAATATTTTCATTTTTACTCGGGTCCCAATAAGGTCAGCAAAAATTCAATATTTTTCTCCCCACACATTCAGAAAAAAATACCTACCTTTCTCCGATAAAAAATTTCTCTATTTTCGATAATTCAATTAAAATAAATTTTCACATTTTCAAATAAATATTTCTTCACTTGTGCGAAATGAAAATATTCCAATGTCTCTTATAATGATAAGTATTTTTCTCGCACAAAAAAATTCTCATTTATAGAGAAAAATTTAAGAAAAATTAAAAATGTTTAATAAATTTTGATAAAAAATTCATTGTGCGAAGTATTTTCTTCAATAAAATTAAATCTTTTTTCAAAAATAAAAAAGTCTTATTCTCTAAAAACGATATATTTTTATATATTTCCCTTTTTCATGGAAGATTTTTATCATTTTTAGGGATTTTTTAGTACCATATTTACAGAAAAGCATACTCTGGAGCAAACTCTATAACATATTTCTCTAAATATTATGTCTTTTTATTTATTCCGAGAAACTTTTTACTGAGTGCAGTGAAAATTTTTCATACATACATCACTTCGTTGTAAAAATACCCAATTGGCTGGCATTAGCTTTAAAATTCGTCCTTTATAAAGGACTGAATATAGTGTGCACTAATTATGCTCAATTCCGAAAGTAAAAACCGCTAAATTTCTAAGACGTTGGGATGAAAAACAAAGAGTCTGAATTTGAAAAAATCGTTTGGTATTACTTGTCCAATGCGCAAATGCTGACGAAATTGAAATAATATATTTTTAACGATAGGACTTTCCTACACTTTTCCAAAATCGTTTAATATTTGCGCAATTTTGAGGGATTTTCATGAAACTGATTTTGAAAATCCAATGGAAGATTATGAATAAGGCGTATAACTATATTATGTCACTGGATGTGCGAACAGAAGAAAAATTAAAACAACATCTTTTTTTCCTACAAAGCCATAATTCCCTAATATCGGATAATATTTAAAAATTTAGAGAAATTTTATGAAAGGGATTTTAGAAACTACGATGGAAAATTAGAAATTGTAAATTTTTTCTCCACTTTCGGAAGTCAATCGGAATTATTTTTATAATGAATCACATGACTTCACTATAAACTTAATTCTGTAGAGTTTGTGTTATCGATGTTTAAAACAGGACGAAAAATAACAATTTAACGGGAAATTTCTTTGATTTTTTCAGTGGCGAGTGACTCAACCGATTTTTCTCAAATTTAGGCTTTTTTACTATGTCTTACTTTTGAATTAATTTGCTTCCAAATATTTGCATACCCAAGATAACCAAAAAAACTAAAGATTTTCATGGCACACTAACAAAATGTTGGAAATTTTTTGTGTTTACAAATTCTATTCAGACCCCAAAAATCCATATTTTGTCATTTTCGAAAAGAGGTTATACGTGTACAATATTTATTTTTCATGATATTCACATGAATTTAAATTTATTGGAAAATTATTGAGCTCTTCTTTCCATTGATATATCGTATGGTGCGGTTTAACCAAAACTAAGTGCTACAATTATATAAAATGTGAGAAATCGATATTCATACGCTTCCTTCAGCTCAATTATTATTTAATTGCCATAATTACGGTTTGATTTTGGCAAATTTTGGTGGGTATATATATATTAGTGGGTACATATGAGTTTTTAGGTACGCAAATTGATTTCTTTTAACCAGTTTTTAGTTAAATGTGCGCCAGATAGCGCTTCAGTACAAAATTCATGATTTTCGAATATTTATATTTTTTAACACTTATAAAAAATGCATTTTTCATAGTACTCAGTTTTGATTAAACAACATGATACGATTCACCAAAAGAAAGAAGAGCTCAGTTCTTTTCCAGTAATATTAGATGCATTTGAATATCAAGAAAAATAAATTTTTTAAAGGTGTTTAAAAAAAAATATTTTCTAGTTTTTTGTTTAAACCCAAAAACCCCCAACCTTTGGTTGCGCTTATGAGCGGGTGCATGGCTGAAAGTGAGGGGGTGCGATAAAACCATGCGAGATAACGCCATATGGCTTTATCTCCCATCGCATTGAGAGATAAAGCCATATGGCGTTATCTCCCATCGTATTGAGAGATAATGACATATTTTATTTTTGGCAATTGAGAGACAAAACCATATGGCGTTATCTCTCAATTCATTGCTGTTGCATTGTTATGTAATATTGAAGTAATGTTTAGTTTTTTTTTTTTTTTAATTTAAATCATATTCCTGAAGAATATTTAGATGCTTCAAATGAAAATGATGCTCAAAAGGAAAATTTTTTAGTTTGAAATAAACATTAAAAAAAACTAAAACTTTCTTTTCTTTTTAAAAAATGGTTAGTGGGAAATTCACAACAATTATTACCTTTTCAAATGATTTCTAATCATAACAATTCCTTTTTTTTGTCAGTGAAATATAATTAGCTATTTATCCTTTTACAGAATTTTTACACCTCAATTAGAACATTCTGTAAAAGGGAAAATCATTAGCTTTTGTTTTTTCAGTGAAAACTAAGGATTTTCTCAATGAAACGTTTGAGGTTTTCTTTTACAGAGAAAATTGTTATTAGATTGGCTCTCAGATTCTCGGCTATAAGAAACATTACCAAAATAAACCTTTTAAAATAAAATATCAAATGAGATATAAAGCCATGTGAGATAACGCCATATGGCCTTATCGCTCTTTGTGATGGGAAATAAAGCCATACAGAAATTTTGACAAAAATATGGCTTTATCACTCTTCGAATTGAGTTATAAAGCCATATGGCGTTATCTCGCATGGCTTTATCGCACCCCCCCGCTGAAAGTGGTGTAGGCCAATTGTAGTTTATGGAAACTCTTATAAAAAATTAAAAATTTAACAATTAAATAAACAAATTTAAAACAGAGTGCTGAAAAATTGGGTTTGGAGAATGAAGGGGTTATACTTCCAAAAGAACCCACAGCACACTTCGAAGATTTTAAAACTATAGATGCTTTATAGTGTCCCATCAATGTTATTCGGTGACGAATTTTCTTCAATATATTCTACAAGTTCTCGATCGGATTTAGGTCGGGCGACGGTGGTGGCCAATACAAACAATTTGTACCTTTACAAAATCTATTTTGTGCCCTATTTTTGGGGTCATTATCTTGCATAAATATGGTATTGCATAGTTCACATTCTATTTCACAGTTGACAGCTGAAGTTGCTAATGCTGGACAGGCCAATATAATTGTATCAGATATTCTACCTTTCAGTGCTCTCAACGAGACTATAATTGTGTATAAGTCTAAGGCTAACATCAAAGTAGCCCCCTTTAAACACCTTAAAATCAATAAATGCGTCCAAAGCTTACAAAGCAATATGTGAATTGTACCATCGAATTGTAGAAACTTGATGCATTGTCAGATGAATGAATAAAAAATGTAAATATGTGAATTGTACCATCGAATTGTAGAAACTTGATACATTGTCAGATGAATGAATAAAAATGTTTTGGGATGTGAGGGACTGATTTGGTCTTCATATCGCAAAAATAAAGCCATTACTTTTCGAAATATTCAGGACATTACATTACAATTTGGAGAATAATCATTAATTATATGGTGATGTTTTCAAGGAAATGAATTTCTAAAGGAATAATTATAGCAGAACACTTAATTGATGATGCTTAAAACTGATGAAACGTGATTAGATCAAAATGGGTAACCTTCGCGCAGACTATTGATCAATATAAGATTTATCCTTTGATCACTCTTGGTTGTTACACGAAGTCTATTCGAGCATATTAGAACGACATCTGTAGAATGCTGATGACCGACCATTGAGAGTTTGACTGATGTCAGAGTGAACCTTAAAAGCGAGGCGATGTTGTAACGCTACAAAGCTTTACCTGTGTTTTTCTATGAAAAAATCAAAAGGTGTCAGAGTAAAAGCGATGCTATAAGCTACATGCAACTACTTTGAAAGCTTTAAGCGTTCAATAGATGTTTGCAATGATTTGTTTGAAAATTGAAATATAAAACTGAGTGATTCAGCAATTCTAGTAAGCAAGTATCGCTTTGCTTGTGGCGCTCTCTCTGACATCAGCCTTAAGTTCTTCCTTCGTGCTAAGATTTAAATTAGATTAAAATTATATAAAAATAAATTTTTATACATGAAGATATTGTGTTATTTTATTAGATGTGATATGCAATCAGCCTAGTGTTCGCTCCTATTCCACTATAAATGGGCTACTCTGCCTTTGAAAGTTATATAAATTACGACATCTTGATTTCTGTTGTTAGAAATCCTTTGGGAATATATAGGTGGCAATGCGGTGGCACATATAGTATACATTTGTAGCCAAAGTTTATCTAAATAACATAAGGCGCTTAAACGTTGCCCACTCTTAATTTAATTAATTTTAAGGGTAATCAAAACTTTTTATGTATAAAAAAAAAAAAAGAGTTAATGCAAAAACTCTTTTTTTTTTTACAAAAAACTGTATTGAGATTAAAGTTAGGTGGATTCAAATTTAGAGCATAAGAAACTATATAAATATGCTTCATCGCAAAACCTTAAATAAGCAGGAGCTTAACCAACAAACATTTAACTTAACTCAAGCCACAATTGTTACTTACCTTGCTAATCAGCATATCGTCCGCCTCAAAGTGTCGACCAAACATTTTTGGTGATTCACCAGGGATCGGTTCAATCTTAATGCAGATCTCTTGACCTTTGCGTGCGCTCTCGAAATTTTTGTGATTCGATTCGATTGATGTCACAATTCCGATGTCTACAAACTGCAAATGAGAAAAAATAAAACAAAATTACTTACATTATAAGCAAAATGTTAGCAAAGTACGAGTAAAGAACAGCAAAGAAACTGAAAAACTGAAAAGAAAAAACATCATGTTCGCTAAATTTATGACGTTGTCTGATAAATTGTTGAAAAAATATCAAATGTTGGCACAGCGTGTGCCAAAAGCAAGCACAAATAAGCTAAGAAATAAAAAAACTCATTGAAGGAAATCGCAAAACGTTACACAAACACGTCGAACACATCCGCTAATGACGGCGTCTGCAGCGCATGGTGCGCCGTTGTGAAGACAGACAGGTACAAATGAGGTGAGTGGAGGAGGGAGTAGTGGTGGCCAACGTGCAGAGTTGGATGGAGAGGGATGGAGAGTAGGAGGTTTCGGAACAGGGCAAGAGTAGAGAGACAGACAGAAGTGGGCGCTGGCAAAACATGTGCTGATCGATGACGAACTGCACCGCAGCAAACTACGTAATACGTATAACAACATTACCATCAAAAAAGGGCCAACGACATGAGACGCAATGCAATGTGATGCTGTATTCGTGCTGGCATTTTGACAAGGACATTTCTCAAAATCTGCGTCAAAACAGCGCCAAACAACAAATTCGCTTAATATTGAATGAGCATGAAGAAAATTATTGCGGAGAACTTTTGAGAAAAAAAATATAAAAACTAAAAAAAGTAAAATAGAAAAGAGATTTCGCAAGTACTCTATGGAAATTAACTAATAAATTAGGAAATAATTAGCATACGAATTATTTAAAAAAAAATTCATTATCTTATATATCAATCCATATAAGACAAATTATATTTAATCGAGTTTAAAAATAAAGAGTTGAAACTTTTTGGGACTGTATTCTGTATAATGTTGTGGAAAAAACTTACGAAAAGCATTTTCTATAATATTCGAAAACTATTCAAGTAACACAATCCCAACAAGTAAAGAAAGTCTAAAGTCGGTCTAGCACTATTATGAAATATCCCAAACCTACGCCTCCAAAATACAATAATAGTATTGAAAATGCGCGTGTCCGTGGGCGGATGAAGCCCATATTTTATATGTATTTGAATTTTGATGAAAAATTTACACATACCAAGTTTTATTCCTGTAAGCTCACATGTTAATGCCCTTACAGTGTTTTCACTATTGTGGGTTGTATGGGAGGTGGGCGTGTTAGTGGACGGACTACGCTCAATTTTTGAACACACCTTAGTTTAAGTATAAAATACATACATACCAAATTTAGTCTCTGTAAGACAAACATAAGTTTATTTATGCAGTTTTCAATTATTTGTTTTGTAAGGAAGGTTTCAATTTTTGCGTTGTATGGGAGGTGGTAGGCGTGCCCGCAAAGGTTTTGCTAAAATATTGCAATCAAGTGTAATTCATGAATGAATGAAGATCCGCTTTAGGCGTCTTTTATGAAGTTAATTAAAAAAAAAAAATTGTTAAACACAATAACAGTCAGTAAAACGTGTTTAGAATTCTTAAACAAATTAAAAGTGGTAAGAGAGAAAAAATCAAAAACTCTTTTTTTTTTATGGCATAATCAAAAATTAATTTTCAGTTCATTGATTCTGAGCAAAAAAGCGTTGAGTAGATTGCCAAAAAATTACAAAAACATTTACTTTCTTGATGAAAGAACCGCTTTGACGGTAATGGCTAACGTGTGACTGGGGCTTGGCCACCATGTTAAGTTATTTTTGAGGACAAAAACTCATTTAAGATTTTTGGAATGTATTGTGCGCTGTGAATTTTTGATTCATTAGCTGTGTTTGAGTCGAATCGACTTAAGCTGTAAGTTATAGCGAATTTATTTTGAGGTCATTCAGTTATTTTGCTCTGATATAACAAGGAACTGAAGAATATTTAAAGCAAATACTGTATTTATTTGACAAAATATATGATATATCTGGCAGTCATTGATACAAAGTTGATATTCAATGTCGTCAATTTCAAACCTTATTTCATTAAGGCAGTATGCTAGAGGTACAAATTTTTGTGGCTTTTTAAATTCGTTAAAAAAAAAAACCAAACATATTTTAAAAAAAAATTTGAGAATTGAAATCGCGCGTTTTTCTCGCAACTACTTTTTCTAATACGATGTGATTTCTCAAGTTATAATGAACCGCTTAACTTGAAATTTGGTGTGGACCTTTTTAATGTATGCCTTTATGATCGGAACTATAATTATGTAAATATTTAGATTTTTACTTTTTTTAAAAAATTCAAAACTTTGAAAAAAGATAAAAAAAAAATCAATTTTTGTTTTCAAACAGTTATTTTTACTGTCATTAAACCTTCTTTATTTATTAAGGAGGTTTAATCTTTATTTCACATTGTCCACGCCGGTCTTGACTCATATGCGATGATCCGCAATTCAATTCACGATGATAACAAAAAATTATAAAAATTGCAATTTACAATTACAAATTATTTTTTGACGGAATACAATTTTTTCTATCAATTTTTATTTATATACAATTTTTACAGCAACAAATTATATTAAAGCACGGCCTAGTTGAGGATAGAACCTGGATAACTCAAATCATCATATCAAATTAACAAGCGCTTAACTTACTGAGCCACGAAATAAACAAATTTTGCGTGTGCCAATTGTATATTTGTATGTCGTTAATGAATTTTTTTAAACTTGGACTACTGAGAAGTTTCAACATAATCGAATGTCGATTTAGTGTGGTAACAAGTCTTATAACTGAAAAAAAGAAACTGAATGCAAATAGTTGAATGCGGAGATTTAAGAATTCTTCTAAATGTAACACAATATTAAGAAACCCAAAGCAAAAAATCGTCTGTTTCATCCTTCTCATTAAATGCTTTTATTTAAAATTATTATTTAACTTTTATCATTTATCTTTTAATGTTAAATAGATGAATCTAGAAATTATTTATTTTTTTTTTATAAATCGTCACCTGAGAAATTAAGTGTCGTGTCATTACATCTCTTTTGATCAAAAGTCCGAATATTTGCGACAAGACAAGACAAAAGAATGTTAAGTACGATTTTATATTTTATGTAACGGCATTTTATAAATATTTTCTTGTAAGATACTAGACACAATTTTTGTCAAAATTATTTTTTCTTTACGTCAGACATAAACAGCGTATTTTAAAGATGCTGATTTTTAAAAATCTTCGACATATGTTAAAAATATGCCTTCATAAATCTGTTATATCAACTCATGCCAATAACAATAACAACAACAACAACAACAACACCAACAACAACAGCAACAACAACTTAAGCAAAACGATCAATCATGTGCCAACACTGCATTTTATGTTGATGCCAAAAATGAAGTTTATAATTTTATGGCTCTGCTATGGATGGATGGCGTTCAACATTGTCTGTCTGCTTTGGTTTTCATTGCTTCTTACTCTGCACACACATACACACCCCCTCCTTTCAACATTGTCACTAAGGGCCAGGGTCAGTGTTTTTTTTTTTTAAGATCGTTCATCATTTATAATTCAACAATCGAACAACAGACAGACAGACAGACGAAGAGCTCAGCGATTAAGTGAGCGACTTGACTGTCATGACACGATCAACGCTGTCAGTGATGCTGATGATGATCTGCCCTGAGTAGTAGTAGTAGTTGTTTTTATTGTTGTTGTGCAATAAATGAAAATAAATTTTCATATTATTTTATGCATTCTTTTTTGCCCAACATATAAATCACGCGTGCTGTGTGCGCAAACATGGCCTCAACGCTGACATCCGGTGCAAGTGATCTGCGTTGAACCAACCGATCGTGAGCTACGCATGTTTATTGCAGGTCTGGGGATCATAGTTTTTATTTTATTTTTTTTATGCACATTCATTAATCAAAATTATTCAACGCATACGTAGCGTGCCTTTTAAGCTGTTAAAAAGCTTTTACAAAATTGTTTTTTTTTTTTCTTTTGCATTTCCAGACAAAATGTAAACAATGAAAATTTAAGCTACTTCGTACCTCACAAGATCACGTCTCATATTAACCTGACTAAATTAAAGCAAACATGCGAAGACATTGCAGGACATGTCTTGAAAATTATGCTAAATTTTTTAATACTTTTTCTCAAAACAAGTCAGCAAATTCAGTTTCAGCAGATGTTCCAAGTGGACCATGAATGATATGCTTTTGCCATAGATCGGTGTTCATTTTGTATGTCTTTGTTTTTTGGGTCATATCAGTTCTCTACATTTTTGCCAAAACTGCAAATAGAAGTGATGGTTTTTAAACATGAATAACGAAAGGAAGAAGTATTTTGTTGTCTGTCTGACTGCCTGGCTGTTGATTTTTTTTCTCTTTCTTTTACTGTATCGCTCACTCATCTAACTTCGTTATTTGCTTTGCTTTCCGTTGATTATGATGATGATGATGATGATGATGATGATGATGAAGATGAACTCATGCCTGCACATTTAAAACTGCAGATGTCCGAATTTGAAGATCAGACAGCAGATATTTCTGCAGAAAGAAGCGACGAATCAACCCGAAAATTGCTGCCATTGGTTCTTCTTATATCTGAGTAAAGAAGAGAACAAAAAAAAAATACCAACAACAAACAGAATGATGCCAATTCGCAAAATTGTTGCGGCTAATTTAGCGCTTCCTGTTGACAATGTGTCTTTGATTTAATGATGCCTGTGAAGCCATCAACAATCCTATCGTGGTTTTGGTGTTAATTAAAATTGAAGACAACATTTATGTTTTTTTTGCGAGTCTCAATAAAGAAGGATTTTATTTTAAGAGGTTTACCGGAAGCAGCTAAGCATCTTAAATGACATGCTGACTCATATTGGAAAAAAATAAAAGTTAAGAAAAATACAATTTAACTGAGTGCGAACTCAGTTCGAATAATGTTTTTTGTAGGAATAAGAGCTTCAGCTCATACACGTGTTTCGAACAATACGTGCGTGTTCACGAAAGTTTTTTGAAACACGAACCTAAACTTGACGTGTTTTTTATTCATGAACTTTACGTGAAGTTTGTTTTCGAGTAATTGAGGCATGAGTGGAACTTTTAATAGTGCTCCTAGCAACACGCAGAACCCTAAAAATTTAAAGGAACGCACCCAGGAGCCCACAGAAGTCATACAAATCATAGAAAAGCGCTGACATTAGTTTTAGACGATTTTCTATTGTCCCATTACCTAATTTTGAAGGCTTTTTATTTATTGTTTTTAAGCAAGGATACCAGGGTTTAAATTGCTTTCAGCAAAACAGCGAAAGCAACGAAAATTTTACTGCAGTAGTGCTACCGACAGTTTTTAAAAACATTGATATGCTGTTAATGTTGCTTTGCTGTGTGAATCTTGCAAATCAAAGCAAAAGCAGCAGCATTAAAAATATTTTGTTTTACTGCTAAGTGCTACGAAAGCAAAATAGATTTTTTTTATTGCTTTGCTTTTCATTTTGCTTTTCTTATTTGTCACAGCACTACGACAGCAGCTGTTATTAGGCAGTTTTGCTTCGTTTTGCTTTCGGTACTTGTTTCGTTTGGCGTTCGTGATTTATTTTTTGTCGTTTCTATGCTTCGTTTCATAGACGCATGTCTATTTTCATGTTTTTTTATAATATATACACTTGTGCGCATTCGCGTATGTATGTTGTTATATTGAAAAACTTTCGGTAGCACTACCGCAGCAAAATTTTTGTTGTTCTGCTGAAAGTAATTTCAACCCTCAGCAAAAGGAAGCTAAGCAAACGAATTGCTGCTTTCGTAGTGCTGCGACAAATAAGAAAAGTAAAATGAAAAGCAAAGCAAAAAAATAATTTCTGATGCTTTCGTAGCACTACACAGTAAAACCAATTATTTTTAATGCTGTTTTCATGCTGTTGCTGTTCGATTTACAATAAGCACAGCAAAGTAAAAGCAAAAGCAACTGAAGTTTTTTAAACGCTGAAGGATACGAATGATCAGCGCGGCTATTAATTTTTTATTGCATACTTTTGGCATTTGTTGTAAGACTAGGATTCGACCAAAATTGAAGCTGTATCTTGTCATACAGAGGCATTAGACCTGTCTATATAGGTATATGGGTCTCCGATTTTCGCTCTACTCAAAAATTTTTAATATTTTTACAATATCAGAAATTTCAAGGACATACAGACGTCTAATAGACATACGTCTGTACGTTTAGTACGTCTAATAGACATACAGACTGATCAAGAATATGTATACTTTTGTATATCTGCCACTCTTCTTCATGGGTGTTACAAATTAAGTGCCAAAATTAATATGCCAAGAATGCGGTACGCTGCATGCGATATAATAACGCTCCTTGTGCTAAAGAATAACAGAAGTACACGCATGTTGACCCGTGATAACAAAAACTTGCTCTATAGCCAATCGGCTAGCCAAGAGCAACGTATATTAATTGCTTTGGCTTAATTGTGCTTCTCTAACAATTCATCTGTCCATCTGTCTTTGTAACTGTCTGTTGTATGACACCCAACAGTAACAACAACAATAGCAACAACACCGGCACATCATGGCTCATATTACACTTTCCAAAAACACAAGAAAAAAAAAAAAAACACTCAAAAACACCCACAAAAAACCTTTGCAAATACAAAATGAAACAAATGCTTGGAGCGCTATTTTTAAACGACAAAAATAATATATAAATAAAAAAATAAACAGAAAATATGTGCATTCAAATAACAACAAATATAACAGCATAATAGCAACAACCACGTGAAAGTCAAGCAACACAAATTCCAACTTTGTTGCCCACTAGCTTCCTCCTGACGACAGCAACCGCAGCAATAAACACCAACAACAACAACTAATGTGGCTGCATGATGCATGAGCAGCAGCACTACATCTGCAGCAAAAACACCTTCGAAAAATATAATTATAACTTTAAAAAAAAAATTAAAAAAACACATATTTTCATGGAGTTGAAATATAACAGAACAGAAGAAAAAAACTAACAAAAAAATAAGCACAACATGTGCAGACTTCACCGAAATCTAAATCCAAAACGGAAAACCTCCACAATAATATCACCTCCGCATTTTTCAGTGTGCCTCTTTTGGAGTGTATAGATTGTATGGATTATATGGACTGTAGGGTGTGTGTGTGTGTGTGTGTAGTGCGTTGAGTGTTGTTGTTGCACCGCAGTCAGTCGCCGGTTGATTTCATGGCGTTTTAATTCATTTTATTTTTACTAACAAAATTGTTGTTGCTTTCTGTCTGTGAAGGTGTAATACTACCACGTTGAAATGTCTGGCAAATAGAGAGTATAAAGTTAACAACAACAACAACAACAACAACAACAACAACAACAACAACAACAACAACAACAACAACAACAACAACAACAACAACAACAACAACAACGACAACACTACACAACTAACCGCCTGGCTAAGAGAGGAAACCATATCTAACCATATAAATTAATGCTGACTCTAATGCATCCGCTGAGATGCTTCGCTGTTTAGTTTTTCTGGAATAACAAATAGAATTGAGTTGGAGGCATTTATGGTAATTTGATTTTTGTTATGGTTACTCCAAAACTGTTTTTTTTTTCTGTGTGTTTTTGCAGAGAATAGTAACTAATGATTGTTCAGCAGAAAGTTTTTGCCAGCCACCAGATAGAGTTCTGCATATGTTTGTAGGTTTTCATTTCCTGTTGTCTTAACTACCAAATTATCGCTTTCAAGCAAAGCTTAATTCTGCACAAGTTTAAAACTATTTTCACATTAAAACAGACCAATTTTGAAAATACCTCATATTAATAATGTTGGGTTTTATGACTTCCGGTGCGATCTAGTTAAGTGGATCGCGCACATTTAACAGCGTGCTACAAAATGAAAAATGATTAAGTCAATTAATAATAATGAACCCAGTAGGGAAAAATTATCATTACAATAGTTCTTTCGTATTGAATATTTAATAATAGGAGATAGGAGCCAAAAGCACTATTCAGAAAAATTGAATGTGAAGAAGAGTTCGTTAAGCAACGTGTTAAAACTTCCAATAGTCTTAACTCTTTCCGTCACGAGTTCCAAACCAAACTATAAGCAGCAACGCCCGCTAAATTGAAACACTTTAGGAATACTCCAATTTCAATTGTATTTGTGATCGAGCGCAAGGCTTGCTTTTAAGTACTAATATACAAAATTAAATAAAATTAAAATATAAATTTATGCATTAATATGTAGAATAAGATGATCTTACATTGGTTTCGACCGCGTGTCAAATTTCCAATCGATTTAACAAATTCTTACTTTACCGTTTAAAATTATGTTGTATTTTTTGTATAGCAAAAGATATCAAAGTAGAAAAGAAACAGTTACGGCGAATCAATCAAAGAATCAAACTAAGAAAACAAAAGAAGTGCTGATACTGCCACCTTACGCTAATTGCTGAGTTGCCAACACAACGATTTTTAAAAAGTGTTGCATGTATTGAAAGATGCTATGATGTATGAGTTCTACGCTTAAAGTAATGAAACGAAAATTTAAACGGAATATGCAAATAAAAAAATTAAAAAAAAAAAAACAAACAAAAAAAATATTTGCCACTTCACCCAAAAAAAAAAACGGAATAGAAAAAGCAATACTTAGGCTCAACTTAACTCTTTTCATGCATGGTATTTAGCTAAAGCTGTAAAATCTATATTTAACTCAGTTTGTTCGTTGAAATTACTCCGAAAATAGAATTTGTTTGAGAAGTATGCTAACTCCGTTTTGTGTTGTATTAAGGCTGCCAGATTTGTATTGAGAATTTTAAAATTTTTAATTTTACTCAAAAAAGAACTTGAGCCAACTCATTTAAAACTTAAAAAACAACAAGCCAATCAATCCATAAAAGAGTCAAATCAAGAATTCGAATTTTTTTTATAATCAGTTCATTTTATTTATTTTTTGTTTACATTGGAAAAGAATGAAAATGAAAATAACTCTAAGATTACAGATATATCACAATATTATGTATGAGCTGCTCCACTATTTTGCAATCTTGAATATCTTCTTTCCATTAGCACCACACTCATAGCACGTCAGTTGCTTGACGAAGTTCTGTCGCGACTGCTATCACGCTTCTCTGCTGAAGGGCTTAAGCGATACCGGCCAGTTTTCTGGCTAAGCCGAAGTATTGGGTTCATGAACAAATCACACTTAATTTTTTTTACACAATTTTGTATTTATTTAAACGCACTTATTTATGTTTATTATATTTTTTTACATTTGCTTCAAACATTTTATTTCAACAGACCACTTGATTTGTTTTGTTAAAATTTTTGAGTACATTCTCTACATTTCAAAGTGAAATGAATACACAGTTCGAGCAAACTCTGTTTCGTGCTCAACAAAACTCCGTTTTCGCTTTAAAATACAATACATATATGATCTTCGTATATGGTTACAATAAATTTTAACAGAGTTAAAGATGACAAATGCATGGAGAAGGTGAAGAGTTCATATGAAACTGCTTCAAACTTAATTTAAGATTTTAAAATTATTCTTTTAAAGCAGAAAAAGCTTCAAATTAAAAAAAAAAATTCTACTGAAAAAACTTTTGCCCAAAGTGAGGATTGAACTCGGGATTCGATAGCTCGCACGCAACACACACTACTCACGCACGGCCAGTGCCACTACCAAAATAAAACAACAACCGTGGAGGCAATACACATACCTACTCATCATTTTTTCCATTCTTGGAAGTATTTTTGTTAGAATGCTTTCTAAATGGCGTTTAGCTTTCTCTGCGAGTTCTCTTTGATGACTTCAATCGCCTGAAAATGTTTTTCAGGAAGCGACAATTTTAATTTGGTGAATGAGAAAAAGTTATTTGGAGCCACATCTAGCGAATATAGTGCTCGTTGAGCGATATTGATATTGTTTTTGTTCAAATAATCGCGTACAATGCGTATGGTCCATTATCGTGGAGGTCCCTTCATAATGCTGGCCTACTTCGCCGAATATTCTTGTGCCAACGCTTTAAAATACTCAAATTATATTGAGCATTGGTTGATTGACCTTGTGGAAGGAAGTCAGCTAATTAACGCCCAAGCCTATAACAGTGTTACCAGCATTAAACAAAGATTAGCTTCAAGACCACTATTGTTGTTTCATTCGCACAGTTCGTTACATTTTCAACAGAAGCTATATTCATATATCAAATATATAAAAATCTAGTGTCACAGTGTTTGTGTTCGAACTCCTTCGCAACGGCTCGAGCGATTTTAATTTAATTTATTTTGTATATTTGGTAGGTATAAGAAAAGGTCGGAAAGTAGTTTTCACCCACCTACCTACGAAAGACGTGTCACTTTTTCAAGAACACAATTTTTTGGTTTAACTTTCGACCTTTAAGTCAGACATCAGTGGAGTTCAGAACGAACTTACTACTGAATCGTTCTCTTCGAATGGAAAATTTAAGCGATATTTGGAAAGGGGACGTGGCACCACTTATACAATTAAATTTTTTGATATCGAATAGATTTGGAACTCAATGTCGTATTCGAAAAAAAAAAATAAACATTAAATCTAATCATATGTTCAATCAAAAAAAATATTGATTTTTCCACAAATTGCAATGAAATAATGAATTGTTATTGAAACTTTAATATAATTTAAAAAGAAAAAACGCAGCAGCAGATGTAAACTCTGATGCATAGAAAAAAAAAAAAAGCTAACCCATTCGATAGTTACAGTAAACTAGACACTTTTTGCTTGGGTTTATTTTATCGTTTTTAGTAAATTCAGCATTTCCTGTTCTAAGCACACGCATACAAATAGTATTTATTTGCTTGTTGATTTTGTTGTTGTATTCTTTTTGCTAATTAAAGCATTTTTTTATGAGTCGCCCGGCATGGCATTGGATTCGTTTTGGTATCTTATCGATACTTACTGCGCGTCTATATAAACAATAAAACTCATTCATATCAGATTGCAAAAACAACAACAACAACAACAACAACAACAACAACAACTACTGCAAGAACCGCACAACAACTCTTCTATGTGTTGTTTTTTTTTTTTTTGTTTTGTTGCCTACACAGGAAATAAATATTTTTATGAATGAAAAGAACGTTCGTACGTTTTATTGCTGTTGTTGTTTTATATAGTTTCTTTTTTTATTTTTTTTTTTTTTTTTCTTAAGTCCCTCACATGCGTTCGTTACTTTTTATTGCTCTAGTTTTAGATAATGTATACATGGCATTGTATTTGTATTAACAGTATCTGTATTTATATCTACATCTACAGCTATGTTTATATTTCACAGTAGATATGCGTGTGTGTTGGTGTAGCACATTTCATTATTTGCTGCGCCCACGTTTTGCGTTTTACGTTGATTTAGAAATTTATTATAACAATTTTTTTTTTTTGATCGCTGCTCTTCGCCACTTAAAGATTATTCAATACAATTAATTTCGGCATGAAAGAAAACGAGGAGTTTGATCTTTAGTTCTTTCATTTGCCTGTTTATTTTGTATAATTTTCTCTATACTTATGTTATATATATGTGTTGTGGGGAAATTTGAAAATTATTGTGTGGGCGCGTACAAATAAACGCATAATTTTAATAATAAAATAAAGTTTTTCAAAAGCAAGCAAATAAACGTTATGATAGATTATAACACTATTAACTTTACAGTTAAATGTTTTATAAAACACTGAAAATATACACAATTTTAAGTAATGGTTGGAGAAAAAAATGTAGTTAAAAACCTGTTATATAATGGTTCATTTAGTTTTAGGACAAATTGATAGGGTAATAAGTACGCTGTTCCAAAAATATGGTTACTTTAGAAGACAAAAATCAAATTTTAAACTATCCCTGCTAACTACTCAACATGTCCTAATCGTTATCCATTTCCATCTCCCTATACTTATCCCTTTACCTATCCCTATCCCTATCCCTATCCCTATCTCTATCTCTATCTCTATCTCTATCTCTATCTCTATCTCTATCTCTATCTCTATCTCTATCTCTATCTCTATCTCTATCTCTATCTCTATCTCTATCTCTATCTCTATCTCTATCTCTATCTCTATCTCTATCTCTATCTCTATCTCTATCTCTATCTCTATCTCTATCTCTATCTCTATCTCTATCTCTATCTCTATCTCTATCTCTATCTCTATCTCTATCTCTATCTCTATCTCTATCTCTATCTCTATCTCTATCTCTATCTCTATCTCTATCTCTATCTCTATCTCTATCTCTATCTCTATCTCTATCTCTATCTCTATCTCTATCTCTATCTCTATCTCTATCTCTATCTCTATCTCTATCTCTATCTCTATCTCTATCTCTATCTCTATCTCTATCTCTATCTCTATCTCTATCTCTATCTCTATCTCTATCTCTATCTCTATCTCTATCTCTATCTCTATCTCTATCTCTATCTCTATCTCTATCTCTATCTATATCTCTATCTCTATCTCTATCTCTATCTTTATCTTTATCTTTATCTTAATTTTTATCTCCATCTCCATCTCCATCTCCATCTCCATCTCCATCTCCATCTCCATCTCCATCTCCATCTCCATCTCCATCTCCATCTCCATCTCCATCTCCATCTCCATCTCCATCTCCATCTCCATCTCCATCTCCATCTCCATCTCCATCTCCATCTCCATCTCCATCTCCATCTCCATCTCCATCTCCATCTCCATCTCCATCTCCATCTCCATCTCCATCTCCATCTCCATCTCCATCTCCATCTCCATCTCCATCTTCATCTCCATCTCCATCTCCATCTCCATCTCCATCTCCATCTCCATCTCCATCTCCATCTCCATCTCCATCTCCATCTCCATCTCCATCTCCATCTCCATCTCCATCTCCATCTCCATCTCCATCTCCATCTCCATCTCCATCTCCATCTCCATCTCCATCTCCATCTCCATCTCCATCTCCATCTCCATCTCCATCTCCATCTCCATCTCCATCTCCATCTCCATCTCCATCTCCATCTCCATCTCCATCTCCATCTCCATCTCCATCTCCATCTCCATCTCCATCTCCATCTCCATCTCCATCTCCATCTCCATCTCCATCTCCATCTCCATCTCCATCTCCATCTCCATCTCCATCTCCATCTCCATCTCCATCTCCATCTCCATCTCCATCTCCATCTATATCCCTATCCCTATCCCTATCCCTATCCCTTTCCCTTTCCCTTTCCCTTTCCCTTTCCCTATCCTTTTCCTTTTCCTTTTCCCTTTTCCCTTTCCTTTTCCGTTTCCTTTTCCTTTTTCCTTTCCCTTTCCCTTTCCCTTTCCCTTTCCCTTTCCCTTTCCCTTTCCCTTTCCCTTTCCCTTTCCCTTTCCCTTTCCCTTTCCCTTTCCCTTTCCCTTTCCCTTTCCCTTTCCCTTTCCCTTTCCCTTTCCCTTTCCATATCCTGTCACAGCCTTATAGACACGCTTGCGCAAACGCTATTGTCAACACTTTTCAATTCATGATCACGAAAAGGGTGCCGATATCGACAATAATTTTATTGATTATTGCTGACAAAGAGATCCCCTGTTTGGACACATGATGTCGCATGAATCGATGTCGCAACTAAACATGCATACCTTAAAATGCGATCGTTAATATATGTAAGCCGCACACACGTGCAGAATTAATTGCGCCTCAACTTCTTGTTTGAATTCTTCTTTTTCGAATACTTTCAATAACAATTACAAAAGTAATCTTCCTGCACAACAAGAGGGTACAAAAACCATTTATTTGCGACAAGTTGTCACGCAAGCGCAGCGTCGTTTTTATTTAACTTTTGGCTTATTTATGTCGTTTTCACTGCCAGAGTCGAGTTAGCTGGACTTGTTTTGTGCACACATCCTTGTGTTACTTTAAATGACTGCGGTATGTTGTTGTTTTTGTTGTTTTTTAATATTGTGCATCTTTTTTTTTCTTCTTGTTGTTCTTGTCATCAACATATTTCCTGTCTTGTATGTGCAAAGAAACAATTTGCGTCAGCAGCATGAGCAGAGAGCATCCGCTGTTTGAGTATTTATTATCCTTCCGCTGACTTTTGTAAAAACTTCCTTTCGAAAACTTGTATCTTCTTGTTTTTATTGTTGTTGTTTGAAAGGAATTCATTTCAATTTATTTTATTTTGAAGTCATGTCCTGTTTTTGCTGCCAAAGCACAACGCATTAAGCAGACACGTTTATTATGGTCCTTGGTTTTCATCTTTCTAGTCTCTTTTTATTTAATTCTTTACTGCTTCATAATGGAAACCAGCTCTTAAGCTTCTTATTCTTCTTTTATTGTTTTATAGTATAAGCTTATGCTTTTTTGCAATCTTCTTCTTCTTCTTCTTCTTCTTAAGTTTTCTCTGATATTTGTTGGTAATTATAACTTCCTCAATTACCTCGACCAAGATTCTGCGGACCATTTTTGTTTTTTTTTTTTTTTTGTTTTTTGGTTTTTTACTTCTGAGCAGGTTTTCTTGTATGAATGAAATAAACATCTCTGTGTGGAACTCGTTTTTAGAGTTCATCTTTTGTTCATTCATTTGCACTATTATCAGCTATGTCAGCTGCTGGTTTCCTCATTTAGAGAAAATCATTATTGTAAGCTATCTTTAGTCTCTTTCTATATCTAAACTGATGCATCAATTTGGTCTAAGTGTAATGTAATTGCGATTTATTATGCTATAATTATAGCAAAAAGTCACTGTCAACTATTTTGTATTAAGAGTATTGGTTAAATTGTTGCTTTTGTTCCAATTAAAAAATATTTTATTTGAGAAATTTATTACATTTCATTGTTCCATTCGAAAAGTTAACATGTGTATTTAATTTTTAATTTTAGAAACTTTAAATTGTATCTGTACCAGGATGACGTTTGATTTGATTAGAACTTGTCCTCAGAAAGAAATGACACAATGACAATGACTATGACAATGATTATGACAATGACAATGACTATGACAATGACTATGACAATGAGTATGACAATGACTATGATAATGACTATGACAATGACTATGACAATGACTATGACAATGACTATGACAATGACTATGACAATGATTATGACAATGACTATGACAATGACTATGACAATGACTATGACAATGACTATGACAATGACTATGACAATGACTATGACAATGACTATGACAATGACTATGACAATGACTATGACAATGACTATGACAATGACTATGACAATGACTATGACAATGACTATGACAATGACTATGACAATGACTATGACAATGACTATGACAATGACTATGACAATGACTATGACAATGACTATGACAATGACTATGACAATGACTATGACAATGACTATGACAATGACTATGACAATGACTATGACAATGACTATGACAATGACTATGACAATGACTATGACAATGACTATGACAATGACTATGACAATGACTATGACAATGACTATGACAATGACTATGACAATGACTATGACAATGACTATGACAATGACTATGACAATGACTATGACAATGACTATGACAATGACTATGACAATGACTATGACAATGACTATGACAATGACTATGACAATGACTATGACAATGACTATGACAATGACTATGACAATGACTATGACAATGACTATGACAATGACTATGACAATGACTATGACAATGACTATGACAATGACTATGACAATGACTATGACAATGACTATGACAATGACTATGACAATGACTATGACAATGACTATGACAATGACTATGACAATGACTATGACAATGACTATGACAATGACTATGACAATGACTATGACAATGACTATGACAATGACTATGACAATGACTATGACAATGACTATGACAATGACTATGACAATGACTATGACAATGACTAATTAATAATATTAAAATTAATATTAAAATTAATTAGAGTTTATATCTTTTTTCTACTCTCTGGGTGTACTCCCAAAAGCAAAACTCCGTTCTTTTTTAAATTTCAAGGACGGATTTTGCATAAAAGCAGGTTCTAAAGGTCCAAAAACACGTTGATTTTAATTGTTTCGAAAGACTAAATCATTACGATTTTTTATTGTATTGCTCTTTAAGGATAGCAGTAATATTACTATAACATGATTCTGTAAAATGTGAGTGCGGAACGCTTGATTTTTTTTTAAATTTCACAGCATATTTTAAGACATTTTTTGTTTCGTGAAATTTTCATTTTGAAATTTTCAGTTTTACAAAAAAATTTGTTCACTTATTTCGTCGTACCTGCTATGGTTTTCGTTTTTATTTTAAGGTATTTTATAAATATTTGGAATAAAAAATTGTTATTTGGACATTTAAAAATCGAATATGTGACGATCGCTCATTTCTAACTCAGTGTAAAGAAAATCAATATTTCAAGTTTTTTCCTTCATTAATATCGGGCCTCGTCATTTTTGACGGGAAAGAACTAGTTAAATATATTTTTATAATTTGTGCAAAAATAAGTTGTCGAGTATTACTAGCCTTATTAACCTGAAGAATCGATGGTCGGAATGCACTTAAGCTTTACTACAAAATAACTGTCCTTTTTAAAAAGCAGTTCTACTCCCTTTAACAACAGCAACTGATATTAAAACCACAAATAATATCCTGTCAATGTTTCCTTTCTCACACTTATTTCAAACAACATGCAAATCCCAACTAAGCTAAATACTTGAGAATCTTTTGAGTTTCTCATCATGTAAAAATAAGTGCTCAAAATTAGCCACTTCCACATCCACTTCCGAAACAACAGGATTCTTACGGCGTTGTTCAGTTATGATTGTAAACAAAATGTAAAGAAGAAGAAGAGCGACCCTTAAAGTTGATTGAAATTCGACACCATTTGCAGTCGAGTCAAGCAGACCATGTGTGTGACGAAATAAAAAAAAAAACCAAAAAAAACAAGAAAGAAGTATTGCGTTAGCCTGAAGTCAAAGGGCAATATATGAGCCCCAGCTGACTGACCGTGTAATGACTGTAGGTTGAAGATATAAACGCACAAACGTGCCAAGGGTTCAAACGTGTTCAACCGGTGATCGTGTCAGACGCACATTTCTATAATTAAGGTTTTGCTTAGTTTTACAAACAGTTGAATGTTGAATTTGAGTTGAGTAGATTTTGAAAAGGAAGAAAAAGTAATGCACTGACTGAACTTGGCATATGTTGAGTTTTTCCCTGTTAATGAATGAATGAATGAATGATTTGTTAATTGATTTTTTTTTATAGAGACCTCAATTACTAGCGGACAAGATTTTCAGCTGGATAAACGAACGATCGAGTTTCAAGATCAGCAGCATGTTTTTTTCTAAATATTTATGTATCCAACCTTCATCCCGTCTATTGTCACGAATCGGAAGTTAATGAATGCCATGAGCACACCAAAGCCGTGAACGTACGTGTTCAAGAATCGTTGCTGTCATACTTATTTTGCAATTCCTTTCTATTTATAAGCCTCGACATAATGCTCCGGAAGGAAGTGCCATATTTAGTTCCTTCCGATTTAAAATTATATTCTTTTTTAATGTTTTTTATTCCGTTCAGCTCTTTACTTCTTTAAGGTACACATTTTCATTGCTCTGTCTCTGCAAATGCTTATTCAAATATTGTGTTTTTTTCTCCCCTCGTTCTACTATAGCGGCATGTGTTCTTTTGTGGCAACGCCAGCATGTGACTCAAATACTTCCGGATTGCTTTGAATATAATTGCTTGTTCCGGTGTAGCGTTAAGTTGTTTTTTTTTTTTTATTTCTCTTTTGTACTTGAAAGGAAGTTCTTTTACGCAGCATGAGGCAGCGGTAACACATGCTTTGCCTGCTGCCGCCAGTGCTATATTAAGTGAACCTATGTAAATATATAGAATTTGATATGTCAGAGAAATGCACTTCCGAAAAATGTGAACAGCAACGGCGTCGGTGATAAACAAAACAGAACTCTGCAGTTCCGTTCTATGCGGAAGTACAAACAAAAGATTGCTATTGTCGATATTGTTGTTGTTGTTGCCGACACTAATATAAATTTATTATTATGTACAGTACAACATTTGCTGCTGTTGTTTTTTTATCGCTACCATGAGGAAGCCGGAAGTAAATTTGGTAATAGTTTCGAATTTAAGCAGATTAGATGGCTATTTCTGTACAGTAGTTTATTTGAAATGGGGTCATATAGAAAATAGAAATGTTCTTATGGAGTAAGCTATTTAATATACAAAGTGAAATTATATATTTTAGCAAAAGAATTAAGATTACTTTAAGAAGATGATCTTCTTAGAAATGCTTTTGAAATCTATTCATATAGGCGCTAATGGGATATAATTGCTTTCTGAATTTGTATTTTTCTTTCAATGATTTCTTTTTTATATAATTAAAACTGGTTGATCGTGTCGGAAATATGGAGAAAATTTATATTACAAACTTAGAAATAATAGTCTAGAAAAATTCCAGTGTAGTTATTTTAACATAAAGAGAGTTTACATGACAAAAAAAAATCCTTATTATAATGTTATCCCCATGATATAAAAAAATTGGTTAATCTTTGCTAAGCTAGATAGAAGTTGTAGAGATTTTCTAAAAAATTTCAAAATTAATTTGAGTCATGGCGGTTTAATTTTAGTCTCATTCATTGCGATTTGTTGACATATATTGTCATTCAATACCATTTATTGTTATTCGTTGTCATTTTTTGTCATGCATTGTCATACATTGACATCATTGCCAAATATTGTCATATATTGTCATTCAATATTATTAATTGTCATTCATTGTCGTGCATTTCATATATTGTCATTCAATATTATTAATTGTCATTCATTGTCGTGCATTTCAAATCATTGTCATTTTTTCGTTATCATACATTAATTGTCATTCATTGCTATCATTTGTATTTATTATTATTCTTTGCCATTCGGTCTCATTGATTACTATTCATTGTCATTCGTTATCATTCATTGCCATTAATTGTCATGCATTGTAATTTATTGTCATACATTGTATTTCATTAATTGTCATTCATTTTTGTTCATTGTCATTCACTGTCATTCATTGTCATGCATTGTCACTCCTTGTCATTCATTTACTGTCATTCATTGTCATGCATTTTCATTCCTTGTCATATATTGTCATTTATTGTCATTCATTGTCATTCGTTGTCATTCATTGTCTTTCGTTGTCATTCATTCATTGTCATAAATTGTCATTTATTGTCATTCATTGTCATTTATTGTCATTCGCTTTCATTCATTCTCTGTTATTCATTGTCATTTACTGTCATTCATTGTCATTCTTTGTCATACATTGTCATTCCTCGTAGTTCATTTTTATTCATTGTCATTCATTCATTATCATTCTTTCCATGAGATTTCATTATTGTCATTCATTTTCGTTTATTATCATTGATTTCGTTCATTTTTTTTTTTTAATTTTTTCTCGACACATGTTTTTATATTTTTTTTCTTTTCTTCGGCTTGGATCCATTCAGTTCCTACCTGGTCAGTTTATTTGCATATTATTAAACCCGCCAACTTTATTCATTGTTCTCCGAATGAAAAAGCTTTTCCTGGCATTCAATGCTCTTATATTTTGTTTATATTTTATTTCACTTAAATTTCGACCACCGTGTTTCTTCATTTCGCTGCTGACACATTCGACACATCCGCTTGCAAAGGAAGTTCTGCAAACAGCAGCATGCAATTCCATCAAGGCGTGCGCGTATTTTAACCAAATTATGGGCTACTTAAATGGCGCTTACAAATTAATTGAATTTGAATTCGATTCTAAAGAAATTTGTGCGCCAAAAACGGAAACGCATAATGATGAACTGACCAACATTTTAAGACGCGTCTCCAACTCAATGAATTCAATGAGTTGAGTTAACAAGGCAAAGTCGAAAAAATAACGAATTTAAATTAAAAACAGTGCGGGTTTTACACCAAACGGAAGTCGGAGGCGGTGCTCGATGCTCATGAAGTAAATAAAACGAAAGAGAACAAAAATAAAAACTAAAAGCAAACTTAAAATAATCGAAACCATTTGGAAGTCATCTAAATAGGCTTGTTTCTGGATAAATGCGATCTCCTACAGTGCTGTGCTGTGCATCGTCTTCATTCACCTTCTTTTGGTCTTTCAGTGTCAGTGTTGCTGGTTTATTTCAGGTTCTCAAGCGGATTCCCATTAAGAGCTGTTGCTAGTTTTGTTTATTTTTCTTTTTTATTTCTGAACTTCCTCAAGAAGACGCAGCAAATAAAGTGTTTTCATTCATGTTGCTTTAAAATTAAAATAAGCTCAAGCAAGTTGTTGCTATTGCTGTGGTTGTTGTTATTAGTGGCTAGCAGCAACACGATGCATGCGGCGACGCGTAGGCCGTTAAGGACGAACACAGCCAGTCAAATTGAAGAACAGAAAATGAACTAAATTTTAAATGGAGGATGCTGCAGCAAAGATATTAAAACACCTTCAGGTGAAAACAACTGCTGGCTGCAGCAAGGGGAGCAAGGAGAGAATAATGGTTAAATTGTTGCAATAACGAACAGAATGGTTGGCATGAATGAATAAAGGTCGTAAGCGCTGAGGATGTGTCTTCTGGTCGTCGAACAAGGTACCAGAGGCATCAAATTGGAATTCACAGTAGGCTGTCGCAAATCAATTTAGAAAAAAAAAAACATGTTTCGAATAGTTAAATTTAGTTAAAGCTTTCAGAGATAAGTAATATTAAAAATCTGGAATGAATTGAACACTCAAGAATTAAAAAAAAAAATTATTTAAACATAAATCAAGAACCAGATAACATTGAGATAAAAAAACTTAAGCATAAAGCTATTATTTAGTTATCTAACTCTTTATCTTTTTCTACCTGCACTTGTACATTAAGCCGGATCGATTTGCATAGAGAAAAAAAGTCAGTCGGACACTGACTCAAAAGTTATAGGGATACTTAAAAACTATTTCTGCATAATTTTTTTTTGTATTCGGGAAATTCCCATGGAGCGATTTTGGTTCTGCTGAACCTGTTTTTTGGACAAACAATCAATTTTTTTAGTTCTAGTTTTTTAATTATAATTTGAATTAGTTTTTAGCCTATAACTTTTTTTTTCTTGAGAATGCATACCAAAGATTAGCAAAAAAGTAAAGATTATGATATTAAACATATATATTGGTTAAAAAAAAAATTGTGAAATTTGTTGCCTTTTACAAATTCTTTTGGGATCCCATAAAATCGATATTTCGTCGTTGTCGAAAAGACTTTTTTAATACCTTTAAAATATATAGTTTCCATGGTAATGAGCTATTCTGAGTTATTCTTTCCATTAGTGTAACGTACTATCACAATCTTTACTTTTTTGCTTGTCTTGGTATGCATTCTGAAGAAGCAAAAAGTAAGGCCAAAAAGGAGTTCAGGAGAACCAAATCCACTCCATGGGGATTTCTCTGATCCCAAGAAATGATGCAGAAATAGTTTTTAAGAGTCCCTTTAACTTTTGAGTCGGTATCCGGCGATATCTAAATTTCGATCTGGCTAATTGTTCATCTACCTAAACCTAAAATGTCTACTTGTACCTCTTTCTCAACCTCAACCTCAACCTTAACCTCTGCCTCTTTCTCTATCTCTATCTCTATCTCTATCTCTTTCTCTATCTCTATCTCTATTTCTATCTCTATCTCTATCTCTATCTCTATCTCTATCTCTATCTCTATCTCTATCTCTATCTCTATCTCTATCTCTATGTCTATGTCTATGTCTATCTCTATCTCTATCTCTATCTCTATCTCTATCTCTATCTCTATCTCTATCTCTATCTCTATCTCTATCTCTATCTCTATCTCTATCTCTATCTCTATCTCTATCTCTATCTCTATCTCTATCTCTATCTCTATCTCTATCTCTATCTCTATCTCTATCTCTATCTCTATCTCTATCTCTATCTCTATCTCTATCTCTATCTCTATCTCTATCTCTATCTCTATCTCTATCTCTATCTCTATCTCTATCTCTATCTCTATCTCTATCTCTATCTCTATCTCTATCTCTATCTCTATCTCTATCTCTATCTCTATCTCTATCTCTATCTCTATCTCTATCTCTATCTCTATCTCTATCTCTATCTCTATCTCTATCTCTATCTCTATCTCTATCTCTATCTCTATCTCTATCTCTATCTCTATCTCTATCTCTATCTCTATCTCTATCTCTATCTCTATCTCTATCTCTATCTCTATCTCTATCTCTATCTCTATCTCTATCTCTATCTCTATCTCTATCTCTATCTCTATCTCTATCTCTATCTCTATCTCTATCTCTATCTCTATCTCTATCTCTATCTCTATCTCTATCTCTATCTCTATCTCTATCTCTATCTCTATCTCTATCTCTATCTCTATCTCTATCTCTATCTTTATCTCTATCTCTATCTCTATCTCTATCTCTATCTCTATCTCTATCTCTATCTCTATCTCTATCTCTATCTCTATCTCTATCTCTAACTCTATCTCTATCTCTATCTCTAACTCTACCTCTACCTCTACTTCTACCTATCTAACATTTTATTATTTTTATGTATCAACGTGTCTTTTCAAAGAAATTAATTTCAAATCTTCAAGAATATTTTAACCCTTAAATTCCTACTGTATCTTTATAGATACAACCACTAGAACGCCTCTCATTTCACCATTAACTAACAGAAAGCTATGAAATGTATTTCGTCGCAGTCGGAAAACCGCAGTGGTTTATATAAAAAAAAATAAAAAAATCTAAAATTTGTTTCAGTCTAATGAAAATTTAATCAACAAAACTAACCATTTCTTTTTTTGTATAATTAAATAAGAAGTAAATAAACTCGGTACATGCGGACCTCCGAAAATCCTCAAAAATATATCCTGCTGCAGAAATTTATCTTTTAACGATATTACACCCTTTTTACTCATAACAACCCCACCCGCTGCATCTTTTGTCCAGTGTTCCTTTAAAGAAACAACTTTTTATATAAATAACTTGAAAAAATATGAGGAAAACTTCATTACTTTACCGTTTTACACACATGCACTCAGAAAAAAGTTTCTCGGAATATGATAAAAAAGGCATCATATTTAGAGAAAAATGGTAGAGACTTTGGTCCAGAAAATGCTTTTCTCTAATTGCGATACTAAAAATTCTCTAAAAATGATAAAAAGCTTCCATGTAAAAGAAAAATATATAAAAATTTATCGTTTTTAGAGAAAAATACTTTTTATTTTTGAGAAAAGATTTGTTTTTATAAGGAAAATTTTTCATTTCCAATAAATTTTTTCTCTATAAATGAGAAATTTTTTGTGCGAGAAAAATACTTATCATTATTAGAGACATTGAAATATTTCCATATCCTAGAAGTTAAGAAATATTTCTTCAAAAATGTGAAAATTTATTCCAATTGAAGAAAATTTTATTTGAAAAAGAGAAAATTGCTATTATCGAAAATAGAGGAAATTTTTACCGATGCACGGTATGTGTTTTTTTCTCAGTGTGCATTTGTTAATAAAAATCGGGGTTGTTGGGCATTTAAGGGTTAAGTTAAGGGGGAAATTTTCTTCAACTATAAATAACATCAGATAACTTCAGAAAATATGTTTTGTTTTTTAAAAGACTTTTTAATTTAATTTTATTGATCATATCTGAACGATCCTATTTCATGTTTTATTTTTTGCATAAACTGATATTTATTTTTTTTTTTTGACACTCAAAAAAATATTACAAAACATACTAAATTTAAAAAGTAAATAAATATAAGGCAGCTCAAAAGGAACAAAGTTTGTTCAACGTTGCTGGCTGTTGATCGCACGCACCTGTGTCAATACATAAAAGTCATATAAAATGTATGAGTGTGTTGGTCCTGTGAGTGCGAGTTAAGTAAACTAAACTAGATCAAATCGTACAAAAACAAACACACACATACGCTTGCTTACGCAAGACATTATTTTAATTATAATAAACACATGGGGGAAGCCATGGGGTCGGTCTGATACTTAACGCCGAAACTCTGTCAATATACAGCTACGATCAGCTCTACGCTGAATTTTTTTCTTTTTATTTTTCTAAAGGATTTGTATTGTTTATTTGTACTATAGCTGAATGAATCCGTGCGTAAGTATGGAATTGAAAGGCTTTTAATTGTAGTGAGACTTAAGAAATAATGTGAAGATGTGAACTGACTTCAAAGGGGGTGATTTTGATGTAGTATTAATGCCCTTGTTTGGTTCATAAGTTGTTTCTTTGTTTGAAGCTGTGCTCATGTAAATATTATTCTTTTGTTGACAATGATTTTGTTTTGATTGCGCAGCTGTGCATTATTAAAAAAAAAAATTGTTTTTCTATTTCAATCAATAAGTTGCTACTTACTTCTTTGCTGGGAACACAAATAGGCGTGCCCACTTTAACGATGCCGTTCTCCACAATGACACCCATGACGATCGGATCACGACTGTTGAAAATAAATTGCGGCAGTATCTGAAAAATAAATTCAAATGGATGGATCAATGAAATGTTGAAAATGTCGACGTCAATTATACACATAAAACATGATAAGTAAGCTTTGATTTTCAAAATCCACAGTAAGCTTTGATTTGAAAGTTTGATACTGTTTTATAATCAATCAAACATTAATAAACATTTTCTAAGAAATAATTGTATAAAAGTTGATTCAACTTTTTGAGTTAAAAATAAAATGTAACACCTAGAACTCAATTTTTAGATCTACTCATTTTACAAACATATAGTTTGTCTTACCATACACCGACTGTTTAAATTTACTTTTGTTCTATTTTTTTATCCTGACATACGAAGCATTTAGAATTTTGTTTTTTCTTTAATTGTAAGCAGTACAACGTATATGATAAAATTATATGAATCCACATGGTTTTTCGCTCAATTACAACTCAATTTCCGTTTGTCATCAGCATCATCATCATCGTCGCCATTAACTGCATCTAGTTCACATCTACGGCCTAAGATCTAAATTTATGTAGAGCACAACAAGTTAATTTCCTAGTCAAACAAAATCATCATCATCCAACAACACCAACAACAACTGCTGTGTACAACAACAAAAAGTTGTGGCTTCATCTTCATCATTATGATCTGGACATGAACATGACTTGGTGGCGATCTAGAGCATTAAATAACTAACAACATGATGCCAGGAAACGGTATCATTGTCTTCATTATCATTATCATTACCACTCTTCGTGTTCTTCTGCTTCATTTATGTGTGTGTGTGTGAGTGTAGCTTCATTTGCGTCATTCCAGGTTATGCCTTGTATGCCTTTGGACGAAGTTGCCTTCAATGGTGCATTATTATGTGCCTCACTTTAGTCGTTTTTAATACTTGTATGTTATCTAATGATTGCTTATAAATCAAATGGTTTTTAAATTTATTTGAGAAGGAAGTCCGCTGTAAGCATTTCCTTTCCCCACTTTCCTCTCATCTCATCAGAACAGGCCCTCATTTAATGTCAAGAGCGGACGCATGGAAAAGTCTACAAAAGTTCTAGGCTCGATTGCTCGCTTACATTTACAACAACCTCCATCCGCTAGTTAATATCTTTTTATGTCCACCTGCAGTCGCCAATATTAAGTTAAACCTAACCTACCTACCTACCTACCTACCTACCTACAAGTTCATTGCAACAAAGCCAGTTGTTGTTGTTGTTGTTGATTATTATTATGATTGCTCTCATTGTTGTTGTGTCTGCTTGTATGCGCCTGATTGTATTTTACACCTGTATGTCGTAATTATGGTAGCATCTTCCGCTCGCTCCAGATCAATCCGCTCCAATCTGTTGGCAGCAGCACAGCTCATACGTACGAGTTCTGCTTAATTTGGTCTATTTCTGTTTGTTTTTGTTTTTTTGTTACCTGTTCCTTCGTTCGTTCAACTAAGTATGGCTTATCTATTGATTATATTCTGTTGTTGGTGGCTTCTTTATTGTTGTTGTTGTTGTTGTTGTTGTTGTTGTTGTTGTTGTTGTTGTTGTTGTTGTTGTTGCTAACATGCAAGCTTTATCTACTGCGTAGCTTTTCCGTTTGTTACTCTAACCAACAATCATTCTTAGGTTCCAACACAACATTGTTTCTATGCTTCTAGCTGCACCATCATTCCATCGTTTGCTTCGAAGTCTCTTGAGAGCAACGCTGTTGCTATTGCATGATTCGATGCTTTAAGTGGTGTTGGATCTACACCATCATTCTCCTTTCCTCTGTTCCACATGGACCAGTGCTTGATTGTTTGTGTATATATGTGTGTGATTAAAATAATCACCCAAGTTATTATAAGTTTGTTACTAAATCGTTTTGCTTAATTCATGTTTAATATAGTTCATGTGTTTAACTTGCCAGCATTTATGCATGAAATTGCCTCACTAGCTTTATTTATGGTGAGCAAGCCACAGAGACTCTGGGAACAAGCGCTGTGACAGTGACGGGTTCCTTTCGAAAAATATTCTAAAAGTCATCTGGGATCCCTACTGTTCATAATTTTTATCAATAACGTAGTTGAAGCGTTTAATAATTGCTGTCTTGCTTTGCGCCGACGACTTAACGCACTCGTTAACCTTGTCCATTGTAATGGACATGCATTTGAAAGGAGTTAAGCGGAATGCAAACAACCGTTATTTCTGATAAAGAATTCATTTTTGCCTTTCATTCCGAAATTTGTGTTCATAACAATAGTACGTACTGTTTCTTTGTTTCTATTAACCAAAATGAGTGAATTTTTTTTTCTTATTTTATAAATGAACTTATTTACTTTTTTTTGTTTAATGTTATAGAAGATAAATGCAAAATAGTAATGAAGTTTATAAAAAACTTATTGGTTGTTTTACTTAAAAAAAAATTATTTAAAAGCAATGTCCATTGTAAAGGACATGCTCAAAAACCTACACCTTTTTATTTATTAATTTTTTTTATTTACTTTAGCTTCTAAATATGTATCATAAATTTAGCTTTTCTTAATTTTGTTCATTATTTTTTTTTAAAGATACTGAAAGTGTTAAACATTTATACAGCAATACGCACGTTGTCTGACTGCACAAACCTTCAAAAAGTTACTGATTCCTTTATAGTCTGGTGTGCTATTAATGGTATGAAACTGAAACTTTCGAAATGCAAGCTTTTAACGTTTTCACGGAATTTCTCACCGAGATTTTGTTTACCGATCACACTCGGATTTGTCAGTGATTCCAAGCTTACTTTTATCCTACATAGGGACTATTTTATCTCTAAAACAAATTTGTTACTCGTTTTTATCAAACGAAACGCTGTTACACTAAAAACCAAATTAATTTTCTTGGTAAGATCGGTTCTTGAATATAGTACCGTAATTTGGCACCCTATATATCAAAACGCTATGTGTGGAACTGATAGAATTCAAAGGAATTTTACAAGATTTGCGATTCGACGGGCTTTTTCGCAAGAAAATTTGCCATTGTATGAAGTGAGATCTCGATTGCTTGTCTTACAAAAACTTTCAGTCAGATTCAACGTATCGAGTATTTTATATATCAAAGATATACTTAGTGGCAAAACTGATTCACCCGAATGATACCTCTTATTTCATTTCATGCTCCTGCTGGACCGCTTAGAGAACATTGCACATATTTTTCATCAAGGTCCATAGGACAAACTATGGTCGTAGCGATCCCTTCTTCAGATGCCTTGTTCTATATAATTCTATAAATTTTGATTTAGATCTTGAATGACCAGTTCTAATAAAAGTTTTAAATGAGCTTTTGAAATGATTTTAGCCTTTTGTTTTAACCTTATTTTATAAAATAATTTTGCTATCCTTAGCTTTATGAAACTATGTACTGTACCCAGTAGATTAAACAAATACATAAACATACACTTTCGTCACATTTTTAATTTTTAATGAATTAACACGTTCCTTTACTACTAGCTAGAGGTTTTAAATCGGATTTAGATACGGACTACAGGATGGTCAATCCAAAACAGTCACCATGTTGTCCGTAAACTACTTCTTAGTAGGATCCGCAGTCACGGTTAAGTTTTTATCGGCATATGGAATAAGATGATAATGTATACTGGAATTCGTCTATGCGACCCTCAATTTTGCGATTGGGCCTACACCACGACATGATGCCATTCCATACCAAAATGGTACCTACGCCATACTTTAATGTGGGGCGTGTGTACCTAGGGTTTAACTCAGCTCATTCCGGTTGCCTAACGTATGATCTGCCATCTAACCATACTCTATTGATTTTGGTTTCGTCCGTTAATAATACCTTTTTCAAATCCTGAACGGTTCAATGTCGATATTTTGTTGCAAAATCTGTTGTCCTTTTTCTATTTTACTTAGATACTAAAGGCTTCTTCCTGCAAGCACGCCCAAACAGTCCAGATTTTTTCAGACGACGTTTTACGGTCGGTATCAACGGGAGGTCCATAGCCATTTTCACCAAAAAAAGCAACTGAAGCCTGCCTTGCTGATTTAAAGGGCTTTGCTAATTTTTGACTCACAATAAACCCTTTTGTCTTTTTTTTTTTTCGTTGTTATACTAGGTTTACGTTTTCGAGGCAAATTTTTTGTTGTTGAAACATTTAACAACTTTTGCGATTTCACTGTAACACTATTTTTGATCAACACATTTTTTGTTTGTTTTTTAATTTAAATATACATTTTTGATGAAATAACGTACCTGTATATTTTTACTATGTCTGATTGTGGAAAAAGGTTGCTTTTAGAGATAACTTATACCCATTGACTCATGTTAGACCAATAATTTTAAGGCAGGGATATTGGCACTATATATTAATATATGTCATGAATTAAACTTTTTCTCTTAATAACAAAAAACAATAAAACAAATTGGCCATTTCAGCCTTTGAAAGGATTTTAACCGAGTTTCTATGATCAATTGTGTTGAGTGTGTTATTAAATGTTTGCACATTTACATGGCAGTATTTACTCTCTGAGGTTTGCCATTGTCTGCAGAGAGGTGGTGACCGATCAGAAAAAATTTTTTATGGAAAAAACTTTTCGCCGCGACTGGGGATCGAACTCGGGCTCCGAGAGTGCTAAGCCACACACTTAACCTGCACGCCACGGTCACGGTTAATTATAATCCCACACAATTTCTCAAGAAGTCCACATAAGACGGGCAATATATATTTAATTTAAAGTATTATTTTTATTCAAATGAAATTATAAACAAGTTTTATATTCAAACCTTTTTAAGTATAATTTTTTTTCTTTAATGACGCGCGTAAGACTGTCTGAAAATTATTTTAATTACTGTTCTGTTGTCTTTTCAGAAAACTTTTCGAGATGATTATAACTCTCAGATTAATTCTGCGAGACTAAAAAAATAATACTCAAGCACATTTTAACCCCTAACGCTCAATTTTGTCATCAAAATACATCATTGCAGCATAGTTTATCATAGAATTATCATACATCTGTGCCAGAACCCAAAAATGTGTTAAGCTTACCTTAAGTTTACATGGGAAGACAGCAATGGAACGAAATTCTTCGCGTTTCTTTTGTTTTAATTCCTCGCGGTAGGCCATAAATTTATCAAATAGATGATATATAATATCAGCTTGGAATATTTTAACACCCAAAGAATCGGCCATTTCTTGGGCATCGCGTTCAATTTTAACATCAAAAGCCAAAATGGTGGCATATCTGCAAAGAGAATGAAAAAAACAAAACAAAAATATCATTAATCCATAATACAGTCAAATATTTCAAATAGCTACATAAACAGTATTAAAAAACGCGTTGAGATTATATCAGAATTCAAATTTGAAAAATTTAATGACAGTTTCAGCGAGTAAAATATGGGCAGCTACTGACAGTTATTATAGCATTCACTGTCGACATTAAGACTCAAATAAAATAAGTGCAGACAAGCTATGGACAGACAGTTAGACAGACGACACACACACAGACAGATAGAGATACAGAGCTACAGCAAGACAAGAAGGCAGGAAGCTTAAACGACAACATGTCATGATCATTAAAATGCTAAAGCAACAAAATTTTGATCATTTTGATCATGTCATTTATTGTTGAAGTTGGCATTCTACATAAAACAAAGCAAAGAGAAAAAAACTACCAAATAATAATGCTGAAGTAGCCTAAAATCGAGCAACCAGCCAGCAACAACTACAAAAACACTAACAACAACAAAGCGACAAGACAAAGAATAATAACAATTAATGGAATCACTGCAGCTGTAGCACGAAGACAGACAGGCCAGGCCAGGCAAGGGTAGCAACAAGCCTTAAAAAAGAAAATGATCAGCGATGTTGATCTGCTGATTGTCAATGATTTTCAGAAGAGTGTTGCTGTGCAGCGTGTTAATGCCGTTTCTGAAGTAGCCAATTAATTTATGAGAGAGAGAGAGAGGAAGAAGAATTTTATAAATTTCATTGATTTTTTAATTTTTTTTTTTTTTTTTTTTTTTTTGTTCAAAAACATTCCCAACTTTATTATGATAATGTTTTCAAGTTGCTGATGACGATGATCATGCCATGTTGTTGCTTTTTGGGCTGATCAGACGACAGTTTTTGAAAATCTGGTAATCGTCATCATAAAAAAAAATCTTAATTAACAACAAAATTGCTTTTATGATTAAAAATTTGATCAAAAATTAGTTTTATGTTAATTTGTGTTGATTTAACTGAACCTTAGAAGTGCTACCTTCGTTTGATAATTAATTGAAAAATTTCAACTAATTAGCCCATAAAATTTCATTCAAATTAGAATGAATACAGGTTGTGTGAACGACGAACTTAAAAAAAACTATTTTTTTTTTCTTCATTTGAATATTACTTTGAAAACTTTACTTGGGTACTTTTCGCAAAATAGTTTTTACCTTGGCCTTATTTTGAAAAATTAAAATTAACATTGTTTTTTATTTTTAATAGTCTTTGGTTTCACCATTAGTGCGTTATGGGCACCCTGTATCATCACAAATATAAAAATGAAACTCATGTCGGTCATAAATTTGAAGAATTATCGAGCTGTTTGAATACTTTTGTTTTAATTGGTCTGAGCATTCTATGAATTTATGATTATTATTATTAAAATCGAATGATATCTAATTCCTTAATTATGAAATTGGAAATCATTTTCCGCAGAATCCAATTCTTCGAATTTCTATCTTTTCTGCGGAATCGAAGAATGAAGAAATGCTGGGAATTTAAATTGAAATTTACTCAGTTCAGTTGAATCATCTACTATTCCGTAAAGATAAAATGAAGAAGATACACTTTATAGATAAATAGAAACTTTTAGTTTTTTCATTCTTGCTTTGAATATTTCACTTTTTTATAATTATGTATGTTTTATTTGAGTGTGGAGCATTCCGTTAGCAATAGTTTTTTTTTCTATTTCAAAATTAAAAAAAAAATTATATTTATATAAGTTTTTATTTTAAATTTTATCTACACCGTTACTCATTCAACATTAACCCTTTGCGGTGAAAACATCAAATTTTTCAAAATCTCTTTTTGAAATAAATTTTCAAATTTTTTCAAGATACCTGATAAGGATTAAGTACAAAAAGATATCTATTCAAACATGTCAGAGATGCTTCTCAATTCAGAACATTTAATTTAAGACAGTTTTTTTCGCTTCTTTGGCATTTGGTTGACAAACACGGTACATAATTAACAACAATATTTTCAGAAATTGAAAATATCGAGCTTTACAGAGATTGTTTTAACAATTGAAAGAAAATTTGACACACTTTTAGAAACAATTAGAAAAATTGAAAAACCGTTAAATTCGACTAAGATATTCAGATTGAAAGTTAAACTTTTGAATTAAAAACACCATTTTTACAAATTTGACAATTAATGAATGCATAGAACTAAATTTTCTGAGGAAATTTTTACTTTTGAGAAAAATTCAAATTCTATCAACTGGAAAGCTGTCTGCCAGCCAAATTTCTTATTGATCAAAAAGCGAGTTTTTTTCCAAAAATTGTATATTTTCTCGTAGAAGGTTGAAGGGAAACCCACTCCAACTTATATATAATTTATATAAATATTCTGCACATTTATGTTTCGAAACTTTCCTAACAAATAATATAAGTTCCATTGAAATGTGTTGTTTATAAATTCTTACACCCTACAGAGTCATCAAATCCGAATTAATAGACTTATTGAAAGAAATAATGACTCAGAGATAATGCAAATAAAACGCTCATAATAACGAAAATTATTCAGATATATATAAACTTATATTAAATCAATCGACAAATAAAAGAAGAAAATAATAAAATTTCGTCATCAACATCAACTTGCTTATCTAGGATTTTTTATGTTTTTTTTTTCTGCTTTTTTTGAAGTAATGAATGAGCAACGGAAGTTCTTAAAACCATTCATTGGCTGGTGCATTCTTATTAATTATGCATAATTTTGAACGTTAAGTTGGGATCAATAAACCAGCAGACGAAACACTTTCAAAACTTGAGAAATTTAATATACAAAAAACTTTATGACAACCAACAGTAAGACAGACCGACAAAATAATAGACAGTAGCAGCATGGGTACGAGAAGGTACGAAACAACAGCAACAGCAACAACAAGAACAACATAACAAAAGAGGTCAATAATTTTACCAAATTGGAAATATGACACTCCAGGAATGTGATAACATGTGAGGAAATTTAAGTATTAGAAGAAAAATGAGGAAGAAGAAGAAGAAGTAGAGGAATAACCAGTAGTGACAGCAACAAGTAATTGAGGGCAGAGTATTCGTACATGAGGCAATAAGCTGATGATGTCAAAAGTTTTCGATTACAATTTAACGATTGATTGATTGAGCTAACAACATGTTGAAAAAGGGACACTTTAAGCAATAATACACAGACACATTGACATATACACATCATAAAGTGTTGGGTTTGCCTAGCTAAAGAAAATGAGTCAGAACGATAAAATCAAGCAATTAAGCTATAAAGTAAATCGATTTTATGAAACTGAAAAAGAAAACTGCGCATAGCAACAATTGTCATAAATATGCATTTTTCTACGCTGCCAAGCATGTTGAGCGAAATAATAGAAGAGGCAATACCACGTCATGCTGTCAATCGACATTAATTTTAGTTGAGAAGTAAAAAATTTGTTGGCAGTAATGGCGGATAATTTATTTCAATATATTGAAAAATATCTGTAGCAAATTCGGAAGTGTCTGAAAATGTGATAGGAGGTAGGAAATATTTTCGATCTGTACATTCAAAAACCAAAAACTATATTCAAAACTCATCATACACTGAGAAAAAAACACATACCTTGCTCCGGTAAAAAATTTCTCTATTTTCGATAATAGCAATTTTCTCTTTTTCAAATAAAATTTTCTTCAATTTGAATAATTTTTCACATTTTCGAAGAAATATTTCTTTACTTCTAGGAAATGGAAATATTTCAATGTCTCTAATAATGATAAGTATTTTTCTCGCACAAAAAATTTCTAATTAATAGAGAAAAATTTATTGAAAATGAAGAAAGTTTCTTATATTTTGATAAAAAATTCACTATGAGAAGTATTTTCTTCAATAAAACAAATCTTTTCTCAAAAATAAAAAGTATTTTTCTCTAAAAACGAGATATATTTATATATTTTTCTTTTTCATGAAAGCTTTTTATCATTTTTAGAAAATTTTTATTATCGCAATTAGAGAATAGCATTCTCTGGAGCAAAGTCTATACCATTTTTCTCTAAATATGATGCTTTTTTATCATATTCCGAGAAACTTTTTTCTGAGTGTAGGAATACACCCTACTTGTTTTATTCCTCATGAAACTTTTTCTACATATGGTCAATTCTTTTTCTCTTTAACGTTACACTCGAACGCATTTTTCTGCAAATATACCGAAAACTTTTTAGTCATGAAGGTAAACAACAAGTTTTGCAATTAATGAGAAAAACTTTTCTTCTAACTTTTGTTGATTTGACGATAAAACCACTTTTAAGTAGTCTTTAACGTTACGTTTTTGGAAGTTAGTTTGCACTTCAAGGAGAATTAACGTGTGGTTTTTAACGTTCCACGTTCATGCATATGCGCGGTACAAATAAATTAGTAACACTCTTATGTTATGGACTTGTTATCGAAACCAAAACACAGAAAAAGTTAAAAGTAAGCTTGATATACAGAGCAAGAAAAAAGAAGCAGCAAAATATCAAATTTTTTGCGATCATTTCGTAAAGTTTGATTGGTTGAGTTCATTGAAAGAAGGTTCATTAGTTGAAAAGAAAGCTTAACAAATGCCTTTTCCATTGGTGCCAGTTTCGTCTCTAATTTGCGAGCTACACTTAATTTTACTTCTTATTTCAAATAAAATTAAGACCTAAATCTCCAGCTGAGCGAATGCCCTGAGTATAAAAGGCTGTAGGTATACGCTAAAGTATTGGTCAAAAAACGTTTGATGGCCTTGAAAAAATTTGTTAAAACAACCCCATAAAAACCTAGCTGTAAGACGTAATTCTACGTCAAAATCCATGCATTTCATGTACAATCGAAATACATATAATCGATGTACAAATACAACTGCAGCAAAAATAGTTAATAAGATAAAGAGTCAAAAATGCATTAAATTCATATACTTATGCAATGGAAGTGTGAAGAAATAGTGTACAATATATTTTTATTAGATTTCATTATTTCATAATGATTTAAAATAAATACAGAACTATTTTAAGAACTATTGAAGAAACAGAATTAGTGTTTAAAGTTGACCCCTGCCGTGTAGGCTTAATTCAACTTGCAAAATTTCTTGTAGTCGAATTTCTAGAAAATAAATTTCAATAAAGAGTTTTCAGGACTTATATCATGGTAATAAAAATATATATAATACATACATAAAATTATCATGATAATTTATACTACATTCTTTTATCCATTGTCCTTCAAACAATCGGCAGTGCTCGTACAAATGGGTCGACTTTTATTTGAGATACCTTCAGAAACATTTTTCTTTCGGAAAATAATTAAAAACATAGACCTGTTTCAGAGCATTCACCTGCCAAGATTCTCAGTGAATGCTTTTCTTTTCAATTTGTTTCATGCGGAATTGAAAATTGCAATTATCGCCATATAAAATTAATTATTTTTCTATGTATTTTGTGGGCCAGTTTAGATGCTCAATTATGTTTTTTTGGAGGTTTAATGGCCTGTACTTTTTATTGCAATTTTTTAAAAGAAAATAAAAAATTCAATTTGTTCTCGACGTTTCGTCACTTTTTTGGCGACATCTTCAGGGGAGATTTTTTTTTTTTTTTTTGTTTTTTAATTTTTTCTAAAAACACATATATAAAAGATTTTACAAACATATCATTAACTTACATATAATAATAACTTACATTAACAATTTTACATTACATTATTAAAACACTTAACATTTATAAAACAATTATTTTATAACAAACATTTATTTAAAAACTAACTATTTAAAACTACTGCATAGTTGTTATTGATTTTGTCTGTGTCTTCTTTGAAGTTTATTGTCTTATCCGCTTTTTGTTGTATTCGTAAACTTTCTAAAGTTAGTCTTTTGTTTATTCTGTTCTTACGTTTCCACGATAGTCCCCCGGCAAAAGGGTTTCCACCTTGGAATGAGCACTCAACAAAACTGGAAATGAATTTAATGGTGTTGACACACATGATTTGATAAGCAAGCTTATCTTAGTATCCCAGTATAAAATGCTGCTAGATACTTATTGGGTGTAAGCATTGAATAATTACAAATAGAAGGTGACACTACCGACGATGAAGCGACATTAGAGCTATGTGGCAGATATGTGCACTCCACATAATTATCCAGTTCTATAACCCAAATAAATTGTCTTCGCTTATGTGTGAAAAATTTCCCTTGGTTTTTTTTTCACTTGTTTTGTTATTGTTATAGTCCTTTTCTGATTACCAGTTACTTTCTGCAGCATTGTTTTGTGTCTTTTGTCAATTGCTAGCTTTTTGACCACTTTGTTAACTTTTTTATTGGCGCTATGCATTGGTAGCGCTTAAGAGTTATATTTATTTAAATAATTTGAAAGATCTTTTATTAACTTAAGTGTGTTGAAGTTTTATGATTACGTCGGGTGTGAAATTAAAAAAAAAAATGGAATTTCTAGATTTCTTATGCAAAAAGAAAGCTTTTCTTCCAAGTTGATAGAAGATGAAAAATTGTATAAGTATATGCGCTGAACACTTTGAAAAGAAGTTCGTAAATATTAGTGGCTTTAAAGAGGGACATAACATTCACGGCAGAGAAAACAGACCTTTTTTAAAAAAATTCATAGCTTAGTCAAAAACAAACATTTTTCCAAAATTTTATTCTTGTAGAAAATTGAACAAATAACAAGAAAAAAAATTAAAAAAAAAGTGTATTTCAATTCAACATGGTTTAATAGAGCTCCAAACTGGCGGCAAAGAAAAAAAAAACGGGGCCTCATGGTTGCAGCGCTGGGAGTCGCAAAAATTGTCCGATCTGAAAAAATGACTTTTTTAAATTTTAACAAAATTGGTTATCGTATGACAGGAGTTTTTTTTAAATTTTAAAAAATTGTATAGAATATATATATTCTATCGATAGCAAATCAAGTATAAAGAAATACAAAAAAAAAATGTTGTCAAAAAATGAACCCGCTAGTGCCGCAACCAGTACGAGAAACATGGTTTCGAGATAAACGCGTTCAAAGTTTGTGAACAAAGAAAAAAAAGGCGAAAATTAAAAATGCGCTCTAACTAATACGGCTGTATTTTTTGAACCCGTAAGAATTTTTTAGAATCTTAAGAATATTTACTAAAATACAAAATTATAAAAAAGTCGATTTAAAAAACGGCCAGTGTCATGTCCCTCCTTAAATCAAGACTTTCAAAAATTGCAGTGCCAATTTTTTATAGTGACAAAAACGAAGAAAATAAGTAATGAAACAAATATAGAAAAAAGACCAGTGTTAGCAAAAATAAATTTAGAACTAAATAATATAGAAATTGAAAAGAATGTTCACAGGGTCGAACGTAGGGAGGTTTTGGGGGTTAAACCCCCCAAATGAATGAAAATAAAATGAACATAAAATAAAATAAAATGAAATGAAAATAAAATTTGTAAAGCAAAACGATTCAAATTATAAAGTATTTTATATTAGTTGTATTATTTTATGCTATTTTTTGTTGTGTTTTTTTGATAATTAGCTATCGCTAAATATTTGTAGAAAGCACTACTTTTAAAAGTATTGCCACAAAATCAGCAATAGATTTCACGAAATTCAAAATTAAATGATGAAACAAATCTAGCTTTCAAATGTTGTTATTCTATTTTAAATAAATTTTCAAAATATTTTTTAATAATGCAATCTGAAAATTTTTTATTTTTTGTTGACACATAATGAAACAAACAAGTGAAATTTATAAATAAAATATTATTTTAAATTTTTGTTCGAAACCACTAAAATCTGTATATCGGTACAGTCAGTTTTTGGTTATTTTTTTCAATTTCTTCACATTTGGTAGCAACACAAATTCAAAATTTCTTTCGAAAAACCGGAGGCTCGATTTTAGGCTTAGTGTTTTTTGGGAAAAGATGATCAGAATTTTCCGTAGAACATTTTCCGCGCCTACGAGTTTTTGAAAACAAAAATTAATCCGGCCTAATAAAAAAGGCTTGAGGCTACAAAGACTCAAAACATATGCAATTAACACATTTCCCATTGGAAAACTAAAGGATAGAAAAATACATATGAAAATAATTTTTTTCAAAAAATCACTAGATCAAAATTTCTTAGACTACTAGATGTATCCTTGAAATTCTACCATTTGACTAGAGTCACCAGACTACGAAAACCATTAATTTTCCGATGGTGGAAATATCGGCAGTGGAAAGCGAAAAATAAAGAAAATAAATCAAAGCACAACAGAAAAATTTAGTTTTTTATAAGTAGTTATATAATAAGTTTATATAAAATAATAATATAGTATAATAGTAATATAGTTTTTATATAATAAGTAATAAACTGAATTCGACTGATTTGCGACTGGGGATCGAACTCGGGCTCCGAGCATTGCTAAGCCACACACTTAACCTGCATGCCATGGTCACCAAAAATAATTGATACAGATTTCAATTAGCAGTTTTGTCGTTGAATACGCATTGCAATTATTTTCAAAAAATTCGAAGAAAAGTTTTCACGATAGCCTAATGGGTTTAAAAATACCCAATGAATATCTCAACAACGCATTGAGGTATGGAGTTGAATGTTTGAATATATATTTTATAGTTGAAATTTAAACACGTTTGCTTTAAATTTTTTTTGTAGAGACGCAAATGCGTTACATTTCTATTATAAACTTTTTTTTTGTTTAAATTTAATATATGTTTTTTTCTCAGTGGTGCAATTATTGATTCGCTAAAATTTAAACATAGCTATTTTGAAAAAGTTTGCTAAAATTGAAGAATGCATTCGGTAAAATTTTTTATTACAAAAACTGCTTGTTCTGACATTACGATAGTGTGCTGACATTTACTTATTAATGTGTTTAAAAGTAAATGTAATAAAGTACTTTATTTATGTTAATAAAGTGGCACCTACAATTATACCGCTTACCCTAGGATATTACAATTAAATTAATTAATTTATTTTGTCTATTATTTACTACTTTAATGTACATAACAATATTATATATAAACATGAAAACATTCATTTTGAATATGATATTTATAAATCGACATTATTTTGCTTAATTAAAAGAGGTTATTTTACTGAAGAATTATTTTAAGACTCAAAATTTATTCTATTAAATTTTCATTTTACACAATTTGCTTAAAAAGCAAATAACACAAATAAAACGAAATCACTTGTCAGCAGAGCAGCAGCTACTGACCTTGAACAAGGAGGGAAATTATTTATCTCTTTTTTGGGATCAGTTTAGGATTTTATTAGCTTGTGCACAAAGTAGGTGAAAATCTTTGGTGAAATGAAAAACGATACTAGAGACATGTGAACGGCGTAGCGGCGAATGTTGGCGGTGTCCATTCTATATTATAATTATTCAATGGTATAAGCAATTCAGTATTATATAATACATCTCAACACTTGATTTTAGAAAAACTGACCGCTTAAAGTAATCTAAATCAGAAAAATTAGAAAAATTGGTCAGCCAGCATACAACATTACTCAGAATGATAGCATTCCCGAACACAGGATCATATTCTGCTTTTGTGACCAATTATTCCGGCATAAATATGACTTTATCGTTGGAAATTTATTTATCCTCACTTATACTCTATCACCCATAGAATATATCCAGAGTTTTATTCATACCAGTAACGGATATGCAGGTACAACAACCAGATTTAATGTCCCACTTCAACCTATGTTCTTAAGTGACATACATTATTGAACCGTGGTGACCGTGGCATGCAGGTTAAGTGTGTGGCTTAGCATGCTCGGAGCCCGGGTTCAATCCCTAGCCGCGGCGAAAAGTTTTTTCAATAAAAAATTGTTCTGATCGGTCACCACCTCTCTGCAGACAATGGCAAACCTCAGAGAGTAAATAATGCCATGTAAAGCTTCTTGAGAACATGAACTTTAGCCGTTCGGAGTCGGCATAAAACATGTAGGTCTAGTTCTCGGTCAATTGTGTGCAAACATTTATTAACACACATAACACAACTGATCATAAGAAGCTCGGTCAAAGTCCTTTCAAGGGCTGAAATGGCCAATTTGTTTTTTGTTTTTTACATAATTGAACCGTAGTACAAATACGCATGCCACAACCCCTCTTTTCACTTCTTTCCTTCTTTTCACTGGCTTGGGACAGGCTAGTGGCTTACCATAATCATCACTAGGCGGAGTTCTATTGAAGAAACATAACGATGCTTATGAAAACCTTTCAAATATTATTTTTTGGCTAACTAGAATTCGTATGAAAACAAACAAAAATACACAAGTAGTAGCCATAACTAGTGTTGTTTTTCAAAAATTTTAAGATCGCACGTGAGATTAATGGAGACACACAGAGATAAAAACTCTCAAAAAAAAACAAAAGACAACGATCGAGCGATAGTTGCGCAAAAGTAATAAAAACCCGCTACGCAACAACATTATTGCAACGTGTAGCAACAAAAACATTCGATAAAACAACAATTAAGTATGTAAGACATGAGTAGATATTATCCAGCGGATGTTGGACTGATGTGTTTGTATGAGTTTGTTATTTCCGTGCTGTAATTCAAGAGTTGACCTTCACAATGACAAAATGTTGCAACAAGTGTTGTCGATTTAAGAAGCTCGTTTCGTATCATAGACTAGAATTGATCGTTTTTCTTTTTTTTTTGAAAAGGGAACACGGTGGCATGTGAGGGAGGGTTATAAATAAGAAATTACTAATTAAATATTAATACCAAGCTTGACGTAAACAAGAACTTCCGGTGTTAAAATGAAAAGCAATAAAAACTAGCGATTTCACAGGCACGTTTCTATGATTGTGAACAACGAACAGATTCAATGAACAGCAACAACCAAAAAAAAAAGAAACTCAACTACGTGCAAGGTTTTTGAATTCTAGCGGTGAAAACAACAAATAAAAAAGAATAGCGGCATCATGACAAGTGTTTAGATAAGGCGAAATACTAGCTGCCGGAAGGAAGTAGTATGCGTAAAAATTCAACAGACATAATAAAACAAAATTGTTAAAATATAAAAGATATATTATAAGCACTGTTAGTCATCCATTCATGCATACATGCAAGGCGTTCACGATTGTGTCGTTATAAATCGCTTTGTTCATGATTTATATAGAATTTGTTGTTTGCCATTAAAATCAGCGGCTACTCAGCTCAGCTTATGGCTGGCTCACACTTGCAAGCCAGGCCAAGATTTACTTAATTGCATGCTGATCAAAAATATATAACCGTATAAAAAAAAAAACACAATCCTGCAATTTAGCAGCTACAAGTTAAGGCTATTAAAAGTGACTCCATGAGTAGCTTATAAATCTTTTGTAGAATGTTCTTTGTTTGTGGGGAAAAAAGGCGCGTGTGCCCACCGCCACTGAGCGAGTCATTCGACAGAGTTGGCCAACATGGTCAAAACATTGTTATGAATCACATTTTGGTGTGGCTAGGCGGCAGGGGGTCGAATTGCGCTGTCAATAACAGAAACGGACAAACAGATAAAGCTTAAAATTTGCCATATTTTATGATGATGCCACACATTGTTGCTGTTGACAATGACTGTATAATAGTGTGTTTAGTGCAGTAACATCGTCGATTGGCACAATAATATTTTTGGTGATTAATACCTACTCTACACAGACATAAAAAAACGAACCACCAACGGTGCATTTAATTAAACGACGACAAAAAAACAAACATTTAAGTTTATTTAGTTGCTGTTAACAATGTCTGAAAATTAATACATTTCTGAGAAGATGTCTTCGTAATTACAGCGCAGTTTTGCTTTATTACCAGTTGGTATTAAGTTTTTTTTTTTTACCGATATTAAGTATATTTGTCATTAGCTTCCGCAGCGCCATGATCTGGGTCATGATGACAATTAATATGTGTACGACAGACGATCAACTGGGTGCTTTTAGCCAGTCGTTGGGGGACTTTAGTTTTAAATCGAGCGTTGTCAGGTTTCTATATTGCTTTTTTATATTCGAAATTAATAAGTAAACAGAATTAGGCCATTTTTTTTTTCAAGTTTACTTTTTATGATTCCATTAAGACCTTTTTTAATAAACATTACTTTAATGCTTTAGTGCAGTTAAGAGAGCATGAAGTTTTTGTTGAATTTCTTTCAGATTGAATTTTTTATAATTTCAGAGATGTTCCAAAGTCAATTTTGTACTTTTCAATTTGAGTTTTCAGAAATTTTAAATTTCGTAAGAAATAATTTATTGTGAATCTAAAACCATTTTTATTTAACTAAAACTATTTTTGTGACTGAAATTATCATAACATGTTTTCATTAGAGTAGACAATACAACAAATTTGAAAACTCTTAATATGTATGAGACAATTAAGAAGAACTTAGTTAGAGTTACCCATACCCCATCATACCAAAAATCACATAATATAAATCATAGCTTATTCTGCATACCTTATCGATTATATTTTTCTCTCATCCCGCAATATGCATTTCACCAAACTCATCAGACATTGTCGATCATGCCCACTCATAACACCTGACGCATTATACGAAGCCTTTTATTAAACTCATTTTACCATATCTATCATACCATACTAATCGCATCTAATATATCATATTATACTTAATATCTCATATCATATCATATCATATCGCTCCCATTCCACAACACCCATTATACTAAATACCACAACAACAAACCATATCCATCATACCATACCTCTCATACTGTACTATAATGCCAGACCCGTTACACTATACTATCACCATCCTGCCATACTATGTTACAATACCCATAACACCAAATATCACCAAACACTAAATATCCTTCGCAAACCATCCATTAGACCGTTCTATGTTGAATGAGTTACGATACATTACATTATATAAAATTCGACATATCATATTTATCATACCATATCTATTACATACACCATTTCCATCCAAAAATTTTTGCAGTAAAATTGATCATAAAATTTAACAATTTATTAAATTTCAATCTGGCATTTAAAATTTTGCAAGCTTACTAAAAAAAAGTGAATAAAATAACATAAAAAATTCGTTTTTCCGTTTTTTTCCAGTTTTATGGACCAAGGTCACGTATGAGGTCATTACTATTGTTGGCCCTAAAAAGGCAAGCATTTTTGTTGAAGATTTTGTATAAATATCTCGATACGGTAAAGAACGATAGATGAACGATATAGTGAAATGTATGCCATTTGGCCATCGTAATTGTTAGTTGGTGGAAAGTTTATTTTGTTTTTAAAATTATAAAAAAAAATCAGTTTTTCAGAAATGAACAAATTAAATTTTTTACAAAAAGTTCGCAACTCGAGCATAAAAATTTTGAAAAAATCGCTTTTCTATAGCTTTCTAATGATACTTCATTTACAAAAATAAGGTGACAGATGACGGAGATATGATTTATTGGAAATGACTCCATTTTCAAGATTTTTACTTTTATCTAAAATTGGTATCTCCATAACTTTTTGTAAAAATGGCGATAAAAAACAAATAACTTATATTCTTATAAGTGGAAAAGGATCTTTAGCCAAAATTTTAAGCAAATCGAAGAGCATGAAGTTAATTTTTGGTAAAAAGCTTGCATTAGGCTTGGAATGATCGATACAGTCGTCTATTTATAAATTTAAACTGAGGTTAAAACACATTTTTGAACGGCACTGTATTAAAAACTGTAAAAGTTCAACGTTGAACATCAAAACATTTAAAAAATGTTTGAATTATAACAATAAAATGAAATAATTTTTTCAAAAATTCAAAAAATTCTGAAAATTTCAAACATATTCATAAGGAAAACTCGAAACCAAGCTTATTATTTTAAAACTTTTAGTTTATAATTCTTGAAAAAATATATTTTTTAAGAATTATATTTTGAGCTTTATGCCAAATAATTCATGAAGCAACAGGATGCTATAATAACAAATTCTACTACAGAACAAAACCGAGCAGACTAGACCATGGTTTCATCGGACGCTACTCAGAGTCATCGGTAGTCTTTGTGGTTAATACAGTCCACCAACTTTGAAAAGCTAATAAGCGATTTTTTTTTCTACTTACTGTGCCTCATGTTCCAACATGGTAGATGCCTTCATTACGTCACGTTTTACAACTGGACCAATGCGAATGGCAGAAACCTGCAAAATTCAAAAGAAAATATATGAAAACGGTTATATATTTATAAGATAATGAAACAATTATTCAAACAGTCAAAACAATTATATACAAGTCGGGTCAAAAAATTGATATTATTTCGCGATGAACCTTAGCTTTTCTCTAGAATTTTGAAAAAATGGCATTTTTGGGCAAAAAAAAAAACACTTTTTGTACGGGCAGATTTTTTGTTTCTCAGAATAAACAAAAACAAAAAATTTCAAAAATAAACCTCCAATAATTACTATAAGATAAAAACATTTTGGGAAATTCGCTCGTTTGGTATTTTTTTGTGTTTCTTTGCCCCAAAAATAGACACTTTTTCAATACACATCGGGAAATCCTTTCGTGTAGGGTACTACAATGAGCAAGAAATATTTTAGACCGAGTTTAGCAAACACTTTTTTTATGGAGACCGAACCGGCTTAAGATGCCACCGTTAGGGGTCTCAAAAGTTTGAGAAATTCATGAAGAGAATTTAAAATCGGAATTAATACATCATTTTTCTACAGTTTTTATGTATCTGATGGTCTTTATTTTTTTAGACCTTGTTTCCCCAGCGTTAAACTAAAAATATTAAGGTTATTAAGTTGAAATGTATGCTAAACAACATACATTCTGGGTATTCTTCTGGTCTTACACAAAAAAGTTACAAAAACTACAAAAGTTAAATCAGCTAACCAACTTCAAAAACCAACTCTAAGTTATTCCCACCGTTTCATCTGCTGCATGAAGAAAATTACATTCTTGGAAAATAGTGGAAAGACTGCAGTTCAGTGCATTGTTATTGTAGCTCTTCATACCGTTTGACAGCAAAGTTACAAGCTGACATAAAATGTTGCACATTTTTTTTTACTTCTTTGTTTGCTTGGAGTCAGTAACTCGCTGCAATTTTGATTGTGGTTCGCATTACAAATTATGGTGGCGGTTGCCAAACGAATTTAATCGTTACTGTAACTGTAATTTGCAATGATTTCTTAGGTAATAAATTAATGAATGCCATAAAATTATGGGGGCTATGAGGAAGCATGGAAGACAAAAGTAGAAAGTTTGTGTTCAAAGCTTTGCTATTTATATAGCGTAAATGTTCATCAATGCGTCCAACACACAGCGCAATTAGTTAGTTGAAGAGTTGCGGCAAATTTGCGAGAACAAGCATTAATAAAAAAATCGAATATTTTTTCAGGCCAGACACATCGAATCGAAGCCATTCAATGAATGAAATACTGACTGCCTTTGACACTAGTGCATAATACGAACACGGGGTGTGCAAGTGTGTGGGTTGTAATCAATGAACGAACAACTAGGGCAGAAGAAATAAAAAACACAACAACATTTATAGAATCGCTTCTTCAAAGTGAGACAAAAGCCGGCTTGTAACTTTCAACTCTTTTTAACAGGCGGTGGCATCTGGCGACTGTTTGCTTAATTGACAAATTAAACATGAAGATCCACCCCCGCTTCAACTCCCTACATTGCAACAGACACAGCACAGAGCACACATTAAATTCGGTTAAATATATAAATTAGCGCTGGCTGGTTATTGAACTGTTAATGTGTATGTGTTTGTGTGGTGCGTGGAGCAGCACGCTTCCAGAAACGAGCTACAATATTTAATGCTCTGCCAATCACTGAAATAATGAATGAATGCTAGAATCAATGAATGAAACACACGCATGAGTGCCATGAAAGTTTGTTTTTTTTTTTGTTGTAGGCGGAGGCGTGGATATTATGTAATATTAAGACCACATGGCACATACTCTGCAATCAGTCGAAGCAGTTGAATGACTATAAATAACAACAAAAAAAAATATATACAGCGATCGCTTGAGAACGTTCGATTGATCGTCTGATCGACTTTGAGAGAGCGAAAGTGATGCAACTACAGCGAATAGGCAGTTAATTTTTTTTTTCATGTGCATGAAGTAAGCTCTATTTTATAACTTAAAACAAAAACACTTATGCTGCCTGATGTGGGCTATAATTTGCCATATTTATAGCCCCATGGAGGAAAAAATTGTTTGATTGTTTATTATGATACATAATCATAACTGAACTTACACCGGGAACAATGTTCCCGATGTGTGCTTTCAGTTGTCATATAGAGGAAGAAAAAGTTTCTAAAGGTATAATTTTTTTGAAGTGAAACTTCTTTGGCGGCGAGTGAAATTTCAAGGTTTCTTATTCGTGACGCTAGGCTAACGTTTTCAATTCATATGAAAATTTTAAAAAATTATTGCCGCTGCCGAGAATTGAACCCCGAACATCGTAGCTTAAAAGTGGGAATCTATACCATTACGCCATGTAGGCACATGATAAATAGCCAAACAAAATGTTATTAAAACTGAACGCGTAACATACTGAAAATAACATAATTAACATTAACATTACATTAACAGTAACATTACATTATTAACATAACCGTAACATTAATTTTCATCCTACAAGTATGCACGGAAAAAAATAGAAAGAATAGCTAAAACAGGAGCAGAACGCGTTCGTGAATATAAATAGCGAATTAGAGCTCTTTAGAATGCAGCCGCAGCAATCTAGCATTCAAAAAGTGACAATGTTGAGAAGACATTCGAAAGCAACTAAAACACCAACTGAACTAAGACAAGGAACGAAAATAACTGTTATTTTACAATTTTCAAATGAAAAAAATTGTTGAAAGACTTTTTCAAATATACCATTATGTTACAAATGTCCTCAGCCTCATGAATATTAAGTTCCTTTTAAATTTAAGACTGATTCTTTAAAAGTTAAAATTTAAGTGTTATTTTTTGCATTGTATTTTTCGAGGAAAAATAAAGGTTTTTTGACTTTTATTTTATCTTTAATTTTTTCGGTCAAAATTGTCAAGCAATTTGTGTTTTTTTTAAAGGCCGCTTGACAGATTGAACTGTCACCGATGAGATGAAAATAATGGTATCAACATTTTTTTTAGTCGGTAAAATGACTTGAACAAATATGAGCTACCTGATATTTTTGACCGAAAAAATAAACGGCAGAAAATAACTATTATTTTCGACCGATAAAATAAAAGTCAAAAGTAACTGTTATTTTTGCACAAAAAACTATAAGGCTCAAAATAACTATTATTTTTGTCGGAAAAAAAAAACAAAGAGATAAAAGTTAATATGTGACACTTTCGATAAAAACCATAGCCGATACGGCCCCTGGATGCAAATATTGAATCAACAGATTATTATTCCATTTCGTATTGATTGAATTTTTTTCAGATACTATCTCTCTTTATTTCACACTAAAATCTCTCTTATTTCTTACTGTTAAAGAAGTTTCACTTCTGCCACGTGTACGTTGCTACATGCGAGTTTTTTTGCTTAAGTTAGTCCTGCACTTATTTTTTTTTGAAACGTGAAAGTGTGCTGTGATGTCCTCAAGTTGTGATAAAATTTGCAAATCTTAAAATTCTGCAATTTATGAACAAACAGTTAACAAATTACTTGCAAAATCTGAAAAGAGCTTCCTTCCTTTAAAAAAAAAAAAAATAACCACATTTATACCGCTCTGGTATCTGGTTAAAAACTTCAAATAAATGTAACATGCGATGCAAATTCATTCATGATTTCTTTATTGATTCCTCGAACGTAGTCGTGTTGATAATTCAAATCAATTCATCGACGCCAGCCAACAATTCATCATGACAAAAGGGAAGCAACAATTGAAGGGGTACAATGAAACAATAACTATACTTTTATTTCTTAATAAACAAAAATACAAAAACAATTCAATGAAATCAGCTTAAAATAATGAGAATGAGTGAATGAATGGAAGTTGCAAGATATTGTTAAGCTTACAAATATGGCAGCACCGGAAGTTGCCCATAAAGACTAAAATGCAAAAGTCTGCGTGTGTTTGTTTGTAAATTTCTTCCGCTGTAATATGATGACCAACAACAGGCAACAAAAATGAACGGACGCACAGTGGAACGGAAGCGCTTGAAAAAATCAACGGCCTTCAAGTAGTCAAGTTCACAGAAAGAGGGGGGGGGGAATAAATTGAAAACAAAACAACAACAAAGAAAACGAAGAAATACAAAGTTAAGGGAAATTAATTCATAAAGAAACGCAGTTAGCGTTAAAAACAACACAACACAGGAAGAATGATATAAAAAGAATAAAGAAAAAAAAAAAGTATTGAAAAAAAGTACCGCCAAGTCAAACAAATTGCAAAAACAAAAGAAAGGAAATGATATGCACCGAACCGACAAGATGTAGTAAATTCTATTTAAGAAAACATTTACCGACAGTATAGAGCGAAATTTCTTAGTTGAGGAGGGGTAGAGTGAGAGCAGCAGAGTGAGAAAGAGTGGGAGACGAAAGAAATAAGCAGAGAAGATATGATACTTTTCTTCAATCGACAAGAATAACTTTAATAAGCTCATGCTAGGAGATGGTAATAATCTTTCTAGCTAAATACACCTATCATATCGAAGTGTTAAAAATTGAAAGTACACACTCTTCAGTGTAATCTTCTTGTACTATACTACTATCAGAATTACTTGTTTAAGTAAAAAAATAACGGTGTGAGATATCAAATTAGCTTTATTTTGAAGTATATGCATTTCATCATGTTTTGAATTGTACATTAAGGTGTGGGTCGCCAAAAAAAATTTGCCAGATCCGCCTTTCATTTCAAAGTTTATGATGAGAGAGTTTCGGTGCCATCAAAAATTTTTTTTAGGTGGACCCAAAATTTAGCCTAAATGTTCTTTTTTGTATAATTTCACTAGTTTTCAATTGATCGTAAAAGTATGTCGTTGTATAGATACTTATATGACATGCTTTAACGATCGGTTGAAAACTGATGAAGTTACACAGAAATACCATTTTGGGTCCACATACAAAGAAAATGTTATGGCATCAAATCTCTACATAAGCTTTCCAATGAAGGGCGGATACGGCGAACTTTTTATTTCTATGGGGGTGACCCACCTTATTGTACATCGCTTAAATGACCGCCTCGGATTGGCTGGTAGTGCTTTAAGCGATCGGACCAATTTTTTATTATTCAATCCAATATGTGCGGCGTAATTCCGGCAATTCCGGCCACAGCCGGAAGTGATGGGCTAGTTAGCATAAACTGAGGACATGACATAGCCTCCGAGAAAATAATTGAGGAGAGTCAAGTCACAGTCGTCGAATTTATACTTCACCACTTCGAGCGTTGCGTTCCTTGAATGGGATTTAGTCCCGTCTTGTTGGAAGCATTGCTCGGATATATCGGTGTTTACGAGCTCTGCCCACAAAAACTCGATTAACATAGTTCTTAACCAAGTAATAGTATAACAATTTTCAAATTATTCCTTCAGTCATTCCGGCCATTGTTGGAAGATGGATCACTTTTCGATCGCGTGAGTCAAAATTTTTCTTAGCTCATTCTGGCGATCGTTAGAAGATGGCGTTTTGGAAAATTATCAAAATCTTTTATTGGAATACGAAGCAGGCTCTGAAAAATCGTTAAAGTTAGTCAAAAATTTAAGCTAGTTTAAAAAAAATGTATTAAATAAGGATAGGAAAAAGTCTGTCGAGCTTGCTTGTTTGAACTATACAACTTGTAACGTTCAACAACGATGCTTTGGAAGAAATCGCTAAGGACTCCTAAAAGCGATTCGTTTGGCACTATTGTCGGCTTCTGCTGATTTTTGTGCGATTTTTTCTGCCAAAACGCTTAAGACCTCTCTCGGTGATTAGTTTGCGAATGTTCTCAGCGAATCGCTTCTATGCCCTCAGCTGCTTGCATTAGGCGATACCCGTATGACTCTCAAAAGATATTACCGGCAATTGTCGTATGTTCCAAGCGATTCGCTTGCGATTCTGAGGTGATTGAAAATGTTTACAATAACATTTACTCAGTTTTGCACGTTTCTCTTGAACGTTTTTCACAATGCCATGTTTTTAATAACTCGTTTTCATTCGCCTCGGTATACTTTCTAAGTTCAAAGTTCACAGTTCACAGTACAGCTGTGTGCACTAGAGCGTATCACCAAAACTAACCTATTTTTGACCCCGCCTCAATCGTTACATATTTCGAAAGACATTTTCGAAAGAAATATTATTTTTTTTTTAAAGAGGTTCCAATGGTGCTATTTTGATTTTTTCGTTATATCTTCGGTGTTTCTTGCTCGATCCGGATATATCTGTATGTTTGTTGATGTTATGCAAATATTTTTTAAGTTTTTTTTTTTTACCTGAAATGTTTTTTTTTTAACTGATTACACAATCGACCTTTGTTCCTACCATATTATACTGGTCCAAAAAATCCAAAAAATTAAAGCTTACAAAAAATCATTATATATGGGAACAAGTGAAATCGAAAAATGGATTTTACGAGCACTTCCAACCGATTTTATGCTCTTTTTATTAAGGCTATTATCAAGACCAACTGTGTGATCTACAGTATTCACTATAAAAAATGTTAACGTCATAATATAATCCGTTTGTACATAATTGGTGGTCTGAGCAAAAATGTCAAATGATGAAATTACTCGCGCAAAGTTCAGACCTCAACCCTATTCCGACAACACAATGAGGCGTCCCTGTATAAAATGTTTTCTCTTGTTATACCCTAAACCTGAAAGGTCAGGGTATATTAACTTTGTGCAAACGTTTGTAACGCATAGAACGAAGCGAGTCCGGTATAGAAAAGTATATATATTCTTGATCAGCGTCACCACGTGAGTCGAGCTATCCATGTCCGTCCGTCCGTTCGTCCGTCCGTCTGTCCATCTGTGTGTTGTCCGTATACACAGGATAAGAAGAAGGAGTTGAGATAATTGGATGAAACTTGGTACACATGGTCACATGTACCCAAGGATCTGCACTATTGAATATTTTTGGAATCCGCCCACGGACACGCCTACCTCCCATACAACCCAAAAATTGAAAACGCAATAAATAAGCCTCTGTTTAACCTACAGAGCTAAAATTTGGCACATATATTTTTTGTAACAAAACAAAGATGGTTCTGAAAAATGGACGTCATCCGCTCACGGACACGCCCACCTCCCATACAACCCAAAAATTGAAAACGCAATAAATAAGCCTCTGTTTTACCTACAGAGCTAAAATTTGGCACGTATGTTTTTTATGACAAGACAAAGATGGTTTTGAAAAATGGCCGTCATGCGCCAACGGAAACGCCTATTTCCCATACAACCCAAAAAGTTTTAAAGTCAATAAATAAGGTTATGTTTGTCATAGAGAAATTAAATTTGGTATGCATGTATTTTATACCAAAACTAAGGTGTGTTCAAAAATTGGAAGTAATCCGTCCATGAACACGCCCACCTCCCATAGGGAAAGCACAATAAAGGCATTAACTGTGAGCTACAGGAATAAAACTTGGTATGTGTAAATTTTTCATCAACATTTAAATGCATATAAAATATAGGCTTCATGCACCCTTGGAGACGCCGATTTACAATAAAAAATTTCCTAGACCGACTTTAGACTTTCTTTAGTTGTTTTAGATGTAAATTCATGGAAGTTCGTTACTATCTAACAATTGAGAAATAAATAAGGAACCCACAATAATGATTATTTTCCAAATTTTCAAAAAATTGAAAACACTCAGCATGTGTTAGAATAAATTTTCGAATAAATAATTATTTTTATTTTTTAAGCGTTACACATAAAAATTAAAAATTATTATTATAAATTCATTTTAATTTTTTGCTCAGAAATCGATAAATGATTTTTATTTTTTTGCTCAAATATAAAAATCATTTTTGATTTTTGTTTTAATTGATTATATGATATATAATTGATTGATTGAAAAAATAAAAATCAAAATTGATTTTTTCTTTGAGTAAAAAAATAAAAATCAAAACATTATTTTTATTTTTGATTTAAAAAAATTAAAATCTCAAAACGATTTTTATGTCTGAGGTTAAAATTTAAAATTTTAAAATAATGATTAATTCATTAATCCCTGAAATAAATTGAAAAACTGCGAATTTAAAAAAAAATGTATTTTCAATTTTTTTTCAGACTTTAAAAACAAAACTCATCTCTGGCTGTCCAAAATTTAAAAAAATTTGAAAACTTGAAAATTTACGGAAGATAATTTTTAAACATTTCTGGCGACCATATTTTTAATTTTCGAAAATTTTAAAAATCTTACTTCAGTTTTATTAGCAGCAAATAACAAAATGCATGCATATCAAAGTTAAATAAAATTATTAAAATATATTGAGCATAATCTTAAAATTAACTCATTTTTAACGTTCTCGTAAAACGCAAATTTAAAAGCTTGCAAACAAACATCATTGCAGCTGCTCAAAAAAAAAAAACTGCCAAATTTAAGTCACAAAAAATAAGCTTATACAAGAGAAGGTAACAACAATAGCCAGCATTCCAAGAGCTCAAAAGTGGCAGTTGAACACATGGATGATGACAACAACAACAACAACAACAACGTACGAACCCAACAAACCCAACGAAAAGGACAAATCTCAAGGTGCTTTTTTTGTTAACCAACCAACCAACTAACTGACTGACTGACTGACTAACTAACTCACTGGCGACTGTTCGCTTGAACAGAGCGTCTGACAAACGTTATTAAGTAGCAGCTGCCGTAAGCTAAAAATTACGTTCCCAAGCATACCAAACCATCGCGCCCAGTTCCTGCTGCTGCTGCTGCTGCTGCTGCTGGCGGTCTCTTAAAGACCAACAACGTTGGTAGTTTTCATTCATGAATTCTCAGCAGCAAAAAAGAAAAAAAAAATATATTTACGTGTTCATGAATGAAATTAACTGCGAAGAAGCAGCAACGCGATGGTAAAATTTTCATTACGTTAACGTCGTACTTCCTCGCAACACAAATATTTTCGCATTACTTAATTTTGTATTATTAAAGTTGTTTTTTTTTTCTTTTTCAAATTGAAATTTTTGCTCAAAAAAAAATTCATTCATAAATTCCGCTCGCAACAACAGCTACATCCATGTTGCTTCATTAATGTTTCGGTCATGGTTCGATGGTTCAGTAGCGTTTATTTCTGCGGGTTCTATTATTATTAGTATTTTGTTTTTTTTTTGTGCCTCGACTTAAATACTTTTTCGACCCCTCTTTTAGTTTTATTTTTATTTATATGCTGATGTTTATTTCTTCATTCATTATTTGGATTCTTTGCGCTGACGAAGATTTTCCATATTTTGTTTTTGTTAATTCAACTGAGTTGTATTTTTTTTTTTTTTTTTTGTTTCTTCTTGTATATTTATGAATGAAATGAAAGAATTGCTGCGCACTTGAAAATTAAGTCGAACAAAAGACGTAAAAACGACGACGTAAAAGTCTCAGTCGTCCATCAAATGCCACAAACAACGTCTGTCTGTTCGAACTGACTTGGTAGCCACTACTTGGCAGTGGAATAAAAAATTCATTCATAAAAATTTCAAGCTAAATAAAGCGTTAACTAAAGGATGAGGGGGGGGGGGATTGTAGAGGGGTCTAAAAACGACATATAAAATAAGAACAGAATGACAAAAGACAAGTCATGAAGAGAATTTCTGTTGAGTTTTGTTGAAAAAGCAGCTGTCGGATTTGCCTCTGCAGACATTGGCGGGTTAAGCAGATGGCAATTCCCAGTCGAGTGGGAAAAAAGAGGTTTTTCATAAGAGTACATTGCTTAAAATTCTGGTTTGGTTTTAGCTTTATGGCTACAGTACAACTTTTGAAAGTTAGTTGTGCCGTCATTCAGCAACTCAAGGTTCGAAACCAGATATTTGTGATATTTTAAGTACTGTAGCTTTAGATTTATTTAGATAGGTACACTTCTAGAAAGTTAGATGGCAATAAATTTTGACATTTTCATAAAAATAGGATGCTTAGAATTATTTCAGTTTTATCAGTTTTAAAATTTTTAAGATTCTTTAATTTACACTTGATTCTGCCATTCGGTTTTCGACTCACACAAAAAATGGATACGGAACATTCCAAGATGACGGGTGTTACATTTTCTCGCTTTTAAACTATCTAGCCATAGTGGACCGACCTATTCATATATATTCATATATGGGGAAAAAACTTAAAATCATGGTCAATGCTTGTGTTTTTAATTTTTATTACAGGACGTGTGACGGGTGTTACGAGTACTTATTGAAAAATCTTACTTCACTTTGAATGTTTGTGAAATTGAGCCAAACTATAGCAACAAAAATTTATTACTGTCAACTTAATAATATTGGACGATTAGGCTAGCTTTAAAAAAAAAACAGATTTAAGTTTCAGAAAATTGTTATTGAAAAATTAAATATGTGACGGGTGTTATACATATTTTGTGTGTGGCTTAGCATGCTCGGAGCCCGGGTTCAGTCCCCAGCCGCGGCTAAAGTTTTTTTCAATAAAAAATTTTTCTGATCGGTCACCACCTCTCTGCAGACAATGGCAGAGAGTAAATAATGGCATGTAAAGCTTCTTGAGAACATGAACTTTAGCCGTTCGGAGTCGGCATAAAACATGTAGGTCCAGTTCTCGGTCAATTGTGTGCAAACATTTAATAACACACACAACACAATTGATCATAAGAAGCTCGGTCAAAGTCCTTTCAAGGGCTGAAATGGCAAATTTGTTTTTTTTTTTTTTTTTTTTTTTTGTTATACATATTTTAGAGGGTATTACGAGAGAAAAATTTATATGTTAAAGTAGCAAAGCTTTTAAATCAAAAAATTTGTTTATGAACCGTTTTTTTAATGTTAATTAAGCAATTACATTATATTATGTTTACAAAAAACCTATATCATTGCGTTTTTGTTATAGTTGAAAATACAATAGAATTTATTAGAATAGAATTAAGTTCTTCGTATTTCTTCCTTAATAAGAACTTTTTTTATTATATTGATGTCTGCGCTAAGTCTACGAAGAATAAAGGTGTATGGTTTATATTAGGTGTATGGTATGAAAGAACAACAAAACTATTCAAATAAGCACAAATCCTGCCTTACTATCGAAGTCTAAAATTGTATAAATATACATTTGTGACGGGTGTTACACAATTTTGTCCAGCTTTTTATTTTGGGACCTTCGAGTGAATTATTTTTTTTAACATTATTTTTTTAGTAATTATTTTTTCTGTCTGCTCTTTCAAGTTGTAGCAATTATTGTTCTTAGAAAAAATACTGTCATTTATAAGGATTTTTTTTTATTAAACCAAAAAAATTAACATGAACAATAAAATGAGATTAAATTATACTATTACTATTACTACTAATTACTACTATTCTTTCTTACGTATTTTTATAAAAATATTATTTAATTTTTAAAAATTTTTTCTTTGATTTTACGTTTTTTATATTAATTTTTTTAAATTTTCTTGATTGTTAATACATACTTATCATATTTTTACTTAAAAATGTTTTAAGTTGTATTTCCAAATTTTTGTATTTTACTATAGATATAGTATATATAAATATAGTATGTATTTTTTTTTAATTTTTTTTTTTTTGCTACTTAAAATTGTTAATTTGTTCAAATGTATTTATTTAACTTTAAAGATTTTTAATTTTTTTTTTTTTTTAATTTTTATTTTAATTGCATTGTTCTATTTTTTAACTTCTTCTTTTTCCCTTTTAAATGATTAATGATGTAGATTTAATTGAAGTGCTTATTGTATGAACAGGATATACCACATAAAAAAAAAATATTTCGAAATAATGGACCTTAAAGTTTTTAAAAAAAAATGTGTATTCGTATAAAATCATGAAAATGCTTCAAATAACTATTACATATAGGGCCAAAATTGATCTAGTGATGGTCACAATGTTTTTAGTGGATATTGATAATGCATTAAGAGATAGAATGAACATAAAACATGAACTTTTAATGCGGCTAATCATGTTTTTGCAATATGCCTCTCAATAATATTCAGACTTGAACTTTTCATTTCAATATTTTATGTTTTTCTATTTAAATTTTGATTATTTATTACTTTTTATTTCTCTAAAATTTTACTTTTTTAAGATTTTAATTTTTTTATTTTTAATCAATAATTTTCTAATAGTTTTTTTATGTAATCATTGTATGATTTAAGGAACTGTGACAGAGATGGATAAGCAAATATAAGTAAAATATAAAGACCAAGTTCCATAAGAACTCCCAAATCATCCAAATCGAATGAAAACCTCAGCAACCTCCCATACAAACTGACTTGATTAAGACGGTAAAAGGTCTTTCAATTCCAAAAAATTATCCTTGACCTCAAATACGCACTCTGAATTTGAAATTTTAAAACTTCAAATGAAAACAAAGCCTACCTTACTTACAAAGTGACGTCATCAAAACGGAAAACCTTTCATTAATACATTAGAAAATCAATCTAATGACTTGAAATTTATCACATAACCTTCCCCTACCTCCAATGCAAAATGAAGTCATCAGAATAAACAACTTTCATAAATTCTTCAAAAACAAATGTAGTCGGCTGTCGGGTATTTTAACTGCGGCCAAGTCGAAGATGATTAGTTTAAGTCGAAGTTTTAAATTATTTTAGAGACTAGTTTTAAAGACATTTAATTTTTTTTCCATGGTTTAGTTGAAATTTTCATTATTTTGTTACTATAAGTTTTAAAAAGAAAATTCTATGTTTTGTGTTGTTTTTAATTTATTTGAGATTTATTTATTTTTTTTAATATTATTATTTATTTAATATTTGAGATTTTTTTGTAATACTTTTGTTTGCAAACTTTTAAAGTTTTTATTATGTAATGATTTAGTTTTTATTATGTAAAAAAATTTTATTTTTAATAATTTTAGTGGTTAACTTCTTATTTATTATATTTAATGCTTTTTCTTTAAATTTTTACTATTTCTTATTTTAATCACTTTATTTTTGCTTTATAATTGTGTAGTTTTTTAATTTATTATAATTTTACTATCCCTTAAGTTTTTATTTGTACTTTTTGATAATAAATTATTAATTAAATTTTAGTTATTCTTATTTTTTTTTTTTTTTTTTGAGAGAATTCTTCAATTTTTATTTTGTTTTTGAATTTTAATAAATTTTTCATTTTCTTTTTCATTAATTTTTTAATCATTTAACTTTTTGAACTGTTAAATTTTTTAAATGTTTTCTGATTTTGTGTTTTTTTTTATTTAAGCATTAACGCCTTCAATATCCAGTTACAATATCGAAAAGTTCATGCAAAATATAAAAATAAATTAATAATTATTTTTGCTTTGTTTTTGTTGAAATGAGTTGTTTGATTTTTATTTGTTAAAATTGATTTCATGAGTTATATAAAGATTTTGTTTAAATTCAATTAAAATGTTAATTTAATTTCTTTAACTCCACCCACAAGTCCACGTATCATATGCAAAATAAGACAATCAGAGCAATAACCATCAAAAACCGCATAACTTCAACATTGTCACCCAGCTTTTCTGCAGCATTTCCTTGATCTGGACTTACATCGTTATAGTGTAACATACTTCTTGCATTCGGATCACCTGCATCACTTGTCGGACTGCCCTGATATTCCAAACAGTAAAGCACCAGTTCTCTGATCAGTTGCAGATGAAATGGAAAGCAGTGCATTTGGGAATTTTTCAACTCAATTGGGTAGCTGCCATATTTTTCTCTGCACAAGACATCACTCGGCGATTTAAATTCCATATTTGGACACCGATGCAGCTTAGATGGACGAAATGTTATCATGTATATTTTCTTTGGACTAAGTTCTTCAGTTTCTGGCACAAAGACGCTAAACGGCGTATCCTGCTGTATCATTTGATCCTTGTACTTGATCTTGATTTCTTTGGGATATTTTGCTGTGCAAAATCTGTGCATCGGTTTGGAAACTATAAAACGACATCGTTTTGTTATGAGGGTCAAGTTTAGGGGTGGATATTGTTTTCGACCGTTACTAGCAGATTGTGTTGTTATTGTTGTTATATTCAGAAATGATAAAAGCACAAAAAATGCCAATATCAAGTAATGGAAATAAAACTGGCGCATTTACACTAAACACGATTTCTGGCACAATTACTCTAAACTTTTTACTTTTTTCGAAGGATAACTTTTTTACATTTTTGCACGTGCACAGTATAAAACGAAAAAATGTTTTTTTTTTCAAATTTAAAAAAAAGAGACAAAAAGTGAAATTTTGAAAAATTTCAAGTGATTTCAATGACAGAATTTTGAATTTTCAAGCTAATACCAAGTGTTTCAAAACTTTTTGAATTTAAAGGGTGTATGTATACAAGATGTTTTCCCCAGCCGCGGCGAAAAGTTTTTTTCAATAAAAAAAATTTGTGTGATCGGTCACCACCTCTCTGCAGACAATGGCAAACCTCAGAGAGTAAATAATGCCATGTAAAGCTTCTTGAGAACATGAACTTTAGCCGTTCGGAGTCGGCATAAAACATGTAGGTCCAGTTCTCAGTCGATTGTGTGCAAACATTTAATAACACACATAACACAATTGATCATAAGAAGCTCGGTCAAAGTCCTTTCAAGGGCTGAAATGGCCAATTTGTTTTTTTTTTTATGTATACAAGACAAAAGCGAAAAAAATGTTCACGTGCTAGTGTATTAAATATGGATAAAGGTCACGAAAATGAAAAAAAAAATATTTGTTTTAAAAAAAACTAATTTGTGCATCTGCAACGTGTTATGATCACAAATCTATTAAAGATAGATTTTTGAAATTTCAGAATATTTTTATTTTTTAATTTTCTTATTTCAAATTCAATGAACATGAAAAATTTAAGTGATTTCATCAAAGGCTGAGTTTTCTGGGTCATACATAAAGTCAGAATTAAACTAAGTTTAGAATCGAATGCAATAACCTCACTTTATTATATATTTTGTTTGATTCAAATATCTTTGGTTCTTTTTTATCATAATTTGAGTCGATGCGTGACCTTTGCTCGCTCGTGTGTGGCGTGCGAGCAAACGAGTCCCAATTTCAAGCCTAACTTCGGGAAAGTTTTTTTTTCAATAGAAATAAATTTTTCTGTTCGGCCGTCACCTCTCTGTGGACAAGGAATTAGAAATTGCAATCTATCTGATTATCAGGCTTAATAAATGAATGTTAAATTGCTTAAATGAGTAAAATTTAATTATTTTTCTCATATATAATGAGTTCTCATAAAATATTAAGTTTTGAAAAACTTTTAATTTTTTGGTCACGGTGTACCTTCAGCGGAAATGGCACCCATATAAATATCATGAGTAACGAAAGCTTCAAATTGCGACGCAATTCTTGCTTAACTCTGCAGAATATTCTGAATTTATACAATATAAAAAGCTGACACCTAATCAGATTAATATATGTATGTTTAAGAAAGCATCTATTATTTTTAGCACCACTGAACATCTAGTATATTTACACATTTTGTGTCTTTTTTTTTGTACTTTTTTTTTGTACCGCGCTTGAGATATAAAACCATTTATTTACGTAGTCATCAAATTACGAGTCACGGTTTCCGTTGCTGCCACTGCTAGACAAACAACTCTTATTCACCCTACGCACTGCAACAACAACAACAAAAACAACAACAACAACATAACGGTTGACAGTAATTTTATTGCTGTTGTTGAGTTTTTTGTTTGTTGTTGCTTCTGCTACTTACACAGCAACATTAATTAAAACCTCAAAAGAAAAAGCTTTAACATCCGGTCGCCATTATTTTTAGTTTTGCGCGTGCTTTTCTTTAAATATTTTGTTGTTTTTTTTTGTTATTGCAAATGCGTGCCTTTTAGACAACGTACGACGCAGTTATATTTTTGTTTTTTGCTTTTTAGTGGCTGTCTAGCTGCTTCAATGGTGTCTAAAATGATTTTTCTAAACACTAAAAATTCAGTTATTTGCAGTTTTTTAAGCAAATAAATAAATAAATAACATTTAATTTCTAAAACGTATTTTTTTTGTCAAAATTAGCACACGTTCATACAAAATTATGTTAATTTTAGTTTTTTTTTTTAATGGAATTTAAGCTAAATTTTTGGAATTTTTCACTCATCCATAAAATAGTTGTGGTTGTTTTTGTTTTGATGGGTGGTAATGATTTGTGAACTCAAGTGAGAGATGCGTGTGTGTTTTGGACACCCGTTATAAAAATATTTGTAAGTGTCAATTCTGCTAATTTTTTTCCATAAGTATTCAAATGGGACAACGCCTTATGTAAAAATTAAATTAAGCACAGACAATTTTAAAAACGCTACATTTTTAATAAAAAACGTTATTTTAGTATAAAATGAGGACCAAAACATTACAAATTATTAAATGAAGAGTTAAATTTTATATTAAGCTTTATTTTATAAGACATTCACACTCAAAATATCCCAATAAGCTCCTCATTTGTTCGCGAGCACAATTTTATATGAAGAGAACGTTAAATGAGAACAATCTTAATTCAAATGTTTTCAGCACACTGATTCGAAAAATTTGTGTTTGTCGATTCGATGAAGGTTAACTTTCCAGACTTAAATATGCGTGTCATTAAATCATGCCTTACACTGTAAAAAATAAATCTTAATATTAGGTTAAAAAACGGTCTTAAAATAAGCTGCAACAGCATTAGACTGCTTTTGCTGAAATTATTTTTGCCTTTTTATACTGTAAAACAGCATTCAATGAAGTCTTTCTTAAAGGCAGTTAAATGGTAAATGCAGCCTTATCTTCGCTGACTTTCAGACCTTATCGTAAACAAACTGGCCTGAATAGCAAGGCAAACTATCTTAAATTAAGACCGATATGATGCATTGTAGCCATTTTTAATATTAAAACCCACGAATTTGTTTAAATTAAGCTAGCTTGTCTTGAAAACAACTTCCAAAAGCTGACTTCAAATATGCTTCTTTGGGTTTTTAAGCATTTAGAATATTTAAATACAAATCATGCTTAAATTTAGGCACAAGTTGATATTAAGGCAATCTTTAAAAAACGCTATACTTTTTAGAGTGTACATCATATAGCCTCAATGATCGCAGTAATATTAAATAGGCAAAAAATATTGGATTGTGGTAAGATCAAAAAAAAAAAACAATCATAAAACCATTACATCTTCTTCCATACGGAAATATCAGAGCACACAAATATTAAGATAATAGTACAGTGTTAGCTTACTAATCCGATTGTAATGATTGCATATTCTGATTCGGATTAAATAAATATTCGGATTGGTGGATAGGCTATTATTATCTTAATATATAAAAGACAAGCGTCCTGGTCCGTGCTCTATATCGTAAAACATGTTCAGCCTGGATCAGAACCTGTTGTGAAATTATCCATTTGAAATTTTTGTACTTACTTAACCTTTTGCTCTATATCGTAAAACCTGTTCAGCCTGTACCAGAACCTGTTGTAAAATTATCCATTTGAAATGTTTGTAATTACTAAACCTTTTGCTCTATATCGTAAAACCTGTTCAGCCTGGACCAAAATCTGTTGTAAAATTATCTATTTAAAATTTTTGTACGTACTTTACTTTTTAAACCTGTTCAGCCTGAACCAGAACCTGTTGTAAAATTATCCATTTGAAATGTTTGTACGTACTGTACTTTTTAAAACCTGTTCAGCCTGGACCAGCACCTGTCCAGGCTATCGTCATTTTCCTCAACTACTACTATACATCAAACATCATGTCTTGCTATTACAGTGCTTCTTAATTAACAGAACCAGAACCTATTCGGTCTGCATAAACTGAACAGCATTTATTACATTCAGTGACGTTGGCGTCAATTGGAATTGCTAGAATTAAGAGATGAAGATATCATAGAAATTCCCGATCATTTTGTTTGTAAAGGTTCGCTTATTAACCCTTTCAATAATCGCTTGCCTAGAATAATCGTGGACAATTTTTTTGAGCTTATATTCCCATCATTTAAGCGATAAAAATATTAAAAAACATCCCTCTGATTTTTACATGAGCTGCTTTGCTTTTGGCAGGCTGTCTAATATAATGGAGAAAACTACGATAACGTTGTATTATAATATTTTAGTTCAACTAAAACATCCGGAGACAAATGCAAATGCGTTATTTATGCAAATGTTATTATAAGAAAAAAATTATACTTTGCACACCAATCACAATAATCACTTCTTTTTTGCAAAATTTATTAACACGCGATTTAAAAAAATTTAAGGCTTCTGTTGGGCATAAAATCGAAAATCTAACTAAGTTAAACGTTATATATCTCCCTAAAATTATTTTTGTCATGTTGGCACAACTTCATTTCATAGTACCAACCTATTTGATTTTAGAAAAGACGTTGGAAAATAAAAAAAAAATTTTTTCCGAAGTGTCCAATATAATGGACAAATCCATTGAAAGGGTTAAATAGATTTTTGGCGATACTTTGAATCCGAATAACATCAACCGTTATTCCAAAATTGCTATCCTGTGCACAAAAAATTCCGATGTGAACGAAGTCAACGAGGAATTTCTAAATATTTTAGTTGGTGACACAGTGAGAGATCTGAGCACGGATTAAATTGAAGACAGTGATGATAACGATTAACAAAATTACCCTGCCGAGTTTTTTAATGAATTTTATCCTTCAGGAATGCCACTGCATAAGTTAAACCTCGAAAATGGAAGTATTATAACACTTCTTCGAAATTTCAATACCAAAAGAGATGTATGTAATAGAGAGATCTGTAATGGAAGGTGGTCCAATAAATTTTTTGTCGCATTTTGTACTCTAAATGGTTCCTTCCCGTCGTAGGACGGGCTTTTACACTAGTATATAATAATTCACATAATATTATATTCGGATATAAAACACGAGTTAGACGCCACCACCATTCTTCAAATGCATGACATTTTTGACGGGCGTGAACCTTAAAATGAACACACCATAAATTGTGGAAAATCCTCGATTTCTTATTGGACAAACCAAAAGTGGAAGTGCTTGAGTTAGATACAGCCGTAGGCATGTGGGTCTGTGGTTCAATTCCAATCAAAAACATGAACGAGTTCGCACTTCCCAATAATGTTTGTATATGTTTAACCAAAATCCGACTGATTTTTTGGGAAAAAAGTGACCACGGATAAAACATGGATCCACCACTATACACCAAAATCGAAGGAACCAGCAAAAGAGTGGGAATTTCAAGTGGAAACTTCTTGCATCAAAGCAAACGAAGAATCAACAAACGGCTGGAAACGTGTTGGCATCTATATTTTGGCATTCAAGTGTCATTTTTTTCATCGACTATCTGAGAAAAGTAAAAACAATCAGCAGCGGCTTTTATTGCAAATTTTTGGACCGATTTAAGAATGAAATCCAAACAATCCTCATTTATTGAAGAAAAAAATCATTTATTTGCAAACAATGTTCCAACTCACAAATCGATCGAAACCATGGCTAAATTGCACGAGTTGCTCTTCGAACTACTTTCCTCCCCCTATTCTTCAGACATGATGTCCCGTTATATGTGAAATCGCATTTATGCTTTTGTAAAAAAAAAAAATGTTGAACCTAGAAATTAATAAATGAAAGAAAAAAATTAAAATTCGGTTTAGCAAGTTGCAATCATTGCGGACTATAGAGTATGCAACGCATCATATATTCAATTCGGATTACTGGATAATTCGGATTACACACCGTTCGGATTAGGGAGCTGGCACTGTATTTAGAATTTCGATTTTATTAAAATTGGTCTGCAAATGTACCTAACACATTTTATGATTATATCTCAAATGTACATCCATGTTACATGTTTAGCATGTAACTCTTCAAAGCACAATTATTACAGGGGCGTCCAACTCATTTATGCACACACTTTAAGGGGTGTGAGAGGAGGGTGTACCATAAGTTGTGGACTGAATTGCATAAGCTGCAACTTTTCATTCATGAATTGCTTAAATTGTGTTATACAAAATGTGTGGAAAGACGACGACGACGACAACAACAACAACAAAAACAACAACAACGACAACAACGAGAAAAAAAACAATGCACCACTTCATGGTAAAAAAATTAAATAATGAATGAATGAATAAAGTTAGTGAAGCAAAGTAATGTATAAATGTGTGTGTGTGTGTGTGTGTAAATGTTACGCCAGAGCAGCAGCAAAAGTCAGCCACAGTAGCGGCAAAAATGAAGCAAGTCGCAGAGGAAGAAGCGGTGGCAAAACGCCATTCATTGAGACTTTTTAAAAAGTTGTGAATGGGTGACTTTTTTTTTTGTGGAAGGAATTTAAGCGTCATCGAGGTGGTGGTTTTGGTACTGTTGTTTTTATTGTTTTTGGCGCATGTAAAGCTAAGAAATTCATCAACGAAGAAAGTTACTATGTAGTTGGGTAAGGAAGCAATAGCAGAGAAGAAAAACAAAACAGGCCAGCATTAAACCAACCAGCCAGCCAGCCAACCAACGATCACTCATTCCGCAAACAACCAGCCACAACCAGCGAACCAGTGAATTTACGATGTGATGCATGATAATGATGATCATCATTAATGGAAATGACGGAAAAGCCTTGGTCTGCAACTTGGGCATGTTTTACGTTCCGTTTGGTTTGGATTTGGTTCAGTTCGTTCATTCATGAATTTTGTGCAGTTTTTTTTTTTTTCTTTCTCTTTATTTTTATACAACAATTTAGTTTTTCCGGCATTTTTCTATCGCAACAAAAACTAGACAACAGAAAACAATAACAACAACAACGGCGACAACATTACTGATGAGCTTGTATAGATAGTGTTTAACAACAAAATTTCTTTTGGTTAGCAACAAAAATAAAACGACGAAATAGTAGAGAAGAGATAGAGAGGAATATAATAAGGCAAATTGCTGTGTTGTCTTAAGTGTGACGAAAACGAAGAAGAACAGAAACTATATAACTATTGCTTCCCACTGATTTCAACTACGTTAGATCATTAAGTTTTGTGCCCTTAAATTATGTTAAATTAACTGAGTAGAGAATTTATGAATTTATGCAAAACTTTGCGCAATCATCGTGTAGCACCAACCAACCAGCTTATGTTACGCGGATCTGTGCATGAGTAGCTTACATAACTTGCCAAGCACTTTTGGTAACTTGTATGTCTAAACCTTTTTTTATTGTGCATTTTTTTTTTAAAGTAAAAAAATGTAAGTTGAATTTTGAGATTTGAATTTTGAATTTGGAATGTTGAATTTTGAGTTTTGAAATTTGAATTTTGAATTTTCAATTCAGAATTTAGAATTATGAATTTAGAATTTAGAATTTAGAATTTAGAATTTAGAATTTAAAATTTGGAATTTAGAATTTAGAATTTAGAATTTAGAATTTAGAATTTAGAATTTAGAATTTAGAATTTAGAATTTAGAATTTAGACTTTAGAATTTAGAATTTAGAATTTAGAATTTAGAATTTAGAATTTAGAATTTAGAATTTAGAATTTAGAATTTGGAATTTAGAATTTAGAATTTAGAATTTAGAATTTAGAATTTAGAATTTAGAATTTAGAATTTAGAATTTAGAATTTAGAATTTAGAATTTAGAATTTAGAATTTAGAATTTAGAATTTAGAATTTAGAATTTAGAATTTAGAATTTAGAATTTAGAATTTAGAATTTAGAATTTAGAATTTAGAATTTAGAATTTAGAATTTAGAATTTAGAATTTAGAATTTAGAATTTAGAATTTAGAATTAAGAATTTAGAATTTAGAATTTAGAATTTAGAATTTAGAATTTAGAATTTAGAATTTAGAATTTAAAATTTAGAATTTAGAATTTAGAATTTAGAATTTAGAATTTAGAATTTAGAATTTAGAATTTAGAATTTAGAATTTAGAATTTAGAATTTAGAATTTAGAATTTAGAATTTAGAATTTAGAACTTATAATTTAGAATTTAGAATTTAGAATTTAGAATTTAGAATTTAGAATTTAGAATTTAGAATTAAGAATTTAGAATTTAGAATTTAGAATTTAGAATTTAGAATTTAGAATTAAGAATTTAGAATTTAGAATTAAGAATTTAGAATTTAGAATTTAGAATTTAGAATTTAGAATTTAGAATTTAGAATTTAGAATTTAGAATTTAGAATTTAGAATTTAGAATTTAGAATTTAGAATTTAGAATTTAGAATTTAAAATTTAGAATTTAGCATTTAGAATTTAGAATTTAGAATTTTGAATTTTGAATTTTGAATTTTGAATTTAGAATTTAGAATTTAGAACTTATAATTTAGAATTTAGAATTTAGAATTTAGAATTTAGAATTTAGAATTAAGAATTTAGAATTTAGAATTAAGAATTTAGAATTTAGAATTAAGAATTTAGAATTTAGAATTTAGAATTTAGAATTTAGAATTTAGAATTTAGAATTTAGAATTTAGAATTTAGAATTTAGAATTTAGAATTTAGAATTTAGAATTTAGAATTTAGAATTTAGAATTTAGAATTTAGAATTTAGAATTTAGAATTTAGAATTTAGAATTTAGAATTTAAAATTTAGAATTTAGCATTTAGAATTTAGAATTTAGAATTTAGAATTTAGAATTTAGAATTTAGAATTTAGAATTTAGAATTTAGAATTTAGAATTTAGAATTTAAAATTTAGAATTTAGCATTTAGAATTTAGAATTTAGAATTTTGAATTTTGAATTTTGAATTTTGAATTTAGAATTTAGAATTTAGAACTTATAATTTAGAATTTAGAATTTAGAATTTAGAATTTAGAATTTAGAATTAAGAATTTAGAATTTAGAATTTAGAATTAAGAATTTAGAATTTAGAATTAAGAATTTAGAATTTAGAATTTAGAATTTAGAATTTAGAATTTAGAATTTAGAATTTAGAATTTAGAATTTAGAATTTAGAATTTAGAATTTAGAATTTAGAATTTAGAATTTAGAATTTAGAATTTAGAATTTAGAATTTAGAATTTAGAATTTAGAATTTAGAATTTAGAATTTAGAATTTAGAATTTAAAATTTAGAATTTAGCATTTAGAATTTAGAATTTAGAATTTTGAATTTTGAATTTTGAATTTTGAATTTTGAATTTTGAATTTTGAATTTAGAATTTAGAATTTAGAATTTAGAATTTAGAATTTAGAATTTAGAATTTAGAATTTAGAATTTAGAATTTAGAATTTAGAATTTAGAATTTAGAATTTAAAATTTAGAATTTAGCATTTAGAATTTAGAATTTAGAATTTTGAATTTTGAATTTTGAATTTTGAATTTTGAATTTTGAATTTTGAATTTTGAATTTTTAACTTTGAATTTTTTAAAACTGTTTTTTTCAATTGTATATTCAATTCAATTTGAATTTCTTAAAAAATGTTAACTCAGCTCCAGCCATCTTTAAATCTGCTTTTTTTCCCCCTAAAATACAAAAAGCATCCAGAGTAGCATCATCAAATGTCAAAAGATAAAACAACAAAAATCCAATTAAAATGGCTTCCTGTCTTTAGAAATATCAGACAGACCGACAAACCGGCAAACCACCACGTAAACAGACGCAGAGATACACAAGCAACCAGTGCGATAGACAGACAGTGCAATATAGAAAACAAAACAAAAAAAAAAAAATACAAAAAACACTGACTGACAAACAGGAAACATAACAATTTTTTGCAACATAAGAACAAACATTTTTTTTAAATAAAAAAAAAGAATAACATAAGGCAATCAGTAGCTGAACATAACGTTACCAACAGCAAACCTAACGTAAATCAAAATAGCGGGAAGAAAAGAAATGTTGATGAAATGAATTGAAATAAAAGTCATCAATTCAATCAACGCAAAAAAAGAGTTAAAGTTAAACATTCCACATAAGAACACAATGGGTGGTGATGATAAATGGGAAGGACATGATGTACAGATCAAGAGCTAAAGAAACAGAGTTGCAGAGCAAAGAACTCAAAATTATTTCTAGAAGGATTTAGTTATTTCATGATATCTTAAGTCTTTGATTTTCTCAGTAGAGAAAGTCCTTAAAGGAGTATTTCTTAGAGACTTAATAAAAATTAATAATTTAAAATTTGATGCATTACATTCGAAGTTTAGAATTGATTAACATTTTATTTACATATGGTTTGAGCCAAAAAAGCGGTTCAAAGGATAGCGCATATGTTGTTAATACGACTGTCAGAGTGTCAATACGTTATATGCGCAATTTTTTATTCCAATCTTGCAAAATTCTATCTTCGAAAATACAATTTTTTTTTTTTTAATTCTACGCCAAATATATCAACTGTTTTGGTACTAGCTATGCTAAAGATGTATACCATTTAACATTAAAAGATGCAGTCAACTAATTATTTTCAACCAGCCAACCGATTTCGCTATAAATTTTTATTCATTAAAATGAGTTCATATTTTTGTTCACTTTTACATTTTAATCTTACAAATGGACACAAGTACCATATTAATAAAGGTAATTGAGGAATGGAGGTCTTCTAGGCCTCCACGAATCGATTCATTTTTTACCACCTACAGACAAATATCATGAAAAAAATAGAAAAATCAAAACACAAGCTATACGACAGCGAACCGGCCGGCCACCTATAAAGTAACAAACACACACACATATACACACAAGACCAAATATATATATGGTCATGGACAGACAGATGGTCAACGCATTGACTTGTAGCCGAGTAGGCAACTAATAGATTTTGTTTAATAAAGTGTTGTGCTGTGAAACAGCAGCAAAATTAATAAAAATGATAAAAAAAAGAAAAGAAAAAAATATTTATTATTAGTCACTTCCGGTGAGTGTCTATCTAAGGGAGAGCAAAAATAAAAAAATAAAAAAAGCAAAATATAAAAAAAACTAGAACACACCAAACGAACATAAAATAAATTTAACAAATATTGATTTTTCACTTTATTTATTTAGCTTATTTATGTTGTTTATTTAGATAAAATAGTTGCTTGAAAAATGATACATTAACGTTAAACAAACTAATAGTGTTCATTAATTTAGTCAAAGTTTATTGCCTTTAAACAGATCATCTTGTTAAATGACTCATTATGAGCCAGTTTCTAATGTTTTATTTTTATGATAGTGTTATTTAATTATTGAAAATTTCAAAATGTAATGTCAGTTCAGAGTGGAATTTTGGCCTGACCAGCATAACCGAGAGTTGACATTTACTCGAACAGACTTCAGACCTATAGTTTGGTATTACTCTTTTTTTATGTTCATTTACATCTTCTGGGCTTATATTATTAAGATTTTGTCTCGAAAAAAACTTTTTTTATTCATTTCAGGCAAATATAATTATCGATCGGAAAAAGATAGCTTATAATGCATTTTTACTGTTGTATTTTATATGAGCGACTAAGTGTGGAAAGACCTTCTTGATATGGTTGAAAATAATCGCCAATGATCTTCAAGGCCATCGACAGCCCCGATACAAGCGAAGACTGACAAGAAACTGGCCGCGTTTTATACGAGTGAGAATATCGACTGTGAAGAAGTCAATCCTTTCGGAAGATTCTGAAAAAGATATGCACGTTGGTACGAATAATGCTGCGGTATACAGAGGAGCAAGTTCTCAAAGCAGCATGTATTATAATCCTCGCGCTACCCAGCAGGTTCACTTACCGCCTCATAGATTGTAGGTTTAAAATATCTACACGCTTGGAGATGATTATAATAGCCTCCCCAACGTTATTAAGCCGGTTATACATGTGACGGTAATAAGCCGGCAGAGCGGCTCAAAAACTTATTGTGTAATTTTCAGAGTACGTTAAGCTCCATAAACATGTGACTCTATTTTCAGCAACAATTTCTCTTTCATTTAATCGATTCTTTACAATGAGTTTCATTTGAAACAAAATTATTTCCATATGTCTGTCTTGCATAGATATTAAAACGCTGCTCTGTTGCTAAGTAGTGTAACGTCATATTGTTTCAAGGTTAACGATCAATGAAGCCCGCATTTTTGTAGCACAAATAAAAATACTTTTTTATGTTTGAATTTATATTTTTTTAAGTGCAGCTACTATCCAACTTCAATGTAGTTTATTGATAAATTTTGTCATTCAAGAATTTTTGTCGTAGGTGTTTGTGTGCGAGTGTTCTGAGCATTGTGCTAACTGGCTGATTGACTGACTGAATGACTGACTGACTTGTTATGGTTTCTAAATTCGGAATGTCGAAGGCAAAACTTATCATTACTTGTTTACATAAGACAAAATACACTGCAAAATAAAACAAAGAAAAAAAACCAAATGAAACTGAAATAAATTGAAATTTTTACGAGGTTGCTATGCATAGTTTTACGTACATTCAAAACTCATTCATTTATATCAATCATCGGTGGGTACATTTCCGACCAAAGCAGATCTCTATATTAAAATTTATAAAGTGTGTTCCTTATGTTTGTAAACCTTATCAGAGTCTACACTCACAAAAATATCAACTATAATATTGACAGTCGGCCGCTTTTATTTCAAAACACTGTTAGATTGAGTGATTTGCGTTAAAGTTAACAGTTTTCTTTGTTGAATGAACATTTCAAAGTATGTTTGTACTGTCAAAAACATCTGTTGAAATGTCTTTCGTTAGAGTCAAAGCAAAACTATCTGTTTGTTTGTCTTCTCTTAGCAATAGTATTTAAATGTGTGCTGCTATATTTATATTTTCGCTGCCGATATCTCAGTGGAAGTGTGCTAGATTGTCATGCGAAGGACGTGGGTTCGTATCCTGTGGCCGTGTAAATATGAAACATTTTAATTTGATCAAAAATAACCTTCAAAATAAGTTTGCTTACAGTCTTGAAAAAAAATTATACATTTAATTTTTTCTTTTAAAACACAAATATTTTAAATAAAAAAAAAATTATTTGTTGGTCTTGTCGGGGATTGAACCTTGATCAGTCTAGACTAGTCGCAAGCGCCTAAACACTCGGCTAAACTTGAATTTCCAAAACAATGATGAAATTTCAATAAATTCGTACTTATTCATGCACCGTGTTCTATATATTAACAGTCAACTGACTGTTATATGGAAAGATTCATTTTGTTGGATGGGTAATTCTGTTATTTCAACAAATCTGTTATTTTTTTAGATAAAAGCTTCAATAAGGAATTTTATAACGATAGATTCAAAATAACGAGTGTAAACGGACATGGCTAAATCGACGCAGGTGGTTGTGCTGAAGTTGTGAAGTTGTAGAATGTAGAAAGTAACTAACTACGGGGGAGAAGGGGTGTGTTCTGTTCTTAAAAATTTTCATTTAAAATTTGTTATATGATTTCATCGATACTATTTCTGGAACGTAATTCCCAACCCTGGTTCCGACTTTTTTCTCTTTTGTAACTTTGACAAGTTTTGTTAAACCCTTTCACTATCTTTGAAGGAATAATAATGAAAAAAATTTAAAAAAGGTTTAATTTATAATAAGTACATTCTTAATAAAATAAATAAAAAAAACAATTAATATATAAAAAAGAAGTAGGTTTTTTAACCTTGATCTTTACAATGGGCATTTCTTTTAAGTTATTCTTTTCCAAGTTAAACAACACATATGTTTTTTGGGACATTCACTAATATTTTCGATATATTTTCTATAACAAAAAAAAAACAAATAATTTAATTTATAAGCATAATAAAAAAATGTTCACTCACTTTGGTTGTTTTTTTTTCGGCTCAAAATTTTATTATAATAACAGCACGTGCTATTCTAATGAGCACAAATTTCGAAATGAAAGGCAAAAATAGAGGAAAGAAAAGATCTGTTTACAATGCATTCTTTATCAAAAATAACGGTTTGCATTATCCTACACTCATTTCAAATGCATGTCCACTTAAGTGGACAAGGTTAACGAAAGGGCTAATTCTATTAACAAAAAACTTTTTTTTTCATTTCCATCAAAAATTCTATCGGTATTAAAATATTTGTTTTAAAAATAATTTCAATAACTTTTAGTTTTTGAAAAATCATCCAGTATTGACATACCGCAAAGGAAACTTCATTTTCGAAAACAAAACTTTTTAAAAAATTTCTCTTTTTCATTACGAATTATTAACGATTTTAAAATACATATGGGCATCTTCCAGTGGCACGGACGTGACATTTGCACGGTTTTAATTACTCGAAAAACAAGAAAGAAACAGAAAGAGCCGATATGTATTTTAAGTGTTCTAACGCGATGAAAGAGTGCTACATTTTATTAAAATATTGGCAAGATTTAGTACAAATTAGTACAAAGTAATAAGTAATCATACAATGGAACGGACTCGACAAAAACAGAAGTTTTTTAAGCTGGTATAGAAATATGCAAAATTTAGCTAATTTTAAGAACTTTTTTTATATGTAATATACATGTTATTGGAGGTAAAAGTATAACTTTTCTTCGTAGACTTATGAAATATGAGAATTATTCCTGACTTTTTTTAAATAGATATAGCACGAATACGAACGCGACATCATGGACGCGACAAATTTTTCCAACAGTAGAAAAATACAGTAAAGATGTTCATTATAAATTCAAAAAAAAAATCTTAATATATAAAAGGCAAGCGTCCTGCTCCGTGCTCTATATCGTAAAACATGTTCAGCCTGGACCATGACCAGTTATAAATAATTCATTTGAAATGTTTGTACTTACTAAACCTTTTGCTCTATATCGTAAAACCTGTTCAGCCAGGACCAGAACCTGTTGTAAAATTATCTATTTGAAATCTTTGTACGTACTGTACTTTTTAGAACCTGTTCAGTCTGGACCAGCATCTATTCTTAAATTATGTATTGGAAATCTTTGTACTTGAAGACTATCGTCATTTTTCTCAACTACTAAACATCAAACATCATGTCTTGCTATTACAGTACTTTTTAATTAACAGAACCAGAACCTATTCGGTCTGCATAAACTGAACAGCAATTATTACATTCAGTGACGTTGGTGTCAATTGGAATTGCTAAAATTAAATCACAATGGTCTTGATCGGTCTTCTGATCCAAGGTTTAGCGATTGGCTACTCAAGTTAGGAAATGGAGATGAAGACATCATAGAAATTCCCGATCATTTTGTTTGTAAAGGTTCGCTTATTAACCCTTTCAATGGCTTGCCTAGAATAATCGTGGACAATTTTTTTGAGCTTATATTCCCATCATTTAAGCAATAAAAAGATTAAAAAACATCCCTCTGATTTTTACATGAGCTGCTTTGCTTTTGGCAGGCTGTCTAATATAATGGACAAAACCATGATAACGTTGTATTATAATATGTTAGTTGAACTAAAACAATCGGAGACAAATGCAAATGCGTTATTTATGCATTTGTTATTATAAAAAAAAATTATACTTTGCACACCAATCACAATAATCACTTCTTTTTTGCAAAATTTATTAACACGCGATATAAAAAAATTGAAGGCTTCTGTTGGGCATAAAATCGAAAATTTAACTAAGTTAAACGTTATATATCTCCCTAAAATTATTTTTGTCATGTTAGCACAACTTCATTTCATATTACCAACCTATTTGATTTTAGAAAAGACGTTGGAAAATAAAAAAAAAAATTTCTGAAGTGTCCAATATAATGGACAAATCCATTAAATATATTTCTGGCGATACTTTGAGTCCGATGACGGTTGATGTTACCGTTATTCCAAAATTGCTATCCTGTGCACAAAAAATTCCGATGTGAACGAAGTCAACGAGCAAGTTCTAAATATTTTAGTCGGTGACACAGTGAGAGATCTGAGCACGGATTAAATTGAAGACAGTGATGATAACGATAGACAAAATTACCCTGCCGAGTTTTTGAATGAATTTTATCCTTCAGGAATGCCACTGCATAAGTTAAACCTCAAAATTGGAAGTATTATAATACTTCTTCGAAATTTCAATACCAAAAGAGATATCTGTAATGGAAGGTGGTTAGTTTTGAAAAACCTAAAAACTTAATTAATCATCGCACAGGTATTGACAGGCGCACTGGCGAACTTGAAATAGCTTTCATGCCTACAATTGATTTGGCCCCGACAAACACAGATTTGCCTTTCACTCTCCGGAGGCGACAATTTCCAATTAAACTGACATTTTCAATGACCATAAATAAATTGCAAGGTTAAATATTGCAAAAATTAGGAGTTTTTCTAAAAGAACCGGTATTTAGTCATGGGCAGTTTAAGCGGGCTGATGATGTAAAACTAAGCATTATAGATGGCAAGGGACAAGGTTAAAAATTCTAAGAATTTTTTTACTAGAAATGTTGTATGTGAAGAAGTTTTATCAAAATAATTTAATAAATATGTTTTCAAATAAAAACCTTTGTATATAAATCCAATAAATTTTTTGTCGCATTTTGTACTCTAAATAGTTCCTTCCCGTCGAAGGACGGGCTTTTACACTAGTAAATTATAATAAGTTAAATTCAAGTTACATAGCAGAATAATCAAAATAAAAAAAATAAAGTTAAAAGCTGTTAGAGTGCTTTATTTTAATGTTTTTCTTCACTTTTGGTGGACCTTTTCTGGGAGATGCCCATTAGAGTGGGTCGGCCTCCATACAAAAAAAAAAGTTTGAAAAAACCACCCTATTGACCTCGAGAGGATTCCGAAAACAAAAAAATTTTTTTTTGGACCACCGGAAAAACAGCCAAAATGGTCTTTTTTGCATAACTTAAGCATTACATGTCAGATCTTAAAAAATTATATGTCGTTGAAAAGGGCTTTACGAGCACTACAATGTCTTTTTAGAACATTTTTACTTTTGAGGTCATATTCAATTAGTAAGGGGCTAATGGGGCATTAGCCCGATTTATCCCCCTTAAATTTCTTTTTTTTTCCCATATAATTAAACTCCGTCAAATTTGTTTAATTTGTATTCAAAAAATTATTTATTCAGTTTAAAAACAAAGAAGTTATAATAGTTCAAATATTTCATATAAGTAATCCTTTTTTTTATAAAAATTTTACTTTAAGTTAAGTCAACGAACAATTACATAACATAAACAAAATTGTTTAACTTAATAAATAATTTTTTGAACACAAATTGAACAAATTTGAAGGAATTTAATCTTATAAGAAAAAAAAAAATTAAGGGGGAAATCGGGCTAATGGGGCTTACTAGTTGAATATGACCTCAGAAGTAAAAATGTTCTAAGCAGACATTGTAGTGCTCATAAAGTTTTAAGATCTGACATGTAATGCTTAAGTTATGCAAAAAAGACCATTTTGGCATTATTTACTCTCTGAGGTTTGCCATTGTCTGCAGAGAGGTGGTGACCGATCAGAAAAATTTTTTATTGAAAAAACTTTACGTCGCGGCTGGGGTTCGAACCCGGGCCCCGAGCATGCTAAGCCACACACTTAACCTGCATGCCACGGTCACCACCGTGTGTCACGGATACATTTACGAGTGTCAAAAACGTTAAATTTGAACTTTCGAAATAGACAATCTTTTAAATGTCATTTTCTAAGCCAAACATTTTAGAAATTTGAGTTGATTTTAACGGAATCGATTAATTTAAAATGTGCAGCAATTTATTGATTTATGGCTAAATGTTCATTTATAACAGTTAATAATATAGGCAATGCAATAAATCATTTATATCTTCTTAAGAACCAACTTTTCTTTTAATAAAACGTCTGAAAGTTTATTTGGACAAAAATAAAACAAGCCTTAATTGTAGCCAATTTAGCCTGTTGCTATCTGCTCTGTTTAGCGTTCAAACAAATCAATTAAACTTTATCTAGCCCAGTTGGAAATTTCCTGAAACAATTATAAATATTTGTGTCGGTTTAAGTTGTGCCCGTCAGTCATTTATTCATTCAATTCATTCATTCAGTGAGATAGTGAAACAAATACAAAGTTCGTGCTTTTATTTATTTATTTCATTGATAAAATAAGCATTTACAATTTGAGCTGCTACCATTTTTTGTACACACAAACGCTCACTTCGTAACGGGTGAATGGTTAATAGCGACATGATCAACATCTTACTCTGCCGCACCAACAAGAACATGGCCAGCAGCAGCGCCCTTATAACCGCCCACCCACTCGAAGCGATACGCTGATATATAAACGATCAATTTACTCTCTTGCTCTTCTTGCTTTATTTGCTTTCTACAGCCCACAATAATTACGTTGCTTGCTGTCAATATATTATTTATTTATTATTGAACATCGTACTTTGAACGCGTTATTTTTTCGATATATAAGTATTATTTCAAGGGAAAAAATTGTATTTTCAATGCAAATTCATTCATTCATTCATTCATTGATTAATTTAATGCAGTCGATCGTGTTAAAAAATGTTAGTAATAATGTGTGTGTGTGTGTGTGCTCATGTAGATTTGTCGAGTGAACATTGAACGGCTAATTGAGTCGATCATTAGCACGATCGATTAAACAATTGTTTGCTAATCGTCAAAGACGAATTGTATGACGATCAATACGAGAATCGTTGGCGCTAGACGCTTTTCGATCACTCAACTTTCTCTCTCTATCTCTCTCTTCCTCATGCATTGATCTAACCAGCTATCGATCGCTTGCTTTTATTTAAACATTATCCAAATCGTGACTAAAAATATAATGCTTTTCTTTATTTAGACTTCAAGAGTTCTGAAATGATTTATTTGATTTTGTAGCGTTGCCAAAGACTTATGTAAAATTGGCGCACGATCAATTCGATTACTTAATGTAATCGAATAATTAAATATTTGCTTAGACAACGTCGCGACGCGTTGTCGTTGCTCTTACATGAAAGACTTAATGAATGAAGGCCATTCATTCATACATTCAATCCTTCATTCATGCCGCATACATACCAACAACCGAACAAACAAACATTTTATTACATACTAGTGTAAAAGCCCGTCCTACGACGGGAAGCAACTATTTAGAGTACAAAATGCGACAAAAAATTTATTGGATTTATATACAAAGGTTTTTATTTTAAAACATGTTTATTAAATTATTTTTATAAAACTTCCTTATATACAACATTTCTAGTAAAAAAATTCTTGAAATATTAACCTTGTCCCTTGCCATCGATAATGCTTAGTTTTATATCACCAGCCCGCTAAAACTGCCATGACTAAATACCAGTTCTTTTAAAAAAACTCCTACTTTTTGCAATATTTAACCTTGCAATTTATTTATGGTCATTGAAAATGTCAGTTTAACTGGAAATTGTCGCCTCCGGAGAGTGAAAGGCAAATCTGTGTTTGTTGGGGCCAAATCAATTGTAGGTATGAAAACTATTTAATGTTCGCCAGTACGCCTGTCAATACCTGTGCGATGATAAATTAAGTTTTTAGGTTTTTCAAAACTAACCACCTTCCATTACAGATACCTCTTTTGGTATGGAAATTTCGAAGAAGTATTAAAATACTTCCAATTTTGAGGTTTAACTTATGCAGTGGCATTCCTGAAGGATAAAATTTATTCAAAAACTCGGCAGGGCAATTTTGTTTATCGCTATCAACTGTCTTCAATTTAATCCGTGCTCAAATCTCTCACTGTGTCACCAACTAAAATATTTAGAACTTGCTCGTTGACTTCACTTCGGAATTTTTTGGGTACAGGATAGCAATTTTGGAATAATGGTTGATGATATTCGGACTCAAAGTATCGCCAAAAATCTATTTAACCCTTTCAATGGACTTGTCCATTATATTGGACACTTCGGAAAATTTTTTTTTTTTATTTTCCAAAGTTTTTTTCTAAAATCAAATAGGTTGGTGCTATGAAGTGAAGTTGTACCAACATGACAAAAATAATTTTAGGGAGATATATAACGTTTAACTTAGTTAGATTTTTCGATTTTATGCCCAACAGTAGCCTTCAATTTTTTTATATCGCGTGTTAATAAATTTTGCAAATAAAGTGAGTATTGTGATTGGTGTGCAAAGTATAATTTTTTTTTTATAATAAAAAAAAAAAAACAAATTGGCCATTGCAGCCCTTGAAAGGACTTTGACCGAGCTTCTTATCATCAATTGTGTTATGTGTGTTATTAAATGTTTGCACACAATTAACCGAGAACTGGACCTACACGTTTTATGCCGAATCCGAACGGCTAAAGTTCATGTTCTCAAGAAGCTTTACATGGCATTATTTATTCTCTGAGGCTTGCCATTGTCTGCAGAGAGGTGGTGACCGATCTGAAAAATTTTTTAATGAAAAAACTTTTCGCCGCGACTGGGGATCGAACTCGGGCTCCGAGCGTACTAAGCCAGACACTTAACCTGCACGCCACGATCACCATAATTTTTTTTTTTATAATAACATTTGCATAAATAACGCATTTGCATTTGTCTCCGGTTGTTTTAGTTGAACTAAAATATTATAATACAACGTTATCGTGGTTTTTTCCATTATATTAGACACCCTGCCAAAAGCAAAACAGCTCATGTAAAAATCAGAGGGAAGTTTTTTAATCTTTTTATTGCTTAAATGATGGGAATATAAGCTCAAAAAAATTGTCCACGATTATTCTAGGCAAGCCATTGAAAGGGTTAATAAGCGAACCTTTACAAACAAAATAATCTGGAATTTCTATGATATCTTCATCTCCATTTCCTAACTTGAGTAGCCAATCGCTAAAACTTGGATCAGAAGACCGAACATTGTGATTTAATTCCAGCAATTCCAATTGACACCAACGTCACTGAATGTAATAATTGCTGTTCAGTTTATGCAGACCGAATAGGTTGCGGTTCTGTTAATTAAGAAGCACTGTAATAGCAAGACATGATTTTTTGATGTATAGTAGTTGAGGAAAATGACGATAGTCTTAAAGTACAAAGATTTCCAATACATAATTTAATAACAGGTTCTGGTCCATTGTGAACAGGTCTTAAAAGGTTTAGTAAGTACAAACATTTCAAATGGATAATTTTACAACAGGTTCTGGTCCAGCCTAAACATGTTTTACGATATAGAGCAAAAGGTTTAGTCAGTACAAACATTTCATATGGATAATTTTCTAACAGGTTCTGGTACAGGCTGAACAGGTTTTACGATATAGGTTCTGGTCCAGGCTAAACATGTTTTACGATATAGGGCACGGAGCAGGACGCTTGCCTTTTATATATTAAGACTAGTGTAAAAGCCCGTCCTACGACGGGAAGCAACTATTTAGAGTACAAAATGCGACAAAAAAATTTATTGGATTTATATACAAAGGTTTTTATTTGAAAACATGTTTATTAAATTATTTTTATAAAACTTCCTTATATACAACATTTCTAGTAAAAAAATTCTTGAAATATTAACCTTGTCCCTTGCCATCTATAATGCTTAGTTTTACATCACCAGCCCGCTAAAACTGCCATGACTAAACCAGTTCTTTTAAAAAAACTCCTACTTTTTGCAATATTTGACCTTGCAATTTATTTATGGTCATTGAAAATGTCAGTTTAACTGGAAATTGTCGCCTCCGGAGAGTGAAAGGCAAATCTGTGTTTGTTGGGGCCAAATCAATTGTAGGTATGAAAACTATTTAATGTTCGCCAGTACGCCTGTCAATACCTGTGCGATGATAAATTAAGTTTTTAGGTTTTTCAAAACTAACCACCTTCCATTACAGATATCTCTTTTGGTATGGAAATTTCGAAGAAGTATTATAATACTTCCAATTTTGAGGTTTAACTTATGCAGTGGCATTCCTGAAGGATAAAATTTATTCAAAAACTCGGCAGGGCAATTTTGTTTATCGCTATCATCACTGTCTTCAATTTAATCCGTGCTCAAATCTCTCACTGTGTCACCAACTAAAATATTTAGAACTTGCTCGTTGACTTCACTTCGGAACTTTTTGGGTACAGGATAGCAATTTTGGAATAATGGTTGATGATATTCGGACTCAAAGTATCGCCAAAAATCTATTTAACCCTTTCAATGGACTTGTCCATTATATTGAACACTTCGGAAAATTTTTTTTTTTTATTTTCCAAAGTTTTTTTCTAAAATCAAATAGGTTAGTGCTATGAAGTGAAGTTGTACCAACATGACAAAAATAATTTTAGGGAGATATATAACGTTTAACTTAGTTAGATTTTCGATTTTATGCCCAACAGTAGTCTTCAATTTTTTTATATCGCGTGTTAATAAATTTTGCAAATAAAGTGAGTATTGTGATTGGTGTGCAAAGTATAATTTTTTTTTATAATAAAAAAAAAAAAAAAAATTGGCCATTGCAGCCCTTGAAAGGATTTTGACCGAGCTTCTTATCATCAATTGTGTTATGTGTGTTATTAAATGTTTGCACACAATTAACCGAGAACTGGACCTACACGTTTTATGCCGAATCCGAACGGCTAAAGTTCATGTTCTCAAGAAGCTTTACATGGCATTATTTATTCTCTGAGGCTTGCCATTGTCTGCAGAGAGGTGGTGACCGATCTGAAAAATTTTTTATTGAAAAAACTTTTCGCCGCGACTGGGGATCGAACTCGGGCTCCGAGCGTACTAAGCCAGACACTTAACCTGCACGCCACGATCACCATAATTTTTTTTTTTATAATAACATTTGCATAAATAACGCATTTGCATTTGTCTCCGGTTGTTTTAGTTGAACTAAAATATTATAATACAACGTTATCGTGGTTTTTTCCATTATATTAGACAGCCTGCCAAAAGCAAAGCAGCTCATGTAAAAATCAGAGGGAAGTTTTTTAATCTTTTTATTGCTTAAATGATGGGAATATAAGCTCAAAAAAATTGTCCACGATTATTCTAGGCAAGCCATTGAAAGGGTTAATAAGCGAACCTTTACAAACAAAATAATCTGGAATTTCTATGATATCTTCATTTCCATTTCCTTACTTGAGTAGCCAATCGCTAAAACTTGGATCAGAAGACCGAACATTGTGATTTAATTCTAGCAATTCCAATTGACACCAACGTCACTGAATGTAATAATTGCTGTTCAGTTTATGCAGACCGAATAGGTTGCGGTTCTGTTAATTAAGAAGCACTGTAATAGCAAGACATGATGTGTGCATGATGTTTGATGTATAGTAGTTGAGGAAAATGACGATAGTCTTAAAGTACAAAGATTTCCAATACATAATTTAATAACAGGTTCTGGTCCATTGTGAACAGGTCTTAAAAGGTTTAGTAAGTACAAACATTTCAAATGGATAATTTTACAACAGGTTCTGGTCCAGCCTAAACATGTTTTACGATATAGAGAAAAAGGTTTAGTCAGTACAAACATTTCATATGGATAATTTTCTAACAGGTTCTGGTACAGGCTGAACAGGTTTTACGATATAGGTTCTGGTCCAGGCTAAACATGTTTTACGATATAGGCACGGAGCAGGACGCTTGCCTTTTATATATTAAGATATTTGGCTAGGCAACGATGACTACTACGACATACAAGCTGAGCAGCAGTTAGTTGCTCTGTATTTGTAGTAAACTTTCGTCAAAGATTTACAGATATTTTGCTGCCTATTTAATGCTGACTGGCTCTGTGGCTTTGAGGCTCTACAATTTTCTTGAATTATGGCCTGTAATTATTTTTGTAACCTCCCTTTAATCTGAGTAACAAGCGGGTCTTTGGCTCGCATGCAAATGCGGCTATTTTGCATAAATAATTACACGATATTAAGCAGCACCTTTTTCTACTGATGCACAGCTACTGCGTCTCTGAGTATCTATGTATCTGTGTTCCAGTGGCTACTGCAACACAGTGACTGAAGCTACGAGTAACAGTGCCAGTTACGTCTTTATTATGATTATAACATGGTCAAGTACCTCTCATCAACATTTGACCAGCTTACCAGTTGGCCTGAAGCCGAAAGCATTCATGATATGTATTCGCAATGAAATAAATAAAAAGACTCAACACAAGAGTTGCCGGTTGTAGCACTACAGTGTAGTGCTATCAATGAAGTGTGTTCGTCTGTGTACGTTCGTTTGTTCATAGCATATTTAAATGAAATTACAACAGAATTGGCACCGAAAATATTACAGCAAAAAAAAAAAAAATATGACAACTATTTAACCTTCAAACGTTTCTAGCGTCAATTTGACACTTTAGTCAAATTAAATCTTTTTTCTATATGCTTAAATCCACTTGAGATTTTGGCTTAATGTAGAAAAATATGACATTTATGTGTTTAATAAAAAACAATAACAATAGATAATATCATTGCTAAGCTCAGCAAAAATTTGGCCTCAAAAGCCTCAAAGAGTAGATCTGACACAAGGCTTAAAAGGGGTACTGTCAGAGCTTATTATAAAAATTTCTGTAATTGAAATTGAAAAGGCGTTTAAAATTTTTAAAACAACCATCAAAATGAGATTTGTTTTTATGCGGTCCACCGACAACTACAGTTGTACTTTTCATTTGAATAGCGATAACACAGTGAAACACTGGAAATAATTCTTATATATCACTATATAGAGATGAAAGTACTATTCCATGAGAGCAAAACCCTAGTGGGGTTTTGCAAATTTAAGCGCGGAACATATTTTATTTGACATATTTAATTTGAGTAAACAGTGGATTTCTTTGCAACTCAACGCATCAGTTTTTGGGCTCTTTCTTGTCCAGGGACTAAAACAAAAAAAAAAAAAAAAAAAAATTGGCCATTTCAGCCCTTGAAAGGACTTTGACCGAGCTTCTTATGATCAATTGTGTTGTGAGTGTTATTAAATGTTTGCGTACAATTAACCGAGAACTGGACCTACATGTTTTATGCCGACTCCCAACGCCTAAAGTTCATGTTCTCAAGAAGTTTGACATGGCATTATTTACTCTCTGAGGTTTGCCATTGTCTGCAGAGAGGTGGTGACCGATCAGAAAAATTTTTTATTGAAAAAAACTTTTCGCCGCTGCTGGGGATCGAACCCGGACTCCGAGCATGCTAAGCCACACACTTAACCTGCATGCCACGATCACCGTGCATGCGGTAATGGGACTAAGACGTTAAAAATCAAATTCTACTTCATGATTACAGATGCATTGGGTTTTTTGGCTAAAAAAAAAAAAAATACTAAATCAAAACTATCTTAGATCAAATTTCGGGACGATCCCAGTTTGTATTTTCAGATCCCGGTACCAACAAATCCTCGAAAATTGACATCTCTACACTGAGGGAAAAATGTGCTAAAATTAAATGAAATTGTGTTAATTTCTAACGAATTTGTTTTTGAAAAAGAGCTTGAAACAAATTCATTATAATTAAACACAACTGTTTTTGAAGTTAAATTCAAAACAAGTTTTTTTTTTGTTATGAAAAACAAAAATTTTAAAATTTAAAACAAATATTTTAAAGGATTTTTTGTTCGATGCCATTTTTTTTAGCTATTCCGAGTTTTAAGCATTAAATTCACAACCAGCTACCACAGGGACCCTCCGCATACCAAATATTAACTCCATTCGATGAAGTTTGCATTTGAAATATTTTAATATTTAATAAATTAGTTTTTATTTTATCATTTGTTTGATATTTGTCAAACTAATTCAAAAAATTTCAAAATTGTCATTGTACTCAATTTTTTGTTTGTTTTTTCAATGAACTAATAACAGAAAATTAAAAAAAAGGAAGTAGTTTAAAGGTACTTGGAAATTGAACACATTTGTTTTAAATTTAGTTTTGTAGAAACGCAAAGTCGTAAAATTTCTATTTTTAAATTTGTTGTTTAATTTTAAAGTATGTTTTTTTTCTCAGTGTAGTTATGACAACCTTGAAGTAAATGGGCGATATCTAAAGGGTCCGCCAAAAAACTTTTTTTTTTGAAAATGCTACTGAATATTTTCTCAAATTTCTTTTTTTATTTGAATGTACAATCTTTCGGTGGTGACCGTGGCATGCAGGTTAAGTGTGTGGCCTAGCATGCTTTTTTTCAGTAAAAAAAAATTCATTCTCTGCAGACAATGGCACACCTCAGAGAGTAAATAATGCCATGTAAAGCTTCTTGAGAACATGAACTTTAGCCGTTCAGAGTCGGCATAAAACATGTAGGTCCAGTTCTCGGTCAATTGTGTGCAAACATTTAATAACACACACAACACAATTGATCATAAGAAGCTCGGTCATAGTCTTTTCAAGGGCTGAAATGGCCAATTTGTTTTTTTTTTATTGTGCAATCTTTCCGGTTAATAATGGAAAATAATTTCATTCAAATGGCTGCCTCGGCTGACCATGCAGTAGCTTACACGATCGGTCCAATTTTTAAGCACATTATCTATTGTGTGCAGCTGTACTTCACCAATGGCTTCACGAATGTTGTCCTTTAAAGCGTCAATTGTCTCTGGCTTGTCGGCGTAACACTTATCTTTGAGGGCACCCCACAAATAATAGCCCAACGGTGTCAAATCGCAGCTCCGAGGTAGCCAAACGACATCAGCTTTGCGGCTGATAATGTGATCTTCAAAAACAGGACGCAAAACATCGATTGCAGCTTGGGCTGTGTGGCACGTAGCGCTGTCCTGTTGAAACCAAATGTTGCCAATATCTTCCTCTTCAATTTTTGTGAACAAAAATTCGTTTAACATGGCCCGATAACGATGGCCATTAAATATAACGGCCACTCTTTGCTCATTTTCGAAGAAAAATGGCCCAATTATGCCTCTGGACCAAAATCCGCACCAAACAGTGACTCGTTTTGGGTGCATCGGCTTTTCAATGTATGCATGCGGGTTTTCTGTGCCCCAAATGCGACAATTTTCTTTGTTTACGTACCCGCCAAGATCAAAATGAGCTTCATCTGAAAAGATGATTTTTTTGGCAAAATCGGCATCTTCTGTAAGTCGATCGCAGGCCCACTCAGCGAAGCGAAAACGCATTGGATGGTCAGTTGGCTTCAACTCCTGAACCAATTGGACTTTGTATGGCGTCATACCAAGGTCTTTATGCAAAATTCGTCTCAATGATGTCTTCGAAATGTTCAATTGTTGAGAACGACAGTGAATTGATGTTGATGCCGCTTCACGCACACTTTCTGCCACAGCAGCAATATTCGCGGGTGTACGCACTGTTTTTGGCTTTTCACGCTTTGGTTTATCGATGAGGATGGCAGTTTCTATCACTTTTTTCACAAGATAACGAACATAGGAAGTTGACGGGGCTTCTGTTCTTCCAAAATCCGTGTGCAATTTTCGCACACATTTCGCAACATTACCATAATTTTCAATGTAATGTCGCAATATTTCCCAGCGTTGTTCAAGCGTATACAACTAATTTTCTGTCAAATCAGACATGTGCTATGTGTTACCATTCACGAAATAAGCACTAGTTGAAAAAAAAAAACGTTAGACGGCAGACCCTTTACTTATAATTTTTTTAATGAAGTTTTTCACCAGGTAAGAGGACTAACTTTTTGTCGATCATATAATTATTTGAGATATAGGGCTTTAAGATTGAAATTAAAAAACAAAACAAATCAAGTGATTTTTACCTTTTTTTCGACCAAAACAGCCATATCACTGATGGTATTGCAGTATTATACGACATATTAACAATTTGAAAATCTAGCTGGAAATTGAAATTTTAATAAGCAATTATGTGAAGTATGTGATCTCAATCAAAACTTGAGTTTTACAAATGAAAAATATGATAAAAATTTTCATGTACACTTTAAAAAGTATAGCGTATTTTAAAGACTGCCTTAATATCAACTTGTGCCTAAATTTAAGCATGATTTGTATTTAAATATTCTAAATGCTTAAAAACCCAAAGAAGCATATTTGAAGTCAGCTTTTGGAAGTTGATTTCAAGACAAGCTAGCTTAATTTAAGCAAATTCGTGGGTTTTAATATTAAAAATGGCTACAATGCATCATATCGGTCTGAATTTAAGATATTTTGCCTTGCTATTCAGGCCAGTTTGTTTACGATAAGGACTGAAAGTCAGCGAAGATAAGGCTTCATTTACCATTTAACTGCCTTTAAGAAAGACTTCATGGAATGCTGTTTTACAGTATAAAAAGGCAAAAATAATTTCAGCAAAAGCAGTCTTAATGCTGTTGCAGCTTATTTTAAGACCGTTTTTTAACCTAATATTAAGATTTACTTTTTACAGTGTATTTTAAAATTAATTATGTCACTTCAAATTAATAATTTTATTTTAAGTGAAACAAATTGCGCTATGTGGGATGTGCGAGCGAACGAATCTCGGCAGACCGGGTTCGAATCACCATCCGATACAGAAATCTGAAATTTTTGGAATAGGAATACTTTTGGAGAACATGAACTTAAGTCGCTCCGAGTCGGTTTAAGACAAGTTAGTCCAGTTCTCGATCAATTCTCTACAAAATTTAAATAACACACACAACACAATTGCTCATATGAATCAGAAATTCATTGGCCGGCCAAAATGGCCAAATTTTTTTTTTCTAGTTTTATTTTTGAGACAAACTAAAGTTTTGTATGCAAACCAAATAAAAATCAAAACAAAAACTCAAATATTATTTCTTTTTTAATGACAAAATAGTTATAAAAAATCAAAAGATATAAATTTTATAAGGAAAATCCCAAAATTAATCACTGTCACATATATTAAGAGTAGAACTGTGGAAAGAAGAAAGAAAAAAAAAAACGGAAAAACGACCATTGCAAAGATATTGTATTTTTTGATCGTAAAACAACAAACTAAAAACGCTTGTCTAACAAAAAAATTAAAAAAAAAAAACGAAAAGAAAAATGTGTCAATCCACACATTTGACAGTAGACAGCGCAGCGCAGCAAAAAACACGAAAAACAACAACTTATAAACGGCCCACGCTAGAGACATAAAAACACAACGTATATAAAAATTCAAATTCATTCATAAATAAAATGGGATGGATTTTTTTTTTTAATGAAAGTTGTAAAAACTGGAGAGACAGCAGAAAAAAAAATAAACAGAAAAATTTTAAACAAACATGAGCACTAATTTAATAAAGAGAGAGAGATATACATTTTATATTTGTGTATGGAAATTTCATTTATTTTTTTCATCTTGTGTTTTCAAATGATAGAGAATCTATACAATTTATATGTGCTGTTTTTGTATTTTTTTTTTTTTTTTTTTTTTTTTGCCAACACTCAGTGATTTTAAGAAAATAAGGTTTTTCTTGGGAAAATTCTGAATATTAGCCGAGTGGAGCGAAAACGCACATGTGGCAGATGGTATGCTTGATTGAGCAAAGTACATATGTGGTGAAGAAGTAGAAGAAGGAGGTGGAACAGGGTTACTTTTATGTGAATTGTATTTATTTAGTTAAATGTTTACCAAAAATAATAGATCATTCTAGAAACGTTAAACGAGCATTTTATTACGCTCTCAAGCATTCATTCAGTCACTCATCCGTTCATGCACGCAATCAACTCTTTATTCATTGATAAAAAAGTTTTTGCTGAGTAGCTCCAAACGAGCAAACTGCAAGCTTTTTCTAAGCAGCTACCTTATTGGTTTTTTTAATCAGTTGTTGTTGTTGTTGTTGGCATATATAGTTTTTATATCATTGCGCGTGTAGGTGCTCGACATATAACACCGTGGGATTGTTTTTGATGGTTTTATAGCTATTGTTGTTACTCGCTGGTTTAATGATTCGTCGAGCAACTCTTGTTTTGAAACATTTAGTGAAAAAAATCACACGGAAAAAATCACAACGTTGAAAATAAAATTAATGAAGCACAAACGCACCATTTGTGAGAGCAATATTGATCACGTGTGTAACGATCTGCAGCCGAGTTCTTTTTTTTATCTTGTCTTTGGATTTGCGTTGGCGTTGATTGTTTCTTTTTATTGACTGCAACTTGTCAATGGTTGGCGATTCGGTGTTTGTGTTGCTGGAGTTTTTTCTTTTCACATGCTGTTGGTGTTGAATAAGTAATGGACCGTGTGAAATAACTTAAAAAAAAGTTGCCACCTAGTTTGTATAAATTTCACACGCACCATGTGTGTGCACCAAAAAAAAAATGTGTGTGTGTGTGTGTATCTAATACCATGTTCACACAGAGAGTTTAGTTTGCGTTTCCAGTACAAAGTTGCGTTTTGCCCTTAAACTCAATTTAAACGCTGGCGTTTCCAGTACAATTATGCAGGAGAAAACGCAACTAAACACAACTTGCTTTCTACGTTTACCAAAACTCAATTTGATACATGCCTAAAAGTATGCTAGTGTTTGATAAAAACATTCGTTCAGTTAGATTTTAGCTGTGTTCGATTCGATTGAACGATAAAAAATGCCAACAACAGCTGATTCTCAATTGTGAAGTTTCTATTTGTATTTTATTATTAACAAAAATTAGCCAAAAAAAACAAATAAAAGAACTTGGGAAAGTTTAAAAGATGAGGGTTTCTCATCAGTCAATCAGTATGACCCAAAAAAAAGCTGAGGTTTGAGCGAAATTCCCAAAATTGGCGATCATTTCAATCCACCGTAAACTCAATTTTGCCGACGCATCTCTGTGTGAACAGCTGAATTTAAACTCAAACGAAACGCAAACTTAACTCTCTGTGTGAACATGGCATAAGACGCACAGTGTAAGGGAAATTTACAACCAAACCAGGTTATATTAATTAAAGAATTCACTTTTTAATGTAGGGTAGGTCAATGGGCATTTCCATATATATGTGGATACGGTATAAAAAAAATTTATCATTGCTTTTTAACCTGCAACTATGTATATAAAAATTAATGGTAAATAGAAGCAACATTGTCATCAAGTGTCAAATTTAAGATTTGAGTTTTGATAATCAAGTTTTGAGCGACAATTCTATGTATATGTGCTAAAGCAGAATCCGCTATTGGGAAGAAATATATGGATCTGGAAGTTATAATTACTTCTGCTGACAATATACAGTGACAGTTTAATATCTAAATTAAACTGTTAACTTATTGCAAACGAGTGATTTTAAATATTAGTTATGTTATTACTTAAATGTTTGTGCATTAAAGCTTGAAGTAGATCCGAATTATAATAAAACTAGTTCTTTCCCGTCAAAAATGACGGGCCCGGTTTCAATACAGAAAAAACATGATGTATTGATTTTCTTTAAGCTGAATTAGAAATCAGCGATGGTCACAGAAATCAGCGATGGTCACTTATTCGATTTTAAATTGTGCAAAGAACAATTTTGAGTTCCAAATATTTATAAAATACCTTGAAGTAAAAACGGAATTTCTTGTAAAACAGAAAATTTCAAAATGAAAAAATTATAAAAAGTTTTTGAAGTTTCAATAAATCACAAACAAAAAATGCCTAAAAATATGCTATGAAATTTTTTAAAAAATCAAGCGTTCCGCACTCACATTTTACGGAATTATGTTATAGTAATAATAATAATAATAATAATTGTGATCTAGTACAATGGTTCATTATTAAATTTTAGGTTTTGAGCATTAGAGCTAGAAAAGTTGTATTAGACCTACTTAATTTAATATCAAAACCGAAAGTAGTGCGAGTTACTAATTTTTTGTAACGCGAGTTACCGCATAATTTTTAAATTATTTTAAATACTTCGATTTAATATAAATGTTTTTTATAAACTTATTGAAATCCTGCTTATTTTATTTGTGCCAAATTTTAACAAAAAATCTACCCACACATTTCACAGAAAAATTTAAAAGAAATTTGCAATCTCCAAAAACTCCATTTGTCAAAAATTGTAACGCGAGTTACCATAAGCGCAACCAAAGGGGGGTTTCGGGGTTTAAACCCCCCCAAAAATTATTGTTGTACCTAGCAAAATAGGATTAAATCGAACTGATTCATATGAAAAGCAATCACACATCTTATCAAATGAGTGAAAACCCCAAATGTAAATTTCAAATCGATGCTGTTTGATGCATAATCTACTAAATTTTATATATTTTTTTTCCTTCAGACTGATATTGATCACTTGAGGGGTTCGATTTGAGTTGTCTTTTCAACTTTTAGCTTGGAACCCACTAAAACGATTTGAAATGTTTGGATGGAAATTAATTAAAAAAAAATATAAAATAAGAAAGCCTTTATTTAAAGAAGAGCGGTCGAATTTCTCGCCAGCGAAATGATCAAAGAAATTTCCTCAAAAAGTGTTATGTTCCGTTTTTTTTTTTTATAATTATTTTTTTAGACACAAATTTAGCCAAACTCTGAAGGAATTAAGTTTATAGTGAAGTCATGTCATTCAGTAAAAAACTAATTCCGATTGAGTTCCGAAACTGAAGCAAAAATTTACAATTCATAATTTTCCATCGTATTTTCCCGAATCTGTTTCATAAAAATTACTTGACGATATAAAAGTAAATTTTAGAGGAAATTTCATCGGTTATTTTGATGGCGAATGACTCAAACAATTTTTTCATAATTAGGCTCTTGGTTTTTCATCCCAAGGTGTCAGGAATTGTGTGTTTTATACTTTCGGAAATGAGGTCCATTAGTGCTAACCAAAGGACAAATTTTTAGGCTTGCCCCAATTGGTTATTTTTACTACGATAGTTTATTGTAAAAAAATAGTGTGAGAAATTTTAACATAACTAAACGAGGTTATTAAAGTCACGCTTTTCGAGGAAGTAATTCGTTAAATACAAGAAGAAAGGATTTCTTCGTGGTAGAAGTATTTTTTAAGCAAATAACGATTTGGTACGTTAAATCGGAGTTTTAAATAAATATTCAATTTTATTCAAATACATTTGTTTATTTTAGTTATAATTCTATAAAAAAATGGGGAAAAAGTAGGAATTAAGCGTTGAAATGAGATGTGAAATCGTGGAGAAGTATAATTGTGGTATTTCAGTCAAAGAAATATGCACCGAGTTACAGGTATCAAGGCAAACCGTTCACTATCAAATAACTAAGGACAAAAAACAAATTCAGTAAAAAATTTTCCACTTTCGGGCAGAAAAAAAAACACTTAAAGAAGACCAGCTAATTATACGAGAGCTCTCAAAGAACCCTGGTTTAACACCGAAAAGCTAGAATTACAAATGAAAAATGTTTCTTAGAATCCAGTAAGCAAACGCACAATTCGCAGACGTTTAAAAGAATTCCAATTCGGTACATATTCCGTAAGAAAAATACCGTAAGTAACCCCGGCAAATAAAATCATACGGCTCCAACTTGCCAAATATTTTTTTTTGTAAGACTATGAGATTTTCAAACCGAGTTTTGTGGAGTGATGTAAGTACGTTTGAGTATCATGGATCACCTTAAACAAGAATTGTTCGAATTTCAAAGAATTCACGCAAAGAAATTGCTCCAGTCTTACAAGCAATTGACATGGCGGCGGATCGGTTATGTTCTGGGGCTGCATTTCCTCTTGTGGTCATAGGGATATGGTTCCAATAGTTGAAAAGATGAACCAATACAAATATTTGGATGTCTTAAATGATCACGCATTTCCATCTGGTGACAAACTTATTGGTGAGTCATTTATTTTACAACAAGATAATGCAGCATGTCAAAAGAGTAAGCTTATAATGAACTTTTTGAATCGACTTGCTGCGCCAGTGCCATAGTGTAGAAGTTTTAAACTGGCCAACCCAAAGTCTTGATTTAAACGATTTTGAGCATTTGTGGGTCTATATTAAATGAAAACGAAGCGTTGGCTTGACTCGGACTAGGGAAGAGACAATATCTGAAATAAAAAGTTTATGAGAGCAAATTCCGGTAGATATTTTGAAAAAACTTGTAGAATCAGTCCCAAAACGTCTTCAAAAAGTAATACAAGCTAATGGCGGATATATTTTTTATTAAGTTGTTAAGTTTTTGTCATAAATTTTTTTATCTTTAAGTCGATTTTTGTATAAAACATAACTTTCAAAATAGTTATGCCCTCTTTGCAATGAAGTTTTTTCTAATATATTTTCTTTATAAGTTATTTTTAAGAAAAATCACAAATTTCTGGTAAGATTTTGACCAAATATAAAAATTTTGATTCGCGTTTTCTCAAACTATTTTAAAAACTGAAAATATTTGCCTTTTCTTGCATCAAAATAATTATGCCGACTACTGTACAACTGAAAACAATATTTGAAGTATTTTGTAATACTAATAAAATACTATTTATAAAAACTTTATTTAAATTTTAAATATGAATGTTTTTTAATGGGTTGGGTCGGATTGAAAATTAATTTTGTTTTTGCCTTATGACATTGTACAATATGTCCAAAATATTCTCCTTAAAGCTTAAATCAACACTTATTTTTGCAAATTGGTTGTCATGATTTCCCAAAAAGTTATAACCAATCTGGGTAATATTTGGAAACCTTCTTCAAGATACATTATCTAGTGCTTGAAATATTTAGATCGTATATTAACAAAAAATAGTTATTACATGCTTTGTTCGAGCCTTCGAAACCCACCTATCCCATTAACTTAACTAAACTTCTATTTGAAAATATTATTCACTAGCGTTGAAACTTTTTGCTGTGATATAAAGCCTTTGTAAAATTGATTTCATATATAAGTCCGAAATTTGATAAAAACCCCCCCCCCCAAAAATGAATCCTGGTTGCGCCCCTGCGAGTTACTAACCTAAATAATTACATCACAGGGTAAATATAATGGTATCACTGAATTAGTACAGCAATTTCTAGCATACAAAACTTATTCAAACAAAAAAACAAACTGGCCATTTCAGCCCTTGAAAGGACTTTGACCGAGCTTCTTATGATCAATTGTGTTGTGTGTGTGTAAATAAATGTCTGCACACAATTGATCGATAACTGGATCTACATGTTTATGCCGACTTCGAACGGCTAAAGTTCATGTTCTCAAGAAGCTTTACATGACGTAATTTACTCTCTGAGGTTTGCCATTGTCTGCAGAGAGGTGGTGACACATCAGAAAAATTTTTATCGAAAGAAACTTTTGCTGTGACTGGGGATCGAACTCGGGCTCCGAGCATGCTAAGCCATGCACTTCCCCTGCATGCCACGGTCACCACACAACAAAACTCATTCGCTTTTGTATTTTTAATCCAAATAATAAAAATTGAAAGCCTAATTTAATAAACTTCATAAAACTTTCTGAATGTAACGCGAGTTAGCGCGGAATTCCCTATATGACTAAAAATCAGACTTCAGAAAATTCACACACCTTCATTCGTGACCTTTTTCTTAAAGCACACAACACGCAATTTATTTTCATTTCATTCTTGTGTGTAACCGAGTTGACGTGCTGTCGAAAATTCTCCATGAATTCTTTTTACATTTGCTTGCGCTTCATGTACACAAACTAAGATCGATATCGGTTCGATGTGATTTTATCTCAAACATGTATTGGCTTTAAAATGTTCGTGTCATTCACCAACATTCGTTGGTGTCAGGTCTTCATGAAGGCAAACATGAATACACATTTTTTAAACACGACTTAGGTTGCGGCTATAGTGAACGCCGAGTCAGACAGGCAGGCAGACAGGCAAGGTGAACAAGCGAGTTAGATAGCTATTTGCAACTCGTTTTTTCACACAGATTTCAGCCTGCCTGTCTGCTTGCCTGTCTGAATCGCGCTCACTATAACCGCAACCTTATTCGTGTTGAAAAACGCTGGCGGTCGTGAAGAGAAAATTAATGAAATGACGTATGAGTTTCTATGCATAAATATACGAATAATTCATTTTTGCTTTCATGAAGATCTGACAACAACGAATGTTGGTTTCGTTGAGATCGATCTTAGTTTGTTCATGAAGAATTTATGAAGGACGGTCGAGAGCATGACAACTCGGCCACACACAAAAATGAAATGAAAATAAAATAATGTGTTGTTTGCTTCAAACAGTGTTTATATTCATTTTCGTTTGAGATTATTGTCTCTTGAATGAAATTTTCTGAACCCTGCTAAAAATTGCCATTTCATATATTGATACGAAATGAACAATATTTCAATAGGTCTCCAAACATTTGAGCTTAAGTGTCAGACTGAATACTTCATAAAGCCTCAAAGAACAAGATCTAGCTAGCTCATCAGATTAACATAGCGTTGAATTTTAATTTGAATTTCAAAATTGATATAAAAATATCGAGCATTGAAAATCGCGCATATTTACATTTCGAGATATACAGGTTATCCCTGACCTAGGGAACAATAATGCTGAGGGTAATTCCCCGTGATGATCTGAATTTTGTATGGGTGGTAAACGCCCCCCTAACGGCATGTCCAGCGTAGACACGGGTACGATTATCCGCAACGCAACTTTTTGCGGGGAATGCGGAAAGTGTCCAAATATAACACGATAATGCGTTGTTGCGTCTGGCTACAAAAAAAAAGTGTGTTATTCAGAAATTAGAATTTCCATAATTTTTTGTAAGTATTGTTCGAACGATACTGCGGCCAAAATCAAACAAGTTTGATTTTTAAACAACACGTGTGATGCGTGGAAATAGCAACGCACGCATTTATCGCAAGATCGTGCCTTCGTTGGACATTTACATTTCTTAACACATGTTTGATTTTGTAATCTGCTTGCATAAAATATATCGCAACGCAACACCGCATATCTCGTGTCTACAGTGGAAGTGCCGTAACGAGCTAGGAGAGAAAAACAAAATGCATAGATGTTATTACGTTTTTATCCATGACTAGACATATCTCTACAACAATTTCCAAACAATAACCTTTTAAAAATAAAATTTAATTTCTTTCAAGTTATAACCACAATGTTTTTCCATAAAGTCACAACAAAAAGTGTTACGAGCACCTAAAGTCAAAAAATAAGTTATTTTTTAAAATAATTCAACTTTCAATGATTTTTTTTTGATGAATTTTTTAATCATGAATTTTTTCGAAAAAAAAAAACAAAAATTTTTATGATGCATTTTTTTCTTTGGCCAATTTTCTTTTCTTTCTCCACACATTTCGCCACACATTGTATTTTACTCAGAGTAGCTTATTTTCGTTAAAAATCGATTTCTCATGTAGTTCTTATTGAGAACAGTTTGAGTCAACATTTATGAAACTGAGATTCCATAACGCGTTGATTTTCTAATTAAAGCTCTCAGTGCTTTAAAAATAAATTTTAAGTCATCAGGACTTCGAATGCATCTAAAGTCGTTCTGATTGTTCCAAACGAACTCCAAGCGATTGTGATAGGAAAGTCATAGCTACATAAATCTCATCAACTATACCATAATTTTAACAACTAAGTAACATGGATTATTGTATTTTTAGTCGTTACATAAAATATCTTATTATTAATTTGCATGATTAATTTGTTTGATTTGATTTATTAAAATAAATTACAGGGTATGCCAGATACCTGGCACATCAGGAAAACTATCGCAGGCCAGATTGGTGATTCACGCGGGCCGGTTTTGGCCCGGGGCTTTGGATACCCTTGTTCTAAGCGAAGAAATATGAAACTCAGAATTTTAATTGTTAAACCTTATATAAGGGTGTCCCAAAAGGAAACATAATTCGAATTTCATAGTTGCTCAAACTTTGTTTGAAAGTTTATGGGCTAATTTTTTAAATTTTTTGGAATAGGTTTAGAGGTCGCGCTAATCGGATTTTCACTAAAAAATAGGTTTTTTGGGATAAATTTCGTATTTCAAGCATAAATTATTGACCATATGAGACATTTTTTGCGTCATTATTTCGATAAAAAATATCCAAACTTTACTTTAAGGCACATCAATCAGAAGTCTTGGCACTTTGTTGGTCATATCGGTGAAATATATTAAATATTTGAAATTTAAATAAATTTTGTAAAAACTGCTTCCTAAAAACATGTTAAGCTCACATAAAAACTTTTGTGTTAATACATATGTTATGCAATTCTGTACATTTTTTCTTCACAAAAGTCAACTTGGATAATTTAAAATTTATTTTATAATTCTTAAGAACGTCTTCTTTAAGAATTATATTTTGAGCTTGATGCCAAAAATTTTTCATGAAGCAACAGGTTGCTACAACAACAAAATCTTTCTCAGAAGAACCGAGCAGACTAGACCATGGTTTCGTGGGACGCTACTCCGACTCATCAGTAGTTTCTGTGGTTCATGCAGTCCACTTACTTTGAGAAGCTAATAATTTTACTTTGGTTTTTTTCTTGGTGTCGTTTTCAACTGTTCAGAATAGCACAATTGATATTTTCATCAATTCGCATCGCTCTGTAAAAAATACCAATTATGTAAAAGAAAAAAGCCGATCTTGAACTAGTAGTGGTCAATTTTTAACTAGTATGTAGACTATTTTTAAACTAGTTGGAAAGCTTTAAGAACTCACAAGACGAAAATTTAATTTTGTTCAAAAAAAATAATTGTTAAAAAAACACTGATTCATTTTGTAACACAGCAAGAAAATAAAGAATCTTCTTTTATTTAAAGAAAAAACAGCAAAACAATGGCAGCCAGCAAATAAATACTATACAAATACAACATCAACAACAAAAATAACAACATGCTACAGATAGCGATTTTATTATTTTTAAATTAGTTTATTTTTCCACTTCCGGTCGCACTTCCGCTTCTTTACACTTCACAGCTTTTACGCTGTGAACTGTTGCCGTTGTTTTTGTTGTCGTTTCTGTTGTTGTTCTTGTTGTTGCTGTGCCTGTTTTTGTTGTTTTATTGCTTTCTTGGCATATTCTTAAGTTTTCTTATTTATTTTTAAGTAGATTTTTTTAAATTCTTACAATTTTTTGCTTTTTTTTTTATAAATTTATTTACGCTGCTAAAGTTCAAAAGCATTTAAAAGCACAAACTAGTTCATTTTTTTTTTTTTTTTGCTTAAGCAGTAGCTTTAATGTTTGTTTTTTTTTCTGTGCTTTTATCATTATTTTTTATGGTGACATCCGCCGACCATATTTATATTAAGAAAAAAGAAAAACAAAAATAAAACAAATAAATAAACAAAACAATGAAAACAATATCAAGTTTTATGCAGTTTCTAAAAACACAAGCAGAGATAAAAACAACATTGCTATGTAAACACTTGTTGTTATGTGTGGAAGAGTGTGGCTGGGGTAGAAGGGCTGGTTGTTTAGCATTTCATTCGCCATAAACAACAAGTCATGCCCTACAATGACTGAACTTAAGTTCATTCATAAAGTTTGTGACGAAAGAAAGCTTTAAACATTCATATGAGAGCGACTTAAGCGTTTTTGCTCGGCCATAAAAAGGGTTTTTTTTAAAAAGGTTAATTATTTTCTACATTTTAATATGCCATACTTAATTTTTATCGAACTGATATGAAATTTAAGGTTTCTTAATTTTAGGTTTTGCTGCCAGAAAAGACAAAAAACTATCATTTGATTATTTTGTTTTTGGCTCTAATTATATACTTGTATATAATGCGTGTTAAGTAACTCCTCCGTTTTTGCTCCAGCGGCCTATTAATAAAAGCTATAAATAGTTGCATTTTAAGACTAGCCAAATGTCTGCATGAGTATCTGAGTTATGCTAGTTTTTTTAGTTTTTAAGAAGCAACCAAACAACATTTTTTTCCTTCTCTCTCTCGCTTGACGATTTAAAAATAAAAATGTTTTCATATTTGCGATCATTGATCTGAGTGCAGTATTTATTTAACAAGCACGATTCACAAATAGTTGTGGCGGCAACGTCAGGCTGCGATGGGCCATCATTTACAGCAACGCCAACGTGCCAACGCAGGCTTAAATTTTTGCTAATTTTTTGTAGAGATATATGTAAAAAAAAAAACATTTTTTTCATCCTTTTTCATATGACATGAATTGCATTTACTTCGGAAAGATATACTGTAGGTAAGAAAAGTATTGTGCCGAATAAGTCTATCAACAATCTTAAACGATTCGGCCAGCTTTGAGCTGCCAATACATTCTCATCTTGCATTTGTGTAGGAGAGTGTTCTATGAATAAAAGCATGTCAGAGCTTAAAGTTAAATGATCAAAACTAAAATACAGGGGCAGCGTCGTGAATGTTACTTGAGCACGAAAGCTTCGCTTGTTATATACGAGAGATATGAACAAACATATTTCAGCTTAACAAATCTATGGTCAAGTGTGCATATTTGGTCGTCACTGGCCTAAAGTCACACTGATTTTTTTAAGCAGTGTTGGCCGTCCCTGTACTTCATGCTTTAAAGATCTTAGTTTAAGTGTTCAATTAATGACTTTGTATTAAACAAGTATTCAATCAACTGGTTTTGTGTTTCCTTTCATGAGCTGAGTGTACTCATATATGAGTCTATGTATACAGTACTGCCATCTTAATGCAACTGTACATGATCTCTGTTCGCTCATAGGTAAGTTCATGAATGAGCACACTTTTTATATGTAATAAAACAGTGCAACTCATAATTTTGGGACTCAGGTAAATATGAACTTGACGGTCATGGCGTATACGTTACATTTATTTTTGCGTGAATTTTTGTCACTAAATAAAGTAGTGAGCATAAAGTAGTTAACGCTTCCATTCTATTAGAACATGATTTTCATGCATTTTTTACTCTTATCTTATGAACTATTCTTGCTGCTTTTGTTTAATCAATTTTTATATGGATTACATGAATTTCGGTTACTGGACTCATAAAGTAGTTCACGTTTCCCTTGTACATGTACATATATGAGATTCATGCATTTTGGTAACGTATCTCATGAACTGTTCTTGTACTCCTTGTACTTGTTCATGTATTTTATGAATTTTACTCACAAAATTTATAATGTTCCCTTTGTATTCATAGCATTTACGAAATTTTTTTATTGGTGCATGCATCTTGTACATTCAACTTATGAATTTTAAACACTAGGCTTATTAAATGTTCATGTTCTCATGTTTTTCTTTTTTGTGTATTTTTGATATTAATATCATGAATAGTTTATGAGATCCATGTGATTGGTTAATGAATCAAAATTTATGAATGCATGAAGATCATGTTGAAATTCATAATTATTATAAGAATATTTTTACCAGCCATTTTTTTTAAAAGATATTTTTTGATACTTTAGCAATACAAATAAAATAAATAAAATAAAATTTTTTGAATTTAAATCTTTGAACACGTTTTTCTCGAAACTATTTTTTCTTATACGTCTGACATGATTTATCAAGTTCTAATGAACCGATTAATTTGAAATTTGGTGTAGACCTTTTTTATGTATTCCTCTTTAGTTGGAACTATAATTATTTAAATATTATTTTTTACTATTTTTAAAAAACTCAAAACATTGAAAAAATGGAAAAAATATTTTTTTTTCAAACAGCCGCCATTTTGTCAACACAATAGACAATAGAAATACCCAACCAGCAAAATGAGTAGAAATTTGCGTTTGAGTTCCCTTTAAAGCTGTTTTAAGCGGCAAAATAAGTTCCATGGCACTTCGAAGCTGCTCTATGGTCCGTTGTAGAACTCGACACACCTAAAGCTGCTTAAAGGTACGTTGTGGAACTTGCCACACCTAAAGCTGCTTTATGGTGTCAATTTCAGGCAGGGGCGCAACCAGGAATTTTTTTTGGGGGGAGTTTTATCAAATGTAGAACTTATATATAAAAACAATTTTACGTAATTACAGCGGCTGACTTGTAGTGGTTAGTGCGTTCAATTTTTGCACTAATGGTTCCTTGTTCAAACTTCAGTCACGACCAGCACCATATTTTTTTTTTTTTTTTTAATTAAAACGGTCACTGTCAGGACATTCTATCCGTATAGAAGGTGAACAGTAGTGGTAGCGGTCGTTTTAAAATTAACTGGCTTAAACGTTGTTTAGGATCTGTTTGGCCAAAATATTTTACAAGCACCAGTTGAAGGCCGTTTAATGGATTTTTTTCTTGTTTGGCAGTTGTACGAAGGTTATAAGACTTGAGCTAAAATATTTTCATTTTTACTCGGGTCCCAATAAGGTCAGCAAAAATTCAATATTTTTCTCCCCACACATTCAGAAAATAATACTTACCTTTCTTCGATAAAAAATTTCTCTGTTTTCGTTAATTCAATTAGAATAAATTTTCAAATAAATATTTCTTCACTTATGGGAAATGGAAATATTTCAATGTCCTCTAATAATGATTAGTATTTTTCTAGCACAAAAAATTCTCATTTATAGAGAAAAATTTAAGGAAAATGAAAAATTTTTAATAAATTTTGATAAAAAATTCATTGTGCGAAGTATTTTCTTCAGTAAAATTAAATTTTTTTTTCAAAAATAAAAAAGTCTTATTCTCTAAAAACGATATATTTCTATATATTTCCCTTTTTCATGGAAGCTTTTTATCATTTTTAGGAATTTTTTAGTACCACATTTAGAGAAAAATATTCTCTGGAGAAAACTCTATAACATATTTGAGTGCAGAGAAAATTTTTCATCCATACATCACTTCGTTGTAAAAATACCCAATTGGATGGCACTAGCTTTAAAATTCGTCTTTTAGTGAGCACTAATTATTCTCAATTCCGAAAGTAAAAACCGCTTAATTTCTGACACCTGGGGATGAAAAACAAAGAGTCTGAATTTGAAAAATCGTTTGGTATTACTTGTCTAATGCGAAAATGCTGACGAAATCGAAATAATATATTTTTAACGAAAGGTCTTTCCTACAGTTTTCCAAAATCGGTTAATATTTGCGCAATTTTGAGGGATTTTCATGAAACTGATTTTGAAAATCCAATGGAAGATTATGAAAAAGGCGTCTAACTATATTATGTCACTGGATGGGCGAACAGAAGAAAAATTAAACTAATATATTTTTACCTAATAAGCCATAATTCCTTAATATCGGATAATATTTAAACATTTAGAGAAATTTTATGAAACGGATTTTGGAAACAACGATGGAAAATTAGAAATTGTAAATTTTTTTCTAAACTTTCAGAACTATTTTTATAATGAATCTCATGACTTTTCTATAAACTTAATTCTGTAGAGTTTGTGTTATCGATGTTTAAAAAATGACTTTAAAAAAGGACGAAAAATAACAATTTAATGGGAAATTTCTTTGATTTTTTCAGTGGCGAGTGACTCAACCGATTTTCCTCAAATTTAGGCTTTTTTACTATGTCTTACTTTTGAATTAATTTGTTTCCAAATATTTCAAGTTTCCTCCATGCTAGAAGTTGAAAAGATAACTCAAATCGAAGTATTGCCAACAACCCTTCAAGTAGTCAGAATCAGAATATAACAAAAATTTAACATGTATAGTAAGCCGGATCGAAATCGAAATTTAACTAGACACTGACGGAGTTTTTAGGTACGCAACTCGATTTCTTTTAACCAGTTTTTAGTTAAATGTGCGCTAGATAGCGCTCCAGTACAAAATTCATGATTTTCGAATATTTATATTTTTTAACGCTTTATTTTCATAGTACTCAGTTTTGATTAAACAACACCATACGATACACCAAAAGAAAGAAGAGCTCAGTACTTTTCCAATAATCTTCAATGCATTTGACTATCAAGAAAAATAAATTTTTTATAGGTGTTTAAAAAATATTTTCTAGTTTTTAAGAGTATTTCTTACTTTTGAGTCGGTGTCCGGCTCACTTTATTTTCTCCATACAAAATCGATCCGGCTTAATGTGCAGTTTGAAGGAATAAAATATGACTAACTTAGCAGATTATGCATCAACCAGAATTGATTTGAAATATACATTTGGGGTTTTCACTTATTCATAAAACCTGTGATTGCTTTTCTTGTGACTCACTTTGATTGAATACTATTTTGCTTGGTACTACAATAATTTTTGGGGGGTTTAAACCCCGAAACCCCCATTTGATTGCGCTTATGATTTCAGGCAATAGATCTTGTAGTTCCAAAAGTTACAAGTTATACTTCTGTGCAGGTTTAAGATAATTAAGTTCGAAAGGAGTTCTGAAGTGCCGCTTGTGCGTCTTTTTTACATTTATTTTGAACTTAAAGCTGCTTAATGGTTCGATTGAACCTAATTTTGCACCTTAACGCTGCTTATGGGTACCTCGACAGAATTAGCTGTATAAATGAAAAATCTTCGTTTCGATATAAAGCTACATGGCAGAATGGCTAAGGCGTCGGACTTCAAATCGGCGAGACACGGGATCGAACCCTGGCAAAGGCAACATTTTAATAAAAAAATGTTTTCACTGCGAATCAGATGGTACAAGTTGAGAACAAAAGCGGTAATGGTAGAAAAAGAAGAAAATAAAAATATATAAAAAAAAAAAAAAATAAAAAAAATTAGAAGGAAAATATTTTTTTTTAAAAAAGTTAACTGCAAAGCAGCTTAGAGAATTCGCTGTATAAGCCAAATTTAGAGCGTTTCTTGCTGGTTGGGATATTCTTACTTATTAACAATTTTTTTTTTTTTCTTCCTCAGGTCACAAGAAGTTGGAATCATGTCAAGAAGGACGCACTCTTATCCCTAGACTAGAACACCACCTTCATTTTTGCGGTTTTTTAACAGTTGAGGAAAATTTCTCTGAATTAAATATTCAATCTATAGACATATTTAAAGCTACCCGACACACACAGAAATCAAGATATTCTGAATTTTTTTCCCATAAATTTTAGGTGTGCAAAATACATTTTGCTTATTATGTAGCTATGTATGAATGAAAGATGCTTAAAAGTTGAAGCACTCTTAAACAGTGCTTGCCCTCACATATTCAATTAAGATAATTTATTAATAATGCACCTAATGAAAATTTGGCGCAAAATAAATTTGTAATCAAAAATTTGTCTGCAAAATTTTAATTCAATACAACTAAGCCGTATTTAGTAAAATTTTCTTAGCATATTCCGACGAAAACAAAAATGATTTATCAAACCTGGAACATACACAAGCACCCCGCATGCAACTGCATGGCCAGCACTGCTTTAATATAAAGGAAAAACACTTTTTTCACTGAGTGTTGGTGACGGAGCGTTTATTTGAGTTCCACTCATTAGCGTGGTCTAAATGTTATTTTTTTTTTCGTCCGTCGAGACAACATTGTAAATTGTAAGAATATCAAAGCAAAATATTAGCAAATCTATTTTTATACTTCATAAAAGTGAAGTATTTTTTCTTTCATTTTTGTTTTTGTTTGAGACTGTTGAGAAAGTTATTGCCACGTAAAATTTTGCGTAAACATTTAATCTATTTTTGTAATTGTGAATTGTTGTTATAGCAAAACATGAATCATCATATGCATGTGCCATGCAACTTCTTCGTCTGCTGCAGCCAGTGTCAGCCAAAACTAAGCTGCCTCTTTCTGGGAGGGTCGATACGAAGAGTTTAATTCGCAGAATTTTAAACTACCTTGTAATGTACTAAAAAGTTGCGATAGTTTAGTTGTAGCTAAAAATATTTTTGTTTATGTATGAAAATATGTGCTATTTGTTGGAATATTTTTGGAATTGTTTTTACGTGACACCGCGTGACGGTTTTTAAAAAGTTATGCAACGAAACGTTGCGATCCTTGAATGAAAAAATGATATGTTCAGAAAAAGTTTTATGTTAAATGTTAATGTATGAATGTGAAGTTTGTTTTATTGACTCCCAAAGGTCCCAGGTTTGAATTCCGACTAGTTCCTGGTCGTACTGAACTAAAAAATGTGTATGAACGAAATAGGTAGCTGCACCTGGTGGTAGAGAAATGTGTGGAAATAAATGCTTAATAACTTGAACTAACTGAGATAACTGCTCAGATTTGAGCAGACTTTCAGACTTGAACATCCAACAAATATTTTACTTATTTTCCCTTTTATTCACGATTATATCCACGGTCGAGTTGAGTGCATTCAAACAAACATTCAAAACAAGAAAAATATTATTAAATTTTGTTAAGAACTTTGTTGCCCACAACACCCTACATGGATTGTTTTATTTATATAGCTCTCACCAAACAACGAAAACATTTCAGTTATAAATAAGTTAAATTTACAGACAGATATAATTCAAAAATAAAAAAGAACATATTTTGAAATCTTATGAATTAAGGTGAGAACATTTTAATCGTAGCTATTATTAAAGCGATTTAATGAAATCAAATACATTTGTTTATCAATGAAGCGGAATAGATTTTTGAATATTTGTTTATAGTGCCGGTGTTTTATAGCACAAAATTTCATTATATTCAATGCACATCTACTGCGAAAGAGAAAAAACTCAAAAATAAACTTAATAAACTTCAGTAGACAAAAAGTTTTTGTATTATAAAAACATTCCAAAAAAATTAGAACATAGCGATATAGTTTAATCGAAAGAAAGTATTAAGCACAATGCATGCGCAAAAAACAAATGTATTTTAAATTTTGAGTTGTGCTCTTTTGAATAGAATGTGCCAGGTATGCACAAGTTCAAAAAGAGATTTTAAACAAAAAATTTTCCATCTGAAAATTTGATTTCTTTTTGTTTTCAAAAATTTCAAACATCCATTACTTTGGAGAAGGGAACAAAAACAAGAACAACAAAATAAATAAAAACAAAGCTAATTGCATACTTGTGGCCATTGTTAATAATTAATAAACAGCAATATGTTAATGTGTTTATGATATTGTTCTTGATATATTTAAAAAGCTTGAAATTCAAATATTTCTTAATGGAAAAAAGTTTCAGGAAATTTCGGTCAAGGCAAATCAACAAGCGTTGTTGTTTCGGTGAAGAGCCTTGTGAACAGTCGAAACAGTGCCTTGAAACATAGATAATTACGTTAAAATTGAGTGAAAAACATACTTTGACCTGTTGATTTAGTGTGCTGCTCAGTTACAAGGACCACAAGAGTGACAGTGCAAATAATTATGCGGGTGAAAAAACATGAACAATATTGGAAATATTGACGATGTGGGGTATTTCATCTTGTATTGCTAGTTTAATTCTTAGTACAAATTCGATGTTTGTAGTATATTTAGTAAAACAGCGAATCGAAAATCTACTCGGCGCAAAACTGATATCCTCATATAACTGAGACGCGGAGGAAACACTCGGAGCTATCTGATGTTAAGTCAATCGTTAATTCGCGAGTGAGTGGTACGAATGCTCTATAAGACCTGAATCTGAGCTTACTCTGAGACCTTATATCTGAGTCAGCAGCAGTTCGCTCGGAAAAAAGGTGGAGCTGTCGAAAATATATTAAAAACCAAAGAAACAAACAAAAAAACTAACTTGGCGATTGCGGGTCGTCTTTTATGCAGCACAGACATAGAAAACACAGGCAAAGTTTTATATCACCGACTTAAACTTTCATTAAGCTCAGACCGTAATAAAACCCTGATGATATGGTCTGATTGTTCTCTTATAACAGCCCTGATTTTGCAGAAAACTGCCTGCTTTTTGAAACCTTAAATTGGTTCTTATGATTTTTAAATATCTCACTTTTACTATAAATGCACCACGATCGAATCTTGGCCTTTCAAAGAAACTTTCTGATGTTTCTGTTATCGAATTATGCTCTCTGTTATCAGAAATGTTAGCAGAACAGAACTCAACAGCTACTATGTAGTTCAACAGCACGACTCCTCGAAAAAAAATATTGCATACTCTTAGGCATATGCTAATTTCATCTCATTCATCTTAACAAGTAAGCAAATTGACTTACCGGTATTTTAGAGGTGCGCAAGAATTCGAGCAGGGCTTCTAGCGAGCCCAAAGTAGAGGCTTGAACATAAACACCGGCTGGAGCTAGTTTGATGTGACTAAGAGCGCTCTTCAAGTCGCGCGCAACTTCCTCTCTACAAACATAAAAAGTATAATTATTCGTTACTTCAACAAAAAAAAACTTCACCACAATACTCACTTGCAGATTTCGACTTCATCCGGCTTGTTGGCAATCAATAAATTTATGCCTGCAATGGCCTTTTCCAAATCTTTAGCTGCTATCTTAACACCCTGTGCGGCTTTGACTTCCTTATGCTCTACGTAGGCATTCTTGACACGCAGCTCCTTCATAGGTTGTGGCATGAGCAGTGAACGCAATTGTGTAACAATTGGTCCATCCGTGCCAGCCAGTATCATGGTCTGACCTTCACGCAGTCTACCATTAATGAGAATGGCATCAATGGTAGTACCCAAACCGGGTATAGCTTTGACTTCGAGCACTGTGGCTTGCAGTTCTTCGGAGAACATGAGACGCTTGGCCAACATTTTCTGACAAAATTCAACGATGAGGAAAAGCAGGTTACCCATGCCTTCACCAGTGATGGCACTGGTGGGCACCAATGAGAGATAAGTCTTAGGATCGGGATTTTCATAGAACAGTGCTGCATTAAAGCCCTATCGAATATGGAAGTAAAATTTAAATGTTTTGAGGTTATTGGTCAAGCTGGTTTTACCTGCTCTGCAAACTGCAATATGACATCCTTGGCTCGTTGATTAAACTCAAGCTGAGTATTAGGTTCCTGCTCTTTGAGAACATCCCGTATGTCACGACGTGCCATCACTTTCCAATCGTAGAGACGATCAATTTTATTCAATGCCACAATAAAGGGACATTTTTTCTTTTTGAGCAAATTTATAGATTCAATGGTTTGTGGTTCCAGACCGTGCATGATGTCCACAACCAAAATGGCTATATCACAAAGTGAAGAGCCACGATTCCGCAGGTTGCTGAATGACTCGTGACCAGGTGTATCAATGATCAGCAGACCGGGTAAACGATGTTCAAACTCAGCTGAATTACGCACGATTTTTGCCTGCTCTTTGATGGCATCAATGGGCACGTTAGTGGCACCAATTTGTTGCGTAATACCACCTGCTTCAGAGTCCTGCACATGTGTGCGTCGCAGCTTATCGAGAATTTTAGTTTTTCCCGTATCGACGTGGCCCAAAACGCAGACGACAGCCGCGCGTAAATCATCTGTGGTACGCGTTTTCTCAGCATCAGCCTTGCGTTTGATAATGCGGCGCTCAGCTCGCAAACGACGTTCTTCGGGATCGTTTGGATTGATAGCCACTTCTTTGCCTGAATGTGCTGATTCCGAGTCAGAATCGGAATCTGAGTCATCTTCATCATCATCATCGTCTTCATCTTCATCGTCAGAGTCTTCATCGGAGCCGGAATCAACGTGTTCTTTCTTCGAGGTAGCTCCAGTGCCATCGCCACCTGCAGACTTATCATCGTTGTTGGTGCTGGTAGTCTGTGAGGTATCATCTTCACCATTGGCCTCCCCTTCTGAGTCACTGGCATCCCAGGCTTCTTTGATAATCTCTTTTGCAGCTGCTTCTTCAGCTGCTGCAGTCGCTGCGGCAGCTTCCTCGGCTGCCTTAGCTTCAGCATCGGTAACTTCTTCCTTGCTACCTGGACCCTTCTTTTTTGGACGTATGCGTGTGCCTTAAAAAAAGAAAAAAATTTAATAAGCTTCGAGCTTTTCTTCAGTAGTGCTCACCTGGTCGTGTTGCGCGTTTTTCATTCGGATCTGGTATTTCTAAACCTTGAGCTTTCAGCGATTCTAGCATAGCTTGGGCACGCGCACGATCTTCCTTTTGCTTCCTAGTGAGCAGCTTGCCTTCGGCTTTGAGGCGTGCCTTTCGATCTGCTTCTTTTTGCTTACGTTTCTCTTTTTTCTCCGCATCCAAACGAATAGCTTCTAGGCGCAGACGTTCACGCTCCTCTTCCTTACGTATGCGCTCTTCCTCAAGCTGACGTTGACGTTCTTCCTCCTCTTTAATCTTCTTGAGACGTTCTTGCATAGCAGCTACCATGGTTGCAGACATACCACCCTTCTTTTTGCTATCTTTCTTTGCATCTTCCTCCTCTTGAGCTTTTTCTTTCTTGTCCTTCTTACCCTTTTTCTTGTCTTTCTTGCCTGCTTTGCCAGTACCTTCTTCTTCCAAATTTGCTGAGGCTTCAGCAGCTTCATCTCCAGCAGCACCAGTGCTTTCCGCTTCTACTACAATTGCTGGATCTGCTACAACTTCTAAGGGCGACTCTTTAGCTATTGCGGGCTCGACATCAGCAACCTCTTCTTCTTCTTTGGCTGGCCTTTGTTTGGGCTCCTGTGCTGCGCGCTGTTTAGCCTGTGCGGCCTCTCGCTTTTGACGTTCTTTTTTCTCCTTTTTCTTTTGTGCTGCCGTTTTAACAGTGCCACCTTCATCTTCTTCACCCGCATTGTTAGCAGCATCATCGTCTTCATCATCCACATCGACAGCTTGTTTCTTAGTCTTTTTCTTTTTATTTTTGTTTTGTTGCTCCAACTCATCGGCCAAGTCTTCTGGCGCAACTCCAGCTGTAGCCGTTTTAGATCCATCATATTCGGCCTGTAGCTCGGCCAACACTTTGTCCAGATCTTCGTCATCATCATCTTTTCCTTTGCGCTTAGCTTTTTTGCCCTTCTTGGCATTTTTATCTTCTTTCTTTTTGGCCTGCTTTGATGTTGTCTCTTCTGCCTCTTGATCATCATTTTCGGGCTCACTCTTCGCTAGTGCTTCTGAAACATTATCATCATCGTCATCGTTGTCGTCTTCCATCAGCAGCTCAAAAGCTGATTTTTTTGGCACACTTGCTGATTTTTTCTTATTCTTCTTGGTAGACTTTGATGCATGTTCAGCATCGGAACTAGCAGAGTTTTCTTCGTCTGAGTTTTGAGTTTTTTTGCCAGCGTTATTTTTGTTTTTATTTTTAGACTTTACGTCGAGTTTCTTAACACCGGACGTTATGCTTGACACTTCATCTGCGTCTTGCGCATCTTCATCATCCGAATGCTGTTTCTTTTTGTTCTTCTTCTTCGAAGGCTTTTGCTGATTCTTCTTGTTCTTGATGCTAACATTGTCTTCAGAATCACCGTCGGAGTCCTGAACAGTTTTTTGGGGTTCCGAATCGCTATGAATGATGAAAAAATATGTAAAATAAACGAATATAAAATAAGACTTATGGTTGCCAATGGTGGTGGCAGGTGTGTTGCAAACACCTACTGACATAAAACATCTACAATTTCTACAAGCACATCACAACCATAGACAACTACATAGATATGATGTCGATGAATGCTTCTTCCTTCATCCTTTACTTACAGTTCATCGCAAGACGATGCACCGCCTCCAACAGCGCTGGCTACTATCTCTTTCTTGCCCTTTTTAGTTTTAACCATTTTTCTTCACGTAACTTCAACACGTTTATTCGTTGGCACTCCACAAAACTCCGGAACAAATTCAGAATTGAAGAAATTCGCTTAACTTTTTGACGTGCTTTGTATTGACAGCTGCTTTCTGCACTTTTTGCTGCGTGGCTATGGCAGCTTCTGAGTTAGTTAATAACAAAGATTTATAACACAATTTCACTTCTTTTTTGGATAAACCTTATTTATATGTATGCACACAATGAACAGCTAATTTCCTTTCAGCTCTTTTTACCCTTTTTGATATGCACTTTTTTTTCTGCTCGGTATATATTCTGAGGTTATGTTTTAAATGTCAGACAGATGTTTGACAGCTTTTTGTTGTTGTTTTCAAATTGGTATCGCAAGCAAATTTGCACAGACTGTCAGCTGTTATCGATAAAAAAGCATAGCCAGATTAAAGAAATAGTTGAAGTACAATACATGTTATGAAAAAAACGGAACGTAACGTAACGAAAATGTACGTTAAGCACAGTTTATATTAGCTGTGTTTTTTACCAAGCGAGTAGTCAAAAAACGACTGCTTACTCGCTTAAGAATTTTTTTAAAACTTGGAAGCATTTTCTGAAAAGTCAAAAACGTTGTTTATGTTCCAAAGAAGTAAAATATAAGGAAATGGTGTTCTTCTCACATACAGTGTACGTGTGATGCGGCATGTGATGAGCGAGACGAAGAGTGTTTTTGACAATTCGATATCCCAACATTGGATATCGAATTGTCAAAGTACAATCATTTCTCCATAGGTGCATTCATTTTCCATAATTTAACACATTTTTAGGGCGCGTTTTTTAAATGAATGAATGATTGAATATAAACCAAGTGCATAAACAAATTTTATTTTTTGAAAATTAATAACTTTTTATATTATTTGCTAATTTTATTCTCAGCTTTAGAGTGAAACCGAACCGAACACCCAGAAAAAAATCGGTAACGCACCAAATTGTGTACCTAAAGGGTGGTGTGGAAATAGTAAAGTAGTACAATATCGTATTTTATTGAACAAAACAAATAAGATAGCGATTGCTTTAAACTTGATCACATATTGAACAGTCACGTTGTTCAAGTTTCCGAAATCCGAAAGTTTGGCCCTTTTTTAACGATGCCACCAAATACGACCCTTTGTGAATGTTAATGTATTTGTAGAACCAACACAAATATGAGAGGTGCCGCACTTTTGTTCAACTACAGCACTTCCTTATATTTTACTTCTTTGTTATGTTCTGATAAAATTTTTGTAAACAATTTTTGACAAATTTATTTTATATATCAAAGTTCTGACAATTAGTGATGCATAAATTTTCAGATTTTAAGCATTGGAGACTCGGTTCTGAAAACAAACCCGATACTCAAAAGATTTTCAGTGCTTAAAGCTTAAGCAAACAACATAGTTTTACATAATGAGTATATTTGATAAATTTTGTTTATCTTACCTGTTAAATTATTATGTATTTTTATTGAAATATTGATCTAAAGCAAATTATGAGTATTTCGTGAAAAGTATTTGGTACAAAAAAATGTTCATTTCATGCATCACTATTGACTATCAATCAGATATAGTTGCCACCTTTGTAGGAAATTTATACAATTATTGAAACATTACTTGGAAGCATTTTTTTTCGTTTGGTCGGCAAACTTTTAAGCGAGTAACAGTTTCCTGTGTTATTTAAGCGAGTATACATATGATAAGCGGTCGTTTTTTAACTACTCGCTTGGTAAAAAACACAGCTATTGACAATAGCACGAAAGATTATATTTTTACTTCTTAATGCTTATGAGTCGGTTCACATTGGCCTCACTCAACCGACTCACTTTGACGTCTACAGAAGAGATGAGGAAGTGGGAAGGTGAAAGTTACGTGAGGCAATAGTTCCAAAAATTGTAAAAATTTGGCGACTCACTTCTATTCCTTTGTAGTGACATTCGTCATTGTTTGGTCTATTTTTTTTTTGAGTTGCACTATTTTAGCGCAATGTTTATATGTGAAATCAATTAATATAATTAATAAGTGTGCCTAGTTGGAATAAAACGCAAATTTTATCATCGATATTACGCTGAAAGTAAAGAATTGTTGGTTGGAGTTTATCAGACTCAAAGTGAGGCAAGTTATGTGTGTGAACATTTGAGAGCGGCCTCACATCAAAGTGAGTCGGTTGAGTGAGGCCAATGTAAACCGACTCTATGACAGTATTTTCAAAAAAGATAAGAAATAATCGATAGGTTGAAGAAAGTTACCATTTTATATAAAATAGTAGTGGTCTTTATGCCTCGAATACCACGTCAATCTCGCAAGTTTTCGCTGCGTAAATCAGCTGTTCTCCTTTTCCATACAAAGAAGTTTACGAGATACTCGAAAAATTCCAATTCATTTTCAGTTCGTACAATACGTATACAAGCCTCATGTTAGCATTTTGTACTGCTTTGACATTTAATTTTACAGACAGATGATTTACATACTCGCAACATGTGGGGTGTCTTCATTAAATGGCGTATACAAATTTGTGCAAATGTAAGATTAAAAGCTTTCATGAGGACGACTGTAGTTATATTATTTTACTATTTATTTTATTCATTTTGTATAGCAAAAAAATTAGGATGAGGAAAGACTTGACAAAGGTACGCTCAAAAGCGTTATTTTTTATGTGGCATGTCATGTTTTTTCAATAAGTACTTCAATTGTAGTTTTTAGATTCATTAATAACTTCAAAGGTAAAAAAACCGACGAATATCGAAAATATCTCCTTACGTAAAATTTGTGTATGAATAGATTCAAATCTTTCACTATGAGTTTCGAAAACTGGATTATATTAGTGATGCTATATAATTTATATTTAAGATAGCGAGTACATCATTCCAGTGAGCTTGGACTTATTATAATTGTAATAAATAACCGCAACTCTTAGGGTCAATTTAATGTAATTTAACTAAATTATTAATTTAATGTAAACTAATAATAGTCCTCATGCAAGCTTGCAAATGCCTCGTATACCACGCAAGCCTCGCAAGTTTTCACTGCGTATATCAGCTGTTCTCTTATTCCATACAAAAAAAATTTACGAGGTGCTCGTACTTGCGAGGTTTGCGTGGTATATGAGGCATTTACGAGCTTTCATGAGGACCACTATTGTTTTACATGAAATATAAGGGTATTATCACAGCGTTGATGGTAATAATCAGGGGGTGGATTCCGTAACTATGGAAAACACAGTGTACACGATATTTTGTGTGTATGTGCAGTTTGCGATTCAGTATCAGTGTGAAGTGAACTTTAATGTCAAAAAAGTGTACACTTGAATAAAGTTTATTCACTGAACTTTTTCAAGTGAAAATTTGAAACTGATTGTGAAAAATATCTCATACAGCAAAGAAAGCTAGCAAAGAGTTTCTTATTTAATTTATGGAAAATATGTAGCGTTTTTTTAAGATAAGTAGTTAATTTTTTGTAGACTGTCTGTTGAATTGTCTTCTTCCAAATAAAAATACCTCAACTCAATGTAAACAAATATGTGAGGAATTTTATTTCCTAATAAGAAATATAAAGAAGTTTAATACAGAAAATGATTCAGCCAAAAATCTTACACTTTTGTGTGTTCTCAAATTCAATAAGACAATGAAAAATTAAATTGGCGCAAAACGCTGCACGAGTTGCAGGGTTGCAAGATATCTTACATACAATGTTTATAATACTTTTTAGCGTAGTGAAATAAAGGTGATAACATATTTTTAGGAAATAAGGCTGCTTAACACTGTCTCTTAACTTTTAATTTAAATTTGAAGATTAATTATATTTTATTTATATATTATTAATGATAAATACAATATCAAAGAAATTCACCGCTAATTGTGTGGGTAGTTAGTTGTGCGCTAGTAATTGTTGTTGTTAGTTGTTGATTGAGTCCCGAATATTCCTCACAAAAATTAAATCCTTTCTATAAAAACCTACAAATCAAAGATGTACAATTTGATAAATAAATATATGTATAACTATAAATAACAAACCTTTTGTCTCATTATTGTTCTTTCATTCACTTTCTTGTAGTTTGTTTACATTAGCAAAGCTATCAATTATCATTCAGCTGTGCTTCTTCTTCATTCAGCTAACATTAATTTACATTCAGCACAACAGTGTTCATTTGAACTTACAGAATCGCTTGAAATGAAAATGTGAACACTGCATGTGAAAGTGAATATGAATATTTTGTATACACTGAGTTTTTCCATAGTTACGGAATCTAGCCCCAGCCCCATCATGAATAATTTTTTCCTGGGGTTTAATTTTTAAGACAGCAAAGAAATAAAGACATCACACATTTTTTTATTGCACGTATTGATAAAGATGACGTATTGATTGACGGTTGATGAAGAAATTTGCATTAAAAAATTTCAAAAGTTATTTTGCTTTATCTTAAAAGCAGGGTTTCCTTTTCCAAGGGAAGCATTTTTAATGATTGTACTGAATATGTATAAAAAGGCGTATTATGGAAAAATGGTTTTACACAACTTATGTAAGTGATAATAGAGCTGATAGAGATGAGCTAATACGATAGAAAAGTATAAGTATTTTTTAAATAAATTCAGAGGATACAATTCTTATGGCCTCCAAAAAATTTGAGAATTTCTTTATATTTTTAATTCCATTTATAACATACATCAGCGTTATAATACTTTTATTAATTTAAATAAACTAATACATGTAAACGAGTATTTACTGAATATATCTTTCAAGGCATATCCTGAATTTCTTGTACAAAATATCTTGTATCTCAGAAACCAGCACTGATGTAGCAAGACTAAGTTCAGGATTGAAATAACTACAAAATATAAGATATGAAATATTTTTAATACTAACTGGCAACGAAACTTTTAATTAATTTTGTATACCAGTGTAACTTACATTTAACGTGTTCAATATTCTTTAGAAAAAGAACTTGTTTGTTGACTTAATTTTTGGACGATAAAGTAAGGCTGCGACGACAATTACTGCAGAGACAGGCTTCAATCTATTTCTAATTACGTCGGACGACAAGAGTTAAGATTCCATGGTTTGATAACGTTTTAATTTCATTTCGTTTTTTTTGTTAATCGTGTTCGTTATTTTTTATATATTATTTTTTTATTTTTAGTTTGTGTCGTAGACAATAGTTTGTTGCTGTTTATTCATTATAATTCAGTATTCGCGTACACTTTTTCATTTCTCTGTGACAAGTTTTGATCATGTCGTCGGTCGCAAGTTGCGCTCATTGTGTTTTGTATATAGTCTCATATAGAGTTGCGTGTTAAAATATTTTATAACGACATGAGCAATATTTCTTTATTGCTTCGTCCGTAATACAATAGGCATCCCATGCATAGTAATTTAAACGGCTTATATCATCCGTTATATTGAATTCGCCACTAACGACATTGTAGCGTACAGTTGCTTCGAAAAGACCGTTCCTAGGGCTTGTTTTGAAAATAATGCGATAAATTTCTAAAGTCTCGTTAAGCTTCTGACTTTCAGAATTGAGTAGCTTGGCTCGGTATGCATTCTCAATACTGCTTAGGTGCAGAGTATGGCAATACTTTACAAAATTAATACCGCGTCCGGTACTAATGAAGTTATTAATATAACCAACTATGTTCTGTGCAAGTTTTTGCACAATTTTTGATTCCTTGTAGACGCTTTGATACGGTATACAGGTGCACCAGTGGTCTTTGATGGCTATATCACTGCAGGAACGATTGTATGGAACAGGAGCGAAAAGCGTTTGACAACGTTTACAGGACTCGGCAGATGCAATGTTTTTCGGATCTGTGATGCGACCAGAGATGGAGAGCACATGTTTAAGTGTCATATGCACATCATAAGGATTAGTCAAACGATTTTTATTCAACTTCAAAGCATTGACAAATTCCGGATGTGAAAGTTTCAGATGAGGTGGTAGCCAGAAGAACATAAATGGTAGTCGTTCTTCCAGATGACCAGAGTATGTGTTAAGTATTGGTCCGAACCGTAAGCCATGATCACTGAAGAAAATTACAATGGTGTTGTTGAACGTGCCTTGCTTGGCAAACTTCTCTAGATATTGAAGCATAAGCTCGTCCATGGCTGAACAGTCGCTTATTGCATTGTGACTGAAAGTGTTGGTCCAAAAGAGTCCAAAATATGGCTTGTGTTCATAGCGCTTGGACAATTCTAATGCGTAGTTGTAGATGAAATCAGCGGAGTTTTGCATGCCCAGGCATCGAAGAAGATACGATTTTCTCTTAACCGGTAGATGCTGTTCAGCGCTCAGTAGAAATGGTCGCATATAATAGTCAACGGGTGGAACCTCAAAGCCCATTTTCAGATAGTTAAACGTATTGATAGACGTTTCATCTTCAGCGAAGGCAGTGACATATCCGTGATCGCGAAATGTTTTCCATATAAAGGGGCAATTATCGAGACCACGAAGTCGAGACGGCCGACAGTTTTTCCATGTAGTTTTGTAGTCAAATCCCGCTAGAATAGCCATCAAATTTGGGAAGGTATTGTCGTCTATCTGAAATCAAGAATTTTATACGATTTACAAATGCGAAGCTTATAAGATTAGTTCTGAAAAATTTATTTAAATACTGACGAAATTGTAAAAAACATTAATTGTAAGATTACCTTATTGTAACCAGTCATTTCGAACCAATCGTTGTTGTATAAATACTGCGCCGTTTTGGGCATGGCACGAATCAAGTTAATTCTGGAAATACTGTCAATGCCGATCAAGAGAACACTTGTGGCATTTTCTTGAGTTCCATTAGACTTGGACTGCCAATCGTTAAGACGTTCATGTATTTCAGCACGTGCCGGTATCATGGCATGGCCGTTTATATATAACTGATTCCATTTTGAGCCACATTTAACTAAAATATTATTTATTGTTGACTCCAACTGAGTTTCGTTTTTGAAACTAATACACTTTGTTAACCTATTGGATGGAATATAAGATTAGCTATTAAATTTAAACATAGAAACTTTTTATTAAGAAGAAAATAAACTTCGATTGATTTTTTAAAAACAAAATACATACTTCTTTTCGAAATTCAAATTGAATCTTAATTGATTCTATGCGTACCTCACTTCATCATCTGCAGATTCTCCTATTCCCTTGCGTTCTATCGACTGATAGCAGCAGTCAACGACTCCTGACTTTGTATAGAATTCCAGGTGTTCTTTGATTATGATCAAGGCATAACGCTGAGTTGCTGGAACAAAATCAACGCGTGTCAATGGCTTCAGTGAGGAACATGGCTCATATTTTTGACGTTTGAACAGATCTATTACCTCTGGTAGATATGGATCGTGGTTTGGTATTTTACAACTCTCACTCCAAACGAGATATCCTGGTGGTGATGTTGGTGGATAGACGTGTTATTGGCAGAAGTTAGTTTTGGAGCAACAGTGCCTGTTAAATACTGTGATTAGGCAAAACCATCATAAGCAGTTTTACCTCCCACAATCGTTTTGAATTTAATTTATTTTTTATTTTTATTTTACAACTTGTTATATTTATGAATTTACTTTGTTTTGTTACTATTACTTTTTATTATCATTACTTTTATTATAAAAAAACACATAAAATGAATTATATGAAACTGAAGTTCTTTATAAATATATTGTAAGAAAAGCACCCTGTGCCAACATAAATTATTATAGCAAGATATATTTATGAGTAAATATTTATATGATGGTGAGAGTAGCGGACAATGCGGGAAAATACGGGAAATAGAAGAGCAATAAGCAGTACGTAACGAAGAGAGCCCAGAAAAGCACACAACCACAGTCACGAGCCCACATAAGCTGCCATAAAGCAGAGACTCGGCCGCACAAGCAAGGCTTAACATACAACTCGATGGAAGCGTCGACGATCGGAAAAGAGGAGAGATAATAATGAGATAACGTAAAGAAAAACTGCTACAAAGCACGAGTAGCAGGCAACGATGGTAGTCAGTTGCTGACGGAGCCTCAAGCAGAACGGACGTATTGTCGTATTAAGGGAAGTCATAAGGTACAAGAAGCAAGGTGACCGTATAAGGCGCGAGGAAACTACAAGCAGGTAAGGTGTGGCTAGACAAGGACGATAGGATAACGAGTGGTATAAGTTACATTATCAGTGGATCAATTGTGGTCGTCAGATCCGCCACTTTACGCAGGGAATAGCTTATATTATCAGTGGATAAATTGTGGTCGTCAGATCCGCCACTTTACGTAGGGAGCAGATTGTATTATCAGTGGATCAATTGTGGTCGTCAGATCCGCCACTTTACGTAGGGAGCAGATTGTATTATCAGTGGATCAATTGTGGTCGTCAGATCCGCCACTTTACGCAGGGAATAGCTTATATTATCAGTGGATAAATTGTGGTCGTCAGATCCGCCACTTTACGTAGGGAGCAGATTGTATTATCAGTGGATCAATTGTGGTCACCAGATCCGCCACTTTACGCAGGGAATAGATTACTCTATCAGTGGATAAATTGTGGTCGCCAGATCCGCCACTTTACGCAGGGAATAGATTACTTTATCAGTGGATAAATTGTGGTCGTCAGATCCGCCATTTTACGTAGACGTTCAGAAGTTATATCCTAGCGACCGGACAAACCCTAACTGACTCCTTTTCTTGGGCACACCAACCTGTAAGTTTTCGAAAAGGACATACTGAAAGCACGCTACTCCAAAGACTTCAACCACACCGCTGTCATCTCACCATCTTAAGTTATCTTAAGAAATTTGGCTTAAAGAGCCAAAATAAAAATCTGAAACTAAATCATTGCGCGTCTCTTTATTTCTTTATAAACTTTGTTGCGAATCCTGGAACCCGGCGAGCTCACCTCAGCTATAGAGCCGGAAGACCGGCAGCTTCGTTACATGGCGCCCGAGCAGGAACCCGCATAATTTAGATCAGCAAACAAGTGTGTGGTTGAAATTTGGAAGTGGGTTTCTACAATTTTGAAGTTAGGAAGGCAATCAAGACGAGAATAAGCAAGATTCGAATACAGGTATACCAACGATAAACCGGGAGGCAACACTTTAACAGTAAGACAATGGTGAAGATTTCATGGATCTATTCGCTGAGACGTGAGGACCTTTTAATTTATGCGGAGGAGTTCGGTTTTGACCCCGAAGGATCGGTAGAGGAACTAAGAAAACGATTCGCATCTTTTGTTAACGAGGAATCGACGAAGCCAAATTAAGAGCAGAGGCTTACAGAATTAGAGTTGAAACATAAGCGAGGAAGCTCACCAGGAGTAGCACCACCTAGCGAGGAAAATTTCATTCCGTCGATAACGATATCAGGACCCTCAAATGATACTCCTGATGCCAACCGGAGGGATACATCACGATCGCATGCGATGGAAAGAAAACCAAGGTGTTTGGAAAGTTCGAGAGACACCCATAGGTCGATCGATTATGGCGCTATTATCGATAGAGTGATGAGATGGTCGGTAAGATACCAGGGCAATGGAGACGCACTGGCGTTCATAGAACGAGTTGAAGAATTAGCCGAGGTTTACAACGTAGATACTGATTTTTTGCCAAGGACCATGCCTGAACTTTTACAGGACGAAGCACTTTCTTGGTTAAGAAACAACAATGCATACTGGAAGAACTGGGAAAGTTTCAAGACCGATTTCCTGGGGTTCTTTTTGCCAGCAAGATTCTTCAACACGCTTGAGGATGACATTCGACGTCGACGCCAACATCCTGGTAAAAGATTCAAAGATTATGTAACAGCAATCCAGAACCTGATGCGCCACACAAGTTTAAGTGAGCAACAACGGTTAGAGCGTATCTACCGAAATAGTAGTCACGAATTGCAACTATACACAAAACGCAGTGAATTTACGAAGCTTTCCGAATTAATCAGTCTGGCAGGAGATTTTGAGAATTTAGATAGACCAGGGATGACTAAGAGCTGCTCGGAACCTCAAAGACGAGAAGACCAACAGCAAGAAGGTTGGCGCAGCTCTGATATTTATGTCGACCCCCACACAGCTTGTCGACGCTGTGGACGAAGCGGTCATTTAGCGCGAAATTGCCGATGTTACATTTTTGCTGGGATTCTGGCCGTAAGAATACCAGGACATTCGAGTGCTGTCGTCAGAGGCAGGGAAACTACCAAGGGCCCCCTCCACGTCGAGAAGAGCGGGTGCCCAACTTTGTAAGACCTCGACAGCACTAGATGACCTGCGTGTCGATGGAGGTCGCATTATCGCCACTGTAGCACTTGACGATGTTTGGATGGAGGCTACTCTGGACACGGGTGCGACGCGTAGCTTTATCAACCGGTATTACGCCAACAAGCTGCGAAATCTCAACAATATAATCACCACAAGAACCAAAGTCTGTTTAGCTGATGGTAGGACCCAGAAGGTCACCGAAGCTTTGAAAACAGAAGTTTCGCTAGGAAATCATAGCTATCATGCAACAATTCTAATCCTCCCAGAAGTGCTAGATGACCTAATTCTAGTATTAGATTTCTTAGCAGGCGTCGGAACATCAATACGTTGCGGAGATTTTTCTGTGGAATTGCAAGCTACATCAACAGAAAATAAGCAAAGTGAAACAATTCACCGCATCGCAGCAGCACCTGCGTCACCAACTGCCAGCGCAGCCGCATCTGCATCATCAACTGCCATCGCAGAAGCACCTGCGTCACCAACTGCCAGCGCAGCCGCATCTGCATCATCAACTGCCATCGCAGCGGCATCTGCATCATCAACTGCCATCGCAGCGGCATCTGCATCACCAACTGCCATCGCAGCAGCACCTGCGTCACCAACTGCCAGCGCAGCCGCATCTGCATCATCAACTGCCATCGCAGCAGCACCTGCGTCACCAACTGCCAGCGCAGCCGCATCTGCATCATCAACTGCCATTGCAGCAGCACCTGCATCACCAACTGCCATCGCAGCAGCACCTGCGTCACCAACTGCCAGCACAGCCGCATCTACATCATCAACTACAAGTTCCACCGCATCTGTTCCACAACTATCAAAAATAGCGACACCAGTGTCGAAGTTCAAGAGAAAATCATCAAAGGTAGCAAAAAAATGTCTAATATTAGGAAGAAGTCATCAAGGATGGAGATACCCAAGTCGAGAACCAGCATACCACCACGAGGCCAAGACTTGTTTAAAGTCCGTCGAATTGAAGAAGTAAACGGGAGTGAAAATCGGAAAGTCGATACTTTTCTGCAGAAGGAACTCAAGAGTTTCGAAGACATACAAGGAATATCAAACATAACGGCACACCGTATAGTGATGCGTGATGATCGCCCCATAAAGCAGAGATATTTTCCGAAGAATCCAGCCATGCAGAAAATAATTGACGATGAAATCGATGAACTCCTTGCAAAGGGTTGCATCGAACCGTCCCACAGTCCTCATAGCGCACCCATAGTATTAGTGAGAAAAAAACTGGAAAATGGCGGCTATGCATAGATTTTCGGCAACTGAATTCGCGATCAGTGCCGGACGCCTACCCCCTTCCGAGAATCCACCATATCCTGGACCGGCTCCGGAACGCGAAGTTCATCAGTAGTATCGATTTAAAGAATGGCTATTGGCAAATACCGATGGAAGAGGATAGTAAACAGTACACAGCCTTTACAGTCCCCGGCCGAGGCCTCTTTCAGTGGCGAGTAATGCCTTTTGGACTCCATTCTGCGCCAGCTACTTTCCAGCGAGCTTTAGACCGGGTTATCGGCGCCACGTTAGAGCCACATGCGTTCGCGTATCTCGATGACATCATCGTAACTGGCACAACCTTGGAGCAGCATATGGAAAACTTAGCAGAAGTATTCCGACGATTGCGAAAAGCAAACTTACGCATCAACCCTGAGAAATGTGAATTCTTTAAAAAGGAAGTAAAATACCTAGGACACGTGGTCAGTGAAGAGGGTATTCGGACAGATCCCGATAAAATAGCGGCGATTAGAGAATTGAGAGCCCCAGAAAACGTACGAGAACTACGGCGATGCCTTGGAATAGCGTCCTGGTACCGAAGGTTTGTACCAGAGTTCTCGAAAATCGTTCATCCTTTGACTGCCTTGCTGAAGAAGGGCAGACATTTTAAATGGGGAGAAGAACAACAACACGCATTCGAAGAACTGAAAAGACGACTCACAGAAGCTCCCATTCTGGCGTGCCCAGATTTCAATGAACGATTCGTACTTCAGACCGATGCTTGTGATTATGGCTTCGGAGCGGTGCTGACTCAGAGTATAAACGGAGATGAAAGACTTATCGCGTATGCTAGCCGGCATCTGAATAAGGCTGAAATGAACTATACAGCCACGGAGAAAGAGTGTTTGGCCATCGTCTGGGCCATACGAAAGATGAGACCCTATCTGGAGGGATATGCATTCACGGTTATAACTGATCACTTGTCACTCAAATGGTTAAATTCTATTGAGAGCCCGTCGGGTCGCATTGCAAGGTGGACCCTCGAACTACAACAGTACACGTTCGACGCACAATATCGTAAAGGAAAGCAAAATGTTGTCGCCGATGCTTTGTCTAGACAACCTACGGAGGTAGTGCGTGGCTGTGCCATAGAACAGCACGAGAAGAAATCAGGTGCTTGGTATGAAAAGCGCCTAATAGAAGTGAAATCGAACCCAGAGAAATTTCCCGAGTACATCATCGAGAGTGGGAAATTATATCGCCATTTCCCTAGAACTGTCGGTGACGAGGATAGTATTCCTTGGAAGTTGTGCGTGCCAAACTATCTGCAAGATCGAGTCATGACCGAAAACCATGACGCACCCACCGCCGGCCATTTGGGTATACGTAAGACCATCGCCAGAGTGACCAACAAATACTATTGGCCAGGGATGTTCCGCCACATAAGTCAATACGTGCGAGGATGCAAAACCTGTCAACGCTACAAAGTTAGCCAACAAAGACCAGCTGGCAAAATGCTGACACACCTAGCTGATGAACCTTGGTCCACCGTCTGCGCCGATTTTGTGGGACCACTACCCAGGTCGAAGCATGGCAACACCATGCTAATTGTGTTTACGGACAAGTTTTCTAAGTGGATGGAGATGATGCCCCTTCGTAAAGCAACCAGCGATCAACTAATAAAAGCCTTCCGCGAACGCATTTTGGCTAGGTTTGGAACACCCAAAATATTAACGGGGTACAGTTTACGAGTAAAAGTTTCCAGGGTTTTTTGCAAGATGTCGGTGTCCAACAGAGATATACTGCTCCGTATACTCCCCAAGAGAATCCCACGGAGCGCACCAATCGAACAATTAAAACGATGATTTCTCAGTACACGGCGGAACAACAGAACACGTGGGATGAGTTACTTCCAGAGCTTACTTTGGCCTACAACACAAGCGAATCAGAGTCCACAGGGTACAGCCCAGCGTTTATCGTACAGGGACGGGAGCCTAGACTCCCCAACGCCCTTTACGACGAACATGTTGCAGGAACAGGACAAGAAGCCATTTCCCCAAGCGAGCGAGCAGAACAATTGAAAGCTATTTTTAATATTGTCAGAAGGAATATGGAACAGGCAGCGCAATCACAAGCCCGGCACTACAATTTACGACGACGACAATGGAAGCCAGAAGTAGGGCAACTCGTCTGGGTGAAACAGCACCCGTTATCCAAGGCTGCTGATAAGTTCGCGGCTAAACTGGCACCACGTGTTGATGGCCCCTATAAAATAGAATCATTTGTGTCTCCAGTAATAGTCCGAGTCAAGAAACCTGGCGGTAAACGCTCCAGAACGGCTCACCTTGGCGAGCTAAAAACGTACCATTCGGTCGAAACGCCTGCAACTAAAAATTCACACCAACCAGCAACACCGCCCAGTCAACTGAATTCTCCAAAAGAGCGAGCAGTCAAGTTTTCCAACAATCAAGCTTAGAGCATGCAGCAAATGATGCCAAAGAGTAGCTTAAAGCGAAAAGGAGACAGAACCGTTAAGAGTTCAAATTTCTAGGAGAGCAGTGCTTACAATAAAATTACCAACAACATTAGGATGAATACCAGAACACAGGAAATAATTGCCAGCAGCAGTCAGAATAATATCAGCATGCGACAGTAGAACGCAGACCACCGACAAGGCAGCATCGGAAAAGAAAGTATCATTTCGATTGCTTAGATTTTACATATATCTGCATATATATATATATAATATATTGCATATATCATACGAGTGCAAGATGGAGCAGAAGTTCAACGCATCAAGGGATAAATTCCGTAGAAATCTGCTTGAAGAACAGCGCAACCAACCCCGCACGCGGCGGCTTAGCCCCTCCTGGGAGGAGAGGGTAGAGCATCCAGCTCAGAAGAACCCGCGCATAATACTCCATCGGGTATCGGTTGACGATGACAGTAGTTTTATGCCCAGCAGTTCTGAAGGTAAGGAACCACCTCAGTTCACGCCATCATCATACCGCAAGGTCCGGTTTGCACAAAAGCCAGCTGCGAAAGATGTAGACGAGGACGAAGAGCCGCAGACGTGGAGACCAACTAGTTATCGTCGTGTACGATTCGCCACTGGAAGTCGAAACCCAATGCCAGAGAGCCACCACAGTAATGCCAAAGAAGATGACAGCGAGGATGATAAGCTACCAAATGAGGAGCCTGAAAGTGATGAAGACAGCGACATAGGCGAGCTACTGGAGCCCAAAGAAAATAATTCAGAAAGGCCGGACGATGATGCGACAAGACGAAATATAATCGCTGGTGTCATATCGATAAGCAGTGAGAGCGAGGAGGATGAGTGCAATGAAGACGCCATGCTTACGAGTGAGGAGGGCGAGTCCCACGACGAGGCTATGTTTGCGAGCGAGGAGGAGGAGGACTACGAACCACGCCGAGGTCGCTGGCTTATGACCGATGTCATCAGGGACAAATTCCATGGGGAGGGGTGGACACAATACGTGCTCCAATTCCGCTCTACCATGACTGTCAGGGACCCAGAGCAGGCAGGCCCGACCATAAACGAACCGTGGGTAGAGTTTCCACCCTCACCTACCAGAGAGCTACTGACATGGGAACCCTTGGGAGAGAATGAAAAAGAGGTAAACACCACCACGCCAAATGAAAGTGCTGAGACAGCGGCGATGATATCTTGCCTCAAATATTATCTCCGACGTCACGACACACTGGCTCAAGAGCAACCCAAGGTCAGCCGCCTAACGCAGACGAGTTCTCCAAGCAAGCAAGACCAAGGCACCCAAACGGTAACAGAAGCCGTCGAACAACAGCCCGAAGTGCTTCCACCATGCCTTTCGCCCCGAACAGAAGAGCTCCTGGCGACATATCTCTTCGACCCCGAACAAGGCGATACCATCTCACTCGATACGGAACTCTGGGATGGCGTAGACGAGGAAATCAACCAACAAAGCTACTCTTCAGCGGCAGAGGCCGTCGAACCAGCAGACGAGGTTGAGAGAGCATGCCGAGAAGAAACTCCGCAGTCGGCTAATGGCACAGAACCAGCAGAGAATATTCAAGACGCTTTACAGGCTGAGGTGGAAAAGTTAAGAGCCAGCGTCGGACGACGAGGTCGAATCTCTCGAACACGGGAAGTACAAGGTATATGGTACCGAATTATAGTTAACCGGGCGGGAAAAGTAAGCATCACCGTCGAAACCCCGGCGAAGTAGAGGGGGGGGTGTGATGAGGCAAAACCATAATAAGCAGTTTTACCTCCCACAACCGTTTTGAATTTAATTTATTTTTTATTTTTATTTTACAACTTGTTATATTTATGAATTTACTTTGTTTTGTTACTATTACTTTTTATTATCATTACTTTTATTATAAAAAAACACATAAAATGAATTATATGAAACTGAAGTTCTTTATAAATATATTGTAAGAAAAGCACCCTGTGCCAACATAAATTATTATAGCAAGATATATTTATGAGTAAATATTTATATGATGGTGAGAGTAGCGGACAATGCGGGAAAATACGGGAAAATAGAAGAGCAATAAGCAGTACGTAACGAAGAGAGCCCAGAAAAGCACACAACCACAGTCACGAGCCCACATAAGCTGCCATAAAGCAGAGACTCGGCCGCACAAGCAAGGCTTAACATACAACTCGATGGAAGCGTCGACGATCGGAAAAGAGGAGAGATAATAATGAGATAACGTAAAGAGATTGACGACAACGAGAGCGTGGCTAGCCAGCGTAGGCAAAGCACGAGTAGCAGGCAACGATGGTAGTCAGTTGCTGACGGAGCCTCAAGCAGAACGGACGTATTGTCGTATTAAGGGAAGTCATAAGGTACAAGAAGCAAGGTGACCGTATAAGGCGCGAGGAAACTACAAGCAGGTAAGGTGTGGCTAGACAAGGACGATAGGATAACGAGTGGTATAAGTTACATTATCAGTGGATCAATTGTGGTCGTCAGATCCGCCACTTTACGCAGGGAATAGCTTATATTATCAGTGGATAAATTGTGGTCGTCAGATCCGCCACTTTACGTAGGGAGCAGATTGTATTATCAGTGGATCAATTGTGGTCGTCAGATCCGCCACTTTACGTAGGGAGCAGATTGTATTATCAGTGGATCAATTGTGGTCGTCAGATCCGCCACTTTACGTAGGGAGCAGATTGTATTATCAGTGGATCAATTGTGGTCGTCAGATCCGCCACTTTACGTAGGGAGCAGATTGTATTATCAGTGGATCAATTGTGGTCGTCAGATCCGCCACTTTACGCAGGGAATGGATTATATTATCAGTGGATAAATTGTGGTCGCCAGATCCGCCACTTTACGCAGGGAATAGATTACTCTATCAGTGGATAAATTGTGGTCGCCAGATCCGCCACTTTACGCAGGGAATAGATTACTTTATCAGTGGATAAATTGTGGTCGTCAGATCCGCCATTTTACGTAGACGTTCAGAAGTTATATCCTAGCGACCGGACAAACCCTAACTGACTCCTTTTCTTGGGCACACCAACCTGTAAGTTTTCGAAAAGGACATACTGAAAGCACGCTACTCCAAAGACTTCAACCACACCGCTGTCATCTCACCATCTTAAGTTATCTTAAGAAATTTGGCTTAAAGAACCAAAATAAAAATCTGAAACTAAATCATTGCGCGTCTCTTTATTTCTTTATAAATTTTGTTGCGAATCCTGGAACCCGGCGAGCTCACCTCAGCTATAGAGCCGGTAGACCGGCAGCTTCGTTACAATACACTTAAACAGGCCAAGCCGAACATAATTCCTTACTAGTTTTATGATAGTAAATTTAGATAAATATACAGATCCAAATACATATATTATAGTGATATTGGTATAGGTAAATTTACTTATACAATTAAAAATACACCACATGTTGTGCCGAAATTAAATGTGACTACATGGGAAATAGTCTTCTGACTGTAAAGAATCAAAGAGACTTTCATTGATAATTTTATACAAAACAGGTCATACACATAATTTTTGTAGGATCAAGTGTTTTGGAAAACACGTTACTTGCAATTAAATGCTTTCAAATATTTAAATTATTTCATTTACACAAATGCATTCATTATTGGTGCAAAAATAATAACGATTATGGATAAATTAAATATGTTTTCACATAAATCTTATAATCTTAGTATACAGATGTATAAACCAATACGAAACATCGAATATATTCTATTCCTAATCTAGATAAGTGAGCAAAGCAATAGTGATATGAACATCCATAACTCACCTTTCCTGCCCGGCACATGTGAATAGTGCAAAACTGGAATGTGCTCATCTTTACGAATTTGGAACGACGAATACGCGACACTTAGTATCAGTAGCACCAATCCCAATAAGGCTAGTTGAACCTTTCGTTTTATTATCCAGCCCCAGGCTCTTTTGCACAGCATTTGAAAATGTCGCCTGTTAACAATAGTAACATTCATACATGTCAAAAATCGTGGACTTGCTTCATTAATGTATTTATTGGCCTTATTATTGTTGTCGTAGATTACTGCCGTTATTTCTTCAGAGTCAGAACTATTTTCAGCGCTCAATAGTGGAACGTTTTGATATTCGTTTATGTCCATTTTCATAAGAATTAGGCTGAGAAAATAAAAGAAATAATATTTTTAGAAACATAAAATGACAAAAATGTACAAAATTAGTTTTTCTTTACTATATCAAGGCATATTTATCCAGGTAGTATAAAACGCAACTGCGCTGCCGACTTTTGAGAGTCTAATGTCAAAATCAAATATTGCCCATTCTTATAAACGAGTTGGGGATTTTTTTTTTTTTAAGAGAAAAATTTTATGATAGCCTTTTTCTTATTTTCTTTTGTTTAAGTTTGCAGTTTTTTAATGTTTTAATTATTGAATTTGTGCTTGATGTTTTTTGGATGATTGTATTTTGCTTGATTGTATTTTGGAGATATATTTTTAAAAGTTTACAAAATTTTAAACTTTTGATATTAGGTGTAAATTAATTATAATTAAAAAAAATACACTTTTGTTTTGTTTTTGGAGCAGAAGCAACATTGCACATTGTCATTTCCGATTTTGATTATAGTACCTGGATTAATATGCCTTGTACTATATGTAGGGCAATATGGAGAAAATTATTACACCACCTATATGATGTTGCATCAATCGCGGAGCAGTGGTTGAGCCCCATACAAAAATTGTCAATAAAAATAATGACTCATTGCAGACCAATAAAATTTGGTATATAAGTTGGAATTGGCTATATTAGATGACAGACAAACATATTTTTAAATCCGCTCACAGCCACGCCCCACAGTGGTTTAGCCCCATACAAAAAGTGTCAATAAATAGAAATAATCGTCGTAGAGCAACAAAATTTGGCACATGAGTTGAAATTGTAAGTATTAAGAAAAATACAAAAAATTTTTGGAATCCGAACACAACCACGCCCACCTCCCATACAACAAGAAACTTCAAAACGCCATATTTTCCTTCATATCGGACCGATTTGAAAAAAAATCGGTATGGAGGTATATATTTATATCTTGAATTGAAAAATATATAATTTGGTTTCGCCCACCTCCCCCACAAAATTTTTATAATTTTCTGTTTTTACAAATTCCATCTTTCTTGTGAAATAGCGCTTAAACTATATGAGTTAGAGTTTAATAATGTTCTAGAAAAATATTAATTGGACTTTTTTTTAAAACATGAAAAAAAAAATTAGCTTTAAGAACCTTATCGTTTGATTTTTATTAAGTACAGACTAAGTGAACCTCACACGTTTCGAATCAATTTTTGTTTACTTTTTGAAAATTTTTGGTGCATAATTTTGGGCATAGTTCTACAAAGCAATCGTATTCTTTTTTGTATTGTATACTTTATATTGCTAATTTGTGTGTTCATAACACTAATATAACACTCCTCCAAACATAAGATGCATGCATGTTTAAATATTAAATGTATATTTAGATTTATCACATTACAGTTAAAATAATATAATATGCTCTTTTATTCTGAGTAGGGTGCAAACAAAAAACAAAATAAGTTGTTGCTTGTTTGTTATTTGTTGTTGTTACCATAATAGAAAATAAAAGGCGTTGCATACTTTATATTGTTAGCTTTTTTAACGTAAGCCTGAAAGCATGCCACAAAAATTAATAAATAATTCGACAGCAAAACTCGAATTTTTTGGTAAAACGCTTTTAGTTTTTTATTCACCAAAAGTTTATTGGCAGATATTGGCAGCTAATTTTTTTTTTTAAGTTTAAGTAAAAGTCCAATAATTACATATTTCCTAATGAGCGATCACCGCTCGGCTCCGCAAGACACATTTTCCTCTGCGAAAAATGACAAAAAATGTTTTTTTTCATATTTTACAATATAAGTTTTTTGGCTTCAAAAATAATAAAAACTAGTAAGGTATATCTTCGACTTGGCCGAAGTTAAAATACCCCACGGCCGATTCTTAAGGGTAAAATAATCTTAAATTGGAGAGCTTTTTGTATGAGATTTTGAGATATTTTATTATTTTTATGTGTCTTAAATACATATATATCAAATTGTTTTCCTGGAGCTTTAATATTAGCCTTTTTATAAAGTTTTCAATTTTGGGATTGTATGGGAGGTGGGCGTGTAAGTGGGTGGGTGACGCCCATTTTTCTAACACACCTCAGTTTTGACATAGAATACACAAATACCGAGTTTCAGTTTTGTTACTTTAATATTAGCCTCTATATAGATTTTTCAATTTTGGGGTTGTATGGGAGGTGGGCGTGTTAGTAGATGAATGACGCCCATTTTTCTAACACATCTCTGTTTTGACATAGAATACATAAATACCGAATTTCAGTATTCTAGCTTTAATATTAGCTTCTTTATAGGGTTTTCAATTTTGGGGTTGTATGGGAGGTAGGCGTGGTTTTCATCCGATTTAGCCCATTCTCGAACTTGATCTTAGTTTTTTAAAAATAAGCTTAAATATCGAATTTCAGCACGATAGCTTCAAAATTACGGCTGTAATCGTGTCCACAGACAGACGGACAGACAGACGGACAGACGGACAGACGGACAGACGGACAGACAGACGGACATGGCTAAATCAACTCGGGTGGTGATGCTGATCAAGAATATATATACTTTTCTATACCTACCACGCCTCCTTGTGGGCGTTACACACGTCGTGACAAAATTAATATACCCCTTACGCAGTACGCGTGGGGGTATAAAAATAAATTTCCATATATGCAAATTTTTTCCTTAACTATGCTTCTTATAAGCAAAAAAAACCGAACAGCAATTTATTCAGTAGTTTAGATGTTATTTTACGTCAAGTTCACTACCTATTTTGAACGATTTTGTGAACTGTTTAATATTTATCGTCTTTAAAGGTTTCTGTACAAAAATCCTGTGCAGATTTCTGTGAAAATCTTTTGGAAACATGCTAATTAGACATTTCTTTAAACATAAAAAATTAAATATCGACCATAGGAAGTCATAAAATTTGGTATTTTTTTCCACCCTTAAACCACTGTGCGCCCGCCTTCCATAGAACACAAATATTAAAAACGTTTTTATTGAACCTATATTTAAACCTTTTCGAAAAAATACTTAAATATATGTGTAGAATAAAAAAAATGATGAAAATCATGAGTTTTTCCTAATTTCGACTTCCATGAAGTGTAACATCTGAACTTGAAAAATTAGTTCTTTCTAGTATTAAAAGAAAAAATATTTTTAAATCTGCTCCCAACCACGTCCACCTCCCAAACTAAAAAAATTGTGGTCTAAATTAAATTGGGATTGTGGTAAAATAGGTCGTGTAGCATGCATGACTTGCATACATAGTATAATAACCAATATACTAATTATATGGTAATTATACTATGCTTGCATACGTTAAATGATATAATTTTATGCCTAAAAGCATGCTAAAGAATACTTAAGAGAATTGTTAGAAAACTAACCCAATAAACATTGATGCAAACGAGTTGATTAATAAACCTATTCCAAACATTTTTTTTCAACTGTTTCCAAACTAGTTTGAAAAAATTTATTTTCCAAACATTTTCCAATGTCTTTTGCTAAAACTTAGTTCTCGCAATGTTTTTGTAACTTGGTGGATACACGTTCAATTTTTCTTTCAAGTTTCCTTTCTAGTTGCAACACATTCACACTTTTTTACTAACACACGCAAACTTTTCGAACTTGAAAACCAACTTGATATCAATTTTTTCTTTCAAGTCGTGAGGAAAAAGTCATACTGTTCGAGTGTGCACTGTGCGCAAAAGTAAAATACTACAAATCGTACTAAAGTAACTATTTTATTTTTCAAAATTCTATTTTGCTACATATTGTCTTTCCAACGAGATAAAGATGACCAAAATCGGTTAATTTTTGAGTAAATGGGACCACTTTGTTTGGTAGCAGATTTATATGGGAATCAGTATTTTATGGTGAAAAAAAAAACGTTAAAATTGCTGGCATTGAGCGAATTCTCAACCGATGTCCATGTTATTGTATTCAAAGGAAAGGTTTTTCATAGTGCAGGTCAGTTCCGTGAAAAAACAAATGTCCACCATGGCACATTTCTTAAATAAAATTAAAAGAAAGACATAGTTTTTTGAAAAATTTACAAAAACTACAAGAACTGGCTTCGCTCCACGCTCCGTTTGGCTTTATTCGCAGTTTTGTTCGACGATAAGTTCAACTCAATAAAAGTGGATTTTGTTTTCCATTTCCGATAAGGCAAATAACTGGAAAACGTCATTGAACTTCAGTGCAGCAGAATTCGAAGGCATAATTTTTAAAAATCAATTAAAAAAAATTGTGACGACATTGAGAGGTCACACTAGGTGCGTTGAACTCGCAAAAGGATCATCTTTGAGAATTTTAACAAATGGTTCTTGTAATAATTTAGCGGTTACACTGTGTAATATCATGGCTGCCACAACAGTTAAGTACGTTGAATTTTTTATATATATATTTTTAAACACATTTACAAATTTTATACACAACACTTAAAATCGAATTTCATACCCAACCGACCATTTGAAAAGCGAAAGGCAATTGTACTTGAGAATAATTATTTTATAAGCTTATTCAACAATTTCAAGACCAAGCTTATAACAATCTTGCTTGAGTAATATTATCACAAGGGTTCCGTTTTGATTTTTCTACAATTAATAATGGTATTCCCTTAACGCCTCGGAAACAGCTTAAACCTCGTAAACTGCTTAATTTTAAGAAAATGGGAAATGATGGAAATATTTTGTATGGCGATTTTTTTGCGATGTTTAAGCTACAATTTCAGTGCTTAAACAATGTAAAAAAGTTTGGTTAAACTTTCAGCTGTCAAACTGTCAAAAAGTGTGTGGTGTTTTTTTTATTTATTTTGGCGCTTAATTCATCCCAATTGGCAAGCATAGAAGTGGATAGTGGCAGTGCTTGAAAACGGAAAATAAACACTTCGACACATCGTTAGGTGCTCTGTCAGACAGTAAAACTGCTGCAATTGGTATTGGATGAGGCTAAAGATTGCCCGGAAAAGTTTGGAGTAGACACCTAACTTAGTAAGTAGGCAGTAGGCAGCTAACTCAATTATTCCCATTTCAGAAACCTAGAGCAAACAGATTCTACGAACAAATTTTCGGTCGATTTGTAACGGCATGATGACAAATATGCATGACAAATTTATCAGATGTCTAAAGGTGCGTTCCTTTAACAGAGGCTCGGAATTTTACGAGTTTACGAAATGGGAAATTTTGATTGTTAAGGGAATACCATTAATGTGATATACTTTTTCAATAGATTCTCAAGCTTTTTTCAAGCTTAAGGTTTATGTTGCTAAGCTTGTTATAATATTATTCTCAAGCATTTTGGTTGGTTGGGTTCATTCTTTGCATTCTATTATTTATGAAAAAGTGCGAAAAATCGAAAAATTCTTTGAAATTCCTTTTTTGTAAACTTCTCTATCCCAACAAGCCAAATAACACTCAACAGGTATGGAGTGCTTGCTATTAGTTTAAGAATAGAACAGCGATAAATTTGTAAATAAACATTTATTTTACAAACCTTTTATGCACACACTCATTGTTTATTTATTATTTTTTCTTTTATATTATTTGAATTCTATTATCTTTTATTTAATAACAAAAATACTCCACTTACACGTGCACGGCTTTTTATACCCCCACGCGTACTGCGTAAGGGGTATATTAATTTTGTCACGACGTGTGTAACGCCCACAAGGAGGCGTGGTAGGTATAGAAAAGTATATATATTCTTGATCAGCATCACCACCCGAGTTGATTTAGCCATGTCCGTCTGTCTGTCCGTCTGTCCGTCTGTCCGTCTGTCTGTCCGTCTGTCTGTGGACACGATTACAGCCGTAATTTTGAAGCTATCGTGCTGAAATTCGATATTTAAGCTTATTTTTAAAAAACTAAGATCAAGTTCGAGAATGGGCTAAATCGGATGAAAACCACGCCTACCTCCCATACAACCCCAAAATTGAAAACCCTATAAAGAAGCTAATATTAAAGCTAGAATACTGAAATTCGGTATTTATGTATTCTATGTCAAAACAGAGATGTGTTAGAAAAATGGGCGTCATTCATCTACTAACACGCCCACCTCCCATACAACCCCAAAATTGAAAAATCTATATAGAGGCTAATATTAAAGTAACAAAACTGAAACTCGGTATTTGTGTATTCTATGTCAAAACTGAGGTGTGTTAGAAAAATGGGCGTCACCCACCCACTTACACGCCCACCTCCCATACAATCCCAAAATTGAAAACTTTATAAAAAGGCTAATATTAAAGCTCCAGGAAAACAATTTGATATATATGTATTTAAGACACATAAAAATAATAAAATATCTCAAAATCTCATACAAAAAGCTCTCCAATTTAAGATTATTTTACCCTTAAGAATCGGCCGTGGGGGTATTTTAACTTCGGCCAAGTCGAAGATATACCTTACTAGTTAATTCATAAATTCATAGTATAACTAACGAAGTAATATCAGGAGTGAACGTACTCTCTTTGTCAGTACCCTAAATGTCAAAATCGGCCATCTTGGCGAATGCAGACAAAGCAAACAAGCCGAAGCAAACAAACAAATCTAAATTCAATGGAACATCGTGTTGTGCTAAGTGCAAATAATATTAAATATTTTCGTTGTGATATTGTTTTATTAAACAATAAACTAGATAAAATAAATATAATACAATAACTGAGGAATAACAGTGACTTCAAGGTGTTTGCAGCGAATTGTTCTAAGAGGACCGAGTTTAAGCAGCAGCAACAGTGACTGCAAGCAGCATCCAATGAATTGCAGTTTATTCAATTTGAACTTTTAATTTTATTTATTACTTTAACAATAACAATAAAAATAATATACAAAGCGTCAAATCACAATTTTCTACAATTATTTAACATAAACACGCGAGAGTTGGTAGCGGATCATTGTTTACATTTTGCCTATTCTTAGCGTTCTACTCGTTCGTAGATTTTGTATGAGCTCTCAACTTCGTTTTGACAATCACGGTAAGCTGCTCTCCTCCCTGCTATTACTTCGTTAGTTATACTATGCATAAATTGACTTTCTTTTGTTTTCTTTCGCACTCAATTTGCAAATTCATCAGGGTTGTATTTAAGAACCATACAAAAGTACTCTGAAAAATAAATTTTTTTTATTTTGGTATACACTATGGTGTAACTAACCAGGTGTTAGTGAGTATAAAACTTCTCTCACAAAATGTTTCTCAAATGTTGCATTTTATTTAAAAGACATTAGATTAGGCAATATTAAGTTCAAACATCCTTTTCCTCCCACACAAGTGACGTCATCAATACTTTCAGAAATTCCCCAAAAATATTTTTATCGATTTGGTATTGCATATATCAAAATTGATTCAGACTGAAGAAATCCTTTCTGAAGAAGCCGAAATAAGACTTACAGAAAGTGTTATAAAAACTATGAATAATTAGGAAATTTTAACTTTTTGGAGTTTACTCCTTTAGAATCGATTTGCATATAAAGAAATTATATTAGGGGGTAAAGTCAAATTTTCAACTATTTTTCGTTACGTTTGAATTTTCAACTATTTTTTGCGTTATGGTTGAATTTTCAACTTTTTTTCGTTACGTTTGAATTTTCAACTATTTTTGCGTTATGGTTGAATTTTCAACTATTTTTGCGTTATGCTTGGCCAATCGAATGCAATGGTATTATCAAGGTCACAGGCAGATCATTGGCACTTTAATGGATTCCATGGAGAATTTGGACAAAAAATGGATGATTCTATGGCCATTCGGATGCAATGGGATTATCAAGGTCACAGGCGGGTCATTAGCACTTTAATGGATTCCATGGATTCCATGGAGGTGACAGGGGAGTCATTGGAACTTTTATTGGTTGAAGCAACATTTGGACCAAAATGGGTGATTCTATGGCCAATCGGATGCAATGGGATTATCTTAGGTCACAGGTGGGTCATTGGAACTTTTATGGGTTCCATGGAGCATTTGGACCAAAATGGATGATTCTATGGCCAATCGGATGCAATGGGATTATCTGAGGACATAGGCGCGCCATTGGAACTTTTATGGGTTCCATGGAACATTTGGACCAAAATGGGTGATTCTATGGCCAATCGGATGCAATGGGATTATCTGAGGTCATAGGCGGGTCATTGGCACTTTTATGGGTTCCATGGAACATTTGGACCAAAATGGATGATTCTATGGCCAATCGGATGCAATGGGATTATCTGAGGTCATAGGCGGGTCATTGGAACTTTTATGGGTTCCATGGAACATTTGGACCAAAATGGATGATTCTATGGCCAATCGGATGCAATGGGATTATCTGAGGTCATAGGCGGGTCATTGGAACTTTTATGGGTTCCATGGAACATTTGGACCAAAATGGATGATTCTATGGCCAATCGGATGCAATGGGATTATCTGAGGTCATAGACGGGTCATTGGAACTTTTATGGGTTCCATGGAACATTTGGACCAAAATGGGTGATTCTATGGCCAATCGGATGCAATGGGATTATCTTAGGTCACAGGTGGGTCATTGGAACTTTTATGGGTTCCATGGAGCATTTGGACCAAAATGGATGATTCTATGGCCAATCGGATGCAATGGGATTATCTGAGGACATAGGCGGGTCATTGGAACTTTTATGGGTTCCATGGAACATTTGGACCAAAATGGGTGATTCTATGGCCAATCGGATGCAATGGGATTATCTGAGGTCATAGGCGGGTCATTGGAACTTTTATGGGTTCCATGGAACATTTGGACCAAAATGGATGATTCTATGGCCAATCGGATGCAATGGGATTATCTGAGGTCATAGGCGGGTCATTGGAACTTTTATGGGTTCCATGGAACATTTGGACCAAAATGGATGATTCTATGGCCAATCGGATGCAATGGGATTATCTGAGGTCATAGGCGGGTCATTGGAACTTTTATGGGTTCCATGGAACATTTGGACCAAAATGGGTGATTCTATGGCCAATCGGATGCAATGGGATTATCTGAGGTCACAGGCGGGTCATTGTGTCTTTTGTGGGTTCCATGGAACATTTGGACCAAAATGGGTGATTCTATGGCCAATCGGATGCAATGGGATTATCTTAGGTCACAGGTGGGTCATTGGAACTTTTATGGGTTCCATGGAGCATTTGGACCAAAATGGATGATTCTATGGCCAATCGGATGCAATGGGATTATCTGAGGACATAGGCGGGTCATTGGAACTTTTATGGGTTCCATGGAACATTTGGACCAAAATGGGTGATTCTATGGCCAATCGGATGCAATGGGATTATCTGAGGTCACAGGCGGGTCATTGTGTCTTTTGTGGGTTCCATGGAACATTTGGACCAAAATGGGTGATTCTATGGCCAATCGGATGCAATGGGATTATCTTAGGTCACAGGTGGGTCATTGGAACTTTTATGGGTTCCATGGAGCATTTGGACCAAAATGGATGATTCTATGGCCAATCGGATGCAATGGGATTATCTGAGGACATAGGCGGGTCATTGGAACTTTTATGGGTTCCATGGAACATTTGGACCAAAATGGGTGATTCTATGGCCAATCGGATGCAATGGGATTATCTGAGGTCACAGGAAGGTCATTGGAACTTTTAATGGTCCCATGGAACATTTGGACCAAAATGGATGATTCTCTGACCAATCGGATGCAATGGGATTATCTGAGGTCATAGGCGGGTCATTGGAACTTTTATTGGTTCCATGGAACATTTGGACCAAAATGGGTGATTCTACGGCCAATTGGATGCAATGGGATTATCTGAGGTCGCAAGAAGGTCATTGGAACTTTTAATGGTTCCATGGAACATTTGGAACATTATCTGAGGTCATAGGCGGGTCATTGGATTTTTTAATGGTCCCATAGAACATTTGGACCAAAATGGGTGATTCTATGGCCAATCGGATGCAATGGGATTATCTAAGGTCATAGGCGGGTCATTGGAACTTTTATGGGTTCCATGGAACATTTGGACCAAAATGGATGATTCTATGGCCAATCGGATGCAATGGGATTATCTAAGATCATAGACGTGTCATTGGAACTTTTATGGGTTCCATGGAACATTTGGACCAAAATGGATGATTCTATGGCCAATCGGATGCAATGGGATTATCTAAGGTCATAGACGGGTCATTGGAACTTTTATGGGTTCCATGGAACATTTGGACCAAAATGGGTGATTCTATGGCCAATCGGATGCAATGGGATTTTCTGAGGTTATTGTCACTTTTATGAATTCCACGAAGCATTTAGACAAAAGTGGATGATTCTGTGGTCAAGCGGATGTAACTGGACTATCTGAGGTCTAGGCTGGGTCATTGAAACTTTAATGGATTTCATATTAAAATAATATTTTTGAGAGAAAACCTTAATTTATATTTAGTTTTTTGAAAGAACACTGGGGACGTCTAGATTGTGTTCAATTATCACGATTTGTAAAAAATTTTACTTCAATTTTTTACGTTTCGAGTTTTAGTTATTTAAATTTTACTGCCTCAGTTGTTGGTAACGACATTACATTTTGGTAATGAAATTAATAATGTTTACTGTTAATACATGATGAGTTTATATATTTAACCACTTTGCCTATTGTACATGATTATACAAAATTCCAAGGCAATCAATAAGAAGTAAACTCCAATCGCGCGTCGTAGCTGACACGCACACTTTTTTTTTTTATTTGAATTTTAGTGATTTTGATAGAATTAATATATTTTTAGAATTTTTTTTTAAAAATCGGTACCTTCATTTTTTTTTATATAAGCAAACTAAAGATCGGACAGAGAAGAAAGTGGCATTAATGGAAAGGCCTTTCAATCAGTTTGGGAAATAGCTACCACCAGATTTTTAAAAAATCAGGATCTTCACTTTTTTTTTAATTTAGTAGTAAAATTTATTCATTTGAGTGTAGCTCGCAAACTATAGATCGGAGACGAAAGTGGCACTAATGAAAAGGCCATTCGCTCAGCTTAGGATATAGCTACCAGCCAATTTTTTTTAAAATCGGGGTCTTCACTTTTTTTAAATTAGTAGTAAACTTTAACTTAACTATTTGTATCCCATACACATGATTGGTATGAATTAGTTTTATTTTTGTGTATAATGCTAAATTCATTTATAAGTAGGCCTGTCGCTCCCAGTTTTGGCACAATCCTTTCCAGACATGTATAAGCTTTTGTGTCATTGTAGAAATTCTAATATAGTAGGAGTCACTTTTCTGAACTAATACTTGACTTGTTCCACAAGATGTTTAACTTCAAAACATTACGTAAAACAGGAAGATATTATAAAAAAACGGTTTTATTGTAGACTCGAATTTGTTATTTTCAACAATATGTAATTTATGTTTAATTATAAAATAAGCTACTTTAGTTTGATATATATGACTGAAATAACATAGCATAACATGCTTTAATAAAAATCAATACAGTTTTGAATAAGCTTATTGAACAAAAACTAATTCTGACTTTTATAATTTACTTATTAAATATTATTAAAATTTATTAATTTTATTAATTATTTTATTAATTATTATTAGATAACTTTTTCATTAATATAATAAGAGATAATTTTTTTTAATTTTCAAGGAAAATATGATAGCGTCAGATGACTGACTTCTTTCGCCAATTTAGTTTATAGTATAACAAATCACAAAGTACGGCTAGTTTGTATTTTTTTATCCTAATTATTCATTGTATCTATTATTTATATAATAAGCTTTAAAAATCTATCAGGATACTTTTGTTTGGCAAGCAATTAAATACTTTAAGTAACATATATTACATAGTTATTTGGACCTTCCGATACTAAGATATTTAATTTTATGGTTAAGAGATTAAGGCATAGCTATTTACAGAAAACATTTTTATAGCCGCTGTATGTTTTCATTTAAAAAAAATGTTCATTGAATAAAAAACAAAATAATAAATAAAAACAATTAGAAGAATTTTGATAAATTTGGCCAAATGCTTAAGATATTATGTATTATGTTTAATTTTTACATATAAGTATTTATATAGTTAATATCATGTATTATCCTTAATTCTAGTTAAATATATTTTTATTGCTTTATAATTATTCTATAGCAAAAAGTAATACCAAGACTGGATTTTTTTGTCAACGACATAAGTGTTGCATGAATGTGGTTTGCTTACATTATATTCCATTACAATGTTTTTTAAGAAAATGTTATGTAAACGAGCTGTCAATGACACTTTAGAAATGTCACTTTCACTTTAGGAATGCTACATTCTTCAAATTAAATTAAATCAACATAAATATTGGAGAAAAGGTAGATCAAACGTCACAACTTATGCCCAATACTATTTAGCAGCTTGGATAGCCTCACTACACTCGTATTTTTGCCTGCATAACTCGCCGCTTTACGCCTCTTTGTTTTCAGCACCTGTTGTTGGCCACCAAATTTGGCTACATGTGGAACTGGATGCTAAAATATTTTATTCCGACAGGAGCAGTACTTCTTTACAGCACCGTCTGCAACACAATGGGCGTCCGTTGCATACGCATCTAAACGGCTTATTTCACCCGTTACTTTAAAGTCGCCTGTAACGGCATTGTAACGTATGGTTGCTTCGAAAAGAGCATGGTTCGGCTTCGTATTGAAGTTAATGCGATAAATTTCTAAAGATTCGTTAAACTTCTGGCTTTCAGAACCGAGTGGCTTGGCCCGGTATGCATTCTCTATACCGCTGAAATGCAGCGTATTGCATAGTTTGATAAAGTAGCCATTGCGTAAGGTACTTACGAACTTGTTGATATAATCGACAGAGTTTCGTGCAAGTTTTTGTACAATTTTGGAATTCTTGTAGACGCTCTGATATGGTATGCAGGTGCACCAGTGATCTTCGATGGCTATATCGCTGCAAGAACGATTATGGGGTACAGGAGCCAACAGTGTTTGACAGCGTTCACAACCCTCGGCAGGTGCAACGTTTATCGGTTCTGTAATGCGACCAGACATGGATAGCACATGTTTTAGCGTCATATGCACATCATAAGGATTTGTCAAACGATTTTTATTCATATTCAATGCGTTAACAAATTCCGGATGTGATTGTTTTAGATGTGGTGGCAGCCAGAAGAACATGAAGGGCAGTCGTTCTTCTAAATGACCTGAGTACGTTTTACGTGTTGGTCCAAAGCGCAAGCCATGATCACTCAAAAAAATAACAATGGCGTTGTTCAGAGTGCCTTGCTTGGCAAACTTCTCCAGATATTCAACCATACGCTCGTCCATGGCTGAACAGTCGCTTATTGCATTATGACTGAAAGTGTTGGTCCAAAAGAGTCCAAAATATGGTTCATGCTCATACCGCTTGGCCAGTTCTAATGCATAGTTATATACGAAGTCGGCGGCGTTTTGCATTCCGATGCATTGACTTAGATGCGATTTTCTCTTAACTGGTAGATGTTGTTCAGCGCTCAATAGAAATGGTCTCATATAATAGTCAACGGGTGGACGCTCAAAGCCCATTTTCAAATAGTTAAAGGTGTTGATAGACGGTTCATCTTCAGCGTAGGCAGTAACATATCCGTGATTGCGAAATGTGTTCCATATAAAAGTGCAATTGTCGAGACCGTGAAGTTTTGTCGGCGGACACTTCTTCCAGGTGTTTTTATAGCTGAATCCTGCTAGAATAGCCATTAAATTTGGGAAAGTATTATCGTCTATCTGAAATGACGACAGTAAAACTTTAAAGATATTTGCAGTGACAAAAAGATTCGAGAAATAACTGAGGAGTATGTGCCAATAAAAACGCATGGAAAAACACTTTAAGAAAAGCAATAGCTAGAGATATAACGGTGTCATTCTCCGCAATAGAACAGAAGTGTCATGTTAAGAAGATCATGCTCCATAACACTGCCGTTACATGATACTGGATCAGCGAAAAAAATATATGAAGCAGTGAATCAATGACAGCAGCGTAGTGAAAACGTAATATAAAGACCGTTAATGCGTCAAAAAATTAAAAAGAAGAAGCAGAAGGACATACGTTCCGAATGTTAAAAATATTTTATAATATTTAATAACTAAAGCAATGTTCTTATAGAACACCAAAGAACTGTCGCTGTAGTTCATTGAATTCGGAAACATGATAACCTCACATGAGGTACTACCAAGATGAGTGTGTAGAGAATAGGGGAAAAAACGACATTTTACCAATTACCTTATTGTAGCCGCTCATTTCGAACCATTCGTTATCGTATAAATACTGCGCAGTTTTGGGCATGGCACGGATCAGGTTTATTCTGGAAATGCTGTCAATGCCGATCATAAGCACGCTTGTAGCATTACCTTGAGTTTCATTTGACTTGAATTGCCATTCATTAAGACGTTCACGTATCTCTGCACGTGCCGGCATCATGGCGTGTCCATTGATATATACCTGTTTATTTTTGGAGTTGCATTTAACCAAAATATTATCTATCGTAGACTCCAGCTGGGTTTCGTTTTTAAAACTAATACATTTCGTGAGACTAATGGAGAAAATTTTAAAAAAAATTTGTTACTTTACTAATTGAAAACTTTTTGAAAAATGCAAACTTTTTGTCTTACCTCACTTCCTCGTCCGCACATTTGCCAATACCGTTGCGTTCTATCGACTGATAGCAGCAGTCCACAACTCCTGACTTTGTGTACGATTCCAGGCTTTCCTTGATTATGATCAAGGCGTAACGTTGAGTTTCAGGTACAAAATCAACGCGCGTCAAAGGCTTCAATGAGGAACATGGCTCATACTTTTGACGTTTGAATAGATCCATTACCTCAGGTAGATATGGATCGTGGTTCGGCATTTTACAACTTTCACTCCAAACGAGATATCCTGGTGGTGGTGTTGGTGACATAAGCGTATAGTTGACAGCATTAAAATTTTTAAAAGAATTAAGAGCACTATTTGTTGTATGGTGTCTGTCACTGGTGACATTAACATAAGCAGAAGAAGCAAAAGTGTTATTGGCGGTGGTCGTTGTTATAAGCTCAGTCGGGGCAATAGTTACTTCCCACGCGTCCCATGAGGACGAAGCATGTTCCCTGCTAATTGTCGTTTTGACTATTTTTCCTGTCAGTTTTGTGTTCATAATGCTTTTTAAATGCACTTGTGTCGCTTCTACTTTCAGTTTTTGTTTAAACAAAGCCAAGAACAAAACAAAAGCATGCCATAGCAAATGAATTAAACAAAGCAAATTATTACAAAAAATCAAGCAGTAAATTTAAATAAAATAACTATATATGTAATATTGATGAAGCTACCAACTACAGATTCAAACTCATATCTTATTTTATTTAATATCATTGAAAATTTTTAAAATTTCGAGTGCAGCAGTGTTAAATTTAGACTCCCTGGTACAATTCCAGGCGAATAATTATTCAAAATAGCTTCTAGTACGAAAACTTACAAACAATCCTTGCAAAAACTTATTTCGTTTTATTAAAGAAAATTTTTTTAAATATCTCACTGAATATAACTGCAAATTTTTTCTATTTTTTTCAGTTCCTCAATGTCTAAATATATATTAATTATAATAATTTCTCAGTGAAATTTTGACATTAACTGCTTCTAGATCAAATTCTGTCTTCTTTTGCATCAGGCAAACCAATCGAAATAAAAAGAGAGGACTTCATTGTTCCAAATGGGTTTTTCTGTTTCTTCAGCTAATTCTGTTGTCAACTTTTTTAAAGTTTAAGCGAGTTCTTCGAGATAATGTTTATGTTAAAAATTCACTGAATTTTTGAAACGGTATCATATAACTTAACTTAATACAATGATAATTTTGAAGGTTTAATAATAAATTAAAGTCTACAATTTTAAGTTGCAAAACAATTGTAGATATTATTTTGTAATAATAATTTTAAAAGCATTTATTCATTAAAATCATTATCTTTAACTTAGTTGGTATATGAAAATATAAAAATAGTTTTTATAAGAAAATTATTTAGTCAAGCAATTTTTTTTTACACAAAAGTTCAACATAAAAATCAAATAAAAACAAGTTAAGAAAGTCTAAAGTCGGTCTAGGCCGACTATGAAATACCCTAAACCCACTTTTCAAAAACAAAAAATTTTTTATTGTAAATGGGCGTGTCCGTGGGCGCATGAAGCCTATATGTTATATGCATTAACATGTTGATGAAAAATGTACACATACCAAGTTTTATTCCTGTAGCTCACAGTTAATGCCTTTATTGTGCTTTCGCTATAGAGATGGGCGAGTTCATGGACGGATAACTCCCAATTTTTGAACACACCTTAATGTTGGTAAAAATACATACACCACAAATTTAATTTCACTATGACAAACATAACCTTATTTATTGAGTTTTAAACTTTTTGGGTTGTATGGGAGGTAGGCGTGTCCGTAGGCGGATGACGTCCATTTTTCAAAACCATCTTTTTCTTGTCATAAAAAACATATGTGCCAAATTTTAGCTCTTTAGGTTAAACACAGGCTTATTTATTGCTTTTTCAATTTTTGGGTTGTATGGGAGGTGGGTGTGTCCATGAGCGGATGACGTCCATTTTTCGAAAACATCTTTGTGTTGGTATAAAACACATACATTTCAAATATTATTGTTGTAGGTTAACTATGAGCTGAGTTATGCAGTTTTCAATTTTCGCGTTGTATGGGAGGTAGGCGTGTCCGTGGGCGGATGATGTCCACTTTTCAAAACCATCTTTGTTTTATTACAAACAACATATGTGCCAAATTTTAGCTCTGTAGATTACACAGAGGCTTATTTATTGCGTTTTCAATTTTTGGGTTGTATGGGAGGTGGGCGTGTCCGTGAGTGAATGACGTCCATTTTTCGAAAACATCTTTGTGTTGACATAAAATGCATACACACTAAATTTTATTGTTGTCGGTTAATTATGAGCAGAGTTATGCAGTTTTCAATTTTTGCGTTGTATGGTAGGCGTGTCCGTGGGCGGATTTCAAAAATATTCAATAGTGCAGATCCTTGGGTGCATGTGACCATGTGTACCAAGTTTCATCTAATTATCTCTACTCCTTCTTCTTATCCTGTGTATACGGACAACACACAGACGGACAGACGGACGGACGGACGGACGGACGGACGGACATGAATAGCTCGACTCACGAGGTGACGCTGATCAAGAATATATATACTTTTCTATACCGGACTCGCTTCGTTCTATGCGTTACAAACGTTTGCACAAAGTTAATATACCCTGACCTTTCAGGTTTAGGGTATAAATAGCTTTGTTTTATTTTTAACGTTAAAATTGTACCAATATTTCTTTATTTGTAATTAACAATTTTTTTCTATTTGTAATTGGGCGTGCAAGTGTTAATGGAAGAATATGATTTTGTGAACTTACAGGCATTGATTAAGCGAAGACTTGGTTTAATAGAGCAAAGACAACAACCATTTCATGGCGAACAATAAATTGCGTACACCAAATGACTTCATCGCACAATATCACACTAACCCAAAAAGTATGCTTTGAAAAATTTTAACTTTTGCAGACATCACGAACACATCAACAATCATAATAAATATGTTCCCTTATGCGAAAAATATTTCAAAATATATTTGGCATAAACTTAGCCTAAGCAAGCAGTATATTTACAAAAAGTTTGCGGTAATAACTGTGCAACTCTTACTTAAATGTAAACACCCTATTTTCAAATGAAACATCCACTCGAACATTTAACAGAATGATCATAAAATGTATTCCATACAAGTTTAATAAAATCCAATTTTAAAAAAACAGCAACGTTAGAAACGTTTTAACAAAAATTTCGAACATACAAGCAAGTTACGGACGTATTCAATTTCTCTCTGCTAAAATAATGCATTCATAAATAATGTTACAAATTGAACTGGGTGATTTTTATGAAAATCCTTATTTATAAAATTAAATTATTAAATTTTAATGCAACTCAATCGTAAAATCAAATGTAAAACAGAACAAAATATATGATTGCCAGTCTAAATCTAGATAAGTGGACAAACAAGTACGAATGTGAATAGATGGATGGATGGATGAATGGACGAACGGACGGATGGATGAATGGATGGAAGGACGGATGGATGGATAGATGGATGGATGCGATCCCATTGCGCTTACCTTTCATGCCCGGCACATGTGAATAGTGCATAACTGGTATGCGTTCATCGCCACGTATGTGAAAATACGAATTCACATATAATATCAGCAACGTCAATCCCAACAAAGTAACTAACAATTTTCGTTTAAACATCATCCAGGACCAGGCTCTATTGCGCAGCATTAGAAAATGTCGTTTGTTGCCGATGGCAACTTTCAACCGTGTCAGCAATTTTGTAAAATGTGTTGATTTTGTGACCGGCTGTGTTGCTGGTATCTGTTGTGCACTTGCTTCATTTTGGTTTTTATTGCTCTTATTATTGTTGTCGTAGATTGTTGAGGTTATTATTTCTTCAAAGTCAGAACTATTCTCAGAGTCTCGCAATAGTGGACATTCCTCCGATTTTTTAGATTCGGTAACACTTTTCATATTTTCGCCAAAGTGCAAATGTCTGCTACAATCTTCATCATACAGTTATGTTCCTTTTGTAAATCTGAAAAATTAAACGAAATTATGAGATACTTATGATGTGGTATTTTTGCAATTCGTTTGTGTTGATTTTATTAATAAAAAAAATTTTGTAGGTCGCACAGAATGTCCATAAAAAAAAAACAAATTGGCCATTACAGTCCTTGAAAGGACTTTGACCGAGCTTCTTATGATTATTTGTTTTAAATTTAAACATTTTTTATGATTTTTTTTTATGATTTTTCAAATTTTAATGAAAAAAAATCAGTATGTTCGAAGTGTTGGAAAAAACTTTTAAGTATAACGAAATGTTAGAATTTTTGTTGCCTCTTCGAATAAATAATGATTTTTATTTTTTAAGCGTTAAGCATAAAAATTAAAAATAATTATTTTAAAATGATTTTTATTTTTTGCTCGGAAATAAAAATTATTTTTGATATTTTTGATATTTTTATTTTTTTTTTTGCTCAGAAATAAAAATTATTTTTTAATTTTTGTTTTTTTTTTTGCTCAAAAATAAAAATTATTTTTGATTTTTATTTATTTTGCTCTGAAATAAAAATTATTTTTGTTGTTTATCTTTTTTTCTCAGAAATAATAATTTCTTTTGATTTTTATTTCTTTTGTTCAAAAATAAAAATTATTTGTTGATTTTTATTTTTTTTTTTTCAAAATTAAAACTCATTATTTAAAAGAAATAAAACTTGGGCATCTGTATATTTTTCATCAAAATTGAAATGTTTAGAAAATATGAGCTTAATCCGCACACGGACAAGCTCTTTTGCAATACTATTATTGCTTTATGAAAAAGTAGATTAAGGGTATATTAGAGTCGGACTAGACCGAATTTAGAGTTTGAAATTGAAAATTATTCACCCAAAGCCATTCGTTTAGGGGATGGTCCATTATCCATTAATGTGGTCTCTAGCGGAAATAGTTTACAGTGTTCCAGCTTCACAAGTTAGTGTGGAACGGTCATTTTCTGCACTTCGACTAATTTAAAGTGACCAAAGTGACAAAAATCAGAAAATTTGGACAAAAGTTTGTTCTTAAAAATGAATGCCCATCATTTTAATAATTCGTAATAAAATAAGCTTCAAATTTAATATCATGTTAGTTTCTTTTCAAATTTTGAAAATATAAAAAAACATAACTATTAAGAATGTCTTGCAAAAAGAAATGTTGTGAATTCGATTTTTAATTTACGAGCAAAATAATAAAAATCCTTAAACGATTTAATTTTCTGCACAAAAAAATAAAAATCAAGAACTAAAATACATTATTAGCGCAATAATAAAAATCAAAAAATGATTTCTGTTTCCGACCAAACAAAACAAAAAAAAAAAAAAACATTCGTTGATATTAATTTTTTGTCTCAAAAATAAAAATCAAAATGATTTTTAACTTTTGTTAATGCACCAATTCAATTTTCAATATAAAAAAATAGTTTATTCAATATGAATGAAGTTTTGGTCAGCCATTAAAAATGATTTTCGTTAAGTAGTTCAAACATTTTTCAATCAAATACATCTATCAGAATTTTCAACAGTTCAGGTACAGTTGAAGAGACCAGAAAAGTGGGCAAATATTCAAAAATTTCTGAACTATTTTTTTTTATTTTATTTATTCAGACATTATTTCAAGTAAAGACAATTCATTTGGCTAAACTTAGCATAAGTGATATAACTATACTTAGAATACGTGTCTAGATGCTTTAAATGAAATGGTAGCTACTTTCTGTTGAACAAAACAAGTGTCGAATGTAGCGAGTGAATTTACAAAATATAATTTATTTTATCAAGTTAAGTAGTAATAAATTGACTGGGAGAAGAATATATCAATTTACCAGTACAGGATAGAGAATAATAAAATTTCATTCAACAGTTTAATCCAAATAGTTGAATTTATTAATTAAATAAGGAAATGAGTAAATGAGTAAAGAAACAATCAGAAAAGAACCAAATTAGTAGACCAACAATATACCAGCTACCCACGTGGCCATAAAAGATCTACGAAGGATGAGCTAATTGAGAATAACCATTTACGAACCTTTCTCAAAAATGAATTATTTCCCCTCTCACATCTTAGATCATACGGTAAAGCATTAAAAAAGCATGGTTCTGTGGTGAATAAGAACCTTGAATAATGAGCTTTTTGTACTGGCCGGAATAGCTACGACATTATCTATATTAACTCACAAATTGTAATTATCGTGAAATCTAACTGCAAAAAACCAGAATTTCCACTACTCAAAAAAGGTTCTGTACTGATTCCTCTGCAATTCTCTTACATTGATCGAGCTGATGCTTTTTACGGGTTACATCGGAAAAGACAATTGTTCCCATAAGCATTCCTCTTTACCTAGATATATTTTTACTATTTAGTTCTATTATGAATAGTGAGTCTTCTTGCATCTAGTTAAGAACTATTTGAAATTTGGTTAATTTTTTTTTCTGCATATCGTTACCTAAAATCCAGAAAGCCAACAAGATATAACAATTTTTTTATATCTCCAATTAAGATATAAGAGATAAGAGATATAAAATTCATTAATTCGTATGTCGCTCATTTATTCATATAATATCGTTCATACAAGAAAAATCTAAACGCGTGTTTCTCGAAACATGTTTTTTCGAATTGATTTCTAAGATATCTCGAGTTCTCTTTGATCGATTTTGATGAATCTTGATTCATTGTGATCTTCATAGACTCTGTTTAGATCTCTCACTCTACCTATAAAAAGCCGAGAAACTTTTATATTTTGTTTTTTACGGCTAAGAATTTCTGCCAAAAAGAGGGGTTTTTGTAAATTTGTTTTTCAGCGCATGTCATTTTTTTTGTTTTTATGCACGCCAATTTCAACGACCTCTAGAAAATAAACAATAAATACAAAAACAACAAAAAAATTTTTTTTATATCTTCAACTTTAACTGTTCATAATGTAAATAAATTTGATTTAAATAATTTAATAATACTATGTAAAAAAAATTAATAAAAAAGTTTTTAATAGCTTCACACTGTAATAGTACCTTAATAGTTTTGTTTTGAGTTTCTGAGAACGAGATAGGCCAAAAATAAATAAAATTATTACTATAACATAATTCCGTAAAATGTGAGTGCGGAACGCTTGATTTGTTTGAAAAATTTCAAAGCATATTTTTAGGCATTTTTTTGTTTACTGATTTATTGAAACTTCAAAAACTTTTTATGTATTTTTTTATTTTGAAATTTTCAGTTTTACAAAAATTCTCATACTTATTTTGTTGTACCTGCTATGATTTCCATTTTTTCTTTAGGGTTTTTCTTATAAATATTTGGAACTATCAATTGTTATTTGGACCATTTAAAATCGAATATGTGACCATCGCTGATTTATAATTCAACATAAAGAAAATTCATAATTCATGTTTTTCCATTATAAAAATCGGGCCCGTCATTTTTGACGGGAAAGAACTAGTATATGATAAAAACAAAAAAGCGTTCTATCTAGAAAACGGAGCGCGATAGGCCAAAAATAATCACTTTTTACGTGTTCATAAGGGGGATGGTATTATCGAGACGCGTAGATAGAGTGGTCGCACTATACCAAAATATTGCATCAAAATTTTTGAAAAAAAATTTAAAAAAATGGGAAAGACCAAAAATAACCACTTTTTACATGAATAATATTCACGTGTTGAGGTTCGTGTTTTCACTTGATTTTTTTTAAAAACACGTGAACACGTTTAACACTTGAACACGTGAAACTGGAAGCTCTAATTTAAGTTGATGCCTTGTACCGGCTAGAAGTATTAGTAACCATTTCATTGAAATCGAAAGTTGCACTATCAACCGAAAATTGTTCTCACCTAATAAGAACATAGTGACAACTTCAGCCAATTCGAAAATAGAATTGAAACAAGCGAGACGAGTCACCGACTTTTCTCATTTTATTACAGAGAATGACGTCATTATGGCGTCAAAGTGAGAAAATATTGTGAGAAGTGCGGTGACAAAAGTTGCAGAAACGAGCTACAGATCACAATCAGTGTTGCCGCGACGGTTCTAAAAAAAGTATCCATAAAAAGGTCAGAAATGGATCCAAATGTATCCACTTAAAAAAAAATAAGTATCCAGGTATCAAATTGCAAAAAACTTTAAATAAACTAAATTATATTCACTTTTTAAACACAAAAAAGTAGTTTTTGCTTCTTATCTCAATCAGTTTTCATAATAAGTATTTAATTAGAAGCGGCATATACTGTGTTTACATGCAGAGTTAACTCGGAGCTTACTTGTAGTGAGCTCTGCATGTAAACAAGGGTTGACTTGAGTTTCGTTAAACCCAAGCAAACTCCACAAAACTTGTTGGACTTAGCTGAGTACTATCTGTTAAAATCTTTAATCGTATTTTTCACTTAAAAATAGTAGCTGCAAGAGTCTGTTGAACAAGAGTCTATTGAGCTGCCAACAAAAAATTTGCTCTAAACAAACTTGACAAATCTAATTCAATTCGACGTCTTGCTTGTAACGCTAACCACGGGTTTACAAAATTACAAAAATACACAATAATGGCAATGCTAACAATAAAAAGCATATTTTCCCAGCAAACATTATGACTCTTAAAAAACTCTTTCAAGACTCATATAAATGAGGGTTCATCATCATAATGCGCTCAAAAAAGACTCTTTTATGAGTACATTTTTGTATGTTGTGGGCTCCAAAATATGATTCATATTTTTGACTGTTTTATGAGTCTTTTTGCACTCATAGTAATAACGGTTTTTAGACTCATATTTAAAACTCTTTTAAGACTCATATTGAGTACTCTTTCATTACTCATATTGAATACTCATTTAAGACTCATATTGAGTACTCTTTTAATACACATATTGAATACTCTCTTAAGACTCATATAAGAAGTCATTTTAAAACGAACATTTGTTGTAATTCACTTCCAATGGATATATATCGCCACAAATAATTCCCCGAAAAGTGACGTCACGATAGCATGTGTTCATAATGGACAGTAACAAAGTTTTATACAATTAAAATAAATATTCTCGATTAAGTTCTTATTTATTTGTTAGATATGGTGCTTTTAAAATAATCCGATTCTATTCTCTCATACAACACTCCCATAGAAGACTCTTTTATGAGTCTTCTTTCTGATTACGCATATATCAATCAATATATGATCCTTTTATGAGTCTTTTTTATGAACAATCATGTTACCGTCATATTTAGGACTCTTTAATGAGTGTCTTTTATGAGTACTCATAAAGCAGATACAAAAATGACTGTTTTAAGAGTCTTATTTTTGAACAATCATTTCACAGTCATATTAAAAACTCTTTCATGAGTCATCAAAAAACATGCATAAAAACACTCTTTTTAGAGTCATTTTTTGGAGAGCCTCAGAAAATGTTTGTTCATATAAAATCAAAAAACTCCTCTCTATCATTTGAAAAATTTTTCAGAAGAACCAAAAAACTTTCTAAATTAAAAACAAAACCATATTTTTTCTGGATAATTTTGTTGATAAAATCGTTGATTTTAGTAGTAGGAGTGTAACATTTTTCATTAAAATATATTTGGATACGGTGCATCATAATCAATCAAAAACTCGATTTTGAATTTTTGGTAATTTAGGGAATTTTTGATTTCATATGACTATATTTTCATATACAACTGATTTTTCAATAAAAGTATCCAAATTACCACTTAGGCTAAATAATAAGTATCCATCAATTTTTGAAGATAAAAAGTATCCAAATGGATCCATTTGGATCCAAACGGCAACACTGATCACAATAGCTGAATTGAATTCGACTTTTGTTAGATTTGTTTTTGAGAATAGTGGCAAAAGTACGGAAACAGCTGCTAGTAAGTTTTGAGTACAAAACAGCTGATTCTGACAGCAGACGTATCAAACGTAAATCTTATTAATTATAAAACTGATAAAAACTGATTCATTATGTAAGGTTTGTGTGTAAATTGCAGACTTTTAGTCGTAAATCTGTTAATGTAAATTTTGAGTTGAAAATCAACTTATCGTCGCACAATTTTTGAATGAACGCAAAACATAAACAAACGTCAATTTGACATATGCTTGTTCTTTTACATGCCGATTTACGCTTGTTCTACTTCTCACATTTTAAGCACAGTAAGTACGGAAACAGAAAATAGAAACACACAAGTTACACACAGCGCTGCCGAAAGTACCACTATCGGAGTATTTTACTCCTATTGATTCTTGAGTACTACTATACTTCCCAAACACAAAAAGTACTACTATTTATTGATAGCAAAAAATATATTTATTTCTGAGCGCTTCCTTTTTTTCGTTCGCTTTATTCGTTAATTTTCTTGTTCACCATGTCTTTCATTATGCCGCACAGTGTAACTAGGCGACCAAATGGAAAAAATTCGCGAATTTGAAAAATAAGTAATCAGACTTCTAGTAAAGAACATAAGTTATGTGAATCTAAAACCATTCGGCGATATCTTTACATTTATGGAAGTTATGCTCATTGTTTTAAATTTAACGAAATTTCAGTTTCTGCAGTTTAGTACTGAATATTATATATCGTTAGATTAAGCAAAAACAAAAGATAGTAAACGTTTTATACCAAAACAAAGTCCAAGAAATCGTAAAACAATAAAAGTTGTAAAGGGTGTTTTTTTATGAGGTTTTTTTTTCAATATGGATTACTCTATTGTCTGACAGTTGTTTTGACAGTTTAAAGTGACGTCTCTACTCAGTAGGTATTGTTTGGCAAATCATCATGAATAGGTTAACTCTAGAACAGCGCTTTCAAATCGTGGAAATTTATTTTCAAAAACAGTGTTCAGTTAAAAATGTTTATAGAGCACTTCGTGAATTTTATGGTGTACAAAATCGTCCGTATTTTTGGTTAAATGGATATGTCAACAAGCAAAATTGCCGTATTTGGAGCAAAGATAATTCACACGCCGTTCAAGAAATACCAATGCATCCCGATAAATGTACTGTTTGGTGCGGTCTATGGGCTGGTGGAATCATCGGTCCTTATTTCTTTAAAAGTGAGGAAGGACGACGCGTTACCGTGAATGGAAATCGATACAGAACCATGATCAATGAATTTTTGTTGCCAAATCTTCAAGATATGGATGTGGACGAAATGTGGTTTCAACAGGATGGTGCCACTTGTCATACTGCGGGCGAAACAATTGACTTATTGAAAGAACATTTCAACGACAACATCATTTCGAGAAATGGACCGGTGAATTGGCCTCCGCGTTCGTGTTTTGATTATTTTGACGCCACTTGATTATTTTTTGTGGGGATACGTGAAGTCATTGGTTTATGTGGATAAACCAGGAACGATTGACGCTTTGGAAACCAATATTCAACGTGTCATTGCTGAAATACGATACGCCCTCATATGCTTGAAAAGGTGGTCGAAAATTGGACCTCTAGAATGACCTTTGTGCAAAATAGTCTTGGTGGCCATATACCCGAAACTATATTTAAATGTTAAATGCCAAGAAATTATCTACCAAATATAAAATTTTTTTTTTGGCCATTTCATAATTTGGCATGTATTTTATTTAAATTTCAAATCAGCAAGCTCTTAAAAAAACACACTTTATTTACTTTAAAAAAATTTGTGCTTTCCACTTTTATTCATTAACTTTTCCACATGTTGGATAATCAACATGTACAAGTATTAAAAGTACAACAACATGCAACGTCTATATTATGTATTTTTTCAAATGATTCAAAGGCGATTATTTCAAAATTTTTTTTTGGCTTATCATGTTTATGCAATAAGCCCTTCAATTACTAAGGGTTTCGTTTTTGGAGTGTAGTATTGAACCGGATGGGAAAAATTATAACTTGAATAAACCAATAAAAAGATGTGCTTAATAGCATACAATTATTACGAATGAAGCTATGTGATATTCGTAATCATGTCAAAATTTATAGCCATTTTAATGAAAAAAACTTTGTTAATGAAATGAAAAAACATGGTAAATTAATAAAGAGGAGAAAATAATAGCATTTTATATCATTATAAGTTTGTTTTGTTAAAGTTATTTATTATCATTATATCCAAGAACTAAAGTACTCCTAAAACTTACAAAACACTCCCCAAAAACTGGAAATTTACTACTATTCAAAAATGAAAAACGGCAGTACTGGTTACACAGTGTGAGCACGGAAACAGACCTATTAAGTTTCTCTTAATAATGTCCAGTGAATTCTTTTTTATAATAAAAAATACTTCAAAAATATCAGAGTTTAAAAAAAAATATTTATTATTATTTCTTAAGAAAAAGTTTCAAATATTGTTTCAAAAAAGTATTAAATATTGTTTATAAAATGTTTATTAACATTTTTCTTTTCAGTACTATAATAGCAAAATGTACGTTATACCAGAGTAGTTTGAGATTAGTTTGAACTTGACAAATATTTTCAGTTTCCAAATGTTAATGTTCTCTGGCTTGTGATTTGCTTTTTTTAAAAAAAAACTGAAAATGATATACTGGCTAACAAAAAATATTTTTAGTTTCACATTTTTTTCATAACAAATACTTGGACAATAACAAAATTTAGATAGACAGTAGAATTGAAAAGAAACAAAATAGAAAGTTGGCTGTCCTGAAATGCCCCTTATAAGCAAACTATGTGAAAAAAAAAATAATATTTTAATTCATTAGCAGATTTGTTTATATCTCATTAGTTAATATATCAAATTTCATTGATAGTCGTTTGAATGTGGCGTTTGGATTCGCCAATTATGTCAACTCGTTGCTCTCTTCAGCACTTACTTGTGTTTAATATGAAACATATTAAGCGGTTTTTGTTTTTTCCTATAACACTTTGTTTTTACATTATTTGTCAAAAAATGCACTAACGGGTTAATTTTGTTATGTCTGCAGCTACACCACAATTTTGGCACTTCACTTTAAATTGGTTGTTGTTATTGTTTTTTTTTTTTATTTTGGGAAGGGTTTGTTTTATTTTCTTTTGTGAATAGACATTGTTTTTTTTTTTAAAATTATAAATGCAATCTTTTTTCAAATCAACTGAACTGAAATGCAGAATTTACACAACATTTACATACATATGCATTATATCAAAAAATAGTCCACACTAAATTAGTCGTCTGTCTACATGTTGCCATGATTTATTACAATAAAGCATAACGACCCAATAGATTCACTACTTAGCACAACAAAAATTATAAATGATTAAAAAAAATAAACAATTTAGACAATGTTTGAATAAAAAATTTATTAATTTTTTTTTTATTTTATTACAGCATTGAAGGGCGACGCGATGCGAAAGCTTGATATAGAACCGGCGCGAACGGTTGTTTGCCGTCAAATGTGCGACTCTGAGCAGATCTTGTAGTCAAAGTTTTCTGCAATACTTCGGTGTGACGACTGTGCCGAGCACAGGCAGTGGCGTTGCGTCCACATGGTTGAGTTCGTTGAGTATAAATATCAGCGTCTTAGTTATGCAAATGTGGGTAAAAAGTGAGAGAACGTGTGTTTAAGGGTTAAACATATTTTTTTATTGTGTTACGAGAGTACAACTACTTGAATTGTTGTTTCTTACACTTGCAGTAATTCTGTTGTAGACTGCGAACTGTGCCTCGGGTTCGGTGGTCAAATGTCGAAAACTATCTAATTTGCTTGAATAATTTTGAAATCGAAAGTGAGGGATTCCGTATGGTCGACATGTTTCAAAACAATTGGTCTAAATTCGAAAACAAAGTGATACAAAAAAACCGTTTTATAAAAAGTGGTGTTAACGAATCGCGTATTTTTATACCCTAAACCTGAAAGGTCAGGGTATATTAACTTTGTGCAAACGTTTGTAACGCATAGAACGAAGCGAGTCCGGTATAGAAAAGTATATATATTCTTGATCAGCGTCACCACGTGAGTCGAGCTATCTATGTCCGTCCGTCCGTCCGTCCGTCCGTCCGTCCGTCCGTCTGTGTGTTGTCCGTATACACAGGAGAAGAAGAAGGAGTTGAGATAATTGGATGAAACTTGGTAAACATGGTCACATGTACCCAAGGATCTGCACTATTGAATATTTTTGGAATCCGCCCACGGACACGCCTACCTCCCATACAACGCAAAAATTTAAAACTGCATAACTCAGCTCATAATAAATCTACAACAACAAAATTTGGTATGTGTGTGTTTTATACCAACACAAAGATGTCTTTGAAAAATGGACGTCATCCGCTTACGGACACGCCCACCTCCCATACAACCCAAAAATTGAAAACGCAATAAATAAGCATGTGTTTAACCTACAGAGCTAAAATTTGGCACGTATGTTTTTTATAACAAAAAAAATATGGTTTTGAAAAATGGACATCGTCCGCCCACGGACACGCCTACTTCCCATACAACGCGAAAATTGAAAACTGCATAGCTCAGCTCATAATTAGCCTACAACAATAAAACTTGATATGTATGTGTTTCATACCAACACAAATATGTCTTCGGAAAATAGACGTCATCCGATTACGGACACGCCCACCTCCCATACAACCCAAAAATTGAAAACGCAATAAATAAGCCTCTGTTTAACCTACAGAGCTAAAATTTGGCACGTATGTTTTTTATAACAAAAAAAAGATGGTTTTGAAAAATGGACATCGTCCGCCCACGGACACGCCTACTTCCCATACAACGCGAAAATTGAAAACTGCATAGCTCAGCTCATAATTAGCCTACAACAATAAAATTTGAAATGTATGTGTTTCATACCAACACAAATATGTCTTCGGAAAATGGACGTCATCCGATCACGGACACGCCTACCTCCCATACAACCCAAAAATTGAAAACGCAATAAATAAGCATGTGTTTAACCTACAGATCTAAAATTTGGCACGTATGTTTTTTATGACAAGACAAAGATGGTTTGGAAAAATGGACTTCATCCGCCCACGGACACGCCCATTTACAATTAATTTTTTTTTTTTTTTAAAAAGTGGGTTTAGGGTATTTCATAGTCGGCCTAGATCGACTTTAGACTTTCTTTACTTGTTTTTACCAAATTTTTCATAGTTTTGTATGTATGTACCTGATAGAAAACAATGTTTTGTATAAACAAGTTTTTTAATATTTACAATAATTCATTGCTGTATATTTGAGCATTAGCTGATAAACCTAGCGACGTGTAATGGTTATCGGTGAAAATTCGCACACCAAGGCCTAGAATTTTGTATGAGCAAGTTGCATGACAGATGTCTTGTCCTTTTGAAAAAGTCCAGACCATATTTTTTTTTTGTTTTTAGCTCTAATAATAGCACAGCAGTACCAATCAGAAAATATCATGAGACTCACTCATGCACAGTAGGGCGTATCGAATTAAATTTTTTTTTCGAATTTCACATTGTAAGAGGTCTCAAAAGTTTCATGGGGTTGTCAAGATCTGCCGAAAAAAATTTAATGAAAATAAAAGGACATCTTCCTGCCCCGCAAGGACAAAGTTGTTTTTTGAGAAAAACAGTAAAAAATAACGATCTTAAAATGCTTTGATTTTTTTCAAAAAAACTACATATGTCTTAAGGAAAAAATTCAAATACAGTTTAACTAGCAATTTCTTATCGAATACGATGATACTCACGATTTTTACCTACAGTATCCTGTTTGAAGGATATTCGAAGTGAAAGTTATACTCGAGATGGCACATAACTTTTGATTGTAACCATTGAGTCTAAATTTTGATGGCATTGATTATAGTGCTGGCGTATTTCTTAAATATGATGAATTAATAATTTGCATAGTTTTTGCATATCAATTCTCTTGTTTTACAGAAATGTATGCTAGAACGCAATATTTTAACTTTTTCAAAAAAATTAATATTAGATTTTATATCACGGGCATAAAAAGTGGTGTCGAAGATAATTTTCTCAATTTGGATTCTTCAAATATTTCTATACATGACCCTACCTTAAAATATGTATTTAATATGCCAGGCTTAGACCACGATTTTTTTTTAAATTTTAATACTTAAAAAAATTTTACTTCGTACCATCAAATTTCTCAATTTATTAGGGTTATATCTTCTTTATGGTTATAATATCGTTAAAATACATTTTATGCCATTCAGTCGGTCTCAAAAGACTAAATAATTGTTTTTCAAATGTGTTTTAATGAAATTATAACCATAAAGGGAACATAACTCAAATTAAGATATTTGATGATAGGAAATAACTTTTTTTAAAATATCGAAAAAGAAAAAAAAATCGTGGTCTTAAGCTGATATATTAAATAAATATTTTCAGGCAGTATCATGTTCAGAAATTTTCAAAATACTCAAATTCAGAAGATTATCTTCGACACCACTTCTGAATCACTTGACATAAAATCTTATATTCATTTTTTTGAAAAAGTTAAAAAATTTCGTTCTAGTATACATTTCTCTTAATCCAGAGAATACAAATGCAAAAACTATGCAAATTATTAATTCATGATATTTATGGAATACATCAACACTATAAACAGTACCACCAAAATTTAAAGCCAATGCTTACAATCAAAAGTCTTGTGCTATCCCAAGTACAACTTTCGCTTCGAATATCCTGCATACAGGACACTGTTGGTAAAAATCATGAGTAGCACCGTGTGTGGCAAGAAATTGTTAGTTAAACTGCATTATTACTTTTGCTTCAAGACATGTGTGGTTTTTCTTAAAAAAATCAAAGCATTTTATTATCGTTATTTTTTATTGTTATTCCCAAAAAACAACTTAGTCCTTGCGGGGCAGGAAGATGTCCTTTATTTTTTATAAAATTTTTTTTGGGTGATCTTGACAAGCCTATGCAACTTTTGAGACCTCTTAGAATACGATCTAAATTTTTCGATACGCCCTAATGCACAGTGGATCGACTGGAAAGAAAGGACGGAACTAGAAAACAAAAAATCAAACTTAGAAACGCAAAGTACAATACGTCTTTTTCTATTCATAATTAACCAAAGTTTATATTTTTAATAAAAAAGCCGATTGGTGTTGCTTTAGGAATTACCAGCATCTGTTGGAAATCAAGGTTTTTGTTTCAAATAATTTAGTCGAAGGCCATGGCAGCCAGTACTCACTGTACACATATTATTGTAATTAATAATATTAAATAAATAAATAAATAAATAAATTTTCAAATAAAAAGCAGTAAAAATATATATAACGCACAAACGTTAAAAAAATGAATGAAGATATTTTATAAATAAAGCTTTTTATATTTCTTGTTATTGTATTTGACTTATATTTGTACACTCAGGGAAAAAACGCTGTATTATCAAACATGGGTTGAAATAACAGATTTCACTGTTAAATACCATCCAACAAATACAATTTTCAAATCAACAGTCGGTTGACTGTTAGTCTTTCGAACACGAAACCCATATAAAAACGTTCTTATTGAAATTTTATCACAGTTTTGAAAGTTCATGTTTGGTCAAGTGTGCTGACGTGTGCGTCTAGTACTCGACTGTCCTAGGTTCAAATACCGGCAAGGCCAACAAATTTTTTTTTTTTTTTGATTTAAAATATTGTTTTTTTAAATAAAAAATTAAATTTGCTTTTTTTTCAAGATTGTAGCAACTTATTTTGACGGTTATTTTTGACCATGCAATTAATGAAACAGAATTATTATTTCAATTACTAATTAACAATTTTTGATACTTACACAGCTAGGGTTCGAACCCACATCCCCCGGATGACAGTCTAGCACACTTCTACTGAGCTATTGACAACGTTAATATAAATATAGCAAAACACATTTTAAAAATATTGCTTAGAGAAAATAGACTTTTCAACAAATACACAAAAATATTTCAACAGATGATTTTTAACAGCACAAAAATTCTTTGAAACGTTCATTACACAAAGAAAATTGTTTACTTAAACGAAAATCATTCAGTCTGACAGTGTTTTGAAATAACAGCGGCCGACTGTTAATATTACACTGAGAAAAAAAACATACTTTAAATAAAATTAAACAAATAATTTTAAAACAGAAATTTAACGGCTTTGCGTTTGTACAAAATAAAATTTAAAACAAGTGTGTTTAATTTTCAACTACTTATAAACTCCTTTCTTTTTTTAATTTTCTCTTATTATTTCTTTGAAAAAACAAACAAACATTTGAATACAATGACAATTTTTGAATTTTTTTAATTGCTTTGACAAATATCGAACATACGATAAAATAAAAACTAATTAATTAAATATTAAAATATTTCAAATGCAAACTTCATCGAATGGAGTTCACATTTAGTATTCGGAGGTCCCGGTGGTAGCTATCTGTGAATCTGATGCTAAAAACCCGGAAAAGCTAAAAAACTGGATTCGAAAAAAATATTTGTTTTAAATTTTAAAATTTTTGTTTTAAATTTATTTTTCATAACAAAAACATTGTTATAAAAACAAAAACTTTTGTTTTGAATTTAAATTTAAAAACAGTTGTGTTTAATTTTAATGAATTTGTATCAAGCTCTATTTCAAAAACAAATTCGTTAGAAATGAATACAATTTCATTTAATTTTAACACGTTTTTTTTCCTCAGTGTACAGTTGATATATTTCTAAATGTAATATGATAAAAAAATTTGTTTATATACACTGAGAGAAAAATGTGTTAAAATTAAATGAAATTGTGTTCATATCTAACGAATTTGTTTTTGAAATTTGTTTTGACAAATTCATTAAAATTAAACACAACTGTATTTAAATTTAAATTCAAAACAAAAGTTTTTGTTTTTAAAACAACGTTTTTGTTATGAAAAACAAATTTAAAACAAAAATTTTAAAATTTAAAAGAAATATTTTAAAACATATTTTCGATGCCATTTTTTTAGCTTTACCTAGTTTTTAACATCAGATGCACAGACAGCTACCCTCGGGACCTCCGAATGTTAACTCCATTCGATGAATTTTACATTTGATATATTTTAATATTTTATTAATTAGTTCTTATTTTATCGTATTTTCGATATTTTTCAAACCAATTCAAAAAATGCAAAAATTTTCATTGTATTCAAATTTTTGTTTGTTTTTTCAAAGAAATAATGAGAGAAAATAAAAAAACCAAAGTAGTTTATAGGTAGCTGAAAATTAAACACACTTGTTTTAAATTTTGTTTTGTAGAAACGCAATGGCGTTAAATTTCTATTTCAAAATTTTTTGTTTAATTTTATGTTAAGTATGTTTTTTTTCTCAGTGTACAAATAAATATTAAAATAAAAAGAATAATTTTAAAAGCCGACGGCAACATTTAATTTAAATTAAAATGGTACCAATGTATAAATAAAAGAAAAAAAAGACAAAGAAAAAGAAGAATTAACAAATAAAGTAGAATAGATTAAAAAAAAAAAAAAAAAATACGCGGATGGAGGATCCAATGTGGTCCTCCATCTAAGTAGTAACCGCAGTGAAGGCTGTTTAATGTATCAATCATAGTGCAGCACACATACACACAGAGCTCGTTTAGCAGCAATATAAGCAGCCAGGCTATTTATAGCAACGTTGCTATGATAACAATGATAACAATGATATAATTCACATGCAGTTAGCAGTGAACATTGAATAAGTAGTGCGCAAAATGTTGGTTTAGGCATGTTGAGCTTGCTTGACATCTCAATTGATGCGATTAATGTTTTTAATTGTAAATCAATTTTCGGGTGGTGATAAAGCCAGGGAATTAAGTTGACTACAGATTTCTGTAATCAAGCCACCTAACCCTCAAGCTCCGGCTTTTCGACTCCGGTCAAACTTAATCTTCGGCTTTTCGGGTTCAGTAACCCACCGTATTTTAAGTAGGTCTGCGTTGTGAGGGCCTGTTTTGCAGTCGGCCTTCTGCCGTCTACCGCCTGAATCAGTTTGGCCCTCTGCCACCGTGCGCACTTTGCCACTAATGTTTATACCGCATATGAACTAATTTTAGGTATTCACTAAGTTTGTAATAAATATTTTATATAAAAAAAAAATAATTAATTAAATAAAATAAAAAAAAGAACACAATAGATTATTAATCGTGCTGAGCTAAAACTTTTGAGGTTTAGTGATTGTGTTGACCTTAACGTCAACCGTGACTAATTCTGCGATTAATTAATCTATTTAATTTCTGATTGAGAAAAATTTACTTTTGCCCAAGGGTTGCGAGATCCCTTGGACGGACCCTGGAGCGGCTGAGCATACCTCAGCCTTCGAAACAAAAACACTCGTTAAAACTTTTAAATATTTGGAATATGTTGGAACCTAAAATTGTAAAAAGTTTTGTGTTTAGAAATAGTTCAAGTTGTTATTCTAATAAGGTTTAGCTGCCACATTTTGCATATTTTGCAGAAAATCGGGTGAAAGTTCCATGCATTTTTCATATTAAATTATTATTTATTTGATTTAAAGTTTAAATTTTAAACAGTGCGGAAGGGATACTAATTGGAAGAAAAACAATTATGTGTATTTTTAAATATAAGAGCTACTTAAATTTAAAAAAATGTAAAATAAAAAAATTAAATTTAAAAAAATTATATTACAAATTAAGTGGCTCCAATATACTTAAAACATAAATATTAAGTTAATAGAATTGACACTTTGCTTCCTAGTTCCGCATTTTCCTTATTTCGAACCACTGTGCGCCGCATTCTGGTTGATCAATCTTTGAAAAAGATAATGAACCTTTCCAGTGAATTGAGAAAAACATTGAAAAAGAAAACAATAGTTTAAGCGTAGAAAGAAAAACAGTTTTAGTTAAATCTTAAAAAAAAAAGAATAAGCAATGGACTATTTTGTAGGAAAACTAGAACATAGCGATGCTTGGGTACCTCGCAAAAAAGGGATAAAAAGTTCATCATAAGCGACAGTTATGTGGAAAAACTCCTTGTTTAAGATGGATGAAGCTCTCAAACCATACATAATTATTAATTTTTTTTTTTTTAATTTTTATTTCAAAATTTATTTTATTTAACATAGCCTATGTTCGTAAAGGAGGATTAAATTTCCTAATGGTTTTTTAGATTATCCCAAACATATCGCACACTAAATACAAAACAGTCACAACTCAAAATTATTTATATCGAATTTTTGTTATAAATCAATTTATAAAACACATATCTGACTATACTTTTCGTTATTTTTTTCATTAACTGGAAGAATGAAGTTTTTGTGTTAAATGAAAACTGTTTTCCTTCTGCAGTTTCAACCAAAGAGTTTTATTTTTCGCTTTTCCTGAAAAGTCATGTTTTTTGAGTTGTGACTGTTTTGTGTTTAGTGTGCGATATGAACAATTTTATTTTAGCTTATAATGCTGTCTATAATACAAATTTTATAGAGCCTTTAAACGAGTAAGTCTGATTTAAGTTTTATATTCTTTGAAACTCAAAATGCATTTATCTGAAAACATGTTTTTTAAACGGTGAGAAAAATTGTAAAAATTGTTGTTTGCTTATTAAACAATTTTCATTTTTTTTATTCGTCGTCATATTTTAGGTGAATGCTGAAAATAAGATATTTTTTTTTTAATATGATGTTCTACAACATTAAAACTCGTATGAAAAAACTGTTTTGTGGAAAAGTGGAACTTATTTAATCAACCATTCCTGAAATATATGCATATATGTTTGTGCTTTGAGAGGGTTTTTCAACCCACCACACGCTAGGTTAATTTGACGAAGAAACAATACCGCTAAATTTTGTAGAGCAAAGAATTTGTCACAACTTTACTGAAGGTCTCAGGAAGATTACACACATTAAAAAAGATAGAAAAAATTGAATCAAAAACTTTAATCATGACAAGTGAGCTTATTTTAGCTGATACGCACAGTTTTAATAAAAAAAGTTTAGCAATCGCACCACATAAATATTCCCTAATCGAACATTTCAATCATATATAATGTGAAGCATTTTTTCTACAAAACAAAACTTTATCAATCTAATATATAGATAACAATTTGATGTATTAAAAATCCTTGTATACGCCAGAGGTATGCTTCTTCAACACCATCTCGCAATAAAGCAAAAATTGTAGATAAGCATAAGCATAATTTTTTTTTTTAGATAAGCATAATGTTCAAAATAAAAATAATAAAACAACAATTTGGAGGATGTGACCATTAAAAATGTTATCTTTTTTAGCTATGATGGACTAAACGACTATGGTAAAGCATATTGCTGATAAAGAGTGGCAAAATAAGCATGGCATAATAGTTTTAAAAAAAGTGGACTTGTCGAAGCCAAATATTCGGTTTATCAACAACATAACATTTTGTTTCTTATCATAGACCACAGATTGTAGAGGCAGTGTTCTTTTTGTTTAAGTAATGCTAGTTTTAGACCGAGTTTTGTAAAAAATCATGTAGTTTGACGCCTTAAATATCGATGCTCATAATGAAGAGCACTGTCGATTGAAGGCAGCTAAAATGTACGATTTACTAGCATTGCAAAGAAGTTTGAGGGGGTAGAGGAGAGGGTAAAGGTTGTGGAACAATTCAGTGGTGGGCGTTCAAACGAGTACAAAAAATTATTTGCCAAAAAAGAGATAAATCAATAAATCGAATAAAGAATGCAGATTTCAACTTCTGTCAAATAATTGAAGATTAATTTAATTTAGAACTCAATAACAAAGAATGATAATATCATGATAGAATATTGGAGAGAAAGTGAGCTAGATGTCAAAATCAGCTGTTTGAATTTGAGTTGTTCTAATTGTTGTTGTTGCCTTGTCGTTTGACGTTTATAGCACTCACAGCATTGTTTGTGTAAAATAAGACATTTGAGCAGCCATATTAATATGAGCCTACCTTATTATTCTACCATGGATAATATATGTAATAATAGAGAGCATAATTTAATAAATTCAACTTTTTTCTTTATCTAGCAAATAGATAATTTTTCTACTGATCTATGTATAGGTTAATATATTGAAATTTTATCAAGAGTTAGTTTTGAAAATGAAGTCATAAACTTCTTGCCAAAATTCTCGCTCAGTCACGTATTATCTGGTGAAACAACCAGCATTTTTCCATTGATTTTAAAAATGTTCGCAGAACAAGAACTTTTAAATGCAGAGTCGGTCAATACGGAATACAGGGCAGGGCGCTGGCAGATTATGAGGAATTGAAAAAATTTAAGAATTCGACTATTGCCGAATTGTGGGCTGAAGTGGAGGTAATAAAAAATGAGCTAAATATAAAAATGTTTTCCAATATTTTCAGAATTACCCTAGGTATCTTATCAATTCCCCACTCATCTGCCAACGTTGAGAGTATTTTTTCGAATCTAAATTGAATTAAGATCAAGTGTCGTTATCGTTCGGCAATATCTACTTGTTCCGCATTCATCAAAACAAGGGATTTAATCAAATCTAAAAATTGCTATTGTCATAATTACGACACTAAAACTACTAAAAAGAAAACATATATAACTGTATAAACAGACATACTTAAAAACATACGTTTATACATATTAAACAGGTTCTGAAACAAAATCCTATTATTTTTTGTTCCTTTATGTTGTAAAAATAATAAAATTAAAAAAGTATGGGTTTTAATGTATCGTCAACTTAATATAGAAAGGAAGTAACTCATAATTCCAAAATTTTTTCAGAAAAATGAAATAACTTCATACAATGTTATGTAATTAAAATTATTTAATCCAAATTGTAATAAAAATCGTCAAAAGAATCAGTATTTTAAACCATATATCAGCTTTTTTGGTTTCATGGATGGTATTCTAACATATAATGCAAAAAAACACTAATTTTGAATAACTATAGGATACGTCCTTTCTATATTATGTATTTATGCACATATCATTACTTAATAAAAATTACCCTGAACAAAAAAAAAGTACTATATGCCTTTATAAAAAAGTACTCTCGAAATGATCTCATATCATCACTGATGCTGTGTTGCGTTGTTTTTGTTGTTGCGTTTTCTTCATTCCTCTCTCCTTTATTTAGTTATTTAGTTTTTTTTTAAAGAAAAGACCAAACAATATTATTTTAAATAATTTTTGTTTTTAGTAAAGAAATTAATTGTTTTCTGTATGATTTTATTTGGCTTTTTTTAAAAAAGGTACATATAACAACATAAAATATTAACAACTTAAAGCATATTTTTTGTTCATGTTTCATTTAAAATTTATTCATTTATTTATTTATAACACGTTTTTAACAGGGATTTTTGCGGTATTGAGCAATCGTCAATAAAATTTTATGTTTTATTGTTTCAACATATTTTGCCGTAAAATAAAATAAAAGTTATGTTATTTCCATAAAAAATATGATAGCCAATATGTACAAAGCTTAAATTATTCTCCCTTCATAAGATTATACGGCATTTTGTGTAGGAAGCTGTAGTCATGCGTCGTATGGAACTGGACAATGCAGTCCAAGAATCTTCCTCATTTTTTAAGAATTTGTTTCTTTAAGGCTTTGGCTTTAAGCTGTGATAACACTATTGATGTTATTTTGTTTTATTAGTGTTAATGTAATTTTTTCGCAAATATAGTTGGCGTGATTGAGGGACATGGGAGTGAGGGACAGCTCAGAACACTGCATATTTGATGAAATGCATCGACGCCTCCTTTAACAAGTGATACATTGTCTTCATCAAAGTATGCATCATTTCTCCTCTAACGAATTTTTGATCACCCAAATTTTCATTGAGAACATCCTCTTCATCAGTCTGATCATTATTACAATACCTATGATCGTTCATGTCGTGGTTCAAATATTTTCTAGTTTCCTCTGTACCAAATCGAGCGCTGTTACAATTCAGTTCGTCATTGGATTCGTTTTCAACGTCACACATCGATGGAATTTTTTTAACATTAATTTATTTTTGGCTGCAGATTTTGTATTATAGCAGTAAAAATCTAGCATTAATACAAAAACTACTACAGAAAAACCAAAATATCAAACTGAAAAAGTTAATCAAAAGCCATGTTTCGTCGTTTGGACGACGGCAATTTTTAAAAAATCATGATTTAAAGTTAAAACTGCGCATTCTTTGACTGATGCTAAAGGAAATATGAAAACAAGGAAGAAAAACGGTCAACTTTAATCATGCGTCGCCTATTCGACGACTTTAAAGAGTCAAAGTCTAGAGTTTCCTTACTTGCTTTTTTATTTGTTATTATTTTGCAAGAATTGGTTATCAAATCTATGAAATTTCCCTAGGTTCTAATCTAGAACACTGCTCCATAAAATTAAACTTTTGGCTGCTGACATAGTATATAAATACAACTTAGACATTAATGCATAATAAATCAACGTGTTATCGTAGTTTTTGTGTATTAGGTCAGATGAATTTTAATAACGCATTGATGTATTTCAATTAGATGCGAAAAATATTTTGCCTTGTCAAAAATTATTATTTGTATCTTAAAAAGGGAATCGAAAAAACCTTTGAGTTGAAAAGTAAGTTCGTTTTGCAAAGATTTTGAAATAAGGTTCATCGCTATAAGAATTCCATCATGCAAAGAAATGTTAATTGCATACTTTTAGGAACTGTTTTTCTTCAGATAATGTACTTTTTACAATAATTTCTAAAAATATGTAATTTTTTTATCTGACAGTTAACACACATAAAATATAACATTATTAAGATTAGACTTCCATAAAAGAATATATTTCGTCGTCCATTACAGCACATGAACAATTTTCAATGCACTTGTCGTACAGCTTTCGTGCCCAATTTATTTTGCTTGTCGGTGCGATAAGGTGCTGCGCTTACCTTAAATTACCTTATTCCTAATTTAAGTGACTTTTTGGACATATTCTGCAGACATTCCTACCATTTTGTTCCATAGCTTTACAAGCAAAAAAAAAAAAGGTTTACCACCAGCTTGCTGCAAACGAACTTCGTTTGTCGTGCTTAAAATCATTTTTTGGAAACGTTTGAACAGTTGTCATAATAATAGTCAGTTGCGGGAAACGCGTTTTTTAGTTGCAAGAAATTAATTTTGTTTGGCATTAACCTAAGTTATTTTTTAACTGCGGCAACCGAAAAATTTGTTTTGTTCAACTGAAAACTTCATTTGTAGAAAAAAGATCCATTTCTTTTGACATACACATGTGTAATCTTAAAAAAATCATTCTACACAATATTTCACAATAGCTCAATGGAAGAGTGCTAGACTGTCAAGCGGAAGACGTGGGTTCGAATCTTGGCTATGTAAGTGCCAAAAATTTTAATTTAATTATTGAAATTTTAATTCTGTTACATTAACTGCTTCGTCAAAAATAACCGTCAAAATAAGTTTTACTTAAGAAAACATTAATTAAAAAAAAATAGTTGGTGTTCTTGTTGGGGATTGAACTAAGGTCAATCGAGTTCTAAATTCGAACGCCAGCATTCTCGGCTAAACTTGAACTTCCAAAACAATGATAAAATTTCATTAAGTTCGATGTTTTTTTTTGTTTCAAGCAAGAATATTTTCAAGTTGATGACAACTGAATATTCGTTTGCGGCAAATACAGTTCGCAAAGGAAGTATAGTTGGTGAATTTTTCAGTTGCGGTAAACGAAAAATTTCTTTGCGTGTAGACTTTGGGATTATTAATAATTTTGCCAAATCCTTGGATTATTAACTGCTAGAGCTCATTTTCACAACTGTGGTCCAACAAACAAAAATAGGTATATCGTTAGAAAGAGAAAACAATAAACTACAATTCTGCTTTTACATAAACTGTTTATTGCAAGTTTTGTAGTTTTGCGGGGCGCGTGACTGTTATTATTTTTGTTCGTGTACATGCCTCCCTTAATTCTCCTGAAATATGCAGTCGACATTTCGACAATAAAGTATTCTCTAAATAAATTATTTTTTGCATTCAGTAATCTTAAACTTGCTATTATTTTTCAAAGAAGTAAGCTGCAAAAAAATCCTGCCCAAATAGGTTTATCGAATTTTTTTTTATTAAGGTTAAGCAACATATCTGATTTAAATGAATCTAATCCGAATAACTAAATATGTGCTAAAATAAAAAATTCTGTATATCATGTTTACACATTTTTACAATACTTTGTACAATTTTTATTTATTTCTGCCACTGTGCAAAACATGCAAACGGAAATAAATAATAAGAAACATTTGTGTTGGTACAATTATTAATTTCGTTTTCATGTTATTGCGTTGAGTTGATGTGATTTTAATTTGGATATAAACACTTATTCAAATTTATTCATTTACGAAATTTTAACTTTGAAGTACAATTAATATCACTTAACCTTCAAAAGTATTTAGTGCTAATTAGACACAATTTGTAAAATTAAATATTTTTGTTTGCTTTATTTTTGATCAAATGCATTTTAGATTTTGGATTCGTGGCTGACACTGCTAGGCTGACAAAAATGTTCCCTCAGAAAAACTTTTCCTACCAAACTAAAAACTGTAGTGAACTACTAAAGTAACCATTGCCTTCCTTAAATATTTCCAATTCAACTAACTTTTCCCACAGAAATCCTTAAGATCACCAACACAAGTGTAATACTTAAATTCAAATATATACAGTCCAATTATTCCAACTGTCCAACTGAACTATTCCGCGGAATTTTGATGTTACTAAAAACTTACCAAAATAAATTCAATAATTGAATCAAATGCAAACAAAGTCATTTCATTATTTTTCATCAAGCCAAAGGGGGCGTGCGATGCCAGACATAGCTAATGCTTACAAACGCAAGCGTAAATACAACAACAACAAGATAAGCTATACGAATGCAATTCGCAAGAACAACGAAAAGTATTGTGCTGCAAATGTGCCAATGATACATTTAAGTCAAGGCCAAGTTTAGTTCGCTTGTTGTTGTTGTTGGCGTTTTGCATTTCCGTATGGGAAACTGAAAGTTATGTGATCGCCCAAAAGTGTGAGAAACTGAAAATGTGTGATCAACCAAAAATGAAATTGATTGGCGATCAAAAGAGAGACAAAACAATGAGAGAGGAGTTTTGATAAATACTGGCAAATAATGTTTAGAAAAATACTGGCATATGTTGTATATAAAGAAAATTAATTTAAGTTAAGAAAAAGAAAAAGATTAGAGATAGGTCATAATTTTTGTGAATAAAATTCATAAAATATATGTACAAATACAAGGAGAACAAGAACAGTTCATGAGAAAAGTGACAAAAATGCATTAATCTCAATGCTACGTCAGCAATAATAGTTCATAAGATAAGAGTAAAAATGCATGCAACTTATGTACTTATACTATGGAAGCGTGAACTACTTTATGAATTTAGTGACCGAAATGCATGCATCCTATGCATGTATGTAGGATGGGTTGGTCTTCACACCAAAAAAAAAACTAATAAATTGGATTAAAATATTTCTTGGCTCATTTTAGTAACCTCCACGAATCATCAATTACTTGATAAAAGTATCTTTATAATTTTTTAATGTTCAGCTGCATCGTTCCGCAATTGTTTTAGCTCTCTTCATGCACTTATGCACACGCAATACACATAACCTGTAAAAACATTCTCGAAGACAATGTTTGCGTTCAGGAAGTCTGCTTACAATAGAGTTGTGAACGTTTTAATACGTTTATTTAACTTATTCATGTATTGTACATGGGCTTGCGTATGAAAACTATCAAGCCATGTATAATTACATGGAGCTTATGTACAAGTTCACATGTTCAGTGAACGCAAAAATTCATGTAGGTTTTTTATGAACTTAGTCATAATTTATATTTTAAATCAAATAACTAATAAAAATGCCAAAAAACGTGTTTTAACCTCGAATTATTATTATATAAAATTTGCCTCGAAAATGATTCTTAAGAAAAGAAAATGGTTTCCATTTTTTAAATCTCAGCCCAAAATTAAATGTTTCCATTTTATAAGAACAGCGGTACAAATGTCAAAAAGGGACCATTTTTTAACCACTTGTACCAAAGTGGCCACCGTGACCATAAAAAGAATCCGATCTTCTATAAACAGCCTCGCTCTCTCAAGTTTTCTAAGGCTGCGATTATAGTGAACGCGATTCAGACAGGCAGGCAGGCAGACAGGCTGAAATCTGTGTGAAAAAACGAGATGCAGATAGCTATCTATCTCGCTTGTTCACATTGCCTGCCTGCCTGCCTGTCTGACTCGGCGTTCACTATAACCGCAACCTAAGACAGTTTTCAAATAACATATCGTCACCTTAATATAGAAACGACGTAACTTATAATTTTTCAAAATCGTTTTTTTTGCATTTTCTGTTAGAATACCCTCCATAAAACCAAAAAAACTTATAAATGGTCTTGAACACTGAATTTATTGACGATTTTCATTTCAATCTGCATTACATAGTTTTTAATTATATAACATTTTCAGAAGTTATTAAGATTTTTTAATTTGATGCAAAATTATGAGTCATGTTCTTTCTATATTAAGGTGACGATATGTTATTTTAAAGCTGTCTTAGCTATATTTAGATACCACCTCATAACCTTTTCAAGGAACTTAACGAGGATATGCAAATAAATGAACAGCCTCGCTCAAACAAGTAATAAAGTAGATGCTTGGAAGTCAACTGGTGCTTCGCTTATGCCTTTTTGAAGCACGACAGCAATGTAAAAAATATGTTAAAACAAAATTAGTTTTTAAAAAACTATATAATTTTTTTTTCTATCACATTCGATCCGGCTTAATATAGTGTATCGATCTTTTTTTACAATAAAAAATTTATCATAAATTTCTATTTCAAGAAAACTATAACCCATTTCATGTTTGGAAAATGTCTTGAATTCTCGGTGCTACGTTCTTAAATCTCATCTAATCCTTTATTTATAACAGTTTACAGTGATTGCGTCAGTTATGATGACTCATCTTCCAAATCAAAAGATTATATCTTCTTTAGTTATCAAATATAATAATTAAAGTACAGAGATGTATGGAAGTTCTTACACCCCGTTGATCCTTCTTTACTACATTTCTAATATCTTTCATAAATGAAGAAGTTATGTTCAGCAGTTTGTATATATGTTTTAAATCTTAAGATTATTTCTTTCTTAACAGTATATTTGGTAATATATTACATTTTAAGTTTAAGCTTAATACTGGTAAGTTTTGAAGTAATAGACGTTGGCATTACTTTTGTTGTAAATTCTTATTCCATTCATATATTATTCATGTACTCACATATTATTAGTTTGTAATTAAAAATAGAATTTTTTATGACCTAATGTTAAGATCTCTGGTAATAAAACATTGTATCGAATTGAAATAAAAAAATCGCTTAGGTTATAAAAAAACTAAATGTGCTTGAAGGTAATATATTTAATAGAATTCGCTTAGTATGTGTACAACTAAAACAAAAAAGACAATTGACACGAAGCATACATTATCTAAAAAAAAGTTTTTGCATAGTTAATTAAGATTAATAATAATAATATACAGCCTAAAGATAGAAAGATAGATTAGTCAGACAGCCAGTTGAAATGTCAGTAAATAAAGGTCATAACGTAAAACTAAATTTGAAAATATATCATGTTGGGTCACTAATTCCAAAAACTTAAAAAAAAATGCTTAAGCATTAGTGCAGAAAAGGTAAGAGCTTTAGAAAATATGAGTAGCAAGGTATGAATGTCGAAGCTATGGATAATTTGATAATTAATTGGATTATTTGATTATCTAATTATTGTATTTATTAATAATTGTAATTGTTATAGTAGAACATGTATAACATGCAAAGTCATTCCAGATGTTTGTCATCAGAAATAAAACTAACGAACATGAAAAAATATTAAAAATGAAATCAGAGAAGTATAATGGTAGAAATCAAACAAACAATGTCAAGGAATAATGAACAAGCAACCCATAATATTGATTGCTTGCAATATAGTTTTAAGGATTATTAATATTATCAACTATAATTACACTGTTCAACATAAAACAAAAAAATGACAAGGTTCCGATAACGGATTCTGGTAGAAAGAACCAACAAAAAAATATGCGTGTTTTGAATGTTTATGTCTGATTCATATTTTAGGGTGGTTTCAATTTTCCCAATTTTTGCAAATTCTTATGTTGAAACGATATAGGAATCCATGTGATCATTGCAATTTAGCTAAATAATGTTTTTAAAAGAGATAAATGTAAAAAATGACAGGAAACATTTTTTGTAGAACATTTTAACACTCCAACTTATCAGTATGTGACAAATGAACAAAAAAAAACTCATTAAATAGGGCTATACAGGGTTTAAATGTCGCACAAAAATAATTGTCATAAAATTCAGAATAAAATTTATTCAAAACTTTCTCAAATAAGCACTAATTCTGAATAAGTTCAAAATTAACCCTTATACAGATTGTACGTTTTTACTTATTTCTGGCGTTCGAGTTGAATTTTGAGCTTTGGTGTATTGAGAGACTTATATTACAATTTAATGAAAAATTATTTTTGTGCGACATTTTAACCCTCCCTGTTTTATGAGTCGTTTTTGTTACTTTTTTACAAATGGACAAAAAAGCCCATACACGGAAGAGTAAGAGGGCTAAAGTGTTCCACAATTTAACGATAACATGGTTAAAAAACAATGTTGAAATTTGGCGAGGATTTATATATTTATATATTTTTGTCAGAACACTCCCCTCTAAAAATAAAATCCCAGGTACGGCCCTGTTGCAAGTGTCCTCTAGAAATTTTATTGACAACATGTGGAACACGCAAACGTATTTTAGATATTTATCAAGAAACATTTTATTAACTAACACGAATACCTAAAAATGTCAATTAATTTAAAAATACTCCACTCCCGCATAGCTCTTCTCACCCCACTGCTTCCCCTTCTGCCACTACTCTATAACTAACAGCTCAAATAAGCTGACGGCATCACTGCGCCATCACTGAAGAATAATAATAATTAAAATAAGAGACAATCAATAGCCACAGAATCAATCTTATCTACGTTTTGGTTGCTGTTGCTGTGTTCAAGAGCAAAAATCATAACTGAAGGTTTCGCTCATTTGTTTCCTTAAGAAGCATTCAAATTGTTTTTGTTTATTAAATAATAATAAATAAAAAAAAACACAAAACATCAACAAATGATAGACAAATTAAAAGTGTCTGTAGGAACAAAAAAGTCATAAGCATCGTTTAATACAGCGTTGTAAATTTGCCTCTATGTTAAAGACAACAAAAACGCTGCATCAAATGATGCTTGATTTTTATAATAAATATTTTTTTCCTGTGATTTCTTAATAATATAAAATCAAAATGATGCAACAAACCAAAAATTGAACAGTAATTAGTACCAGAAGAAGTGATTAATAATGATAAAGCAAGTTGTTGGCAAATCGGCCTTCTAGACATACAAGGTTTTTATAACACCCTACGTTTAGTCGTATATTTGATTCTTGACATACCTTGTATTCTTTTTTTTTTTTTTAAATAATAAGAGTTCAGACGTTTACTTTTGAACTTTACTTTTTGATGGACGCTTATGGTTTGCCATAAACTAGGTTCACTTCCCAGCCAGTGATTTTTATCTCTGTTAAACAGAATTACGTCTAAAAAACTAAAAATAAAATAGAGCTAAATTATTATTATTTATAAATCAGATTTAAAAACAAGATGTTTTACGCTTCACATGCTTAAACCTTCTTCACGAGTTTTCTGCTCACGATTACAGAAACCTGCTGACCGTGATGATGATGATGATGTTAGTTCGTCGTTAATGCGTGTTTATTTTAGCTTGAATTGCTACTTGATAATTAGTCGTCTATTCGCATTGTTTAATTTTAACATAAAAAACAAGCAAACTTAAGATTTTTCAAATTAACAAAAAAATTTAAACAATTATAAATATCGATGAGTTATGAGTTGGCAGTATTATAATTTATGACGATACCCTAGTTCGATGCGTTCAAAAATTTTTAAGCTACCACCAGCAGCAGGTTGCCAGTTTGACTTTTCAACTACAATTGATAAATTTTCCACTAGTTGTTGTTTTCAAAACTAAAAATTTAACAAATTTTGACAAAATGCAGCGGCGAATGAAATTTACAGATTTTGGAACCATATCTTGTAACGAACCCACAGTGCAACGATGTTTTGCCAATTTTCGAGAAGCCAATTTTGGCCTGATCAGCAAGGTAGCAGTGTTCATAACGACGAACTGCGAGCAGAAATTTAACGGAATGCATCGACAACTCTACAATGCCTTGCTGACACCTCTAATGTATCAAATCCAACCTTTTGTATTACTTGATAACCAATGTATCAAGCAATTTGAAAAGTAAAAAACTCAATCGATGAATTTTCAGGTAGACTCTTCATTGTTGATGCGAAATAAGGTGGAACCGTTTTTGAAGAGAATTGTGATTAAAATGGATCCTATATTATAATAGGAAAGCTTCAGAACAATGGTTGGATCGCGGAGAAGCTCTTAGCCATCATGCAAAAGAGGAACTGTACCGCTAAGACGGTCATTATGACTGTTTGGTGAACTTTTGAAGCCAGATGAAAGGCTTCTGAAGGTGAAATTTTACAACCAAAACGCTAAATGCGTTCTTTGAAGAAATTTTGGAGGAAAAATACGATTTTTTTTTTAAAAAATGAATTTTTGATTTACGAAAGTGAGTTTAATACTCATTTTATTAAAATTTTGTAATGTATGTGTATTAAGATAACTAAACAAAGAGTAGGCTTAAAAAAGCGTATAATTTTTTTTTTAAATATTTATAATTTAATTTAAAATACATGTTTTTTTTTAAATTTAAGAAAAGAATCAAGTTTAGGTGAGGATCAGAGAACAACTTGAGTGCATTCAAATATCGTTTTGAATGTCTCGTCAAAATACGAGCTACGAATGTGCCTACTGCATTAAAACTAATGCACAAGCACATGTACCAATCGCTGTTCGAATGCCGTAGAGTACGAGTGATGACGAATACGAATGCCTGCGGAACATGAATGTCCGACGAAGCCAGACATTCGCAACATTCGCCATAAACAACGAATATTCATGCTTTTATGTTTATTCGCAGCAAGGAAAAAAATGCTAACTACAGTCTGTAGCAGCGGTCACCAGCGCCAAACTCTTTCCAGTAGAGCTTCAGCTCAAACACGTGTTTCAAACTACGAGAACGAGATAGGCCAAAAATAAATAAAATAATTATATGAAAAAAAAAGAAAAACCGGGATATGTCGAAAGCGGAGCGAGATAGGCCAAAAATAACCACTTTTTACATATTTCTAAGAGGGATGGTATTATCGAGACGCGTAGATATAGGGGTCACACTATACCAAAATATTGCACCAAAATATATGAAAAAATATAAAAACGGGATATCTCGTAAACGGAGCGAGATAGGCCAAAAATAACCACTTTTTACGGGATTATAAGCGGTATGCTATTATGAAGACGCATAGAAAGAGGGCGCCAAACTATATTAAATGTTAAATTTTAAAAATGGGATAAGCCAAAAATAACCACTTTTCATCTAGAGTTAAAAAACTATGAAAAGCAGCAGCAAACACTCTAGCTTCCAGCGAATCATTCGAATGTAAGCATTGTCTGGATGCTGCCTTTGTATCGATTCGCAGTCGTCACACACAGTGCTAAGCAGCAATCGTTGTTTACGAACTCGAGTGATATGCATGCCTTTTTTTTTGTGCGATTGTGGCTGACGACGATTGTTATTCGAGTGGCAAAAAATGACGAATGGTCTTATGTAGTTCTCAGGTGAGGATATTATTTCGACCATTAAAATGACGAAAATTGCTAAAACAAGCTAGCTGGATAAAAGTGGTTTTACCAAATACTAAAAAGAGATATGCAATTTAATCACAAAATAACCCATGAAAGCAAAACAAAAGGAATTAGCTTAAAAAGACCCGTACTTATGAGCAATTAAACACAGAAGGCTCATTCCATACAAATGAGTGTGACGTTTTGACTACTTTATCGTGCTGAAAATGGTATTAAACGCTTAAAATTTTAGCAATTTATTATAGGGTATTTTAGAAGATGCCCCAAGATTTCAAAATGCTAAAACATAATGCAATTATTTATACTAGTTTAATAGTTACATTCGCTTAAACACCTGGGACGGGTGTGACGAGCACAAGTTTAAAAACTAAAAAATCTGAGTTTAACATGAGTTGAAACTCAGTTCATCTGCCACAATGAGACCATTTTTATACCCTAAACCTGAAAGGTCAGGGTATATTAACTTTGTGCAAACGTTTGTAACGCATAGAACGAAGCGAGTCCGGTATAGAAAAGTATATATATTCTTGATCAGCGTCACCACGTGAGTCGAGCTATCCATGTCCGTCCGTCCGTCCGTCCGTCCGTCCGTCTGTCCGTCTGTGTGTTGTCCGTATACACAGGATAAGAAGAAGGAGTTGAGATAATTGAATGAAACTTGGTACACATGGTCACATGAACCCAAGGATCTGCACTATTGAAAATTTTTGGAATCCGCCCACGGACACGCCTACCTCCCGTACAACGCGAAAATTGAAAACTGCATAACTCAGCTTATAATTAGCCTACAACAATAAAATTTGGTATGTATGTGTTTTATATTAACACAAAGATGTCTTTGCAAAATGGACGTCATTCGCTTACGGACACGCCTACCTCCCGTACAACGCGAAAATTGAAAACTGCATAACTCAGCTCATAATTAGCCTACAACAATAAAATTTGATATGAATGTGTTTTATATCAACACAAAGATGTCTTTGAAAAATGGATCCGATTACGGACACGCCCACCTCCCATACAACCCAAAAATTGAAAACGCAATAAATAAGCCTCTGTTTAACCTACAGAGCTAAAATTTGGCACGTATGCTTTTTATGACAAGACAAAGATGGTTTTGAAAAATGGACGTCATCCGCCTACAGACACGCCTTTTTCCCATACAACCCAAAAAGTTTTAAACTCAATAAATAAGGTTATGTTTGTCATAGAGAAATTCAATTTGGCATGCATGTATTTTATACCAAAACTAAGGTGTGTTCAAAAATTGGAAGTAATCCGTCCATGAACACGCCCACTTCCCATAGCGAAAGCACAATAAAGGCATTAACTGTGAGCTACAGGAATAAAACTTGGTATGTGTAAATTTTTCATCAAAATTTAAATGCATATAAAATATAGGCTTCATCCGCCCTTGGAGACGCTCATTTACAATAAAATTTTTTTGTTTTTGAAAAGTGGGTTTAGGGTATTCATAGTCGGCCTAGACCGACTTTAGACTTTCTTTACTTGTTTGACTTGCATATATTCAAATTTAATATATTTTCTGTTGAATACCAGTGAAAAAATGGCGATAACCATTCTTTTTTAAACTTTTAAATGGGACGTGTGTGACATAAGATTGTCCCGGGTGTGACGAGTGCGAATGATTTGGGAATTATATATAAGAACTTAATGGGTATAATAACTTTCACATATTTTTGACACTTAAATCAAAAAAATATGTTTTTAATTAATGTATTTTTTTGCAAAAAAATTCTCGCATGAATTTTCGATCAAATTAATACCAATACAATTGATTTCGCTATACATAAATTTACAAAACTTGTTTTAATCAAAGAATTTATTCATATACTTGCAAAAATTTCATTATTAGAAAAAAATTTTGAAAACCGTTCCGGGTGTGACCAACTTCTTGTAACGAAAATGAAGAATAAAAATAATTTATTGAATGAAAAAAGTTAACAAATTTATGTAAAACATCAACATCCTTACTTTAGGAAAGTTTCATTTTAATCATGAGCCTATGTTAGGGGAAGAGTGGCATGAAAGAGCCAGTTTTAAAAAAGTTACAAAATATATAATAATAATTAATAAAATTATAATTCTTGTATCAAAAGTATTTTCTCATTCATTTATGAACGTAATACCATGAAATATTTTCCAAAATCAACAATATTCTTGGACCTGTAGCCATTTATAAAAAACATGAAATTCGGCTCTTTCATAACACATGGGCATTGAAAGAGCCAACCAAAGTTTTGAAAGAGCCATCTTCTTATTACAAGACTTAACACGAAAAATAACGAATATTTTATTAAAAATATTAATTGTTATAATAAAAAGTATTGTTTTTACAAAAACAAATTAAATAAATAAAAAAATTAAAAACTAAAAACAAAAAATAGTTAAAAAACTTAAAAAATATTTTTAGCAAAAAAATTAAATCGCTTTGAAGAAAATCTATAATAATAAGACCTATTCCAAAAACAAAATAAGAGATTTAAAACAATTGAAAACATTTTTGACATAAATAATTTAAACTTCCTTTACGCTTCTTCATACCACCGCAACCCAGCTCTTTCAAAACATATTGTCCAAAGAAACATAACCTCAAAAATTAGTATGAAATCAAGATTTTTCCGGCAAAATAAATATGTTATTGGTAGGCCTAATATATCCATAAAATTATAGTATAATAATATATTAATACTGTTAGTTTTAAAGGTGAAGACGTCACAAAACAAATAAAATGTTCTGAAAAACTTACTTAATGATGAAAAAATCCAAAATACGATACACCATCGTCATTTATTATCAGTGAACTGTCAAATGTTCGAGGGTGCCATATGGCGAGTATTGCTTCTTAAAAATTATAATTTAAGAAGCATTCGTGTGAAAACTACCTCGTAAATCAAGATGGCTCTTTCAAAACTTGGCTCTTTCATGCCACTCTTCCCCTACTTCTAAGAAAAACTATAGCATTCTTCTGGGATGGGTGTGACACTGAAAAAACACTCAAAACAAACAGTTTAAATATTTTTGTTTGTTAACGCAGTAACCAATCCTTGTTATAAACTGTTCTTGGATAACATTGTTATCTTTTTAAACATTGCAAACCTAATTTTTTTGAATTTGAATCAAGAGATGGCTGTTTTCAACGTTTTAAATCTAAACAAAATATTTTAAGTTTTTCTCAACTCGGAGTTTGTTTAGTTAAATTGTCAAAAAAACATAAAAAAGCATTAAAACTAAAAATAATTTTGCAACAAGAGTAACTTAAGACTCCATTTTAATGCGAGAACCAAAAATTATTTCAATTGAAAGCATTTTAGGATTCATGTTTCCGTTCCTCATTAGTTCCTCATTTGACATGTGTTTAGTAAAGTGACAATTTTTTTAACAAAACGTATATTTAAAAAAAAAAGAAAATTAAATACACAGTTGAAGGTCAGAACTTTTTAATTTTGGTTAACATTTAAAGCAAGTATGTCTCGTTTTTGTATTTGGCTGTTTTTTAAGCGAGTAAATTTACATGATAAAAACAATGTTTTTGATATTTTATGAAGTGCAACTTTCGTGTACCTCTTTTATTCGGGCTAAATTTTATTTCTAGAACCATTACGCTGTTCAACACAGTTCAATTATATATTTTTTTTGTTAGAGTACACGTACCTTCTGCCAAAAGTTTAGTTTTTTGAAGAACGTCTTAACCAGGAAGAAATAGAAAATATTTTTCAATAAAAAAAATACGGTCTTTTTGATATCTCAGATGAATTTGTAAGAGAAATTAAAATCAGCAGCAAATTCAAACAAGTTACAGAATTGTGGTATGCTTGTGGAAGGTCTATGGATCAGTCTGTTAAGCAAAAATACTGAAATCCTCAATATTGATGAAAATGATGAACTTCTTGTTACCTTTACACTGCGTTTGCCCTCGAACCCCTTCCATCCCCCCCCCCCTCCTTGGTTACGACCCTATTCTAAAATATCACTTTTAGTTTTTTCTATTTATAGCACTTGTAGATTCTATACCCGATACTTCGAAATAACGAAGTAATGTCGATATCGTATTCATACTTAACGTTGACAAAAACAAACCATGTCATAAACAAACATGGTCTTATACAAAAATACACCAATTTTTTACTGATTTAACGCTTTATTAACATTTCAAGTAGCCAGCTCTTTACTATCAATGAAGTATCTAAATGAATTGAGTTTGCAAAAAAAAAGAAATCGGTCATTAAGTTTTTTTTTTTTTTCTTAATACTCGTGAATTAATATAGAAATAATGTTATCACTAATCTAGATAACAACAAAAACTACAAAAACAACAATAACAGTACAACAAGCACAAATTACAACCCTGCCATGCCATGTTTATTACAATTTTTTTTTTCTCGGATTTGCGTGAGTTTCATTCATTATTTGCTATTCAGCTGACTTCACACAAATGTCCTGCACTATATCCTTGCAGTATAATGAAATGGTTTGCAAATATTTGTGCATTTGTATGTTTTTACTTTGGTGCCACTGTACGCTATGTATGAATGTTGTTGGCACACACATTCTTTAGACTTTATAATATATGTACGTTAGTGAGTAGTTTGTACATATGTTTGCAAAAATCTAAACATCGCACTGTATCGAGCTGTTTCCAAGGATACTTATACTTATACTTAAAACGAACAAAAAAACAAAAAAAAAAAAAAATGTGAAAAGATGACTCAAAAATATTAAGTAGATCATAAGTGGAAGTATATATCTTAATTTTGTTAAAATTCAAAGAAAAATATTTAATTTTCTTAGCGCTTGTTTTTATTCTGTTTTATTTAAGTTCTGTTAAACAAAAATAAAACCTCGGCTTTGTTGATGTCCTCTGCACTCATTAAAATTTGAAGCATTATTTAACTGTATAAATTTCTAGATACTTAGTTATATATTTGTATAGTATCAAATTTTTACACACACTGTTTAACACTTAAGCACAAATAATGAAAAGTGCTTTTGATTTATTTTTTGCTTTTCAAGTTATTGATTGCGAACACGATAAAATGAGCAGCGATGCGACACTGAATTGTTGACGGAATATTTTTAAATGAGGCGACAAACATTTCTTCACTAGCCAGTAACTGAATCCTTCCATATTTGCAAGGATATTTGAGAATATGAGCACAAATATGAATGAGCAGTAATTCTTTTTCTACTCTCTGCATTGCAGGCTTTGTGGGTCGCGCTCTCAACCACCCTCAAAAACAATGTTGCCAATGGAATGTTTTTTCCAACAAAAGTTAATAGGGGAAATAAAACAGAACGTTTGGAAAGGATTTTAAACTGGATTTTGTGGCATTAAATTTTATTTACGTTAAAAATTACGTTTTTAAATTATTTGTTGTCAACTTTTTTATGTGATTATTTTGCAAAAATACTTCGTTAGACATAAGTGACTATAGCATATTCCGATGTACAAATGTACTTTGGCTTTTTTAAAAAATTATTGAAATACGTATTTAACATAATTCTAAAAAAACAAATAAAAATACTTTTTAAAATTTTTTTTGACTTAAATATTTAAATTTAATATTAAATTATAAAAAACTACAGAGTATTTAAAGTTTTAGGGTAGAATTTTTATTAAAGAGTTTATAAATATAATACGAGTACATTAACCCTCAATCCAGTAAGCCGGCCTCAACCCCGCATTTAAAGCTCAAAAGCTCACGATCGAAATAAATTTGAAGCTCAATTCAAAACGAGAAATTGATTGTAATAGTTTCAAAAAGAAAATAAAAATTTTTCTCTTGAGCTGTTCTTATTTTCACCTAACTAAGTTTTGTAGGATTGCATAGTCGACCCGTGGCAAAGTTGTTTTTAATATATTTAGTTGGCAATAGTAACGCTATTTAATGAAATTTTTAAAATCGTGTTGGGTATGACAAGCTTCAAGTAACAAAAATGAGGAAAAGAATTGAATAATTTGCGAAAAAAGCTTTACCTTACTTCACTTTCCATGTTACTTCTAAGGAAAATTTTTGGTATTTCTTGGAACTGGTGTGATCGTTTTCTTTTATAACATTGCAAACCTAGTTTTGTTTAAGGTGTATCAAGAAATGGCTGGTTTAAGGTTGGTTTGAATAGTTCAAGGTGTATTCGAACATTTGGACGAGGACTTAAAGTGCTTATTTTAAGTTTGTGGAACAAATTCAACGAAGAGCGATATATTTTAATGGGAATGGAAAAATTTAATTTTTTCCCGATGACAACTCTTTTGGACATCGACGCAATGTTGGTTGCCTGAATATTCCGTTGAGGTAATACCATGGCAAGTATAAAAGGGAGGTACGCGGCCAGACGCAACCATTTCGTGTGTTTCTTTCACTAGGGCAGATCTCCAAGCCTATCCCTACACCATTGCTTTGGTCCCCATTAGAACTTCCCATTAGAAATTGTGGAATAATCTACATGCGTCTGTGTTTCATTAATTTACTGCATCCGTCATTACTCCATCTTTCTACCCTCCAATTAAGCTATCACCTTAGACTTGGGATTTTAGTTCACAAAAAATATTGCTCTTTTTAGTTCGATATGCTTACATGATATAATTACTCCAAGGTAGTATTGACGTTTCTGTTGGAAACGGACTTTTGTCAAAAAATATAACAAGAAAGAGAGCGCTCACAATCCGTCATAGCATACAATTAATTTTCACTGGTCACATTCAGCGTACCCAACAGTTGCCAACTGCTAAGTCAAAACTTGATGCACATAAATATGAAGTTGAGCATTAAAATGCATTTAAAAATAGAAAACTTTTAATTTGTCGGTAAAATTTCCATTCGTATTTGATACAAAGCTTGATATTTCATAAACTTGACAATTTTTCTGAAAATTCAATACCGATAACAGCGCTCCCCGTTGTGCTGCTGTCACAACAGTTGGCACAGCTGAATGTGGCCAACGAATATAACAACGAACAGCTGTTTTTGACAAGAGTTCGTTTACTTGTAGCTGAGAGAATCAACATTTGTCAACACTACCTGGTAAAATTATTTTATTATGATATGCTTATTGAACTAGTGCGATCAAACAGTTCGTTAAGTTTATTTAGTTCGTTGTGAGTTCGTTAGGTCTTTTATTTCGTTAGGTGTGTTAATCCGATAATATCTTTAACTATTGTTGATTAGTTCGCTAGGTCTGTTAGTGCGTTAGTTCACTTTTCAAAACAATTGAACTAGTTCGTTCGTGGTCTAACCAAGTCTATATGACCTCTTTTCGAAATCAACACAATTGTTGCGCATTTATAAGGGGCATTCCCTGAGCGCTGAAAAAAAATTTGTGTGGAATCTTATATATTAATACGTGAACATTAAAGTTTGTATTAATTAAAACTCAAATTAAATGAAACTTATATCATCAGAAAGGTTATATTGCCCAGATGTGCAGAATGTATATATAAATTATATCGCACACTTAATATTAAACAGTCACAACTGCACCCAACTCATTTATATTTACAAATATGTTATTTAGCTTTAAGAAGAATGAGAACCACCTTCTAAAACATACACAATTTTTAAAAACACTTCTTTCTTCACCGAAACCATTAAAACAGTCATTCAGAAAAGTTTGCGTAAGAAAAAAAAACTTGAATCGTAAAAAATTTGTGAATGCTTACATGATGTCAAGTACAACTTTATTGAAAATTTTTAACAAAAAAATGATTTCGCAAATAAACAATGGCCTTAGAAAGATAAACAAATTTTTCTCTTACACTTGAAAAATTTGAATTGCCGTATCATAAATCTTCGAACCAACCAAAAAAAAAATAATAATATTATCAATAACAGCACTTTTAACTTACTACTTATATCAGATGTGTTCCCCAATTGTTAATAATTCTAAACATTACGACAAACCTTTTCCATTTGATACAAAAAAATTATTAAACATTGTTTTGAATTTACTCTTGCTATTAATTGGCAGCAGAACACTTGAATTAGTTTCGCAGAGCACTTGTATTCCGCGCAGCACGTTAGAGAAGAATAACGACTCTCAAACAACAAAGTTTAACTTAACCGTTCTTATGGCAATTTGATGGTTTAAATAATAATATAATAAAATACAAAACCATATCAAACAGATAACCATAATAAAATACACTACAAATCACCTTAACCATAACAAAATGCAGCGTTTGCATTTTTCCATCAGCTGATGTCAGATGTGTCTGCACGCTCTGCTGATATTGTTCGGACTGTCACGTACAGCGCAAAGTGTACTTATTTGCTAGAAATTAAAGAAATTTCATTGAAAACAAGTGATATTGAATAACACTAAGTTAAAGAATTTGGGTTATTTACGAGTACTTATTAATTGGAGGAACGTTTTTGGACTATTCTATCGGGATTTGTTATCACGAAAATGATTTTTCCAAAGCAGCATTTTCGAGATATCAGCAAAATAACCATTTTTTGGATTATATTTTTCAGTTTTAGCAAAGATCGCTAGAACGCTGCATATGAATTCCAGCAAAACTTATACAAATTCTTCTTATGAATAATTATACCAAATAATAAAACGAAATTTGAAAAAAACAAGTAAAGAAAGTCTAAAGTCGATCTAGGCCGACTATGAAATACCCTAAACTCACTTTTCAAAAACAAAAAAATTTATATTGTAAATGGGCGTCTCCATGGGCGGATGATATATATTTTATATGCATTTAAATGTTGATGAAAAATTTACACATACCGAGTTTTATTCCTGTAACTCACAGTTAATGCCTTTATTGTACTTTCGCTATGGGAGGTTGGCGTTCTCATGGACGGATTACTACCAATTTTTGAACACACCTTAGTTTTGGTATAAAATACATACATACCAAATACAAACATAACCTTATTTATTGAGTTTTAAACTTTTTGGGTTGTATGGGAGGTAGGCGTGTCCGTAGGTCCAAATTTTAGCACTGTAGGTTAAACAGAGGCTTATTTATTGCGTTTTCAATTTTTGGGTTGTATGGGAGGTGGGCGTGTCCGTGAGCGGATGACGTCTATTTTTCGAAGACATCTTTGTGTTTGTATAAAAAACATACATATCAAATTTTATTGTTGTAGGCTAATTGAGCTGAGCTGAGTTATGCAGTTTTTAATTTACACGTTGTATGGGAGGTAGGCGTGTCCGTGGGCGGATGATGTCCATTTTTCAAAACCAACTTTGTTTTGTTATAAAAAATATATGTGTCAAATTTTAGCTCTGTAGGTTAAACAGAGGCTTATTTATTGCGTTTTCAATTTTTGAGTTGTATGGGAGGTGGGCGTGTCCGTGAGCGGATGACGTCCATTTTTCAAAAACGTCTTTGTGTTGATATAAAACACATACATACCAAATTTTATTGTTGTAGGCTAATGATGAGCTGAGTTATGCAGTTTTAAATTTTTGTGTTGTATGGGAGGAAGGCGTGTCCGTGGGCGGATTCCAAAAATATTCAATAGTGCAGATCCTTGGGTGCATGTGACCATGTGTACCAAGTTTCATCCAATTATCTCGACTCCTTCTTCCTATCCTGTGTTTACGGACAACACACAGACGGACGGACGGACGGACATAGATAGCTCGACTCACGTGGTGACGCTGATCAAGAATATATATACTTTTCTATACCGGACTCGCTTCGTTCTATGCGTTACAAACGTTTGCACAAAGTTAATATACCCTGACCTTTCAGGTTTAGGGTATAAAAAGGCTACACAACTACCCAACTAACACCCCAACTAACACATGAACTTCGATAAGGCTATGAAAGTTGGATATTCGACAGCTGCAGCTTGGTTTGCTCTTCTATAAAGCTTGCAACTAGAAGTTTACTTGTTAACGAAGATAAAGCTAATATAATAGCTGTTATGAAGTATTTCAGAAGTTAATATCAGCAGTTTTATAAAGGCTTATTTCAAAGTTTCCAATAAGCTTAAAAATGTTTACGGAAGCATAGGAAGTTTTAATTTCGAAAGAGCTTCCGTTAATAGAACAACCGAAATTGCTGCCTCTTAGTCTGCAAAAGATTTCTATAAATCTTTAAAAGAAGAATTATCAAAATTGCCGTCAGTTTTGTTTGAGTAGCTCTTTAAAGCTTTCGAAATTATGTGAATCGAAGTTGGAATCTCTCAGCCTGAGAAAACAACTTCAAAATTAAACTTCAAATAAATTAAAAACATTAAAAGAAAAAACATTTTTGGAAAAATGAGCAATGTTTGGATTAGATCACAAGCGTTATGCGATTGGGAAAATAAAAATGCAAACGGCCAATCTATTTATTATTGAATCGGGACTACAACAAACTAACTTTTGGTCTCTGCAACCAATACAATGTTCGGCAACAGTTACAAAATTATTAACGGAATTATAATTATTTTTCTAAATTGAATTTAAGTATTTCTGATACTGACAGTAATGAAATGCCAACTTCGCAATTACTAAAAACCTTAAAATTTTGTAATGATAAATATCAAATTATTTATTAAACTGTCGATTGGCAACGCAAAAAAGAGCGAAAACGTTAGGGTTGTTTTGAAAATCGTAAAACCTATCATAAATTGATTTTTTACGTGAGGCGGCAGCCTCGTTTATACTGAATAGAAACTTATAATAAAAACTTTTTAACAAAAAAAAAAACCTACTTCAAAATCACTAGAAAGTAAAAAATAATTTTAAATTACTTTTACTATTTATTTCTTTTTCAAATTTGTATTTTTATAATAAATATATTTATTTTTTTATGATAATTAAAGCTTCTAGTCAGCGCTAATCATTGACGTAAACTCATGATTTTTTTCGCCATCCCTACTCTATTTAAGACTTTTTTATTTGTAAATATCCTGTTTGGGTGACGCTGTATTAATTTTTAATCTTAATTTTTCTTAAATCTTAATTAAAATGCTATGTGTGTGTTGCAGCTGCACAAAAAATCTGATTATATTAGCGCCGACTTCGAAGCTCTTATTATCATAAAAAAATAAATATATTTATTATAAAAATACAAATTTGACCAAGAAATAAATAGTAAAAGTAATTTAAAATTATTTTTTACTTTCTAGTGATTTTGAAGTAGGTTTTTTTTTTTGTTAAAAAGTTTTTATTTCTTTCTTTTTAGAGAAAATGATATATATTAAAAAAGTGTATAAATTAATTAAACACCAATTATTTATGCTCATAATATGGAAAATGCTTTTCTGTCGTTTCTTATTCTGGTTTTTGTCAGTATGTTTATCACTACCTACTCTTGTATTTTTATCATTACCCTAATGTCAATATTGACTGAAATATAGTGTGTTTATAATATTAAAACGCCTCTTTGTCGAGAATATCACACTCTTTGTCATAGTGTTTTCAATAGTTCTACCCATTCTAACAATGAATTTTACCACCCTTAAGTCAATATGATACAGTTTTTTACACACTGCCACACCCCTTAGTCGAATAACGCCCAATTCTTCGGTAGTAATTTGTAATAATTGTGCCTACGTCTGTACTTTTTCAGTTAGTAGTGTCAGTATTCGATTTAGTGTTTTCTAATATTGCCACACCCCTTTGTCGAATGACGCCCTCTTTATTCACAATAACTTGTTATAAGTGTGCCTACCTCTATACTAAATATCAGTACTCTAGTGTCAATATTATTCGCGATACAGTGTATTTTATATATTGTCACACCCCTTTATCAAACAAGGTCCACTGTATTGAAATTAATTGTTTTATAACTGTGCCTACCCTTGTAGTTAACTTTAGTACTCTAGTGTCAATATTATTCGAGATACAGAGTTTTTCTAATATTGCCACACCTCTTTGTCGACTAACGCCCACTTAATTGACTGTTATTTTTTACCTACCCTTGCATTTTTTTCTGTGAATTTTATTAACTCTAGTACTCTAGTGCCAATATTTACTGAAATACAGTGTTTTTCTTACAGTGACACGCCCCTTTATCGAATACCGCCCACATTACTGACAGTAATTTGTTATATTTGTACCTACCTTTGTACTAAATTTTAGTATCGTAGTGTCAATAGTAATCGAGATACAGTGTTTTTTTTAATATTGCCACTCCCCTTCTCGATTAACGCCCATTTTTTTTTTACAAAAATTTGTAGCAATTTTTTCTACCTTTGTAATAAATTTCTGTACCCTAGTATCAATATTATTCGAGACACAGTAATTCTCTTATATTGCCACACCCCTTTGTCGAATTACGCCCACTTTTGTTATAGTAATTTCCAATAATTGTACCTACCTCTGTACTTAATTTCAGTACTCTAGTGTCAATTTTCTTCGAGATACAGAGTTTTTACAATATTGCCACACCCTTTTTTAGAATTAGCCCACTTAAATGATCGTCATTTTTAATATTTGTGCTTGCCCTTGTAATTTTACTGTAAATTTTATTAACGTAGTGTCAATATTTACTGTGATACAGTGTTTATCTTATAGAGACACGCCCCTTTTCCGAATACCGCCCCCTTTCATAAACGGGCACCTCCGCGTTGATAATCTCTATATGTTGACAAAAAATTACGGCAATCGGGCAAGTACTTTAGGAGTAATCGATGTACATACATTCACAAAAAAAAAAAAAAAAAAAAAAAAAACAACAGAGAAACCAACCAACTTGAGAACCTCCTCCTTTTTGAAGTCGGTTAAAAAGAGGTTTCTATTTCAGTTAGAGCTTGAATGAAAGCTGCACTATATTTCGTTTGTACTGAAACTGAAGTTACTATTTCCAATAAATTTCGATAAGGTATGTGATCGAAACTTAAGCCTCTCGCATGTATTATATAGAAGCTCTAATTTCAGTAAGAGCAAATAATTTATTTATTTGAAAATTTGACAGTTGCATTTCGAAGCTTATATTTCCAATAAGTTTTGATAAGGTTTGTAGTGGAAACTGAAGCCTTTCGTATACACAGAAGACTCCATAAGCATGAAGTCATTCAGTTTTAGCTCTTCGCATATAAAATAGAAATAAGTCAATAGATAACCCTACGACCTAGCATGCGGTAGGTTGCGGGTTCGAATCCCATGAGTGCATAAGAACAATTTTGTGAAATTTTTAATAAATGAAATACAATTAAATTAAAACATTTAGCTTTAAAATTCAAATTAAGACAGGTAAAAATTTATACAAAAATTTAAATATCATAAAAAAAAAATCAGAAACAAATTTCTTACTAATTATTTTTTGTTAATTTTGAAGTTTCGGTAAAACTTGTATAAGCAAGCACGCACTTATCTTACGGAAGTTGTTTGCGAAATTTAATAAAAGTCCAAGAAGCTTCTATTAAAAAATAAAAAGTTCGCCTTTTTGCCGTTATAGAAGTCTTTAAGCGTGCAATCTTTATAGAAGTGTTTGTGCTAGTTGGGAACAAAAGTACTACAAAAAAAAAAATAATTGTTAATTACTTTTTCTATTAATTTGTTGATCAAATCTGAGAATATATTTTTATATAGTAGAATTATATTGATTTATTATTATCTACTTTAATATTTTAGAATTTGTCTTATCATAATTATATTTAGTTTTTGTTTTTCTCCATCTCTCTCTCTCTCTCTCTCAGCACTTACTCGCTTGACATAAATTTGTATCATGAGAGTTAGCAACGAGCTAACGTTGAGATACTCAGTAATTTTATACTTTAAGCCAAAAAGTATGCAACAAAAATTTGCAACGTGCTGCTTGAACGGAATACTTCACCCAAGAATAAATAAATGAAAAAACCTCAACATCTTTTACAACTTCGATGAACTCAAGTTCTTTTTATTAAAAATCTGTTCATACATAATTTAAAAATTGTTAAATTTCTTTTAAAATTTAATTAGATAAACTTGACAATTGTTACGAAAATGCACATTCTTCAAGAATAATAAAATGGTCGTAAGGCGTTAAATGCAAATTTAAAACTTATAATATATACACACATATCATATATATATATATATATTTATTCATTAACTACTAGTATTTTTTTCTTTTTAATTAAAATAATTGTGGCAATTTTATAGAGTCGTTTGTAAAATAGTCAAATTTTGTTTGTGTTTGTTTTTTTTTTTAAATAGTTAAGTTAAAGTTTTTGTTTAAAAAGGAAAATAAATAATAATTTTGGCTCAAATTTAATGTTTGAAAATTGTTACATTGTTGAAAATTGTCAACATCACTAAGGCAAAGACAGCAGAATTGTCAGTTCAGAGTTATTTGCTATTTATGCTATGCTATTCTCATGCTTCTAACTGTACTTTTAGCTACTTTGCTAGCAAGGCGTCAATTTTTGTTTTTTTTTTTTTTTTTTGTTTTAAATACTTGATTAAATGATAAATAAACTTAAGATCTATAGTTAAGAAATAATTTAAATAGTTTTATTTAGCGCCGGCTTAGGTGCAGTAGTTTTAATTTTTTACTTAAGAGAAACTCATCGCTTTAGTATCACGTGACTGTGTTAAAAGGACACCAGTGCGAAAATGTTTTTTCTTTATTTCTTTTCTTTTTTTTTTTTTTTGTTTTTTTCTGTTTGTTCAAATGAGTCTTGAGAGAGTTCGCTCGTTTTATTAATGACATCTCTTTCTAGATGGCATTCCTTAAGTTTTGTGATATATTTTTTTTATTTTTCATTGTATTGTTCAGCGTAACAGGTCGCCTATTTCTTCCACAATGGCATGGGACGATGTCTGGCAAAGAAGGCGGACAATGTTGAGGCAACTGGAGGAGCAGAACATCCTGTAAGTAAAGAAAAATTCAATTAATTTTAAGCATTGTTAAAGTTGCGCAATAGTCAGACTTACTGCAAACGGAACATGTTTGCTCATCGGTGCCATCACCGCAGCCATCGCGACCAGAGCAGACAATTGCAGTGGAACGACAACGTCCATTACTGCACCTGTGTGGACAATATGCACCCGGCACCTCATTGCGACTCATGAGACCACCAGCATTTAGCAGTTGCATAAAGAAGTTTGGCACCGAACGAGAACCGCACATGTGTGGTGGCTCATCACTGCCATCCCTGCAGGAAATTATTGCATTACAGTATTCATATTCAGGCAGACATTCGCCGCTGTTGCAGCGGAATGTGTGTGGCGGACATTGATTATTCTTGAGAGCGCTGCAGCCAAGTTCATCTTCGCCATGTGGACATTGCTTACGTCCGTCACAGAGTGCTGCACGACTTACACAACGCCCGCTACGATGGCAATGGAAGGACTCGGCGGGACAAGTTTGATTTAGACGAGCATTGGTTGTGCATTCTTCATCGGAGGCATCGTTGCAGTCGGCACGGCCATCGCAGACAAAGAACCATGATATACAAACTCCACTGGCGCGACACTGAAAGCAAATGAATGAGCGTATGATTAATGAAAACCGTGTTCATCTTCTTTGGCAAAATCTTTTGTATTACACATTTGCGAATCCCAAAAGCCTGGACCAAATATCTGACGCATTGTATTATAATATTTTTTTTTATATGTAAAACAGGTAACGTCTATATAATTACTCATATAACACTGGTAATCAAAATGTTTCTATCTTTATTTACAGTGATTTTTCCTAAACCAATTGCTTGCTAAAGCACAAATACCCTAGATGCCCGAGCAGGATTTGAATAAGAGTTATGGGTCCTCGAAGACTCTTAGAATTCCTAGATACCTAGAATATGATTCTTGTATGAGAACCAAATTTAGACGAATTAATACTGATAATTTTTACAATACATTTCAACTTTGACTCGGATTTAAAGGGGAAGTCTGTATTTTTAAAAATTTCAAATATATAAAATGTTAAAAATATACTGTTAAAAGCAAAATCAAAATACTGAATATATATACGTAGTTATGAATTCTATTGTTCCGTAATTCTGGAAAGGATTATTATATATATGTAAATGTATGTATATATCTTTATAGTGTATAATAGCAGGTATTCGAAGGGAACGTTGTTCAAGCAGCTTAGCTGTTGAATCAGTTCCGAAGCACCTCAATTCCGAGCTGACAATTGTCGAAATTTTCGCTTACATTTCTGCTGGAATGTCTTATGAAGGCTACACCTTCATTATGAAGCTTATGAACGAGGTGGGCATAATTATTGGCACCTATTGAAAAGTTTTCGCCGCAAACATAGATGAGGCACGAGTCGAAATAGTCTCTCCGAGACAAAAACAGCTCGTATAGCTCGAAAACAACAGCAGCTCCAAGATAATAAGCTTTTCGCGGAGACCGAAGGGCTGTTGTGTAAGCCCGGAAACGCAGATTGGCCCACAAGGCACTTAAACTTATAGTTATAACGTATCGAAACTTTAGTTTAAATATATCGTTTGGACCTAATATTAAACAGCCGATATAAATTTTCATTCTTAAATTTTTTTATTATTTTACAGGTTTATCCTTACCGCAGACATATCAGTAATCGAAAAAAACCTTTTTGTCTTAAAAATATTGACAGCTGCTGCACTTTTATATGCCTTGCAGCAGTCGCCCGAGGGGGATTTTTTTTTGTAAAAAAAAAAATTAAAATATTTCTGTATATTTCTATATATATATAGGAAAATAAAAAAAATATCCTATCATGTTATCAACTTGAAAAAAAATCATTAAACATGACTAATTTCATTCTTTCTAAATATATCTCCAGGCTTAAAAATGGTATTTTTAACAATTTTTTCTTGGTTGATTTGATAAAGAGTACTCAATAATAATGTAGATGTTATACAAAGTTTTGTTATTGACTTAGCATGTTATTGACAAAGCATGATTTATGGATAGATCAGATAGTCTGCCTCAATCATATTCCGCGAACTTCTCAGCGCAAATTCTTGACATAAAGAGATGTATAAGATTGAAAAGTTCAAATGAATTTTTTCAAAATGTAAACCAGCTCTTTAAACATTGAAATCGTTCACCAAATCCAAACTTTACTTGCGTCAGTCAAAATTCTTCAAACCTTGTTCAAAACTACAAATAAAATCATTCTTTATTGTATTTCTGGCCATAATTTTATGAAAGCCATCCTGTGGCCCAAATTTTGCACGACTTTTTCGAGCATACCCGATCTTATTTCATCAATCGAATGCATCGAATGTTGGCTTCTAAATGATGAATCGTTGCCGGTTTATCAGCATAGACCAGAGATTTGTTGTACCCTCACAAAAAGTAGTCCAAAAGTAGCAAATCACACGAGTTTGACAGTAATCTCTAACGGAAGTTCCAGTCCTCTAAAAAAACACCCTTTATTTCTCGAATTCTTTTCTAAGACTTTGAAAGCTCTTATTTCTCCAAATGATGATAGAATTTTCTCATAATATATGTAGTATGATGAAATATATAGACTGATCCTTTCAGCAGAATAAGAATTTTGGCTGCAGAATAAGGAAATTTCAAAACACATTTTTACTGAATATCATTCCTGCTGAAACAAGAACAACACCCTGAATAGCGAAGTTTTGACTGTTGACATTCACTATCCTAAGCCCTGAAAAACACCACACCATAATATACTCAGAAGACCTATAAGCTTCACAAAAACCACTTCTTATCTAATTTAATCTAGAACTTCCAATAAACTATGAAAAAATAATCTTTTCCAATTAACTTAAACTATAATTTACCTGGAAGGTGCCTGGACTGCAACCTGTGCGTGCGGCACTACATTGGCTAGGTGCAACACAATCACAGACTCCGCGTGCATTGCAAGCCGTAAAAGGATCCGCCAACTGACACTGTTTGTCATTGTAGCAAGACAAACCCAAAGAAACTGCTTCCAGGCCCAGTTCAACACGTTTGCGAATTTCTAGTAAAGAGCAGAGATGAGTAAATATTTGCTAGATGTTTTGCTGCGCACTCTTACCTGTTGTGGGTTTTGTGGTCAATACATTTTCTGACATAGAAGCCTCCGCTGCTGGTTCGGGTGTTGCATAATCATATTCCTCTGTTGTTGACTCCGCCATGAACGGTTTCAAAGTAGTTGAAACTGGAGCTGCTGGTTCCATAAGCGTCACACGGCTGGCTAGACCCAGCATGGTTTGTGTGGTTATTTCTACAATATCATTGGGGCTGGCGGTAGTACCTTGACCAGAGCTCTCTACAAAATCAGTTGCAGTTTCCACTTCCTCAGCTCTATTTGTGGTGGTCTCCAAAATTAAGTTATCCGATTCCAACTCCTGTGGATAGTACTCATCATCCTCAGACATATCGAATGGCAGTTCCTCGGGTGATAGTGTGCGCTCGGGTTGTTTCTCCGTTTGTTCAGTTGTGGCTACAATTTGTGCTTCATCTTCAGTGACCTTGTCGCTTATTACAAGCCCAGAGCCTTCGGTGTCTGCTGGCAACTGCTGCTCGTTTGCTACCGACTGCATGTCGGGATAAAATGTAATCAGCTTATCTGCAGCGTCAATTTCTGTTGTTTGTTCCTCTTTTTCCTCTGCTGCTTCCTCTTTATTGATAGTAGCGTCCACCTTGACTTGTTGTTCGGCGCTTATTTGTTCCTCCGACACATTTGTAGACTCAGCCATTAAGTCTGGTTTTATGGCATCCGCACTGCTCTCTTCGATATGCGTTTCTTCCGCTATCAAGTCTCCAAAAGCCTGTGCATTGCTATCCGCTCGTATAGTTGTGGCATCCTCCGCCATCAGATCGTTGAGTATATCGACTATGGACTCATTTTCCGCAAATACTGGATGATTTGTGGTATATGCCGATTCCGCAATTTCATCAGGTTGAGACGTAGTGTATGATTTGTCATCAGATACGGAGTCCAAAGCATGCTCAGTTTGGTTTTCTACTTCACTCGGTTGTGGCTCAACTCCTAATAATGTACGTTCAGTTTGGGACACGCTGTCTTCATTGCTTTCACCCTTCTCGAAACTATCCATGTTGGTATAGTCCAATTCGGCCACCACAGCTGGATTGTCTGTGACGCTGGCTATTTCTTCAACTCTTTCAGTTGGCTTGGCAGTGAATTCTAGCGAATAGTCAGATAAATCCAATTCTTCCTCTGATGCGGGCTGTGCGAAATCCATGCTTAAGTCAGCAGTTTGAGCTGCATCAACTAAAGCAGCAACTGTGGCAGGAGTGGTGTCAGACGTGGTTGTTATTTCAGCCTCCACTGACGATAGGCTATTATCAGGTGCATTTGTTTGGGACTCAATCTCTGTGGCGCTGTTTTCATCGCTTTCCAAAGCATGTTCCTCAACAATTTGGGGGCTTATGACTTCGTCAATGTCAATATGTGGTTGTACAGTAGCTGAATCAGTAAGCAGTGCAATTTCCTCTAGCTCTTCTACTTTATGAGAGTCTAACTCACTGCTTTCCGATACGATGGGAGTCTTGGTCACAGAGTCTTCCTTAATGTCAGTAGGTAATAGCAGATTTGGTAAAGTGGTTTGACCTACGCTATCGGTATTTTCGACGCTATCGGAATGCATTAGAGTTTCTTCAATAGTGGCTACATTTTGCTCTGGCAATGAGTGGTTATTTGATTGCTCCTCGGCAACATCGTTCATGTTCGAAATTACCTCCATGTTATTTGAATCCATGGCTGGTTGCTCTGTGAATAACTGAAGTAATTCATCCTCCTCCTCCTCTTCCTCCTCCTTATGTTCCTCCTCCTTCTGCTCCTCCTTCTCCACCTCTTTCTCCTCTTCTTTTTCTTTCTTTACAGCTTCCTCTTCAACTCCTTCATCTACAGCACCTTCTTGTTCAATAGCATTCTCTGCAGATGAAACATCAGCTTCCACATGACTATCTTCAATCAAATTTTCCAAAATAATTGGCTCATCTTGACTCTCTTCCACTAAAGTATCCGCAGCTTCTGTTTGATCTTCTGCAGACACAGAGCTGGAAGTTACTGCTTCTTCGGCCTTTTGTTCATCATCTGCAACACTAGCAAAAGGCTTCTGTGCCACCTGATTGTCAGATAATAAATTTTCTAAACTTTCGTCCTTCACTTCATCTGGAATAATCTTTTCATCAGTAATGCTCGTTGTAGCTGTCTGCTCTGCAACTAGGACCTCATTTTTCAAATCATCTTCTTGCAGCCCCTCTAAATCATTCCGATCATCAATGTTCATTGCCAATTCTTGTTCGACATGATTGCTGGCATCATCATTGTTAGCAATTGTCGTTGGAATTTCTGTAGCAACTTCATTTGCTGCTGCCGTCATCTGTGGCTCAACTGCAACTAGCTGCTCATCATCATTATCATCATCATCACCATTATCATCAGGTTTTTCGATAGAAACAACAGCTGGTTTGATTGCTTCATCCAACTCCTCAATTGTGGCTTCAAGCGGTGTGTCGGTAATTTGTTCAGCATCCTCCAGTTGTTGCTTGGCATCATTCTTCACTGTTGTAGAGTCTAAATACTCATCATTGGCTGGATGACTGAAATGATTGTCTTCATTGTTGCTTAGATTATTTAATGCACTAGCTTCTTCGGCCTCTATAACCTCATTTTTGTCTGCGTCTTCTTCTTGTTTGTCGACGTCATCGACGTTAGTGTTGATGTTGTTGTTGCTGTTTTTGTTGTTGTTGTTGTCGTTGCTGTTGTTGTTGTCGCTGTCGTTGCTGTTGTTGCCATTGTCGATGCTGTTCTCACTTAGTTCGTGATCGTTATGCTGCGGCATGACGTCATTCGACTGTATAGCCGCAGGAATTTCAGCTTCTGCTTGTTGTTGTACATCGGCAACACTTTCGCTTTCAACCAAGTTGTTAGTGCTGCTAACGTCGTTATCTTTCACACCGTTATTTGTATCGTCGCTATGCGTCTTCTCAGCCTTTTCAGTATTTTGATCAACGTCTTCCAATAAATGTTCCATAGTCGTTGTTGCTGGAGCTTCAGGCACTTCTGGTTCAACATTATTGCTCATGTCGTCCTCCACTTCTTCTTCATGAGGTTCTTCCTGTGATTCCTCGTAGTCAAATGTCATGGTATCATTTTCGACACCAATTGCTGGTTTTTCCTCATTATCCTCATCTTTGTGATCGACAAAAGTTGACTCTGCTTCGTGAGCTGATTCTTCTTCTTCGTGAGCTGTTTCTTCTTCGTGAGCTGGCTCTTCTTTATGAGCTGTTTCTTCTTGAGTTTGTACAGCTAACTGTTCGGTTTCAGTTGCATGTTCCACATGTTCCTCCACATAATCATCCTCTATTTTGTATGGATAGTCATCAACAGTGGACACATTTGGCGCATTGGTAGCATCGTTTGTTTCGTCTTCGCTGGCTGCATGTGTGGTAGTCAGTGGTGCTTGTTGGCTTATAATTTCCAAAATTTGACTATTATCAGTTGGTGCAACAAGTGGTGCTTGTGTCGGACTACTCTCAGCTGGTACAACAACTGGTGCCTGTGTTGGACTATTATCAGCTGGTACATTAACTGGTGCTTGTGTTACACTATCATCCACTGACACTACAGCTGATGCTTCTGTTAGAATTTCCTCTTCAGTCTTTAATTTAGTTTCGATTGGAACCGATTCTACAATTTCCTGTGATTCCTGTAAAGCTTCTGTTGTCGTTGTCGTTGTTGTTGTAGTGGTTGCGATTACTTTCGTGTTGCTATCGTCACTGCCATCGATACATAAACCTCCTCTAAGTTTAGCTGGTGCAGTACATTGGCAACGCCCAAAAAGATTTGGAATCAGATATTCACAATGACTACGACTATCGAACATCTTGCAATGCACGTTACTGTAGCAAACATCACCCGGGTGAGAGGCTAAAAAGTATATGAAAAAAAAAATGCATGAGAATTTTTAGTTCAAAGATGAAAAATCTACGCTAGATATAGAAAATGTTTTTGCCGTTTAAGTATGACGGTTATTACACTGTACAACAAAAGAAAAGACAAAGAATTTTTCATATGTTTTTCTTGTTTATGGTATGTAACGCATTTTTTGACTGATGATATGAACTCACTCTACGGACATGGTCATATAGGCGTATTAATAAAATATTTAAATATTTTGTAATGAAATTTTAAAGTTTTCCACAAAAAATGTCAATGAAAAATGTGAAAATAACGAATGATGCAAGCTTAATATATCTTGATGGAACTAGAGAAATATAAAGTTCTGCGAGTTGTGAAATTAAATAATGTTTACGGACTTACTACTATAATAGATTTTGGATAAGTGGGCACCTTCCAACCTTAAGATAAATGGGGTTTCTTAAAATACAGAAGCAAACAAATAAAAATCGATTTTTATATCAAGTTGTAAAAAATTAAGATATATAAAAATGTTAGTGTCAGATAATGAAAGAGCATATGACATGGTATGACAGAACTTATTATTATAGAAATTTCTTAACGAAAAATTTCAACTTTTTAAGTGGAGTATTTAGATAACACTTGTATCGCCTGGGATCGAAATTTGACGAATTTACGAATGTTGGCCTATTTTTAATTATGAGGAATAAGCTTATTGGAGATATAATGGTATTTCCTTCAAATTATTTTTAAATTTTATTAATTTTAAAAAAATAGAAACACAGCGTTTAAAAAAAAATAAATTTGTCAAAAAAATCATAGAGGTTTTTGATGGCACGAACAGTTTATTAATTTAGTATGAAGACAAAATAAATTCACCTCCTAGCCACCTAGCTTAACGGTTATTGTTATCACATTTAAAAGAAAATTTGACGATTTTATTGGAAAACCGTAAAAATTTGAGCTAAGACATGGATATATGACCCTCTTTTACAAAGTTTTCAATTGATGAATGCATAAAACTAAATTTTTTTAGCAAATTTTTACTTTTAAGAAAAACTCAAATTATGTAGACTTAAAACTTAAAAGCTCTCTCCCAACAAAATTTCATATTGATCACACAACTGGTGTAGGTTGAAGCCTCCACAAATGGCATTTTTAAAATATATAAAAATTCAAAATTTGTGGAAAAATTGTGGAATTTTCAAATTTCGTTCCATTTTCAAAATTTAATAAATAACGTTTATTAACCCTTAAAGTCAAAAACTATCTGCATGGTTAAGTTAAGTACTTCTAAAATTCTCCCCAAAATACTCCCCAAAAACTCAAATTTTGTTAGTGTTATAATAAAAACGGCAGTTCTGGTACTTTAATATTTTTCCTTTTAAATAAAGAAATTGTATCTAAATAGATGTAATGGACATATTTTTCCTAACAAATAAAAGTTTTCTCCCTAATATGGGCAACACATTAAGAGGCGGTAACATAACCTACTCTTACTAAATAGGCGCATGTAAGGAAAATAGAAGATTTAATCTGTCGCAGGTATCATATTTTCGTAAAGGCAGGTATGATGTTGGTATGATTTGTAATTTCGAGTGTTTGGTATGAACTTTTGGAATGTATATGTGTTTGTGTATAGCTGAATGTTCAGAAAGGTCAACTCACTGCACATAAACTCACATTTATGTATTGTTTTAAGCCACAATTTACCTTCGGCCATAAAAAATACACAATCTCTTCGTAATTTTTTTTCGATTTTCCAGCAGCGGCTATAGCAGATTCGGTTACTTCGGTGATATAGATGATGTTTCATGAGCTAGTGAAAAAGAAAAATTTCTTCTACGAACTGAATCCCATCGGCACACTTTTTAGATGTTGTGCTCATAAAGCATCAACACAAGAAGTCATGAAGTTTCAGGTCGATGCTTCAAACAATATTAATGATAAACAATGTCTATTATATATGTTAAGACTGATAGTGGGCCTAGTTAGGCCCAGTTGCCCATTCTAGGGTTAAAATGGAATTGGGTTGTTTGAGATTTTCTGCGTTCTCTGATTAATATGTCAATTAACTGATCCTTATTTCTCTGAAACCGAATTTCGGGCTTTAAAAGCTATCAAGAATTTAGCAAGAAAGTTGGAAAATATAAAAAAAAAACTAGAAAGGTGTATCTTCGACTTGGCCGAAGTTAAAATACCCCCTCAGTCGATTCGTAAGGGCAAAAAGATTTAATTGCAGCGCTTTTTGTATGAGATTTTAAAAGATTTTATGACGTCTTTTTTTATGACGTCTAAAATACAAACTTATCAAATTGTTTTCCTGCAGCCATGATAGAATAATTTTACCAGGTAGAGTTGACAAATGTTGATTCTCTCAGTTACAAGTAAACGAACTCTTGTCAAAAACAGCTGTTCGTTGTTATATTCGTTGGCCACATTCAGCTGTGTCAACTGTTGTGACAGCAACACAACGGGGAGCGCAGTTATCGGTATTGAATTTTCAGAAAAATTGTCAAGTTTATGAAATATCAAGGTTTGTATCAAATATGAATGGAAATTTTTCCGACAAATCAAAAATTTTCTATTTTTAAATGCATTTTAATGCGCAACTTCATATTTATGTGCATCAAGTTTTGACTTAGCAGTTGGCAACTGTTGGGTACGCTGAATGTGACCAGTGAAAATTAATTGTATGCTATGACGGATTGTGAGCGCTCTCTTTCTTGTTATATTTTTTGACAAAAGTCCGTTTCCAACAGAAACGTCAATACTACCTTGGAGTAATTATATCATGTCCTGCAGCTTAAAGACAAGACTTTTTATAACGTTTTCAATTTTGGGGTTGTTTGAGAGGTCGGCGTATTCGTGGTGGTTTCAGTTTTGTAGCTTAAATATAGAGTTTTCACTATAGTGGGTTGTTTGGGAAATGGGTGTGTCTGTAAGCGAATGACGTCTGTTTTTCTTCCACGATTTAGTTTTGACATAAAATACAAATGTATCAAACGATTTGGCCGAAAAAAAACGTATTTCACACCCTCAATTTTGTGAAGTTTTTCTTAAAGAATTTTTATCAAAAAAAGTTTGTTTAAAATCGCGCACAGCTAGATCAAAAGTTGTTGTACTGAAATGAAATCCTCGCCCCCGATTCAATTTACAAACGCTCTAACATGTATATAAAAAAATTACTGTCTAAAATTCCTAAAGAAACAAATTCACAAAAATCAAAATATCGTTGGTTAGTTCTTGTCTGAAAGAACATTTTCTGAAATGGAAATTTGTTTTTTCTATTTCGATATACCAATAACTCGAGATTTGCGAATAGATGGTAGGCATATTATGTATAATTTCTGTGAGTGAAATGTCAACAAAATTTAAATGCTTTATTCAGTTTAAATGCTTTATTCAATATTTTCGTCTATAAATGAACACTTTTAAACAAAAGGCCGTTGTTGTTAAATTCCTTTGAGAACATTTCCTTAAACTGACTTGTTCCTTCAATTACTTCAATGCGAGAAAAAAGTAACTCTGAAGACATTAATTTAAAATTCCTATAAAGTTAATTTCTAGCCAGTCAGCCAACCAGCTGAGGCCACCTCAAGGAATTCTTTAGAACATAGCTTTGCCAAGTTCAAAACTTCTTGGCTAGCATCTATTTTATGACTGCAAATTAACCACGCGGTACAACGTCATAATAATAGCAATAAAATTTTTGTTTTAAATACATTTTTCCCATTCCATTGCTCAAGTTTCTGCATTTCTACGTAGATAATTCTTTAAATTTCTTGACTATAGTCGAGATAGCTTTGCTATGGATGTTGCTGGCTGTCGTTGCTCATATTGAAATTCTTCTTGCAAGATCTGTGTCCAAATTGCAATGCATTGCATTGACTTTTTCTCCAAGTTGTTGATTTTTCTACAGTGCTTTTTGTGTTGCCTATGATTTTTGTTTTTTTTTTTATTCTTTTCTGCACCTGTGCAAAATCTCAGTATCTCGGGTGACCCACTTTGCGCCTAATCTGCAGGCAGGCATTGCATGTGGAAAGCAGTAACAGCAACAGCAACAGCAACTGCAACAGCAGCGAAGCAACCTGTTTTCACTAGATTATGTTGGCAATTGCAAGTTGTTCTGGTTGTTGTTGTTGTTGTTGTTGTTGTTGTTGTTGTTGTTGTTGTTGTTGTTGTTGTTGTTGCTGCTGTTGTTGTTGTTGCTCTTATAGACTGCCTTAAACTTGACTCAAGATCACAGCCAACACTAACTAGCAAGCTGAGCAGCTTGTTGCTGCTGTCGGTCGTTTGGTTGCTGGTGCTGCTGCTGCTGCTGCTGCTGGAAGTCAATGTCTTCCGCCTTTGTCATGTTGTTGTTCATACCATAAATTGAAGCCTGCTTTTTGAGATGCGATTGTCTCCTCATCGAGGTGCGCTGCCATTTTAAGGTGTCTCGTTGAGGAATATTTTGTGGTTCCTTGTCGTGGGTTCGTTTTAGTAACGCTTGATCGCATCGATCACTTGGCTTAGAATGTATTTATTTTTTTTTTCTTTTAATTTGTCTTGTAGGCAATCGTTGAGGTCTAGGCCAGTCCATAATGAAAGACCACTAAAAATGCCGACAAATATTTTGATTTTTTTTTTATGCTCGCTGGTTTATTGCTCGCAGACTAACTGCAGTCGTTTAAATAGGCCAATAACCAGTTTTTGTATTAATTTGTTTCTTTTTTTTTATTGAGACCCAGACGATGAACGGTTCAATAAACACTTTAAGTTGAATTAGAATCGATATCAAAGTTGAACGAATTATGGCCATATTTCATTTATTCTACTCCAATTAGCCATGGATTTATTTTTTTTTTTATTATGGTCTAGACTCAAAACTTAATAGAGTCACCACAAACTTGACTGATTTTTAAGCTGCATCAGGGCAGGGCGGTGAAGAGCTTTAGTTGTTTATGAATTCTATATAGAATTTAAATTATGGATTTTGTTAATGAGCTTCGTTAGGTAGAAATAGTGATTTATTGCTTAATAATTTGGTGTCAAATATAAAATACTTAACCAACGAAAGAAAGGCTTAATAAAATTTATTATTTTCAGAAGTTTTTTCCCACGGTTCTTTATGTGAACAAAATTCGTAAATAATTTTTTTGTGCTAGTTTTGCAAAGATTAAAATTAAGCCAAATTTATTTGAAAAAGCGGTATTTCTCAGAAAACATTAAAATTTGAAGATGACTTTTTTTAAACTTGAAAGCTCCTAAGAGTCTGAAGTGAGTTTCTCAAATTTCTCTTCTGGTTAGTAACTCTTATTTGATTCTTAAACTGTGACTCAGTGTTTATTCTGTGAATGTATGTATGCATATGTTATGAATCTTATTTATTATCAATTTCGTAGACATAAGACTCTTATTAACGATACTTTAAAGCAAATAATTTTGAACTCTTTTAAAGTTCATATGTGCGACATTTCACATGTGCGAACTAACAAAAATATTAAATTTATTTGATATGGTTTTTTGGTGTATATAACAGTTCCAAGTCTCAAAGTTTTTACACAAAATGTTGGTTATGAATTGCATGCTTTAGTGTTTACCTCAAATACACAATAAATGTAAATCAGACGTAACTACTAAAACGCCGACACAGAATTGATTCGATTTTTGCCTCTTGCATTTTTATCATATCTTTTTATATGATCTTTTTATATGAAGGTTTATATTCAATAATGTCGTATCTACATTAAGACGACATTTTATTGAATCCAAACTCATCTCTGATCCCAGCTGCATCTACAAAATTTGAATTGAGAAAATCCATTTTTAGTTATATGAAGTTTATCATGTCTTTTTTCATATTTCTATCTACAAAGATGCTTATTTATGAATGCAAAACTGTCTCTTTATATCATAGAATTTTTGTATCGATGATTCCATCAAAAAAAGGCAAACTCTTTTGACATCAAGATTTATGAAATTTTTATTTTTTATATTTTTTGTTCTTGTGAAAAATATAATAACTACGTACTTTTTTTGCAATTTTATATATTTTTTTTTTTTTCAAAGTTATACTCTGTGAAGAACATTAAAAAATTAAAAAAAATTAAAGAAGTACATTTAATCAAACATCTATTTTTCTACACCGTAAGTAATACAGAAAAGAGACTCAAGTATTGGGTCTGTTCCCGTACTTTTTGGACTAAAAATGGAAAAACTGTCAAAAGTCTGAGAATGAGAAAAAATCTTTCGAAAATAGAGAAAAACACAAAAAAGTACGGGAACGCTTCTCGGACTAAAATTGTAAAAAAACTTTTTAACAAAAAAAAAAACCTACTTCAAAATCACTAGAAAGTAAAAAATAATTTTAAATTACTTTTACTATTTATTTCTTGGTCAAATTTGTATTTTTATAATATATATATTTATTTTTTTATGATAATAAAAGCTTCTAGTCAGCGCTAATCATTGACGTAAAATCATGTTTTTTTCGCCATCCCTGCTCTATTTAAGACTTTTTTATTTGTAAATATCCTGCTTGGGTGACGCTGTATTAATTTGTAATCTTAATTTTTCTTAAATCTTAATTAAAATGCTATATGTGTGTTGCAGCTGCACAAAAAATCTGATTATATTAGCGCCGACTTCGAAGCTCTTATTATCATAAAACAATAAATATATTTATTATAAAAATACAAATTTGACGAAGAAATAAATAGTAAAAGTAATTTAAAATTATTTTTTACTTTCAAGTGATTTTGAAGTTGGTTTTTTTTTTTGTTAAAAAGTTTTTATTTCTTTCTTTTTAGAGAAAATGATATATGGGCATTTCCATAGTCGCGAACGCGACATTCGTACGCCTTTGAGGAGCAAAATAATAAAGAAAACTCAAGACAAATTTTCTTTTTTTTCAAGTTTTAGATAGCATTTTATTAGCACTATATTTAGAAAAAAAAGTTAGGTTCTCTAGATTTTATGTTTCCAAAATATAAGCAATAAACATGGCATCGCGAACGCGACAAAAAATGGAACTCGTTTTCGACTGCATCTAGAAAAATGCAGATATCTGCGAAACGTAACATAAAATTTTAAAGCGGTTAATTGTAAATTAAATAAGATTTATGTAGATTTCAAGAAATAGTTATCATTTTGACATATTTCTATTCATTCTTTTTTTATTGAGCTTAAGCCTGATCGCGAACGCGACATCTAGCACGCGACATTTTTTCTCATCAGGTTTTGAATAAGAATTAGTTAAAGTAATTTCAGCTATATATTGCATTACCTACCAAAAACATCGTAAATATTATTTGTGAGTTGCATATAAGTAATATTAATAAAAAAAAAAAAACAAAAGTACATATGAGGCTAGTGAGAAAAATTATGATATTTGTTTGTAACCCCACCCGTACTATGTATGTGGTTATTTACTTTATGACGACGTTTTTTACGCCTATAAGCAGGCGTGGCAAATACAGAAAAGTGCATTTATTATACTGCAGTATCACCTTCTAAGTTGTTTTAACCATGGCATCCCTGTTTTTGTATGTCCCCCCATCTATTGACATGATTACAGCCGTTATTATTAAGTTATAATCGATATTTAAGCTTATATCGTAAAAAGAAAAATCATGTTCGAAAATAATCCAAATAGGATGAAAAACACGTATACCTCCCATACAAATTGTCGTTCTCAAATTGGAAAATTTCTTAAAAATCTATTAAAAATCAATCCAATGACTTGAGAATTAGCTCATGAGCTTTAATTTGAACTATTAACACTTAGCAAAAAATTCAGAAAAATCGAATGATATCTTTCCATACTTCCCATACAAAGTGTTTTAAAAAAACGGCGCATGATCGCGAACGCGACACATTTTGATGATCAATATTAAATCTTTAGTATGTTTTTTACCTGCAGTAACTTTTTTTTTATAGTGAGGCGACCATATTTGATTTAAGTTACAATTTTCAGACATTTGCTTAGAACGATCACGAAGTTCTGAAAATAAATGATGATTTAGGTACAAGAACGCGACATTCGAATAGTAATTAAAGCAATATAAAAAATGTACCGTTACTCGTACTTTGTTTGGTATCTTTTTATTTTTTATTGTTAATTTGTAGTTTATAGATGGATTTTATAAGAAGAGTGCAAACATAACGTTGATAAATAAACGAAAAATACTAAGGAGAAAAGGTCCTTAAAAGCAGCTAAAAGCAAGAAAAATATATTTCTCAGATATCAGGCCAATTTTCTCAGAATAAAAACTGAAATTAGTTGTAAATGCAGTAAATTATAAAAATTCAAGCATTTTTTTTAAATAATAACAAAAAAATTATTTGTTTATTTAACATTTTTTTTTTCGGTCCCGGTAGACCTTTCTGTGGAAATGCCCATATATTAAAAAAGTGTATAAATTAATTAAACACCAATTATTTATGCTCATAATATGGAAAATGCTTTTCTGTCGTTTCTTATTCTGGTCTTTGTCAGTATGTTTATCAGTACCTACTCTTGTATTTTTATCACTACCCCAATGTCAATATTGACTGAAATATAGTGTGTTTATAATATTGACACGCCTCTTAGTCGTTTTCAATAGTTCTACCCATTCTAACAATGAATATTACCACCCTTAAGTCAATATGATACAGTATTTTACACACTGCCTTACCCCTTAGTCGAATAACGCCCAATTCTTCGGTAGAAATTTGTAATAATTGTGCCTACGTCTGTACTTTTTCAGTTAGTAGTGTCAGTAGTCGATTTAGTGTTTTCTAATATTGCCACACCCCTTTGTCGAATGACGCCCACTTTATTCACAATAACTTGTTATAAGTGTGCCTACCTCTATACTAAATATCAGTACTCTAGTGTCAATATTATTCGAGATACAGTGTGTTTTATATATTGCCACACCCCTTTATCAAACAACGCCAACTGTATTGAAATTAATTGTTTTATACTCTTTTGCTAGTTGCAAAATTTCAAAAATTGACTACATTTATTCTGCAAAGATTTTGTTGTTGCGCTTTTTGTTTACTTCTTTATCACGTGTCCATCTAGGTTCCAACATTTTGTTGGTATTTAACCAAAGAAGTAGAAAAACACTACTTGACAAGTGAAAAGCTTTTTGGGTAATTCCGTTTTGGTTTTACTGCAGTTAAGCTTATTAACTTTTCAAAATTAGTGGACTGCATAAAAGGCCGTGATTTAATTTATTCTTTTTATTTTTAGAAACTTATTATAATAAATTTCTTGCTGCGATATGAGCTTCTAATCTACTTGGAACATGACCTCAAAGCATTTTAATATTAGGATACAAAAATGGCATCTGAAATGTCAAATTGACTGTTTAAATCTAAATTTTTATACTCAAGAACGTTCAGCTACAAAAAATTTTAAGATTTTTAAATTCAAAAATTAAATTCGTATTTATCGATTCCTCATTATGAAATTTTCAGGTTAAGATTATCTTAATAGATCTTATGCACCCTCGGAAAGAGCACCTTTGAATATATATAATTAGAATAATAGTTTTCATAAAAATATATTAAAACATGAAACAGTACCAACTATTCCAATATAGTTGTGTGAAAAGTATTCGTTTAGACATTATAGGGTTAATCTCGATATTATAAACAGCTTTCGGTGTTAAGCCTCTGCATGTGAAGCCTTTCCTGGCTTCACAATTTTTTCGTAAACTTATCACATTTATTTTTTATTACTCAAAATAGTCCTGTAGAAGAGATCAGGAGAGCATTTAAGTATGTGTCATTAGACGATGACATGCATAAATATCAAGTTTGAACCATATTGTCTGTGGCTATTATCATTTACTTAATGCCAAAGGGAAGGGAAAATAAAAGTAAGACCTTGTCAACGAACATAGAGCATATAACAACAATGAAACGTGATGTCAGTCAGTTAAGCTTGTGTTCCATTGATCAAAACCGAAGTACAATCGAACGAAAATCAACGTTGAATTGATTATTTATGTGAATGGAACTCACTTCAGCTGAAGTGTGTGTTACACTTGTCTGTGCGTACGCAGCAAACCGTTGTGTTGTTGGGCGCGCCACCGCGGAGGGTTCCTTTTGAGAATGTGTACACTTAATCATGACAGAAAGATAGATTTGTAACCCACTGAATCCGCATTACGTGCATGATTTGATGGATCAGTCAGTGCGTCAGAGCGTCGGTGCGCATGCGCAACAACAATGTTGTTCCATTTTTCAATTGTTTGCCGCATATGAGCACATAATTGTTTTCTTATTGTTATTGTAGTGTAGTTATTGTTGCAACATTTCACCAGTGCAGCATGATTTCCAACAGTCATTGAAAAAGTAATGTGTGAGCAATATCAGCAAATCTTGAATCATCATCATCATCATCATCATCATCATCATCATCATCATCATCATCATCATCATCATCATCATCATCATCATCATCATTATCATTATTATGTATGTCATACTGTGCGAATTAGACGACAAAGAAGACATTGTCTGCACAGATTATCAGGCTGAATTCGGAAATAGTTCCGGGTGACTGAGAGAATGTTGAAGTCGCAAACATTCTCTTTATAATTATCAAAGTAACACTTTATGAGAATTTATGTCTCCGTAAAAGAAAATTTATTTGAAAATTTCCATTAAAACCATATGGTTTGATCCTGTAATTTAAAATATTCGCTGGAAAATTAATTTCTTATATAAAGCAGGTATTGATGCAGTACCATACATGGCGGCGAAATTTGTAGAAATTTTATGTGACTTCAGACTATCTACCAGTAAATTCGTTCTGATTTTTTTTCAAGTACGCCTTGTAATACATGACATGTCGTCTTCTGTTTTAATTCTTTCAGTATCGTAATTATTTGTTTTTTGTTTTTCGACGTTATTAAAATTAAGCCTAAAAATTAAGCATATTAAAATAATTGTTCTTATTTCAGCCCTTACAGCGCTATGAGCGCTATTTCAATAATTAGCTAGACAAAACCGTAACGGTAGTTTTAACTGTGTTTTCAATAGGCTAACGTACTTTTGAACATATGTGTTTACATAAAACTAAAAGTCTTATGAAATCATTTTTCACTTGCGAGTCATGCGAACTCTAGCACTTGTTTCCAGAACTGGTCATAATAAACGGTAATTATTTTTTTTTTCTTTGTTGGCCTTTGCTGACCAGCCTCTTCTCTTTAAAACTGCTTAAAATTTGTTGGAAAAAAACAAAAAATTAAATTTAAACTTGGTCAAATAAAAATAACAGAAAGCTCTCAAACTGTGTGCTAATTCGGTTTTACCGTTTTGATCATTTTGTCACTTTATTGCAAGAAATACTTTTTGAAGATTAACTTTTAAAGCGCTTAAAAACAATTCCTGACCCTTTCTTTTTATTTTTAAATTGACTTGAATTTATTTGCTACCATTTTTAATACACTTTTGCACACGTTTATTTGTACTCACTTAACTTAATTAGCAAGTTTGCACAGGCAACTGTCTGTTAAACTGGTGCAGTTTATTTTTTGCCTCAACTCCTTTATTATTACTTTGGCAGAATTGAAGTTAGCCAATTAAAGGAGAATAAGTCAAACAGCAAAACTATCTCATATAAATGCCAAGATTTATATCGCTACTGAGCAGAACCTGACTTTTATGTCGTAACTGAACAGGATAAAAATGGTGAAAGGTTCTATGTAGTTGTAGTTTCAGAAACAGAAGTACTCGTATAACGGAATACAAAAATTTAACAATTCACTCGTGAGTTTGTGCAAAGATAAAGTAAAAGGTTGCCTTTTTAATTTGTTCTTATTTTGTTGTTGTTGTTTTTTTTTTAATGTGATATTTTCTGGTTAGTTATTTTATGCTCGTTCATAATAAAGGCAGTTTTTGCTTTTCTTTCTTTTTTAATAAACCTTTACTATGGTCGCAGGTGAAAAGCATGAACTTTCTAAAATTTCGGCTAAATCTTATGAGAAGCTTGAACAAAAAGCCAAAAACCAGTCCAGTTAATTTGCCATACATAAATTCTTTGTTGAACTTTTGGCAGGCTAACAAAACATATTTATGCTCTATTAATAAAATTTTTTTTCTAGAACAAAAATATACTAAAGCCAAAAAAAGAAGTAGAACACTTTACTTTGAAATAAAAGAATTTTAATTATTCAATTGATCCAATTTTTTAATGTTGTTTAGTAATATTTATCGAATTCTTTAACCACAAAAGAAATATAAATGCAACTCATTTCTAAAAACAAATGCGGAGTATAATACTTTGAGCCGTTTGTATTGTATAGGAAGCCTGACGAAAAGTCTGTTTGGAAAAAATTATATAGTATTAATCTTGTGTATTTGCTTTATCTGGCACTTCGTAAGGCCTCTCAAAACAATTCAAAATTTTAAAACATTATTGCTAGCATTATTCAAATAAATTCATACTTTTTAAACACAATTTTGAAATAATTAATTGATTATTAAATGCAGCCGATTGTTTTTTCGCAGTTTCCCAAGTTTGGTGAACCAGAACTAAGTTACCGACACGTACCATCTAACTTTGAAATCTTAATAATGGAAAATCGTATTTTTTCAACAATTTCCTATGTTATTTGGTCGGATGCGACCAAAATTGTGGTATTTGGGTCAGTTGGACTGATTAGAGTCTGCAGGAAGCCAGGTAAACGTTACAAGAAGAAGTGCTTGCGACCTACCTAAGGTATGGCGGAGATATAAGTTTTAAATTAGAATGCCAAGATAAGTATTTTATTTTTGAATCGTTATTTCTCAGGCAAAATCATGATATGGGGTAGCATCAAGGCTTATTTATATAAGGTTGCATACATTTTTGACGTTTTCTCATTTCGGCAGCGTAGTCATTTGAGTAAGAAACTGACACGGTTGCCTGAATATAATACTATTGGTAGTTTTTTTTAGTACTATTTGGTAAATAGAATACTAAAAATTTTTGTTTAGTACTTTTATTGGTCCTTTTTTTATTCGAATGTCCTGATAAAATTAAGTCATTGAGTTTGATCTACCCCCATAATTTTAGTTTTGATTGAAGGATTTCAGTATTATGCCCTAAAAAAGGTTTAATGAAATAAATATATATAAAGAAAATCAAGAAAGACAGATCAAATAAATATTTTCATATTCGAAACTTTCATTGCATTGGACAGCGGTGATCGTAAAAACCACTTTTACTTCCAATTTTGACAAAAATTAAAATTTTAACACATCTTGACTTAGTGTGTACACAATAAAACAGAAAACTGCACAAAACCCTGAAAAATACTTTTTTTTCTCGAGCAGCACAAAACCCTACTCTGCAAACGTCAAAATATTTTTGTTTACATAAAATAAGGATGCGTCAAAAAATGTACGCAACCTTAAATAAATCAACCTTGGGGTAGCATAGCTTGGAATGGATGTGGAGAAATGGAATTTATAGATGGTATTATGAATAAAGAGACATGAAGTGGTTATTTTCAAACTAACCTCAAAGTAAACGCACATATTATCGGACTGCAGTCAGATTTTAAACTCCAGCAGGACAGAGATTCAAAGCAAACTGCAAAAATCATTTCAACGAAATAGGGGTTTTACAATAGCCTGCACACTAGCCAGACCTTAACCCAGTAGAATTCCTGTATTTCATTGTAAAAAATTAGGTTGCCAAGAGAATCTTTCAAACATTCTAAATTTAAAAGCAAGTACAGAGGCTTACAAATAATGGTAACTTTTGGACCAGAGATGACGAAAGTGGTTTCAAATCCTCAGTTATTTTTTCCCTATCAGATTAAGTTTTGGAGATGTAGGCAAAAACTATAAATAACCGTTCATTTTCTATTAATTGGACCATACCATTTAAACGCATCTGCCAATTTAATTTTAATTTTATAGGAATTGAATAAATAGTATTAGGCCTTACCATTTCTGTTAATCGAATTTCATTATCTTTTATAGTTTTGAAAAAAAAACTACGGCAGCTCGAAAGTCTGGGTAATCGAACATAATCCGGGTACTTCATAATCAATACCCGGGTAGTTTCTAGCTTTCGAGCTACCCGGGTAGCTAAGAATTTTCAAAATTTTTACTGGGTAAGGCCCGAGTACTTTAAATATTCTCTAATCGAGAGCTCTTAATAAAACAATGTACAGTATTGTGCAAAATCTGAGCAACTCGTTCTTGCCATTCGACAAAGGTTTTAAATGCGCAAAATTTAATGTAAAAGATATTTTCTTTTAGCTATTCGATAAATGTAAGAGACGAAAATATGTTTCCTTAAGTAACGATTTATATATAATTAAAAAACCAAAGATTGTCCAAATAGAGCTTTTACTTAATAGAGCTTTTACTTAAACTTTGATATTATTTTGTGGATCAAGCCAGGACCAAATTAAGATAAGATAGTTTCAGTTAATTTTTTTAAGCTCTGCGTTTTTACAGACTCCTCCAAAACTAGGATTAAGCTAATTATACTGCTGTTCTACTATGTAGAATTGTTGGACACTGTGGAGCAAAGAGAATAGTATTAGTTGCAAAAACATTTTTTTCATGTGTAATAATCAGTTCTATGTACAGTGCCGTGCAACTAATTAGCAATGACTTTACTTATCGTACCAGTTTTTTAATTACATACAATTTTAAGGATCGATGGGATGAAGCGTCATTGTTTTCTCAATATCATCTCTGTTCGATAAACTATTGAAATTTGTTAAGCTGTACCGTCATTAGGCCTGTTATGAGCTTTTTTCAAAATAAAGTTAAATAACGTCCGTGTATGTGTTTTATATTAAAAAACAATGTGTTTTTCCTTGAAAAAAGTTAATTTTTTCTTGCAAAACCATTATTTTCAATTACAGCAAGGCATCTGCATGACATTGACTGAAATAACTTTTTACGAAATTTTGCAGGCAGCGCTTTCCACTCCTCCTTAGATTTTTCGTAAAGTTCGTCGAAGTTTACTATTTTATGCAGTCCAACTTTCCTTTTTAACTGCTCCCACAAGTTTTCTATTGGATTAAGACCAGGGCTACATGAAGGCCAATCCAATAATGTCACCAAATTGTGTTGAAACCACTTTGTTGTATTGCGTGCCGTGTGCTTTGGATCGTTGTCATGTTGAAATGGTCGTTGATCGTTGATCGTTGTCCTCGGCAAATGGTAGCATTACGTCGTTAAGGATGGACATGTATTGGAACTGTATTGCTCCATAAGACCTTCAATTTTGTGAATGGGGCCAGCACCACGCCATGACATTGCATAATGCTTCCGCCACCATATTTTAACGTGGGCCGGGTATGCTTGGGGTCAAATTCTTTGGACCGCGGACGACGAAAATAAGCTTTTCCATCTGAATATACTCTGTTTGTTTTAGTTCCATCAGAAAATAAGACTTTTTCCATTCGTTTACTGTCCAGTGGCGATAACTCCGCCTGGTGGTGATGATGGTTAGCCACTAGCCTGTCCCAAGTCAGTGAAAAGAGGAGGGTTGTGTCATGCGTATTTGGACTACGGTTCAATTATGTATGTCACGTAAAAGATAGGTTGCCATGAGCCCTCGCTTTGAGATGCAAAATCATGGAAGTGGCACATAAAATCTGGTTATTGTACCTGCGTATCCGTAGCAAATGATATAAAACATACTGTTAGCACGGGGATAGTCAATAAACCTGGTTTAGCAACTGATAATTACTGATATGAAAAATCTGATATTCTCTATGGGTTTATGAGAATAAGTGATGATAACTAAATTGCCAAGACGAAGAAAATGCCTTTATGCTGGAAACAGTGGTTTTAAAAGAATAATCATGAAGGAAGAGGAGTATTACAAGGGCTGATTAAAAAAAGTAGTATTGACATGGAGTATAATCAAGGAGCATAATAGACCCTGTGTTCAAGCATGCTTCAAGTTTTTTAATTTAATTTAGATAAGGCGATCAGTTTTGGAATAAACAAGTGTTACAGTCCTTACTGGTAGTGTCTGAGACACTCAACAGAATTGGCTGTACTATGATTTGTTCAGTTCCGAATAATAGCATAGCAAAAACCCAACTATTGTCTATCGGTATAGTATATACCGATATAGTATATAGTATATACCGAGATACTAAGATAAGCTTGCTTATCAAGTCATGTGTGCTTAAACTATCAATTCATGTCTGGTTTTTGCTGGAAGCTCATTCCAAGGTGGAAACCCCTTTTGCCCTTCGGGTAGTTTCGTGCTGGCTGTGATAAGCTTAACGTCGCAAGCTAGACAACGATTCGGAGTGGAGTTGCGTCTCAGTACAACCAGGCTGGTATATCCTATATGGGCATTTCCGCAGAAAAGACCAAAAAATTAAAAGTTAACCAAAATTTTTTTTACTTGTATTATAAAGAGAAATATTCAAAATTAATTTTATTAAGGAGTTCAAATTTTTCCCATATTGCGTTGGCAAGATATCGGGCTACCAAGTTAAAGTTAATGTTTTGGTCAGTTTTGTTTATTTCTATGAGCATTTTCACTTTACAATTTCTATTTCTAAGAGTAATTGTGCAATTTATGCAAAACTTTTGCTACAACAACAACTAACCGCAAAATAAATGCAAAAGAGTAAACTAATATCAATTAACGGTAAAATTTTGATTTGCTTTTAATGATATTCTGAGGTAACGTCACGCCAGACAAAAAAGCATTTAGTTTTATTTTTTCTACTCTGACGTTCAAAAGTGCGTAAAATTTTGTATTTTAATAAAGTTAAGTAAATTTTATAAAAAAATCGCGAAGAAGAAAAACCGTTAATTTTATATTAAATTTGAAAAGTGAGTAACGTCACGCCAAATTGCTCGAAGTTTGCCTGATTTCGTTACTGAATTTGGTTGCAGGTATTTTAGTGGAATTTTTTTCCAACTTCTCATGGTCGATGGAGTAGGAGTTAAATAAATAAAATATACTAGCGGATGTTACCCGGTTTTACTCAGGGTTGTGCCTAGAGCACAGGAAAAGTACGATTTTTAAAACTGCTCTCATTTTAAAATATTTTAAATTATCAATTCAATTTTTTAATTTTTAAAATGATCGTTTTTTGGGGTTTTTCCCCTTCCCTCCGTCAAAAGTGTGTAGTCTAATTTCCTAAAAGTTATTGAGTCTTAAAAATGCGCTACTTAAAGCGCCCTCATGCGGAAGTCTTTGGAATTTATATGTTATATATTATTATGTTATATCTTGTGCGCAGTTGAATCTTCATATCAAATTTCATTGAAATAGGTCCAGCTATTTAGGAGTTATTATAGAGTGCCACGCCCACATATTTCGCCCACTGTTTTACACCCCCTATGAGCTTCCTCTCTATGAAACGTACGTGGTGTCCAAATTTCAGCACAACCGGATATACAGTGCGCGAGCATATACGGAACAGGCAGACAGACAGACAGACAGACAAATAGACGAACATTTAATTTTTTATATTAGATTATGTAAAACCATTAAACTAAAACTAAACTTTATGTTTTACTTACGTCAAATATATTTTTAAACAAATTTTAACTTAAAATGTTCGGATGGAAATTTAAGTAACGTAACGCCAGTAACGTCACACCAGATGACTTAACCTAATAAAAAAAAACCGAGAAAAGATTTTTTTAATTTGATAACCAGCAAAATAATCTCATATTATTTCAAATTCTTCCAAATAAAGTTTTGTATAAAAAGTCTTGCCCAATTCGCAGAGTTTTGCAAATTTTCTAACCTAAGTCGAAAACCACTTCTGTTTTTTGTAACGTCACGCCAGTGCATAGTTTTGCTTATATCTTTTTATTCTTAAAGTCGATTGTTATAATTTGTTTAACTTAATATAGTGCTACTTTATTATTGCGCAAATATAAAAAAAGTTTTTAAAACTTAGACTTCTTCATTCTTTTTTTTTAATTTTTTCGTGCAAAACGTACATAACGCCAGTTTGGAAATCCTCACCAATAGAGGTGAATTGAATTTAACCTCAAATTAAATGTTTACAAATTGGTACTGGGGAATCGCAGAATTGCGTAGAATTGGCAAACGGCACCTTGTCATAGTAAGCTGTTAATACTTGAAAACGCGAATCCCTAGGGCACTTGTCATGTCCGGAAAATAATTAATTTTTATATGGCGATAATGGCGATCGAATTCTGTATGATATGATGGAAAAGAAGTTTTGCTCAGTAGAAATCTGGGGTGCTGAGTGCCTGGAAACTGGTCAAAAATTTAATTATATTCCAAAAACCATTGGCCTTGAGAAAGCAACTCCTAATAGACATTTCGGTGGATGTGAGTCCTGAGAATGCGTCTGTTGAGAGTTGATTTCGAAAGTCCATGACTCCTCGGCATGGGGCAAGTAGAGTTAAACCGAACACCGCTTTTTGCAGTTACGCTCCGTAAGCAATGGCTTCTTCCGGGAAATTCTTCCAAATAGCCCATTTCCTATCAATCTTATTTTGATGGTATCTACAGAAGGTGAGCTTAATTTTTACTAAAAATTGACATACGGATTTCATTGACTGTCTTTTGAGGCTACTATTTAGATTCGCGTACTATCAGTCCGTCTTCTCTTGCTCTTGTTTTACGGGCTGTACGTTTGCGAGGTAGCTTTTTTACAATTTTATTCGTTGTAAAATATTGCACAGCATTAAATACCATCCTTTTAGATACTTTTAAAGATTTTGCAATTTCGCCGTAATACTGCCCGTCCTTGTGCTTCTGGACGATTATGGCCCAAATACCCATGCTTAGGTTTTTTACAGCCTATTTTTGAGTATATTTGGTTTAGGTGGTTTTGTTACCTATAATAAAAAAACTAATTCCAATTTTAAATAATTGCTAGATTACTACTTAGACTTAAAAACTGGACTGTATTTTTTAGTAAATTTAGGGTGAATAAAGAAAATTAATGGTGTCCGTGAAATGTGAAGATAAAGTTGTTTAGGTATTGCACAAAACTGTTAAAGAATTGCTGGAATATTTTTTTATATAAACGAATAAAGATTATTTTAATATGTGTTTTAAAGAACTGCGTTTTTTTTTTCAATTGATAAAAATTTATCGATGAAATGCACGTGATCAAATGATCTGATTTTAAAATCAGAAGGTAGTGTCATAAATACGAATACCAGGCTTGTTGCTATGCTTAATTCTTCATATCTCTGCATATATACATATATGTGTGTATGTATGAATGTTTGTATAAATGTTTAAATGTATGTGAAAAGAAATGTGAACCATGTTTAAAAGCAGTCTTGATTTCCCAAGCCATGCACGTTTCTTTAATTGAAATTGTTTTGAATTTCTTTATTACGGATGCGATTCGCGAACCATATGCAACAACATCAACTACAACAACAACAACAACAACAACAACAATAACAATAACAACAGCAACCAGTACAATAACAATAACAATTACAACAATTGCCGTAGTTTTGTATTGTTAGCATAAAACTGTAGCATTTTATTTTTTTTTTTAACTTGATTTTTGCTTGGCATAAAAGACTTTAGCAAGAACAACAACAGAATAACCAATAAAAATGATATAAATTGAAAGTAACAACTGTTGGTTTTGTTGTTGTTGTTGTTGTTGTTGAGGTTTTTGTTGTTGTTGTTACTGTTGTTTGCCATAACCGTCTCAGTAGTTGTTGCTCCATTGAACCTGTTCATTGTGTGATCTGAACGCCTCTTGTGTGCCTTCTTAAGAGCAGCTTCTGATCGTAGTAGCAGTATTTGTTGTTGTTGTTGTTACTTTCGAGAAAGTATGCCATTCACATGCATATTTTTACATTTTATTGTGCACTTAAAACAACAGCTGTGTATGTTTGTGTATGTGTACTTTTGAATAACTTGTCGCCAACAAGATAGTTTGCAACAATTCTTACTGCAATAATTGAATTGAGTTCTTTTGCAGCAGCTCTTTCATTTATTTATTCATGTGTTCATTGTTGTTTCCACTTTAGATTTTGATTCTAGTAAATTTTTTTGTTTTTTTTTTTTTGTTGCTTATTTGGGCTTTCTTTTTAATTTAGCGTTTAAGTACAGTACATGAGCTTTATGCCTACCTCCTCTTATTTTGATTTTTCACTCTTAGCGGTTCAAACCGGTACTACCCAGATATTATCGACAGAAAAGAAGAAAAACTAGTAAGGTATATCTCCGACTTGGCCGAAGTTAAAATACCCCCACGACTGATTCTTAAGGGTTAAATAATCTTAAATAAGAGAACTTTTTGTATGAGATTTTAGAAGATTTTGTTATTTTTATGTGTCTAAAATACAAACATATCAAATTGTTTTTCTGAAGCATAAATATAAGCCTTTTTATAAAATATTAAATTTTGGGATTGTATAGGAGGTGGGCGTGTTAGTGGGTGGATGACGCCCATTTTTCTAACACACCTAAGTTTTGACATAGAACACACAAATACCGAGTTTCAGTTTTGTAACTTTAATATTAGTCTCTTTATAGAGTTTTCAATTTTGGGGTTGTATGGGAGGTGGGAGTGTTAGTGGGTGGATAACACCCATTTTTCTAACACACCTAAGTTTTGACATAGAACACACAAATACCGAGTTTCAGTTTTGTAACTTTACTATTAGTCTCTTTATAGACTTTTCAATTTTGGGGTTGTATGGGAGGTGGGAGTGTTAGTGGGTGGATAACACCCATTTTTCTAACGTACTTAAGTTTTGACATAGAACACACAAATACCGAGTTTCAGTTTTGTAACTTTAATATTAATCTCTTTATAGAGTTTTCAATTTTGGGGTTGTATGGGAGGTGGGAGTGTTAGTGGGTGGATAACACCCATTTTTCTAACACACCTAAGTTTTGACATAGAACACACAAATACCGAGTTTCAGTTTTGTAACTTTAATATTAGTCTCTTTATAGACTTTTCAATTTTGGGGTTGTATGGGAGGTGGGCGTGTTAGTGGGTGGATAACGCCCATTTTTCTAACGTACTTAAGTTTTGACATAGAACACACAAATACTGAGTTTCAGTTTTGTAACTTCGATATTAGCCTCTTTATAGAGTTTTCATTATTTGTGTTGTATGGGAGGTAGGCGTGGTTTTCAACCGATTTAGCCCATTCTCGAACTTGAGCTTAGTTTTTTAGAAAAAAGCTTAAATATCGAATTTTAGCACAATAGTTTCAAAATTACGTCTGTAATCGTGTCCACAGACAAACAGACAGACAAACGGACAGACAGACGGACAGACAGACAGACGGACATGGCTAAATCAACTTAGGTGGTGATGCTGATCAAGAATATATATACTTTTCTATACCTACCACGCCTCCTTATGGGCGTTACACACGTCGTGACAAAATTAATATAATCCTTACGCAGTACGCGTGGGGGTATAAAAATGTCATGCAAAGAATCACCAATATGTGATTTAATGGAAGAACATGATTTATGTCGCGTTAAATATGGTCAAACCTAATATTAAGTTGCAAAAGGTGATAAGGAGGAATACTCCACAACACATCTGCTCTACACTTCTCAGTAATGACCAGAAATCGGCTGATTTTACAGTACGAGACGGTCTCAAAGTAAAGTTAAGTATTGATTTGATGGAAATGTAAATACAAAATTGTTGTTTTTTTCGAAAGGCCACAAGTAAAATTATTTCCTTCCATATCTATAGCGCCGTTATTTGTAAATGGTTACAAAATAAATACATTTATTCCTGTAAGTCATTCATTATCCTTGAATTTAAGAAAATTACTCTCTATCACATACAAAGAAATGTCGCGTACTAAATAATATAGTCACTAAAATACATTCCGCCCTCAAGACAATTTCACGTAATAATTTATTTTCAGAAATTTCACCTAAAGCCAATTTTTCCAACAAATAATAACAGCCAAGAATAGCGAATAGTTTCAAAACTTACTTATTGTTTTTATTAGTGCAAGGAGTTAAAATTAAAGTCACTGCAAAATAAACAACTTGGTCTTGTTATGTGAACTTTATCTGCTATTGTTTGTGCTGACTGCTGTTTCCACAATCTTAATAATAGTCAAACCCAGTAATTCTACCCGTAAATTGGTCATGCAATATTCCTTCAAAACAACATCTACAACTTACATCCCACGACATACATACAAATGTACATGCCTAGAGTCATGCATACACGAAACATTCAATCGAATTGTTGCACATATGTATATCTATGCTTCTTGCACCATGCCAAGATCATTCATCAGATCGCCATGTAGATCGCACATATTACCTTAATTATTTGCCAAGAAATTTTCTAGAATTGAAACAGCCTATTATGGAAATCGGCAATAAGTCAACATTATTTCAACCCATTTCAAGATCATTTCTTTATTTCCTATTGTAGTAGTCAGTCATCATCTATTCGATCGTTCTTTAGTTGCTTTCGAAATAGTCATAATAAGACATGACATCTATTTCTGCCTAGCACAGACTCAACTATTGCTGCTGCTGGTTGGTGCTGCTGATGTTTGTGGTACGTATGATTCCATGTCATCATTTCGACATGTGATCGTTATCTTTAGCAACATTTAAATTGCTGCATTAAAAAGACTAACTACCTTATCATCATCATCATTATCATCATAATTATCATACTCATCTGCTTCAACAAACAATTTCATCTGCGACATCAACAACAAAATATCAAGTGGCGCATTTTCTCAACTGCTTCACAGCTCCAACTTCTACTTTCAATCTATGGTTAATCCAAGGTAATTAACTAACTTAATGGCCATTAGAGCGAATTCTCTGTATTTAGCCAGAAGGTGAACGATCTTTAACATGCGATCTCGGTAAGCTCTTCCTTTAGCAGCAGCAACAGCAGCAGCAACAACACCAACACCAACACCAACACCAGCAGCTTGATTGTCATCGCTGTTGGTACCGGGTGTTGCTGTTGCTGTTGCAGTTGCCTCTAGTAATCTGATTATCAGCCAATTGGCGCCAATGTGCTCGGTGTTTCTCTGGTAAAGTTTAACTTCAATTTGGAGCATTTTTTCCGCTGATAGCAATCGATTCAAATATTCACACCTTTCTTATTTGTCTGTGTATGTGTCTGTGTGTGTGTATTTAAGTTGGATAGTCCACTTTATCTGTTTATTTGTTTGTTAGTTTTGTGCCAGCTGTTTAACATATAAACGTGACTCAAACAAAATAGACTAAAAATAGTCAGATTCTATTCTAGGAAAAATTAAGCAATTATTCGTTTACAATTAGCTGCGTCTTATTAAGACTTGCATTTATATTCTGGATTATTTTTCTGATTAAATTAAGAAAGTAATAGGATTATTCATTTTTTTGAGCTTAAATTTGCCTTATGAACCCAAAAAACTTATTTGAATATAAAATAAGTCCCAACAGCCATCGCGCAGCGCGTTTCCTAGCGGGCTGATCTATTCAAATTAATTTATTAAGAGATAATATTTGCATGTTTTTAGCAAATATATTTTATATACATACAATTTTTTAGGTAGAAATAGTATTAAGACTGTTGATGCACTCTATTCTTTTCCCTTGCACGGGAGAATTGGTATAGGTTCCTCCTAGAATATTTTCTACAAGGGACATTATTATTCTTTGCAATATGTCTCTAGTAAGAAATTAATTAAATTGAAAGATGGAAAATAATTACTTTTGTAAAGCTCGAAGGATTTTTAAAAGTATAATTCTTTTTCTGGCACGAAATATTATCAAGTTTACAATTTATGAGAACGTTTCGTACAAGTGAAATGAAAAGAGAAATATTCCACAAAGATAACAATGAGAAACCTCATAGAGTAAATAATGCTGTGTAAAGCTTCTTGAGAACATGAACTTTAGCTGTTGGGAGTTGACATAAAACATGTAGGTCCAGTTCTCGGTCAATTGTGTGCAAACATTTTACAACACTCACAAAACAATTGATGATAAGAAGCTCGGTCGAAGTCCTTTCGAGTGCAAATGGCCAATAGTTTTTTTTTTTTTTGTGAGGTTGCGTCACCTTTCATGTCAATCAATTAGAATCATGTTAACTCGAAACGAAGTCCTTTAGGTTACAGTTTCATTCTGAAACAAACTTTGCTTTCGGTTTCTCAATAGGTAGGTTCAAAACATATGAATTTTCAAGCACTTGAATATTTAAAAAAGATTTGAAAATGCATAGGAAAGCGTTGAAATATGGTTAAATGCATTGTCAAATTTAGATGAAAAAAATTTTAAAGAGTAAAGAAATATGTACTTTCTTTTAAGCGAATATATTGTTTTTTTCTTCAAATTATCTAGTCAAAAAGGTCGCTTAAGGGGACGTGACACCTTCCAAAAAAATTTCTTTTACGGCCGGTTCGTTCACAGAAAAATAAATTTGCTTATAACACGTTATATCTAAACTCAGCTTTAAAATAAAACTTATTTATAACACGTTATAATTTTTTTCAATTTGTTCATTCAATTTTTTCTGTCGATTTGTAACACGTTATAAACTGGTGAAATGCTTTTATAACGTGGTGAAAAAGTCAAAGCATCAAATATGTATACATTTTGTAACTTTTTGATAGATCCGACGTCTAATTCATAACCAGACTATAAAACTCGTTACAACTTTAAAACACATTTTGTGTCGTTTTAGCAACTGAATTTTTATACCCTAAACCTGAAAGGTCAGGGTATATTAACTTTGTGCAAACGTTTGTAACGCATAGAACGAAGCGAGTCCGGTATAGAAAAGTATATATATTCTTGATCAGCGTCACCACGTGAGTCGAGCTATCCATGTCCGTCCGTCCGTCCGTCCGTCTGTGTGTTGTCCGTATACACAGGATAAGAAGAAGGAGTCGAGATAATTGGATGAAACTTGGTACACATGGTCACATGTATCCAAGGATCTGCACTATTGAATATTTTTGGAATCCGCCCACGGACACGCCTACCTCCAGTACAACCCAAAAATTGAAAACGCAATAAATACGCCTCTGTTTAACCTACAGAGCTAAAATTTAGCACGTGTGTTTTTTATGACAAGACAAAGTTGTTTTTGAAAAATGGACGTTATCCACCTGCGGACACGCCTACCTCCCATACAACCCAAAAAGTTTTAAACTCAATAAATAAGGTTATGTTTGTCATAGAGAAATTAAATTTGGTAAGCATGTATTTTATACCAAAACTAAGGTGTGTTCAAAAATTGGAAGTAATACGTCCATGAATCCGCCCATCTCCCATAGCGAAAGCACAATAAAGGCATTAACTGTGAGCAACAGGAATAAAACTTGGTATGTGTAAATTTTTCATCAACATTTAAATGCATATAAAATATAGGCTTCATCCGCCCTTGGAGACGCCCATTTAAAATAAAAATTTTTTGTTTTTGAAAAGTGGGTTTAGGGTATTTAATAGTCGGCCTAGACCGACTTTAGACTTTCTTTACCTGTTATTTATAACGAGGTTTAAAATTCGTTTCAATTCGAGATATAAAGAAGCGATGGCGAACAAACCGCTTTAAGTCACAAAAAGAGTTACAGAATAAGTTGAATAAGGCATAAAATGCCTATAAGTTGAATAAAAAATAAGATATCACTTTTAAAAATAAAATAATACAAATTTTTGTGTAATATTTTAATAAAAATAATACACAAAAAAAATTTTTTTTTGATTTTTTTATTTACATACTAGCGGATGTAACCTGGTGTTACTCGGGGTTGTGCCTCAAGCACAGAAAGAGGACGATTTTCAAAACTGCTCTCATTTTTACGTTTTTAAAATTATCAATTAAATTTTAAAATTTTTTAAATTATCGTTTTTTGAGGTTTTGCCCCCTTCTTCCGTCGAAAGTGTTTAGTCAAATTTCCTTAAAACTGTACCTGCTAGACATGATTAAAACAAAAAATGACATCTTCAACGTCTCGATCTGACGTCTGGTTTCTGAGGAAAATGGACACCCGCACTCAGAAAAAAAAACACATATCTTCCTCCGGTGAAAAATTTTTCTATTTTCGATAAAAGCAATTTTCTCTTTTCAAATAAAATTTTCTTCAACTAGAATAAATATTCACATTTTCGAAGAAATATTCCTTCACTTCTAGGAAATGGAAATATTTCAATGTCTCTTATAATGACAAATATTTTTCTCGCACAAAAAAATTCTCATTTACACAGAAAAATTTTTTGAAAATGAAAAGTTTTTCCTATATTTTGATAAAAAATTCACTATGAGAAGTTTTTTCTTCAATAAAAACAATTGTTTTCTCAAAAGTTAAGAGACCTTTTCTCTAAAATCGAATTATTTTTATATATTTCTCTTTTTCGTGGAAGGTTTTTATTAGATCCTAAGAGAATTTTAGGATCGCATTTAGAGAAAAGCATTCTTTGGAGCAATACCAATTTTCTCTAAATATGATGCCTTTTATGATATTCCGAGAAACTATTTTCTGAGTGCAGTTTGAAAAGTCAGTTTCGAGAAAAATGCGTTTAAAGTTTTTCTAAGCATGCATTTAATATGCAATTTTATCTCAAATAAATTCCATTCGATTTTTGGATTGTTTTCGTTCAACTTCAGTTTTGGCCGATACTGTTCGGTTAATTTTTTTTCATCTTTATATAATATAGCTTCTGCTGGTATTCGTTAAACTTCTTTTTTTTTTCGTTCGTGTTTGGTTCTTGACCTTGTTTGCCTTCGGCTCATTCCTTGTTTTTTGTCGAAAGAACTTTTAAAAGCATAGGATCTATTTCAGTACCAGATACAAATGTTTGCCAAGTTTCATCAAAATCGGTTCATCCGTTTTGACGTGAATCAGCCGAACATAGTTGATTGAATAAAGCGCCTTCTAACGGAAGTGTTCTGAAATTTAAATAGCCTTAATTCTGTTGCAGAGTCAAGTTATTTCATGTACCAAATTTTAGTAAAATCAATCAAGTCATTTAGCAGTTATTGAGTCTTAACAATGCACTACTTCAAGCGGCCTCTTTTGGAAGTTTTTGGAATTTTTTATATTTTATGTTTTATCTTGGGTGCAGTTCAACGTTCATACCAAATTTCATTGAAATCGGTTTAAGGGTTTAGGAGTTATTGAATCTTAAAAACGCACTACTTAAAGCGCCCACTTACGGAAGTCTTTCGAATTTATATAGCCTATGTTATCTTGGGCGCAGTCGAATCTTCATTCCAAATTTAATTGAAATCGGTCCAGGAGTTTAGGAGTTATTACAGAGTGCCACGCCCACATACTTCCGCCAACTTTTTTACACCCGCTATGTTCTTTCTCACTATGAAAGGTACTCGGTGTCCAAATTTCAGCGCAATCGGATAAACGGTGCGTGAGCCTATACGGAACAGACAGACAGACAAACGTTTGATTTTATATATAAGAAGATATGGCTACTGGAATTATTTTAAAAAAGCATAAAAAAACCATGGCGGGCGTGAAAACGATTCACTGGGACATTGAAAAAAAAAACGGGCTCTTTATCAGCATCAAAACCACCATGGAATGAACTAGAAGAAACAATTTCGGTTGAAAAATAACAAAATGGCGGCTTTTTTTCGAAAATTGAGAAATTTTTTGTACAAAATCGGCCAAGAACTTAAAAACTGTAGAACCGATTTTTCTGTCCGTAGTTCATTCTATGCATCGACAAGTGTAAAACAACATATTGAAATTTCAGAACGATCGGTGCAGTAGTTTTTGTTTTATCACGCCCGCCATGATTTTTTTAATGATTTTTTAAAAAAATTCCTGTAGCAATATACATATATGATTAAAATAATAAAAAATAATTTTTTTTGCTTAATTTTTTCTCCGAAAAATACATTTGTAATTTTTCAAAATGATATCTTATTTTTTATTCAATTTATTCGCATTTTAAAACACTAAAACAAAAAAAAATTTGAAGGTGTCACGTCCCCTTAAAAGTTTTATCTTTAAAAATTTTAACAATTTCAATGAGTTTTTTTTTTTTTAATTTTTGAAGACTCTTTCGTAACTTCATATTAACTTCTTAACATATTTTTGTTGTTTTATGTCCTCTATAAGTGCTTAACATTTTGTAGATTCGGAAGACGAGTAATATATGTTAGATAGAGTCCGGAAAAATGGAGTAGGTCCAAAACTGTCACGGGTCAAAACTGTCGTTGGGAGAGAATTTAGTTCACTATTTTATTGTGTGACCGAAAAATTATTTATAACGATAGGACAAAGTTCTATTTAGCAACAAGGCAACATTCTCGAGTTTTCGAACATTCACCCGTAAGAATTTGTGCATGTAATTTTTTTCTTAGAATCTTAAGCATATTAACTAAAATACAAAATTATAAAAAGAAGTCGATTTAAAAAAACGGCCAATGTCATGTCCCCTTTTAAGTGCAGTTCTGTCAGTTTTATTATTCTATTATTTAACTTTTAAGCATAACCCAGCTTTTAAACATACATATTTTTATTAAAAGAAATTCTTTTGAAATCTACAACGATATTTAAAAGAATACATTTAAAAAAAAACACTTTAAGAGCAGAATATTTCAATGATTTTTCGTGTATAATTTTTACTGAAAACTGTTAATGCCCACTTTATTGTAGGCCCTTCCAAAATATATATATTTATTTTAAGAAAAAATAAAAAACAATTATTAAGGAAATTTTCAGGAAATCTCTTATTCGTTTCAACTGTATGTTATATATTTTAAAAGAATGCAAGCACGCATGGCTGAATACACTTAAGGATATGTGGTCGGTCTAATATCTTCAAATTGGCAAATCCCAAAATCAGAACACAGCAGACACAAAATATATTTTAATTAAAACACATTGTTCAGAGCGACCTTAACATTCTTCATTCTCTTCAGACAATGCCAAACTTTAAAGAAACTTAACAAACATTAGCCCTTCGAAGTTGGCATAAAAAGCTCATAGGTCAGTCACCCTTCAGTTGTGTATGAAAATTAAATAGTACACAATTGATCATTAGAAGCTCGGTCAAAGTGCTTTCAAAGTCAAAAATGATCAAGTCTTGTATTTAAGGTATTCATGAAGTTTTATAGCTAGGCTCAACAAGTTGGTTCTCATCACATCTTTTCTCAAAGCTTTATTAAGCTGTAACCAACCACCATTATGACAGCCTTATCTCGGCTATCTTTAAGTTCTCATAAAAATTACAATCCAAAATTTCAGTTTTTGTTTTTCCAAATTTATTGCTCAAGGACAAATTTTTGAATCAACTCAATTTCACAAGAAAATTTCAATTAATTAAACAGTAAATATTGCTGACACTCAAATATTTAACTGATTTTATGACGAGCAAACAATAAAACGCTATGTTAACATACATACATTCATTCAGAAGATACATATCGTTGATATTTTTTTTTTTTTTTATATAAATAATTTTGATCTGCTGTTTTGCGATCTCTTCAGCTCATTATTTATCTTAACTTAATGGCTATGTTTGCAATATCAGCAGCGTACTTACGGCCAAGACATGTGTGCTGGCGGAACTGCAGATATCCTTCGACACAACGACATGCGCCATCCGTGCATCGACTATTAGACACCTTCATGGTACATTGCTCGTCCAGTATACAGTTGCCACCCAGAAGTTCAGCTGCAAATATAAGACGAATAAAGACGAATATAGAATCGAAAGAATGTGTAAGTTTACAAAACTGTTCATGGAATGCTATGGGAAGTTAGTTGGGAGGGGAAATGAGGTAAACGGGAATGGCTAAATCAGCCAAACAAATACATCGCTTAACTATGTTCAAAAAAGGTTCAACTTAAACATTGGGAAAATAGTTGAAATGGGCGCGTTGCGTCCGTCCAACTCCACAAAAGTGACCACAAAAGACTAACAAGTACTAGAATACCTGGCTCAGAATTCAATTGTATGCCACAGATGCATGCCGCTGTGTGTGTTGACAAATAGACACACTTACGAACAAACAAAGTGCATCATAAAATAAATACACACACACACACACATACGCATGCGCACAAAGGCGTTACTTTTATGGGGAAAAATGTTAAGTAGATTTAAAAGAAAAAGCGGGTCAAATACGCTGCGAAAACGCAAACGCATAAACAAATAAATGAACACGCCTTTCTGGACTCGGTGAAACGACGCTGATGCGATGCACTCACAGCAAAACTACAGCAACTAAGTAAAAATTCGACACAGAACGCCAGTCAGACAAAAGGAAAGACAGACGACGGCAAACGGACAGACAGTTAGACATTTAAGCTTAGAACAAATAAGCACGGATGACATTTTTTTTTTTGCTTCCACACACAAAAAACAAAAACATACCAATTCTGTTTAGCATATTTTCAAAATGAGGACGCATGACTATTGTGTGTGTGTGTGTGCTTGTGTAGTTGGTTTGAAAAGGCTTTCATTGTAGTTTTGGCGCTATGGCAGCCCAACCGCCAAATCTAGCTCATACTTACATGCCAAACAGCTGGTCGTATTATATTGTACAAAGTAGGGTTCACACTCGCAGTAGCCGCTCGCCGAACATGTGCTGCCTTTTATGAAGTCCGTGCAGTCCATGTCATGGTGGCATTTCGAACCAAGATTTGTGGCCACCGCTTGGTGACAGTAACAGCTGATTGTGATGAACAGAACCTGCAAGTAAAAAAATGAGTACCGTTTTAGCGTCAATGGATAAATGTATAAGAAAAATTGTTTGAAGAATTAAAGCTATAAAAGATTTCTTTTACATAAAACAGTGAAGAAAATTTTGAAGAAAAAAGTCAAAATTCTTATATACCACTATATAGAGGTGAAAGTGAAAACCTCTTTTCACCCAAATTAAATATGTCAAAAAAATATGCTAAGTTTGCAAAACCCCGTTAGAGCTTTGCTCTCATGATATTGTACTTTCATCAGTATATAGTGGTATATAAGAATTATTTTAAGTGTTTCACTGTGTAATCAATATTTTTAAGGTGTATTTCTATATAAAAAACTATTTTTCTATATCAATTTAAAAAAAAAATAAACAGGAATTAACCAACCTTTAATGCCTTTAAAGCACTTTGGTCGAGGTTCTTATGATGTGCGTGGTTTCAAATACTCGAAATAACTTTCTGTATTACAGGAAGAGACTTGAATCCATTTGGGTTCTTCCGATTTGTATAATCGTCGCCATTTATCGCCACGAATAAATCACTTATTACTCTTTATTTTCAAATACGTTAAGCAGTTGGTATCGTAGAGTTTTTGAAAAAGTCTTTTATGCATTTTTCTTTCATTCACCGCAAATTCACTTTTTTGTTATGTGAACCAAAAAGTTTTGTGTTTTTTGCTTTCAAAAGCTCGGCAATTGTTTAAATTGAATAGCTTTCAAAATAATAGTTACAGAACAGGTTCTTTAAACGGTTTGGAGTTACTATTTGGTGAATCCTACCACTACGAAATCAGCTATATCATAATCAGCTACGATATCAGCTATCTCATAATCCAAACCCTTTTCCAAGCCCATTATTTGTATCTCTTTACTACCAAAACGTAAGAGGACTACGCACCAAAATCTCTACAGTGTTCCTTAACTCTCTTAAGCTTCCCTACGATATTTTTGTCCTTACAGAGACTAATCTTACCCAGGACTTCAAGGATACTGAGGTCTTTGCTTCTGATTTCGTGGTTTTCAGAGACGATGGAATCTATAAAATCGATCTTACCTCAGGTCGTGGTGTCCTTCTTGCTTTTCACAATCGCTTCGATCCAATATTTGTAGAAAATTCCCATACAGCTAACTTTGAATTTATTTGTGCCAGACTTTGTATTGCAAAACGAAACATATTCATTATCTGCTGTTATATTCGCCCCTCTCAACCAGTGAATGGTTATCAACTTGCAGTAGACGCAATCGATTCAATATTTGATCTTATTGATCCATCTGACACCGTTATATTTCTGGGGGGCTTTAATCTGCCTAGCCTACAATGGGTTCTGTCAGATGACGAGTGTTACTGTTTTCCTACAAATGCCACATCTGAAAAATAAATTCTTTTCACCAGCTGTCTTTCAGACTCCGGCCTTTACCAGTTGAGTGGAGTAACTAAAAATATTGGTAGGCAGCTAGATCTTGTATTCTCTTCAGATTCAGATAATTGTGTTGTCTCCGCGAGTAGCCATCTACTTTCAACACTCAATCAGTACCATCCACCTCTATGTCTTACCCTATCTTACAACAATAACATAATAAACACACACTTTGAACACGCGTACAGCTTCGACTTTCGTAAAACTGATTTTGTAAAACTTGAAATTTTATTGAATAGAATCGATTTTCAACATAATGCTCATGGCAGTGTTGATAATACTGTTGTTCTCTTCTATGACAAATATTTTGACTGCTTCGCACAATCAGTCCCCTTTACTAGGCAAAAGAACTTTTCGTCATGTCCTCCCTGGTACAATAAAGAACTACGCTCACTTTGTAATAAGAGGAACAAACTTTGGCGTTCTTCTCTTAACCTCACAAACTATCTTCACGTCTATAATCTTTTTTTTTGCATTTTGTGAGAACCCATATGAGTCTTACCTTGCTCATATTGAAACTAAATTGTTGTTGGATCCTAAAAGCTTGTAAAAGCAAAACTACAATACAAAACTACAAAATCAAAACTAAATCTGACAACTACCCATCATCCCTTACTTATATCTCCTCGGATATCCCGGCAATAATTGCAAACCTATTCGCAAATTTCTTCAGTCAGTCATTCACAAGTCATAACGATGAACTAGACTATGAAAACTTTTCTTCATTAAGGAACTGTGCTCAAACGTCACTGACTTCTGTTGATATGGCATTAGCTGATGTCTTAGCAAAGTTACATAATCTTAAAGATGATTATTCTCCTGAACCCGATGGGTTGCCTGCTTTTGTCATTAAAAAATTCGCGAACTTTTTGGCTCATCCGTTTTTGAGTCTCTTTCAACTTTCTATTTCTAACTCAGTTTTTCCAAAGTTATGGAAGAACTGCACTTAATACCTTTTCTAATTACAGACCTATTGCAAAACTGTCATGTGCTAATAAAATTTTTGAAAGTATTATCTACGACATTCTCTTCTTCCATTGCAAATCTATCTTTCCCCCTAGTCAACATGGCTTCCTCAAAGGTAGATCGACTACCACCAACCTCACAGAATTTGTTTCAAACACTTTTATGCTCGTTGGAAAATGGTTGAGAAGTTGATGCAGTTTCCATCGACTTCAGTAAAGCATTTGACAAAATCTCACACACTATCATCCCCGAGAACGTATTACATCCTCGGCAAGCCAGTTCCTTCTGTAAGCTCTTTACGCGACTTAGGTGTTATTTGTGACAAGGAACTTAACTTTAGGCCTCATATTGATAATATCATTAGTAGAGCCAACTCTGCACTTGGTTTTATGAAACACTGTTCCAGAGAGTTCTCCAATCCTTACGTCACTTAATCTCTTTATCTGTCCTTTGTTAGACCCATCCTCGAATATGCCAGTCAGGTTTGGTCTCCCATCTACAACACCCATTCAATGCGAATCGAAGCCGTTCAACGACGATTCATTCGTTTCGCTCTTCGCGTTCACTTGCAAAACGAAGGGAAGTTGCCGATGTTCTCTTCATTCATCAACTTGTATGCGGAACCATTAACTGCCCAGAACTAATCCAATTAATATCTTTTAACACCAACCCGCGCAACCTTAGGTCTATATCTCTCTTCCACCTTAACTTTCACCGCACCGACTATGGATGCAGTGAACCCATAACCAGAATGCTTAGTTTTTAAGTTTTTATTTCGAGTATTTAAACTGCTTGTATTAAGCTTATCCAAATAAAAAAATAAATAAATAAATAAATACTCAGAATCTAGAACGGGCATTGGAAAATGGGTGTAGCTCTGTCCATAAATGACAATTTTTTATATTGAATAGCTTTGGAGACTTTGTTGAAAGCCTTCTACTAAAAAACTAAAACAAATTTTGAATATATCATATATGAATAGTACATGTATTTCTCCTTTATAAATCAATCAATTTTGATGAATATATTTATTATCTACAAAATAACATAATTTTTTTTCTATCATTCCTAATTAAACATGATAACTCATTAAAATTTTAAACGATATCTCAACAATTATTTTTCTGGGGCAGCAACGCGCCGGGTTACTTACTTACTTAGATGGCGCTTACAACCGTTGGTCGGTTTTGGCCTGGTCTAAGAATTTGCGCCAGCCTCTTTTGTCGTGCGCTTGCTGGCGCCAGTTGGAAACTCCAAGCGTTGTCAGGTTATCCAATGACTGGTCTTTCCAACGGAGATGCGGTCTTCCTCGTCTGCGTTGGCCACCGCTGGGTACAGAATCCAATATCTTTTTGGCTGGAGCTTCGTCGTTCATTCTCTCGACATGACCTAGCCAGCGAAGCCGCTCTATTTTAATACGCTTGACTATATCGATGTCGGCATATAGCTCATACAGCTCGTGGTTCCATCGTATTCGGTACTCGCCATTGTCGCAGATTGGACCATAGATCTTGCGAAGGATTTTTCTGTCGAACGCTCCCAAAGTGCTTTCATCAGAGCTGCTCAACGTCCAGGTTTGTGATGCGTATAGTAGGACGGGCATGATTATTGACTTAAAGAGCGTCAGTTTTGTTCGTCGAGAAAGAGCTCTGCTTCTCAATTGCCTACTGAGCCCAAAGTAACACCTGTTGGCAAGAGTTATCCTTCGTTAAATCTCAATACTGATATCGTTGGAGGAGTTAATGCTGGATCCCAGGTAAACAAAGTCCTTTCCAAGACGCTGGGACTGTTTGTTTGTTGACACAATATACTTCGTTTTATCTGCGTTCACTGCAAGACCCATTCGACTCGACTCTTCTTCTAGCCTGGAGAATGCTGCACTGACTTCGCGAGTATTTTGCCCAATGATGTCAATATCATCAGCATACACCAGCAGCATAACACTCTTATAGAAAATTGTGCCGCTGCGTCTCAGTTCAGCAGCTCGGATGATCTTCTCCATGACTAAATTAAAAAAGTCGCACGATAAGGAATCACCTTGTCTGAAACCTCGCTTGGTATCGAAAGGAAGGGAGAGGTCCTGCCCGATTTTCACTGCACTGCTGGTGTTGTTCAGTGTCATCCTGCAATTATTATTGCAATAGTATTAGCTTCGCAGGAATACCAAATTCAGACATGATGGCAAAGGTGACTCCTTATTGGACTGTCGAAGGCGGCTTTGAAATCGACAAAAAGATGGTGTGTGTCGATTTGTTTTTCGAGGGTCTTTTCCAAGATTTGTCGGAGCGTGAAGATCTGGTCGATGGTGGACTTTCCAGATCTGATAAGGTCCAATTAGTTGGTTAACGATGGGCGTCAGTCTTTCACACAATACGCTCGACAGGACCTTATATGCGATATTAAGAAGGCTAATCCCACGGTAGTTGGCGGCCTTTCTTGTGGATTGGGTAGAGCACACTGAGATTCCAATCATCTGGAATGCATTCTTCCGACCTTATTCTGCATAGAAGTCTGTGAATGCATTTAAACAGAGCTTCGCCACCGGTCTAAACAGCTCAGCCGGTAGACCATCGGCTCCTGCGGCTTTGTTGTTTTTAAGCCGAGCTATAGCTGTTAAGACCTCGTTATAGTCGGGCAGCGGAACTTCAACGCTATCATCCATAATTGGGGTTTCCGGGATATCATCTCGACTGGCGGGATTGTTGTCAGCGTCGCCATTTAAAAGTCTAGAGAAGTGCTCCCTCCATAATATCAGTGTACTCTGGATATCTGTCACTAGATTCCCATTCTCGTCCTTGCAGGAAGAGACTCCGGTCTTAAAACCATCGGCCAGGTGTCTTATTTTTTCGAAAAATGTTCGAGTCTCATTCCTGTCGCCATGCATCTCAATTTTCTAGCACTCACGCCTCTCCTTTTTTTTGCCTGAAAATTAGTCTCTCTTCCCTCCTCTTCTCTCGGTATCGCTCCATAACAGCACGCGTTACAACAGACTGCAGGGTGGCTTTGTAGGCGGCGTCCTTCTCTGCAGTGGCGTCGCGACACTCCTGGTCTTGCCACTGGTTTCGGCGAGGGTGGTGGTAGCCTATCACCTCTTCGGCAGCCGTACGCATAGAGTGGGATATGTGCGCCCACTGTCCGCATATATCGTCGATCGGAGGAGTGCTTTCTTGAAGCAGGAGTGAGAGTCGAGTAGCGAAGGCTTCGGCCGTCCGTTTTGACTGCAGCTTGTCGACGTCTAGCTTTCTTTGTGTAGGATTGCGAACATTCTTAGCTGCGCACAGACGTGTGCGGATCTTGGCTGCGACAAGATAATGACGTGCCGGGTACCATTTCTTAATAACACACAATGCAAAATTTTAATAAATATCTCATAAACGAAAGAGGAATGTAGAATTATTTTATATATTTAAATTTTTCCTTATTTTGTTTTTTCGAACCAGAATTTATAAGACAATGTATTAGGCAATCATTAGCCTTCAGTTTATCCTTCAAATCTCATTAATTAACTTATATAAGTTCTCTTAATTAAGGTATTAAATAACTTAGTTACGACTTGGAACTGTTAATTTAAAACCAAAGAAGAATGAAAAACCACGAACTTAACTGTAAACAAAATATATAAAAAAATATTAGCGTTGTTTTAGTTAAGTCTGATAGTATCTTCTTAAACACTTTATCAGCAAACTACTCACTATGACATAAAAACAACAACACAAAATTAGCAAAACTTGTTACGGTAATGCTATCAAAAACGGGGCTACATTGAGCTGAGATTCTTACTTCTTATTTTTTCTCTTCCACTAAATTTGTTTAGTTATTCTGAACGAATTAATTACGTCAAAGAACGCGTTGCTATACATGACAGTGATGAAGCACGTGGAACGTTTGTTGGTAAGCAGTTAAAGCAACTAGCTAGCCATGCCATATGGTAAGGGCAACGTACTGTGGGCAAATTTTAAATTGTTGTTGTTGTTTTTGTTTATTTTTTGTTATAGTTTTTGTTCTGGTATGGTGTGGTTGGTGAATATCTAATTACAGTGTATGAGGCAGACATGGCCGGATAATAAAGCGGGTTTTTGGGCGGGCGCAATTACGGTTAATTCTTCGAGACTCAGTTATCAAACATGTATGTGAGTAAATAAGTAGTAAAGTTTGTTTCTATTAAGATACACATGTGTATTATGAAAGATAACTTCAAATACACTTGCGTCTTGGCTTCATTCATTCATTTACAAACTAAACCAGGCAAGAAGTATAAAATTTAACTTTGTTTGGAAGAGCAGAACATATATTTATTTATCTATTGTTCTCGGTTCTTATGCTATAACCATGGCAGAGTCATGTTGAACTTGCTGTTGTAAGATATAATGTTGAAATCGCAAACATTTCTCTCAACTTGTTCTACTAGCTGATCAATAATTGCTACTTTCCGCACAAAGAATTCTCTTTTTTTTTTCTTTATTTTGCAGAATTTTCTGTTGAATTCGGTTTAAATTTTTATAATTCTTTATAATTATTAAGCTAGATCGGTGAAAGATATGATTAAAAAGTGGAGTTCAGTTGCTTCCTTAACATTTCGTGACAAAGATTTGTTCATAATCAGCTGTAATAAGATTCATTATCAGTTAATTGGTAGCTTAAGCAATTCATATTAATTGTTGAACTGGAATTATATGAGAATTATTTTGTCAAAGCTAACAATTCTCAAATAATTAAGATGTAGGTCTGTAGAATAAGAGATTCCATGGTAAGAACATCTTCAGGATACTCAAAATAAAAAAAGAAGACATGAGAAAAAGAATTATAATGAGATAATGATTTTAGTATAACTAATTCAATTTTTTATAGTTCAAAAATACCACAAAACAGTGTTGTAAAATTCAATGAAAAAGCTTTAAATTAAATACGTTTATTATTGTTTTCGACCTAAAGCCAAAATCAATAAAATGGAATAAAACAAAATTTAATTTATATACGAAGGGATTTGTTATCAAAACGTATTTAATTTAAATAAGTTGGTTTTCATCTTAAATACATTGATATATGATTTAACAAATTAAATTCAAACCATTTTCGTACTTGAATTTAAACATTTGACATTTGAATTTACTAGTTTTCATATTAAATTTTAATACTTTTATGTATAAACTTTAATTTGGTTTTTCTATACAAATTTTCTATTTCTATTGAGAAAACTTTCTGTAACACGCAAGGCCACGTGCTTTTCATTTTAAATCAGGCAAAATGAAAAAAAATTAGAAAGCTAATCACTCAACCGGTTTTTTTACGGTAGTTACGTCCTAAGTAAAACATGTAAAAAGATACAACCGACATATGGTTAATTTAGGGATGTGTTCCAAAACTTTGAAAAAATCGTATAATTTGAAAAACTTTTTAATTTTTTGTATTAAACGAATTTGGAATACAAATCAATTTCACAACTTTTCACAAGAGTACGCTTTTGTTACCAATTCGTTCAAAAATGGTTTCACGACTAGATACAAGTTTCTCCAGTAAATGTAAGCCAGTGACGGTAAAATTTTAAAAATTTTCAAGTCATATCTCAAGATCATATTTCAATACAATATGAAATTTCTTGTTGACAAAAGCATATTTTATTAACCGAGTTATTTCAAAATCTCCGTTATTATAAAAATAACGTTTAAAAACTATGTTAAGTTACTAACCGATATCCAGCCGGATTATAAGTTTATGCTGGATATTCGGCAAACCGGATTTTGCTGAATATCCATTACATTCCTAGTTTTGATCCACTGCATTTGTTTACTTCATTCCATCTGTGATAGTTAAGCAACACGCTCCAAAATACGTTAAGCTATTGGCAATATCAAAAAAATTTAATGAAAAATGTTAAAACATGCCAAAAGGATCTTCTCTATTATGGTGCTTATGACTGAGACCCGAAATTCAGAATTTTCAAAGGAGCATCAAATTTTTTAAAAGTTTCGACTCTGAGAGGAAGAGGATTTTTAAGTTGTTCAGCTACCTTGTTTATTGGGCTTTGTTCCTTACAATTGTGGTTCCCTTATGAAAGAAACCAGAAATATTTACTGTGTTGTTTTTTTTTCTCTTTATTTTTAGAAGTTTGGGTTTTTAACAATTCCTAGTATTAAAATCGCATGAGTGTTTTGTTGTCAAAAAAAAAAAATTTTTTCAAAAAATTCCAGGTTAATCGTTTCGTGGAGGGAACTACAATGAGCTACAAAAATATTTTGGCCCGATTTTATCAAACATGTCTAAAGAGAAAATAATGAAGATTTAATGAATAACATATTAATCGGACTTATTCTTTGCGTATTCGATTGTCATTGATAAAATATGGATCCACCACTATATATCAGAATCGAAAGAATCAGGAAAAGAGTGGGTAGGTCTCAGCGGAAATGCACCAAAGTTAGTGAAGACTCAACAAACGGCCGGAATGGTGTTAGAGTCTTTTTTTTCGGATTCAAGTGGCATTTTGTTCAACGACTGTTTCTGCAAATTATTGGTTAATTGGATGGAAAAACAAAATCGCAAACAGTTAAATCCCCATTTATCGAAGAAAATATCATCCTTTTGCCAGATAATGCTACAGTTCACAAATCCATCGAAACCATGGCCAAACTGCACGAGTTACGATTTAAACTTATCCCTTATATTCTCCAAATTTGGCTCCTAGCGACTATTATCTGTTCCCAACCTTAAAAAGCTGACTTCAGGAAAGAAGATTTACTATAAATGAACAGGTCGAATTGGAAACTGAATTGGTGTATTTCGGAGATTTTGAGAAATCTTACTAGTCAGAGAGCATTGCAATGTTAGAAAATCGTTGGAATAAGTGCATAGAGCTGAAAGGGCACTATGTAGTAGAATAAACCATAATTTTGGCAAAAATCGTATGTTTTCTTTGCTAGGCCAACAGCATCTTGAACACCCTAATTCTTTTATGACACTTTACTAATATTCTATTCGAATATGAAATGTCCGAAAGTGTATTTCTGCACATTTAACATAAACAACTAGTTCTCATATACAAATCATGATACGTATGCCCCGCACTCTTCTTTAACTCACACAATGTTCCAAACCGGCAAATCGCTACAGGTGAGTGAGCGAGCTTTTTAGAAATTTTACAACATATTTCATATTTGTTGTCACTTCTGTTCTTACAGAAGTAGAAAGAAGCAACAAGAAAAATGTTGGCTATTCATTTCTCTTCCAACTGAAACCAATTCAATTTAAAACGCATCCGAATTGGATGCGGCTCATTCATATTCAACCTGACTCAACTCAAGACAACTGAAGTTCACTCAACAATTTCACACATAAAATAATGTGCATTCTTATGAAGTTTCCTCTTCAATTTCACACAATTGTTGTTTTTGTTTTGAGTCACAGCATTTCTAATGATTTTCTAATTGGTTTTTTTACGATCACCATCAACAGAATCGATAAACGTATTAACTGGAATTTAAACCCATTTATAAGCTATTTTCAGCTTATTTGTTCAACGCCACTGTTGGTTTTTTTTTCTTCGTTTATTGGCCCAATAAGAGTTATGCTCTCACACTATTTGATTGATATTGAAGTTGCCGCTAGTCCCATCGAGCTTTTGAAGGCTTTTTATGGAAATCAATGCAGTAGATATCTTTAAGCTTGAACAGAGATTCCGAATGTTTATTGTTCAGTGGAATGGTTACGCTGCATTGAAGATTCAATGCTCAGGTAAAATTCGAGAAAGTATTACAACAACAACTAATGTTTACCAAAGTGATTAATGTTTGGTTATTTGATTGAGTTAAAATAGTCTTCATAGATCAAAAGAAGTATAGTAGCTCTACCAGTGTAGAGCGCTGGGTTGCGCTAACAGTAACAGAAAGTAACAGTAAAGTTTTGAAATAGTAACAACTCTACGAAATTTAACTAATTTAATGTGTTTAAGTTGGGAAAATAAATTCTTCGAAGTAATTTAAATTTAGTCGAAATTAAAGAGGAAACTTTAATCAATGAACAAAAACAAAAATAACTATCTTATATATGCTGGAGAGCAACTTTAGTACTCAGCTATACTTCCAATATAATTCTCAATTTTTCCCAAACTGGTGTATTTTTTAAAGGCTGCTGTGAAGCTTGAAAGTAAGAAAGTTAATTTTTGACCACCAAATCTGTCTAGCTTGCATGTAAAAGAGAACTAGTGGTAAGCGGTGCGGTATCATTATATCATTAGAATTAGAATTTTAATATATCAGCTATGTTTTGCATCGATATCGGTATTGAAAACGATTTACGGTTTCGAACATGAAATTCTTAGTAAATAGAGCTGGTTTGATTTGTATCAAAGAAATATGCAGTTCATAAGACGACTGTGAACCAATTAATGTCAATTTAAAAAAAAATAACCTTTTCCCAAAAAAAAAACATTAAATAAGCCACAATATTTTTTTTCTTATCTAAAAATATACCTCAGAGAGTTACCTACTCCTTCAATTATATAATCTCAAGGCAGAGTTTGTGGTCAAGTCAGATAGGAATGCCCATTAAACAACAACAACAACAACAACATGCAAATACCAACCGCATTTTATACATGGCACACAGGAACATGATAGAAGACCTAATTTAGGATTGTAAACATTTTAAATTACATTCGTGTTTTAGCAGTTAAAGGCAGCAAAATTAGTAGACAGAGCTAGGAAATGCATGCAAATGCAGACAATAATAACAACAACAACAACAACAAGTAAAAACTGACATGCAATGATATTGATGTTGTTGTTATTGTTGCATTATCAGTTGATAGTTTCACGAGCGCAAAAATTTTAGATCGCTTGTTACATCAAGTCGCAATTACAGTAGCTCATCTCATGCAGATACTACTCAGCCAAAGTGAAATTATTACCTCATGGCAACATGAAGGATGATGGGTGGTATATGTATACCAGCCAACATTATAAAATGTTTGTATGTATGTCTGAAAAAATTCCGGCACACAACGTTTCTTGGTTGATTTAAAGAATTTTGCACAAAAATACTCTGTTTCAAAGTTATAGATACACTTGAAAATTAACTCAAATGAATGATAATTAATTGTTTTCTAAAAAAACAGCTTCTTTTAATAGAACTCTTAGGCCCGTTAACTGATCTCAATTTTAAACAAAGTTTAGCTTAAACAAAGTTTAAAATTCCTTAACCTCAGTTTAAATTTTAACGCCGATACCTCATCTCAAAAAATCTAAGTTTGACTTGGTGAGGCAAGTTTAAATTTAAACGTAGAAATTCTAGGTTTAAAAAATTTAAACTTAATCAAAAATCAAAATAATCAAAAATTCTCTGAGAACATTGGAAATATTCTCAATCATAAACAAAAAATAAAAAAATCATACTTATGAAAAAAAAATATTTCAACGAAACTGACAATTTGCATTATTTTATCAAAAATTTTTGAAATATTTTGATGTTCTACGTCAAAGTTGTAGAATTTTTACTACAGTGCCGCTCAAATATGTTTTTTAATCTCAGTTTAAATTTTTAAACAGAGTTTAAAAAAACTGCCGATAAAAATGAGATAAGTTACGAAAATAATTTTAACTTAGTTTAAAATTTAAACTCTGTTTACGAAACCTGAGATTAAGGAATTTAAACTTCGGAGATCAGTTAACAGGCCTTAAACTCAAAATACGAGTACGAATATGAAACGGAATTTAATTTCGTCACAAAGTTCAGACACAATTATTAGAAATAAGGATATTTCAAACCCGGCAAGTTTCTCAGTTTTTTTATAAAAAACTCTCAATAGGATTTGCATATAATTTCATACCATCAAATTAATCTGACAAAGTAACACGCACGGTAAGGTATTTGACCGATCTAGGTCGTCAAAATTGTTTAATCAATTGTTTATTATCATGTTTATTTTCTGATCATTCGACCATTCATTTTTCTCAAGTGAAAATGAAAATTATTTTGTGGGCAAATAATTACAAACCATAACTTTTCCATAATTTCTGCTTTTCTCAACCCTGAACTGCCAATAAGTCACTGAATATGTATAGTTGCATTGTGCGTTATTTGAAACCGCTGTTTATGGAAGCAGCAGAGAAAATTCTCACAAAAGCTTACGTCCTACATAAACTACTTTAAATACTTTTTTTTTCTAATAAAATTTCTCCAAAACTAATAAAGGCTAATAAAACTAACAAAACAAAAGAAAAAAAACCCCCTGAATGAAACACGAAAAAATATGCCAGCCATAAAAGGCATATTCGACATGTGCTAGTTTTGTTTTTATGACAGACCAAAACCTCCTAACATTTAATTTCACACAAAATTTACCGAGATACAAATTTTATTACCATCCGCCAAACAACGGCAAAAATGAAGATGATGAATGTGTGAATATTTGAGTTAGTGACCGAGTGACTTTGAGGTGAGTGTGAATTGTTAAGTGAATGTGTGACGCGATGTTTCTTTTTTTTTTTTCTTAAATGGCTAATTTTTTGGCTTTTCTTTTTAACAAATTAATTTGTTTTATGGCCTAGAAAGAAACAGCGTAATAAATTGCTTTTTGTGTGATGTTCTATGTTGGCAAGACGAATGATGAAAAGATGTATAACTACACAGTGACGAAAAAAATAAATAAAAAATTTGGGGTTAAAAGATGATGTGTCACTATAAGAAGACGCCTTAATGAAAGAAATGCTAAAATTTTAGTCATAAGCTTAAATAGAGATAATGAAGTAACTATGTAAGAGTAGAGAATTCATAGATAACAGCTTTTCACAGATCACGCTATATAAACAGCATTAACGGGCGCACATGCGTTATTGCTGCGTCATGCTTAAAATCAGCATGAAAACGGAAACAAAAGGAGCGGTTTTCAATAGAAAACACCAAGGGAATTTGCATAAAATTCCCTCGGTATGTAGCCAGAGGTGGGATTTTTACTGGTGTATGGGAATTTTCGACCTAAAAGGGAAAACGGGAAAAAAAGACTTAAAAATAAACTAGTTGATTACATTGTCATATGAAAAATGTTATTTTAAAAAAATTCAACCAAACATTTTCTGAATATTTTTTTTTATATAATCCAATATATTACGTAATAGTATATTCTAGAATAATCTGCATCCGTCTAGCTCTACACTTTAATTTATGATACCTTCAAAACAATTTTTTTTTAATGTTTTAAGATGCGTATTAGTTTAATAAAAAATAAGATACAATTTTGAAAAATTAAACATATATTTTTAAGTAACACAAAAAACTTTTTTTTTATTTTTTTAATCACTTATATGGTACTAGAATTTTTTTTAAAAAAACATTAATTTAATTTAATTTAATTTTATTGAGTCTTTTTTTTAAATCAGTATAACAATTCATTTATTCCTTAGAAAAATATATGACAACAGAGATTATTAAGAGCTATATTTGTTTTGCTCTAACAACGATTTAGGAAAAGGCAGCTTGCTTCTATATAATGCAAAAAAATGTTAATACATATCATTGTTTCAATAAAATGTTTTAATTAAAATGCTTGCTCCCGACATTTGACAGTTTCTTCGAGACTTTCTGTCTCTTCAAAATACAAAAATAAACTTAAACCTAAACTTAATCTAACAAATCAATATCACAATAAAAGATAATATAACAATTAACGCGAGTTTACCTCTATGGGTTCCAGGTACACATTTAAAATAATATGCAAGTAGCAATGGGGCATCAGAGTCCAATTCAGCTATAATATTTTCATTTATTATTCCAATAGGAGATAAGTAGTTCGCTAATGAAGACCAATTAAGTATATATTGAGATTCAAAGGTGTAACATGAGAGTTCATTGCTATGAAAGGAAACTTTTTCGACAAATTTTTTTTGTAGGTTTAGGGCATAGCGGCTAGAGGGTTTACCATTGCCTTTGCATAAATGAAGTTATTAGAATAACGTTTAACGTATGAATCGCCTCAAAACGTTTCATTCCAAGATTTCTAATTCATTGGCAACAGTATGTGAAATCGTGAACCATATCGGGAATGCGTAAAGCAAGACTGAGCGAATACTGACTTTATAAATTAAAATTTTTAGTATTCTGACTTAAATATTTATTATTAAAAAGACTTGAGAACATGCCAACTAATTTTTGGGCTTTTTTTAAATTTGATCTTGGATTTTTATTGAATTTAAACAGATTATTAAAAAGAATACCTAGATACTTAATGTCATTTTTGAAATAAATTTCAGAGCCATTTAAAAAAAAGTTTTCATTTTTTGCTCTTGGGAACTACAATTCTGCTACATTTGCCTGACGCATTCCTTAAACAGATTGCCTCAGATTTAGAGGTATTAATACGAATACCCCATTTTTTGTAGTAGAAAATGTAAAAGAAAAAACGGGTAAAACTTATAAAAGCATTGATAAAACGGGAATGATCTCTACCGAAATCTGGCAACACTGGTTGGAGCATAATTTTTAATAAATAATTTAATTTTTTTTTTCTTTCTGTGTATGTTACTCATCTATGAGTCAGGTTAAAATAAAAGTTGAGCATAAAATCATATGGTAGAGGTCTATTTTCGCACCTTTATGAGTGACACGGTATATTAAATACTCTTAAGAGTATTTATATTAAGAGCTTGTTCAAAAGGCAGTAAAATTACCTCCTTAACGGTGCATCAACAAATCCACAATATGAAACAATTCGGTTAGAAGTACTGAAAGCAATTTTTTCAGATTTTTGCTTTATAAATCTAATTTTTTTTTTTCAAAATTATTATACCCTAAACCTGAAAGGTGACGGTATATTAACTTTGTGCAAACGTTTGTAACGCATAGAACGAAGCGAGTGCGGTATAGAAAAGTATATATATTCTTGATCAGCGTCACCTCGTGAGTCGAGCTATTCATGTCCGTCCGTACGTCTGTCCGTCTGTCCGTCTGTGTGTTGTCCGTAAACACAGGATAAGAAGAAGGAGTAAAGATAATTGAATGAAACTTTGGTACACATAATCACATGGACCCAAGGATCTGCACTATTGAATATTTTTGGAATCCGCCCACGGACACGCCTACCTCCCATACAACGCAAAAATTTAGAATTGCATAACTCAGCTCATAAAAAGCCTACCACAATAAAATTTAATGTGTATGTGTTTTGTATCAACACAAAGATGTCTTCGAAAAATGGACGTGATTCGCTCACGTACACGCCTACCTCCCATACAACCCAAAAATTGAAAACGCAATTAATAAGCGTCTGCTTAACTCACAGAGATAAAATTAAGCAAGTATGTTTATTTTAACAAACCAAAAATTATTTTGAAAAATGGAGATCATCCGCCCACGGATACGCCTACCTCCCATACAACGAAAAAATAGAAAACTGTATATATAAGCAAATAATTATCCTACAACAATAAAAATTAGTGAGTATGTGTTTTATATCAACACAAAGATGTCTTCGAAAAATGTGTGTCATCCGCTTACGGACACGCCCACCTTCCATACAACCCAAACATTGAAAACGGAATAAATAAGCTTCTGTTTAACCCACAGAGATAAAATTTGGCAGGTATGTTTTATTTGACGAACCAAATGTGGTTTTAAAAAATGGACGTCATCCGCCCACGGACACGCCTTCCTCCCATACAACCCAAAAAGTTTAAAACTTAATAATTAAGGTTATGTTTGTCATAGAGATATGAAAATTGGTATGTATATATCTTATGCCAAAACTAAGGTGTGTTCAAAATTTGGGAGTTATCCATCCATGAACACTTCCACCTCCCATAGCAAAAGCACAATAAAAGCATTAACTGTGAGCTACAGGAATACAATTTGGTATGAGTAAATTTTTTATCAACATTTAAATGCATATAAAATATAGGCTTCATTTCATTCAATATCATTTTTTTTTTTTGGAAAAGTGGGTTTAGGGTATTTCATAGTCGGCCTAGACCGACTTTAGACTTTCTTTACTTGTTTTCTATAAAGTTAAAATTAACAAGTGCTACAAAATTCTTCATTTTTTTAAATATGCTTATAGTTTCGGTCTCATTGCCAAGAAAATTACATAAAAAATATTTTGCTGAATAAATAATTTTTCATTTATTATGTAAAATTCTGATAAAATTGCGCTCGATGTAGAAGAAGTTTAATATTTTAACCGAATTATTTCATCTCCTCCGTTCGTTCGTTGATACACCGTTAAAAAGGTTATTTTATAACCTCTCACATAAGTATTGTAAATCAAAGCCATTAAAAAGAAATTCATCCTTTTACTCCCAAAAGTCAGATAATAGACTCCCTTCCCTTAAGGTTTTTTTGCTCAACATGACCTCCTCTTTCACCACTTACTGATACCGATTTATCAAAATAATAATGTCTTGTTCTGTATTTTGTATGTTTGAGAGAATTTGTACAATACTCTTATGGCGCAAGTTTTTTTGTTCTACACTAAATTATTGCAAATATGATTAAGGGGATTTTTTGTTAACAATATTAAATAATTTCGTAAAAATTTAATTGAATTGATAATGATGACTTTATTGCTGAAATAACTAAATTTATTAGTCGATTCTGGCACATCGTCGAAAGTTGCTTTTTATATTAGAATTTGAAGAAAAGTGATCTCTAGTTTTGAGATCTCTCTAACCTCTAGATCCCGAAATAATCGACCGCCTTTACACCTCTATTATCTGTCTTAATTTTTCTAAGTATTATTTCGAACTATCTTCATTTAGAATTAAAAAATGACGTGTAAAAGTTCATTTTTAAACCGAGTGTATATATCTAAATTATTCAAGGTCAACAGACACTAAAATTTAATATAAATCCAGCTTTATTGAGGCGAGAATGTTATACTGAGGTTTTTGGTTCTATCGAACATTTTTTGTGTAAAATTTGAGAACAATTTTTTCTACAGAAATTTCATATAAAGTCTGTTTTTGGAAAAAATTAGCTAGAAAACTAAAATTGCCATAAAATCTAACATTAAAAAATATTTGGAAAAATGTTTGGTGAATTTTTCGCACTACTCGAGACCTATTTTATCTAAGGAGAATTACGTTTAGGACATTTTTTGCGTAAGATTCGCGAGAGAACAATTTCTCGTAATTTATTAATAAAAAAAAAAACCAAGAATATTTTAAAAAATAATAATATAATTTTATATTTCAATCAAATATTTTTAGAAGTGCTTTTTTGTAATTATAAAAACCTTACTTTTTCTTAAAAATAGTTAAATTCAACTGAAAAGTTAATTGAAAAATTATATATTTAAGAATGTGTTTAATTGAATATCTGACCAACACTGGCTGCACATGAGAGTATATTTTATAAAGTTGCATAAATTCACTTACCGCTAGCGCACGCATAACCGTAAAAGCGTTGCGGCTGTTGCTGCTGTTGCGCACAAGTATTTTACTTGTCGTCATTTCGGCCAACTCTCGTACTGACTGGTTGGCTGTGCAGTTAGTTTGTTCTGCTGCCAAACTGTTGTTGTAGTCGTTGTTATTGTTATCTGAGTTTTTTTTATGTGTAAGTGTGTGTTAAATGTTTGCTCGCGTCTTTTCACAATCTTCCGCAGTATTTGAACTTGAATTAAAAACAAAAATAAAACGTTTGAATGAATGAACAATAACTTGTCTAACGTGCTAAACTCAATGCAAATACAAGCTGCACGTTTCAGATATTTTTTTTTGTGTTTTTTGTTATGACATATTTATATTTTATATTAATGCATGTGTAGTTGACACTCACGGTCAGAATTGCTTAACTGTTTTTAAAAGTATGAGAACGTTGAAAAATTCTGCATGCCGCAAAGTGCTAGTCTGCTGTCATAAAAATTAGCCTTTTTTTTAACTTTGAACAAATCTAACTTGGTTTAAAAATTGGGAAGAAACCTATATTATTATGAGAATATGTGAAGCAACTGTTATGCCTCTACCTCAGTCAGCAGAGGTGCAAAACTTTGATGATTTTATTATCTTTTTTTTTTCATAAATAATTTAGTTATTGACGCTTCAAGTGTGGAACAATTTTTTTTTATGTATTAAAATGTTATAGAAATTGTCGATATCAATCTTCATCGTACTACACGTCATGTCTTTCGAAATAAAAATCAATTAATTAAAAGCCTAAAATAACATAAATGGCAGATATTTGAATTTTAAGTGACGTTTAATCCAAATTTGCGCTGTTTAAAGTGGTATAAATGGTCAAAATATCGTTTAAGTTATTAAAAAAAAAAACTTTTTACTTATTTATAGAAAAACAAAAGAGTAAATCACATCATCCAAAACACATTATAAGATATCAAAAAATTCAAAAACAAAAATTAACTTATTTAGCCGAGTTTCATGAGAACCTCCTCTTCAGCAATCCCATTCATAAACTTCTCATCCATCAACTATAACTTCTGAAGTCATAAATATTGTTAAATTTAAAATTTTAGTTGATCAGAACTGAAATCAGTTGATCAGAACTGAATAAGTTTTTCTCAAATGAGAAAAAATTTGAGCAAAGTTAATACGTTAATACCAACCAGATTCTTAAAGGTTTTCACTTCGAAATTTTTTATCTGCGCAATTTTTTTTTAATAATAATTTTTAAGTCAGTCATTTTCATATGAAAACTTTTTCATAATGATTTATACAAATTATTTCAGTTGCGGATGTATCGAAAGTAAAATTAGAAGCTCAAAAACACACAGAAATGTTCTAATTGATCCACTGTGCGATGCTGCCACGCAGCAGTCGCAAGCAGCACACACAATGCGGCGCTACCACTTGAGTTGACAACAACAACAACAAAGCAACTAGAACAAATGCCGCGCCGCAACTAGCGACTTAGTCAGATGAACAAAAAGAAAAAAAAAACAAAAGACTTAAGAAACGAACTTGCAACTTTAACTAAACTAAACTAAATATTAACCTTAACAACAAAATGCTTCACAGATGCCATAGCATGAACTCAAACGAAATGAAACAAAACGTAATGCTTTGGAATAAGATAACATATAAAGACATGGTTACAAGTACCCACCGCGCCCCAAACAGATAGCCGCAAGCGGGCTCTTAAGCTGGAGCGCAGGTTTATTCGTTCGTTACGTATTACGTGCAGCGCTTAAGAGGCGTTCTTTCAAAAAGCAAGCCACTTTTCACACTTTGATTCTGCTTTTGACATGCTTTTTCTAAATGCTGGTCAAGGGAGTTTATTTACTGTTTTTTTTTTTGTTTTCTTCTGCTTCTTCTTTTTCTTTCTCTGTGACTATGACTTCTTTTATGCGGCGCTGAACTGCATCTGCGATTCGATCAGACGTCGAGACGGTAAAGCAGTTATTTTCATTTAACTCTTTCTTTTCTCACTAAAGCCTAGTACTATGCTCGATTGCGTGAAATTTCACAGGCAACAGCCATTTATTTGTTGCGTGAAAATTTTGTCAGATATTTTGTTGCGAACGAACAGCTGATGGTCAGCTTACAAATTTCGACAAAATGTAAATAAACAGCCACAATTTATTAGAGGAAAAGCAGAAAATCATTTAAGTTCTTTAATTTTCATATTTGTGATTTTATATATACAAAATAAATATTTATACAAGTATGCATGTCCTTTGTTGTGGAGCAGAACAAGTCATTAGTTTATGGCAGTCTTCAAGCTGCGAAGTTTTGCGACCGCCAACACCGCGGAAAGGTGCATCCGTATTTACAATTTCAAACTGCAATTTTTAATTGCAAAACTTTTGAAATAGTACAAAAATATAATTTCAATTATAAACATTGTTCATTTGCTTGCTCTTATTTCTTAAATGAAATGGCAATTGTCACTTTTCACGGCAAAATAAATGGTCGGTTCAATTTAATTGCCGTGAAAACAATGTTGCTAGATGCATGTTGCAGAATATAGTACTAGATTTTCACCAGTGAAGCATAGTACAGCTTTGACGAAAAAGTTGTGAAATGTTCACGGTTGTTTCACAGCTGTCATATTTTGTATGGAGATTTGAGTGGAATTTCACGTGAAGCCGAACATAGTACTATGCTTAAGAGTGAAGAAAAAAATAAACAAAGAAAATAAAAAAAAAAAACTTGAAACAGAAATTAGAACACCTTTGAATGGCAATCGTAAAATTCTTACTTTACATTTTCTACGTAAAGCCGCAGCAGCAGCAGCAGCAGCAGCGGCAGGAAATAGCGCTGTTCTTTTGTTCAACTTACAAGCAATACAAAAATATGAAAAAAAAAAATATTCAAAAAAACTAATTAAAAAAAAAAAAACACACAAAATTGAAAACAAAAATGTAAAAATTTCTTTGCTCTCGTGTTAATTGAAATCGTTAACCCAAAAATATTTGTTTCAAGCTAATTTATAAAATATGCCAAGTTCCTGCAGCGCAAAAATAGTTCAAAGCTGAAAATATTTGAAATTTCGGCCATTGGCAAAAAACCATAACATTTTCTTCATAAAACAGCAACATTTTAGGTCAACTCAATGCTTATCAAATGCAAAGAAAATTCATTTGTTTTTCTTCACATGTTTTTGTTTTTCTTGTTTTTCTTTTATTGGATATAATTTTGAGTAACATTAAAGCAGTTTTATAGCAGCACTTTAGTGCTTTTTAGTTACTGAAAGCGGCTTAAAAACGCCTGTAAGCAGTTAGTAGATGTTTAGATATCTGTGTATGTATGTATTTATGTATGCATGTGCACTGAGAGTAATAAATATTTTTATTTCTTTTCAAAGTAAAACAGTGGTCAGTAAAAGACAATTTCCCTAATTAACATTAGCCATAAAAATGGGTTGTAATGGAAAAATTGTTTTGTAAAGAGGCTCAATGTGAGTGTTAAGCTGCTTTGGCATCGCTTTTTATTTTATTTCTGTTCTTAAATACATACCATGAGACTCAACACAGCTATTTGAAGGTAAAGAGTTTAAAAGTCGGCCAATTTTCAAGTGAAAAACAACTAATTATTTCCAGCTATTTTTTCCATTAACCCCTTTAACTGCCTGTTGTGTTTGTCTGTCTAGAGGGGGGAGGGGGGTGTAATGATTAAGATCATGGATGCGACATTTTGACAGTCATATTATTTATCATAAATGTTATAGCTGCCGAGCTGTATGGGAACAAAATTTTGTTTTAAAACCTTTGCTGCTTTTTTAGAAATTTTAATTTAAATTGTACTTGTATGAATTGTGAGTGTACTTAAAGAGAACAATGTTTTTTTTTTTTATTTTGTAAATACATGAAAATCAAGACCGAGTTACTCTTTGTTAAGTTGTGTTACAAAATCTGCCGATTCGGTTGGATTAGGGTTAATTAAGCTTGCACTTACTTATTATTTTAATACAATTGTAAGCTTATATTCTTGGATATGCTCTCAAAAAACAACTTTTATAACTAAGCCAACTCCATGAATATTTTTGTATTCTTTAACCAAGAATTTCAGGTTTTTCGCCTATTATTTTTAATATTTTAAGTGGAAATGAGAGTGAAATTCAATTAAGCATGTCAAGAGGCTCTAAATAGAGCAGAAAAAGCTCTGAAAGTATGTACATTTTTAACTGAGGTCGGTGTCATGCCTTTAACTTTACGCCTCAGCGCCATATTTTGCTTGCATTCCCCACTAGGCCTTTTTACTCTCACTCTACAGCTTATTTTAATATCTTGTTAAAAATTTAAAACATTTAAATTGCTGCAAAATTTAGATCTTTTCCATCGCTATGATATATGTACATATTTCTTTCTGAACTCAATTGTCTCGACCATAAAGCTAACTTCTAACTTTCCTTCTAAAGAGAAACACTGACCAAATGGAAATTTCAATTAATTTTCCAAACATAGATAGGTATGGAAGCAATCAAATCTTTCATTGATATAGTAAATTGATTGTTGCAGTTCATTAATTTATGTAACAACTGTAATACTGCATTCTATAAAATTAAAGCATCCATTGACCCACAAGCGAAGGCTTAGGGAAAAGTGAGAGCTTGCGACAATATTCGGGCTAATTTTTTTTTTGTAAGAAATTTGCTATAGCCCATTATACTGGAGATCTTAAAATTTATAAAGTCGCAGTAACGGCATTCTTTGGCATCTAGTACAATTTAAAAAGTGGCAAGATGAGAAAGTCATATTTATACAAAACTAGCAAGAAATTTTCTTCGCCTTGGTCGAAATTTGAATACCTCCACAGATGTGTCGATGGTTTTCTTTGGGGAAAGGCGTAATTTTTATTCAAATTTTCGAAATTTCAGACTTATGCAGTCTTGTACCTTTTGGATATTAAATCTAATTTTTGAAATATCAAGTTAATATTTTAATTTCGTGGAATTAATGAAGGTCTCCAAACAAATATAGGCCAAATATCGAATTTCATTACGAAAGTTTGAAAACTACGGTTATATAAAACCGTATAAAAAATAAAAATAACTTAAATAATAACGATTTTACAACTTATTTTCATTCATTGTTCATTTATTGTTCCTATATATTTATTACTACTGTATTGGCAGTACACTCAAGATAAATTCGCTAACATTAGGGTACATTAAAACGAATGTACCCGAAATGAAATTTCAAATTCAAAAAAACTGGGCCGTTGCTAAAGCTTTAAATTGTTGTTTACACATAAAGGCTTATTGCTATAGCCATCCCATGATCATATAAAAATAATTATGTAATTCAGTTCCTTCGGTGGTGACCTTGGCATGCAGGTTAAGTGTGTGGCCTAGCATGCTCAGAGCCCAGGTTCGATCCCCAGCCGCGGCGAAAAGTTTTTTTCAATAAAAAATTTTTCTGATCGTTCACCACCTCTCTGCAGACAATGACAAACCTCAGAGAGTAAACAATGCCATGTAAAGCTTTTTGAGAACATGAACTTTAGCCATTCGGAGTCGGCATAAAACATGTAGGTCCAGTTCTCGGTCAATTGTGTGCAAACATTTAATAACACACACAACACAATTGATCATTAGAAGCTCGGTCAAAGTCCTTTCAAGGGCTGCAATGGCCAATTTGTTTTTTTTTTTTTTATAAGTGCATATTTTTTAAGAGTTTGTGAGTTGAACCAATTTGAAAAACAAAAATTTTTTACGCGTAAAGTTTTTTCGGTGTCGCATTTCGTACCAAAATCTTTTACGTAAAAATGTCAGTGTTTTGATAGTATTTTTTTTTTTTTTTTTGCAATTAACAACAATTTAAACAGGATATTTGAAATAAAATTGCAATAAAAAATTTGTATTCAATTTTTTTGTGAAAGCTAAAAAATTCAGTTAATTTTTTTTACTAATAATAATACACTCAGAAAAATGTCAACTGTAATATTAACAGTCGGCCGCTTTTATTTCAAAACACTGAAAGTTTCATAGTATTTTTGTGCTGTTAAAATCATCTGTTGAAATATTTTTGAGTTTTTGTTGAAATGTTTGTCTTCTCTTGGCAATAGTTTTTAAATTTGTTTTGCTATATTTATCTTATCATTACCAATATCTCAGCGGAAGTGTGCTAGACAGTCATACGGAGGATGTGGAATCGTTTTGTACGACACACGGAGGACTGTAATACGAGACAAATTTGATGTTTATGCAAACTCTTCATCTTCATTTCATTTGAAGAAGGTTTCTACCAATGAAAGATGTATTTACTTTTTCGCCTTGATCTCGCGGAGGCACGTTATCGATAGGAAGCAATTTATTTTAAACAACGGAACGTCTGAATTGTTTTCGGAAATCGGAAAAGTTCTCAGTTCCATGGCAGCTTTCTTGTATTAGCTTACCTAACCTTACCTTGTCTTCAGCTCTTTGAACTAATTTATATATTGTTTCCAATATATGGCTCCGTGGTTACCTTGAACTCCCCTATCGCTTGCTCCACGAGTAACAGTTGAATTACCATAAGCGGATAACTCATCATTTAAAATTGAACGTGTTTTCTCTGGGGCCCCCCATTATATGATTCTTTGGTGATTCTTAAAACATGATATTTGGATGTAATTTGCTTTAGATAAAAATTTAACTGAAATAAGGTCATTGTGCTACATTGCTTCTTGAGCAGGGACCGAAAATAACTGTTATTTTACAATTTTCGAATGAAAAAGACACAATGAAAAAATTGTCGAAGGACATTTTCAAATATACCATTATGATACAAATGGCCTAAGCTTCACGAATATTTAGAGCCTTTTAAATTTCCGACTGATTCTATAAAAGTTAAAAACTAACTGTTATTTTTTGCCTTTTATTTTTTCAGACAAAAATAACGGTTACCTTTGACTTTTATTTTATCGGTCAAAAATAACAGTTATTTTGTGACTTTTATTTTTTCAGTCAAAAATATCAGGCAATCTGTGTTTTTTTAAAAGCCGCTTGTCCGATTAAAAAACTTTTGATACCATATGTAAAACGTGATCACCGACGAGACCAAAAACATGGTATCGATAGTTTTTTAGTCCGTAAAATGGCGTTTGAAAAAACACAAATTGCCTGATATTTTTGACCGCAAAAAATTAAAGACAGAAAATAACTGTTATTTTTGACCGATAAAATTAAATTCAAAAGTAACTGTTGTTTGCCCGAAAAAATATAAGACACAAAATAACTTTTATTTTTGTCGGAAAACATAAAAGTTAAAAAATAACAGTTAATAATTGACTTTTTTAATAAAAACCATAACCGGTACGGTCCCTGTTCTTGAGCACTCAATCATACGGAAGCGATCAATTTAAGTTTCCAAATAAAAAAACGAGTGTTCAAAAAGTTCGTTCATGTGTCAATTTCACATACGAAGAATACGGTTAACGATATACAAAATCTAACGAAGTGACATGAATCACCTTAATATATTTTAAATTAAAAAAATTTTTTAATAGCTTAGTCAGGGATTGAACCTAGGTCAGTCAAGTACTAGACGCAAGCGTTAGCACACTTGGCTAAACTTGAACTAACATAACAGTGATATGAAATCAACGACTATTGATTTCAAAGTTTTAAAAAAAGAATGCATGAATGCAAAATGAATAACGATTCATTTTGAATTGCATTTTTTATGAATAGCATACATTTGTATAAAAAAATTAATGCATTATTCTGAAAAAAACAAAAAATTAATAATCGAAATGAATAATAAATCAATTTCTTAAAATTAAATGTGAATTGAAAATTTTATTCATGAATCAATTTTGTAATCATAGAATGCATTCCTGTGACGTTATTCACTTGTACTTAGAATTCTGAATATGACATTTTTAGACATTTTTTTATGAACAAAATAATATTCATATTTTTATCATATCAAATTTTTTATACAAACACAAATATTCTTAGGTAAAATATAATTAATTCTGTTAAAAAGACTTGTGGTTACTAATCAAAATTTACAAGTAATCGGATTGAGCATTAAGATAGTTAAAGCTGAACTTGGTGTAAAATCGAATAAAGTAACCGAGCCTGAGTCAAATGTGCTTGCGGAACAAAATAAGTTACAAATTATTGAAGAGTCATATTATTTTGATACGCAATTTGTTGTTAACTAACATGGTATTTCAACTATTTGAAATCTAAATATAATTTAACTTTCTAAATACAAAAATAAGTGCTTTTTCTTATTTACTGAAAATGCTCTATATTTGATAAAACGTAAGGTATCAAATTCTCTGCTGTATGTATTTGTTTATTCAATTTCAATACGAAGTATTAGTGTATTGTCGTATTTTAGGTATGTAGTTTTACAAAAAAATTTACAATCACTAGTTTTCAGTTTCATGACATTTTTTTAATTGGTGCGTTAACCTTAATTTGAAAAATCTTTTTTTATAACCGTTGAAAACAAAAAACTTTAATTTTAAATAAAAACGGTGATTTTTCAGTTTAATGAAATATTATACATATGGGTATTTCCATGGTGTCGAACGTGACTGTTGTACACATTTCAAGTGAACAAAAATGTTATAATAAAACAAATTTAAAAAAACAAAAGGCGAGCCTCATAGCTCTTAATTAGTAGTTTTTAGTTCTCAAGATATTAGCAAAAAACCAAGGGGGTCGCACGTGACCAAAAACAGAAGTGGTTTTCGTGGCAAAAAATTCAAACGCGGATTTCAGCGAAATGGGAAGCAATGTTTTTATATAATGTTTTTTTTTAGTGTTGTGCATTGATGTTCCTTAAAAATGGCTAGCATTGCAGACATAAAGGATTTATATTTTTTTTTTATTCAATAAAATAGATGGTCGCACGTGAAACTTTTTTCGATCACCATAGTTGTTTTTTTTTTCTGCTCTATTATGGAATACAAATAAAGAAACTATGCATAAGTCAACAAAAATATTTATTCAAACATAATAATAAAAAACTTAAAAAAATTTCATGAGTATGGTTTTGTGTAAGTATAATAAACATCTATTTTTGCTTTTTTCATCGTTGTTTGTGCTCATCTACATTTAAAATAAAAATTTGTTAAGTGCGTATTTACATTAATAATTGATCTATGTAAGCAAAAAAAAGTAATTTTGAATTTCTCATTTACCATGTCGCTCGTGACCAACTTTATACAAGTTAAAACAACACAAATTTTTTAGTTTTTTACCGTTTCACTTTTTTTTAAAGTCGCATGAATAAACTCTATTTAAGATAATTATTTTGTTGGCTTACTGCATGTTCTTCCGACGCACTGAGTAAAAATGTTCTTTTTGCATGTCGAACGTGACAACGAACTAAACGAAAAAGCAAATCAAAAATTTACCGTTGTCTTTCATTGCGTGGTTACTTGTAATTTTGTTTTTCGTTCTTTATACTTCTAGAAAGATTTGAGCAAGCAAAAGTCAATGCATTATGTTTCTGTTTAATAACTGTTATAAAGTCAAGACTTATCAAAGCAATATCAAAATAAGCAATATTTCACATTTAAGCTCTTTGCATCCGAATATTTCGCAATGAGATATAAATAAATATAAAATGTATTTAAATTACTTATATTTGATTGTTTCCTTAGTGAATAAGACATCAAACATTGTTATCAAGAACTTTTAATTTTTTCGTGTCGGTTGACTTTTTGGTGAAAATGCCCATATATAAAAATCAATTGCATGTGCGTTAGTCATGTTAAGGCTCGGTAACGGCACGACCGATTTTAATATTTTTTTTTTGTACTCTTCGCCTTAATACGGGTATGGTTTAGGAAAAAAGAAAATGACGAAAAACTCAAAGGAACTGCAAAAAAATCGAAAAATAGAAATTGGACCTTTGGTAAGGGAATTGCCACTTCTTACTGCCTTAAATAGACAACAAATATCTTAACGGCTGGACGGATTTATCTCAAATTCGGCACACATATTTTTTGAATCAGAGATTAGGCATACTTAGTTTTGACCACGCCTCTTCCGCCCTTTACAAGAAATGCAAATGTACCAACTAACATCCTTTTTTAATGAAAATGTTCGTAACTGAACGTTTCTGTTCCCTCTGAATTTCTGATAATTGCTCTCGAAATAAGGAAGTGCTCATTCCTTTCCAGTTCAAACACATTCAATTCACACTCAGTTTGCCTTGCATCGTCACGACTGTTGGAATTAGTTATGGAATTGTGTGCTGGATTAAATCAAATCTACACTTATTATCTACCTTAAGAATAAAGAGAACATTCTGTCTTCTATGTTCTATCTTCTTCTTCTATATGTATATAAAAATCAATTGCCATGCGTTAGTATTGCTAAGACTCCAAATTGGCTCCAACGACTTTGATAATTTTTTTGTTTTTTTCGCTTTAGTGCTGATGTTGTTTAGAAAAAAAGAAAGTAAGGAAGATACTGAAGGAACAGAGGAATTCATTTCATGTGGTTGTGTGAAATTAACTTCATTTAAAATTTTGAAATCGTTTTTATTGGAAAAAAAGTTACTAGATGAGAAGAACATTTGAGAACATTCATTTTGATCAGCCGTTCTGTTAAGGTAAATTGCCTTTTCAGTCCTTGAAAAAATCACAAATTAATTCAAATGTATTTTAGCGAGACATAAGGACTTAGTTTAAGGATTTTAATACTGCAAAGTTCTAACACGCAATTGATTTTTATGTATATTGATAAACGAGTTTCATTTTATAACTAAACAAAATTCAAACCGTACACGATGTGGCCAATATTATCGATCTCAACAATTTCGTAAGCAAATCGCATATTTTTATATATTTTTTTTCAACGGCATTTAGGCAAAAATAAAATTTTCCCAAACTCGCACAGAGCCATCTATTGAAAAAAATGGATACATTGAATATTTAGTTTTTGAAAAACAACGTTTGCCGGGTCAGCTAGTATAAAAATAAAGACTAACACACAATTTTTGTATTGTTTTCTATACAAAAGTTCGATGAAAAAAAAAAAGTTTGTTGTTCTTATGGGCTATTTTTTACACGTTAACAACAATTACAGCTAAAAACAGTTAACACTAATGTTAAACGCAGTTTACATGTTAGGCAAATTCGCTACTGGTAAAGTATCTGTAAACTTTTCGTATTCTTTGAAATGTAGCATAAATTCGAAACACTTGAATTACAAAATTTGCACGTTTTTTCCTGTTATACTCTATTCAAAAGTAAAATTGCAATTATGAATGTCATGATTTCATTCTTAAGCAAATTTCATTCTAAAACGAAATAAGCTTTTAATGTTTTTATATTATTTTCACTATTATTTTGCCTCATCCCATTCTTGACAATCATCCACTTTCAAATTCTTTTGATCTGCGAACTTTCTTTACATCGACTTCACTCCATCCACAAATATCGCTCCAAATAGTTCAAAGCTTTATTGTCTATTGGGGCTAATATGAGCTTAAGCTTAATATGAGCTAATTTTTTAATTATGCAAATAAATGAGTTATGCTAATAAACAAAAACAAAGTTCAGAAAAACAACCTCATTTGATCTCTTCAGCCAGAAGCCGAAGACTTTTACATAATAGAACATGCATAGAACAGAACCGCAATAACGATTTCTTAATTGTTAGGCAATTCTTAAAGACAGTAAAAGCTACCTAAATTAACGAAAACCAAATAAAGCAGAAGAACAACAACGGCAACGGTAAAAAAGCGGCTATAATATAAAGCTTTAACAATGGCAAGATCAGCTAACACAGCATAATAGCTTATCACTCAAAATTGCGCGTTTCTGAAAACTTTGTTCTACAGTTAAGCCAAAAACTAACAAAAAAAAAAAATAGCAAACCATATAGAAAAAGGTAAAACAAGTGACTGAAGATTAGCAAAAAAAAAAAAAATAAAATAAAATGACAACGTCTTGCAACGCAGATACAGCCAACCAACCAAATCAATAACCACCAACATTCATCCATCAGTTTGTCAGTCAGTCTTAGGTGCAAGACACTCAGGATTAGGAAAACAATTATGGCCAAATAGAAGCCTATGAAAAAAAGACACAAAATATTAAATAAATAAAGCTGGAAGTGCGGCTAACACGATCGTGGACGCGATCTTCTGCTTGTCTGGCTGTTTGCTATGTTGGGTTCGATGCATGGATTTATCTGTACGTAGCACAGCAATGCGATGCAATCCGATGAATTGACAGACCGATAAGCTGCGAGACAAACAGACAGACAGACCGACCGACAGACGGACTAACAGACAACTAGCTGAACAAACGTTCGAGCGCTTAAGAACGTTCGTTTGTTTGACTATAGCGCAGCAGTTTTTGCACCGTTATGCACCCAATATGGTTGTTGGCATTTGGCCGGCTGCTGCTGCTGTTGGAAACTCCACAACAACAAAACAAAAAAAGAAAGAAAAAAAAAAACAAAAACTAACACTTTTAGTCCGTTTATTTGTTCTAAACTGGCAACTTAGAAATTTCCGTGGTTGTGGCCATTATAACCACAAGCAGCGGTCGAGAAACCAATGTTTGCCAAGCAAACAAAGCCACTTTGCGTAGCTGTAACTCTCCGCAGTAAAGGGACGGCACTTAAATTTGAGTTATCTTTTTTTCTTTAACAAAACCAATAAATTACTCAAGACTTCGAAAAAGATTCGAAAATATTGTGACCATTCAAAATTTTGTCAAGCCTTAACCGCTACACTTGTACGTCTTCGTCGTCAAGCGGCAGTGCAGAATCTTTCACATTCTCTTCAAAATGATTTGTCTTGCATATTAAGTGAGAATTTTACAATAAAAAAACATAATATTTCCAAACACTTGTCAACACTTTTTAATTACTTTAGGACAGAGAAAACAATTTCAAATGATATCCACTCTCCACTCGTACAAATCAGTTTCAGTCTTTTTCCAGGTGGCAGCCGTTTTGACACACACTACTCTGTGATCCACGTTACTATATCGCGTTACTTGCGAAAAAAGTTCAACATTAACAAGAGGAAAAAAAAAAAAAATAATTAAATTGAAAACTCGATCGGTTACGATCTGTCGAAAACTTGCGCCAAAAGCACGTCCGATCGAAACGATGGTCAGAAACTAACTGAAGAGGACTAGACCATCAACGGACTTAAGAACTTGCTGTGTGCCCCACTGCGGTGGCGCGCATTGCATAGCGCGCAGCGATGCCAGCGCGTCCAAACAAAGCCGAAGCCGCAAAAGACGATGACGATGACGATCACAGAAGATGGCAAGGCAAAAGCCAAAATCAAAGCCAAAGTCAAAGTCAAAGCCAAGGTACCAAAAATGAAACAACAACAACAACAACCAAGCCAAACCAAGTCAAGTCAAGTCATATCATATGAAACCTTAACGAAACGAACCACGCCAAACGCCAAACGGTGCAGAAGAAAGAAGAAAATCAGCAGCCGCAGCTGTGGCAGCACAAGTAGCAGCGACAGCGGTAACGCGGCTCGTCATATGCACAGCATTTAAAGAATTGTGAAATTTAAGTCTTATTTTCTCTTTTGCTGCTGCTGCTGCTTCTGAGGCTGCTTCTTCTGAGTCAGGCTTCAAGCTGCTTATCTCTTGCATGCTGGCTGTTAAAAAGTCTCCACTAACCGCTATTTGCTTATATGTTGCTTTTATGTTGAGTTCCATAGTATGCTGTACAGAGCTTCTAGCGCCGACGCTTCACTCAAGTGAAGTTCCGCAGCTAGACACCGGCTAGGCAAGTCACAAGAAGCTGTTATGTAGACTCAATAGCAGCAACCTGCTGCTATAGACTATACAATCAAGAAATATTTGTGCTCTCTCATTGAGTGGGAGTTCTGAAAGTTATTACTTCGCCCTTGACTCCGTTAATTTCACCAAAATTATTTAAGTTCAGATTTTTAAGCTTATTTAAGACAGGGAAGTTCCTCAGATGCTTAGATATAACCGGAACTGTAAAGTAACTTCTATTGCTAACTGATCCTTCTTCTTCTTCCTCTTCTTCTTCTTTTTCTTCTTCTATTCTGGTTCCACCTAGAGCTCTTTTTGTTGCTCATGCTACCATGACAGCGCAACCCTTTCATAATTTTCTTGCTGTCACAGTTAATCGTGTTTCTTAATGGAACATCATCGTCTACCGTCTGTTTACAATGTGTTTGTTAGTAAAACCGCGTTATCCTTAGCGCATTTGAGCTATAGTCGGCAGTATTGCAAAAAGAACTTAATCCGGTCTCCTGGGACTGCTTTACTATTGTAAAAATTGTATAAAATTGAGTAAATTCAATTTCTATTTGAAAATATCGGTTGATCAGCCATTCCATAAAAAAAAACTATTGACTGACCACGTCCAATTTTGCTTAAAATTTCAGGATTGGATCTTTTAATGAAATAAAAACACTAGTTTGAATAAAAAAATTTATTGATTTTTGCGAAACATTGAAATTTAGTGAAAATAAAGGATAAAAAACTAAATTAGTTACCGGTACTCTACTTTACGTTAATTACTTGAAAAAAATTAATACAAAAAATATGAATTTTTTTAACTTTTTGAATTTGAAGTTCAAATTTTGGAAGCCATAGACAGTTTAAAATATAGTCTCCTTAACCTGCCACGCCTCTTTTGGACGTTACAAGCGAAGTGACAAAATTAATATAAAATTTTATAGTATTATTCCTGGAGGCATAACACCCTCAAGATGTTTGGTGGTTGAAAAGGTAATAAAACTATTTCGATGATTTACAAATATGACCCCAAAATGTTGAAAAAATTTAAAAAAAAATTATATATTTTTAAAATAACGTTTTATTATCTTTTCAAAAATGCCTCAATTGATTTTTCAAAAGTTAAACAATTTCGCCTTTTCCGCCATGTTGACCAAATTTGAAGTATTGTAAAAAAACTTGAAAAAAAAATTGAAATTTTTTACTCAAATTAGTGTTTTTTGTTTCATAAAATATCCAAATGAAAAGTTTAAACTAAATCGAAGGTGGTTAACCCATATGACTGATCATTAGCGCAACCAAAGGGGGTTTCGGGGTTTAACCCCCCCCCCCCCCCCCCCCAAATTATTGTAGTACCTTGCAAAATAGGATTAAATGAAACTGATTCATATGAAAAGCTCTACTAAATTTTATATATATTTTTCATTCAGACTGAAAAATTTACAATTCATAATTATCCATCGTATTTTCCCGAATCTGTTTCATAAAAATTTCTTGACGATATAAAAGTCAATTTTAGAAGAACTTTCATCGGTTATTTTGGTGGCGAAAGACTCAAACAATTTTTTTCATAATTAGGCTGTTAGTTTTTCATCCCAAGGTGTCAGAAATTGTGTGTTTTATACTTTCGGAAATGAGGTCCATAGTGCTCACCAAAGGACAAATTTTAAGACTTGCTCCAATTGGTTATTTTTATAACTATAGTTTATTGTAAAAACATGGTGTGAGAAATTTTAACATTACTAAACGAGGTCATTTAAGTCACGCTTTTCAAGGAAGTTATTCGTTAAATACAAGAAGAAAGAATTTCTTGGTGGCAGAAGTATTTTGTAATCAAATAACGATTTGGTAAGTTAAATCGGAGTTTTAAAGTTAAATAAATATTCAACTTTATTCAAATATATTTGTTTCTTTTAGTTATAATTCTATAAAAAAATGGGGAAAAAGTCGGAATTAAGCGTTGACATGAGATGTGAAATCGTGGAGAAGCATAATTGTGGTATTTCAGTCAAAGAAATATGCTCCGAGTTACAGGTGTCAAGGCAAACCGTTCACTATCAAAGTAAATAAGCACAAAAAAACAAGTTCAGTAAAAAATTTGCCACGTTCGGGCAGAAAAAAAAACACGTAAAGAAGAGCAGCTAATTATACGATAGTTCTCAAAGAACCCTGGTTTAACACCGAAAAGCTAGAATTACGAATGAAACAGTTTTCTTAGAATCCAGTTAGCAAACGCACAATTCGCAGACTTTTAAAAGAATTTTAATTCCGTACCTATTCCGTAAGAAAAATACCGTATGTTACCCCGGCAAATAAAATCAAACGACACCAATTTGCCAAATATTTTTTTTTGTAAGACTATGAGATTTTGAAACCAAGTTTTGTGGACTGATGCAATTACGTTTGAGTATGACGGATCACCTTAAAAAAAGATTTGTCCGAATTCCAAAGAATTCACGCATAGAAATTGCTCCAGTCTTACAAGCAATCGACATGGCTTCGACATGATCGGTTATGTTCTGGGGCTGCATTTCTTCTTGTGCTCATGGGGATATGGTTCCAATAGTTGGAACGATGAACCAATACAAATATTTGGTGAGTCATTTATTTTACAACAAGATAAGGCAGCATGTCACAAGAGTAAGCTCTTAATGAACCTCTTGAATCGAACTGACGCGCCAGTGCCATAGCGTAGAAGTTTTAAACTGGACCAGTAGCGTAGCAAGGGGGGGGCGGGGGGGGCGGTCCGCCCCGGGTACACGCTAAAATGGGGTGCAAAATTTGATAAAAGAACTTTTCACCACACAATTTTTGATTTTTTTTAATAATTAGAACACTTTAATGACTGCGGTTTTATGTTTTGAATATAAAGAGGGTGCAAAAGTGAATGCAAATATTTTGTTCTTCGTATTTATTAAAATTTCAACTTAATATTAAATTTGTTTCAGTATAAACAAACGCTCATACTAAAACCTAAGTCAATTTGGAATTTAATTTGTCATTGGTTAGGGGTGCAATTGCCAAACAAATGCAATTCAAATTTTAATGACAGTAAGATAGAGTACAAAAAGAAAAATGTTATATAATAATGTTATATTCTTTTTATATTCCATAAAATTTTATAAAAAATCGTTTTTTTGCTTCTTATATTCAGGTTAAGAAGTGTCCAAACTTACTCGTATAGTATACATTTCTATTACCAATATTTTTCGCAAATCTGCATGATTTTCAGAGTATGATAAATGGAGGCGTCAGTTATTTTATAAGCAATACATTTCTCCAGAACTTTTCAGAAAAACGTGCTCATGTTATTAATTTCAAGAATAAAAATATGCTTTATGATTTTGTGATTGCTAAGTTCTGAGATAATACATCATAAAACAAACCTTATTTACAGCTCTTAATCTGCTAGAATATAATTTTTAATAGTAATATGTTTTTGGGTATCCTGTTACATGAAACAATTTAAAAATCAATACTCAACTAATTTCTAAAAAAATAAAATTATGATTTAAATGCATTAAATTTTTTATTTATATTAAAAAAATGGCGTTTTATAATAATTTTAAGGCGTTCTGACGTTTTTTTTTATTTTATTTAGAAAATGTCTATTAAAAGCTCTAAGATGGTTTTCTGACGCCTTAACTTTACTAAAGTAATCATTATTATGATTAAATCTACCAACAAAAACTGTAAAAATACAGTTTTTAACAGAAGATGCACAGATCCTTAAAAATTATTCTAATTATTTAAATTAAATTTTATTCTCGGTCACCGAATGTGAAGCATCGACAGATTTCTTATAATTGTCAGCTTTTTTTTGGCCATTCATGACTCTTGACCTTGTCCAGCCATGGCTAGTTTGCTTTGGGAATTATGTACATAATGAGTATGAAACAAATTTCTGATAATAATTTGGTATCACTGTAATATAATGGTACTAATAGTCGAGGATAGGGCAGTCAAATCTTACAGACCTCAGTTTTGTCTATCAAAGTCGAATATAAAGATGAATATAGAATACTATAAAGAAGTTGATAAAAGTTAGGAAATTGTAATGCAATTGTAATGTAAAGAATGAATTGTAATGCTTTATTTTAATTTTCACTTAACTTTTATATAGAAGACATGGATTGATTTCGAAAAAATATTTAACTTTATAGCTATTCAGGGTTAACGAGGGAAAATTTGCCAACGGTGCCTGGTCCTGTTTTTTCTTCAATTATGCACAATTTTTCGAAAAATTTTAAAAATTTTCTATAAAAAACTAGCTTAAGTTTTTATAACTTCATAGAGTCCAATTATTTAAAACTTCACCCAGTTCTCCAATTATTTTAAACTGATATTGTGTGGTTTACTTATAGTAAATTGTTCTCGCATAACTTATAGGCCCTTATAAGCTTTTTTCCAAATCTTTTCTAAAATATGTACATTTTTTAGAGGTTGATTCAAAAATATGTACTCGGATTCATCGACAATTATTGTAAAATTAAGACAAAAATAGTGAAAAATTTTATTCAAAATAGATCTTTGGGGATTTACTCACTAACAAAACATTTGTGAAAAATTCCTTGATTGCGGAAAATCCTGCTTTAAAAAAATTAATATATACTTCAAATTTGAAATTTAATGAAATTTTTTAAGTTTTGCGTAAGATACGAAATTACATATCTTTCAAATGATATCAAATATATTAATATCGATGAGATTATTTTAAAGTTTTGTCTATTGTAACCGAATTGTATAAGCTATAAAAATAATTAAAATATTTATAAATTTATTTGCACTTTAACAAAGGAATGATAACAGTAAGCTATTATTTAAAAAACTTATATTAATTTCGTGGTATTTTTAAAACATTACTCTTTTGAGGTTTACTATAACCTTCTAAGGGGTGCACAATTTAGTTTCCGCCCCGGGTGCCACCAACCCTAGCTACGCCACTGAACTGGACGACCCAAAGTCCTGATTGAAACGATTTTGAAAATTTGTGGGACTTTATTAAAGGAAAACGAAGCGTTTGCTTGACTCCGGCCAGGGAAGAGACAATATTTGTCCCAAAACGTCTTCAAAAAGTAATACATGCTAATGGCGGATATATTTTTTTATTAAGTTGTTAAGTTTTTGTCATAAATTTTCTTATCTTTAAGTTGATTTTTGTATAAAACAGAACTTTCAAAATAGTTATGCCCTCTTTGAAATTAAGTTTTTTTTCTAATATATTCTCTTTATGTTATTTTAAAAAACAAAAATTTTCTGGTAAACATTTCTGGTAAGATTTTGACCAAATACAAAAATTTTGATTCGCGTTTTCTCAAACTATATTAAAAACTGAAAATATTTGCCTTTTCTTTTCGTCAAAATTATTATGTCGACTACTGTACAACTGAAAACAGTTTTTGAAGTATTTTATAATACTAATAAAATACTATTCATTTAAACTTAACTTAAATTTAAATATGAATGTTTTTTTAATGTGTTGGGTCGGTGAATTGAAAATTAATTTTGTTTTTGCCTTATGACATTGTACAATATGCCCAAAATATTCTCCGTAAAGCTTAAATCAACAATTATTTTTGCAATTTGGTTGTCATGGTTTCCCAAAAAGTTATAACCAATCTGAGTAAAATTTGGAAACCTTCTTCAAGATACTTTATCTAGTGCTTGAAATATTTAGATCGTATATTAACAAAAAAATAGTTATCATATGCTTTGTTTGAGCCTTCGAAGCCCACATAGCCCATTAATTTAACTAAACTTCTATTTGAAAATATTACTCCCAAGAGTTGAAACTTATTGCTGTGATATAAAATTGCCTTTGTAAAATTGATTTTATATATTAGTCCGAAATTTGATAAAACTCCCCCAAAAATTAATCCTGGTTGCGCCTCTGTGACTGATACGTTTCATGTTTACATTTAAGATTATTTATCGATGTAAAACAAAAGGTTAAGTATGAAAGCTTTCAATATATAGTAAACAAAAACTCAAAAAAAATTAAAGATGAACTTTAGGATAAGCCCAGTATAAAAAACCCAGTATAAAAGTTTTCTTAAACTCCAGTATAAAAGTTTTCTTGGTTATGCGACGAAAGTTTCATTAATATAGCATATAGAAAATAATTCGCTGTAATACCATTTGATTTTATTTCTTTTGGGATAATAGGCAAAAAGCTTAGAAAAAGCTTAGGTTTAGAAAATTTATGCAATCTTATTCCTACAAAAAGTATCCCCATGAAAACAAGTAATAATTTCTAAAGTCCATCTATAAGACCATATTTTACTCTGGGAGGACTTTTTATTAATCTTAGAATAAGACAAAAAGAAACAAAGTTTAATCTTAAAATTATAAAAATGTATTGTATAAATTGTATTTTTTTTACCCAACTTCAAAATATTCCAACCAAAATTCCTTCTCTAGTATATTTCGTGCTTGTGATTTTGAACGACAAAAGCGCTCTTGAAGCTTTTTAAACTATATTAAATTTTTGCTCAAGTCACTCACATTTTTCTTAATCGCTATCACTTGAAATTTTTATACCCTAAACCTGAAAGGTCAGGGTATATAAACTTTGTGCAAACGTTTGTAACGCATAGAACGAAGCGAGTCCGAAATAGAAAAGTATATATATTCTTGATCAGCGTCACCACGTGAGTCGAGCTATCCATGTCCGTCCGTCCGTCTGTCCGTCTGTGTGTTGTCCGTATACACAGGATAAGAAGAAGGAGTTGAGATAACTGGATGAAACTTGGTACACATGGTCACATGTACCCAAGGATCTGCACTATTGAATATTTTTGGAATTCGCCCACGGACACGCCTACCTCCAGTACAACGCGAAAATTGAAAGCTGCATAACTCAGCTTATGATTAGCCTACAACAATAAAATTTGGTATGTATGTGTTTTATATTAACACAAAGATGTCTTTGCAAAATGGACGTCATCTGCTTACGGACACGCCCACCTCCCATACAACCCAAAAATTGAAAACGCAATAAATAAGCCTCTGTTTAACCTACAGAGCTATAATTTGGCACATATTTTTTTTGTAACAAAACAAAGATGGTTTTGAAAAGTGGACATCATCCGCTCACGGACACGCCCACCTCCCATACAACCCAAAAATTGAAAACGCAATAAATAAGCCTCTGTTTAACCTACAGAGCTAAAATTTGGCACGTATGTTTTTTATGACAAGACAAAGATGGTTTTGAAAAATGGACGTCATCCGCCTACAGACACGCCCACCTCCCATACAACCCAAAAAGTTTTAAACTCAATAAATAAGGTTATGTTTGTCATAGAGAAATTCAATTTGGTATGCATGTATTTTATACCAAAACTAAGGTGTGTTCAAAAATTGGAAGTAATCCGTCCATGAACACGCCCACTTCCCATAGCGAAAGCACAATAAAGGCATTAACTGTGAGCTACAGGAATAAAACTTGGTATGTGTAAATTTTTCATCAATATTTAAATGCATATAAAATATAGGCTTCATCCGCCCTTGGAGACGCCCATTTACAATAAAAATTTTTTGTTTTTGAAAAGTGGGTTTAGGGTATTTCATAGTCGGCCTAGACCGACTTTAGACTTTCTTTACTTGTTATTTTTTAATTCGATTGAATAGAGCTGGTTGTATTTTCAAGAATATTGATTTTCTCTCATAGTATTAGAGTCTCGGTAGAGAAGAGTCTAAAATGGTTCAGGATCATGGGAATGAACTACTTAATTGTGGCTCAATAGTAGGTTAAATCTAATGAACAAACTTTGCTAAGAAGATGTATTTTTTAGTATGACGAGAGTAACCCATGTTTTTATGGGTCAAAACCACTTATGATATAAAATATATATATGATATTTTTTGTTTATTTTTATAAAAAAAAAATTGAAAATTGAAATTTTATTTAACCCTTTTGCCCCTACTGGGATCATACCCAGTGAACTTCTTTACACCGAAACTCTTTTATTTCACTTTACATTTTTAAATACAATACATCCCAATAAAGGTTGAGCAGCTGTGATAGCACGTGTTTTGCGCAGATCATTTCATAATTTTATCAACAAAACCACAGTTTTCTAGTTTTTTTTTCACAACTCCATATAATTACGAAAATTAGGTGGTGGAATATTGTTTTTAACATTCTGAAACAAGAAAACACTCAAACGGTAAAGTGATAGAAACGTTTTGAGTGGAACATATTGTCCTAATAAGATTTTCGCTTGTTATCTATTATCCCAATATAACTTTTCAAGTACAAGTTTGATTTTTATTAATATTATTGGATTTATCACTTTTGGCTATTGAGTATGATGTCCTTGGGAAATTTTTCGCAATAAAAATGAAATTATTACTTTCATTGGAGTGTCTTTATGCACTATAACCACGTTCTGGCTATAGCTGGTTATTGGAGTAATAATCCTTCTTTGGGCAATGAATCTATTAAAAAGAGCATTTCTCTCAACCAATACAGTCAAAAAAGTCTAAAACATTACAGTACATGCCAATCAAGCCCAAAAAAGTGGAGTGAAAATGTGGATGTGATGTGATGCTAAGACCGGATAGACTTATGACTTAAATATTTATACCGAAATGGAAAGCAACTCTGATATTATCGGCACTTTTGGGGAAGGAGTCACCTCAGTTTGACATCTATGATTCGTAATACTGACGTTGCTGTTATTTTCAACATAATTTTCACGTCAGTATATAAGAAACGAACGTATATAAGAAATCGGAAAAAAATACAAGTTTTCGTAGGACGCTTGGATCGCGGGCTCAGTCAATTTCGAGCCAGTGCTTATGGTTTGTCAGCTGCAAGATGGATGGAAGTACTGAGACATGTCAAATTGCCACATCCCACATTTAGTTCAGGTGCTGAGAAAGCAAAAGGATGGCACAAGGAAGCATGTGGACTGCCCTTTGCTCATGATCGACAACAATCGTATGATGGAAAGTGTCGTTCTCGCCGACTAAAAACAGAAATATATGAAAACGGAAAGTGGTGGAAGAAAGTATTTTTGAAAATACTAACGCCTTGTGTTGTAAATACGTGTTTCATATATATAGGCATCAACGCTTATAGCGGAGGGAGTGAATTACGTCTTACAGCGCGCTTTGTATGGGGTCGTTTTAATAGATTTTTTCAAGGTCATTAGGCAACTTTTTGGCGAATACTTTAGGGTATACCTACAGCCTTTAATACTTATCGTTCAGAGATAATATATATATTAAGCTATCAGATATATCCTGCGCTGAATGAATATCTAATTTTGGATTTTGTCACTATTATATTAAAGTCACAAAATAGTAAAATATAAGAAGAAAAATGCATGTTTTTATAAAAGAAAATCAATCATCAGCTGCTTATGTGCCTGCTGCTTTCTTTGTTTTTCTTTCGTTGTTTATGTTTGTATACTTTGGTTTTGCACGAACTGATTGGTTCGCTTTGGCAGCATTGTAAGCATTAGTTTGCATTGGGTTTATGTATGCACTACTGTTCTAGTATACTATTTTGAAACCAGAAGTCATGAACCTCTTTTCAACTCAGTCAATCAACTCAATCTGTCAAATTTAACGAAATGGGTCTGTGATCCGGTTAGATTTAACTTTTATGAAAAAAACGAGTTGGATCATATTTCTTTTTATGCTTTTACCCAATAGATGGCGTAAAATTTTAATTTTTGTTTTTAATGCAAATTAATTTGGATTCCACATCCCACTAGCACTAGCGAGTGTAGTTTGCAAACTATATATCGAACAGAGACGAAAGTGTAGCTAGCAAACTAACCCCTTCATTTTGTATCACGATTAAGCACACCAACGATCAGTAAGACACGAGAAGCACGACTTTATTCCATACAAAAATCTACTGCTTATCGTGTCTTGCTGATCGTTAGTGTGCTTTTTCGTGATACAAAATGAAGGGGTAAATATCAGACAGAGACGAGAGGTGAGGACATGTGCTCAGCGTGAAATATAGTAGCCATACGATTTTTTAAAAATCGGGGTCTTAATTTTAATTTGAAATTAGTAGTTAAACTGACTGTAGCTCGCAAACTATATATCGGGCAGAGACGAAAGTGGCACCAATGGAAAGTGCATTTGCTTCGCCTTCTTCTCAACTAAGTCAATGAACTCAACCCATCAAACTTAACAAATTGACCGAACAAATTTGAAATTTTACTTGTTTCTTTTTGCTTGCTCATTTAATCATACTTACTTTTTAACATTTTCTTTGTTTTGGCCTCGATAAGTAGTCCATAATTGAGTTATATTCATTTATTTGTTCATTTTTGGAAGATCAATAAAAATACGTGCAAAATGAACAAAACAATCGGACCAAAGAGACAAAGTAGAAGAGGTTACAACTTAAACAGAATTCTACGTCTATACTAACGAAACTATCGAAACTGTTTCTTTTTTATCTTCCATTATATTTGTAATCCTTGAATTTTCAGTTTTCCTTTGTTTTTCGTATAATAAAAATATAAATAAAAACAAAAATTTAAATTGATCCAAGTAAATTTTTGTGGCTAGGTTTTTTGGTAACCTGTTTCCGATTGTGTACGATTGTCTTTTTTTTTTGTGTTTGCGCTCATGTACACAACAATTTTCTAGCGTTCTTTTTTTCTGTCGATATTATGGCAGGCATTATTTTTTTTATGCAGCAGAGTACAAGACAAATAACAAAACTGAAAAAATCTATTTATCTAAGTATCTTGACGAAAGTTAATGCAAGATATAAACAAGTACCAAATTGATTTTATGAGTTTGATTGAATCAAATTTATTCAAATCAATCAATTTCAATTAATTTAATTTAATTGCTCTAACTTGTTGATGCAAATATCAATTTCAAAACAAAAGTTAGATTTTTTTAGGGTTTGTACTTCCGCTTCCCAAGTTAAAAATTGCGAAGAGAACTTTTAAGAAAACAAACAAAGAAACTAGAGGATCGTTAATTTATATAAAAGATATAGAAAAAGGTAAAGGAAAAAGTCCGTAGCTTTAGTGTATCTAACATATGGTCTTGGACCACACACTATAATGGGCAGAATTTTGTTCAGTCTGAATAAATAACACTGAAAGTTATTTTCACTCCATATTTATATTTCGGTCAATAGAAAAAATCCTAAATTTCTATATTACAGTACATTTAACCAAAGCTTACGAAATAAAATAAAACAAACAACACATCTCTTCATTTACATCGAAATGATTTATAAATCATTTAAATGCGTCCTACACCAATATTGCAAACAGCCAAAAAAAAAATATAACAAAAAGTAAAGGCCGAAATTTGCCGTCAATCCTAATATACTACTATTTTTCCCACGCCTCTCATTATTGATGAATAAATTAACTAAGCAATATTGCCATTTGTAAAATAGTCTTTAATATTTCAAAGAAAGTTGTTTATTTTTTTCACTTCAAAATAACTAACAACAAATTTTATTAATCTGTTTGAAAAGTATAACACTCTCTGTTACTGAATAACATAATTATGAATATAAATTAAAACGTCCAGGCACTACTTTTTTTAACTTTTAAATTAATGCCGACTTTAGAATTCCAAACACTCGAGTCCTACAAAGTAATCATAAAAATGCAAACAAGTGGATAAACGTCAATTATCATCACTTTTCTTCCATCAGGCAAACCATGCTTCCGCTGCAGCCCAGTTGCCAGGCCAGAGGCGCAGACACCGAAAAATGATGCTTGAAGAATAAATCCCGAAGCCGCAAAGTGCGTTGTCAGTTTTAAATCGTTTTAAATTAATGCTAAAATATTAAAAATGACGTCTTAAGTCGTTGACTTTGCTTTTCTACTCTGATGGAAACAACTTTTGATGCACACACAAGTTCATGGCTTTTGGAGGCGTTTGTTTTTAAAACAACATTTTCTTTATTTTTGTTGTCATGTTTTGGTTTTTGTTTTTACATTTTAGTCATCAAAATTTTCATTAAATTATTTCATTTTATTAAATTCGTGGTGAAGCATCCTTGTTTTAATGAGGTAGACGATATGATTGATGTTAGTCTTTTGAATAAAACTTGAACTAAAATTTAAACATCAATTTAGTTGTTGCTTGCTTATTCAAGTCAAGAGTGTTTCATTGTTCCTCTTCGTATTGCGAGGAGTTGGTTTTGCTATTTTGTTTTTTTTTTTTGTTTGTTTGTTAATTTATAATGATATTCCAACATGTGGAATTTAAGCTAAACAAAGACATATTGAAAGTATAAACAACAAACAAATAAAAGAGCAACACTAGGAACAATAGGAATAGTGAAAAGTAAAAGTATCATAATCTTAGTTGACAAAAAAAATATAGTTAGCCGCCCCGGCACGTGTGACGCATTTTCAAGCGGGCTGTATCTAACCGATAGAAACCACAACTGAACTGCAAATGCAGCAGATTCCAGACGGTAGAACAAACGTTGCTGAGGAATGAAACTTTAAAGTAGTGATTTGAAGAGACGAATGAATTGGCGTTTGTTTGAAATTATTCTAAAATCAAAAGATTTTATCAAATATTTCATAACTATTAAAATCATGCATTTTGGTCTAGTCTGTAAAACAATAAAAAGTACATATAAAAATAATCTGCTTAACGAAATATGTCATTTTTTATTTTTTGGTTTTATTTTACAATTATTTTAAATAAAATCTCCTGTGAATGTTATTATTGAGCATATATCACTAGGTTTGTGCAGTCATAACTCACAAACTAATTCACAATTTTCAAAATATTCAATAAATTGGCTATAAGGACAATTATACTACAATATTACTAGTTTATAATCTTATTTATTACTATTTAATACTGCTACGTATTTTAAAAATTTTGTTATTTTTACAACGTGAAAAAAAAACTTTAGATTATTCATATTTAGTATGATAAATTGCAGAAATTAAAGAAGCTTCACTGAACCAACCAAAAAAAAAAAACTAAACAACCGAATAATATGAATTTTAGTCTAGTAACCAATTATGTTATGAAATATTCATGATATCAATGTACAATATACACAGAAGAAACAAATACAAGAACATGAATATTTCATAACTTAATTTCAAGAAATGCATATAGTTCAATAAATGCAATAGTTCACGCTTCCATTGTATAAGTACATGAGTTTCATACATTTTTTACTATAATCTTACTTTATCTCTGTGATTATAGAAATTTTAATCACTAAATAAAAAACTCCGTTATTCTTATATATGTTCATGAAATTTATGCATTTTTATCACTTATCTCATGGACTTTTCTTATTTGCCTCGTATTTGTACATGAATTTTATTCACTAAAATTATGAATTATTCATTTTCCCTTGAATTTTTTTATGGCATAGACGAATTATTTTTTGGTTCATATATATTTTATACACACATTTTAAGAACTTTAAACACTACACTGAGAAAAATCAAATAAACTCAAGTTTGAATTAAAACAAAACATGCTTGAAAAAACATCAAACATAATCTTGACCTTGAATTGTATTTCGTGCGCAGATTTGCTTGAAAATAGAATTCATGTTTTGAAAAAGATAAACAAAAAATTCTATATTTTAGGAATTTTTTTGGTTCCTTATAGCTCTTCCTTTAAAAAGACAACAATTTTTTTTTTAGATGTAAGCACAAACTTATTTCGGAGGTTGTTTCTGCTTAAGCAACCAATGAATTATAGAATTAAATTCAAATTCTTTTAGTCGGGATACGAACCTACTTCCTCCGCATGCCAGTCATTCACATTTTCACCGAGATGTTGGTAACGATAATTTAACTGTAGAAAGACATATTTAAGTACTGCTCGTCTCAAAAACTTTCAGAAAAATAAAAAAAAAACAAAAATATTTTGGATTTTGTATATTTTTTTTTTTTTCATTTTAATTTAAGCCAAACTCATGATTCAATAATCATAAGGTTATCTCGATATTTGACACACCATTTTTTTTTTTTTAAGCAAAAAATTGTTCATTCTTGAACATTCCTTTGCAGTGTTTTGTTGTTTTGGTTTTGTATAAAAAATGACGTGTTTTCAATATTTTACTGTTTAGAAACAAGAAAGAAAGCATGCATTGCTTTCTTTTAATTAGACAATAAATTCATGCTTGGACGCTATGAAGTCGCAGAACTTATATAAATCATCTGAAGGTTGCTTTAAAATAAATTAGTAGCAGAAAATGTATTGATTCAAGTATCTTCAGATATATTGTACTAAGAAATAGTATAATTTTCAAGGCAGCTGAGGGACTTTTATGTCATGTGAAAGTCGCTATTTTGCTCTTCTCTTCAAATAAAGGTCTTCTACAATTCTACAATCTATCTTCATACGATTGCTAAGCATTTACAACCTTTTGTTTATGAACTATTTAAAATTCATTTTTACTCTAGTTTCTTAAAACATATAGATTTTGGAAGTGAATGGATACTTATATCAGTTTTGATATTTTGTTAAATTTCTATATTTTACAAGAAATATTGTCTGAAGTCACTTCCCATACAAAATCAATTACATAGAACATAACAAATTCAGCGCATACCCTTGATATCCATGTATCTATATATTCAACATTCGGCTGCTTCTAACATACCCAGATATTTATATCTAGGACTAATGCTAGCATATCGAAATCTTCTTTGCAGTGAAGGCATCTCTTTGACTTTCAAATTAACTGCAAATTAAGCGGAAATTTTTAAATAATTCGCGGAAAATTACAGTGAATCGTTATTAAATAATAAGTTTTGTAGTTCCAGCAAGTGGGAAAGTATATTTATAGGATTGTACATAAACTCAAGTGAACTTGCTGTTATTTGAATGCATTTCAACATTTTTACAACAACTGAAGAGAGAAAATCCGATGAAATTATTTGCGGAATTATTAAATGAAGAAAATAGAGACTAATATAAATATCAATAAAAAAGTAAAAACAACTGATTGTTCTTTACTAGAGGTATAGAGAGTTCTATACCTCTAAAAAAACACACTTTAGTAAGAAGTGGTGATACCATAGAGATGCCTTGTTGCGGAGCGTGGATTTGTTAATCACTCTTAATTTGTAAATAGTAATTGGTAATGAGCAATTAGTAATAAGTACTTAGAAATAAGTAATTTGTTTTTAGTAATAAGTAATTAGTAGACCTCGGATTTTGCATACTTTCATATTTTTAATCAGATTGATACCAAACTTTTTATCTAGACGTTTTATCGTTCAAATAGAACAAATTGTAAAGCATATCGAAAATATGCAAAATATATGCAAAAAATATGCAAAAAAATATGCCACAAATATGCAAAATATATGCAACATATGCAAAAAACATGCAAAATATGCAAAATATATGCAAACGAATTTCATCAAAATATTGAATTCCAATCGTTAAATATTAAACTGCTTGCAATGCAGAAGAATATATAATATACATATATGTACCACTTGACATTGCTTTCCCTTTCCAACGCTTTACCATCGCTTTGGTAAATGAAGAAAAAAAAAAAAATTTATTTTTGGTCGACAAAACAACTAAAATGGGCCCACAACGACGAAATGCATTTACTTCAGTTTGGTAAAGAAAAAAATTTGCATTTTAGGTTCTTGAAACACTGAACCCAGAAGATGCTGAATCTATAACGCAAGCAATAAAGCTGATAAAAAATCCCCACCTATATCGGGATTTTATATATATTAAATCAAATTTTGAGAGAGTTGCCGAAAAATTAACTTCCTTGGAAGCGAAGGGTCTACCAGTAGCTAAAAATATAGTTCACAACATAACTGGTGATTTTAGACTGGTTTTAAAAAAGATATTTTAAGCCATTTTGAAAATAAATCCACATTTGAATATCATTTCAAAAATAAATAATATTTTAAATCTCAAAGATGAAGATGTGTTCTGGACTTGAAACCGCCACAAATGTAAAAATCATTAAATAAAAATTTGCTCCAATTATTTCCTGTGACGTTGAGAGAAGCTTTTCCGCTTACAAAATGGTTTTTGAAAGGAAACGCCAAAGCCTCTTAATTAATAATTTAGAGAAAATTATGATTATGTTTTGTAATACCAATTATATACCTGAAAACATTTTCAATCGCCTGAGAATCTCCAGCGAATCGCTTGGAAGATGAAACAATCGCCGGGGAGCTCTTCTGAGAGTCTTCCGGGTATCGCAGAATGTAAGCAGATGAGGCCATAAAAGCGATTCGCCAGGAAGACTCACCGACGAATCGCCGAGATGAGGCTTAGCTGATTCGCTAGGAAGAGTCGTGAACGATTCGCCGAGAGGAGTCTTAAGCGATTCGCCGGGAAGATTCGCCAACGCATCGCCGAGAAGAGTATTAAGCGATTCGACAGGAATTCGCTCACGAATCGGCAGAAAGAGTCTAAAGTGATTCGCTGACAAGACATGTCAAGTGGCCAAGACATCACTTTTAGAGGTCATCAGCGATTTTTGCAAAGTTGTTGAACGTTTCAATTTGTTGCAAGTTTGAACTAGCAGTTCCATGAAGTTGCTTAGAAATTAAAATTTCTGAATAATTTAAATGATTTTTCAGAGCCTGCTTCATATTTCAATGATAGATTTTGAAAGCTTTTTAAATAGCCATCTTCGAACGATCGCCGGAATGAGCGAAGGAAGATTTTGAAGATTTTTTGAATCGCGCATTCATCCCTTGGGCGATCGAAAAGCGATCCATCTTCCAACGATAGCCGGAATTAACGTCAGGAAGGTTTTGAATACTTTTTGTCAATCGCGCATTCATCGTTTAGGCGATCGAAAAGCGATGCATCTTCCAACGATTGCCGGAAAGAGCGAAGATAGATTTTGAAATTCTTCAAGAATTGCGCATTCATCGCTTCGGCGATCGAAAAGCGATCCATCTTCCAAAGATCCCTTAGGCGAATCGCTAGCGCGTGGCCAAATGATCTTTTCTTCTGATCGTCTTCCAAATGTTTGCAGAGATTGAATAATTTGCAAACCTATACAATATCGTATGTATTACGTTTCATTTGCTCTGCTTTAATATCTGACAATAAAATTTCAATATGTGTACTATCCTCTGAGTAGCTTTTATATTATTTTTCGATTTGTTTAACATAGGAAGTTTTTGCATATTTTGCATATGTTTTGCATATGTTGCATATATTTTGCATAGTTTGCATATTTTTGGCATATATTATGCATATGCATTTTATGCAAATATGCAAAAAAATTTAAAATATGCATTTCGTTTTCCACTCTATTTTCAATGAAACGAACTTTGGTGTCATCAGAATTTATCTATCTTAATTCTTCAAAAATATGCAAATATGCAAAATCCGAGGTCTAGTAATTAGTAATAATATATTATAAGTAAAAAGTAATAAGTCATAAGTATCAGTAATTTGTAATATTTTATTTGTAATTTGAAATTTGAAATTTGAAATTTGAAATTTGAAATTTGAAATTTGAAATTTGAAATTTGAAGTTTGAAATTTGAAATTTGAAATTTGAAATTTGAAATTTGAAATTTGAAATTTGAAATTTGAAATTTGAAATTTGAAATTTGAAATTTGAAATTTGATTTTTGAAATTTGAAATTTGAAATTTGAAATTTGAAATTTGAAATTTGAAATTTGAAATTCGAAATTTGAAATTTGAAATTTGAAATTTGAAATTTCTAATTTAAATAAATGGCTGTTGCTAGTGAAATTTCACGCTATCGAGCATAGTACTAGGCTTAAAAGCTCAAAATATAATTCTTAAAATATATGCTTTTTAAGAATTATAAACTTAAATAAAATTTAAAATTGAAATTTGAAATATCTAATTTAAATAAATGGCTGTTGCTAGTGAAATTTCACGCTATCGAGCATAGTACTAGGCTTAAAAGCTCAAAATATAATTCTTAAAATATATGCTTTTTAAGAATTATAAACTTAAATAAAACAAGTAAAGAAAGTCTAAAGTCGGTCTAGGCCGTAATAATTGTAATATTTTATTTGTAATTTGAAATTTGAAATTTGAAATTAGAAATTAGAAATTAAAAATTTGAAATTTGAAATTTGAAATTTGAAATTTGAAAATTGAAATTTGAAATTTGAAATTTGAAATTTGAAATTTGAAATTTGAAATTCGAAATTCGAAATTTGAAATTTGAAATTTGAAATTTGTAATTTGTAGTTTGTAATTTGTAATTTGTAATTAGTAATAAGTAGTGTCCGACCGAATATTCGGTTTCGGCCCTTTTAATCAGTTTCGCCTATTCGGCATAAATATGTGAGTTCGCTTTCATCAAAATCTTTAATGGTGTTAAGTAGAACAAAAACGTGAAATGCATAGTCATTTGATTGACCGTATGAGTTGGGCCCAGCACAAAACGATAAATGTATTTTGTTTCAATTTTAAAATGCAAACAAGCTCTTTTTTTTAGATTATAATATTAAGTTATTTAACTTTAACTACTAAAAACTTCCTTAAAGTGGTATTACAAATGATCTCTTTATTTATTGTTTTAAAGTAGAACTTTAATCTTCAAAGAATATTTACAATACATATACGTTAATATAGTATGTTTGAATAGTTGTTTTTGTAAACTTGTAAAAATAAAATGTTTTTAAAAAAATGTTCACGTAGACATTCAATTTCGGTTTCGGTTTCGGCCGAATATTACAAAAATGGCCGAATTTCGGTTTCGGTTTCGGACAAAATTTTGGTTTCGGTCGGACACCAGTAATAAGTAATTAGTAATTTTTAGTCAGTAATTGATAATTAGAAATAAGCAATAAGTAGTACATAATAAGTAATTAGATATAAGTAAATTGTAATCTATAATTTGTAATGCACTAGTAGTAATCAGTTAATAATTGATTAAACTAAGGTTTTCTTGCATTCAAATTGAGGCTGCATCAACAGGTGCTTAAAAAATATTTTTGGTCCACTTCTTATGCGCTATAATAAGCACATGAGATGAATATTCAAGTTAATCGTGTTTCTTAGTTCCATTAAATGAAGCCTTGAAAATAAAATAAACCTTCTACTGTTAATCTATGCAGCTACATAAAAGTTCAGCCTTTAGTTGCTGCAGCTGTTCTATTGGCAACTCTGAGAATCCACAACTACTATTCTTGTCTGCCCCAAAGAAGCATGTCATAGATATAGATCCAGCAGTAAGAAAAAATTTAAAATAATGTTTCGGATATATAGCATAGATCTATGAAAAAAGGTTCAAACTTTCGTAGAAATGAAAGTCGGAATAAATAAAAAAGTTTCTTTTGGAATTCAAGCATCTTAGTAGATACTTCATTTTAATGTTCGGCACTGTGGGCTGATCAGTGCTAGCCAAAGCTTCTGCTTTATTTCATTTACGAGAGTCAAGGAAAGGGAGAATGAAAGAGAGAGATATATGCTCGAAAGAATTGTTAAAGCAGGGATGCAGTGTTACAAGATGCTCCAAGATTGTTCAAACTTGAATCTGATATTTTTTTTTCAATGTGTTAATGTTGCTTAATATGTTTTATAAAAAAAAAATATATATATATATTAAAAAAATTTATACTTCCTAAATTTACAAAGTAGACAAAATATCTTTTGCGCTTTTTGTTCGTAAAAAATTGGATCTTATTGATTAGGATTTTAACGCACTGCTCGAGAATATCAAAGAATGAGTTAGCTACGATTTACACCGCAGTGCTGACAAAATTCTTAGAAATGCATAAATTTGGCGCAATGCAGCCCTGTTCAGGTTAGCACCGTTTCAGGAAATAGTCACAAAATTATCAATTATCACATTATTACATACAAACATGGTCCACACAAATAACAAATAAAAGTTCTTCTCAAAATCGTAGAATTTGGTCAGGATTTTTAGAGAATCGACTAAGAAAAACATGGCATCCCTGTACTAGAGCAGCATCAGCGTAAAGCTGTAACAAAGTAATAAGCAGCGCATCAGGAACGGTAATAATTTTGCCAAGAGCCAGCTACGATAATGAATCTCCTCGTCAATGCGTCGCATGCCGCTCGAGAAGGATTGCATCGCGCTACTTGCTGCCAACGTCAAGATGGTGCTTTGCTGGGAAAGTAAGTGTGTTGCGCTGGAATTGTTACAGCTTTTGCTGCACAAAAAAAAATTAATTAAATTTTAACCAAAGACCATAAATAATAAATGAACTGTTGAAGCGGGCCGACACGGAAGACAAGGCAAAAACATGACCAACGCATTGCGTTACTGCAGCGCACTTTCGCAATGCTTAACCTTGTGTCAAAGTCAAAAGCGTTGCAGAAATGTTTTGTTTTTGTTTTTTTTTCGGTTTGTTTTTATTTTTTATTATTTTTTGGGCTGGTCCTAAATGTGTGGCAAGTACAAAGTTTTGTACGAGATGCTAAAAAGACGGTTGAATGACCTGCCAGTTGCTGTGAATGAGGTTCTCGGTTTCTGCCTTGCAATGTTAATGTTGTTGTTGTTGTTGTTGTTGTTGGCTTTTTTTGTTATAGCTGCATAAAATACTTTAATGGTCTTTGCGCATGAATTGGGACGATTTCGGGATGCACATTCGCCTGCTTTCCAAACTTGTTATTATTACAAGCAACAATCGTAACAACAGCAACAACAACTGTACCAAAGCCATAACTCGTGCATATTCTTGAAGTTGTGTTTTTTTTTTCTGTTGATGCCGCCACCGAATTGCAGACCCTTTTGACCAATCACTAGACCACCGCCCAACCCTCTCAACAACACACAATTCCTTGGTTCTAAATGCGCCTACTTACTTCCTTTCCTTTCACCATAGCGACGTGAGTAGGAGGAGTGACTGCCGATCATAAAACATACCAACTTATATGAGCATCAGTTGCGCCTGATATGAGAACCTTTCTCATTCTTAATGTTCTTATTTTTTATTTTTTTTTTTCATTTTTTATTTTGCAGTCTGATGCTGCTTACCTGTCAAAACATTTTCCTCAGCACCGCAAATTTTATGGTTGTGCAGTTTCCTGTAGAACTGCTTCGCCACACTGGCAGCAGACCATACATACGTGATATTGAGTCTATATTTAAAAAAAAATATGAATAGTTTTAAGCTAAAATATGTCTACCCAGACTAATTGGAATTTGTTCAAAAACGTCTTGATGTCAAAATTCAAATGTCTCTTCGAATCAAAGAAACAAAAATCTGATTTGGCATTTTTTTATTGAAAAAATGTTCAGCATCAGTTAGGATTCTAGCTTGGAACTTCGGTAAGTAAGTAGGCAATAAATCGACCATATTTTCTTAAAGTATTTACTCAAAATCTGGAGCTAATTCCGAGATGGTGCTAATAAGAGCTCGTTTTGAGTTAGTACAAATGATGCTCATGATGATAGCAAGAAAATTTTTTAATTAATTAACTTTTAAATTTTTAAATTTAAAACAAATGTTTTAAAGCATAATTTTTTCGATGCCATTTTTTAATTTTTTCCGAGTTTTTGATGACAGATTCGTAATCAGCGACCCTTGGGGCCCTCCGAATACCGAATCTCAACTGCTTTCAATGAAGTTTGCATTTTAAATATTTCAATATTGAAAAACTGAATTAGTTTTTATTTTATTTTATGTTCGATATTTTTCAAACCAATGAAAATTCAAAATTCAAAAAATGTCAAAGAAAGTTTCAAAGAAAAGAAATAATGAATGAAAAAAAATTGAAAGGAGTGTATAGTTGAAATTTAAACACAATTGTTTTAAATTTTGTTTTGTAGAAACGCAAAGGCGTTAAATTTATATTTTAAAAATTTTTGTTTAATTTTAAAGTATGTTTTTTTCTCAGTGTAGGTATAAGAAATTGCATTTCTCTGTGATTCTTTTTTGGGCAAATAGTCCAGTTTCTCGATTTCGGTTATATTAGAGGTGGGCGGATTTTTAGACCGATTTGATTTCTTTTTACACCAACTAAAATAACTAATTATTCTAAATTATATTGCTCTGAGTTGCTGTTTTGGGAAAATATACCAAATTACCGATTTCGGTTATATGAGAAGTGGGTGTATTAGTTGGCCGATTTGATCACACTTTTGTGAGAGGACTTATCTTATCAAAAATATATTTCCACAAAGTTTCATGATTCTAGTTAATCCTTCTTTTCTCGGCCGCTCGCTATATGGGATCATTACACTGTGTGACGTGGACTCCTCAAATCGTTTAGTTGTTCCGTAGTCAATTACGGAATAGACTACTTTTAATGAGATTGAATAAAAAAATAACAAAATATCGGCATTTGAAAAATTTTTTTTCATTTTACTGAAAATTTTTTCCATTTTTTTTATTGATAAAAAATCAACTATGAAATTTATGAGATTAAAGCATACTCCATGAACAATTGAATTACACGTATTAGGTCTGTTCCCGTACTCTAAAGTTTTAGTCCAATTTACCAGTTTTTACCAATTTTAGTCCGAGAAGCGTTCCCGTACTCGAAAAAATGGTAAAAGAGAATGCAATCGAGAGAGTAAAACATTTCCCCTCCTTGTCAAAAGTTGCAAGCTTTAGTCCGAGAAATTTCTTCGGGTAAAAATGGTAAAAGTGTCAGTTAGCAAAGAAATTGCGATACATCAAAACTATTAAAATGGAAACCAGAAACTTGGGAAAATATACAAAAACTAATATAAATGCTAAACATCAGAATTACTTTCAATATTATTAAAAATCTCAAGCATTTCGTTTGCACTGCCGATGTTCCATATCCAGCCAACGCTGGACAAACATTCTTATTTGACAGTTTTTACAATTTTGGTCCGAAAAGCGTTCCCGTACTTTTTTGTGTTTTTCTTCATTTGCGAGAGATTTTTTCTTACTCTCAAACTTTTGACAGTTTTACCATTTTTAGTCCATAAAGTACGGGAACAGACCTATTTAAAAACAAAATCATAAAGATTCGTTAACAACTGACTGAGTTATGAGAATCGCCAGCTTGAAAATGTAACTTTCTAAAAAACGCCTTCAGCTTTTTAAAGCTTTTCTAAAAGCTTTAATTCGCTCGCTGCTTACTTTGGCAGGGTCAGCTTGAGGCTCATAGCTTTTGAATCATTTCGAATTGACTTTTTAGTAACATATTCTACACAGTTATACGTCTGTGTGTTGTCCGTAAACACAGGATAGGAAGAAGGACTCGAGATAATTGGATGAAACTTGGTACACATGGTCACATGAACCCAAGGATCTGCCCTATTGAATATTTTTGGAATCCGCCCACAGACACGCCTACCTCCCATACAACCCAAAAATTTAAAACTGCATAACTCAGTTCATAATTAACATACAACAATAAAATTTGGTATGTGTGTGTTTTATATCAACACAAAGATGTCTTTGAAAAATAGACGTCATCTGCTCACGGACACGCCCACCTCCCATACTACCCAAAAATTGAAAACGCAATAAATAAGCCTCTGTTTAACCTACAGAGCTAAAATTTGGCACATATGCTTTTTATAACAAAAAAAGATGGTTTTGAAAAATGGACATCATCCGCCTACGGACACGTCTACCTCCCATACAACGCGAAAATTGAAAATTGCATAACTCAGCTTATAATAAGCCTACAACAATAAAATTTGATATGTATGTGTTTTATACAAACACAAAGATGTCTTCAAAAAATGGACGTCATCCGCTCACGGACACGCCCACCTCCCATACAACCCAAAAATTGAAAACGCAATAAATAAGCGTCTGTTTAACCTACAGAGCTAAAATTTGGCACATATGTTTTTTATGACAAGACAAAGATGGTTTTGAAAAATTGACGTCATCCGCCAACGAACACGCCTACCTCCCATACAACCCAAAAAGTTTAAAACTCAATAAATAAGGTTATGTTTGTCATAGAGAAATTATATTTGGTATGTATGTATTTTATACCAAAACTAAGGTGTGTTCCAAAGTTGGGAGTAATCCGTCCATGAACACGCCCACCTCCCATAGCGAAAGCACAATAAAGGTATTAACTGTGAGCTACAGGAATAAAACTTTGTATGAGGAAATTTTTCATCAACATTTAAATGCATTTAAAGTATAGGCTTCATCCGCCCACGGAGACGATCATTTACAATAAAAATTTTTTGTTTTTGAAAAGTAGGTTTTATTTCATTGTCGGCCTAGACCGACTTTAGACTTTCTTTACTTGTTGAAATTAGTTCAGAACTATTTTAAATTGGGTTTGTTTCTGTACGGGGTAGTTTGATAATTTTCCTTTTAATCAAATTGTCAGAAACAAAATTATGAACATAAAGAACAATAGTACTCTGATCGAGATTCTTATGGGATTGTGTTGAGCGTGTTTTAAAAAAATTTTAAAAAATTAATATCTATTGTACGCATTGTCAATATCAAATGTGATTCTAACTCCGTTCATATGATATGATGTTTTCATAACATCATGATACATTCTTAATTCCGGCGATAAGTTTGGTTTAAACTAGATCTTAATGATCTTATTTAAAGAAATTACAGTAAAAATAACGAAAACTAACGTGAAATTTCATCGATTATTTCGGTGGCTAAAAACTCAATCGATATCCCTACAGTACTGGCAATCACAATTAGTCTTTTAACGGTCATGATATCATGCACGAAAAGTAGCTAGTGAATTCTAGTACCCGAGGTAATGTAGCAGGTAATGCAAATACATTTATTTCATTTGTTTTTTCTTCCACATAAACTGTATAACAAAAGGAATGGTGAGCGAAAGCTGGTGAAAACAAAGTGAGCAGTAACGTATAAAGTATGAAACAACTAGTGAATGGTAATGCAGAGAGTACTGGAATCATTTCCGGCAATGACATCCCCATGTTAAATTCATGAGTGAATTGCATTGCAGGTAATCTGGTGGGTAAGCAGTGGTGATTACCGATAGCTAGTGAACTCTCACATTCATCACTCATTCATCACTGGTGCGTCGAACTGTCGACTTTCTTAAGTTCTCATTCCATGGTTTCGAAAATGGAGTGAAGTTTTTAACTAAATTTTTCTCCAATAAGGCTAAAGAGGATTAAAGTCTCTTTAGCGTGTGTTAAAGATGTTAATTCGTTTAAAAATATTCCGTTTATTTCCTTGCATACATTGTTTTTAGCTCACATCTTATTTTGAACTTTGACCAGCTGAAAAACTTTCGCACGCTCAGCCCGTTACAGCTTCAAAGTCTAAGACCATTTTTGGCAGTTGAATGAAGTGAAATTTTTGGCTCATACATACGATTAACATGTACATTTTAATATGCTCAAAAGACGCTTACATGCCGGTAATAAAATCATTGTTATCATTTTAAGCAAGTTACTAGGTTTGTATTCACTACGCGATTGTTTCTTTTCATTTTGTTTTTTTTTTCTCTTTTCATTTTCAAATTAACAACAGCATAAATGTACAAAGAACTTTGCTCAACTATTGAACAATTTATTTTTATTACATAATTCTTTTTCACTTACGCGATCGTTTAAAAATCGTGTAAAAACTAAAAGTATTAATTTCACTTATATTATTCACAAGATGTTGTTGGCGATATCTTGTCTATACATCTTCTAGTTGGACGTCGTGTTTTTTGTTTTTTTTTTTTTTTTGTTTTTATTATTGTGGTTATACTAATTGTACCGCTGCGCATGCGCATTAGTAAATATCTTGCGGTAACTTCGTTTATTTATGTATTCATTCATTGTTCGGTTTTGTGTTTTTTTTTTTCCAACACTTTCAAGTGGCATTCGAAAAATTATGAGTGCGACAACATTTAGTGGTTCAAAATGGCAGAAAAAAAAAATTGAAAAAGTGGTTTTTTGTTCGGTCTAAAATGCAGTAATAAAACGTGGCTGTTTTTTATGCACGTGTTGTAGGTTTGTTGTAAAAACAAGCGACATTTTCACTTTTATGAATCCATCAAAAATAGTGAAACGCTTGCAATTTAAAGAAAGAAACATTTAGATACATAAACATGTGTGGAGAAATATTTATGCTAATATTCTTCACGCATTTCTTAGGCATGGGGAAGAATCTTGGAGGTAGACGGATGTCATCTCTATTGATGGGTTTGTTTTCAGTGTCGCAGTTTAGAAGCGTAGATATATGTTCCCCACAACTGCTGTGTACTCTGTTTATCTGCTACATTATCTGCTACTGGTAGAAAGAAACTCCGGTCTTAAAATCATAAACCAAAATATCCTGTCGCGTCATTTTCTCCGTGGAGTTTATTCGAAATTATGTAGGTTCTATTATTTTTATCAAATCAGTTGGTGGGGGGATTTGGCATTACATTTACCCAATTTTTCCTTGTATCAAACTCAGAGTACGTATTCAATATCAAGAGTATTGATTGAGATATCATGTCATTACACTAAAATTTGATGAATTTATAAAGTATTTATATTTTGATGACGTCACTTTGTGTAGTAGGTAGGAAAAGTTTAAATTGAATTTTGCAGAATTTGAATCATAATGTATATATTACAAGCTAAAGCTGATGTGATAAATATCAAGTCATTAGATTGATGCTTTTTTGGATTCTTAAGAGATTTTCCGTTTTGATGACGTCACTTTGTATGAAAGGTATGCGTGGTTTTTATCTGATTTGACTCATTTTCGAACTTGATTGATATTTTTTTTTTTATAAAAGCTTAATTGTCGATAGCTTCAAAATGGATTTTGGTCAAAATTCTTCATAAACAAAATTATTTTTATAAAAAATCTCCTTTTCAAAATTTCCTCCCACAAATTGATCTTTACAAAACTATAGAGCTTTTTTACTTTTTATAAATTTTACAAGCAGAATTTTGTAAGAGGGAATTCATCATTTGAGGGTAATTTATAAAAGGTCAATTTTGAGAAAGTCGTATTCTTCAAGCTTAGGACAAATTAAAATATCAGTTGGAGATTGGAAGAAAACGCTCGAAAACTAAATTTACTGGAGCTTTCGTATAAGTGTATGTGTGTGTGTTAATATGAGTACTTTCGTTAAAACATCTCATTGAATAACAATTAATTTAATTTGTTTTTTTTTTTTCTTTTTTGTTGTTTGTCAAACATGGCCCAAAGCAGAGCTTAACTTTCGATTTGAATTCAATTAAATAATTTTATATCTAATTTTTGCTTCAATCATAGGTACGAGTACCATCCGTATGAATTGATGCCTTTCTATTTGCATATGCAGCGGTCGATGACTTGTACTATTTTGGCCAGCGTCCAAGGTTGGCAGACCACCGGCCTGTGAGGCAGATAGATAGTCAACGTAGCTATGTTAGGTGTCGTCGGCATCCGGCAGTAACCATCAATGAATCCATGAGCTGAACATATTAAAGCAAAGTATTGTGAAAGCTTTGTGGACATGCTATGAATGCACTACTTTTATTTCGCAATCGTGAAATTCAATCAACTTTTATTGAAATAACAATTTTCGTATTAATGAAAATTGAAAATTTGAGTTGCCAGCAGATTTTTAATGAACTCTTCTCATTCACAGTCTTAGTGAAAATAACGTTTAAATGCCCTTTAGTTGTATTTTTAAGAATTGTAATAGAATAGAAATTCTTCAAATCAGAGTTTCTTACTTTTTAACTATTCTCATTTTCATTAGTTTGTTTGAATTTAAAAAATCATACATCAGTTTTTAATGAAGCCTTCACCATTTCACCAGAGCAATATCATCAATCATTATGGGTGAAAAATTCAACAGTAGAGGATCAACGCAAATTTTTTGTGATCGCAATAATAATGTTGATATACTTTTTTTCTAAATTAATTAAAAACTTAATCAACTTGAGACACAGCAAAAAATAAAAATAACATTAAATGAGGTTGAATCGAATAGAAGACAAACAAAAAAAAAAAGAAATAAAAATTGGCAATATCCGCAGGTGGGTTGAAATGTTTTAAGTATATCATAAAGAACCAATCAGATATGCAAATTTCGAAATCGACAACACAGTTACACATAGAGCGAAAATCAATTGATTTTTTGTTTTTAACAAATTTAACTTCACAGATCATCAACGATGACTTGAAAATTCGTGAATAAAGTGAAATTAAAGAAAACAAAAATAAAGGGTTTTTTTACAATTATTTATATGTAAAGAAATTTAATTAAGCCTTTGGCCAAATAAATGAATCCAATCATTCAATGACTGAGCTCGACGACTACTGACTGACTTTGAACATGAAAGTAAAATTTCAAATTTCTACAGTCAAGTTAACAAAGCTTTGGCTACAACTTAATTTCATCATGTTTTAACATTATCTTCAGCATGTTGATGTGCATAAAAAATATGAACCGAAATACTTATTAGTTATACACTGAGTTTCAAAAGTATAAGTTTATAAGATTTTATGAAAGCAAATTTTGTTCGCCCTGAAAACTCAGTGTATGTCAACACTATCGATGCGATACATGTTGGATAAATTTATTTAGACCTGTTGAAATAAATACTGCAAATCATATATTACTGTTTTCAGACGTTTTAAAATAAGAGGTTGTATGGGAGATGTGCGTGTCCAAGTGCATATGTGTGGATTCTATAAACATGTGTTGCTAGTTGATAAATCTCAACTCATTCTTATACTTGCATGACTAAATCGATAAGATGACGCTGATTAAGAACATAAATTATTTTCTATCTCGACCAAGCCTATTTCTGAGTGTTAACTAAAACAACGTTAATATGCCCTACCCTGTTTAGGTGTTTCGTCACCTTTATCATCATATATCAAAGTTCTCATCATATATCATCTGTTACACCATCTTTTACGATATCAATATCATCATCATAATTATTATTAATTTTATCATCTTATTTTTTCTGTATCACAGTTGTTCGTGAAGTTTCTTCTTGAGCTTTTTGAGCTTGCGCTTCCTCCGTCTTCAATCAAATGGGAATAATAGCCCATCCACAATGACGACAACGGGCGACGGACGACAGGTCTCCACTCTGTCGTTGTAGAGAAATTTCGGGCGACTTGAATTTTTTAAACGCGACAACAACAAGCTACAGCAGAAAGTGTTTAGTGCAATCAGCAATATATTTTTTTCAGGCTATCGAATTGAATTTAAATTAAATTATATTATTTAATAAACTTACATCAAAGTTTGCAATTAAATATATAAATTGAACACAAAAATGAGCACTCGAGCAGCCGGCATGAAAAAAACACGAATGTAAACAATGGCTGATATTTACTTTTGTCGTCTGTTTTTGTCGCCAAATTAGAATTTAATTGAAGCTGGCTACAGCTACATTTGATGTCGGGCAACAATGTCGTCGCGATTGTCTCCAAAAGTTCATCCCATAAGAAATACATGTGAAAAAAAGTGACGTTTGACGCTCGTCGCTCGTTGTCGTCATTGTGGATGGGCTATAAGTCATGACCAAAGATAATGGTGGGATAAACAAGGTGAGTGTGATAAAATAATTTTTGGCAACCCTTATCAAAAACAGCGAATGGAAAATTGTAAGAAAAAGTTCCAAAACAATAGGTCTGTTTAAAAGCGCAAATTTAAATGAGCACCAAAGACGATGCACGCAGAATATAAGAATAGAATATTAAATAGAATATTATAAGATTACCTTGAAAAAGGCCAGACCATTAACATTGATTATTAAAAAGAGTTCTTGGAGCGTTTGAATGATGAAATTACGAAAAAACGACTTCATTTGAAGAAAAAAAAGAAACAGTTTCGATAGTATCGTAAGTGTAGACGTAGAATTCCGTTTAAGTTGTAACTCTTCTACTTTGTCTCTTTGGTCCGATTGTTTTGTTCATTTTGCACGTATTTTTATTGATCTTCCAAAAATGAACAAATAAATTAATAACACTCAATTATGGACTACTTATCGAGGCCAAAACAAAGAAAAAGTTAAAAAGTAAGTATGATTAAATGAGCAAGCAAAAAGAAACAAGTAAAATTTCAAATTTGTTCGATCATTTTGTTAAGTTTGATAGGTTGAGTTCATTGACTTAGTTGAGAAGAAGGCGAAGCAAATGCACTTTCCATTGGTGCCACTTTCGTCTCTGCCCGATATATAGTTTGCGAGCTACAGTCAGTTTAACTACTAATTTTAAATTAAAATTAAGACCCCGATTTTTAAAAAATCGTATGGTTACTATATTTCACGCTGAACACATTTCCTTTCCTCTCGTCTCTGTCTAATATTTAGTTTGCGAGCTACACTTTCGTCTCTGTTCGATGTATAGTTTGCGAACTACACTCGCTAGTGCTAGTAGGAAGTGGAATCCAAATTAATTTGTATTAAAAACAAAAATTAAAATTTTACGCCATCTATTGGGTAAAAGCATAAAAAGAAATATGATCCAACTCGTTTTTTTCATAAAAGTTAAATCAAACCGGATCACAGACCCATTTCGTTAAATTTGACAGATTGAGTTGATTGACTGAGTTGAAAAGAGGTTCATGACTTCTGGTTTCAAAATAGTATACTAGAACAGTAGTGCATACATAAACCCAATGCAAACTAATGCTTACAATGCTGCCAAAGCGAACCAATAAGTTCGTGCAAAACCAAAGCATACAAGCATAAACAACGAAAAAAAAACAAAGAAACATCAGGCACATAAGCAGCTGATGATTGATTTTCTTATATAAAAACATGCATTTTTCTTCTTATATTTTACTATTTTGTGACTTTAATATAATAGTTACAAAATCCAAAACTAGATATTCATTCAGCGCAGGATATATCTGATATTTTAGTATATATATTATCTTTGAACGAAGAGTATTAAAGGCTGTAGGTATACCCTAAAGTATTCGTCAAAAAGTTGCCTAATGACCTTGAAAAAACCTGTTAAAACGACCCCATACAAACCGCGCTGTAAGACATAATTCTACGTCAAAAAAGTACTTTTTCATCAAGACAATGGCCCGTATCACAAGTTCATGAAAGCTATAGCAAAATTGCAAGAATTAGGCTACGAATGGCTTCCTCGTCTACAATATTCTCCACATCTGGCCCCCAATTGACTTTTTCTTGTTTGCAGAACTCAACAGAATGTTGAATGAATGAAAAAAATTCAGCACTAATGAAAAAGCTATCACTGAAATTGAGGTCTATTTTGAACCAAAACAGAAATCGTACTAAAAATGGTATCGTAAAATTGCATGACCGCTATAATCACTGTACCAACCCCGAAGGCAACCATATTAAATAATATAATCGCATTTTACCAAAAAATATGTTTTTGCTATGTTAGCCTACGAACTTTTCAGCCCAACTGTTATCATGTCTAAAACGGCTTCGTCTACTCGTGTAAACTTGGTGTTCTGTTATTTATCAAATCATAATTTCATGTATAGTACTACACACTTTTTTATGTTATTTATACAATTTATTTATAATATTTACATTTTATTTAACTCGCTTAACTTGTGCTTGTTTAAATACAATCAGTATTTATTGCAATATAATCAGTTAACAAAACAAATGATTTGAAACTTATCAACTGTTCCTCTCTTTTGCTCATAATTTTATGACAAGTGTAGCCAAACATGGACAAATTTGTAAACGCCACGTTGACCCTGATTATTACACCATCATGCTACAGATACTTCCCCATAAAACACATTCAGTCACCACAGAAAATTATTTTAATCTTTTTAATGTTGATATCATGACAGGAAGAAGAAGTTATAAATATTTTTATATATCATGCGTTCACTTTATTTAATTTAATTCAATCGGTATTATTTCCGGCGTCAATTATGCTTTTTGGAAAAACCATCTTATATTCTCATCGTTAGTATTTCCGAAACCAGGTTTTGTCTACCATTAATGCAAGTTTATATCCGCGTTCTTAATCAATCCTTTCATATCTATAGTCTAGTACAACAGCAACAGCAACAGCAACAGCAACAGCAAAAACAACAGCAACAGCAACTTCAAGAACAATAACAAGAAAAATAGCACACGAAGAATACAAACAGCAAATAATTTAGAGCATACTTAACGTAACAAAAATATATGAATAAATCCGAAAACTTGTAAAATGCTCTGCAAAAATTATTTTAAGTACTAAAAAGTGCCGCCAAAAACCAGAATCAAGGGGTCGTTAACGAGTTATGTCACCTAAGAGGGCCAGATCAATCATCCTCTAATATCAGTTACAGAGATAGGAAAAAACAGAAAGTGTCAAAGAATACTCAGAGAATACACAGTCATGACCTGTAGTACGCAAAAGATGCCACTCTTAAGGCAAGTGCACTTGCCTCATAGATAAGGCTTTCCTAAAGAACAAGTGGAAAGACTTTCCAAAAAAGTAAATCAAAAATTTATTTTTTTAATCATATATTTAGATTTGTTCAAGCCCACTGCTTTTTTTTAAACACAGCTGTATATGATATATCTACTCGTTTTACTTTTTTTTTTTTTAAATTCGCTTTTAAATCGAGGTGATAGAATTTTAATTTTACTCAAAAGTAAAAATTACTTTCTAAAATTTAGTTTTATGTTGAGAAGCTACTAGTAGTTTTTGCAAGTTGTAACAAAATTTGCAAAAACAAATTTATATTATTATAAATATTATATAACTACTGTATAATCGACTATTGCAACTTACCCTTGTTACATTTAGACCCTAGCTCCCCAATTCATGAATTATTAAGGTACTATTAAAGTTTGTAGATACAAAAAACACCTTGTTTATAAATAGTTTTTAAATAGTGTTTTTAATTTATTTTTTTAAAATTTTTACATAATTAATTTTTTTTTTTTGTTTTTGAGTTGAAGTTGACCTTTTTAAAATAGTTGTTATAATGTCTTCTTGCCTCCAGCATTTTCAAAACGTCTAAAAGTAAAAAATCACAGTACAGTTCTTCAGTAAAAGCTTGAAATTGAGCACTCTTCATACGAAAATAAAAAAAAACGAAATGTGTTGAAAAATATTTACAAAAATCCCTTTTTTCGCCAAAATTTTTAGCCATACAAAAAAATATATAAAAGTTTTTAGCTCACAATGAATCAAGATTCATCGACATCGATATTATATGAGCGACTTACGAATAATAAAAATGTTTTAACTTGTTTTCTATTTGATTTTTTTTCTAAATTGTATACGTATTCTTGAGAATAAGAATACATTTTAAAACATTAAAGAAGAATATTCTAACAAAAAAAAAATTGATTTTTTATTTTTTACGCACTGTAATAGTACCATAAATATTTGATAGAAGGTACTTCAAATTAAATATTTCGAATTTCCAGGTCAATATTTTTTAATATAAAAAATTATATTAATATTTATCTTTATTTCTTTTTATGTAGTTCTATCATTAAATAGCTAATTTATTAACTTAAAATACTTATTTTATGTTCACTTAATTTCTATCATTGATTCCGTTGCTTTTATTTTTTTCAAGCTTCACGAAAATAACTTGGATTTCCTTACTCTACAGCAGGGTGCGGAGAACGTTTGAAATACGATTGTCTTTTTTTATTAAAAATTTGAGCTTGTAGTTTTTGCGAAGTAATCAGAAACGCTTTGTTGGCATCTTTTTTCTATCATTCATAAATTTGTCAGTTTCGTATTTTTCGAAGAAATGTTTCACACAACAAAAAGTAACAAACGTTCATTTGAATCGTTCGTCTGCTGTAAAATTGTTCGTTTAATGAATTCACTCACAAAGAAGAAAACGAGTGAGAGATCGTTTTTTAATCAATTGCGAACGAATTTTTCCGCGCTCTGCTTTACAAACACTATTGGTTGAATTTCAACCTCTATGATAGGCACACGGTAATACATCTTTGACTAAATTTTAGTTAATTCTGTACTGTATATATATTTTAAAATATATATATAAATAAATATATATATATAAATAAAGCTAAGTTTGAGCCACATGGATTTAAATTTTAAACCACTTCAAATACTAAAACTAAGTTTTAGTCTTATATCCTAGACAGACATGTAATACAAAATGTAGTATGATATGAAAACCATATGTGTGTGTAATCGGTATTCCAAAGTTTTGTTCCAAAGCAACTAGAGTTCCGTACTACAATAGCATCCAAGAAACAATTGAAATTCAGTTTTGTTCTGAAATGTACTACGATGAATCGCATTGAACACAGCCAAAGCTTTAATCCAGGGACCAAAAATAACTGTTATTTTACAATTTTTAAATGAAAAAGACACAATGAAAAAATTGTCGTAGGACTTTTTCAAATATACCATTATGATACAAATGGCCTCAGCTTCACGAATATTAAGTGCCTTTTAAATTTTCGACTGATTCTATAAAAGTTAAAAATTAACTGTTATTTTTTGCCTTTTATTTTTTCGGACAAAAATAACGGTTACTTTTGACTTTTATTTTATCGGTCAAAAATAACAGTTACTTTGTGACTTTTATTTTTTCGGTCAAAAATATTAGGCACTTTGTATTTTTTTAAAGGCCACTTGACCAATTAAAAAACTATTATATACCATATGTAAATTGTGTACACCGATGAGACCCAAATAATGGTACCATTAGTTTTTTAGTCGGTAAAACAGCCTTTGAAGAAACACAAATTGCCTGATATTATTAACCGAAAAAATTAAAGGCAGAAAATAACTGTTATTTCTGACCGATAAAATAAAAGTCAAAAGTAACTGTTATGTTTGTCCGAAAAAATATAAAGCACAAAATAACTTTTATTTTTGTCGGAAAAAATAAAAATTATAAAATAACAGTTAATATGTGACTTTTTCGATAAAAACCATAACCGGTACGGTCCCTGCTTTAATCTCTTTTGTCAGAATCATATGTTTTTGCTGCAATCCGACAGCATAAACAAATTGATCAGTTAGCAGAATATCCAATTTATCAGTATAAACAAAAAAAATAATGGAAAAAGTTAAAAAAAAATATATTGAAAACACTGCAATTAGGAGTGGGCACATTTTATTTCCAGTTGCGTGGAACAATTATAACTTTGATTGCATTAATTTTCTTGTTTATATTTACAAACCTTTGCATCAGCTGACATGTGAACAACTTAGTATAATACCATATGTCTGTCACTATGCTAGGTCGTGGTTTCTTGAGCTTTCATTGTAGTACAGATTGTAGTACTGAAACCATATGTCTGTCAAGGATATAACATGGGCTTTAAATTTAAACTTTAAACTCCTATCGGTTTAGTTTTTTAATTTCGTACACGTTAAAGTACACAATTAGGACGCGCAAACAATTTTTTTATTCTGTCGCTCATTTCGTTAAGCGGTTGTCGACTATTGCCATTTAGTTATTTTGTTTTAAATTTTAAACCTTAGGTACTCAAGTACAGCTTTGACTGAAAAAATCTCCAGTATTTTGAGTTCTAATAAAAACAAGTAAAGAAAGTCTAAAGTTGGTCTAGGCCGACTATGAAATACCCTAAACCCACTTTTCAAAAACAAAAAAATTTTTATTGTAAATGGGCGTGTCCGTGGACGCATGAAGCCTATATTTTATATGCATTTAAATGTTGATGTAAAATTTACGCATACCAAGTTTTATTCGTGTAGCTCACAGTTAATGCCTTTATTGTGCTTTTACTATGGGAGGTGGGCGAGTTTATGGACGGATTACTCCCAATTTTTAAACACACCTTAATTTTGGTATAAAATACATACATACCAAATTTAATTTCTCTATGACAAACATAACCTTATTTATTGAGTTTTAAACTTTTTGGGTTGTATGGGAGGTAGGCGTGTCCGTAGGCGGATGACGTCCATTTTTCGAAGACATATTTGTGTTGGCTTAAAACACATACATATCAAGTTTTATTGTTGTATGTTAACTATGAGCTGAGTTATGCAGTTTTCAATTTTCGCGTTGTATGGGAAGTAGGCGTGTCCGTGGGCGGATGAAGTCCATTTTTCAAAACCATCTTTGTTTTGTTATAAAAAACATATGTGCCAAATTTTAGCTTTTTAGGTTAAACACAGGCTTATTTAGTGCGTTTTCAATTTTTGGGTTGTATGGGAGGTGGGCGTGTCCGTGAGCGGATGACGTCCACTTTTCAAAAACGTCTTTGTGTTGACAGAAAATATATACACACCAAATTTTATTGTTGTAGGTTAATTATGAGCTGAGTTATGCAGTTTTCAATTTTTGCGTTGTATGGGAGGTAGTCCGTGGAGCGTGTCCGTGGGCGGATTTCAAAAATATTTAATATTGCAGATCCTTGGGTGGATGTGACCATGTGTACCAAGTGTCATCCAATTATTTCAACTCCTTCTTCTTATCCTGTATTTACGGACACACACAGATGGACAGACGGACGGACGGACGGACGGACGGACATGAATAGCTCGACTGACGTGGTGACGCTGATCAAGAATATATATACTTTTCTATAAAGTACTCGCTTCGTTCTATGCGTTACAAACGTTTGCACAAAGTTAATATACCCTGACCTTTCAGGTTTAGGGTATAAAAAGATTAAAAAAAAAAATTGTTTCAACGAATGCTTTAAAATTTATTCCAAGATTTTTAACCGTTTACACAAGTATCTTATAAATAATTGAACTATTCAACTTCATACCACATATAGTACATACAACTTGAATCGAATAAAATGAGCCTGTAGGTTTTTATTCCTTATACTGCGACGGAACCGGATCCGTGGTCTTTTTTTATGGTCAGAGGAATCAACTTTTAACAATGTGCTCGAATATTTTAGTACTTTTTCGTAAAATACATAATGTTCAATGTTGTATGAAACACTTAAACTGTCAGCAGAAAAATGGAAGTCATTTAAAGGATGTCATTTTTCACACCTTAAAAATATATTAATTTGTACTTTCTATTTAAAAACCAAAAAAAAAATAATTACAAGCGTTTCATATCGATCGATAAGTCCAAGTTGAATCCGCCTCATATTAAAACTGTCAGTTACAATATTAAGAAATCTTATAGTTCGACCCACTTGATATTGATCATAATCGTAGAGATGTCGGGTGTTTTCAAGTTATGCAAAATTCTGAACGGTAATTATCTTGCTTATTTCAACCAAAAAGCATTACCAAAAATAAACAAAAACTGCCTCTGACTTTGTTTGACCCATTTAAGCTAAATGCGGCAAACAAATATGAGAACAAATAACTCGAAATTTCATTTTCATTCAAGATAAAATAAAACAAATTTTATGATGAAGTTTTTGAAAAAATCAAATATAAACAGCTTTTCTTCTTTTAAATTTTTTAAGCTTTTGTATGATTTCACAAAAGCAAAATACCCGTGTTCAGCCAATTACAGTTACAGTCTACAGTTGAAAAAGAAGAAGACACATTGATACATATTGACAAATTCCAGAAAATACAAAAAAGTAAAATATTTAGTTTTGTAGGTCACAAGAAATACTCTTACCAAAACGACATCATTTCTAAAAACAAACAACAAATGGTATAAAATAGCAAAATAAAATCAAATTAAAAAAGAAACTGTAGTGTTGCAAAAACATAAAAGTTAGAAATTGCAAACATTAGCAATGCATACAAATCTCCTTTATTAAAGATCATTAAAAAATATATATAAAATTCTATATATTTAAAAAACAAAAACTATTAAAAAAACGGCAATAATAATAATTAAGGCGAACGAACACAAAAATTTAATGATTATCAAAAACGTACAAGAACAACAACAACAACCACATCAACTAATTGACTTTCTCTTTAATACATTTTTCAAAACTTATCGCTATTTCATTTGCGGCACTGCGGCAATGCGGCAGTGGTGGCTGCTGATTCTGCCACTCAGTTCAAAAATCTTAGAGTTACTTGATTGCTTCTAAGTTATTCGTGCTATTTAATTTTTAATTGATAGATTGATGAACATGTTTGATGAACCATCATACTTCAATGAAGTTGTTAATGAAGGTAAAACGCTGGTAAAATCAGATAAAGCGAGAGTATTTGTGTGTGGTAGGGTTTAAATGAAAGTGAAAGATACAATCGTATCTTACAGTTTTGAAAAGGCGGAATTTCTTAATTAAACCACACGACTGCAGAACAGTCTGTCGGTTTTTTAATTCATTTATTCAAATTTAGCAAATTTCAAGTGTTAGCTTTGATTTAAACACTTAAATAACAAGATTAAACCATAAAAAAAATGATAGTCCATCAAATTGACCCAAAACATGAAAACATGAAAACACACTTCAAACAAAAGTTAGAAAAATAAAAATTTATGGATAGTATAAAAAAAGTAGTCAATGAACCCATCATAAATCGCAAATGTTAATGAATGGCACAAGCTTTCGAAAAATTTAATTTATTTTCTTAAATATTTTCTGCTTCATTGTCGTTTCTAATAGAAAAAGGCTAGAGTCACAGTTTTTATTACTGGCACAAAGAAAAAGAAGTCGCATGTCGCGTTTGGCTTTAAATCAAATGAAAACAAAAGTTAAACATGCATTATACAGTGTGAACATGATTTGACGCAATAATGAGGTGTGACAAGAGTTTAAAAGTATTGATGTCGCCAACGGCAATAAAAAAAAAAAAACAAAAACGTACTTCTCAAGACGCGCAAACAACATAAATACTTTCCTCTAATTAAGATAAATAGTTGTTGGTCTTTTAAAGAGAGAGTATTCAAGTTACTAAAAATTTGTGGCATTTTTGGAATAAAGTACAAAAAATGTTTAAAAAAGATTTTACATGCAAATGGAAGCTGCAACATTACCACTCTTAGCAATATGGTTGAAAATGGAAAATGGGACAGGGTGGAATGACTGTCAAAGGAATCATAGACTTAAAATTAAAACTTAAATTTACATTAAGTTAAAGAATTAAATTTAAAATCGAAGAAAAACGAAAAAAGTACGTTCGTTCGTTAGACATATCCAGTTAATGAAGCACACAATACAGCGTGTCCTTGAGCGGATTACAAAAATATTCATATTCAGTGGTGGTGCAGATCCTTGGCCCATGTGAACATGTGTTCAAAGTTTCATGCCGTTATCTCAACTCCTTTTATGTATCCTGTATTTATGGACAACTAACTTAAAATGGAAATTACATATACTTATAAAGCTGTATGCAAGAAGGTCCTAATTTCATCCCTTTTTCGACGTGTTTTAACTTGAGAAATACCTACCCAAAGCTGGGTTGCAAGTTAAAGTTGGAACTTCGGAAACCTTTAATTTGCATCCAAATTGCAGGTAGATATTTCGCCTTCATAAGAATTCAAGGCGAAAAAATCTTCAATTTTTGACAACAAAATTTATTTTGTCAAATCAAAACCCCTAGAAGACGGCAAACTCATTTCAAAAGACATTTAAATTTAAAACATTCTCGAATACAGTTTCCACAATGAGTGTCGAAAAAATGTTCTTTCGCCTGAACAAAACCAGCTACCTTAATGATCATATATAAAAAAAACATTTTGTAAAATCACATAATCACAGTATTCTAAATTTTCATAGGACCTTCTTTTAGATTAACCAACGGATTTTTGAAAAAAAATTTGTAATTTAGTGATAAGTACTTCGTGAAGGCGTTCATAAAAATCGATTATATGTTCGTGACATCGATGTAACGATGTTTGAAACATTGCATTATCGATGTTTAAGCATTGCTTTTTCGTCTCTTAACATTGAAGAATATTGAAATCTATTATCATCGAACATCCCTAGTTTACACCTGCTTCCTTTAGAGTATTCTCTGTAAGATATGACAAATAATAAAAAGTTTCAAGCAAATTGCAAAATTCACTTTTTTCCTCAAAAAAGTGTGCATTTTCTCATATTGCAGAACAGTAAAGAAGTCATTAGTATTGACGCAAGTAGCAGTCAATGTATGCGTTCTTTTAAAAAAGACTGGCTACATTGCCTTTTGAGTATATTAAGATCATTTTTTTTTTTTTTCTGCATAAAAAGAAGAACTTAAAAGATTTCTAAAAATCGAGCAAACTCTTGTGGTGTTAGATTTCTATCGCCTGAAAACATAAGACCTTGCATTGCTGATTCAAGGCCGACTGCCATGAAATGCTTGAAAGATATCTAAGAAATAAAATTTCGTTGCATACTCTCAGGCATTTTTTTTTTTTATGTTTATACTACTGTATACAAAATTAACAGTGTTGCATACCGTTTGAAAAAGTAATTATTAGTGCAGTGCTTAGTAGCGATTTGTAGCGATTAGTAGCTATTCAAGCATTTAAGTACACAGTGTGACCGCTAAATTATTACAAGAACCATTTGTAGAAATTCTCAAAGATGAACCTTTTGCGAGTTCAACGCACCTAGTGTGACCTCTCAATGTCGTCACAATTTTTTTTTATTGATTTTTAAAAATTATGTCTTCGAATTTTGCTGCACTGACGTTCAATGACGTTTTCCAGTTATTTGCCTTATCGGAAATGGAAAACAAAATCCACTTTTACTGAGTTGAATTTGTCGTAGAACAAGACTGAGCAAAAAAAACTGCGAAAAAAGCCAAACGGAGCGTGGAGCGAAGCCAGTTCTTGTAAATTTCTCAAAAAAATATGTGTTTCTTTTAATTATATACCAATAATATGCCAAGAAGGACATTTGTTTTTTCACAAAACTAAGCTGCACTATAAAAGACCTTTCGATTGAATCCAATAACATAGACATCGGTTGAGAATTCGCGAAATGCTAGCAATTTTAACGTTTTTTTTTTACCATAAAATACTAATTTCCATATAAATCTGCTACCAAACAAAGTGGTCCCATTTACTCAAAAATTAACCGATTTTGGTCATCTTTATCTTGTTGAAAAAACAATATGTAGCAGAATAGAATTTTGAAAAATAAAATAGTTACTTCGCTCCACGCTCCATTTGGATTTTTTTTCGAATTTCTTTTTGCACATTCTTATTCTACCATAAATTCTACTGAATATAAGTGGATTTTGTTTTCCATTTTCGCTAAAGCAAATGACTGCAAAACCTCATAGAATGTCGGTGCAGCAAAATTCGAAGACATAATTTTTAAAAATCAATTAAGAAAAATTGTGAGGACATTGAGAGGTCACACTAGGTGCGTTGCATTCCCAAAAAGATCATCTTTGAGAATTTCTACAAATGGTTCTTGTAATCAAAATTTTTTCATTTTTCGTTTTTCGTCATGTGGTATTGTTCTTAATGTTATAAAGCTACATTAACATGAGAGCTTATCCGATCATATAGCTGGCCATCCATTTTTTTATAATTTGTGAATGTTTTATTTATTAATGTTACATAAAAAACGGTTTTTAAACTTAATAAAAAAGCAGAAATATTGTTTTGTTTTAGCTCTTAACTTGTAAACTAATAGAAATATAATGTTTATTTATATATTTCACCGAAGTGCAAGCAACTGTTTGCACTAATTAGTAGATGCAGTGTAGTCGTGACCAGAGAAGAACTTGAGTGCATTCAAATGGCGTTTTGAATGTCTCGTCAAAATACGAGCTTCGAATATGCCTTCTGCATTAAAATTAATGCGCAAATATATGTAGCAATCGCTGTGGTACGAATGCCGTAGAGTACGAATGATGACGAATACAAATGCCTGCGAAACATGAATGTCCGACAAAGCCAGACATTCGGAACATTCGAAAAAGCAACGACTATTCATATTGCTTTTATGTTTATTCGCAGCAAGGAAAAAAATGTTAACTGCAGTCTGTAGCAGCGATCACCAGCGCCTAACTCTTTCCACTAGAGCTTCAGCTGAAACACGTGTTTTGAACTACGAGAACGAGATAGGCCAAAAATAAATAAAATATATGAAAAATACAAAAAAGTGGGATGTCTCAATTTCTACGGGTGATGGTATAATCGAGACGCGTAGGTAGAGGGGTCGCACTATACCAAAATATTGCACCAAAATTATTTAAAAAAACAGAAATAAGCGGAATATCTCGAAAACCGAGCGAGATAGGCCAAAAATAATACTTTTTAAGCGTTTCTAATGGGGATGGTGTTATCGAGACACGTAGATAGAGGGGTCGCACTATACCAAAATATTGTACCAAAATTATTTAAAAAAAAAACAGAAAAAGCTGGATATCTCTAAGACGGAGCATGACAAAGTAACCATATTTTAAGCCAAGAGAGTTCACGTTTGGGAAATGTTGTCGTTTATGAATGCCAAATTTTGGCATTATTTCGGCCCACTTATACGATATATCTAAATTAAAAACTTTCTTTTTTGACGAAACCAAAGAAAAATTTATTTAAAAAACTCAATCAAAAAAACAAGAAAATAAAATTCATAGTTTTATTAAGTCATATATAAAAATTGTATGTGTTCGGACGCTAACAGTCGGACATCACATATATTTCCCTCTTATTGAAAAATTCTAATGAATTTTTTTAAAATTTTGTTAATAAAGAAATACATCTTCACTTAAATTATTAAGTTTCTTCATAAACTGATTGTTATATATTTCGAATTAAAGTTGATTTTTCAGGGATATTTTATTTGAACATTTTTGAAATTTCTGTGGCACCTTTTTCTGGATCAGCCCAAATTTTTTTAGAATTTTTTAACTATTTAGAAGTTAGCAACTTATTTTTTTCTCCTCAGATTGACCATTTTCTGGACAAGTTATAAGATTTCCCAAATTCGAGATTTGGTAATCCTGTCCAAGGAGGTGTTGTTTTTTTTTTTTTTGTTGCTTCAGGGATTTTATTTTGGCAAAAGTTCATTACAAATGCACCAGAAAAGAAATAAAAATATACCAACATTTTAAAATCAATATACATATATATCTTTTACTATTTCTTCGTTATCCTCTCAACTTAATTTTTTCAAAACTTTATGTTGCAGAATTCGTTTTAAGAGTTCATTGAATTTGTTAGATAATAACGGTAAAAAAATTGTGCTTTTTTCAATAAAAAAATAGCAGGCCAATTTCATTCAATATTTAAATTTGATATAAGGATTGTATTGAAGAAATGAAACCGAAATTTTCAAGTGAAATTTATATAGAACGCGAAAATAGCAGGTCTCAAAATGATTATGAATACACTGCAATTCTTTAAATTTATATTTCTTTCATTGAAATTTATTTTATTTTTAGTTTTTTTCAATTTTATTTTTTTAAGTACCATAGTAACTTCAAACTACCTTATTCCATTCTCTTATCAAAAATTGATGAAAGTAGTATCCAATTATAGGTACCATAGCACTACAGCGGCAACCCTGACAATTGGTTACCCTTTGTTTATCTCACGCTCTTGTCGCTTGTGGACTCTGCGTAAAAACGAGCGACTCTCTAGTCTCTAATCCAGTTGTAGCTGGCACTTTTCTAAGCTTTTTTTGGTGTTTGATAATTTTTTACCATCCATACAGGTTTTGCTGCGATTTTATTTCGAAACAGTGTGTCGTTGTTCTTGGTTGTGATTAGTTTGAGTTTTTAGTGTTCTTCAGTTGAAGAGAAATTCGTTAAAACTTTGCTAGAAGAATATTTTTTTATTTGCCGGCTTGTATAGCAAAAAATTGTTAAAACTTAATACTTAAACAAGGTAAGCTAAAATTGAGACTTTGACCTGTGGGAATAATTAGTTGGGAGGTAATAGAATAACTTATCACTAAACAGACAACCCAAAAATGATTCGGCAATTTTAACCACTGCCTTTATCTGTTAAATAATTTAATGCGCGCAGTTTAGAATATAAACTTTAGATAATTAAAGTACAATTGCGTTGTTGTGGAGTGGCTAAACCTCACCTCATTCCTAACCTGTCTCATTTAAATTTTGTGTTTATCACAGTAAAAATAAAAATAATTAGAATATTGTTCCACAAACTTCCACGTAGGTTGCCGATTCGTTCAGCCGCATTCCACTCTGGTTGTTTAATATTATTCAACTTTCTCTAATAATTAATGAAGAAAAATAATATAATTAAGTGTTTTAGTACTCCGCCTATATATGTACCAACCATGTGATAAAAAGTCGCACCACTTTTTGCATCTTATTTTATCTTGCGATGTCATTAAATATTTGTTAAAGAAATTAATAAAAAATATGTGCGAAGATCTTGTTTTGTTGTTTTGATTTAGTTTTGTTTTAGCACATTTACACACATGGACTTTGATGTGGGGGTCAGTAGGGGAGTGTCTCGTTCGCATACATACATAATTCATTGTTATAAATATGTATTTAGTTTGTATGTATTTAGTACACAGTCGATACCGGCAAGTTGCTTGTTTCTTTCATTGGCTTTCAGTGTTGCTCTCTCAATAATACGACGCAAAAAAAAGGGAAAAACCTGGCTCTCAAGTGTGACGTTTAAAATGACAACTAAAAAATATAATATTTTATTTTTAATTTAAAAACTTTTAATATTAACTTTATTTTATTTAAGAATATTTTTTTTTAATATTAACTTAAAAAAATATATTTTAAAAAATTGTTAATTCTTTATTGCTTCGAAAGTTAATTAATAACCAGGGACCGAAATTTTTAAAAATTCTAAGTTCGGAAAAAACTTTTAAGTAGGTATACCGATGGCATTTGTATTGGCTCTTAGAATAAATAATGATTTTTATCAATTAAAACAATTAAACAATTAAAACTTACTATTATAAATAGATTTTTATTTTTTTTGTTCAGAAATAAAAATCGTCTTTTGATTTTTGTTATTTTGCTGAGAAATAAAAACTATTTTTGATTTTAATTTATTGCTCAAATAAAGAAATCATTCTTCAATTTCTATTTTTTGCTCAAAACTGAAAATTAGTTTTGATTTTCATTTTTTTTTTTTATTTTGCTTAAAATAAAAACTCATTTCTTGATTTTTTTATCAGTATAATATCATTTATATATATTTTCTTCAACAAAATTGAAAAAGATTTCTTGTGAAAAGAAAGCGTGTGAAGTCGATTTTTATTTCTTAGCAAAAATATATAAAATCTTAAAATAATTTATAACATAATAAATTATGTTTTGAGCAAAAAAATAAAAATCAAGAAATAATTTGTTTGATTGATTGAATGAAATAAAAATCTAAATAAATAATATTTTTTTTGTTTGAGGAAAAAAAAAAACCATTTTTATATCTGAGCAAAAAATTAAAAATCATAAAAAAAATTATTTTTTCTTAATTTTTTTGATATTGCTAATAATGAGTACGGTCCCTGTTAATAACTCGTCGAAATTATTGAAAGTGGGATGACATCAAGTTAAAAATATGCTGGAGTTTCAACACACATGTGAAACACACATTAACTTTGTACACATGTACAGTGGCTCACAGCTTATTTCGTGCAGACGATGTGTTAAACTTTGAAATGCTATAACTTGGTAATTAGTACTGGTAATGAAAAAATTTAAACGACATTTGTTTGCTTGTAATTATATATTTATATATAAACTTTCATTTCTTTATATAATGGTCTTCTAAAAAAATAATAATCAAAAAACTGAAAAAGCAGCAAAATTCAACGCCACAGCTTATTTCGTGCACTCCACTGAATCTTAAGAAAATGTAATATGTTTGTCTTTTTTAATATTTTGTGTGGCCGCCATTTTGTTAAATTACATCTTTAATCCATTTACTGGCTATCCATTTACTCTACTAATTTTTTGTAATATCTGGGGGTATTTGTTGCCATTCCTCCATCAATGCATTTTTTAATTAATTTTTATTGGAAATATTCCGCTTGCGAACGCCACTCTCCAAAATTTCCCACAAAATTTCTATTACATTTAAGTCGGGTGACTGTGCAGGCGGATTCATAAGATGCGGGCAATTCCAAATCAACCATGACTGGACGATTCTCGATTTATGTTTTGGGTCGTTGTCCTGGTAGAACCGAAATGTCTCTCGTACGCCCAAGGTGTCGATACTTTGAAGCAAATTTTCTTTTATAAAATCTAGGTACATTGTCTTGTCCATAATGCCTCCAATAAAAAATAATTTTCCAACGCCCGATGCAGCCATACAGGCCCAAACAATTACGCTGCCGCCACCATGTTTTACTGTAGGCTTGAGATTGTTCAGCTCGGTATAAGCCTTACGCCATACATATTGCATTCCTTCGGAGCCAAAAATATTGAACTTAAACTCGTCCGAGAAAATGACGTCATTCCAGAATGTCCTAGAATATAAAACGTGTTATTTGACGAAGTTCAGTCGACATAGCTGATTTTTTTTTTTTAATATAAGATTTGTTGCGTGTAACTCGACCATTAAACTTGTTGGCCCGCAGCAGATGACAAATTGTTTCGGCACAGCATTTCTTGCCCACCTCCTTCTCAACCTCCTTGGCCAATTTGGGACCCTAAAGCCTCAGATTTTCTACGATTTTTCGCAGAATAAGTCGCTCGTCCGCTTCTGTACATATTTTATTTGGAGCATTTCTGGCCTTATCAGCCACACGATTTTCTTGCAAAAAGCGCTGGATGATGTACTGCACTGTAGAGGGTCTCAATTTTACTATTTCAGCTATTTGCGGTTGGATTTTTTCTTTTTTAAAGTGAAATAAAACTATTTCGTGCTCTTATATTGTTGTGCGACGGCCCATTTTTTAAACAAATCAATTAGTGCACTTAAGGTTTTAAGTCCAGACTAAAAACAACTGTTAACTCCGATCAGAAGAATCAGGACATCAGTCAAGATAAAAACAGCGAACGAGAAAAAGAAAATAACGGCATCACGTTCAAAAGCTTACATGTAAAAACAGTGTGCACGAAATAAGCTGTGGCGTTGAATTCTGCTGCTTTTTCAGTTTTTTGTTTATTATCTTTTTAGTAGACTTTTATATAAAGAAATGAAAGTTTATATTTAAATGTATAATTACTAGCAAACAAATGTCGTTTAAATTTTTTCATTACCAGTACTAGTAACCAAGTTATAGCATTTCAAAGTTTAACACATCGTCTGCACGAAATAAGCTGTGAGCCACTGTATGTTGTGCCATCTTAACCAACATAATATCCAAGTGTTCGCATATCCCAACTACATATTTTACATATCATTCCATACATATTTGGTGCCTTGACACCACATACATCATATACATAAAAACGCTACACAAAAACACTTTGCATACAAGTTTAAATTAAAGAAATCCTGTTTTTGAAATTGTCAATTTTTATTATTAAAAAAATGTCTTTACATAGAAAGACCCATGCTATAATTAACAATATAGTATTGATGTTTCTGTGGACTACTTTAATTTGTGAAAAATATATCACAGAAGAGAGGAAACATGATACAATGGGCACATTCAGCGTACTCAACATTAAACTCAGTAAAACTTTTGAGGTAGCGATCGCAAAAATTTACGCTAATTTGTCAGAACTGTTGTCAGAACTAATTTTTCAACTTTGAATCCGTGCTAATTATCTACAATACATCCAGCTGAGGTGGTGGGTGAAAATTTGCAACATATAGAAAAATAATTTTAATTTGTATATGACTTTTTTTAGTGTGCAGTTTAATATCTGTGGCCTCAAGGCATTACAACATAACTCGAAATGCTTAATTAAGCTATTAGTACCATCGTATTCTCCGTAACCGAATTTATGTTGAATTGCCAACAGTTTTGGTGATTTATTTAAATTTAAATTTTTCACTTAATTTTTTTGATATAACGCTTGAAATCTTTAAAATGTTCTCCTGAAAAATTACAAAATTTAGATATGCTGTTATGCCTTGGGACCACAGATATTAGCTATTTTAGTACTTAAAAATTAAAATATGCACTTATATTATATAATATATTCCCCTAAATAACAAAAATTTTAATATATCTTAAGTGTGCTTGTTTGTGTGCTAAATGCACATATCCTTGCATTACAACATTTATGAAGTCTCACGTAGCAACCTATTCAGCAAAAAATGCGCTTACAAAAATTTTGAATCCATAGAATTTTTTTATTAAAATTTTTCTGTTTGCTATTGAGATAGGTACGGCCTTTTGATATAGCGATATTAAGGTAACGATATCAAACAACCGCAAAGAGTTTGGAAATTTTGCATTTCGCATTTTATCATGCCAAAATTTGCGGTGAAGAATTAACCTCAATATTCACATTTCAATTCTTATCGTAAGCAAGATAAGATTAATATTCACTAGCTTTGTTTAATTCACTTGATAGAAAAATTTTTAAAAAAAATGTCAGCTTGCAGAAAATAGTTGTCAAGTATATAAAGACTGCATTATGCCCATTCAGTATATCTTAACGATATAAGTTGGCAACTTGGGCAACAAAATTTGACGTGTAATCAGCGATTTAAACTTAAGTGTGTTTACACGAGAACTGATAACAGTTTGAATGACGACTTTATAAGTGAATAATTTAAAATTTGTTGACATGGAGAAATGAATCGTTGATTTTCTCGTTTAAACTTGAGGCCAATAAAATGAACACAAATATAAATAAAATCTTATCAATGAGTCTAGAGAATATTAATACATATTATTCTGTTCTATGCATGTGTAATAAACACAATAACTTGTTCTCCATGCATTGAATTATGAAACAGTATTAATCGAGTTTCCAAGCGCGTAGACTGTGTTTTATCGCCGCGCTCTCTTTTAATATCTCGAGATTGTTGATTATTGACACCATTTTTGTTTTTGGTTTATAACTAATATTTAGCATTTAGTTGATATATTTTACAAGTGTTTTGAACTTGAAGTTCTAGGCATAAATATTGAAATACATACTTAGTTGAAATACAGTGTAGAGAAAATATATTTTTATACCATGCATACGTTACGCTACGTCGGGTCAATGTCGCCAACTATATTGCGTACATTTGCCGCAGTCGTCATGAATAACGCCGGAGTAAGTTTCGCCGGCAAAAGAAAATAAAAAAACGCTATTCATGGTTCAGTGGGAGCCCAATTTTATTCTTATTAGTGCTTCTATAGAAACATAGCAACAAAAATAATGGTGCTTTAATGAATATCTAACCACACAAAGATATTGAGCACATATTGAGTTTGTATATCAGACATATGTTTTGGATTTAGTTTTTTTAATACTGAGGAGAATTTATTATTGGTCTTCATCTACATGTCTTTAATATCCCCACTTTTAATTTTATATTTTCCCTTGTAGAAAAATGGTGAAAAGTTTATAGAAAAAAAAATATTTTTGAATACAGTTACCAACAACAAAACTATAGCACTAAGCGACAGCTATTCTAGTCTTGGTTAAACATAACCTTATTCTTAACTGGACGCAGACTCCAAAATTATTTTATTTTATCGATAGTTAATTTTTTGTGAATTTATAATTCCACGTTATTGCAAATAAAACATGTTTTTTCTTAAAGTTTTTATAAAATTAAAAATAAATTTGCTTACAAACAAATGAAAAACAATAAAATCACATAGTTTCATAATTTTATGAAGTTTGAAGTTTGTATGTTCTTTAACATAAAAAAGTAATTGAGTGCAAATGAAAGATAAAATTTTTAATTTTATGCTTAAATCATTAACACCCAAAGGTACTTAAATTGAAAATAATTGTTTTTCGTAGTATTTTATGTTTGTTGACATGAATGTTAAAACAAATACAGAAATAACAAATGTTAAAAAATATTAGTGGTGTACTTTTTTAGTGATTTTATTAGTACATCTTATAGTTAGGCTTTGCTTACCTTCGTAGACATGTACACAAATATGTTGGGACTTATTTTGAATTGATCTTTATGCTTATTTCCAACAAATAACGCAAAAATAAGCAAAATATTTTTTCTTTTTTAACACAATAAAATGTGTTCAGGAGAATTAAAAAATGATCCATAAAACCCTCTAAATACGTCATTTTTATAACATAAAAAAACCAAACAAAAATAAATAGGCCATTTCAGCCCTTGAAAGGACTTTGACCGAGCTTCTTATGATCAATTGTGTTGTGTGTGTTATTAAATGTTTGCATACAATTGACCGAGAACTGGACCTACATGTTTTATGCCGACTCCGAACGGCTAAAGTTCATGTTCTCAAGAAGCTTTACAAGGCATTATTTACTCTCTGAGGTTTGCCATTGTCTGCAGAGAGGTGGTGACCAATCAGAAAAATTTTTTATTGAAAAAACTTTTCCCCGCGGCTGGGGATCGAACACGGGCTCCGAGCATGCTAAGCCACACACTTAACCTGCATGCCATGGTCACCACGGTTATATTTTTATAACATAGCCTACTTTAACATGCACAAAAATCATCTATATTGAATGGGTTTGTTTAAAAATTATAATATAACAGATGGATTTTGAAAAGAAAATATTACGTGAAGCCAATCAAAGCGCTGCATCTTGCACTTTTTCCAGGAGCCAATGTATCGGTGCTCCACATTTTTCATTTCCTGATACAATCTTTCTATATGTTCATTGCTTTCAACGACAAGTTTCGGAGGACACAAATGCAGAAAATGATTAGATAGGACTACCAGAGGGTATTCTTTAGGAGGTCATGTCTTCCTTTTTCATGAAAAATTAAATGTTTTTCCTTTTAGTCTTATATGTTTAGTATGTGTAAAATCTTTTGAAATTATTTTGAAAAAGTTTTTCTTCTCTGTTTGGGCAACATTTTTATTTTCCTTACCTTTTGTTGCCATTCGCAACACTTCCTTTATTTACGATTTTGTGCTCCAAATTTACAACCTTTTAATGGACAATTTGACTACAGAACAACTCATTTTTCATTTTGTATTTTTAATTATTGAAATATACAGCGTTTATCTATGTAACTTCCTTTTCCAGTTTCCCTTTAACGAATGTCCTCCTTCATGTCATCCATTGTCCTTCCTTTTGATGTGATAGCCCTAGATATGGAACGTAGGGATGGTCCGACTTTGTCACAGATGCAACATATGGATGTTAAGCAAAAAATAGCTAAATATTGATTCCACCATACCCAGGTTTTTTGTTTTTTTTTTAATCTTTCTACCGAAAGTGGCTGGGAAAGCGGAATGTAAGAGGATTCAACTAACAAATTGCAATGACATTTTCACGTTCAATTTTCTAGCTAAATACAAAGTAATCATAAATTAGATATTTACTAGTGCCATTTACTGTAGGATAATTCTGTTTAAATTCAACTACATTAAAACAAAATAAAAATATCGCCTCAACAAATTTTTTCCTTTCAAATAATTTGTTTATTTTGTAGTTTATGTCTGAGTATTGTTTTCCTAACAACTGCCCACAAATGGAGAATAAAAATGCTTCGAATGTGCTGGTTTAACTCTTTTTCATTAACTTTAACTTTAAACAACTTAACCTTAAAAGATCACAACTTAACTGATTCTTTTTCTCATTTCAGATGGCAACTAAAATTCGAGCTGGTCCAGTTGTCGACGTTCTTGGCGATGAAATGACACGCATCATCTGGAAGTCTATCAAGGACAAGTTGATCTTGCCCTTCTTGGATATTGAGCTGCATACATACGATTTGGGTATGGAGAATCGTGATAAAACTGACGATCAAGTGACTATCGATTGTGCCGAGGCCATCAAAAAATACAATGTTGGCATCAAGTGTGCCACCATTACGCCTGACGAAAAGCGCGTCGAAGAATTCAGTCTGAAGAAGATGTGGAAGTCTCCGAATGGCACCATTCGTAACATTCTCGGTGGCACCGTGTTCCGCGAGGCCATTACCTGCAAGAACATTCCACGCTTGGTCACCGGCTGGGAGAAACCAATCGTTATTGGCCGTCATGCTCATGCCGATCAATACAAGGCAACCGATTTTGTAGTTCCTGGTGCTGGCGCCCTAACTATCACATTTAAGCCTGAAGATGGCGGCAAAGAAATCACTCACACCGTGCATAACTATAAAGGTGCAGGTGTTGCCTTGGCCATGTTCAACACAGATGAGTCAATTGTTGACTTTGCCCACGCTTCCATGAAGTACGCTTTGGCGCGCAAGCTGCCACTCTATTTGAGCACTAAGAACACAATCTTAAAGAAGTATGATGGTCGCTTCAAGGATATCTTTGAAGAAATCTACCAGAAGGACTACAAGCCTGCTTACGAAGCTGCTGGTATATGGTATGAGCATCGTTTAATCGACGATATGGTTGCCTACGCCATGAAGTCGGAAGGTGGCTTTGTTTGGGCTTGCAAGAACTACGATGGTGATGTACAGTCCGATTCAGTTGCTCAAGGTTATGGTTCTTTGGGTCTAATGACCTCAGTACTCATTTGCCCCGATGGCAAGACAGTCGAATCTGAGGCAGCTCACGGTACTGTCACACGTCATTACCGCATGTACCAACAGGGCAAGGAAACATCAACCAACCCAATTGCCTCTATCTTCGCCTGGACTCGCGGCTTGCTACATCGCGCCGAGTTGGATAACAACGATAAGCTTAAGAAATTCGCCGAAACACTTGAAAAGGTTTGCGTGGATACCATCGAATCAGGTCACATGACTAAAGATTTGGCCATTTGCATTAAGGGCATGAATAATGTGCAGCGTAGTGATTACTTGGAAACGTTTGAGTTCATGGATAAGTTAGGCGAGAACCTAAAGAGTGCGCTTTCACAATGACTATCCGGAGTCAAGGGTAATGAAGATGAGAACAAGTCCCATCTGTAAGATACAACGACTCATTAATTTTTGACTTTAATCAATTTACTAAGACACAACACATTCTCCAAGTAGCGGATCTAATCTGCATACCATTTTTGCTTTTTTATACAAACTTACCTTCAAATTTTTCAAAGAAAATAAATGAAAAGTTTTATATATTGGAAATTGTTTTCTTATGTGTAAAGGTTTTCCGAGTATAAGACAGTACAATAAACTATTTACCATGGTACAAGTATTTTAATGTAGAATCTTTTTTTAAATCATATAGTAAGAATAAAACTCAATTTTCATCCATGATCCATGTCCCATCTGAAGCAGTCATATATAAAGAACATTAAATAAAATAAGTAGGAGGTATGACTTATATCTAAAAGTTGACCAATCTTAATAATTGTTGGCATGACTTTTCGTCGTTATTAAATTAACTTTAATTCATTCGTTTAGTATACATGTGATCTAACATATCTTTCAAATTAATTATTATGGCATAAAAATCAAAAAGATTGATATAAAATTTCATGAGACTGGCTTTTCAAGTTTTTGAAGTTTTTAAAGTTTGAGTTTCCCGCGGGCCTCTAGTGCTTCTTCTGGAATTAAGTCATGCCTTAAAGTATGCTAAATAAAACTACAGATATGGCTGATCCAACCTTTCCGCACAAATGTATCTATCATATCCCAAAAAATTTCATAATATGTTTTGTCGTTGAATAGAGCTCTGCCACGACATTCTACATTAATTTTCTTTTTCATCTATCTCCTTAGTTTTTGCTGTGTTTTCAACAGCTCCAATCCTTTTCTCCGAAAAAACAGCTGCGTTCTCAGAATTAAGATCTGCTTAATTGACCTGTACTTTGCGGTCGGTATAGTTTCATAGACATGGCTCTGAAACTCGTAGAGGTTAGCTGAAATCTCTTCCCATCCGCGGCATACTCATTATTCGCAACTGTTGGAGTATTTCCTCCCAAGCCGCGGTCGTACTAGGAGTTGCTAGCATATGCGATGCCCAATCCATTATTTGAATAGCTGTTGGACATTGGTGGAATTTCCATAACGATGGTAATCCCCGTAAACTTATTCTGATTTGAAGTAATCATTTCAATCATTCAACGTTTATTTAAAAGAAAATTTCATTCTGCTGTCATTTCTTTCCCCGAAGGCTGGTTCAGGGCTAAGACTGAAAGCTTAAAAAGGGTTTTGTAATATTAACTAAACAAAAGATTTAATAGATTTCGATGAATTCTAAGAATGTACAGTTACTTTCAATATACATACATATTTTACTTTCAAAATATGTACAAAAACAAATAAAAAAAAAATTGAGACGTCACTCCGTTAATCTATCTCAACTTATTAAATTGATTTTTTATCAACTGCAATACTTCATTACAACCGGGTGTAAGCAAATGGCAACTAAAATTCGAGCAGGAGCAGTAGTCGACATTTTAGGCGATGAAATGACACGCATCATCTGGAAGTGCATCAAGGAAAAGTTGATCTTACCCTACTTGGACATTGAGCTGCACACATACGATTTGGGCATGGAGAATCGTGATAAAACAGATGATAAGGTGACAATAGAATGCGCAGAAGCTATTAAAAAGTACAGCGTTGGTATCAAGTGCGCCACCATTACTCCAGACGAAGAGCGCGTTAAAGAATTTAAGCTTAAGAAGATGTGGAAGTCACCGAACGGCACCATACGTAATATACTTGGCGGCACTGTCTTTCGCGAGGCCATCACCTGCAAGAATATTCCACGCTTGGTTACCGGCTGGCAGAAACCGATCGTAATTGGCCGTCATGCTCATGCCGATCAATACAAGGCAACTGATTTTGTTGTTCCGGGTCCGGGCACTCTGACTCTCACATTCAAGCCCGACCAAGGTGGCAACGAAATCAAGCACGACGTGCACAAATTCAAAGGTCCAGGTATTGCCATGGGCATGTTCAACACAGATGAATCGATTTTTGACTTTGCAAAGGCCGCCATGAAGTATGCCTTGGCACGCAAGCTACCACTCTACTTAAGCACTAAGAACACAATCTTGAAGAAGTACGATGGTCGCTTCAAGGATATCTTTGAGGAGATCTACCAGAAGGAATTTAAGGCCGCTTACGAAGCTGCTGGCATTGATTATAAGCATCGTCTTATCGATGACATGGTTGCCTTTGCCATGAAGTCGGAAGGTGGCTTTGTTTGGGCTTGCAAGAACTACGATGGTGATGTACAGTCCGATTCGGTTGCTCAAGGCTATGGATCTTTGGGTCTAATGACCTCAGTACTCATTTGCCCTGATGGCAAGACAGTGGAATCTGAGGCAGCTCATGGCACTGTCACGCGTCATTATCGCTTGTACCAAAAGGGTGAGGAAACCTCAACCAACCCAATTGCCTCGATCTTTGCCTGGACACGCAGCTTGCAGCATCGTGCCAAGTTGGATAACAACGATAAGCTTCATAAATTCGCTGTGACACTTGAGAAGGTCTGCGTTGATACTATCGAAGCAGGTTGCATGACTAAAGATTTGGCCATATGCATTAAAGGGGCGAATAAAGTGGAGCGTAGTGATTACATGGAAACATTTGAGTTCATGGATAAGCTGGGGGAAAACTTACAGAGTGCGCTTGCGAAATGAAGCTGTTAAATAAAGCGTTTGTCTCTGTTAGAGTACACCGATTATACATTTATGCTTATCTCTATAAAGCAGATCTTAACTACTAAGTTTTTTTGCTTTTTTATACCTAGCATGTATCTTAAAACTATTCAGAGGAAATAAATGAGAACAGTTATTTACATTGGAAATATTTTTTTTTTCAATTTTGATTTATTCAAAAACATCAACCTGCCCACTCTTATCGAACGAGAAGTCGAAATGGTAACTAAAATTCATGCTGGATCAGTAGTCGATATTCTAGGTGATGAAATGGCACGCATCATCTGGCAGAGCATTAAGCAAAAGTTGATCCTGCCCTATCTAGATATTGAGCTGCACACCTACGATTTGGGCATCGAGAATCGGGATCGCACGGATGACAAGGTAACATACGAATGTGCTGAAGCTATTCGGAAGTACAATGTTGGCATTAAATGTGCCACAATAACAGCCGATGCAAAACGTGCCGAAGAGTACAAGCTGCGAAACATTTGGAAATCACCTAATGGCACCATCAACTACATTCTTGGTGGCACCGTGTTTCGCGAGGCCATAACCTGCAGTAACATACCCCGTTTTGTGCGCGGTTGGAAGCAACCCATCGTTATTGCACGTCTGGCTCATGCCGATCAATATAAGGCGGCTGATTTCGTCGTACCGGGTGCTGGTACACTGACGCTCACTTTCACGCCTACTAATGGTGCCGAAGAAATCATACGCAACGTGCATACTTTTAAGGGTCCCGGTATTGCATTGGGCATGTTCAACACTGATGCTCTGATCACTACTTTTGCCTATGATTCATTCAAGTACGCTTTGGGTCGCAAGCTGCCGCTATACTTGAGCACAAAAAGCACTATCCTGAGAGAGTATGATGGACACTTTATTTATTTATTTATTTATTTCTTCGAGTTTAATCCTTACGCTACAAGATTATTAAATAACCTTAACATTTAAAGCGTCAGTCACGGACACATAAAGTTAATACAAATTGGTAAAATTAAATACGAAACAAAGACTTAATTAGAAAGATAGATGTTCTTATAACTATTTAATAGTATACAATTTAAAACAATAATAAAAATATAATAAGTTAAAAAGAAATTGAAATTTTAGTTATTTATTTGATAAAATTTCATTAAATTTTCCTTAAAGATATATGCATTGCTAATTTTACGAAGATAGACTGGCAAAGTGTTCCAGAGACGAATGGCATGGACAAAAAATTGACGCTCAGAAACAAGTGTAGAGTGCCTTATTGGCTTAATCAAATTGTTCCTACTAGACCTCGAGAATTCTAATTTATTAAATAAAAATTCAAGTTCTTTGGTATAAATGATTTTATGTAGCATTATTAAGGTTCTGTATTGCAACAGATTATCAAACGAAATCGTAAAGATTTTTTTTACATATTGTGAAACATGAGCATAGCGATTGAGGCCGAAAACGTATCTAGTAATGTTGTTGAAAACTATGTTCAGTTTTTGCTTGCTAATTGAGTCACAGTTACTAAGAATTTCACATCCGTACAGAAGTGTTGGGATGAGATATGTTTTCGCGATTAGCATTCTTATTTTATGTGGTGTAAAGTACTGTGAAGGCCATAGCCCACGAAGCATTCCATAAACTCTACCGATTGCGTTATTAATTTGCAAGTTCCATGAAAGAGTTTGATTAAAAAAAATGCCTAGATTTTTAGCATTTGACACGAATTCGATTTTGCAGTTATTTAATATTAAATTTGGCAAGCTGGAAGTATCAATAATATTTTTATAAATCACTAGGCATTGTGACTTTTTAGGATTTAGAGCTAAACCATTTCTTTGCGCCCAGCCATTAATTTTGTCTAAGTTTACATTTATTTTGCTGATAGCTCTGTTAAGTTCATTGGTAGAGCATGAAGTGTACAGTTGGACGTCATCTGCATACATATGCATCTCGCAGTCATTCAGTGTAGCAGGCAGGTCATTAATGTAAATCGAGAACAGTAAAGGGCCCAAAACAGACCCCTGAGGGACACCTCTGGTAAGCCCAATGTAAGAGGAGAACAGGTCACCACAGCAAACTGCTTGCAGTCGCCCAGTCAGATATGATTCGATGAGACTTGCAGCGCTAGGCTCAAAGTTATAAATTTTCAAGAGTTTCGTAACAAGTACATCATGATTTACTGCATCGAATGCTTTAGAGTGATCGAGCAAAGTGAGAAAGGTTACTTTTTTGTCATCTAGTCTAGAACGAATATCCTCAACTACATCAATTAATGCAGTCACACATCCACGCTTAGCTCTAAAGCCTGATTGCTTTATAGATATCAAAGAGTATTTTGTAAGGTATGCATTTATTTGCTTGAAAATTAATAGCTCCAGAACTTTTGCTAGAAAGGGCAAAATTGCTATAGGCCTGTATTCATTAGCGGTTTTTGGAATTGGCAAGATTTTGGCATTCTTCCAGTTTTTAGGAAAAACACTAGTGGTTAAAACATTGTTGAATATAAAAGTGACATATTGCGATAGTTTGGGAAGTAGCGCTTTCATAAAGACCGGGTGTATATTATCGACACCTATTGCATTTGATTTTATCGAAAAAAAGCTTTCAACCACTTCAGTCTCACTGACATTTCTGAATCTGAAAGAAATGTTGCTTCTAACAATGCTAACAGAATTTTTGTAAAAGTTATTCATGACCGGTGGTACTGAGATTTTAGAAAACTTTTGATTTAGTTCATCAACACAACCTTCAAAGGTGGGTTCTTTAGTAGTATTTTTACTTATTCCTATGTTACGAATTTCTTTCCAAACTTTTCTACCGTCCGTTAAATTGGCAAACTTGTGCTCATAAAATTGGCGTTTGGCCGTTTTTACAGCTTCAATAGATCTATTTTTTAGCAAAAGGTAAATATTGTAGAGTTCAGGGGTCTTGTATCGTTTCCATCTATTATAAGCTCTGTTACGATCAGTAATAATGTTTTGAATATGCGTATTGAACCATGGCCTAGCAGGGTTTATTACAGTTTTGGTAATAAGTGGTACAAACTTCTCAAAGAGATAATTAATGTTATTTTGTAGAAAGTCGACTTGGTTATCAACAGATGTCATGTTGTATATGTAACTCCAATCAATAGCATCGATCTCTACATTTAAACTATGGTAGTCTATGTGCTTAAAATTCCGATAAGTGTATCTTTGAGGGCTTATGATCGGTTGAAAATCAAAAATGATGAAGATCAGATCATGTTTGGAGAAAATTGGGGCTGAGATCTGATTATAAAAGAGAATTTTTTTCTTGTTGTTAACAAAAAATAAATCAAGAAGAGTATTACATGTGTTTGTAAAGTGTGTCGGTGTATCATAATTTGCCGAGAAAAGTCCAAGACTCTTCATGTTTGAGGTTAAATTCTTTTCATTTAAAATGTTGCTGTTAAAATCGCCTGCAATCACAATGTTGAGGTAAGATACAGAAATTTGTTCAATCACATTCATGACATCGGAGAAATCTATGTTTTTATTTGGCCTGTAAATAGTACCAATGAGAGCTTTTTCAACCCCACGCATAATATCTATGAACATATATTCGATGGCACTGTTTTCTGGTGATTTACATACGAGTTTGCATTTAATACCTACTTTTACAAATATTGCTACACCGCCCCCATGCCCAGCTCTGTCCGCACGAAACATATTAAAACCATGCAATTTAAATAATTCATTGTTCATATTGATATTAAACCATGTTTCTGTGACACAAACAATGTCAACTGAACCATTTTCAAATATATGCCTGAATTCATCAATCTTTTTACCTAGACTTTGGGCATTGATGTGACAAATTTTTATGCCATTTTGTTGCTTGCAAAAGATTTGAACCATATTTCGCACATTGTCTCCAGAGTAAATACCATTATTATTTATTAATGTCATATAAACTTATAAAACAAAAAAGTTTCCTAGCATTAGCAATGCATTGCTTTAAATAAATATCAATTAAAGAGATGAGGTAACAAAAATTCAAAGATAAAAAATAAAAGTTCAGCTTGTACAAGAAAAAAGTTGAAAATGTGAAATCAAAGTTAACATAAACAATTAGAGTTTGAGAACTACTTCTGATGATCACGTTCATTTCTAGGAGTGTTTGGCTGTGAATTCGCTGTATCCCGAAACCCATCGCTATGATGGCTGGGAACTTCAGTGGTTTCATTGTGATGTGCTGAATGACTGTCGCTACTGAGACGGTTGGAGCCAGAAACAATATACTCTAACGCAGCAACAGATACCACATGTACAGGAGCATCATGAGACGTTCTTTTAGCAAAGACAAGGCCACGTCTGGTGAAGACAGCCCACAGTTTCTTTTTTTTCTTTAGGTGATGGGTTGCTTTAAAGATGTCATGGTTTGCTTTGCTGAGGCATTCATTGACAAAAATGGGCTGGTTCGACTTAAATCCGGCATGACATAGTCTAAGCAAATCATTATTTTTGCGTTTGAAATCAGCAATTATTTTTAAGAAATTGTTACGTTCGCCTGGGGAAGTGAGTTTTATTGCTATAATTGGGTCGGTTTTAGTACGAAAATTGCCATGATTCTTCAAGCGATGAATTGATTTGATTGGGGGTGTGCAAACATTGAGAGTTTTGCACAAATTGTTGAAAGTATCTGAAAGATTTTCTTTATCAAACAAAGGAATGCCATGCAGCCGAAGTTCTGATGCCACGGCAGTGTTATCGTGCTTTGCTAGTTGATGCTGCACGGCAGCGAGTTGAGTCTCAAGGTTCTGTACTTTAGAAGAGGCCTCTTCCAGACGTTCCACCCTGAGAGCGATGGCAGTAACATCATGTTGAAGATTTTCATATTTCTTACCAAGTGTGGTGAGCATATTCTCGAATGCAGCAAATTTTTCTGCCATCAGCGCATTTTGTTCTTCAAAGCGTCGATCCAGTAGTTCTAGCATTTGAGATGCTTTGGGATCATTAGTTGAGTTGGGTCCTTTAGGTATTGGTGAGTTTTTTACAACATTGTTGTTCTTGCGTTCGCGAAGACCATGCATTGTGATGTTAATACTTTTGTGTATCTTCTTTGTGTATAAATTTTAACTTTGTGAGCGTTTACAAGAGCTGTCACGTTTTTTCGTATTTACATCCGACATAGGCACAAGTAATGTAAACGTAATAAATGTTTGCTGGGTTGCGTTAAGCACATATTTGCAGAAATGTATGCAAAATGTTTTAAGACTGATTATGAAGCTGCTAATATTTGGTATGAGCATAGTTTGATTGACGATATGGTTGCCTGTGTCATGAGATCCAAAGGTGGCTTCGTTTGGGCTTGTAAGAACTATGACGGCGATGTACAGTCCGATGCGGTTGCCCAAGGTTATGGGTCCCTCGGACTGATGACATCCATACTAATATGTCCCGATGGCAAGACAGTGAATTCTACTGTCGCGCATGGTAGCGTTACACGTCATTACCGCCTTTACCAGCAGGGTAAGGAAACCTCGACCAACCCAATTGCCTCGATCTTCGCCTGGACTCGTGGTTTGCTTCATCGTGCCCACTTAGATGACAACGAAGGTTTAAGGCAATACGCAAAAATGTTAGAGCAGGTTTGCATTGAAACCGTTATATCAGGTCTTATGACCAAAGATTTAGCCATTTGTGTCAAGGGCATGCATAAAGTGCAACGTAGCGACTACATGGAAACATTCAAATTTATAGACAAATTGGCGGAAAACCTAAAGATAAGGCTCTCAAAATAATGTAACGGTTTGTGAATTAACATTTATGTCATTAGAACAAATTTATTTAAGACAATATTCCTAGGTTTTAATTTCTTAGTTGCAGTTAGCTTCATCATTCCATTTGGTCAAAATTTAGAAATTGTGCTGGGGTAGGCGCAAGTTTTGCTGCATTTTGTCATAGAAATATTAAAAAATTCGGATCTCATGATATAGTACACTTCGAACAATAATATGTCATATTTATCAATCTAAATCAATAATGATGGAGCCCTGTTTATGCACACTCGAACCATGTGTGATGCATTATTTCTGAAAAAAAATACAAAAGATACATTTTAAATATAGAAAGAAGGTCTTTAACCTGTATTGAAAACTGCTTACCTTTAGCTAATCCAGCGCAAAATATTTTTCCGTCTATCGATTGCTTGATGCAACAACAGGCAACAGTTTCTACCCCACTCAGCACAGTAATTCGCAGCACTTTTTGGGTTTCCTACAACTACCAACGACTATTTGTGGACACTTTATTTAATTTCATCCAAGTACAAGTCATAGTTTTGTCGAGACTTTTGAACGTACAACAACATGGTCAAACGGTTAAATACGACATAGCTTAATCTTTAAAAGTGGTTTTTGTTTTGCTGTGAATTTGCTTTTTAAGGATATGTTCGACCTGTTTCATATCAGGTTTACGTAAATTTACAAGAATCCTCATAAAGCAATCGAAGGATATGCAAGAAAAATTGCCTAGTCGTCTGCGTTGTATTGTCGTCAGTATTGTTTTCACGTTAACGCTCAGCGAACGTGTGCCTTGTACGGCAACGTATCCTTCGAATACCTATCGAGATTTAGATATTTGTAATCATTGGAATGGACGTCGTCATTTTCTGGAACTAGGCGAACGGGGAGATTTGCATGCACGCAATGTTACAACGTCCGCATTTCGAGTGGGTTTAATTTTAGCTTAAAATGATACTTGAACAAAATTATTTTATTAAGAATATAACATTGGATTAATTATGATACTTGCTAACTATTTAGCAGCGGCAGCAATAATTTAGGATGTATAGCTGCGAGCCTACTCGAGCCTACCAAAATATAAATTCACAATTTCTTCTTTAAACTGCTTACAGCTTATCCTATTTTTTCAAATAAATATTTGGATTTATTTTTTGTTTTTTATAAATTATGAAAAATAATTTTTTCAACAAAGAAAATTTCTAAACCCTGGATCACTAACCTATTGCTGAGTTGTGTAACAACTATCTCTGGATGTTTTCCACCAACAAAAGAAATTTTCTATTACAAGAACATAATTGCTTAAACCTAAAAAATGTGGTTTTTAATAAATTGCATATTGACGAAATATTTTAAAATGTTTTGTTATGGAAACATGATTCTTTCCAGGCAAAACAAAAAATTGAAAATAAGTAAATGTTTTAAATTAAAAAAAAAACTGTGATAGATTAGGATTTCACCCTAAGACTAGTGATGGAGGGTTCAATTTTTTTATGTAAAATTTTTCCTAAAAGTAAATTTTTCATAAAAAATATTTTTTAGTTTTTCTAAATGAATTAATTTTTACACAACTAATGCCTAATTTTTTTGGGATATTTTTACCTTTTTTAAAAACAAAAGATAATGCTGAAGTTTATATATACATTTCTTTAAATTCATTTGGTTGAACTTATAACCAAAATAATTAGAATTCTGTCGTGAAGAATCCCTCAAAAACTCATGTGAGGATTTTAACACATTTTTTGTAGAAATAAATGTGAAATTTTTTGAAAGATTGTCTGTATTGTGTATTTTTGATTTTTCAAAAACACTTAGAAAAATAATTTTCATTTTTTGTTGGTGCTTTAATCAAATTTCAGGCGACTGGATTCTCTAAAAAAAACTAATGGTAAAGTATTTCCTCGATTAATTATTGAGTCTATTAAGTGCGCATTTTAATAGTTCAGACAACTGGCTGACGTAGAATTGTGTTGTTGTCTTGGAGTAATTTTGAAAAAAACTGAAAATAGTGTGACACCGAAAATTACTGCGTACTTACTTCGTCAAATTTAAAATCCCTGAAGGTTTATTCAAACGCTTTAGATCATTTCCAGCTTTCCGTAAATTATATCAAAGCACTTACCTTTAACATCTAGGCAAGTCTGAACTAAAAAAAACCTACTAAAATCAAATAAAAATGCTTTAAATTAAATTTATTATTAATTTTTAAGATTTCAAGCCAAAATTATTTGAACTGAATATGAAAATATTTAATTTTAATGCGAAGCTATTTGTTTCGGTGTTTGTTATGAAAATGTTGTTAATGAAAATATGTTCGTATTCAGAATGAAAACTTAAATATTTGATTTGGTCAGTTAAATTCAATACATTTTTGTGTTCAAATTATAAACTTTGACGTCAGATTTAAAAAAAAATTTGTTAAAATCTAAGAGAATTTGCTGTTGCGTGTTTTAATTTCAATTTAGAGACCTATATGCATATAAGAATAAATTTTTAATTTAAAATTAACATTATCCATTTTACTCATTGTTACTTTTAGAGTACTATCTACTCACCCACAACGACGAACAACATAAAAAATCATACAAGTACAGATATTTGGTATCAATGCAATTTAGAGTTGGTGACCTGTGCGGAATGTGTCGTGCGCATTATCTTTACGCATGTGAATTTCTCCAAAACATGCGAGCGCATTACCAACACGGGCGTTGGTAAGTCATCGATGTGTCCCTGCGAGCACATACAATTCTCAGAGCCCCCATACGATACAACAATATCGGGACAGGAATTTTGTGGAGATGGCAAAGTGTTTCGTAGCAAAACTCGAACATTGTTGATGAAATTTTTCTATCGAGCTACAAATAGTCATGTCTTTTCGCTGCAATACTTTTCGGAACGTAAGTTGTATCACAAAATTAACTGGTTAAAATATAAATATTTGATTCGAAATTAGCTTAATCTTGCATATATAAAAATTTATCTAAGAAGTTGAACTGTCTCATAAAATACCTGTAGTTTCAATTCGTTAAAACAAACTTTTTGTAAAGCTTATAGCGCAGATCATAGTACAACAAATAAGGTAGCTGCAGGGCTGAGAGCCGAAAGTCGAAACTGTCAAAAAATACTGAACGAAATAGAGCTACAAAACAAGACATCAAATAATTTGTATTGAATTTGACAATTCTGACTCTGAGAGAGAGAGGATTGATAACCCTGCAGCTACCTTGTTTATTGAACTAGGGCGCAGATTTTCTAATATTTTTAAATTTAAATTTTTTAGTTTAGAAAGTTTCACTACGAAAACATGAACATGTGTCAAATTATGTGTCATTTTAAGTTTTTGATATTTTTCGACATGAACATATTTCAATAACTTTGATTTAATCTGATCAAACTTAAATCAGTTTTTGGTTTTTTTTTTTATTTTTCCATTTAGGAAACGTCAAAATCATTAGCGGTTCACCGAAACAGTCGATTATAAGTAACTATTCCAAAAATCTGCCACAGATTATATCTACACCTTATTTTCCCATGTCCTATCCGCGTGACTATGGAATCGAACACATTCTAACATGTGAGTCGGATAACTGTCAGGTGCGTTTGGATTTCACTGACTTTCAACTCGGCCTCACAACAACATTAGAGATATTCGATTCAAATGGCCAGATGTTGGACTCGTATACCGGCGAACACTTTCGTCCACCAATCATTATAAGCAGTGGCAAATCCTTGCTGCTACAGTTTCGTGGCAATGGCGTGACCGGAGCAGGTTTTCGTGCTGAAGTTACATTTGTCTCATCGAAACAATTAAAAGACGGTCAACTGGTACCGTATACAGGTAAATTGTTGTTAAGTATGCCGACACACTATGCGGCTTCCGTAGCATCGATTTTTTATTAGCTGAGATGGTATTTTTGTTTATAATAAGTTTAGCTTATCGACTAATATGAATGTCAATGAAATAAACAAAAACAACCACCCCAAACAACCCCAAATAAGCCTTGCCTTATGGAAGAATAACAAAAATCGATATATTACACTAGTTTACAGATAAAAACACATATTAATATGACCGGGGTTTTTATGGTTTTATGGTCTGGCTATTTGAAGCTTTGAATAATCTCCAAAGCAATCGATTTTCGATGCATGCAATTTTTAATTTTATCAAGGTACAATGGGACAAAACATGAAAAATTCTAGCATTTTTTTATACGAATATATTTATTAATCGGCAAATTCTCAGTATTTCTTTAAGACTTGCTCAATAAACGGTATAAAAACCAAAGTTTCAAAAATTTGGTTTTGTTATATTGGAGTCATACTATTGTTCAGATCGGCACTTCAATAAATATGAAAAATAATACCTCAAAAACCGATTGGTTGAAAAATTTTTGATGCAAAGATATAAAAATTCATTAAAAATAAACGTTATGGATTCAAATGGGTGTGTTTTTTTTTAAACTAGTGTCATGTAATTATTAACTTGCCTCGTTAATGACATTTTTTTTTCACTCCGACATTATTAAGATTGTGGTGGCATGGTTTCTGGCCCAGGTGGCGCCATCACCATGATGAATATGATTGAAAATACTACGGATATCAGGTTGTACGACTGCATTTGGATCATTAAGCCGGGCAACAACTATATGATGATGAAAACTCACATATCGCTGCGTGTACAAGAGTTTCATGGTATGGCTTCGCGTTCGGATTTGACCATACGCCAGGGCACTACCTCAGATACAGTGGAAATAGAGAATGTTGTTTGGCCCAATAATGGCATGAGCAAGGAAAGCCATATTGTGCCAATACTAACGGGTTATTATATACGTTTGCGTGGTGTTTTCGGCATGTCCTCCAAGCTGGCCATTGTCTACAGTGTGTTTAACTATTTGAGTAGGTTGATAAGTTGGCTTTTGCTTTTTTTTCAATTAAAACCTGCCTATTTTTCAACAGATTGTTACATTGGCTCGGAATTCCTGTGCGGCAACAATCATTGTATTTCGATACGTCTGCACTGTGACGGTTTTGATCACTGTGGTGATGGCAGCGATGAGCCCGATACCTGTGAGGAAGATTGGGCACATCTTCAGAACGATCGTCGCTGGTATTCACATAAACCGAATTATTATTTTCCCAAAATCGAACAATATCCGGATTTGAAAACAGCCACGGGCATCTTTATAGTCAGCACACTGGGTATTTTTGCCGTTCTTTCCGGCTGGATGGTCATACTATATCGCATGGGTGTGAGAGCAAGACATCAGCGTGAACTGCAAAATCACTTGCAGACTATAAGTGAACTCTTGGGTAAGTTAAAAAAAATTTCTTACATTTGAATCCAAAGTATGCAAAAATTGTTCCTTTAGATCGTCAAGAAGAAATGAGCCCAGATGAGCCACCTGTTTATGAGGCACCGCCGGACTATGAAGAAGTGATTAAAGTTGGCATGGAACAAGAAATTCGTGAACCACGTCAACGTCAGCGACGTCATCATCGTCATCGTGACCGTGAACGCAGCTGTTGTAGAGCTGCAACTATATCCCAGCAGCAGCAACAGCCGACTCTTCCAGGCGTGCATAATAGCGAACATCCATCAACATCGGCAGCTGCTCTAACGCCTGTAACAGATGCTGCAACAGCTGCTGGCGCTGGGGCCAATTTACAAAATATGAGCAACAGAGTTTTGCTGGCAGCAACAGTTTGTGGTAATAACAATGTTCATAAAGTGTGCTCTACAAATTTAATATAAGAAGATGAAAAAAAAGAAATGTGCTGTAGTTTGAGCGATATGTGCTATTATGAGTTACATTGAAAATATCATTTTTTCAATAGGTATCCTCAAGAGTTCATGTTGATGTAATTTTCATTTACATTTTTTATCATGCTATTTGCATGATATTTTAAATATTTGTAATTCATGAAGACAAGCGCCTTTTACTAGATAGTCGTATAAAATAGTTCAACCTACATGAATGAAATCATTGGGAGCACTGACTTGTTGACAAAAACCAAACTCGAAAAAACCCAAACTTTTTATGAGGCTCATTTATGAGACTTGTACTTTGCGACGAAATTCGGTTGCTTGCAAATTTTATCGGTTCACTTTTCGTCAACTTTTCGGTCGATAATTTAACCAACAAAATTGGAAAAGGTGTTTGCTGAATACCACTTTCCGAAAATTATAGCAAACAGAATTTTGCGACATCGAATATCGTCCGACAGCCGATGTGTTAAAGAATTACACTACAGGTTAACTGTTAATCCCACTTTCTTAAGTCGAAAATTGGGTTCGGCATTTAAAAAATTTATTTTCGCTCTTGAAATCATGTCTTAGACAAATTTGTTAATCTCAGGAATTGTATTTAGATAGTTTCAGGATTTCTAAATACAATTAAAAACTAGGCTTACTTTTAAGCTTGCTTAAAACTATACAACTCTAGCACATCACAGCACAATTTCGAAATGCCTGATACAAATGAAGGGCTAACTTAAAAAAGCCCTCCTTAATTGTTTTCTGTTCGTATGATCACACAAATCAGATATATCAGGCAGCACATCTTTTATTAAGTTCAAATCTTAAAGAGCAGAGCTAACTTTATGTACAAATATTTTTTTTTTTAAAACATACTACCACACACTTCAGTATAATTTGACTTGAATGCATGTCTCACTAATAATTAAATCTAAGAATCACGTTTGCAGATGTTAGAGGATCGTCTGGCACGTCAGAGTCGCAGAATAGCAACTCATCAGCGGCAACGTACGTCCCATCAACAACAACTGCAGCAACAGATGGCCTGTGCAGATGCAACAAATCCTTGGGGATTTCAACGAGCCCACTTTCGATACCCTCTGGGAGTGAATTATCCGCAATCGGTGGGCCAACACAGCAACAACAGAATCCAACGACAAGCTCGTAAGTGAAAATATAGCACGTAACGCGTTAAATAAAATCATATTTTTCTTACACCCATTAAGCTGTAATTCCCCTAGTCAATTTGAGGAATGCTCTAATGGATTCAGAGATGAATCTCTCAACATCTCATTTAGCTTAGCAATACCTCAATCTTCAACTCATTCCGAGGGTGAATTCAGTAAGTTCACATTCACATTTTAGCTATTATGTCAATTCAATGAGTATTTTTTGATATTATCTTAGAATCAACACGTCCAAAAAATAGCCCCTTTTGCACCGAACAAACACATCTGAAACGCTCATGGATTGTGATTAATGATGGCTTTCAAAATTACAAAATTCAACGTCTACGCCACACTTTCTCATCGCCGGAAGCTTTTCCAACTGATTATTACCTTGCCGACACATTGAGTTATGGCACCAACTTACCACACGACAGGTGAGAACATTATTGTGTTGAATAAACAAAAAAAAAAACTTAAATTTTAGTTTACGTACGTTCTACTATTTAAATCTAATTGTATTATTGCAATCATATTGTATTTTTGATAATAAAGGTTAATCTAAGGATAATAAAACTCTCCTATATTAACGATCATAACAGTGACGTTAATAAATGTAATAGGTTTGGATTTTGTGTTCCTAAAAATGCCAAAGATAAGGCTTAAAGTTTTGATGGCCAATTTTGCCGTACTGTTTGAAGAAAATAAAAGAACTAGATGTTTTGAGTCAAGTTTTCATTCTCCTGAGTTGCGGTTTGGAATTTTCTATATTCTTTAAGTTTTTTATTTTGCGCTGCTGTTCTTTCCTTGTATTGTTCAATAGTTATTGCCTTTGGGCCGGCACGGATCGGTGTTGGTGTGTACGTTTGGATAGGTTCAGTTGCAGTGGCAGCAATTTGCGGCACGTATTCCTCTTGGAGTTGCTCTTGAGCGTAACAAGACCACTTTTTGAATATTTTATCAATTTCTTCTTGCTCGTTACAGCTTGACATGCTTCAAAATGCGTAAAATCTCCTGGAATCTTCTGATTGTTATAAAATTGTATCTAGCAAAAATGTCAAGAGCCGCTTCAAAAGCTGGCTTTCTTTCTTGTCTTCGCAGGATCTCAACAGGTCTGGTAGAAGCAACCGATCTGATGTCGGCAGGATCGCCATGTAATAGGTTTGTATTTTGTGTTCCTAAAAATGCCAAAGATAAGGCTTAAAGTTTTGATGGCCAATTTTGCCGTACTGTTTGAAGAAAATAAAAGAACTAGATGTTTTGAGTCAAGTTTTCATTCTCTCTCTTTATTTCAAACATCTTCAATATTTATAATAAAAATACCAGTATTAATTCTATTTAGATATTCTTAAACTCCTCCCCATTATTCTATTCTCATATTGTTTCTTAGTTCAATTATGTTCTTAATAATTGTTCTTCTCTCACTTGCTCTTTCGATTCCTCAGCTTGGAATTTTTGCTGCGCTTGCACTTGTGCAGCTAATAGGGTTAGCGAACACCAGTGAGCGCATTTCCTAACAATTGGCTGTGACGCAAAAACACAGTGACCTAATGACACTCGATAAGCGTTGGCACACGATCGAAAGAATGAATGAAAGAAAAACAAAGAAAATATATTTTTGTTACCAAATATGTAACGTACCGTAAGCTGGCTGTGCTATGACACTACAATAGTGACAAAATTCAAATTTAAATTTTCGTTAAGCTCACGATATGTCTGATATTTTCACTTATATGTTGTTTCTGAACGATGAGTATTAAAGGCTGTAGCTTGAAAAATATTGTAAAAACGATTACAAAAATTCCATACAACATACATTTGTACATACGTTTCCGCGCTGTAAGACATAATTTTAAGTCAAAATGTATTGACTTTCTAAGAAAACGCTAAACAAACTTTAATATTTAAATATATACGAGGGTGAGTCAGTAAGTCCGTGACTTTTTGAATGGAACGCAGGTTTTTTGACAAAAATCACTTTTATTTTTCAACAAAGTCTCCTTTGAGCGTTTTCGTCCAACGTTTCTCCAATTTGTTTATTCCTTTTAAAAATAAGTTTTGTCATCTCACCTCAAAACAGGTGAGATGATTTCATCATTGGAGTCAAATCTCTTTCCGCCGAGTCATCTTTTAAGTTTGGCAACAAGAAATAGTCACTTGGGACGACATCCGGAGAATGGAGCGGATAAGGTAGAAATTTTTAGCCCAATTCGAAACCACAGAGCCATAATATATGCCTATGGCTTCCACAATCATCCGCACTTTCAAATTCCGATCGGAGTCAACACCATATCGTGAATATTTTTCAATTTTTGCGGGTGTAGCGGCCTCAGTTTTAAAATCCACGTATTTCTCTATAGGTTTAGAAAGGTTTCTTACTGTGGTATGTATGGGATATGGGCGCAATCATGTTTTTTGTTAACATATTAGTATCAATATAACATACACACACCAAGTTCTTTCCTGTTTCTTTCCTTATATCAAACTCTTTATAGTTTCTGACTATTATGGATTGCATGGCAGGAGGACGGTTCTAAATCAAGGATAAATACTTTTTTGCAGCGGGCTAGCTTATCTCTATGTGTTTCGAACGTTTGCACAAAATTATTATTTACCTTGATCTTACAATGTATAAAAATATATAGCGAGAAGATTAACCTAAAACTATTATAAAAAGTGTTCCAAATAATTGCTACATAATGTTATGCTGTTCGAAAATATTTTACAAGAAAGCATCTAAAGAAAGCATCTAAAATCATTCTGAAATTGGGTTATTTCCTTGCTTCCTAGGTTTTGAATAAAATATTCACTTCATCCACAGTTAAAGGGAGGTTTAAATAAAAAGCTTAAAATAATCAATATATTTTTGTGACAACCAATGCTTTTTTATTTACAAAATGACCTTAAGTATTTATTGAAATTAACAGTCAATTCAAATTTTATCCAAATTACAGAAACTCTTTCCTCAGCAATGCGAGTAACTTTGGCTCGGAGCTCTCACGTGATCCCTCATCGAGTAGCCTCTTTCTGAAACGTCAACTAAAAATGCAGCAAATGCATAGCCAACGTTGCGCTGTCCTAGAAACAACTAAACATACCAATGACGATTCCCTCAATCAAATTCAGATGCCCGTTATTGATCAAAACAAGCTAACTGAACTCATTATGGGGAATAAAAACGCAAGACATAACCTCGGAACTTCATCCATTGGTGATAGGCGTGAGAAGCAAATGCTTATTTATGATATAGCTGACAGCGATGAGGAAGAACATAAAATATCCTGCTTCGGTAATGTACAAAAAACAGCGTGTCGTCGTCATGTGCGTAGTAAATCCTTGACGACTGCTTCTTTGGCACGACCACGTTCCCTAAGGAAAGCACACAAGCGCAGTTCATCCGCCGATTTACTGATGAGTTTGCCCATAACGAGAGTGACGACGACAGCAACAATGGCTGCAGCCGGCACAAGTGTGGTAACCAGAATAGAGGAGCCCAGTGATGGTTCAAGTGGCTCAAAAATCTATATTATTTAAATTTTAAAACCATACAATATTCTGCATGTTATCCTTAGTTAATTTATAGAAGAAAATAAAAAGTACTTAAAAATACATGTGTTATATATATATATATATATTTTGTTCTTTATATAGACTCGAAACTGACTAACATCGTATATGGTTAACATCATTTAAGTGTTTTAAATGCGGTTGCATAGAACATACATACATACATATAATGAAGCCGTTCGTTTGTGTTGTTAAAGTGCAAAAAAAGGTCCTACATCTAATTAAAATACATGTGTTGTATTAATGTGTTGTAAGCGTAAAAGCAAGCCTTTCCATTCATAAAGGAAACTATTTTTTTTCTTTTAAATGCTCTGAGATGTGCCCGATTTGTGATATCGTGTACCTCATTGGACAAAAATTATTTGCCATTGTGGCAACCCTGACGAAGTGCAGCAGGTTGCCTGAAACGTTCTTAACCAATTATACGAATTAGAAGATCCCAGGTTCAAATTCCTTTCGACATATAATATTTTTTCAATTCAAATTTAAAATTTAATCGACGTCACCTCTTTGCAGTCTGTAGCAAACCTTAGAGAGCAAGAGTCATGTAAGATTTTTGAAAAAATCACCTTTTGCCGTCCGAAGATTATATAAAACTTTATGTCGTTACAATGGATAGATGAAGAAATTTCAATTCTAATGGACTGTTACCTCTTTGCAGTCTGTAGCAAACCTTCGAGAGTAAAAGTCATGTAAGATTCTTAAAAAAATCACCATTTGCCGTTCGAAGGCTATATAAGACTTTTTGTCGTTACAATGGATCTTTAGAAGAAGATGAATACATATTCATATTTTGCTGAGATTCGAACACAAATCGTTTTTTGGCTCGAAGTGACACTTGGAACTTCATTGAATTTTAAATTGGCGAAATTAGGGCCCAACGATATAAGGCCCCAAAAATGGGGTGTAATTTCATAATAAAAGAAGAACCCAGGAAATAATGCTCCAATGTAATGAAATACCACCCCAACTAAAATGCAATAAGGCCCTAAATATTGTATAGGAGTTATTTAAACAGCAAAATTTTTATGAAACTATAATTTTCTTTTCAAAACTGGAGATAATACCACCACCGTGCATAAGAGCGTAGATATGTATTTTTTAGAATACTCTAAAACCGGTAGGGTAAGTTTGATAATATTGTTCGAAAATATTGGTGCTGATCCTTTGCTTAAAACTATCAAGAAAGAAAAAATAGATGAATTGATTAAAATCTAGTACTTTGATAATTTTTTAGTCTTTTTTGTATTTAAGACAGTATCTTTTTTTTCTTCTATTTTTTGAAAAAAAAAAAATACTTTGCATTAAACAATTTTTAAAATACTCAGGAATATATATTCTTACCAACACATACTAGTTTGGGCAAAAAGTCCGTTATAAATCTTGAAAAAGCTACATAAAGCTTGAAAAATAAGCAAGCATGTGAATTTGCTTCAACTCTTTTTGGCAAATTACAGCACAAACAGAGCATATAACAGCACAAATTCAGATATTCTGAAAAAATTAATATCAAGGCTTTTTACTTTAAAGTACACTACAAATGCAGCTAACGACAGCACATATGAGGAGCATCGTTGACATATTTTTTTTTAGTTAAAAAAAAAATTACTAATATCTTTATGCACATCTAACTCAAGCAAACTTAGTGTGGGTGTAGGTGTGAGTGTGGGTGTCAATTTACTTCTTGTAGCACATACATGTTAAGCCTCTGATTAAACTTAATTTATGCTCATAGTTTTCACAAAATATAATAATTGAAACATTATATCTTCATTTAAGCTTTAGACAGCACTTTTTAAAAAACAAACAAATTAGCTTCTTAATAAAAAACTTATTTAAAACTTTTAGGGTTCTTAAAAAAACAATCTTCATTACAACCGAATCGTATCTCTTTTGAAAAAGCAATGAATAAGCAAAACAAGGAAAAGGTAATTTAACTTCAGGCTTTTGTTTAACTATATAGCTAGTAGAGCACACATTTCTGTGTCGACAAGGAATAACCGCTAAAGTCGAGTTAGGATAAACTGAGGTACTTGCTTTCATTGCGATTTTTCGCAACTAAATACACTGCTACGCACACATTTTTATGGTTGTAACTTGAAAATTAAATGTTTGAGGCCATCAAATCTAAACAGTAAAAGTCAGGGTGCCCTTATATTAGGTAGCAATTTTAATTTTAAAAATGGTCTCCTGAAATATTGAAAATGAGTTTAGCTGTTATTCATTGTCGACACAGATTTGATCGCAGAGAAAATGCAGATCAATTTCAATATTTAAGCCAATTTTGAAAACCCTCCACAACGGGTATTTTGCAAAACTATTGTGCAAGTTGATAGATAATTTGTCTCTGCCATTAAGTGTGTAATTTTAATTTTCCTTATTATGCATTATTGTGGAATGTATAAAATTATATTTAGCGTTTTCGGCAAAACTGTTGGCTCTTTGACAGTCCACCACCTCACTTGACTGCTGTGATACCACAATGTTGCGCAAGCTATCGATGCTATTGCGTAGTCGGGCAGCTTGAAATTTCGGCGGTAATCTCGGTGAGCCGCTGATGGGGAATGCCTTGAATTCCTGTGGCAGGCAAGCATTATATAGAGAAAAGAAATTAAATTATAGTTTTGCTCTTAAAATGCTGTTGAGGTATTTTATAAAAATTGTGTGTAGTTTATTTAAATTTAAATATAAGTAAAAAGAAAAACATTCAGTAAAAACTAAAAATTAAATAAATAATATTCATTTCTGGCATTAAATTATATAAATACATTTTTTTTCAAGTTTACTTTTGGGTTTGTTTTTTTTTTAAATGTACGATTAGAGCGTAATTAAAACCTAAAACAAAAGCTGTTTTTAATTCATAAGTTTAAGTTGTTATGAAAAAGCAGTGGCAGAAAAAAACAAAAACAAATCTTAAATAAATCTTAAACTAAAGGAAATAATATGCGCTCGAATAGCTGGGGACGTGTATGTCTGTCAAATTTTTTTCGGCATAAATTGCTTCGTTTAGGCTACCTGATTGCTGCCTGTTGGCGATGAAGCCTCAGCAGACGTCAATGGATGATTTGTGTACGATTGGAATGTGGCCGTTGGTCCATCTCGATTGCTGCGGGTTGTTACTTTCTCTTGTAAGCTGTTAAATGTTTTTGAAAGCCATGGTTGCCAGCTGTTTCGATTTGTTTGCATTTCATTTATAGTCGTACTAAGCTGATGATTCAAGTCCTGATTTTTGCATTCGGCTTCGACTTGTGCTAGTTTGGCTTGTGCCAATTCCAACTCAAGTTCACGTATGCGATGCATTGCACCATTAAGTGGATCCAAGGGTCCCAATGGTGCTTCGGTTGTGTTTTTATTGATTGTAGGCAAAATTTGTTTGCCACACTTATTGGTTGCTGAATTGCTACCTACTTCAATTTGAGCTGCACATTGTTTGCATTTTGAGACGGTATTCTAAAGATAATGATAAGTACATTATTTTTTAAACATTTCAAATACTTTATTTTGGTGGTGGTCCTCAAAACTAATAAGTAGTAATGTTCAAGCTAATGTCATGCTATACTGAAGTTTAATTACGCCAAAACCTTGCAATTTTTTTGAAGCATTCAATACAATTTTACTCGAAAGAGTCTGACTTTTCGTTAACTTAAGTTGCAACATATAATATGATATAAGTTGTACATCCCACAAATTTTTAAAACTTTAACACATATTTATATTAAATAAAAAATTACGATATTATGGTACAGGCTTTCGAAAATTCTATCAACATTGGTCAAACAGAAGAACCACCTTATATTTTTGAGTAATTTATTTACCATTACGTTGCCCAAATTTTCATTCAATGTTGTCATATCCTGCTCTAAGCGTTGTATGATTTGTTTGTAATCCTGTATGATGCCCGTATGTTTACGCTCCTTCTCCACAGCACGTTCATTGGCTTCGTGCAGCTTATGTTGTAGAGCATCGATTTCTGCCTGCAGCTTACGACGCTCTTCGCCAAATTTATTCTCATAGATTTGTGCCTCCTTTTCCAGACGTTCTTTGTGTTGTTTCTTTAAAATAAATTCCTCCTCGTATTGCTTCAGTTTTTTAATTTTACGTTCGCACGCCATTTTCATGACGCGTCGCGCTTGACTAGAATTGCGACACTTCTTGGGCAGCGTAACGCGTATATATTTAAGAATACCCTCGAAATCGAGGGAACGCAAATCTGATTCACAAATCGAAAGTAATGTCAGAGCTACTTGAAAGAGCAGCGGCATGCCGTCAAGTAGAAAAACGTCCAAAACATGGAATACAAAGCAGAGCGGAAAACGAGCTGTGAAGAGCGTAAGGAACCACTGAGAGGCATACATATGAGTCTCAATGCCACACGTAAAAAAATGTTCATATAACTTTGGTAGCTGATCTTTGATCAAGCGATCAAGTTGGTATAGACGCAAATAGAGCACTTCGAATCCTTGTTTGTAGAGATCGCGCAAGCCATAGTCGTACATGAGTGCAACGAGCACACAAAAAGCGTCTTCTTCGGGCATCTGTAATGGAATACGACAACGGTAAACACTTTTAAACTTATCAATATGGAAAAAACTCACATGCAACAATAAACTAGCTGCTATAAAACTTAGCCCTTGACAGTAGCCCACTTCACTGTCATACACTGCATAGGCTTTAGAAACTTTAAAGAGCGCATCTTGACCTAGAAATCGCCGAAAGTAATATAAATATAATTTTTTATTTTTTTGAAAATCTTACCAGAACCTCCAGTTTCTTTGAAACATTTATGTGCTGGAAATGTACGATGTATATCGCGCTGTATGACAGTTTCGCATTTTGTTTCCTTGCAAATAAAAGTTAATAGTATACATAGGTTAAAGACACAAAAAATTAAAATTCCTGAGCTCTTACTTTCGTTAGCAAAGTTTTGTACATGTCGTTCATTTCAATTTTGCTCTCGACATTTGCCAATTTCTGCCAAATCTTTTCACGCAATGCTTCCGGCACACCTAAACGCACTAAGGCAGCTAAATTCTTGGGACGTTTTTCACCATCCCATTCTTTAAAAATCGGATCCCATTCATCCAAAGTATCCTGCGAACAGTCCTTAGAAACTTCTCCAGTACCACTTAAAAGTGGTTCGTCTCCATCCGAGCTGTAGTCCGTAGGACAATCATCCTCAATCGATACAATCGATGACGAACGCACAATGCGCGACAAGTTATTCATACCAAATTTGAGCAAATACGAGGATGAAGTTGACTGTTGTGGCTGTTGTTGGGCTTGTTCCAAAATCTCTTCAGACGGATCAATAGAGCTAACCTCCCAATTGAATTCGTCTTTTTTCTTAAGTTGTAGGTAAAAACGCAATGTCATCGGACGCTTCGATATAAAGTGATCCATTATGCGTATTTCACCCTGGGACTGTATATTAACAGGCGTTTCAATGACAAATCGTACTGGCTCTTGTATACCACGTATGACAATATCAACAGCAACGGTCAAAAAAGTTTTTTGTGATTCCATATTGAATTGTTCGAAAGCCTTTTCGTTAGCTTTCCATTCAGCACGTATGCCATAGGGATTCAGACAGAGAGGAGTAATCGTCGTAGCTGTAGATGAACTGTCACCACCAGCAGCAGCATTAGATGAGCTACCCAGCTGATAGCCCATTGTGACTAAATCTATAAGTTGCATATCAGCCTGACGCACCAACTTGCCTGGACTAAGCAATACGCCAAAGCAACGCTCGATAAGCAATGGCGGCAACACAATTGAAGGTGTTTGTTTAACCATAATACATACTTCTTTATCCGTATTGGCACGCAATTTGAAACCCAGACGATCGCGTGGCACAGCTGAGTAGGAACTTTTAGCAACCTTTTCGCGTATGCCCAAAGAAACAATAAATTCGTAGCCTGCTGCATTAAGTGGATTTCCACTGAGATCCGAGGTGACAGAGTTTATCATGTTGCTGTCCATGACCGAGGTAAGGCTGCATGTCATACTGGGCGGATAGTGATGGAAAGCTTTCTGAAAGCAAGCTGTCAGAAATAGTTCAATTAATAAATTGCTTTTTTTAGATATTTAACAATAATAAAACGGCTTTCAAAAGAAACAATACACGATACAAATTTACACCATATTATATTTAAATAATATACTAATAATGACGACACCATATTAAATAAGTGTTGAATGTTTGTTAGTGGGTGTTTTTACAAAAATCTAATAAATAATATCGGCATCTTAGAAAGGTTCTTTAATATCGAAAAGTTTCTCATGAAAAAATGTTTTATTCCTGGACCTTTAAGAAATGGTCAAAATTATATTTTTATAATTTATATTTTTTTTATAAATTTATATTTTTTAATTATGGTCCACATCCGTTCTTATGTATGGGCATTTCCATCGTAACTCACGCGACGTGCGTACGTCATTAAGCTTCGTTTTCTCGGAAGTTTATGTTATTAATGAGAAAAAATTTCTAATGTTGATATATCTTAGAAGAAATAGTAATGGTATGATTTACCAAAATTTTCGTTCCTGTAACTAATTAAGAATAGCAGTGGTAAATATGGGCGTAACTCACGCGACAAAAAAAGGAAATGTGTTTTAAAAGCAAGTTTAGATTGTAAAAATTCAGCGAATATTCCCAAATAACTTTCTTTTTTAATTTTTGATTTTTACAGTGAAGTTTCATAATAAACCCACTTTACTGATGAACTTTGCCTATTTATAAATATTTAGAGTTTCCAAAATATCTTTGCTGTAACTCACGCGACATAACCCACGCGACAAAATTTCCGTTTAGAAAATCTGTCATTAAAAAGACCTACTAAGGCTATTAAAAATAGTTTTATATTATTAAATGTAAAAAATATGTATTCTATTACAACAAATAAATTCTGATTTCAAAGAGTTAAAAAAAGCATAAAATTAAAGGTGAAACGTCTACAATTTAATTAGATAAATCTTCGATGAATACGTTTTAGCGACTTTAATACAAGTTTTATCGACAAATGAAAATAATTGATATTTTTTTATACCCACAATATTGCGAGTATTCGACCATTATACAACAGTATTTTACTAGAATAGAAAATTGGAATTGAATAGATTAAATTTTTCAGCTGTGAATATAACATTTTCCTGGAAATGCCCATATAATACTAGAATATGCATGTATTATAAATACCGACAAATTTTTTATTTTAAGTTTTTGTTCTGCATGTTTTATTTTCGCAGACAAAAGATGTGTTTTTTCGAAATTTTTTCTATATTTATTCCAATTTGTTTTTAGTATTTGTACTTATAGTTTTCAGGGATAGATTGTTCTCACTAATGAGAGCGATACACCCACCAAAGCATAATTGGCCAATTCGTTATTTTTCTCTTTCCTTTAACGCTATTTAATTATATCTCAACGATTTTATGCATATGAAAAATTTTGACGTAGAATTACGTCTTACAGCGCGGTTTGTATGGGGTCGTTTTAACAGATTTTTTGAAGGTCATGCAACGTTTTTGGCGAATACTTTAGGGTATACCTACAGCCTTTAATACTTATCGTTCAAAGATAATATATATACTTAAATATCAGATATATCCTGCGCTGAATGAATATCTAATTTTGGATTTTGCCACTATTATATGAAAGTCAGAAAATAGTAAAATATAAGAAGAAAAATGCATGTTTTTATATAAGAAAATCAATCATCAGCTGCTTATGTGCCTGCTGCTTTCTTTGTTTTTGTTTCGTTGTTTATGGTTGTATTGTTTTAATTTTGCACGAACTGATAGGTTCGTATTCAGCTTCAGAATGATTCTATGGCCAATCGGATGCAGTGGGATTATCTGAGGTCATAGGCAGGTCATTGGTACTATGATGGGTTCCATGGAACATTTGGACCAAAATGGATGATTCTATGGCCAATCGGATGCAGTGGGATTATCTGAGGTCACAGGCGGGTCATTGGTACTTTGATGGTTTCCATGGAACATTTAGACCAAAATGGATGATTCTATGACCAATCGGATGCAGTGGGATTATCTGAGGTCACTGGTGGGTCATTCCCACATTTATGGGTTCCATGGAACATTTGTACCAAAATGGATGATTCTATGGCCAATCGGATGCAGTGGGATTATCTGAGGTCACAGGCGGGTCTTTGGTACTTTGATGGGTTCCATGGAACATTTGGACCAAAATGGATGATTCTATGGCCAATCGGATGCAGTGGGATTATCTGAGGTCACAGGCGGATCATTGGTACTTTGATGGTTTCCATGGAACATTTGGACCAAAATGGATGATTCTATGGCCAATCGGATGCAGTGGGATTATCTGAGGTCACAGGCGGGTCATTGGCACATTTATGGGTTCCATGGAACATTTGGACCAAAATGGATGATTCTATGGCCAATCGGATGCAGTGGGATTATCTGAGGTCACAGGCGGGTCATTGGCACATTTATGGGTTCCATGGAACATTTGGACAAAAATGGATGATTCTATGGCCAATCGGATGCAGTGGGATTATCTGAGGTCACAGGCGGGTCATTGGTACTTTGATGGGTTCCATGGAACATTTGGACCAAAATGGATGATTCTATGGCCAATCGGATGCAGTGGGATAATCTGAGGTCACAGGTGGGTCATTGGCACATTTATGGGTTCCATGGAACATTTGGACCAAAATGGATGATTCTATGGCCAATCGGATGCAGTGGGATTATCTGAGGTCACAGGCGGGTCATTGGCACATTTATGGGTTCCATGGAACATTTGGACCAAAATGGATGATTCTATGGCCAATCGGATGCAGTGGGATTATATGAGGTCACTGGTGGGTCATTCCCACATTTATGGGTTCCATGGAACATTTGGACCAAAATGGATGATTCTATGGCCAATCGGATGCAGTGGGATTATCTGAGGTCACAGGTGGGTCATTGGCACATTTATGGGTTTAATGGAACATTTGGACCAAAATGGATGATTCTATGGCCAATCGGATGCAGTGGGATTATATGAGGTCACTGGTGGGTCATTCCCACATTTATGGGTTCCATGGAACATTTGGACCAAAATGGGTGATTCTATGGCCAATCGGATGCAGTGGGATTATCTGAGGTCACAGGCGGGTCATTGGTACTTTGATGGGTTCCATGGAACATTTGGACCAAAATGGATGATTCTATGGCCAATCGGATGCAGTGGGATTATCTGAGGTCACAGGTGGGTCATTGGCACATTTATGGGTTCCATGGAACATTTGGACCAAAATGGATGATTCTATGGCCAATCGGATGCAGTGGGATTATCTGAGGTCACAGGCGGGTCATTGGCACATTTATGGGTTCCATGGAACTTTTGGACCAAAATGGATGATTCTATGGCCAATCGGATGCAGTGGGATTATCTGAGGTCACAGGCGGGTCATTGGTACTTTGATGGGTTCCATGGAACATTTGGACCAAAATGGATGATTCTATGGCCAATCGGATGCAGTGGGATTATCTGAGGTCACTGGTGGGTCATTGGTACTTTGATGGGTTCCATGGAACATTTGGACCAAAATGGATGATTCTATGGCCAATCGGTTGCAGTGGGATTATCTGAGGTCACAGGTGGGTCATTCCCACATTTATGGGTTCCATGGAACATTTGGACCAAAATGGATGATTCTATGGCCAATCGGATGCAGTGGGATTATATGAGGTCACTGGTGGGTCATTCCCACATTTATGGGTTCCATGGAACATTTGGACCAAAATGGATGATTCTATGGCCAATCGGATGCAGTGGGATTATCTGAGGTCACAGGTGGGTCATTGGCACATTTATGGGTTTTATGGAACATTTGGACCAAAATGGATGATTCTATGGCCAATCGGATGCAGTGGGATTATCTGAGGTCACAGGTGGGTCATTGGTACTTTGATGGGTTCCATGGAACATTTGGACCAAAATGGATGATTCTATGGCCAATCGGATGCAGTGGGATTATCTGAGGTCACAGGTGGGTCATTGGTACTTTGATGGTTTCCATGGAACATTTGGACCAAAATGGATGATTCTATGGCCAATCGGATGCAGTGGGATTATATGAGGTCACTGGTGGGTCATTCCCACATTTATGGGTTCCATGGAACATTTGGACCAAAATGGGTGATTCTATGGCCAATCGGATGCAGTGGGATTATCTGAGGTCACAGGCGGGTCATTGGTACTTTGATGGGTTCCATGGAACATTTGGACCAAAATGGATGATTCTATGGCCAATCGGATGCAGTGGGATTATCTGAGGTCACAGGTGGGTCATTGGCACATTTATGGGTTCCATGGAACATTTGGACCAAAATGGATGATTCTATGGCCAATCGGATGCAGTGGGATTATCTGAGGTCACAGGCGGGTCATTGGCACATTTATGGGTTCCATGGAACATTTGGACCAAAATGGATGATTCTATGGCCAATCGGATGCAGTGGGATTATCTGAGGTCACAGGCGGGTCATTGGTACTTTGATGGGTTCCATGGAACATTTGGACCAAAATGGATGATTCTATGGCCAATCGGATGCAGTGGGATTATCTGAGGTCACTGGTGGGTCATTGGTACTTTGATGGGTTCCATGGAACATTTGGACCAAAATGGATGATTCTATGGCCAATCGGTTGCAGTGGGATTATCTGAGGTCACAGGTGGGTCATTCCCACATTTATGGGTTCCATGGAACATTTGGACCAAAATGGATGATTCTATGGCCAATCGGATGCAGTGGGATTATCTGAGGTCACAGGTGGGTCATTGGCACATTTATGGGTTTTATGGAACATTTGGACCAAAATGGATGATTCTATGGCCAATCGGATGCAGTGGGATTATCTGAGGTCACAGGTGGGTCATTGGCACATTTATGGGTTTTATGGAACATTTGGACCAAAATGGATGATTCTATGGCCAATCGGATGCAGTGGGATTATCTGAGGTCACAGGTGGGTCATTGGTACTTTGATGGGTTACATGGAACATTTGGACCAAAATGGATGATTCTATGGCCAATCGGATGCAGTGGGATTATCTGAGGTCACAGGTGGGTCATTGGCACATTTATGGGTTCCATGGAACATTTGGACCAAAATGGATGATTCTATGGCCAATCGGATGCAGTGGGATTATCTGAGGTCACAGGCGGGTCATTGGCACATTTATGGGTTCCATGGAACATTTGGACCAAAATGGATGATTCTATGGCCAATCGGATGCAGTGGGATTATCTGAGGTCACAGGCGGGTCATTGGTACTTTGATGGGTTCCATGGAACATTTGGACCAAAATGGATGATTCTATGGCCAATCGGATGCAGTGGGATTATCTGAGGTCACTGGTGGGTCATTGGTACTTTGATGGGTTCCATGGAACATTTGGACCAAAATGGATGATTCTATGGCCAATCGGTTGCAGTGGGATTATCTGAGGTCACAGGTGGGTCATTCCCACATTTATGGGTTCCATGGAACATTTGGACCAAAATGGATGATTCTATGGCCAATCGGATGCAGTGGGATTATCTGAGGTCACAGGTGGGTCATTGGCACATTTATGGGTTTTATGGAACATTTGGACCAAAATGGATGATTCTATAGCCAATCGGATGCAGTGGGATTATCTGAGGTCACAGGTGGGTCATTGGCACATTTATGGGTTTTATGGAACATTTGGACCAAAATGGATGATTCTATGGCCAATCGGATGCAGTGGGATTATCTGAGGTCACAGGTGGGTCATTGGTACTTTGATGGGTTACATGGAACATTTGGACCAAAATGGATGATTCTATGGCCAATCGGATGCAGTGGGATTATCTGAGGTCACAGGTGGGTCATTGGTACTTTGATGGTTTCCATGGAACATTTGGACCAAAATGGATGATTCTATGGCCAATCGGATGCAGTGGGATTATCTGAGGTCACAGGTGGGTCATTGGCACATTTATGGGTTCCATGGAACATTTGGACCAAAATGGATGATTCTATGGCCAATCGGATGCAGTGGGATTATCTGAGGTCACAGGCGGGTCATTGGTACTTTGATGGGTTCCATGGAACATTTGGACCAAAATGGATGATTCTATGGCCAATCGGATGCAGTGGGATTATCTGAGGTCACAGGTGGGTCATTGGTACTTTGATGGTTTCCATGGAACATTTGGACCAAAATGGATGATTCTATGGCCAATCGGATGCAGTGGGATTATCTGAGGTCACAGGCGGGTCATTGGTACTTTGATGGTTTCCATGGAACATTTGGACCAAAATGGATGATTCTATGGCCAATCGGATGCAGTGGGATTATCTGAGGTCGCAGGTGGGTCATTGGCACATTTATGGGTTCCATGGAACATTTGGACCAAAATGGATGATTCTATGGCCAATCGGATGCAGTGGGATTATCTGAGGTCACAGGCGGGTCATTGGCACATTTATGGGTTCCATGGAACATTTGGACCAAAATGGATGATTCTATAGCCAATCGGATGCAGTGGGATTATCTGAGGTCACAGGCGGGTCATTGGTACTTTGATGGGTTCCTTGGAACATTTGGACCAAAATGGAGGATTCTATGGCCAATCGGATGCAGTGGGATTATCTGAGGTCACAGGCGGGTCATTGGTACTTTGATGGGTTCCATGGAACATTTGGACCAAAATGGAGGATTCTATGGCCAATCGGATGCAGTGGGATTATCTGAGGTCACAGGCGGGTCATTGGTACCTTGATGGGTTCTATGGAACATTTGGACCAAAATGGATGATTCTATGGCCAATCGGATGCAGTGGGATTATCTGAGGTCACAGGTGGGTCATTGGCACATTTATGGGTTTAATGGAACATTTGGACCAAAATGGATGATTCTATGGCCAATCGGATGCAGTGGGATTATCTGAGGTCACAGGCGGGTCATTGGTACTTTGATGGGTTCCATGAAACATTTGGACCAAAATGGATGATTCTATGGCCAATCGGATGCAGTGGGATTATCTGAGGTCACAGGCGGGTCATTGGTACTTTGATGAGTTCCATGGAACATTTGGACCAAAATGGATGATTCTATGGCCAATCGGATGCAGTGGGATTATTTGAGGTCACAGGTGGGTCATTGGCACATTTATGGGTTCCATGGAACATTTCGACCAAAATGGATGATTCTATAGCCAATCGGATGCAGTGGGATTATCTGAGGTCACAGGTGGGTCATTGGCACATTTATGGGTTCCATGGAACATTTGGACCAAAATGGATGATTCTATGGCCAATCGGATGCAGTGGGATTATCTGAGGTCACAGGTGGGTCATTGGCACATATATGGATTCCATGGAACATTTGGACCAAAATGGATGATTCTATAGCCAATCGGATGCAGTGGGATTATCTGAGGTCACAGGTGGGTCATTGGCACATTTATGGGTTCCATGGAACATTTGGACCAAAATGGATGATTCTATGGACAATCGGATGCAGTGGGATTACCTGAGGTCACAGGTGGGTCATTGGCACATATATGGGTTCCATGGAACGTTTGGACCAAAATGGATGATTCTATGACCAATCGGATGCAGTGGGATTATCTGAGGTCACAGGTGTGTCATTGGCACATTTATGGGTTCCATGGAACATTTGGACCAAAATGGATGATTCTATAGCCAATCGGATGCAGTGGGATTATCTGAGGTCACAGGTGGGTCATTGGCACATTTATGGGTTCCATGGAACGTTTGGACCAAAATGGATGATTCTATGACCAATCGGATGCAGTGGGATTATCTGAGGTCACAGGCGGGTCATTGGCACATTTATGGGTTCCATGGAACATTTGGATCAAAGTGGATGATTCTATAGCCAATCGGATGCAGTGGGATTATCTGAGGTCACAGGTGGGTCATTGGCACATTTATGGGTTCCATGGAACATTTGGACCAAAATGGATGATTCTATGGACAATCGGATGCAGTGGGTTTACCTGAGGTCACAGGTGGGTCATTGGCACATTTATGGGTTCCATGGAACGTTTGGACCAAAATGGATGATTCTATGACCAATCGGATGCAGTGGGATTATCTGAGGTCACAGGCGGGTCATTGGTAGGTACTATAATGGGTTCCATGGAACATTTGGACCAAACTGGATGATTCTATGGCCAATCGGATGCAGTGGGATTATCTGAGGTCACAGGTGAGTCATTGGCACTTATATAGTTTCCATGGAACTTTTGGACCAAAATGGATGATTCTATGGCCAATCGGATGCAGTGGGATTTTCTGAGGTCACAAGTGGGTCATTGGCACTTTCACGTGAATACGAACTTCACGTGTTGTTCGTGAATAAAAGACACGTGTAGTTGAGTTTTGTGTTTTTACTTGATTTTTTTAAAAACACGTGAACACGTGCTTACGTGAAACTGGAATTTCTAGTTCGTATTGGTAGCATTGTAAGCATTGGTTCGCATTGGGTGTATTTATGCACTTCTGTTCTAGTTTACTAAGTACTCTATTTTGAAACCAGAGGTCATGAATCTCTTTTCAACTCAGTCAATGAACTCGAACTGTTAACTTTAACGAAATGGGTCTGTGATCCGGTTAGATTTAACTCTTATGAAAAAAAACGAGTTGGATCATATTTCGTTTTATGCTTTTACCCAATAGATGGCGTAAAATTTTAATTTTTGTTTTTATGTGTTTAATTTTTATACAGTGTAGTTCGCAAACTATACATCGAACGGAGAGGAAAGGGTAGCTCGCAAACTAAATATCGGACGAGAGTGGCTCTAATTGAAAAGGCATGTGCTCAGCGTGAAATATAGTTACCATACAATTTTTAAAAATCGGGATTTTAATTTTAATTTGAAATTAGTAGTTAAACTGACTGTAGCTCGCAAACTAAATATATATCGGGCAGAGACGAAAGTGGCACCAATGGAAAGTGCATTTGCTTCGCCTTCTTTTCAACTAAGTCAATGAACTCAACCTATCAAACTTAACGAAATGATCGAAAAAATTTGAAATTTTGCTTGTTTCTTTTTGCTTGCTCATTTAATCATACTTACTTTTTAACTTTTTCTTTGTTTTGGCCTCGATAAGTAGTCCATAATTGAGTGTTATTAATTAATTTGTTAATTTTTGTAAGATCAATAAAAATACGTGCAAAATGAACAAAACAATCATACCAAAGAGACAAAGTAGAAGAGGTTACAACTTAAACGGAATTCTACGTCTACACTTACGATACTATCGAAACTGTGTCTTTTTTTTTTTTGTAAAGTGTGTATCAGCCGCTCAGAAAAATTCATTGTGACAACCTTCTATCAGATTGAGGATTGAACTCAGACTGCAGAGGTTCAATGGCTCGCACACTACACACTAAGCAAGCGCGGCGACGATTTCCACAAATTATATAATAAAAAGACTCCATTAAACCATATGCTCAACTTACCACTGACTTGATTAACAGCTTCAGGAATATGGCAACGAAAAACATGACATTGGAACAAAGCGTCACCGTGCAGCCAGGTAAATGCAAAGCAACCATGTTCTACACTTTCAGCAGGTCCACGAAAGTATAAAATTATGCTCTGAATTTCGTATGTCGCAATAACTGTATTTGATTCAGCATCATATAACCTGTAAAAAATATGTATTAAATAAGAACACAGAGAAGATAGAAGCAAAAGAAGCCTACATCACGAGACCCTCTGAGCAATTAGGTATACTGACTGAAATCTTAAGACCCACAGAAGAAGCGCCATTATTCAATTCACTCATTATACGATAAACATCAATTTCCGATTTGGGTGCATTAATATTTGCTGCACCAAGATAAGTAACACCCGAAAAGATAGTGCATCCCTGATCAATGTCTGAAACTTGAAAGTTTTTTTTATATTAATTAAAAACAAATCAATAATGTTTGACATACCTTCCTCGTCTGTTTCACTTTTTTCCGGCTTCATATCATCCTGCTTTTCCACCCCTCCGATGGGGCTTGCATCAATACAATCGTAAAATACCGACTGTCCAACTTTATTATGTTCCGAAGAAGAAACATCGCTTTTAGGTGTTTGAATAGGTTCCTGATTTTTTGGTAATGATTTTGTTTTAACCATTGCAGAATATTCGCTTTTATCTGGCACAACTAAAGCAGGACTTGATATACCAGTTAGAGGTAGAGTCAAGGACTTTTGTGCTATTTTTGAACTGGTTTTAGACGGTGTTGGAACTGAAAGACGAAATAAATTCTTTTTATTTCCACAAATCTAACAAAACAAACCCCAGAAACGATAAAGAAACAATATTTATGACGTGTTATTCAATTTTTTCGTTGTGATGGTGTTTACAGACAGTCTTAATTGGTGTTTGGTTGTTAAGTCGCAACGACGACCACATCAGTTTATTAAACTGGCTTGCATTTAGCAGCTGTTTTTGTCTTGTTGATAATTATTACGCGTTCTACATGTGCTGAGATAAGTGTTGTCAAGTAGTCGACACTATTAAAACCGATTTCTCGAATAACCCGCAGATAGCTATATTTTAAAATCGGCGTTTCGCATATTTCTGAGAAAAAAAAGCTAGCAAAACTTTTTTTCAGGGGTAACCGGTTTCGTTAACAACTAGAATAAAATTTTTTAGATAATTTTTTTATCTCAAATAATAAACATCTTTAAACAATACCTCTTTAAACAATACCTTACAATAATATGAATTGATAAACTTTTAACAATTTTTTAAATAAAAAAAAAAATATTTTTTTAACGTGAGTAACTTTTATTAAAAATTGTGATTCTTTTTGTTCCAAAATAATTATTTTATAGCCTATGATGTGTGTATTTAAAGCTGATTTTTTAATTATTCTATTTTAACGTTATGGTACAAAGCCTTCATTGCGCAAAATACATAATAAATGGAATAATTTGTATATGTTAATGATTTTGTTGAATAAACTGTTTTCGAAAAATCCCAAAATCGCACTAAAACTTTTAATAACAATTGAATTATGCAATATTAAACAAATGTACATGCTTAACAGGAGAAATTAGTTTTGAATATACTATAAAATGTTCAAGTCAATCGATCAAACATTCTCCGTGACATCGGTTTGGCCAAAAATTTGTTGTTCTAAGAAAAACGCAATTAAGTTTTAAGTACATGCAAACATTTATATTAATTAAAGTACCATTTAACTCAAGTATAATTTATTTAAAAAAAAGTACAATTAAAGCCAAGAATTCTTGTTCCTCTCCTTAAAAAACAAAATACCAAGGTATTTACAATTTTAAAGTTAAAGCCTCTTTTAACTATCTTTTCATATTTTTGTAGAAACAGATCGTATGAAGATGAACCCATTGTCCATCTCGACCGTCTATACCTTCCCACATGTTTTGTTTCAGAGTTTATAAGGTAAACAAAGCATCCTCCCCCATAAAATAAAAAATGCTGAATTTTAATAAACACAGGCTTAACGCATTTATACAAAGAATCTGCGCACTATTTGGGAGTACAACAAATGCACTGATGTTTTTTATTTATGCGTTTAAGTCAACATATTAAGACTGTAACCAAGCTGGAAATTTTTGATTCAAATCAATAAAATGCATAAACTTTTTGAGAGGAAATGAAAATAAAGTTACTTACCCGAAGATTTTTCTAGTTCCAGCTCGCGTATTGCCTCAGTCATTTCTTGCTGCAAATCCGAAATATTTAGATTATTGGCAATGTCCAAGGTCGGTGATTTGCTGACATTTATTGCTGAAGTTGCACATGCTGTTGCTGCTCCTTTTGGCGCTGTTGCAAGGTTAGAATTTGTCTCCATTGGCGTGTTCACGTTGCTATCAGTTACTATTTCATATTCGCCACTGGTCGTTATAGATTCGGAGGATTTAGTGCTAAGATTGTCATCCATGACTGGTGGGTCGGGGGAACTCTATATGGACACTATATGCGATTGGACGGAAAGAAGTGTAACTAGATGTTGGAATTCTCGTTTAAATATCAAATGTTAGAGTTACTGCAATGCTTTCACTATGGTTTGATGAAATGCATGGCTGCGTTAAGCACTCCTTTGTTGCAAAATCTAGAATGTAAATGATTTAGCTTTACTTAAATACAACTGTAATGTTTTGATTAATTTTTCACACAAAATCATCAAATCAACAACTCAATCAATCAATCAGTTTCAATTAAGTTCTATTCGATGCTAATTTTCTTTCATTTTACCAAATCGATGACGAATCAGGGCACACAGAAATGGGGGCTTCAAATTGGGTTGGGTGATTATCTCTCTGCCCCGCTATCCCATATATTTCCTACATATATCTGAATTTATGCAATATTTTCTATATATTTTACAATCACTCACTATTTATTTAGCTGTTTTATTTCGATAGCAAATAAATTTTTATAGATTTAATTGCACTTATTAAACGAATTCAGATTTTTTCATTGTTTTGTTTGTCAAAATCATATTTTTTTGCATTTGCACTCGTATGTTTTGTATGGATCAGTGTTGATTTTTTCGTATTATTAGTAGTAAGAAAAAAGACTGTTGTATTTTTTGTATTATAAGTACTAGGAGAAGAAGAGCTAGCACACACTTCAGAAAATCATGATCAAACATAACTCAAAATACTAGTGGTCCTCATGAAATCTCGTAAATGCCTCGAATTCCACGTAAACCTCTCAAGTTTTTACTGCGTTTATCAGCTGTTCTCTTATTCCATACAAAAAAGTTTACAAGGTGCTCGCAAAATTCCTATGCATTTTCAACTAGTAAGCTTCATATGTTAATCTCGTATTGGCATTTTGTTCTGAAACAGGTGATTTACATACTCGCTTCTTGTAGGGCGTGTTCATTAAATAGCAATACACATTAAGAGCAATGAGACATTAAGGCCCGTTAACTAATCTCCGAAGTTTAAATTCCTTAATCTCAGATTTCGTAAACAGAGTTTAAATTTTAAACTCAGTTAAAATTATTTTCGTAACTTATCTCATTTTTATCGGCAGTTTACTTAAACTCTGTTTAAAAATTTAAACTGAGATTAAAAAACATATTTGAGCGGCACTGTAGTAAAAATTCTACAACTTTGACGCAGGACATCAAAATATTTCAAAAATTTTTGATAAAATAATGCAAATTGTCAGTTTCATTGGAATATTTTTATTTTTATATTTTGTTTATTTATTTTTTGTTTATGATTGAGAATATTTCCAATATTCTCAGAGAATTTTTGACAAAATCTTAGTTTAAATTTTTAAACCTAGAATTTCTGTGTTTAAATTTAAACTTGCCTCACCAAGTTAAACTTCGATTTTTTGAGATGAGGTATCGGCGTTAAAATTTAAACTGAGGTTAAGGAATTTTAAACTTTGTTTAAGCTAAAATTTGCTTAAAATTGAGATCAGTTAACGGGCCTAAGAGCTTTCATGAGGACTAATAATGATGTTTTTACAACTACGTAATTTAAGCAGCTTTTGAACGCCGAAATTTGCGTTTAAAGTCTACTTAAATTGAACCTGTGCTTCTGGGCAGCACTGGCGAGTAATTTTGCTTTAAGTTGGTATTTATGCTATTATTATCATATATGACTATAGGCATACTCCAAAATTTTTTTGCTACTGCCTTTTATCTTAGACAGACATGGAAACCATATGTGTGTCATCGGTATTCCAAAGTTTTGTTTCAAAGCAACTAGAGTTCCGTACTACAATAGCATACAAGAAACCATTGAAATTCAGTGTTGTTCTAAATGTACTACGATGAATCGCATTGAACACATCCAAAGCTTTAAGCTCTTTTGTCAGATTCACATGTTTTCGCTGCAATCCAACAGCTGATCCGATCAGCCGACATAGAAGTCCAACGCTGATCCGATCTATAAAGTAAAAGTGCCTGTCAATCAAGATATTTCTGATGTTAATCGGTATCGGTGCATGCTTTGCTTAAATTTCATGACGATGTTATTGTTAATCTTCGAGGAAAAAAATGCACAGTAGCATATTCGAGAAAGCGAAATCCCTTGATTTCGAGAAAGCGTTCGATAATGCATATCATGATGGCATTATTTTTAAATTAATCAGAATTGGGTTTGATCTATTTATTATTAAATTTTTTTAAGAGTTTTTTAGTGGGAGAAGATTTTTGGTTCAGGTTTATGAGGTTGTTTCTAATTTGGGCTCGGTTGAGAGTGGGGTTCCACAAGGATTCATTTTGGCGCCGCATCTGTATAATATATTTATTCATGACTTTCCCCATGATGTTAAGTCCTCAAAGAGCATTCTTTACTCTGATAACTCGCTCATCTATGCTCATGCGTTCTCTCCTCTTGCGGCATTAAATCTGGTTTCTTCTCATCTTTTATGTATAAATAATTTTTATAAAAAGTGGTTTATAACAACTAACATCTCTAAATTTGAGGCCATTTGTTTTAGAAATGCTTCTGGAAGATATGCGAAAAATGTAGTTCCTTAAAGCAAACGTCTAGCCTTGTTTCTTGATGGTGTAAAAATTGCGTTTAGGAATAATATAAAATATCTTGACATTACGTTAAAAAAATCTGATTAAATTTAATGAAAATGCCAGAACAGTCATTAAAAAGCTAATAGAGTTAAAGCCATCTTTGCTTACCTCTTTAAAAATAAATATTTAAGGCAAGACCCAAAACTATTAATCTATGAAGTTAGTATAAGCTCAGTCGTCACCTATGGTTTTCCAATCTGGTTCTCATTTTCCGCTTCTGTTGCGGAACAGTTAGAAATATTAGAAAGAAAAATTTTTAGACTTAGTGAAGATCGAAATTTTGAGTCATTCACCAAAGCACTTATAACGCCTCTTTGTATTCATGCTCTCTCCCTAATAAAACGTTTTGTCAACAAACTAGAATTTCATGAAAATTTTCTGATTACAGATATTTTCCATAGTCAAAAAAATTGCTAAATTACTTGGTTTGACTGCCATTATTTGTCCCCAGTTGCGGGCATTAAATATTGATATCTTCTCTGAAATTGACTTCTTGGAGCAACTTTTACTTGATTTTTATAAAAATATTTCTCCTAACACTCATAGAGGTTAAGCTTTTTTTATGCCAAGCTAAAATACTACAACTTTGTAAAATATTATCATAATATTGCTATATTTTGACGGGATTCATAAAATGTGAATTATATTTATATTCAGTTTCTTCTTTCAAATTGAAATCCAGCGTGTAGCGTATATTTCTGTTCTGCGTGATTTTCTGTTCTGTTTGTGTGATTTTTTTTCTATGTGCGTGATTTTTTTGCTGTGAGTGTCACACGAGTGATTTTAACATAAATGTTGTGTGATTTAGTGATTTCGGGCGTGAATTTTGGTTGGCATCTATGGCAAGATGTGTTCAACAACAGCTTGTAATTGGCAACACTGTTTTTTTAAACAAAAAATATGACAGCTGTCAATTTTTTTGCACGCTCCCGCTATACGATTTTGTACACATACCATCACGCAAGGTTATGTGTTGCTGCTGCTTATTAATAGTGTGCTTGGAACAAAGTACTGTGTTTTAATACAAATAGTTAAATTTTTAATCATAAATTAAGTTCCAAGACACTTCTTCGATCGACAAATATGTGGCCACGTTTTGGAATTAAAATTGGTAACAGCACATTATGTATCGCCTTTGTTAAATCGGACGGTAAAATCGAGGTCATTGCAAACAAGCAAGGTGATCGTGTGTCGCAAGCATGTCTTCTCTGGGCTGGCGGCGAAGAAATCGAATGTGGTCTAACGGCGCAGCAGAAAATGGCATCACGTCCCACACAAGCCGTTGCCAACAGTTTTCAGTTGTTTGTGCCCCATGAAGAGTTAACTGATGAGAAAATTGCAGTGGCCACCAAAGAAATTACATGTGGGTATGATGCCGAATGTCACGAATTTGAACTGCACGTTGCTAATAGTGACTCAGATGAAGCTCCGCGGAAAATATCACCTTTCGACGTTCACGTACAGTTGCTCAAATCAGAATTTGAGCTCGCGCGACAATATCTTGATACTGGTAGCGATCAGAAGCCCATCGTTGTATTGTCTATACCAAGTTACTATTCAACGGCGGCATGGGCTCCATTAGCGCAAGCAGCCGAAGAAGCGGGTTTCCATGTAGGACAAATAGTAACGGAACCAACAGCTGCCGTTCTTGCTTACAGAATTGGCGAGTGCAATGGAACAGAGCAAAGTAATAAACTACCTACCACCAGCAAGTATGTGCTGAGCATTAAGTGCGGCGGTCTTTATAGCCACTTTGCGTTGTATGAGCTAACCAATGGCTTGTACACGATATTGAACTGTCAAGGACCTTTTAGCATTGGTGGCAAGCAGCACACCGAGGCCTTAGTTCAATTCATCTGCCAAGAGTTCTACAAAAAGTTTAAATTAGACCCTCACGAAAGTCGTCGTTCTATGGCAAAGATACGCACAGCTGCTTCCAACTGCAAACACATATTAACAACATTGCCATCGACGCAAATTTACATAGACTCGCTGATGGATGGTGTTGACTTTAATATGCAAATGTCGCGTGCGCGCTTCGAGAGTCTCATACAACCAGTTATTAATAACTTTATGCAAACACTTAACGAAGTGGTCGCCAAAATGTTCCAACAGAATAGCGAGGCACAAAAGATCGAAGAAATCGTGCTGCTTGGTGCAACTATGCAGATACCGAAACTGCAATCAGCAATAAGTGCGCGTTTCCCAGAGGCCAAACTGAACAACACACTATCAGCAGACGAAGTAGTCGCAATTGGCTGTGCTCGTCAGGCCACTTTCTTAACCGACCCCGAAGGTCAAGATCTAGAAGCAACGGAAGAATGCGTTTGTGTAGATACGGATGCGCTTATATGGCACGGTGAGAATGAAGCCAATGCAAAGGTGCTGCTGCGCAAAGGAACGGTTCTACCAAGCGTCATAACTGTAGATATTCAAACTGATGCTGTGACTAAGACAGAAGAAAACGATGGTGTTGATGTTTTTCACATAAAAGTGGGAGATGAGGTGAACAAAGTGTGTCTGAAAGATGCAACTGCTTCTGCGGAAGGAATTTTTAAAATTGAAGCTGACGTTAGTTTTACCGAGGAAGAAAATGGCAGCGCGACGTCACCTCTTATTAAGCTACGTTGTATTTAGAAAATTAATTTCCAAATTTTACTTTAGATTTTTGCTAATTTAAATAAAAATAAAATTTAAAGTCTAGCTATACTGTTATGAGTGAAGGAGGTATGCAGTACTAAGTTAGTTGAAAAGAATTCCGCTAATTTGTTGTTGACCTTTTTGAATACCATTTTTCACCTTAAAAAAGTTTTTACCAGTTATAACAAAATTTAAAAATTTGCAAAATTTATTTGAAACTTTTAAATATAAAAAAGAAATAAGACCACTAAAACTCCATTTTCTGATCGCTAATATCAATGGCCTTTGTCTTAAAACTACTTTCAAGTTTTCGCAGAAACTCCTCAAAAACTAGAACGCCTTTAAACATGCTTGTCTTCTTATAATCTTTGATGCGATTCTTTTCCTCGGGCACATCTTGATTTTTTATCTTATCATCGAAGGCATTAATTTCATTCAATAGCTTTAAGATATTTGGCACAGTTGTTGGGTCAAATTTTGCAGCGGCACTCACATTAAATGGTAAACATGCTTTACCAGTGGTAGGATGTATACAAAATGGCGCTTTCAGCAAATGATTAAAACCTTTAGTCACATTGATATCCAGCCTGGGATACATAATGCTTAGTTGTATTTCTTCAGTTATATTACGTAGCTTGCGGCTCCATACACTGGCTGCACTTGTACGCATTGAATTGGCAAAGCGTATGAATGATGCCCAAACTAATTTTGATGCAGCGCCATCTTCGTGACTTTTTTTCAAATAAGCTTCCGTTTCCTTACGCGCCATATCATCTGGAATCATTTGTATCAACTTAGAAACACCTTGTGGAGAACCAAATAAATTCTGATCGATTAATATAATTTCTTCAAACAATGCTTCGATAAACTTTAAAGCGCGCTTAACGCTATGATGTATGCGTTCACCGATATTCACGCGCGGCACTTGTGTGTTATTGACAGTTACATGCGTAACTATTTGTAAATATTCTGCAACTGCGGTGCGAGCACGTGAGTCAAGGTGTCTTGCTTCGTAATCACAAACCCAGCCATGAATACCACGACGTCCAGAGAATACCCACAAAATATGTTCGAAACCGAAATCCTCACGCAGCGCAGAATCCAGAACATGTGCTGCAACTGCCATGAATTTCCAACATTTTGTGCATAGATCAGAAGCACTGCAGCACGTACGAACATCATTATAGTCAGACATATCAATATCAAAGACCAGCTCACGCTGCACTGGTACCATTGCCGAAGAAGATGTGCGAAAGTTTTTGGGTCTAAAAGAAAATCAAATAGTAAATATTTAAAAAGGAATTAAAACATTCGAAAGTTTAATCATTGCTTTAGAACTGAAATATAAATTCGGTAATAGTCGCGCTAAAATTAAAAAAAATATTGAAGCTAAAAACATATTTTGGAATGCTAAATCAAAATTCAAGCTGTTCCTATAAGCTTCAGATGTTCAATTAAAACTCATAAAACTTTGGAATGAGTAGTTTGACCTTAAATAACTCGAATTATTGATTTTATTTTAAATACTAGTTTCTAAATATTAAAACTAAATCTACAGAAATTTCAAATAAAAATACTTTTACATACGTGGTCAAAAGGTATATTAGAAAAACAGGTGTTTTTTTGAATGAGCAGTAATTTTTATGGTTTTTCGCAGCAAGAACTCAGCGATAGATAATTTTTATTTGAAAATCTCCACAGATGTCCTGAGTAAATCCTCAATTAGCATCACCAAATTTTGGTAAGCAGCAGGACCATCCGAAGAAGGCTCATTGAAGCTCGATTGATAGGATAGTAGCTCAGCATAAACTATTGGTCTCAAAGAAAAATATTGAAGCTAAAAACATATTTTGGAGTGCTAAATCAAAATTCAACTGATTTGGATATAACGGAGCACGACATCTAAGACGTTAACCAAAACAGCAATCCAACAATTATACGGGGAGGTGGGAATGCTGTGATGGTGTGGGCTCTCTTTTCATGCAACGATGTAGGGTGAATAGTCAAGGTCGACACAAATGATTCAGAGCCGGTTGCCGACGAAAATTTGTACTTAAGGTGAACTTTCATTCATGACAACGATCAATACATTTTTAAGACTGCTAAATTTGACACGATATGGAGGAAACGGTACAACTGAAAACGCAGCGTAATTTGGTAAGCTCTGGAATACCTCTGTAAGACAGAATTCCAAAAGGGGTTTTCAAGAAACTATTTACAGGATAGAAAGATATAGAAAAATTCAACAAAATTTTTACCCTTTAAAATGTGCTAACTGAACGGTCTCATAAAATTCCACTAAAGTTTCTATTGTGCACAGTAATTCTTTAAACGTTAATCATACCTTGTGGTCATAACAGCTCCAATATCAATCTTGAATGGATTTCTCGAACAGATCTCTTTCTCCATTTCAGCCTGACTTTCAAAACATAGATAACGCAAATAAATATCATCATGTAGATTAAACGAAATTTCACGATTTGTAAAAACGCTCTCCTCAGCTAAAGCAATAAATATGGAAAAAACAAATTTCAAGTTTACATAAAAAAATACATAATTTTATACTAACAAAGTCCGTATGATAGCCATCGATAGAATGGTTTATGTGGAAAAAGGCGCTTGTAGTAGACTGGCAACATATCCGGCAAAATGCTGGCATCGTACTTTTCATTTAGCTCTTGTGGTGGTTGTGATTCTGGCATTTTATTTATTTCTTTTTAATTAACTGAAAATAGTTGAATTTAAATCATAAAGTAAAAGTCAAAATAATTAAAGTTAAAGTTAATAATAAAGAAAGTATAAACAAAAAAAATCGTTTTCGTTGAATGTCTTACTCTTTATTATGCTCTTAATTTATGAAGATACATGTATAAAGCAACGACATATTATTTAAATATTATTTGCATAAATTTCATGTTAATAAAACATACTGAAATTATAAAACAATTATTCAAAAAAACATTGGAGTTAAGTTAAATATTCCTTAATAGTAAGAACAATTTTTTTAACAAATAATATGCAGATCCATCCGCATGTATTGTAAAATTGTTTTATTTTAACTCAAGTGTATATATATATTTTTTTTTTTTTTTGTTTTTTGCTTATTTAAGTATTGATTTTTAACATATAAATATGTTTATTTATAGAAATGATTAATGCATATTTTTTAATATTTGAATATAATAAAAATTAAACACTTTTCAAGCAGATATTAATATTCAAAATATTTTAATGACTTATATAATGTAGAAACAATAAATAAATTCATTTATTTAGATCAAGAACGTTTCATTTGAAAAACTTTTAAATTTATAAACTTAAAAATAAATCTTTTTAATTTAGTTTGTGCTTTGAAATGAAATATTTTTTTTGTTGTTTTATTTTTAAGTATTTCACCCGTAAGAATTTTTTGCACCCATATTTAATGACAAACCAAAACTTGTCTTATTAATTTACATTGCAATTAAGAAAAACTCATTATAAACATTTTGTGAAATTAATTTACAATAAATGTTTAAAATCGCAAATTTATATTTATTTCATATAATGTGGATTAAGTTAACTATGTTATAATTCTTATAAATGATTTTTTTTTTTTTTTTTGCAATTTTAATCGCCCGCAGCGTTTCACGCGACTGTCAAACGAATATCTTGCATTTTATGCTGTTGCCACAAATGATCTGGTTGCTTTGGTGGTGAAGTATTGTACAAAGTCACCGATGCTATGTGATTATTTGGCATCACTTCAAATATAATATCCTGATAGCCATAGCAAAAAGTAGAGCCAAAAGGATTTGCAGTGTTCGTAGAACTGGCACGATGTAAAACTACTGGCCGCTCTGATGGTACCAAAATATTGCTTATCTCATCCCACTTGGAATAAGCTGTTATCTTTACAGCATCATCGCCACCTATGACACCATTCATAAGACTTGCATTGTCTTGTACTCGATCCGCTTTTAACGGAAACTGAAACTCGCAGCGATGATACATGTTGAAGTTAAAGTGTCCCGGGTAGTTGGTGTGGAGTATAAATTTTTTGCATGTCTGTGTGCGCGCATCAAACAACACATCAATGCCGAGTGTAAAATAGTTAAAGAATATATCACTACGTTTGTTCTGCGCCTGACGGTTCACATTGGATGAGTGAATTTTCATTTTGTCCTCGCTCTTAAAAAATATACGATTTGGAGCGCCCAAATTCATGGCCACGTCCTGACAGCTATCGCCGAAAAGTACCTCTCTAGTAAAGCACTGACGACGAGGTTCCAATGCACGTCCAGTACCTTCTGTGAATAACTTGAGCTTGAGGCCTTTCGTCTGACCATATGAATTACGCACCACATTAGCCGATTCTAGATACATCTGGCGATTGTAACATGATAGTGGCAGTGCAGGTGGACGATTTTCGGCCACATTACTTCCCGAGTACAGAGCCATTTTCGAAACTACTGGTGAAGCTCCGCTGAGGAATACCAGTGATCCCAAACCGTGCGCATATCCAGCATGGAGCTTGCTATCTACAGGAAAATAGAAACTTAAGCCCCGGAAATGCAGAGCAAATAATTGCTTAGCAGCATCATAAACACCAGGATGTGTGGCACCAAAAGAGTGTTCAATTTGTTCTATAGAGGGCAATACTTCAGGTGAATTAAAGTAAACACCACAATACTTAAGTTTTACAAGCTTCATGTTGAAAACTTCGATTGTTTTTAGACGCTGTACAACAGGATCAAATATCAGACGCACTCCGTCCTGTGGCAGATTAATGATCAGATCCACACCTAGCGGATTTGTGTCAGAGTAGAGCACTTGAACACCCTTGATGATACCGACCTGTGACTGTATGATTGCAATAGCCTGCGAAAAATGCATGCCAAGCACAAATTCCCAGCTTTCGCATCCCAGTGATATCTCTGGCACAATTTCCAAATCCAGCATCTTGACTACGGAATCTATCAAAAGCTCAATTTGATAAGACGTTTTAAACATAAACTATTAAATATCACTTACCAAAGATAGAAAAGGTAACCAATATCTAAGTCCAACCTTCAGGTGGTGAAAGATAAGCTCAGAGGCTCTTGTCTAGAGGTCTTTGTTGTTCTCCTGCGTAGTTTTTTCTTATATTTTAGCTTCTTTTACCACTACACAGACATGAATTCTAAAACGCAAATTATTTAATTGACCTTAAGTTTTCACATATTTTCAGGAATGCTTCTTTTATCACCTTTTAATTGTGTTCTCCTAAAACAGCAGCAGAACACGAAATTGTGAAGTTTGATGAATTTATTTATATAGATAAATTCAAATTTCTGCTGTTTTTATTTCTTTTGTCAATATTCACGAAAGTGAAAAAACAAAATATGATTAATTTTTAACTTTCAATCAATTCTCTCTGCCATTCGACATTGAAAAACAAATTGAAAAATTGCATTCAATGGTTCTGTTCACACGCTTCGCATGGCTAAAATTTTACTCATTTGAGCCCGAACAGAACCAAAGCGAATGACGGCTGGCGGATTCGCCGTTCAGCAGAATACATTAAAATGTATGCACTCAGCAAAAACGAATTCGCTGGGCGAATCCGCGACGGAAAAACGCCAGAATAGAATCTATTCTATTTTTGCTATGGCGGCTGGCGGTCCTCTCTCTGAGTAACATAAATGTTGCCATACTTTTGCTAAGAATTGGCTGTGTTTAATATAATGTTCTTAGTTTTTAGTATATTCTGACGTTTTGTTTTTTGTGTCTGTGTTATATCTATGTGAATTCGCAATAATATACAAAATAATTGTCTTCATAATGGATTTTGATGAACACTTAATTGAATAAGTCAAAATTTTTTCATATATGTTAATCATGTTGTCCGTCTGTTGCACCCCCTATCTGTCAATTGTACCACTACCGTGACAAAAAGCAACTCTGTTCCGACAACCGCCAGCCGCTCTTGTTGTAGACGTGTTTCAGCTCAATTCGCCGAGAGAGGACCGCCAGCCGTCAGTCGCTTTGGTTCTGTTCGGGCTCTTTGACTACACCAAAGTTCATTTTTTAATTCGTGAAGCTTGCTAACTTCGTTCTTTATAAAGAGTAACTTTCTCTTGTAGATGTTTGTAGTGACGACAAAAATAAGAAGTTACACTAAAATAGTAGCGCTACCAACAATTTGTAAGTTGTGTGTGCATTTCTTTATAGCACAAAAGTTAAATCTGAAATTTCAGACCAAATATTTATGTCAAGGCCTGCTTGTCCCTTTAAAACTTTAACATTAGTGTGTTAATGTGTGTTTCCGTACTCGATTGTAGTAACTTGCAAGCTGCTAGAACCAGAGAGCCCGAACAGAACCAAAGCGGCTGACGGCTGGCGGATTCGCCGTTCAGCAGAATACATTAAAATGTATGCACTCGGCAAAAACAAATTCGCTGGGCGAATCCGCGACGGAAAAACGCCAGAATAGAATCTATTCTATTTTTGCTATGGCGGCTGGCGGTCCTCTCTCTGAGTAACATAAATGTTGCCATACTTTTGCTAAGAATTGGCTGTGTTTAATGTAATTTTTTTAGTTTTTAGTATATTCTGACGTTTTGTTTTTTGTGTCTGTGTAATATTTATGTGAATTCGCAATAATATACGAAATAATTGTCTTCATAATGGATTTTGATGAACACTTAATTGAATAAGTCAAAATTTTTTCATATATGTTAATCATGTTGTCCGTCTGTTGCACCCCTATCTGTCAATTGTACCACTACCGTGACAAAAAGCAACTCTGTTCCGACAACCGCCAGCCGCTCTTGTTGTAGACGTGTTAAGGGCCAAATAGACTACACAGACTGTCGGTCAGACAGATGTTTTTTCTTGTCATTGCGACGACTATACACTACACAGACTTCATGCACGCAGACTTGGTTTTTTAGTTCTCTTTTGTTGCGCGATGAGTGAGGACAGCGATGCTTCATGATTTCTATCTTTATTTTCATCACTAACACTTCATATTCATTGTTTTTAATATTTTTTCAGAATACTTTTTGCTTTCAATCCTCCAAAGTGACGACAGGGATTTAAAAAGCTCAATAAATTCAGCTAAATTGATCCTTTCTTTCGCTGCAACACGTCTTTGCACAACGAAAGTTTCGCAAATCTGTGAGGTTTCACCATACACTACACAGACGGTCCGTCAGACACGACCGAAAATTAAAATATTTTAATTTTTGTCAGACATCTGAACAGACCTTCAAACAGCCAAATACACTATTAGACCGTCGCAACAAACACGTGTTTGATGCGACAGTCTGTGTAGTCTATTTGGCCCTTTAGAGCTCAATTCGCCGAGAGAGGACCGCCAGCCGTCAGTCGCTTTGGTTCTGTTCGGGCTCTTAAGCTGGAAGTTCATTCGATGTATTTGCGTTTTTCATCCGTTTATTCGCTGGCGTCATAAAATAGAAGTATGTGAAAGCTTATGGGAGCGAGTTCAATGGTTGTGAACGTTACGCTGGCAAAACGCTAGTTACGCAAGAAAGTTGAAAATATTTCAACTTTTCTTGCGTAAATTGCGTTTTTTGACAGCTCGTTACTTATAACGAAAAGCGAGAAGAAAGTAAAGTAACGAGTCAGAAGCAATTACTTTCAGGGATGGCTCTTACACATAGATCTTAAAAATGTTAAATGTCTTAGATTTTTTTGTTGATTATTTGTTACCAGGACGTGTTTAAAACTAAGAATTTAAATTTTTATGATTATAAATGACGACATTTAAAGTTTTTTGTGTAAAAATTATACAAATTATTAAGATATATGATGCTAAGATTTTATAAACTGTTTTAAAATGCTGCAGCCCTTGCTTGCTCTGAACGTAAAACGCAGTGATTGAACTCTACCATAATTTTCTTGCGTAAATTGCTCTAGCGAGTAAACGGATGAAAAACGCAAATGCATCGAATGAACTTCCAGCTTTAAGCGTGATATAATGACCAGGTAGTATAAATCGCGAGGGCGCAACTGTCATTGGAGGCATAGAATGTCAAAATGACGATTTGACGCCAAAACAGTGATGCTTCGTGTGCAATAATAAATGAAAACAGGGATATTTTTATTTATGTGTTCTCCTTGAAGTTTTAAATATTTTACAATATATATTATATTTTTGCGTAAATTGTATCATTATATTATATTATTATTAACTTTTGTGAAATATTTTAACCTAACAGTAGACCCTAATTGAATGCGTGTTGCGTTGCGCTTCTATCAGAATTGGTTCATGCACATACATTTTATATGAAGCCTACCGAAATGCGCAACGCACTAGCGCAACTCGATTCGAATTTCCTATTTTGACAGTGCGTTCGGTTGTGAAGTTAGCTGCATAAAACAAAAATATTCGAATAGAGAGCAATAAACACATAAAAGCAACAAGGAATACCCAGTGGGAAAATCTATCCTTACATAATGAATTATTCTTTACTTATTTTTCATCCGCAGGGCATGAAAACTTCAATACCAAATGCCCATTACTTTTACACAGGCATGATCGCCACTATAAGCTTCCTTTTGTAATGTATGATATGCATCATACGTGCTTACGTGACCCTTTACTAAAATAAAGTGCAGGGAATATACTTTCGACAATCGGAATCAATAGGGCTTATGCACTTTATTTAATAAGCAGGATGTGTGCATGACAGCGTAAGGCACCCGTACTGTATTGATATACGACGTCCATATAATCCATTTTAACCTTCTTCGCAACGGAAATTGTAAGCTGTGGCCTTACGTTCACCTTTTGTTGTAAGTGTAAACGGAAGCAGTGCTTACAATTTCCGTTGCGAAGAAGGTTTAAATGAAGGGTTAAATCGTAATTTTTATAGAGAAGATATATAATTGTACATACATATGGATATTGAACAGTAAAATAAATAAACAATCTTATTTTTACACATAGCCATTTTTGTATGCGCAACGAAGAATGATCTTACTACAACGCCGTTCACCATAAGATTGTTCTTTATTCGTTTTTTCTTTTGGTTTTTTGCTACACTTAACATCTTCGTAATGATAGTCAAATACCATTATGTCATCATACCACTGCATGTCTCTTGCTTTACGCAATAATGTACATATGGAAATGATCACACGAAGACATGATCGGCTTAAACGTGCATTCCTTTTGCAGTTGCAGTCGTAAGTGAAGATGTAAGGTCCTCCTTATGTAACAAACAACATACTTACTTCAGCATGATCCTGTTTTCACCACCATAAGCTAAAGGAAAACATGAATTATTTAGTAAGCACCTTATACTATGTTCACACTGAGATCAAATTAAGTAATTTCGAGCTTTTATGTAATTTCGACTGAAATTATCTAAAAACTATGGTAATTTCCCATACAATTTGCTGATTTGGAAATTACCTCAAACAAGGTAATTTCGTTTAAATTACTCACGAAATTAGGCAAAAATGCACTGCAACCCTGAAATCTGAATATAGTGTGAATTAAACACATCCTTTTTTTTGGCGTATTAGCAATCTTGCTATCCATTCCAGCTGAGCCGTCAAAATTATGATAATGGCCACATTCAGATACTTAACTTTTTTGACCCTTCGGATAGCAACCCATTCAGTGAAACTTGGGAGAGCAATGTTTTCAATGAATTAAAGTTGTACAATTGAAAACATGTACGGCTTTATGCGAAATAATTTTGTAAACTTACTTTGATAAAGAATTTTCTATTTTTAATTGAACATTTAAGTTGGCAACTGTCGAGAGTGCTGAATGTGGCCAATAATGAATTGAAAAAAAAATAAATCAAACGTCAAACGAAATTATCCAAGCCCAGTGTGAACACTTTTGTACAATTTCGAAATTATCTCACGAAATTACCTAATTTGATCTCAGTGTGAACATAGTATTACGATTTTTCCGACTGGGAACATATATGTTTTCGATTGTACGCAGCGCTTTTGTTTAGGCTAAACGTATACAAAATTTGAGTGTCGCTAGGAAGCGCAACGCAACACGCATTCGATTAGGGTCTACTGTAATACTCCTAATTATTCTAATACTATGTTCACACTGAGATCAAATTAAGTAATTTCGAGCTTTTATGTAATTTCGACTGAAATTATCTTAAAACTCCGGTAATTTCCCATACAATTTGTTGATTTGGAAATTACCTCAAACAAGGTAATTTCGTTTAAATTACTCACGAAATTAGGCAAAAATACACTGCAACCCTGAAAACTGAATATAGTGTGAATTAAACACACCCTTTTTTTGGAATATTAACAATCTTGCCATCCATTCCAGCTGTGCCGTCAAAATTATACATGACACATGATAATGGCCACATTCAGATACTTAGCTGTTTTGACCCTTCGGTTAGCAACCCATTCAGTGAAAACTAGGTGATCCGATGTTTTCAATGAATTAAAGTTGCACAATTAATTTTGCAAACTTACTTTGAGTAATACTATGTTCACACTGGAAGCTAAATGCGCATTTAAAGCTTAATTCGCATTTATTTCATTAATGCTTCTTTAAATACGCATTTACCCATAGAAAATTCTGTCAAGTTAATTCACTTAAATGCTACTTCTAATGAGCATTTAGCAGTTTGCGACCCTGATTCGATATTCGAAAAACTTCTACTCGCTACCTTTTGCTCATCTCTGACTTGAACTCGTTTCATTAGTTGTCAAATTTGTTTACTGTCAGATTTTTTTGCTTAGGCTGTGTGCCAATCAGAAACTTTTGACTCGGATTGATACTCAGGGTATAGTATAAATTTTGACAAGAGGGAAGAGAATTTTTGACACAAGCGAAAATAAAAGAAAAAAAGCATGTCTTAGTTGCATTGAAGTTTGGAAAAATTAAGAGGAGGGTTGTGTAAAATATATTAGCTACATTATTTTGACTTTTTTTTCTGAAAAAATAGAATTGCTTGATGATGTTTCTGGATGCTGTTAATATTCAGAATATATTAATTTTTCATTAAAGCAATGTGCGGGCTGTGGTGTAGTGCTCAAAATGTAATGTAAATAAAGATTTATAAATGTAATTATAGAGTATAAATAAACAGTATTTTGGATTTTGAAAATTTTACCTTCAGGTAAATTGCACACAAATGGGGAAATAAAATAAGAGCCACACATTAATAAACAAAGAGCCGCACATGTCTATTGATGGTTTAAAGTATTTTTCCAGCAGGTCTTTTCTCCAATATATTTTTTTTTTAAATTAGTCCTTTTTGTTATTCGGTTTAAGCAATTCTGTCCAAAAATAAATGACAGCCGTCCATACTTTTCCAATGGTATATTTATAACAAAGATTGTATAAGAAATAATAAAGTTATTTGAAGTTTTGTGAAAATAATCTAAAAAAAATACATGAAAACATTATTATCATTAATCCAATTGCAAATATTTTCAAATTTTTGATGCAGATTGAACGAACTTTTTCAGGCCTATAACTTGAGACAGTTTATTTGCTTACAACTATTAGACTTGTTAATATATACATATACGGAAAACATGATTTTTAGAGGTTTTTGCAAAATGGTCTAGCTTACTGACGGATTTCGGTTTAAATAGGCAAAATATTTTGGGAATCACCGTAAAATACATCAACGTTAATTTTAGAATGGGTACAACTGGAACTTTTTTTTCAAAGCACGTGTTCAAATTTTGTATGGTTTACTAAAAATTTGCAACTTCGGGTGTTGCAAGGTCAAGACTAAGTGAGATTTTTTTGGAGTGCGTGTTAAGTTTTAAGGTTTTTAGGTTCGGTGGACAAAATTTTAGCACTGCTACTGATATTTTTTTTCATTAGTATATTTTATAAATGGAATAAAATGATATCAAAAACATGTTGAATGAAAATAATTATGAATAAATCGATGGTTAAGTACACTAAACTGATAAGTGAAAAATTCTACATGTGCAGAAACGTCGATTTTGTTTTTACATTTCAATACATTTCAGTACAAAATACTAATTTGAACTACATATGTATTGAGCAGCATTCATTGGTTATGCATTTTCAATAAATTAACACAATAAAGATATTATATTGACGACTTATTTTTGTCAAAAGACCAAATGGTTTTTTGTTTAATTTTTATACATGTTTACACAACTATTGCTTTAATAATCTTATTTTACGCAAAGCAACAGTATTTATTAAACATATATAATTTTGAATAAGAAAAGTATTAGAATAAGAATTATCAGAATATCACAAGGTATGATGCTTACATTGAAATCAAAGAACACGTTTGTCGAATAGCTCCGGTTTGACGGAGAATCAAACATTTTTGCCAACAGATTCAAAAATCTGAGGAACTAGCTTCTTTATATTTGGTTGGAATCTATTACTGAGTTTCCATGGCGAGTTAACTCTGGGTTTGGGTTTTCGTTGAGTTGACAAAATGACTTTACTGACTCGATAGTGTTTTCATGCACAACACCGAGTCGAGTTGAACTTGTCAATTCTTTTTTGTAATTTTTGTTATTTTTTGACTAGTTTCTGCGGCATTTCAAAAAACTCTTGCATTTGACATTTTAATATTTTTGTTAAAATAAAAATTTTCATTATTTTTTCAATATTAATGACAGCAATCACTTTGACAGATAGAACCTAGTTAAATCTTACAAGTTTCGTGGAGTTTCGTAGATTTAACGAAACTCAACTCAACTCGCGTTTCCATAACAAGTTAACTCCGAGTACTGGTACTGGTACTGGTATGTTTACACCGAAGCTTAAACACGTTTTATAGCGATTGTGTTTTATAACAAAACACGACTGTGTTTTACACTGCCTTTATCAGGTTTTATATTGACGTATTTCCTTTAACTTCATCCATTTTTTTTTTCTATGTTCACTTCCAATCTTCTCTTCTCTTTTGCTCATGTCCCCTTTGGCGTTGCCACCCATAATTTTCCCTTAAATAATAAAACGAACTGTGAGGTGTTTTGATTTTTGTATGGTAAAACACTCACAAAACATCGTACTTTGGCTCTTATACTATGTTCACACTGAGATCAAATTAGGTAATTTCGAGCTTTTGTGTAATTTCGACTGAAATTATCTAAAAACTATAGTAATTTCCCATACAATTTGTTGATTTGGAAATTACCTCAAACAAGGTAATTTCGTTTAAATTACTCACGAAATTAGGCAAAAATGCACTTGCAACCCTGGAATCTGAATATAGTGTGGAATAAACACAGCCTTTTAGTGACGTATTCAATCTTGTTATCCATTTCAGCTGAGACGTCAAAATTATATATGACTCATGATAATGGCCACATTCAGTTACTTGGCTGTTTTGACGCTTCGATTAGCAGCCCATTCTGTGAAACTTAGGTGAGCGATGTTTTCAATGAATTAAAGTTGTACAATTGATAAGATTTACGGCTATGTGCGAAATAATTTTGCAAACTTACTTTGAGTAAGAATTTTCTATTTTTAATTCAACATGTACATAAGTTTGCAACTGTTGAGAGTGCTGAATGTGGCCAGTAATGAGTTGACAAAAAAATAAATCAAACGTCAAACGAAATTATCCAAGCCTAGTGTGAACACTTTTGCACAATTTCGAAATTATCTCACGAAATTACCTAATTTGATCTCAGTGTGAACATAGTATTAAACGCGATAAATGCGTTAAACACGTCTTGAACGTTCGGTGTAAGCATATTATAACACTACAAGATCATAAAATCCTAATTGAAAGTAGGATTTTATTTATATGCAAATCGGATTTGGATGTTGGAAAAAATAAAACTATTTTATTTAACAAATCCCAAGGATCAACATCACGGGAACCATTGCCAATATCGAAATAGATGGCAACTTTGCTAATTACTCGTTATTTCATTCCAATCAACTCGTTGCTGAAGTTTTGTTGTTCCTCACGTAAAAAATCAACATTTATTGAGTAAGTTGGCGCCAATTCACATCAAGTAGACTCACCTTTTCTATGATGAAACCTTCAATATTTGTATTAGAGCACGATTTTTCAAACCTTGCTTAAAGTCTTGACTTTCTTTTATTTTTTCTTAACTTATTAAGTTTACTTTTATAGCCAAATCACATTGAACCACCTTTGCTATCTTTCAATTTCACGAACTGCGGAACGTCAAAGTCGGTAGAAACTTCAATGTTCAATTTTCTTTCAACTATAGCTCTGTTTAATAACACTCACCTACAAAATATACAATCTTCATGACATTTGCAAAACATTAGAAAAGTACATATGTCCGTGAATATAACAACCAATTCTGACAAAAGTTGTGGAAAGTTTAGAATTGGTATATATCATATTCGTTTTAAATCCTATTCATCAAATTCTTGAGATTATTTTACAATTTATTGATTATTAATATAATTGCTCATACTTAAGTGGATTGATTTTTGCTCGATTATGTTAAAAATATCATTAAATTTACATTAGGTTTTGAAAAAAACATACTTTTATTTTTTTATATATTTTCACTATATGACTAATTGGTAATAATCTATACTTATTTTCTTTTAGGTCGGATTATAAATACTCTAATATTATTTCAATAACCATTCATATTACATTGGGGTTTCCATTGTAGTTTTATATGAATAAAGATAAAGGTATAAACAGTCGTGAAAGGAACCTTTTCAACATATAAATTTTTCTTCTTCTTTAAATATTTACAAAAGTCCATTATGAACACTTAGTTCTTAATTTAGATTTTATTAAAATTAATTGACATTTGTTCTTGATTGCTAATCGAACGTTCGAATGCCCTCACTTTGTTAGCTAAGCATTCCTTACGTCAATCCAACGCCCGCCAATGATCTGGTATTTTGCCAAAATTCTTCAAATGATTCGATATCAAAAATTATCGGCAAACTTCAAGAAATATTCTTTTTTGAAGAGCTTAATCCTCAAAATTTATTTTATTCAGAACATAAGTGAAATTCAAGGCAAGAATTTATAAAACAAAATAATATTTTTAATATTCGAGAGACGATGTCAAACATATTCGTGTGTCTCAAATTAACGGCACATCTTCGTGCATGAGGATTGATCGTTTTGCGGCTCTCTCGCACATCGGTTTCTACAACAAATGTTCAGATTAGGATGATACAAAATTCTATTCAATCATGCGTAGATTTGGCAACAGTCAAATCAACAGTCTGCATGCCAAGACTTTAAGACCTGCATAATGCTGGAAATTTGCTAATTAATGATGAATTGAAAATCTTTAATATAAGGTACGACAATCGCCCTGGGCTAGTATACAATACTAGCTATTTTAGTAGAATTTTCATTTTATGTTTTTGTATTGTTAACTTATTTTGAAAATATGTTTTCCATTGGCTGTGAGAAGGTACTCTAAGAATACCACTCGGCATATAACTATGTTACAGTAACTATGTTTAGTAACACTATTCAAGCAACAAAAAAAAATATAAAACAAAATAAATTTATGTTTTGTGTGTATTAATGAAATATTTTATAGCTTCGATTGAAATTCGATTGAGTGAAAGCAAATGTTACGACTTCAAAATCTTTCCAATCCAACCTTATACTGAAAACAAAAAAAACAAAAACAAATTGGCCATTTCAGCCCTTGAAAGGACTTTGACCGAGCTTCTTATGATCAATTGTGTTGTGTGTGTTATTAAATGTTTGCACACAATTGACCGAGAACTGGACCTACAAGTTTTATGCCGACTCCGAACGACTAATGTTCTCAAGAAGCTTTACATGGCATTATTTACTCTCTGAGGTTTGCCATTGTCTGCAGAGAGGTGGTGACCGATCAGAAAAATTTTTATTGAACAAAACTTTTCGCCGCGGCTGGGTTCGATTCCCAGCCGCGGCGAAAAGTGAAAAGTATAAGGTTTCACGGTCACCACCAACCTTATACTGGCAGGGTATTATTTCAGAGGAATGACAAAGTGATGAATTTGAAATGCAGAATCGATGCTCCTGAAATTTCATATTTTCGATACATAGTTTTCACCCTTAATATTTGGTATATTATATTATAAAAATATTTCTTATACAGTAATTATACAAATATATATGTTATAAGAATTAAAAAAGTATCTCCCTTATAACGGAAACATTTAATCAATTCAAAAAAAAGTGTATTTAGCCCACATAACACCTCTGCTTAAACCTTACAAGGAATGTATTCCGTTCGTGGCATGTGCACCGCAAGATGTACAAGCAAAATTGGAGTCTGTGATGAAATTTGCGCTCAAACAATAATAACAATAAACATGAGCACAACCCATATGATAAGGCAAAGTAGGCCGCTCACCACAGTAAGCACAGGATGTAAGCATCGTCATTTTGGTTTCTAGCAAATCAGTACCAGCTGAATTTTTGTTTTCGGAGTTACTCGCGGAATCACCAAAAAATGTGGACTTTAAGATCCTTTGTATTTTTCGAAAATTAATAATTGGCAGAACTAAACCAAGAATCTCCTGCAATGTGAAAGATAATAATTAAAATAATTCATGTTTATGATTATAAAATCAAATTCTTCCAACCATGAAGCCACCCCAAAGTAATTCACGCGTTAGATATTTATAGCCAATATCACGTCGCTGGTTATTCCGCAAACTTATATAGTCTAAACCCAGAAGGAAATCAATCAATGTCGGCCTGCGACCAGTTTTAAGGAATCTAAAGAAATTCAGTACAGAAAGTATAAGTGCTATATTTTCTCCCCATTCAATTGTCTTGTGCAGCCACTCAGAACGTCCAGACAACCGCTGTTCGTCGATGCTTTTAATATATTGCGGCAGCACAGTCAGTATTAAATGTAAGCACAACCGTGCCATAGTCAATTTCTCAGAATCGTAAGACAAAACAAGCAGCTGCTGACCAAAGGTAGAACATTGCTTACCAACGGAACCAAACCATATTGCTGATTGAATTATAAGATCGAGTTCTGGTTGAATTTTTACAAATAATACTGGCTGCAGAAGATAAAAGAAATCATTGAAATCCGTATTAAACTTGGTTTGTATCTACTAACCGATATTTCCTGAAGGTTTTTCAATAGATTTTCACGAACAAGTCGAGTTATATCTTTATTTAAGTAGATAGCATCAATCTGAAATTGTAATGTTTTATTTTTAAAAATGGCCATGATAATGTCATGTAAATATGCTTGCTGACTTGATTAACACGAGGTACATATTTGTTCTTTGTAGCCATTATATTCAATTCATTTATTGTTGCACTTTGTCATGTGCCAAAGAATTTATGAAAATTATCAAATTTGTTGAATGATTAACGTCGATTATGTTTTGCTAGCGGCGCATAGCCTGTCAGAACAAACATCTGTTATCAGAGTTGCAAAAACTTATTCACGGTTCATGATTAGTCCATGGTGGAATAACAAGGTGAAAGTGACGTTTCAAAAAAGTTACCCAGTTTTGCTTAGATTGTCAAAAATTTTCGAGCGAAAGAGAGGAACAGGCGATAAGTGTCGAATCAAGTATTTTTTTTTGTTATAAAGCAGCAAATGAAAACAAAGATAGAAAATATAAACAAGTGCAAGTGGTGTGACATAAATAAATTGTTTATGTAATCTAATATATAAAATCAAATGTTTGTCTGTCTGTCTGTCTGTTCCGTATAGGCTCACGCACCGTTTATCCGATTGCGCTGAAATTTGGACACCTAGCTCGTTCTTGTAAATAAATCGACAAGTTGCCGATTTTTATGACGTCACGTTGTATCGATCCTTATTTACCGATTTCGTGAGAACTAGTGTTTGTGTAAGTTCAAATCGCTAAAAATTCGGTCCGTGATGAAAAAGAACACAAATCGAGAAGAAATGATGCGAAACTGAATCAAGTGACAAACAGCTGTCCTTTTGTTTTTATTTTATTTTTCAAGCTGTAAATTTTTATAATATTACTATTATTCTTATTATTTCCTTGTTATTAGAAAGTGAATATTTTAAATTGAGATGAATGAAACTTTTGTTTTTATGTATGCCATAAGACATGCTGTGACTTGAAAACTCGCTCGGACTTAACTTGCTATTAAATAAATATACTTAACCTTAATATTACATACTTTATTACATACCTATACATTACTTTAGCTTACTTTCTCATTATTTGTATTCAGTTCTTTGGTTTTGTAAGCGTTTTTTACTTGCACAAAGTAAATAAATAACAATCGGCAGTGTTCTCATTTTCCTCAGAGTCAGTGATAAAAACTTTAATTTTTATCGATTCACTTTTCTTACACAAACACTTCTTTGAAGGATTCTATTGAAGTGGAATCGGAACAGCTGACAGTCTGTCGATTTGGAACAAAAGAATTGAACAGAAATCGATTCAGATTATTGCACGAACACTGTAGGTGAGAATTACGTCAGAGTGACGTCAAATCGGTAATATGGATCGGTAACTGCGATCGGAAAAAGTTACAAGAACGAGCTACGAGTACCTTTAATAGTGAGAAAGAACATAGGGGTGTAAAAAAGTGGGCGAAAGTATGTGGGCGTGGCACTCGATAATAACTTCTAAACGCCTGGACCGATTTCAATGAAATTTGGTATAAAGGTTCAACTGCTTCCAAAATATAACATAAGCCATAAAAAATTTCAAAGACTTACGCAAGAGGGCGCTTTAAGCAATACATTCTTAAGACTCAATTAGGGTATTCACTTCAACGCTGAAATTTCCGAAATATGAAATTTACGAAAATTTCAATGCAATTGTTGTTGTTTTTTTTTTCCGAAGTTTGCTGAAAGTTAATCATCTATTGAGTTAATGAAAAATAATCGTCGGAAATTTGCGAAGAAAATATGTGTTCAGTAACCATAACGAAATAGGTTTAATGAGTGTGAGTCATTGTGAATATTATAATTTCGATAACAAGAAGAGCATTCTGTCAAATCCCCCCTAAAAGCTAATGCAATATTTGAAATGGAACAAATTAAAAAGATAAGTTTCTGATTAGATTTTATAAAAATAACGTATTAACTAACAATCATAAAATATTTTCCGGAACAAGTGAAGAATAATGGAAATGGTCTTTTATCTTTTTTTTTTTTTTAAAAATGCGTGTTTTGAGCTAAGTAATTGAATGGTGAAAAAATTAAGCGTCGCTCTCAATTGGTTTAGAAGTTATAGGGGTCAACGTTTATGAAAATGGGCTTAAAAACCTGTGTTTTTTTGTTGTTGTTTTCGAACATAAGTAAACGTAATGGATATCAAAAGAAAGGTTATGCTAAAACCTTTTTAATGAGCATTCAATCATAAAAATCTATGCATTATTTTGGATGATATAACTGTTTTTGTACTCAAAGAATTTGAGGTGTGCTAATTTTGGTTGTCCTTTTGAAGTGTTTGTCTTTGAGACTAGAAATATAAATGTTTTCATAGAAGTATGTTATTTATTGTTATTTCGTAAAAGGGTGAACAGTCAAGTGTGCACAATATATTAAGTTTTATATTTTAACAATTAATGCAAGTACTTTTCAAGTTTGTTGTACACTTACATATAGTATATTGAGACGAAAAAAAGCGCCGCAGGCGAAAAATTGTTATAAAAAATCGCGCGATTTTTTATAACAATTTTTCATTTTTGGATAGTTAGCAATAAATGGATTTTTTATAATTAATACCTAACTGAATAGGTCATGGTATGACCTCTTGCTACCCATATTGCTTAAATTTTATTAAAAAAAATCGAAAAACAGGCAAATGTGTAGTAATTTTTCAACTTTTGATCCCTATAACTTCTAAACCACTTGAGAGCGACTCTTAATTTTTTCAGAATCGAACTTAGGAGCCCCAAATCCATATAATTACATGTAAAAAAACACAAATTTTGCATTTCCATTATTCTTCAATTATGCCTATTTTCCTTCTAGAAAATCAAGCGAGAGTGCAACCACCGTTGGTCCGGCAAAAAATAAAGGCAAACCCGGAAGGATTTGAGACAAGAATAAATTGTAACCCCAATCAGACTATACTTGCAATAATTAATAATTTCTTTAACTTCTGCAATTTCAGAAACCAACGGCTCAGGAATTTTATTTTAGTATTTGTGGAAAGGAAGAATCTTTAAAAAATATAGCTGCATTGGGCTGCAGCGTTATTAGAAACAAGATGAGGTACCTAAGAAAGACATTCATGAATGCTGAAGAGTGAAAAGGGACAACTGGAGCTGGTTTGCTGGAAGAGGGAGGGGAAAGCATTGTAAAGGGTAAGTAAGAATTTAAAACGGTCCTTTCTTGTTGGTCTTTTTGTTCCCTTAACCTGTAAAATCAGGGTTATTTTGTACAAACGTTTGAACACCTAGAAAGAAGCAATTCCGGAAGATTTTTATTTTTTAAGTTTTATATTAAAAATCAAAAAATAACTGTTATTTAGTTTTATTTTTTTGCTCCTACATAACAATTATTTTATGAGTTTTAACTTGACGTTCTTATTTCTTAATCATTAATTTAATTTTTTCCAGAATATATTACAAAAATTTACCCTTACTACAATGCGTTGGAGCAAATTTCGGGCAAAGGAGATCCGTTGTGCTGCCATACAACTACGATTCATACGATGATGTATCCTTTGAAGAAGTTATTTGGGAGTGTGAGCCTGAAAGTCAGGAAAGTGGATAGTCACTGAAACCAACAGCACAGACGTTCCACGAGAATCAATTGAACAACAGGCTACTGAAAATTTAAAAAATAAGTTGAAACTCACACCAACTGGAAAAAAAACAAATTCAGCTTTAGACTTTTTGGCTAAGAGCCAACAGGACCGCAACGAGGTAGACCAACTTAAGTTAGCCTTGCAAGAAAAGTTGGAAGATCGTAGGCTTAATCTGCAAGAAAGCATTGAGCAAAACAAATTGAACTTGCAGCGTGAGCAGCTCGAGTTCGATAAAGAAAAGTACCGGAACGAATTTGAAATTAAAAAAATTAAAATGCACCAAGACATGGAGTTGAAAAAATATGAGTTAGAACTAAAATATAATAAGTCTTAAATTTATTTACAAGTCTACTATCTAATTTATTTCATGTCTACAGTTCTGTGCAGGATATTTGAAGCTGTCACCTAATATGTATATATAAATGGTACTAGAATATGTAAATTCGACCTTTTCACATATATTCTATGTATGTATCCTAAGCCTATTAATATAGATATGAGGTGACAGCTACAATAGGTATTTTTGAAATGATTTTAATTGTGAGCTTTTTAGATCAAGTAAGTATGAAAAAGGCAACAAAAACAACTCCGTATGGAATCAATCACGCTGGAGGCTGCATAGCAATTTTGAAGCAAATTCACTGCATGCTATGAAATTTGTTTCTTTGTTATGATGAATCCTTATTATTCTTTAAGGTTCCAAAGTGATGTATGGCCCTGTTACTTAGTACAAAGTGGTTTCATTTTCTAAAAAAACTTCATTTATTCAGGAAATGTCATTTTTTTGTTGAAATTTTTTCGTTATTTTTGGTGCCGATGAAAAGCTTAATTTATTGATTTTTTTATTTTAACAATTCCGGAGATGAAATTAATGATATTATGAATGAGTTCTTTTCTCTAAATGTAATTCTAAAATTCTCTAAAAATAATAAAAACCTTCTATGAAAAAGAAACAGTTTCGATAGTATCGTAAGTGTAGACGTAGAATTCCGTTTAAGGTGTAACCGCTTGTACTTTATCTCTTTGGTCCGATAGTTTGTTCATTTTGCACGTATTTTTATTGATCTTCCAAAAATTAAAAAATAAATGAATAACACTCAATTATGGACTACTTATCGAGGCCAAACAAAGAAAAAGTTAAAAGTGCTAAGTTAAATGAGCAAGCAAAAAGAAACAAGCAAAATTTTTTCGATCATTTTGTTAAGTTTGACAGGTTGAGTTCATTGACTTAGTTGAAAAGAAGGCGAACCAAATGCACTTTCCATTGGTGCCACTTTCGTCTCTGCCAGATATATAGTTTGCGAGCTACAGTCAGTTTAACTACTTATTTCAAATTTAAATTAAGACCCCGATTTTTAAAAAATCGTATGGTTACTATTTACTATTTCTCGCTGAGCACATGTCCTTTCCTCTCGTCTCTGTCTGATATTTAGTTTGCTAGCTACACTTTCTGTTCGATGCATCCAAATTAATTTGCATTATGAGCAAAAATTAAAATTTTACGCCATCTATTGGGTAAAAGCATAAAAAGAAATATGATCCAACTCGTTTTTTTCATAAGAGTTAAATCTAACCGGATCACATAACCATTTCGTTAAATTTGACAGATTGAGTTCATTGACTGAGTTGAAAAGAGGTTCATGACCTCTGGTTTCAAAATAGAGCACTTAGTATACTAGAACAGTAGTGCATACATAAACCCAATGCGAACTAATGCGAACTAATGCTTACAATGCTGCCAAAGCGAACCAATCAGTTCGTGCAAAACCAAAGCATACAAGCATAAACAACGAAAGAAAAACAAAGAAAGCAGCAGGCACATAAGCAGCTGATGATTGATTTTCTTATATAAAAACATGCAGTTTTCTTCTTATATTTTACTATTTTGTGACTTTAATATAATAGTCACAAAATCCAAAGTTAGATATTCATTCAGAGCAGGATATATCTGATATTGAAGTATATATATTATCTTTGAACGAAGAGTATTAAAGGCTGTAGGTATACCCTTAAGTATTCGCCAAAAACGTTGCCTAATGACCTTGAAAAAATCTGTTAAAACGACCCCATACAAACCGCGCTGTAAGACGTAATTCTACGTCAAAAGAGATATATATAAAAATAATTCGATTTTAGAGAAAAAGTTTAGTTTTGAGAAAACATTTGTTTTTATTGAAGAAAGAACTTCTCATAGTGAATTTTTTATTAAAATATATGAAAAAAACATTCATTTTCAAAAATTTTTCTGTATAAATGAAAATTTTTTGTGCGAGAAAAATATTTGTCATTATAAGAGACATTGAAATATTTCCATTTCCTAGAAGTGAAGAAATATTTCTTCGAAAATGTGAAAATTTATTCTAATTGAAGAAAATGTTATTTGAAATGAGAAAATTGCTTTTACCGAATATAGAGAAATTTTTCACAGGAGGAAGATATGTGTTTTTTTTTCTGAGTGCGGGTGTTCATTTTCCTCAGAAACCAGACGTCAGATCGAGACGTTGAAGCTGTCATTTTTTGTTTTAATCATGTCTGGCAGGTAACGTTGGAAATTTGACTAAACACTTTCGACGGAAGGAAGGGGCAAAACCGCAAAAAACGATAATTTAAATATTTTAAAATTGAATTAATAATTTTAAAAACGTTAAAATAAGAGCAGTTTTGAAAATCGTCCTCTTTCTGTGCTCGAAGTACAACCCCGAGTAACACCGGGTTACATCCGCTAGTTTATAATAAAAACAAGTTATAAATTATTCCGTGTTCATTTCAATTGCAAAAACAACTAATTTTAAATTAGTTTATTTTAGGATAGTTCGTAAACTAATTTAAGCTCAATTCCTTTTTCAGTAATTTAAAAAAAATGAGTTTAAAAGAAGTTGAAAATATATGCAGAGTAGCACAATTGACTGCCTGCAATGACTTCGCCGTGTTAAAAAAATTAGTTCGTTGTATGGGAAAAAATGAGAATTTCAAGTAGTTGTAACTTAATAAAAATTATATTTTACATTACTTTTAAAGTAGTTCATTTTCCTGAAGGGAGAAATGTGTTTATATTGCTAGTGTGTAAGAAATCTATATGTATGAATTTTGAAGTCTCAATAAAAATTTACTTACTTACTTACTAAATTATGGATTTTACATCTCAAATAAAAAATTACATGAAAATAATTACATGACTAATCGAGTTTTTGTTCGACCAAAAATTTATTTTTTATTTTGTTGTGAACAAAAAAACACTTTCAAATCGTGGCGCCCAGGATATCTCTGTCGTGTTTTTTTTCTTGTAGTTTTAAAATTCGACTTGGCAACTATGTGGCCTAGCGATTTTATTTCTGACAATAACAAAGACATATTGCTCAACATGCGATAACTGTAGTTTTTAGAAATATGGTAGCACCATTTAAACTACCAAATAATTTCTAATTCTGACTCATTAACCTAGCTTCGCATGTAAAGAAATAATTGTAATTTAGAAAAAGTGTCGTATATTGTGAAAAAAAAATGGCAACAGCTAATTACTATCCAAAAAATTACCGTGCTAATGGTATAGGCTTGGTGAACTTGGCTGCTCTTGGACTTTCGGAAAATATCAAAAGTGACAAGCCAAGTACTGGTCTGTATCCAGCTCTACCTTACCCAGCGGCACCTCCATCAGCACAACTTTCTTATGGACCAAATGCAGCTCCATATCTTTCATCGCCGTATTCTCCAACTACGCCTTATCCACCAGGTGGGCCAGTTTACCCCACAGGAATGCCAAATCCGTATTCGACGCCGTATCCATCAGCAATGTATCCAGGAGCTGCTCCTGCATTGCCATACCCATCATACTCAAATTCTGGAATGCCGATGCCGTACAATGTGCCACAAGTTCCACAGGGTGGTGGAGGAATTTATCCATCCATTCCGGCATTGCCATCCTTGCCGCCTGGCTGTGTGCCAACATATGGAGGTGAAGGTCGCCCAGCCCCAAATATGTATCCAAGTTTATCTGATTTGCCATCAGCTCCAAATGAAGAAGAAGAGGTACCAACCAAAGAGGAAGAGCCCTCAGTAGGTGTTGCAGAAATTGCATTTTCAGCTGTTAAAGTGCCTGAGAACGAAAATATGTTCTGGCTGGGCGAGAAAGCTAAGGGTCTGCAATCACATTCTGAGGAACAAGAATTTACCGTGTTACGTGACTCTTGTCTTGATAATGGTGTGCTTTTCGAAGACGACTTATTTCCAGCTAATAATGCATCGATCATGTTTTCACGTCGACCCGACCGTCCAATTCAGTGGCTTCGTCCTCATGAAATAACAGATGATCCACAATTCTTCGTTGAAGGCTACTCACGTTTCGATGTACAGCAGGGTGAACTGGGCGATTGTTGGTTGATTGCTGCTGCTGCCAATTTGACTCATGACTCCAATCTTTTCTTCCGAGTAGTGCCACCAGACCAAAGCTTTGATGAAAATTACGCAGGTATTTTTCATTTTTGTTTCTGGCAATACGGAAAGTGGATCGATGTGGTTATTGATGATCGTTTGCCAACATATCATGGTGAGCTGTTGTATATGCACTCCACGGAGAAAAATGAGTTTTGGAGTGCCTTGTTAGAAAAAGCCTATGCAAAACTACACGGCTCTTATGAGGCTTTAAAAGGTGGCACTACATGTGAGGCTATGGAAGATTTTACTGGTGGAGTAACTGAATGGTATGACTTGAAGGAGGCGCCACCAAATCTATATAATATTTTGACCAAAGCAGCTGAACGTAATTCCATGATGGGATGCTCTCTAGAACCAGATCCAAATGTATTTGAAGCTGAAACTCCAGATGGCTTGATACGTGGACATGCTTACTCCATTACCAAGGTGTGCCTTGTAGACATCTCTACTCCTAATCGTCAGGGTAAAATTCCTCTTATACGCATTCGTAATCCCTGGGGTAATGAAGCTGAATGGAATGGTCCTTGGAGTGACAGCTCACCTGAATGGCGTTACATTCCAGAAGATCAAAAAATGGAAATTGGTTTGAACTTTGATCAGGATGGTGAATTCTGGATGTCATTCCAAGATTTTCTAAATCGTTTCGATCGAGTAGAAATCTGTAACTTGTCTCCTGACTCTCTAACTGAAGAACAGGATTCAAATGGTAAAACAAAGTGGGAAATGTCGATGTACGAAGGTGAATGGACATCCGGAGCAACAGCTGGAGGTTGTCGTAATTTCTTGGAGACTTTCTGGCATAATCCACAATATGTCATGCATTTGGTCGATGCTGACGAGGAAGATGATGATGGCAAATGCACAGTTATTGTGGCTTTGATGCAGAAGAATCGCCGTTCTCGACGCAACGTAGGTGTGGAATGTCTTACTATTGGATTTGCTATTTATCACTTGACAGACCGTGATCTGGAAACAAGACCACAAGGACTGCATTTCTTCAAGTATCGTGCTTCAGTAGCTCGTTCACCTCATTTTATTAACACGCGTGAGGTGTGCGCACGCTTCAAACTACCCCCTGGACATTATTTGATTGTTCCATCTACTTTCGATCCAAATGAAGAAGGTGAATTTATTATACGTGTCTTCTCAGAAACGCAAAATAATATGAAAGAAAACGACGACAATGTTGGCTATGGAGATGTGGATGATAGGATTGCGCCAAGTATTCCTGCACCAGTTGCGCCAAGCGATCCGCAACGTGAAGGTCTTCGACGTCTGTTCCAAAGTATTTCAGGCTCAGACATGGAAGTTGATTGGATGGAACTTAAACGCATTTTAGATCATTCGCTTAAAGATGTTATGGTCGATAACAGTAGCTTCTCAAAGGACATATGCCGTTCGATGGTAGCCATGTTGGATGTTGATCAATCTGGAAAATTAGATTTTGAAGAGTTTGAGATACTTCTCACTGACATTGCCAAATGGAAAGCTGTATTTAAATTGTACGATACTGGACGTACTGGTTTAATTGATAGCTTTCAACTTCGTTCAGCACTCAAATCAGCTGGTTATCATTTGAATAATAAAATTCTCAATGCATTGGCACATCGTTATGGCTCTCCCGAAGGAAAAATAGCTTTTGACGATTTCTTAATGTGCACAATTAAAGTGAAAACTTATATAGAATTCTTTAAGCAGCGAAATAGTGGCAATAGCGGTTCGGCTACATTCAGCATGGACGAATGGATAGAAAGAACAATTTACTCTTAAACAATTAAGTTATTCAAAATCATCGAAATGCTTCCTTCAGAATTAAGAGTACACAAGGCGAGGAATCTCTAAAATTTAAAAATTTTACTCTATTTTTTATATAATAAATATTGCTTATTCTTGCACAGCTGCGGTTATTGCTTGATCTTAGCAATTTGAAAAAGTACTTTTTTATAAATATTCTATTCTGTATTATTCAAATATTAATATTATCTTACAAAGTTTATTAAATCAAAATATGATGCTAACAACTCGACAATTATATATGTTCAAAATATTTATAGATTTTAAATTATATATATTCTATGTTATATGTGTGTTGTAAATAAAGTCTAACACCGTTAAACAGTGTTTCTCTTGCTCTTTGATGAATGTAATAAATATCAACTAATTTTAGAATCAAAAGACATTGCAAAAGGTCACGAAAAATAAACAAACATTATTTCAGTATTCAATCCACACACAGGAACTTAAGTTAAAAAATACAAATCATGTTCCAAGACTTCAATTCATATACGGCAGTGCCAAATAAGTTAATTTTTATTAACAAGATCATAAATTTATATAAAAGAATTCTGCTTCTAACTTCAAAGCATATTTATTTATTATTTTGTTCTGAGTCCTATATATAGAGTCATGAGGCATTTATTTTATATACATATGTACAAACAACAAAGTAGTTTTTCAAGTTTATTAATTTAAAGAAATATAAATGTTTTTTCCGTTGAATCATTTTACGTCTTAGAAAGTAAAACAACATAGAAATGTCGTGCTCGTCGCACCTATTTTATCGACCATACATTTTTTATTATATAGTATTTAATTAGCCGCCCAGCTGAGAGGAGAAAGAAATAATAATAAAGTAACAAAGAAAAAACAGTCATTTGCTTTGCTATCTGATGGGAATTTTAATTTAATCGTCTAAACAAGCAGAAGACTTCATAGCATGCCACACAATTTCCAAGTTCATTACTTAGCTTGGCGGTTTAGTAGCGGTCAACAAATGGCAAGTTATGACCGGTTGGTTGAGAAGTGAAAATTAGCACTTGATGGATAAAAGTTAATTTAATAGCTTTTATTCAATCGATAAAACTACGTCGTGCTCATTTTAAATGTATCATATCAAGTATTAACTTCAACTTGGTATTTGTAAAAAAAAAATTCTTAAAAATAAATTATTAAAAAAACGCAATTGGCCATTTAAGCCCTTGAAAGGATTTTGACTGAGCTTCTTATGATCAATTGCGTTGTTTGTGTTACTAATGTTTCATGGCGAATGGCTAATGTTCATGTCCTCAAAAGGCTTTACTTTCTCTTGGAAGAAAAAATTGTCTGCCAGATGTGAGGCTTGAACTCGGGCTACGGCTTACACACCACGCACAGCATGTACGGCGACGGCCAACACAAAAAAAAAATTTAAATAAAAATGTCTTGATATTATTTATCACAAATAATCTACTTATCTAGTTAAATTATTTGGATTAAAGTTTCACCTTTTTATATGTTCTTTTATTTACTCTATCAAAGTTCTTTAAAATTTTGTCCATTAGTTATGGGCCATAACCTAGTTTTTCCATTTCTACTGCTTAACAAGGCTTAAAATGCAATAACTTTGCTTTGACATATTTACATTAAAGCATTTAAGACTTTACCAATCAGTTCGTTAATAACAAGTATGTAGTTAAGGGGTTACAGTTACTGGAGTACAGATTTTTTTAAATTTTTGTTTTCTTTAGATTTTTTTGAACAATTTAAGGTACTATTACAGTGTGTAAAAAATTAAAAATAATTTTTTGTTTTCTTTTAGAATCTGGTTTCTTAAGGTGTGAAGAATGCGTATACGAAATTTTAGAAAAAATATCAAATAAAAAAAAAGATATAACATTCATTATATCTCTATGTCGCGCATTTATTCATGTATTATCGTTCATAGAAGAAAATCTAAACGCGTGTTTCTCGAAACAAGTTTTTTCGAATTGCTTTCTAAGATATCTTGAGTTCTGCTTGATCGATTTCGATGAATCTTGATTCATTGTAATCTTCATAGACTCTGTTAAGCGCTCTTCCTATAAAAAGCCAAGAAACTTTTATATTATGTTTTTTACGGCTAAGAATTTATGCCAAAAAGAGGGGTTTTTGTAAATTTGTTTTTCAACGTATGCCATTTTTTTTTGTTTTTTTATTTTTTTATTTGCGTAAGTAGAGTGCTGAACTACAACCCTTTACTGAAGAATTCCCTTTGATTTTTTACCTTCCGACGCCTTGAAAATGCTGGAGACGAGAAACCAACTTACAACCTTTTTTTAAACACGCAACTTCAACGATAGAAAATAAACAACAAATGCAAATACAAAAAAAAAACATTTTTTATATCTTCAACTTTAACTGTACACAGTGACCGTAATAATTATGAGCAATATCGAAAAAATTAAGAAATAATGATTATTTTCTGATGTTTTTTTTTTTTGCTCAGATATAAAAATCGTTATTTTAAAAATTATTTTTAAGTTTTATTTTTTTACTCAAGCATAAAAATCAATTTTGATTTGTATTTTTTTTTCCTCAAACAAAAAAAAATCATTTTTGATTTTTATTTTTTTTCCTCAAACAAAAAAATCATTTTTGATTTTTATTTTTTTTACTTAAGCAAAAAAATCATTTTTGATTTTTATGTTTTTTGCTCAAGCCAAAAAATCATTTTTGATTTTTATTTTTGAGACAAAAAAATAAAAATCGAAAAATGATTTTTATGGGTTTTTTTGATTTTTTTTTTTTGGACAGAAATAGAAAGAATTTTTAATTTTTATTGTTTCGCTAAATAAATTTAAAGACTTAAAGATTTTTATTATTTTGCTCGTAAATTGAAAATCGATTTCACGAGCTTTCTTCTTGTTAGACATTCTTAATAGTTATGTTTTTTTTATCTCTTCAAAATTTGAAAAGAAACTAAGATGATATTAAATTTGATATTTATTTTATTGAGACTTTTTAAAATGACAGGCATTCATTTTTAAGAATAAAAATTTGTCCATTTGTTCATTGCTCTGCAGTGTATTATAAATATACTTATATACATAAATTATATTTAAAGGTGAAAATGGCAGAGATTTACCTTTGCGCTCAAGTAAAAAATTTGGCGAACTATTTGTCTTAAGTGCGATTTGGCATACATTATTTTGATTGGATTTTTAATAATTAATCGACGTATTCGAGGGTCCAGATAAATTGAGGAAATAACGGAAGGATTTTTCAATATTTTTTCTCCCCTTTTATCCAAAAATTTGAACAGCAACTGGCTGTTTTCGCTATTGTTCGATTGAACTTTCATAATATAAAAAAAACCCCTAAAAACAGCTGCCTCGACTGTAGTCTCAACGTTGTTGTAGTAACTGGTTAAGCGTAAGCCCATATTTTCTATATATTTCAATTTTTATGAAAAATTTACACATGCCCAAGTTTTATTCCTTTTAAATAATGAATTTTAATTTTGAGCAAAAATATAAAAATCAACAAATTAAAAATCTATTTTTGAACAAAATAAATAAAAATCAAAAATAATTTTTATTTCTGAGCTAAAATATTAAAAATCAACAATAATTTTTATTTCAGAGCAAATTAAATAAAAATTAAAAATAATTTTTATTCCTGAACAAAATAAATAAAAGTCAAAAATAATTTTTATTCCTGAACAAAAAAATAAAAATCATTTTATAATAATTATTTTTAATTTATATGCTTAACGGTTAAAAAATAAAAATCATTATTTATTCTAAGAGGCAACACAAATTCCAACATTTCGGTATACTTAAAAGTTTTTCCGACGCTTAGAACATGCTGATTTTTTTCATTAAAATTTGAAAAATTATCATTATTTTCGGTCCCTGACTGTACATAATGTAAATAAATTTGAATTAAATAATTTAATAATAATATGTAAAAAAATTAATAAAAAAGGTGTTGTTTTTAATAGCTTCACACTTTATATCTATTAAGACCCTCTTAGTGCAATTACAGAAACATTTCAGCCCGCTCTCAAGTAGCTCAAAAGTTATAGTGGTCTAAAGTTGAAAAATGGGACTAATAATATGTGCATTTTTTTAATTTTCCTGAATTTTCTGAAATATAGTGTCTACGATTCTTCTGGTATCTCACAGGTGTCGTCCTGGGCTGTTGCACAATTTTAAGACCTTTCCATGCAAATTGATTGGCTTCCAAACAGAGCAGGTTACCCAGAAAACCTGAATAAAGCGCCATTAATTGTAGTTATTATGAACAAGCTTGTTAAATATTATTAAATAACATTTTTATTTTAAATTCAGAACTTTTTTCAAGTTGAATTTTTTATTTTACTGCTCATTTTTTGATAGAGAATTTTTGATAATTAAACGTTTAAAAGTTTTTGACATTTTAACATTCAGAAATGATAAGTCAACCATCAAAACTTTATTTCGAAAATTGTACAATTTTGATATTGTTTCTAACCAGAAATCAACAAATTTTAACCAATATTACTATAATTTTCTTGTTAGAATAAACGATTTTATTTGTGTCTAGAGTGTGTGTTGTTTTTTTTCACAAGTTTATATATATGATTTTCAAATATTTCCATGGTTATTTCATGATTTCTTTTCAATATATCGAGCCATAACAGCGAAAAAGATGTAACCATCAAAACTAAAATTTTAAAGGAGAAGATTTCTTTTAATTATTTTCGGCATAAGATTTTTAGTTATGACTATTTTTTTACACAATCCTTGCATATAAATAATTATATTATTATAGTAACTATTATTTTATAATTATAGATTACTGATAATGAAATAAATTATAAGTTTTGATAAGAAAACAAATTTTTGTAAATTGCTGGTTACACCTTTTTTACGGTCATGGCTCGATATCATACAATTATTTCAAATTTCAAATTGTAACCGTGCGTTTAGACCTCCTGAACGAAAGAGACCTCGTTCGTTCGCTTGGTGTAAACACTTAGCCCGAACGAACAGCGCAAACGCTATTCGCCCGGTGTAGACAGTAAATTAGGGCGAACGAACGAGAATTCTTTCGTTCGGACTGTTTGGCTGTCGCACAGTGGAGTATCCAGAACAATTTAGTTGGACAAAATTATGTTATGATTTTAAACTATAGGGAATGCAAAAAATGTAACGCAAGGGGGCTTCTATATTGATCCCCTAAGCAGCTATGGGTTAATTTGTAGGTTATAGGAGATTGTTTCACTAAAAATGCTCTAGCAACGAAAGGTTGTGATGAAGAAAAGTCTCCAAAGATATTTTATACTATGTTCACACTGAGTTCAAAATCGGTAATTTCGTGAGATAATTTCGAAATTGTACAAAAGTGTTCACACTGGGCTTAGATAATTTCGTTTGACGTTTGATTTATTTTTTGTCAATTCATTATTGGCCATATTCAGCATACTCAACAGCTGCCAACTTAAGTGTTTAATTAAAAATAGAAAATTCTTACTCAAAGTAAGTTTGCAAAATTATTTCGCACATAATAGTACATCTTATCAATTGTACAACTTTAATACATTGAAAACATTGTTCACCCAAGTTTCACTGAATGGGTTGATACCCGAATGGTCAAAAAAGTTAAGTATCTGAATGTGGCCATTATCATGTGTCATATATAATTTTGACGGTTGAGCTGAAATGAGTAGCAAGATTGTTAAAACGTCAAAAAAGGGTGTGTTTAATTCACACTATATTCAGATTTCAGGGTTGCAGTGCATTTTTGCCTAATTTCGTGAGTAATTTAAACGAAATTACCTTGTTTGAGGTAATTTCCAAATCAACAAATTGTATGGGAAATTACCATAGTTTTTGATCATTTCAGTAGAAATTATACTATGTTCACACTGAGATAAAATAACGTAATTTCGAGCTTTTGGTTTATAAAAGAACGCTTCTAAAAAACAAGTTAATTTGTATTTCTTCAATAGCAGTACACTCAAAAAAATACTGTAGTAAAATTTACTGCATAACGTGTATTTGTTTCATTAATTTGTAGTTTTATTTATTTTTAAATACACAAGTATTTATTCCAAATCTTTATACTTCATTTACATTTAAATATCTAATACTTCACGACGTAGTTGTATGTAGTCAGTACTTGTTTAAATGTATTAATTTGACAATAAAAAATTTTTTTTAAAATAGCAATCTATAATTTTTTGTTTATATTTTTTTTTCAATACATAAAAAGTAGCTTGAAGGCTGGAAAAATATTTTAATAGCATAAACACAGTTGGAGACGCAGTCTACAAGCTTCACGACTGCAACTTGTCGTCGGCAGCCCGACTTCAAATTCTTGATTTTTTTAAAGCGACAACAACGAGCAGCTTGTCTCATTTTCATTAATTTTAAGGGGGACATGACATTGGCCGTTTTTTTAAATCGTTTTTTTTATAATTTTGTATTTTAGTAAAAATTCTTAAGATTCTAAGAAAAAACAGCCGGATTAGTAAGAGCGCATTTTTATTTTTTCTTGCATTGTTCTTTGTTCACAAACTTTGAACGCGTTTATCTCGAAACAATGTTTTTCGTACTGGCTGCGGCACTAGCGGGTTGATTTTTGACGAAATTTTTTTTTTTTGTATTTTTTTAAACTTTATTTGCTGTCGTATGACATGACCTTTTTTAACATTTTTTTTCGAATTTTTATGAATTTTTAAAGTCAATGTTTCAAAAAAACACACTTTCAAATTTGTAACATCACCAAAAATTTAAAAAAAAAGTAAAATAAGCTCCTGTCATACAATAACCAATTTTGTTAAGATTTAAAAATGTCATTTTTTTCCGGATCGGACAATTTTTGCGACTCCCAGCGCTGCAACCACGAGGCCCCCGTTTTTTCTCTGCTGCCAGTTTGGAGCTCTATAAAATATATTTATATATATAAAAATATATTTTTTTGAATTTTTTTCTTGTAATTTGTTCAATTCTCTACAACAACAAAACAACAAAAATTTTGGAAAAATGTTTGTTTTTGACTGAGTTATGAATTTTTAAAAAAGGTCTGTTTTCTCTCCCGCGAATGTTATGTCCCACCTTAAATTCGTTTATGTAAAACATAATTTTTTTTTTGTTTTGAAATCATGTTGACAAATTTATACGGCCTACTACAAACAGAATTCAGATATTGTCGCCAGAAAAATACTTATCGTTGGAGTGCTTTTTCGCGAAACAGCATAAATAGCTAAATAATAGTTTAAAAATAAACCGTGTTCAAAAATTATTTCAATATTGTGTAAAAATTGTTGGTTAACTTTGTACTTTATGTGTTATTAATAAACATAAATTGCAACCAAAAATAAAATAATTTTTGATTTTATTTAATTGCAGTAAAAAATTTTATTTTTAAAATTCGATTAAATAAATTTGTAGTAAAATATACTACAATTGTAGTCAAATTTACTACAAAGAAAAAAAAAATGTTCTGTAGTAAAAATAAATTAGTAATAATAAATAAATTTTTATTTGGACGGTGAGCTACTACTTTACATTTGTTTTAAATAAAATTTTATTTATTTTTATTACAGCATTTTTTTGAGTGTAAAATATAAAATAATAAAAATTCGATTTTTTTTTAAATTCATGCAATAGTAGGTTAAGAAGTTAAAAACACATTTAAAAAATTAAGTCTTTTCAAAGTTGCAGCCGTCAACAAAGTTGTTTTTGCATTCACCAGTTCGGTAGATTTTGCAGCATTCAAGAAACGCGTTGTATCAGAAGGTCCAGGTGGACACCACATCAATGAATTAGGCAAGGAACCAAGTGTGGCCCATAGTGGAAGTACCACGCTTTGATGACCCTCAATTGATTTTTATGCAAAGCTGCGAAAGGATTTCAATGAGGCCAGTTGTAACAGCTTATCAGATCCTCTAATCGTTCCAGCATTTTGCGGTGTGTGAGTTTCTTGACATGCATTGGCAATATCGCCACCGTGCAGGCCATCATCAACTCTGTGGCAAGATCCTTGGTGATCTTTTTGTACGTGGTGGTTGGATTTTCCAGGTATTTGCAAATAATTGCTTTCCGCTTTTCTTCTTGTTGAGACGACATCTTTTTAGTAGCTCTTTTATTTTACTGATGAGTAGTTTTTTTTAATCTGCAATATTTATACTTTATTTAGGTACCAAATATTTTGCTATAGAGGTAACACTTTTTTATAAATAACCTAAAAATAAAAAGACAGTTATTTCTGGGACAGTATTTAGTTTCGAAAAAGTTGCTTCATGTGAAGGTTTCGGTATAGTAACATGGGCCAGCAATATTTGTTGCAATTGCATTACTTTTAAATTGCTCCGTGAAAAAATGGCCTTAGAGCTGACATATTTCTGCAAATGCACGATCGACTTTAACGGACATTCACACAATCCACACAAAAAAATAATAAATTTCCAGAAATATAAGCAGAGAGAGTAAAAGAGGCATTGAGGAAAATATATGTACAAAGAGAAAAAGAGCAGAAAAGTACGTGAACAGAAAACTAGTAGAAACTTGCAAGTTAACAGCAGCTGAGCAAACGAATTGACAGCTTATTTCAACCGCCAAAAACTGCTGCTGTAATTTAAGGTTATAAATTGTTTAAACCATTTCTTGTGTCCTACAAACATTAACATTTATACTTACATTTCCCACAGCATCATAAATGTTTCTTTTCCATCCATTTTAACATTAAATCCACAGAAAAATTTTTGACAGCTTGTTTTATTTTTTGACAAACAGTTTTTTTTCAGTAGTTGCAAGTTCTTGCAAGTAGAAATTTTGCTAGCAGAAACTTGCAACTACTTTTTTCTCTCTCATTTTTTTACGCTCTCATTTTCCTCTCTCGTTGCAAGTTTTTCGAGTACGTGAACGCTTTACTAGTAAAAACTTGCAATAATTCGTAACAATTTGTAACAATTTTTTGTTACTGAACAAACCTATTAATTATTTTTAACAGATTTTTTAAATTATTTGTGATTTTTCACGTTTATATTGGCCTAAAATAAAAATAAATATATATAAATGCTATATAGGTTTATCCAACACGTATTCGAAATCAAAAAGTTGTGTTTGCTTTCAAGCATGTTGTCAATCTGCTGTTTCGGGAAACCGAGCGATTAAATCATAACTTTCGTGCATAAACTCGGCTGTATCGTCTGAAAAATAGTCGCTTCATCGGCATGTCTAAATACAAAATAAATATTTTGGTTAACATCACTACTTCATAAGGCCACCCAAACGATACTACAAGTCGGATGGAGCTGTCATGTCGACGCACATGTAGTACCGTTCGTGTGCTTAAAATGAAGTTGGATAGACATGTCCGATGAAAGACAAACATTTTTGACTAGTTGCTTAGTCCATCCGACATGTAGTATCAATTGGGTGCGTGTTCATCCAACTTGGTGCATATTGTCATTCGATAACAATTTTTGAGAGAAGCACATCTCGCGCATAAAGTGACGAATACAATAAATGTTGTATTTCGAAATGAATTTGTTGATATATAAGGAAATCTCACGGAAACTTGAAAGAAAAAATAGAAAAGTATAAAAATTAAATTTAAGAAAAAGTATGTCTTAATTGATTGTAGGTTGGAAAAATTAAAAGGAGGTTTATGAAAAACATATTACCTACATCATTTTGCAGTTTTTTTCTGAAAAAATAGTATTGCTTGATTATGTTTTTGGAATATTCAGAATATATTAATTTTTCACGAAAGCAATGGGCGGGCGGTGGTGTAGTGCCCAAAATGTAATATATTTAAGGATTTGTTTTTTTAATTTATTATATATATTATATATAATATAACATTATCATATTAGGTCATATTAGGTCAATATCAAAGAGTTTAAATTGTATTTGAATGCTAAACTGTCATTTAAAAAATTTTTATCTGCTACATAGTAGATTCACGTTGAAAAAATCTGTTTTATCTCGTCAGAGCATTTGTCAACAGGGATGAAAATTTGCAGTTCTGGGTTCTTATATGAAAGAAATTGATTGATAAGCTTGATTTTCTTTTTAAATTAACCATTAATGGGTCTCCAGTACAAAAGTTGATAAAAAATGCACAAAAATGCATTTCGGGGGACGCAAAAATTGGTTCAAATAAAAAAAAAGTATACCAATCGAAAGGATTTTTCATGTACTATTTAATTTTGGTACCGGAAGTGGGGGTTAGATTTTTCCCATACAAGTCGATACACTCTAGTATATATATTCTATGAATATGGACTACCAAGTGTTCATACGTGTTCAAATTTTGTATGGTTTACTAAAAATTTGCAACATCGGGTGTTAGAAGGTCAAGACTAAGTGAGATTTTTCGGAGTGCGTAGTTAAGTTTTAGAGTTTTAAGGTTCGGTGGACAAAATTTTTTAAATTTCATATTTTATAAATGGAATAAAATGATATCTAAAACATGTTGCTGATCATCGTTAATGTATGCAATGAAAATAATTATGAATAAATCGATGGTTAAGCACACTAAAGTGATAAGTGAAAAATTTTACATGTGCAGAACGTCGATTTTGTTTCTAAATTTCAATACATTTCATTACAAAACACTAGGGGTATTCACGATGTGGTTTATTTGTCCTTGTATTGTGTATTTTTGATAAATTTGATATTTGAACCCAAGCAACAATTGCAATCTTTATTTTATCTTAAAGACTTCCTGAAGAGAAATTATTAAGAATGACACACTTACGATTATCTCTAAACGATATCTGTACGATACTTGTAAAATTCTTCTAAGCTCATTTTGGCACTATATAAGTACGAGTTGTTATTTTAAGAGCGCCCTCATATCGACCTCTTAGACCACTGAAACAATATCAACAGTCTTAGAAACACTGTCTTAGACAAGACTTACAGATCTATTGCAGATAAATACTCTTAAGATAATTAAAACATAAATACGTAAACATGAACACAATCAAATATTTTTTATTAGGATTATTTATACAAACAATACTTCCCAAATTATTATATCTATAATATTGTATATGCGTGGTGTAATTTTATCACATAAAGGCATAAATTTCATTGCGATAGAAGCATTACCGTATGAATCTTATATTGCACCTCGGTTAGAAGCTGTCCCCTTTCGCAAAAATCAACATTAAAAGATTTATTTAATTAACATATTATACTATACTCTCAATAAATGCACTGTAAGGCAGTTTTAGAGTTGATGCTCCATACCAGATTACAGCTCTTACTGCAACAATAATATACTTAAGTAAGTCACATATAAGAGTTGTATATTCTACGAGATGGGTTAAACGCGAAATTTGTTGGGCCACCATTTTGAAAAAGCATTCACTAGTCAGACCGTTGCTCTTATAATCAGAGTGATACTCTTGTAGTCAGACCGTTGCTCTTATAAACAGAGTGATACTCTTCTAATCAGACCGCTACTCTTATAATCAGAGTGATACTCTTCTAGTCAGACCGTTGCTCTTACAATCAGAGTGATACTCTTCTAGCCAGACCGCTACTCTTAAAATCAGAGTAGTAATCTTCTTGTCAGACCGTAGTTCTTATACAAAGTCTTCTACTCTGACAAATGTCAATATAGGATATAAAATACTCTTTATTGACACTTACAGGGCCCTTGGTGTTGCAGTATACCAGATCAGATCAGAACCCCTTCAATATAAGCCTTGGAAATGTCTATAAGACTTGATCTATAAAGCTTAAACTCTTCAAAGTTTGACTCTGATAGCTGAAGTCTTGTAGAAGTCTGTAAGACATGGCTTGTAAGATACAGAATCTTCACAGGAATGCTCTTATAACACAACTCTCTTAAACTACTGTGAGATAATGTGAAATAGAACAGAAAACTTATAGACAACTAGCTTTGCTGTAACTAATCTGTAAGCGTATTACTTTTGCTGAAGATAGCTATAGGACCTAGTTCAAAAATTAAATTTTTCGTCGAGTGCTCGACTCTTAAGAATTGTTGCTTGGGAAGTAAAATAACAAAAACAAAATGTACAGTGTTCAAAATACAACCCTGTAGCAAAAATACAATGGCGAAACCCTATTGTATTCTTTGTAAATATCGTTGTATATTTGATCAACTGATCACAAAAACTTTTTGACTCAGCGTGGATGAAAGTACTGGCTGGGTTGTGTGTTTATTTAATAAAAGTTAATTTAATTCAGTGCTTCGTTCAATTCTTTTATTTTCTGGTACTGCTAAATTATGAACTACCTAAACTTTAGTGAAGGTTTGTTCACAATGCGTTGTAAATTTTGTAAGAATTTATCAAAAATACACCACATCGTGAATACCCCTACTAATTTTAACTGCATATGCACTGAGCAGCATTCATTGGTTATACTATGTTCACACTGAGATCAAATTAGGTAATTTCGTGAGATAATTTCGAAATTATGCAAAAGTGTTCACACTAGACTTGGATAATTTCGTTTGACGTTTGATTTATTTTTTTGTCAACTCATTACTGGCCAAATTCAGCACTCTCAACAGTTGACAACTTAAGTGTATACTTAAAAATAGAAAAATCTTACTCAAAGTAAGTTTGCAGAATTATTTCGCACATAGCCGTAAATCTTATCAATTGTACAACTTTAATTCATTGAAAACATCGCTCACCTAAGTTTCACTGAATGGGCTGCTAATCGAAGGGTCAAAACAGCCAATTATCTGAATGTGGCCATTATCATGTGTCATATATAATTTTGACGTCTCAGCTGAAATGGATAACAAGATTGTAAATACGTCACAAAAAGGCTGTGTTTATTCCACACTATATTCAGATTTCAGGGTTGCAGTGCATTTTTGCCTAATTTCGTGAGTAATCTAAACGAAATTACCTTGTTTGAGGTAATTTCCAAATCAACAAATTGTATGGGAAATTACCATAGTTTTTAGATCATTTCAGTCGAAATTACACAAAAGCTCGAAATTACCTAATTTTATCTCAGTGTGAACATAGTGTTATACATGTTCAACAAATTAACACAATATAGATATTATATTGACAACCTAATTTTTGTCAAAAGTACAAATGGTTTTTTGTTTATATTTTATACATGTTAACACAACTTTAATAATCTTATTTTACGCAAAACAACAGTATTTATTTAAGCTCAAACTTATATAATTTTGAATAAAAAAAAGGTTTAAAAAAATCAGCAGTTAAATGCGTCTTCAGTAATATCCCATTAGGGAAAAGTATGATATGTAGGCAACTGTGTACTTTTATTAACAAAAATCTGAATAACTTTTCATGCTACATTTGGCACAGTAAAAATTACAATTAAATTTCAACAGACAGAAATTTTGTTCAAATCAGAATTTTCCTTCCTACCACGAGTGAAAAGTTCCCGATTGGCACACAGCCTTATGTTCGAATACATGTCAATTTAAATTCGCATTTTACGCTTCTCCCTAATGTGAACACTTGACATTTCGTTGAATTTTCAAACTTCTAAATGCGCATTTAAAAATCAGTCTGAACGTACTATTAGGTTGTAAAATTTTGTAATCCGTTGAACACTTGACTTCAATGTTCCCGCTTTTGCTGCCATATCACGAACCGAAGTGCCTGGTTTCTGAGTAAACAGCCGCTTAACGTTCTAAGCCACCGCTTGGTTCACTGGACCAGTTTTTCTCCCTGAGCTTGACGTTTTTGATAAAGGCGTAGCTGTTTGATAGTTTTATGGTCCTTCCGATAATTTTTACGCGCACGCCAACTTCCTTAGCGATCATTTTGTACGTGATGTTTGGATTTTTCAGGTATTTGCAAATAATTGCTTTCCGCTTTTCTTCTTGTGGAGACGACATCTTTTTAGTAGCTCTTTTATTTTACTGATGAGTATTTTTTTTTAATCTGCAATATTTATAATTTATTTAGGTACCAAATATTTTGCTATAGAGGTAACACTTTTTTATAAATAACCTAAAAATAAGAGAACAGTTATTTCTGGGACAGTCTTAAGTTTCGAAAAAGTTGCTTCATGTGAAGGTTTCGGTATAATAGCATGGGTCAGCAACATTTGTTGCAATTGCATTACTTTTGAATTGCTCCGTGAGGAAATGGCCTTATAGCTGACATATTTCTGCAAATGCACAATCGACTTTAACAAAAAAAATAACAAATTGCCAAATATATAGTTTACCGCATTGCATGAATACCCTCACTATAGTAGACTTCAATATATAATTTTTTAAAACAATTTTTTAATTAGATTTTATTATTTGTTGTAGAATAGTTTTAGTTTTATAGAATAGTAATAGTTTTGTAATAGTAATAGAGCAGATATTTATAATTTTTAATAGATTTTTAAAATTATTTGTGATTTTTCACTTTTATATTGGCCTAAATAGTAAGTTTTTTAATAGTAATAGAACAGATATTAATAATTTTTAATAAATTTTGAAAATGATATGTGATTTTTCTCGTTTATAATGGCCTAAAATAAAAAAAATATATATAAATACTATATAGGTTTGTCCAACACGTATTCACATTGGTATGATGGCTGCTTATTAAACCTTGAAACCAAAAGTTTTGTTTGCTTTCAAGCATGTTGTCAATCTGCTGTTTCGGGAGACCGAGTGATCAAATCATAACTTTCGTGCCATAAACTCGACTGTATCGTCTGAAAAATCGTCGCTTCATCGGCATGTCTAAATACCAAATAAATATTTTGGTTAACATCACTACTTTATAAGTTTGCCTGTTTTGACAGCTTAGTTTAGTATTATCTATCGAAAAATATTCTACGACCAATTTTATTTTATATTACAAATCCAAATAAAATTATCAAAAGAATGAGTTCACCCACAAATAAAAACAACAATGATTCTGTTGTTTCCAAGCAACGAAAGTCATCCAAAGCAAACTCAACCACTAAGTCAACAAATATTGATACGCGCGCCGAATTGGCGGACTTGATTAAAAAGAAGGCTGAAACTTCCGTAAGTAAATGTAAACAAAAGTGTGAAAGTATTCCTATCATAACAATCCATACCCAGGAGCAGCTTGCTAATTTAGAACGACAAATATACGCCTTTGAAGGCTCGTACCTTGAGGATACACAATTGTGCGGAAACATCATCAGAGGCTGGGAACGCTACTTGACTTCGAACAAAGCGACAAACTCCAAAGCTGATAAACGCAATCGTAAATTCAAAGAGGCTGAACGGCTATTCTCCAAATCCAGCATAACTTCAATGGCTATTTGCAACCGTAAGTTTAGTCATTTAAATATAAACTCAAGTTTTAAAACTACTCTTCAATTCGTAGCTGATCGGGCTAGTGAATCAGACTCTATCACAAATGAAGACTCCAGCGACAACCAAATTGGTAGTGTAAATCAAAATACGACTACGGCACATGATGGTACGACTTCCATCAAGAGCGCGGGCAAGGATGAAAAAGATGGTTTGTACCTTCAATTAATTAAACTTGCCTCCAAATGAAGCATGTGTTGTCTGTAGATCGTGCTTCTACGCCGCAGCGAGATGGTGTCGTGAACAAAGATCCAAGTACTCCAAGTGGGAATTCCAAAAACAAACTTGCAAGCTCCAGTATAACTGCTAAAAAAGGTGGTCACATCAATAAAAAGATAAAACATCGATAACGAGCTTAGGTTGAAAACCATGAAAGCGGTCAGTTTACAATAAGCAATCTTTAATTGAATTATAAATGATGATGTGTATTTTCTAAATATGTCAACTTAAACTCTTAAATAACACATAAACGTAACTTAAACTTTATGTAGTTGCATTGTATTAGTTAAACAAATCAGTATTTTTTTAAACTACATTAGAAAACCACAAAATAGATCACAAGTCCAATAACTAATAGTGTCACAAACATTCCACCTAACATCACATACTTATCCTCTGCAAAACGTCTCTCTATCAGTTTCATTGTGTGATTCGACAGCCCCAGAGTACTGCCGATGGTAAAAATGCGACGTTGTGCACCCTTTAAGGTTTCACGCTGATTCACAAGACTGCTCAGAATGTTCCCACCAGTAGAGATCATCTCGTCAACACCCTGATTCGCATTTCCGAGTTGAGTGTTGTGCTGCAGTGCATAGTCTATGTCCACACAGGTCTCTGCATTCGCTGTAAAGCGATGATTTAGTAGCTGTTCCCGTTCTGAAAGCTCCATTTGTCGACGCTGTTTCTTCTCTCGAAAAACTTGCAAGGCGCTCTAATGAAATATTTCTTTAGACTAAATGCCACTGCATTCAATCTCTTGATCTTACCTGCATATGCCGATTGTCGTACTTCAGCTGATCCACTCGCATCTTAGCACTTTGGCGTTGCGATGCGGGTATTTTATACAGGAGTACATCTAGACGGTCACAATTTCTAAAAATTAATTACATTAATAACTTATTAATCATTCAGTTCTTTAAATTGAAGCATTTGCATTGAAGGTGCAGTCTTACGAATTAACTGTAGTGATTTTCAAATGGATATCATTTTCGATCGCAATGTTTTCCTCAACTCCACTAGTGTGTGCAAGTTTTTGGAAACTCTGTTCTATTTCCTGTATAATACGGTTTGTCTGATGATAAAGTGCATCCATATTTAAATTGGACTGAGTTAAATTTGTAGAAAACAATTATTACTACTAACGAAAAATAATTGTTATGACGTGTTGTTAGATGTGTTCAATAACACTGCAGATTAGAGATGCCAATAGGTGTGTTTCCGTACACGATGTCGAGTAAAAGTCGAGTAAAGTTCAAGCTGAGAGAAATTTGAAAAAATTGTCAAATGTATGGAAACAACTTCTAGCTAGTTTCAAGCACAAAAACAGTTGATTGCCTATCAAACGTAAACAATGCAAATTAAGATTTGTCCATTCATTGCATTTTTTAATTTTAAAATGTATTTTTTTTATGATTTGAATTTTTCTAATTGTAAATTTATTTTCCACCGCACAACATAAGCATAAAACACATTAAAAATGTCAATTTGAAGTTTGCTTCTTCTTCTTCATGCTTGTTCTTATAATGCTGGAAGAATTTCTTCCAGCACACTTCGAGCTAGTTTCGATTTGTGCTAGCGATTTTGTGCTTGTTTTTCTTCTCTCTTTTGAGCTAGAAAAGTACGGAAACACGTTCTAGCAGCTTGCAAGTTACTACAATCGAGTACGGAAACATACCTTATATGCTACATTTTAATGATGCAGCAAGGCCAAATGTATTTTCCTATGAGTAAGAGAATAAGATAAAAAAATGACCTCAAACAAGGTAATTTCATATACTCATTACTCATTTACTCATTTACTCATTTCATTACTCACGACATTAGGCTAATACTATGTTCATACTGAGTTAAAATTAGGTAATTTCGAGCTTTTATGTAATTTCGACTGAAATGATCTAAAAACTATGGTAATTTGCCATACAATTTGTTGATTTGGAAATTACCTCAAGCAAGGTAATTTCATTTAAATTACTCACGAAATTAGGCAAAAATGCACTGCAACCCTGAAATCTGAATATAATGTGAATTAAACACACCCTTTTTTGACGTATTAACAACCTTGCTATCCATTCCAGCTGATAGCCTAGACACATTGACTGCGGCTGCAACACAACAACACGAGGTGAAAATGAAAATGTTGGCATGTTGTCTACGACTTGATTAATTTGGATGCAGCGCGATAAGCCGTATTTACATATATTTTTATTGTTAAACATCGAATTATCATTAAAAACACACATTTGACACAAACACAATGAGAATGAACAATAAAAAACACAAAAGAAGCACGAAATTAAGCGAAAACATTAACAAATGCCGATGTTCTTACTCTTGTCGCACGTCAAAATAGAAAAAGTTCTAAATTCGACGACAGCAACATTGCTGCAATGACGCATTGTCGTTGCAACATTTTCACCACATTCACCTCCATAAGAAAAGCATGTAAAAAAAATTTGACGTTGGACGCAATGCTGCAGCCGCAGTCAATGTGTCTAGGCTATGAGCCGTCTTACTTGGTGGCTACACGTTCAATTTTTCTATCAAGTTGCCTTTCAAGTTGCAACACATTCACACTTTTTTACTTACACACTGAAACTTTTCGAACTTGAAAACCAACTTGATATCAATTTTTCCTTTCAAGTCGTGAGGCAACTTGACGGTCAAGTTGAACAGCTGATCACAGTTTTTGTAAATAAATTGAGTTGTTGTCTTGACGATGGCATCTTGAAAATAACGCTGCAGCTACACGTTCAAGAAATTGCTTTGTTGATCACACATAGTGCTTGTCAAAATTCATTCGAATTGATAGCTGTGACGTAGGCTGTGCGCAACTTGATAGTCATAATGGCGTTTTCGTTTCTACCAAAAAATGTTGCCCTGTCACAGTGCAAAATGTTTTCAATGTTGCCCGCAACCCTGTAAAAGTGCATGTTTTTGCCCACTCGAAAAATGTCAACTTAAATAAACGAATGTAACCATCCTTGTCTAACGCACGCATGTCATAATATTCATGTCATAATATACCCTGAGAAAGTTTGCAGGGCAGAAAATGCGCCTGTTTTGCCCTCTGTGAGTGTGACATTTTAAGAAACGAACACAGAATTTACTCACCCGTTTGCACTTATTTTAAAATCGAACACGAAAAAAAGGCAAGGGCAATGAAAAGGCAACATTTTTTGGTAGAAACGAAAACGCCATTAGAAAACCGGTTTCTAGCAAACTGATTTTAGGCTAATGTGAACATAGTATTAGGCCAGTGTGAACACTTTTGTACAATTTCAAAATTCTCTCACTAACGCTAGCCATTTGGAGTTTGCGTTAAACATGTATGTCCAGTTCTCGATCAATTGATCGATTAAATTTTATTTATGTACATATTTGCTGCTATTTCTTACACCACAAAAAAAAGAAGAGTAGAAAAGAGAAAAAGTGTAACTTAGAGAAGCTTAAAAAAAAACAAAGCTCAAGCGAAAGTCAGAGCAGGTAAGAAAATAAAAAGGAGCTCATCACACACTTTTTGCTTATCTGGAGTAAGAATTCTTTATATATAGCACAGCTAATAATTCACACAACATCATTGATCATAAGTAGCACAGCCAAAGTACCCTCAAAGGATGAATAAATTTACATAGGCTGCGTTCGATTCATAAGTGCTCAACTCGCTTGTGAAAAAAGTCTACTAATTTTGCTTTTAATTGCTCAATAGTTGGCAACAATTTTGTAATGACAGACCACATAGATAAATAAATTGAAATTTTTTCCCTGCCAATAAATCAATCGAAATACATACGAAATTTTGAAAATAAAACAGTTGGCTGCTTGAAGGAATTTAATTTTGTTTTTGTACTAACTTATCATTTTGTCAGAATCTATGACATTTTATCCTATCTCAATCGGTAGTTGACTTTCTCTATACTCCACTAGCTGGAGACGTTGTTGTTATTTTTTCATACAAATTTTGATATAAGCGACATAAGTTGAGTATAGGCTGCCGTATCGAACGAAGCTTTATTTAAAGTTATTTTCAACTTATTGGTGTAGATAAAACATATATCTATAGATCCGTATTCCATGTTATAGTGATATTCGGTATTCGTTTGAATAGCAACAATCGGAAGTATGCAAATTAGTAGTATACTTTGTTTACATTGATTTCCTACCTATTTGACAACTATGGCAGTCCTTACATCAGCTGTTTTATATCTTATCAGCAACGAATATGTGCAGACACATCCCTGCAAGACAAGTCTAACCGAAACTCCAACACATTTATACATTTTTTGATGACAACTAACACAGACGAACCTACTTGTTATATATTTGTTTTTCTTTGATGCATGTTAGAAAGTGAAGATGCAGCAAACTTAACGTATTACGTAAAGTCGCATATGCGAGACAGGAACACTGATAGACGCGTCCATCAAGTACGCCATTTTCAATTTAGTTTCCAAAAATCCTGATAGGTAAAAAACACGAAATCCACCCAAATATTAATTCCCACTGATTTTAAGATAAGTAAGTGCTCAATAATCTTATTAATTTTACTTATTAATTTATATTTTTAGTAACAATGCAATTATACAAAAAATTGAGAGTTCCGTTTGTTTGATTGCTGAATTTAAGGAGGTCTGCACGGTCTAAAAGCAAGCACATTGTTATTTAATTTTTTAGAGGCTGTTTATTCCTGAAGTATGACTCAAATTATATTTTGTACGAGTGTGTTAAGCTAAGTTTCAAATGAAATTTAAATTGTTCCTTTATACAATATATTTTATATTACATGTAACCATAATATAATTTTCAATCATTCATTTATATATTGCTAGTTTTGTGTTTACATTTTTTCAATACAAAGTAATAATAGTCTGAACTAACTCAAACTTACGTTATAGCTGACGTGAGTGAGGGAGAAGACTTACTGTTTGGTGGGGTTTAAAATACTTTCGTAAGAAAGTGACAGCAAATCACAAGTTTCCATAAGGTGTAACCAATATTTTTGTTAAAGCTGACATGAGTGACCGAGCAAGCTATATGGTTGGTTGCTCTTCAAAATACTTGCGGAAGAAGGTGATAGAATGTCACACGTACATGAGAGTTTCAGTCTGATTTTTCACATTGCCCTTAAAAAACTGATAGAAACTTTGTTCTGCATACTAACCAAAATTAGCGACAGCACTACGGGTTATATAACGAGTCATTTAACCAGTACATGTCTTGCAGGGATATATTGCATAAATTTGTTCAAAGTCCGCACAAAAAAATAAAATTAGGAAATGGCATCTACTGGACTACTTGTGGTTTCCAATATTAAAAAAATAGGACAATCATTACGCGCCATTGAAAAATATGTCAAGAATTTATATATTCATTTAAACATACCGGCAGCAAAGGTACATCCGTTGCCAACGTGGGGAAAAATGATATCTCAACTTTATGTAGATAGTGCTAGCCATGCCACCAATATGGATCTGCGCATCTTAATAGGAACTCTCAAGTGTCAGAGCAGTACAATGACAGAGTCATCTCAGTTAAAACCTGTCGATATGCTTTTTTCGGATAGTCACTTTCCAGACATCTGTGAAAACCTAAGAACCAATTTAAACATTCCAAACGCAACGATATATTTAAGTGATGAATCTACATCCGATATTGAAGAGATGCAAGTATTTGATCAGCCACAAAAAGTGTACAACACAGCGGTGCTTGGTGGTACATTCGATCGCATACACTTAGGGCACAAGATATTCCTAACACAAGCAGTGCTACGTACATGCAAACGTCTAGTCGTTGGTGTGACAGCACCAAATATGACCAAAAGTAAGTAACGACATAAACGATTTAGTTTTAAAATTTATTTAAAAAGCATTTTCGCGTAGCCAAAATATTGTCTGAGTTAATATTACCTGTCAACCAACGAATTACTGAGGTAAAACAGTTTCTCATGGAGATAGATGCTACTATAAAATACGATGTTGTGGCCATTGATGATCCCTTCGGTCCTACTAAGAGTGATCCTGATATGGATGTGATAATTGTGAGCGCGGAAACACTGCGTGGCGGACATAAAGTTAATGAACTGCGTGCTAAGAACAACTTGCGTCCTTTAGATATATTTTGTATTGATGTGGTGGAAAGCCATGTGGTGGATGGACCAAAGGAAACAAAAATTAGTTCCAGTAATACTCGAATTGATTTGTTAGGTACTCGGATTAAGGCTCCAGAGGTGAATACTATTTTTTAATGAAATTATTTAGTCGCATGTTATTAAATTTGTTTAAATGTCGCTGTAGCCAAGACCTAACTTGCCTGCTTTTCCCTATATTATTGGACTAACTGGTGGAATAGCCGCGGGGAAAAGCAATATGGCTCAATGCCTTGAAAAGAAAGGTGCGTATGTGTTGGATTGCGATAAAATTGCACACGATATATACGCGCCAGGTCAAGTTTGCTACAATAAAATTGTGGAGCATTTTGGACGTGATATTCTTGATAAGGATGAACGAATAAATCGAACAAAACTTGGACCTATAGTATTTGCAGATCCGAAACAATTGACTGTACTTAACAATATTGTTTGGCCTGAGTTGTTGCTGGAAGCAAAGAGACGCATTTCAAAAATATACGAGACTAGCTCAACAAAGGTGTTCATTTTAGAAGCAGCTATTTTACTTAAAGCTGGCTGGGAGACAGAATGTCATGAGGTTTGGTCAATGATTATTTCGCCAGATGAAGCAGTTAAACGCACTATGGAACGCAATCAGCTTTCCGAGGATGAGGTTCGCAAGCGATTAGCTAGTCAAATGGACAATAGCGAAGTTGTTTCCAAATCGAACGTAGTGTTTTGTTCACAGTGGGCACCGGAATTCACGCAACAACAAGCTGATAAAGCATGGAGCATGCTAATGTCCGAATTAGAGATGAGGTCGGATCGGAGCATGCTTTGAGTGTAGCTACATATATAAGGAAAGTTCCAAATATTGCTTTTAGGCTGAATCAAATGAGTTCAATTAGTTTTTGTTATTGCATTTTATTAATCAAATTTATATTATGTTACTCCGAAAGATATTCTAGAGTAAAATAAAAAAATTAGTTGAAATTCCACAAAATTTCAATGACTTTCTCCCTTTTTGCCGGCAACTCGTTTAAAATCGGTCATTTTTGTCGTCATCAGTGGTGAACCAATGAATCCCAGGAAATCTATTTGAGTAACATCGCCACCAGTTTGATTGTTTCTAACATAGATTTGAATGTTTTGCACGTTTTGGAATTTAACATAACGTAAGTTAACAGGCTGACCATTTTGCAAGTCTTTCGCATCCAACCTGCAAAGAGAATGTGTGAAACTCATTTACTTATTTTAAAAATATATTGCAAGTTCTACACTAACGTTATATCCTGTACACTGCACATTGATTCTGCCATATCAAAATCAATAGTTCTTGGTTGGTTAATGAACAGTTTGATTTCTTTTGGACCCAACTGTGGTGGAGCTTTAAATTTAAGCGAATGGATTTTGACCACCTGATTGAAAGTGATGGATAGAATTAGTTGTTCATCACAGTCCGATTGCAAAAAGCCACCATTGGGAGTTAGGCAATGGCTCATGGAATGATCATCGGATTCGTTGAGACACTCGCACTCTTGCTTCGAGATAAAAGTGTTAAGTTCCATCTGTAAATAATATATAGAGAATATTTGATAAAAAATTTTCATCGTAATCTTACCAAGCCCTGTCCGTAATCTTCGCCAGCTTCATCACCGCCACTGGAACCAACATGCTCCTGAATTTTCGTCTCCAAAGTTGTAATGTCCGCACCTTGTATGCGGTCAATTTTTGTCTGATAGTGGAAATCAAATTTTATTGAGTTTGGAAAGGGGAGATACTATAGTCCTTAAGAGCCCTCGTCCATTTCTTTATGTTCGTCATTCGTCATGTTCAGCATTAACATGAAAATTACGCATGTATAATGCTTTGAATACAGAAATGGACGACAGCTCTTAAGCTATAGCATTGCGATTTTGCCACTATAACCTTGTTTCTATAAAATATAAATGTTGGCATTGCAGACACTCCTTGGCTGGCTGCAGTTTCCTGGCATTTGTCCACATCGACCTTTAAAAATATAGCTTTTGGATACTTATTGGGTAGCATCTCAAAAAGAGGCGCAATTCGTTGGCATGGACCACACCTAGGACAAGTGTTATAAAATTAAATATATATTAATATTTTTTCTCAAAAAGTTTTTCTCACCATGTTGCTGTGAAATCGACTACAACTAAGCGTACTCCAGCCAAAGCTAGTTCAGACTGGAAATGAGGGTCATCGTTGATTACGCGAACAGACATAACTTTTTATTAAAATTTGTAATTAATATTTATTGCTGAAGTTCACAAAAACCAAATATTTTTATAAATAAAATGTTTTTTTATGGTGGTAATCTATGACAGATTTGCAATGAATACGATGACTGGCAGCTGCTAATTTTCGATGTTTATTCAGTGGAATAAATTAAAAATGATGCATTCGAGTTGGTATCATTTGGGGAAATATTTATATTTGTATTTTGAATCCCGAACTGGGGTGCTCACGATGGGTGTTTTTGACAAACGGAACAAAGTTTGGGCGAATCCAGTGACCCTGGGAAGATTACGATTTCCGGGGCGCCGCGATTTGACGATGGATTCGAAGAGCACTGTCAATATAAATAAGAATAGCCAAAGGAAAAGTTGATTTATCGATTTGTTTTCGAGTTATCGATTTTTTAATTTTTGTTTTTTGTTATAAGGTCTATGAAGAAAATTGGTTATATTATTCTAAATATATAACCGATATTAATGATTAAGGTATTATTTAAAAGGTTATATGTATGGCTTTCAGAAAAATTCAGAAAAATGAACGAAATCTGTTGAGTACTTTGTATTTAATAGGTATTTTTATGCAATAAAAGAATATTTTCTTACACAAAACCGCTATTTTTTAAAAAAATACCGTTATAACTATGAATTATAAAGAGTACATTATTAAAGCCTGAAAATTTGTCTTTCATTTGATATATAATACAAATGATTTATTTGACTTTTTATGGTGTTTTTTATGATACAATGATTTGCCCTTGTACGGAAAGTTGTTTATTTCACTCATATTTACCTTAGATGTTTTGCTTTCTTACTTCATATTTTCGAATATCGCCAATACAATAAACAATTGTTATGAAGGCAACATTGTAGCTATAATATTTATATTAGAGATGTAACTTTTAGTGATTTGGCCGGATACCGGATATCCATCGAGCTGCTAATCCAGATGGCCGAATAGTGGGTCCATTGGCTGGTTGTTAACAAACTAAATATATTTCTTATTCCACATGCTACAACCATAGCACAATAATAAAGAAGCTCATATTAATATAGCAGTTTTACATGCAATAACACTAAAGTTCAGCTACTACAGCATTTTCGCACTTTCTCAGTTAATGTCATCAAAAAAATGTAAAAGTTTATTTAGGCCGGATATCTGGCATACCGGATGGTAACCAGATATCCGTTACATCTCTAATTTATATTAAATAACGGGATTTTCGAGCCAGTGAAAAAAATTTTGTAATTTGTATTCAATCAGTTTCGGACATTGGTTTCCATTTTATTAAATTGAATAATTGATGTATGTTTCAGCCTTTAACGAATGCAAATGTTGTCACAGTCAATTGGGATTTATATAACCATTTGCGAAAAAATGCATTAATGATATATTTAAGATCCATTGAATATTGGCAAAAACTTAGAAAATTTTTTAACAGATTTTTTAACTAACAAAAGAATTGGAAAAATTTCTATTTTAAGTAATATAGTGTGAAATTAAAAAAAACATGCATATTTTTATATATCAAACAAAAGGTCTAGCTGTAGCTTTTCAAAAAAAAAAATATATTTAGTAACTTAATAACGTACATTTTTTAGAAAATAACGGTTTTTTTATAATAAAATTCAACTTTGGAATAAATTCGCTTATAAAACTAAAAATATTGTAACAATGATGTTTATAATAAATACATTTGACAGGTAATTTAATGACCTTTCAAATGACATACCAATCTTAAAGATTCATGGAGTAACGGCAAAGATATAGATGTTTTTTGAACAAATCTTTTAACAAAAAAATTGTTTGAAAAAATCGATAACTCGATAACTAATAGAGCTATCGATTTTTTGTTCGGCGAATCGTATTTTTTTGTTGTTCTCTACCAGAAAACACTTTCAAATCGCGGCGCCCCGGAAATCGTAATCGTGCCGTGACCCTTTTAGGCAAAGTACGGAAAAACAGTAGTTTGATAAAAAGCACGCGAAAATTCATACTTATGGCTTTTCAAATGGAGCAACTAAAAGTAATTAAGCTAAAACTAAAGTTGCCAACCCATGTATATATGAAATGTATTCGTAACAAGTTGAAAAGAAATTTTCGTTCAGTTCATCATCGATATGTGTTGTCTGTTCGTAATATTGTGTTTATATTTACTGGCATAATCATTCTTATAAAATAAATCAGTGAACAATTAAGTAAAATAGCATTTAATTTGTTCTTAACTGGCAGAATACAACGGCTGTACTAATATCGGTTGCTATTTGATGGTTGCGTATAACTATTGTACTGTTTGAATGCAAGTTTTAAATTTTCCGCCACCCGTTTTTGCACGGTGTTCGCTGGCAAAATCAACTCATTTTGCTCGGTCTACAAATTGTTCAGCCGCTCACAGTCTCATTGATTTTAGCTTGAGGTAGGATTTAAGAAAAATAAAAAGGATTCTTGAATAAAAGGAGTGAATCGCAGGACATGATGCCGTATTCTCTTGCCAACTACAAAAAGTTTTGTTACTTCGAAATATTTACTTATTTATTTAAGTGTTATTTAGTCTGCGAGTCTCAATAAAAATATACACTCCCAAAATTATTGTTAAAATTCAACAATTACAATTGTTAATACATTTAACAATTTCCATGATAAAAGTTTCCCTTGATTTTGAGTTTTAATTTTTTCTTTTCAAAGATTGACAATTTTTATTGTAGTATTGTTAAATTTATTGTTGTTTTTTTTTTTTTTTGTTGAATTCAACAATTCAGTTGTTTGTTGAAAAAAAATTGAAACTTCAATTCAAACAAAATAAAAACAAAAAGTTTTAAATTTTTTTTTGTTTTTTTTTTTCAATTTAGCAGAATATAATTCAGAAATAAATTTTGTGTGACGCTTGCAAAAGGAACAAATTATAACGAAATAAAGGTAACTATTGTAATTATATTTTATTTCATTAAGCTGAAATATTTCATGGTGTTCATTCATATTTCATGTTCGGTGCTTTGGTGTTTATCCATTATTCTGAATGAAAACGATTCTTTGGGGATTCTACAGACGTCGTCCTGACCTTCGAAGCAGAGTAGCCAGAAAACGTGAATATAACAAAGCTATAGGCTTGTAAATTGTAATTGTTACAAGCATGTTAAATATTGTTCAATCAAATTTTTATTTTAAATACAGGAGTTGTAAAGATGTTAAATTTTTTGAGAGTTTAGTTTTTGACAGGTAATTTTTTTAAATTTTTTGACGTTTAAATTTTGACATTAAGTTTTTGACTTTAAATTTTGACATTTAATTTTTGACGTTTAAATTTTGACATTTTAACATTCATAAATGACCAGACAACCAACAAAATTAATTTTCGAAAAATATACAATTTTTATTGTTATTTCTAACAAAAAATCAACAATTGCTATTGTCAATGCTATTTTAACTAAGATTATCGTTATTTCATTGTTAGAATTAACAATTTTTTTTTGATAGTGTACTTATTTACTTACTTCGAAATAAAAAATGTAGTAGAAAAAAAATTAATTCAAATTTATGAAAGAAAAAATAAATTCATACAATTGAAATAAATTTTTGTTGTTGAAAAACAATTTTGTTACTTTAACAAAAAGAAAAATAGACAACTTCATCATCTTGTAACACTATTTCACCTAAAAAAACATCTGTTCATTCACTTCTCATTTTCTAATTCAAAATCAATTCCACTACACTCGGTTACAAAGTGGTAAGAAGAAAAAAAATCACATACATATGTAAGGATATTGCATAAAACAACTTTGCAATAACTACTGAGCGAGAAAAATCTCTTTCAAAGCTGGCATCGACCTGAATCTTCTATTCTTCAGCTCGTCAAGTTGTGAAAATTGTTAGTTTTAGTTTCACAAACGTATCTAATACTGGAACCACGCATATAGCTTCGATACTACAAAGCAAGAATACTACTTTGTATACCACATGTGTATCACGGTATACCAGCTATAAACCAGCTTCTGAAACTAGTATAGAACCTTATTCATGGTATACAAAACACAACAAATTTTCATGGTTTCTCCATGCTAACACACATTTTTCGACTTTCAACCCTGATATTGCTATATTTTATCTGATATCAGCGCCCATGCGAGAGAGCGTTAAAATTTTTAACGACATTAATGTCACTACCAAAAAAATAGCAGCTGAAAAAAAAAACAAAATGAAAAAAGCTCTTTCAAATTGTTAAAGTTATTTTTTATATATTTAAATGGCACAGTAAAACAAAAGATTTGCGTGATCAACGAAATATATATCCATATATATAAAGACTGTTTGCTTGGATATTTATTGCAGGATCTAATTTTCTACGAGATAAGCTTAATTGAAGTAGCTGAAAAATATGTGATTTATTTTTAAATAATTATTTGACACTATTAGGTCAATGGGTGCGTTCTCGAAACTTAATTTTTCGCAACAGAAGCATAATTGTTGACTTAAAGTCTTCTGGACGGCAAATATCAGTTTCCGTTACTCACAACGGATAGTGGGTCCATTGGCTCGTTGTTAACAAATTAAATATATTTCTAATTCAACAGGCTACAATCATAGTACAATAAAAAAGAAGCTCATAATAATGTGGCAGTCTTACAGGCAATAATACTAGAGTTCAGCTACTACAGCTTTTTCGCACTTTCTCACCATTAACCCAATCAATGCCACGACCAATAAATATCATCATTAAAAATTTTAATGTTATCGAAACCAGTGGCTCAAGCCAATTTAATGTGTGGAAAATAGTTTCCACAAGAAATAGTAACAGCGAAATATTGAAGAAATTATTTATTTTGAAATTACATACTTTGTAAATTATTAAAAGTTTGGCCAATATACGAAGAAATCTGTTCCAAATCCTCTACTAATGTTCATTGGGTGCATTTAGCAAGAACAACTGTTTTGCAACCGTGTAGCGTGTACTTGCTTAACGGAAAAAATTCAAACCTGCTGATCGCCAAAGTTTCTGATGAACTCAACATGTTGTGGAGCGGAGTGTGATTTACTGATCACTATATTTTTTCCGCTACATTCACTCAACGTGTTGAGGCTAACAGTTCGACAGTTTGAAAAATTAAACAAGAAACTACGCAAAACTTTAAAAACACTCACTTTATTGTTGAAGAGCGCTTTCAAGTAAATGCGCAAACACGTATATTAACGAACAAACCCAACACCAGCGTTGTCGGATGAATTTACCTCAAAAATTACCTTATTCTCGCATTTAATTCTCTCAAATTACCACACGTCAAAAATACCTCAAATTACCTCAAAATCGTGCAAATTACCACAATATTACCGTAAGTCAATGAAATACCTCAAATTACCTCAAAATCGTGCAAATTACCACAAAATTACCGCAAGTCAATGAAATACCTCAAAGTTGCTTAAAATATCACTTTAAGGGGTGTTTATAGCAAAGTATGAAATTATGTTATGAATGTAAACTTAAATTGCAACATATTAATTAACAACAGTTAATAGAACAATAATTTTTATAATAATTCAATTCTTTAATGAGTTCAAAAATTATTTCTCAAAAAAATTTCTCCAGCCTCATAGCAGTCCTCGCACTGCTCATCATAATTTTTCTATTAACACATTCATAATATTAATATGCGCCTAAAATGAAAAATACTTTAAGCTTACAGAGTTTTTGAATAACTAACTTTTTCTTCCAGACATAGTTATTTTATGTTTCACTTTGCTATTAGATGCTTTTATTTACGTTCTTTTGTTGTTAAATCGAAAACAGTTTAAACACAAACGAACTACCAACAAGAATGCATATGAAGAATGCATCAACAAGCGCATTCACTCAGTTAACCTTTTTTGTACATATTTCATTCACGCGTTCTTCTACCACAGCAGGTAGAAATGTCTTTTTGGTAATGTGAGGTATTTTGTGGTAATTTCGGTATTTTAATTCTCTCGCGTGAGAAATATCGCACATGTGGTAAAAATTTTCTCGCATGAGAATTTTTCTCACATAAAGCGATGATTTTTACTTTCTCCCGCAGCATCTCGCAAGAGCCCAAAAAATACCGAAAGCACTATTTATAGTGCAAAACTGGTAACGCTGCCCAACACTGGAATTGAAATTTTCTAGCGCAGGTATAAAGATTAAACTTTTAAAAAGTTAATATTAAGTTCATATTACAAATTCAGACAATTTAAATTATTTCCACTGATATATATTATATTGAACTACCAAACATTTTCATATCTTCTTAATTTTGATCAAGTAAATAAGATATTTATAAATTTTTAACGATAAACTTTTGCTAATATTATCAAATAACAGAAAATATCTCATTATTTGTAAAATTGTATGGCATTAAATGCTCTTTTATGCTGTAAAATTGAAATTGCTTCTGAGTGATTTTCTTTTCTGTGTGTGATTTTTGCGTGATTTTCTGTTCTGTGTGTGTGATTTTGCGTGATTTTTTTCCTATGTGCGTGATTTTTTTGCTGTGGGTGTCACACGAGTGATTTTTACATACATGTTGTGTGATTTAGTGATTTCGAGTGTGAATTTTGGTTGGCATCTATGATATAGTGTGAATTAAGCATACTCTTTTTTGACGTATTTACAATCTTGCTATCCATTCCAGCTGAGCCGTCAAAATAATACATGACACATGATAATGGCCACATTCAGATTCTTTACTCTTTTGACCCTTCGGGTAGCAACCCATTTAGTGAAACTTGGGTGAGCAATGTTTTCAATGAATTAAAGTTGTACAATTGATAAGATGAACGGTTATGTGCGAAATAGTTTTGCAAACTTAATTTGAGTAAGAATTTTCTATTTTTAATTGAACATTTAAGCTGGCAACTGTTGAGTATGCTGAATAATGAACTGACAAAAAATAAATCATACGTCGAACGAAATTATCTAAGACCAGTGTGAACACTTTTGTACAATTTCGAAATTATCTCACGAAATTACCTAATTTGATCTCAGTGTGAACGTACTATAAGATACTTTTCAAATATTGAAATTGGTTCATTAAATTCATTGTTAAATTTTCATCATTATTAAAATACTTTTTAATTAAAGATTTCAATAAACTATCTGGCCTGTCAGATACCGGATAACAACGCAATATCCGGTATCCGGTCAGATAGTAAATTAAGGTCATTTATCTGGCATACCGGATAGTAAGCAGATTTCCGTTACATCTCTAGTAATGAAAATATTAATAATCTCGTTCAAATTCATATTTTTAATATTTCTTTAAAACTTTGCGCTCAAAGAAGACAATTTTTGCGAGTGTTTTCAGAAAATGAAAATAACCGTTCAGAAGACACATAAGTAGCTCGTTCTTGTAACTCGTACCGATCGCAGTTACCGATCCATATTACCGATTTGACGTCACTCTGACGTAATTCTCACCTACAGTGTTCGTGTAATAATCTGAATCGAGGTCTGTTCAATTCTTTTGTTCCAAATCGACAAACTGTCAGCTGTTCCGATTCCACTTCAATAGAATCCTTCAAAGAAGTGTTTGTGTAAGAAAAGTGAATAGATAAAAATTAAAGTTTTTATCACTGACTCCGAGGTAAATGAGAACACAGCCGATTGTTATTTATTTACTTTGTGCAAGTAAAAAACGCTTACAAAACCGAAGAACTGAATACAAATAATGAGAAGGTAAGCTAAAGTAATGTATAGGTATGTAATAAAGTATGTAATATTAAGGTTAAGTATATTTATTTAATAGCAAGTTAAGTCCGAGAGAGTTTTCAAGTCACAGCATGTCTTATGGCATACATTCATCTCAATTTAAAATATTCACTTTCTAATAACAAGGAAATAATAACAATAATAGTAATATTATAAAAATTTACAGCTTCAAAAATAAAATAAAAACAAACGAACAGCTGTTTGTCATTTGATTCAGTTTCGCATCATTTCTTCTCGATTTGTGTTCTTTTTTATCACGGACCGAATTTTTAGCGATTTGAACTTACACAAACACTAGTTCTCACCAAATCGGTAAATAAGGATCGATACAACGTGACGTCATAAAAATCGGTAACTTGTCGATTTATTTACAAGAACGAGCTAAAGGTATTGTAAACATGTTGTAAACTTTCCGCTCCTTTAGTTTCCAGAACGCACCCATTGTTCACGCCATATTATCCACTTTCGACAGATGAATCTCGGAGTAAAGTTAACCTTGCTGTTTGTGGGCACGATTACGGTTTCCGGGGCGCCGCAATTTGAAAGGTTATTATTTATATGTCATTTGAAAGGTTATTATTTATATGTCATTTGAAAGGTTATGAAATGACAAATGATAATACAAATATAATTTCAAAAATGTCTTTGAATTTATAAGCGAATAAATATCAGATTTGAATTTTTTAATTAAAAGAACCGTTATTTAATTTTTATAACGGTTTTTTAACTAAAAGAACCGTTTTTTTTTTAAATTTGTGTTTTAAAAATACTAAAAATATATTTTTTTTTTGAAAAGCTGAAAGTTGTACCTTTTTTTCGATAGATAAAAATATGTATTTTTTTTTCCAACTGATTGAATAAAAATTAAAAATTTTTTTCACTGACTCGAAAATCCCGTTAACTCATATAAAACTTGAAGCTACAATGTTGCCTTAAAAACAATTGTTTATTGTGATGGCGATATTCGAAAATATGGAGTAAGAAAGCAAAACATCTAAGGTAAATACGAGTGAAATAAGCAATTTTCCGTACAAGGGCAAATAAATGCATCATAAAAAACACCACAAAAAGTCAAATAAATTATATACATTATTTACCAAATGAAAGATAAATTTTCAAGCTTTCATAATTTACTCTTTATAATTCATAGTAATAAAGGTAATTTTTGAGAAAATAACGGTTTTGTGTTTGAAAATATTTTTTTATTGCATAAAAATACCTATAAATTACAAAGTACTCAACAGATTTCATTCGTTTTAAATTTTTCTAAAAGCATTATATTTAACCATTTAAATAATACCTTAATCATTAATATCGGCTATATATTAAGAATAATATAGCCGATTTTCTTCTTGGACCTTATAGCAAAAAAAAATTTTGAATAATCGATAACTCGAAAACAAATCGATAACACAACAATTCCTTTGGCTATTCTTATTTTTATTAAGAGTACTCTTCGAATCCATCGTCAAATCGCGGCGCCCCGGAAATCGTAATCTCCCCTGTTTGTGAAATTTTTAATACACAAAATAAAAAAGTTGTACACGCACACGCTTTGTTCAATATCTCATAAGCTGCCTTGAAAAAATGCAGTCAGTTTTTGATCGTTGAGAGGAGCAAAATATGCTGCCGCACAGGACATGTATTTTGTTTTTGTTGATCGTCAAGAGGAGTCGAAAAAGACTCGTTTTGGCGATTGTCAGCAATGCAGTCTTCCAAATGCTAGTTGGGAGTATACAACCGTTCATGGTTTCAATGTCGTGGTATCGATACCATATTTCTGTTCATAGTAAAGGTCGTGTCGGCGATTTTAAATATTTGTTCGTATACATAGTACAAGTTAGTGTCCGACCGAAACCAAAATTTTGGCCGAAACCGAAACCGAAATTCGGCCGTTTTTGTAATATTCGGCCGAAACCGAAACTGAATGTATACATGAAAATTTTTTTAAAAAACATTTTATTTATTTTAATTTTTTGGTAAGAGCTTTCAAAAACATAACAATTCAAACAGATTATAACAACGTGTATATACGATAAAATTCTTTGAATACTAAAGTTAAACTTAAAAATAAAGAGATCATTTTTAACAACACTTTAAGGAACGTTTTAGTATTTAAAGTAAAATAACTTAGTATTATAGTCTAAAAAAAGAGCATGTCTGCATTTACAAAATGAAACAAAATTCATTTATCGTTTTCTGCTGTGCCCAACTCACATGGTTAATCAAATGACTGTGAGTTTCACGATTTTGTTCTACTTAACACCATTAAAAATTTTGATGAAAGCAAACACATCTACGATTGAAATATATGAAAGAGCCGAGTTAGTGTCCGACTGAATATTCGGTTTCGGTTTCGGCCATATTGATGCCGAATAGCCGAAACTGATAAAAAGGGCCGAAACTGGCCGTAACCGAAACCGAAACCGAATATTCGGTCGGACACTAGTACAAGTACATAGGAACTAGTACTTAACGCTTTTAACTTCGAACATGAAAATGCATTTCGTATGAACGTACTTTCTGCTGCATCTATGGTAAACGTAGCCTATTTAAATAAGTTTGATAGAAAATTTATTTTTTGGATTAATTTAACAAAATAATGGCACGTCAAGGAACCAGACTCGACGCTAAAAAAGTGGTAAGTCTTCAACAATAGTTGCAAAACACTAACGTAGTGATTATAAGTGCAAAATAAGTTTGTTCATCGGCTTCCTTCGATTTCTAGTAAAACCAAAAATTGTACAGATTTCGACAAACGCTCCATATAAAAAAAGCGACTAATTACTAGCTATCTATAACTTAAAAGTCACAATAAAGTTCAATGGAGGCCACTAGCTCTAGTAACACCCAGGAAAGCATAGGAGAATTGCAAGGAAATCCAGTGAACACAAATTCACATCCTGGGAATCATTCCAATCAAATTCAAGTGATACCTGTTATGTCAAACACGGGTGCTCAAATACTTATTGGTCAAACGCAAGCAGCGCAACAACATGCTGTTAATACTGGTCAGACGCATCAGCAGCAACAACACATTATTCCACTTCAGGCTAATCAAATAATGATTCCACAGCAACAGCAATCGGCACAAGCTATGCAATTGGTACAGTTACCAGATGGACAAACATTTTTATATCAACCAACAATCGCAGTTGATGCTTCGACGGGCAATGTTCAGCCAGCGCAGGCACAGATAATCAACATCAATGGGCAACTTATGCAAATATCAACTCAACCAACTGCTGGTCTTACAAATGCTACAACGCCACAAATAATAATGCTTCCCCAGGCTCAAACGAGCACAGCACCCAATAATAATATTAACAGAAGCATGCCACAAAATAATATTAATACTCAGCCTAGTGGAACAATAGTAAATAACGGTGTCAGCACTGATTCAACGCAGTCAACTGAAAGTTCAGGTTCGCCACCCACCGCCAGCATTGATGATGAAGGCATTAAGGCAGAGCCTGAAGAAGAGCCACTCTATGTAAATGCAAAACAGTACAAAAGAATATTGATCCGCCGACAAGCACGAGCTAAACTGGAATCCCGTATTCCTAAGGAACGAAGCAAGTACTTACATGAGTCCCGACACCGACACGCTATGAACAGAGTACGTGGTGAAGGTGGTCGCTTCCATTCAGTGCAAGAGAAGAATGATCAGCAGGCAGAGAGAAGTGGTGGACAACATCAAATGCTGCATAGTTCACGTTCAAGTGCTAGTCGTTTAACAATACAGCCTAAACTTATAGCACCACACCACACGCCAAGCGTGACAATTACAGCCATCAAGTAGTAACCACACATATACGTAGGATTTTAAATAAGGAAATATTTCAGAAAGAGGAAGCAATAAAATTACCAGTTTTACTCAAAAATATTTCAAACAGACTTCACAACTATATAACTCCATTGCAATAAGGACTTTTAATTGAATAAGTATTCCATAATTGGTGTAACTTTTATCATTTACTGATTGTATTAACCTCGTCCGTAGAGTTTTAAAATTTTTGATATTTATTTCAACACTCAGAATTAAGTTAAAAAGTGAACTTAAAATAATTGATTTAAATAAAGATTTTATTACAACTATATCCTTCATGTCAACTTTTCATTCTTTACATCTTACTTAAGTTTGGCTATGCAGTGTCTTTTCAATTACATATTTTTTACTCCACAGAACTCAGAATTTCTGACTCTCACCTATGGTGCTCTGGTCACGCAAATGTTGCGTGATTTTGAAAATGTAGAGGATGTAAATAAACAACTTGACCGAATGGGTTATAACATGGGAATGCGTCTCATTGAAGATTATCTGGCGCGCACTTCAGCACCACGTTGTTTCGAAATGCGCGATACAGCGGATCGCATACAGCAGGCATTTCGTATATACCTCAATGTTGTTCCCACTATTTCTAACTGGTCAGCAGCGTCAGATGAATTTTCATTGCTTTTTGAAAACAATCCGTTGACGGATTTTGTTGAACTGCCACAGGACTTGACGAATCTACGATACTGTTCAATACTTAGTGGATGTGTGCGTGGTGCACTAGAGATGGTTCAATTAGAGGTGCAATGTTGGTTCGCTCAGGTTATTAAAAGATGATCAATGATCTTATATAATTAAAATAATGTTTTTTATGTTCTTTAGGATCAACTTAAAGGAGACAATGTAACGGAAATGCGCATTAAATTTATTCGTCGTTTAGAGGATGCAATTCCAGCTGGTGAAGATTAAGTGGTTTCCATAACTTCGCAACTGATACAAGTGCGATAGAGCATTCCTTTCACAAGATAAATTACATTAAAATAAATACATGCATAAACTAATGTAGGTAAAATCGTTCGCTTTTATTTTGAAATAAAACTTTAATGCGATATGTTATAACAGCATATTTTATTCATTTATACTAATTTCATAGTTTGGCAACAGTGTTACATTTAACAATTATCAAAAATATAAACACATACATATAAACACTTTTATAAAAACATTTGTAAAAATACTAACTATAATTAGCAAAAAATTTAAGGCACATTGGTTAATTTGTATAAATATTGCGTATACAGGTCATATGTTTGGGGTTATTATTTTAACTAAAAGTTTTAGTAGAACAAATTTTTAATTTAATTTATTTTTAAATATTAAATTTTAACAAATTTCAATTCAAGAATACTTTGGTTTCGAGTGATGACACATAACTTGACATATAACTAGCACAATATTGGATATTTTCCAAAAATTTAGGCAACCAAAATTATTATCAGTTGAATTTATATGTTTCTAAAAAATCAAGTGATCGGATTGTGAATATAAATAATAAATGGTCATGAATTTAAGATAAGCACGTCCTTAAGCACAAATCATTTAATTAAATAATTCCTGACAAATAAATACTTGAATTGTATATTTTGTTGGAAACAACAAACCTATCAATTGTCAAATTGTCTGATACTATGCACTGGTTGTACAATAAATCGTTTCAAAATGAATTGTTTTCTGTAACCTAGCTTTATAAACGGTCATAGATTGCAAAATTAAACATTTTATTGGACCACCTCAAAATCATCGATAAAGTGAAATGTAGAAATTGCTCTTCTATATTCTAAAACTAATTTTTGGCCACCTAAATTTGACAAATACCCTGAAGTAACATATACATAGTTATAGATTAATTACATTTGACCTTATGGCGTGTTATAAATTTTCATAGAAGAAAGTACACGTAAAATTTTCAAGTTAAATCTCATAATCATCTGATGTTTGGTTGAATGCAGAGCTTAAACACTAAAAAGTTACAAATAAGGCATGATTTAATTTCAAAATGGTACATTCATAAAAAAATTATAATTTATAATAAAAAACAGTTTTTTTAGCACGAATTAAAATGCTTTAGCAAATAAAATAGAACGCGAAAGAAAAATGCAAAATTGCTAAACAATTCTAAATCTAATCATTTTGTTTGTAAATAACCTAAATAAAACGGTTCAGTGAAATAACGCCCAATGAAATAACGCCCAAAATAAAAAATGAAATAACGCCCAAAATATTTTGGGCTTTAAAAAATGAAATAACGCCCAAAATAAAAAATGAAATAAAGCCCAAAATAAATGAAATAACGCCCAAATCAAAAATGAAATAACGCCCAAAATATTTTCAAAGCAAATCATTTAAAATATTTTGGGCCTTATTTCATAATGAAATAAAGCCCAAAATAAAAAATGAAATAACGCCCAAATAAAATGAAATAAAGCCCAAAATTTTGGGCCTTATTTCATTATGAAATAACGCCCAAATTTGTATGGAAATTTTTTGGGCGTTATTTCATTTTTTATTTTGGGCGTTATTTCATTGGGCGTTATTTCACTGAACCAAATAAAACGATAATACATTATAAACTTCGAATATCAAATATTGTAAAAAATTTTCAAATTATTATTAATTATTTTGGGGACATAGCATTAAGTTCATATTCTTACGTGTAAGTACTTTGCGCAAAGCTTGCAAGGTTTTTATACAAATCACAACACAACAACCATTCGCCACACCTTCAGCAGGACTTTTGCAAGTACATGATGTGCTTTTAATTGCGTGCTTAGGTGTCTTGGTCGATGTTTCAACAGAAGTTGGGGGTTTATTTTTACTGCAGCAGCTGGATGTTGCTGCAAGAGGCGAAGTTGCTTCAATATCGGTCACTGTACTGCTGCTAGATTGCCCAACACAACAAGCGTTTGCAGCTGGTGCCTTATTGTTAGCGCTGCGGCCGCCACAACAACCTCCACTGCCACCATCAGCGCTACCCATAGATGCCAAATTTTGTAGTAATGCTGCCACATCTTCAATATTTTGATTCATATCGGCTTCACGCTTTTGGGCTTCAGTGCTTAGTTTTTTGGATGCACATTTACTAACTAATGTAGCTTCTTTAGTTTTTTCACTGCAGCAAAATGTCTTTTTAGGCACATTTTTGTTGCTAGTGTCTTTTTCAACTAGTTTTACTGACTTCTTAGTGCACGGTTTATCAGTCGAACAACCGCCCTGACAATCTTGAGATTGGTCACATTTGCAATTGGTACAGTTGCAAATGCCAGCATCAGCTGTTATTTGCTTAAGTGTTGGTTTATTGTTACGCAAATCGACTTCAATCAGACCCAAAGCATTCTCGGGCACTTGTTCTGCTTGTTGTAGAGTTTCCTGTAATAGACCTTCATTTTGATCGATTGTCATAAGGATATCGTTGAGCAATGATTCCGTTTCCATATCTTCGTCGCTGCTAAATGCTGCATCATTCAGCAATTGTTCGATATTAGCTTGTGTAGGATCATTGTCTGCTGTGTCAGCTTCTGTTAGATTTGCTGCCATATGCAGATTGCTACTAATACTGTTTTCAATAAAATTACTCATATTGTACTGCTTTTGATCGATATCCATTTGTATTAAGGAAGTTGCATTATTGCTGGGCATGCTGCAAATATCGTTGACATCGACCGGATTAAGATAGTCACATGGATCAGTCGAATTTAGCAGTACGTCGGAGTTTGTAAGAACATCCTTTGAATCACTGCTGGGATAGTTACTAGACTGCAAATCGACAAAACTGGGTACCTCGGTTGGTAGGGCAACACAGGCAGAAGTTATACGTGCCATTGGCACCAGTGGCTTGGACACTAATACAGCAGCGTCCAACCATGGGGCTGGAATCTCCTCCTCCGCAGCGAATGCCAATTGCAATGCTTGTGAAGTTTCAGGCAATGGCAACGCTTCAATTTTAGGTGCTAACGCAACACTGCCTACAGTTTTTGTATCCGAATATTGCGCAGGTGCATTTGTATGCATATATTCCATTGTCTCAGTTTTGATAGATGACCCAAAAATTGGCTCTATTATTAACGGTAATGTTTTTCTAGTATTATTTATGCTTTCAGCTTTCAAATCTTTTTCCAGTTCAGCAGCATTGTTATCCTCAATATAACCGCTGCTGTCACTTTCCACTTTAAAAATATGTTTATTGTCTACCGTGCAGTTAGTTTCTTGTTTCGACTTTTTCAATTTTCCTTCTTTACTTTGGCGCTGATGCGTTTTCTTGTGTGATTTCAGACTGTGCGATGTGCTGAAGGCCTTTTCACAACTTCTCTCTTTGCATGGATACGGTCGCTCTCCGGTATGTGTACGTATGTGAGTTTTTAAGTGATGAGAAGCAGTAAAAGCTTTGCCACAACCATTCTCCGGACACTTATATGGTCGTTCTTGAGTATGTGTTCGCATGTGTTTTTTGAGATCGCTCAAGGTGGTAAAACACTTTTGGCATTGTTCACAGTTGAAAGTCTCTCCATTATGCAATCGAAGGTGTGCGTGCAATCTAAACAAAGATAAAAAATAATTATGATTTCATAAATAATAAATTTTGAATTATTTTGTAGTTTAAAAAAGTCTTATGTGGAAATGAGTTATAGCTAAATTTATAAGAAATAAGGTTTTTGAAGAATTCCGAAATATTCATTTAAAATTTTTATAAAAATTCTTAAATTATTGTCATAATATATTGGCCCCACCAATAAAACTTGGGACCCGAGCGTTTTTCAAATCCCACAACGCATAGGTATGACTCATACGAAAACGTCGATCCAATTTAACCCTTTGTTCATTATCCAATCGACGAAAACTTAGTTCCCGAATCGTAGGTTACGTCTGAATCACATTAAAAAGTACTCCAGCTGGCGAAGTATCGTCTTATTCCTCCGTCATTTTTGATGAGGTTGCATTTACTTTTGTAAAAGAATTAATCGTGATTTCGCCAGCTTGAATACTTTTGAATACGATTCAGCGTTAAGCTTCGATTTCGCCAAAAAAATTTTAAAATGTGATATTTCATCGAAAAATAAGATATTTGAGCAAATTCAATGGTTTCAATCAGCTTCCTGATTAATCAAAATTAGTTTTATATATGAAATTAATAATTTTGCACAAATTTATTTGAAATGTTTGTATTTATGTCAAACAAATAGAAAAAACTAGTTAGGTATATCTACGACTTAGCCGAAGTTAAAATACCCCCACGGGCGATTCGCAATGGTACAAAATCTTAAATTCCAGCTCTTTTCAGCTCTTTCTTTTAGAGGCGGAAACTGAGCTCTGATTAATTCCAATGGACGAAAATAATCAATATTTTTATAAAAACATTTGTAAGAGAAATTATTTACATTTAAAATAATTGATTAATCGTATTTTGCTCAAGTAGAATACGATTTAATGTTTATTCAGAATACGATTTAGTCGATTAAACAAAAAATTAGTTAATCGATTAATCGTACGGCCTTAGTTTTTCATTTCGGATGACAAAAACATGCTGTGCGAAATCATCTTTTTTTCAACATGGCGTTTGACGGCGTAATAGACGTAATGACACTTTTATGCATAAAAAATTTTAGCATTTTTTTCTACAATTTTAAGAGTCCGAAAGAAAACTCTTAAATGTAAACAAATCAAGAAAATCACCATGTTTTTGGTTCTCTAGGCATACAGTTTTGCAGTATTTTTTATTTTTAAAGCTTCTGAATTTTTTCCCATAAGTATTTTTCTATAGTTTAAAAGACAAACCTGTAACGTGTGTTAAATGCCTTATCGCAACCGCCAACTTCACATTCATATGGCTTCACCTTAGTGTGAACACGAACGTGAATCTTCAGACTATATGAAGTCAAAAACGCTTTGCCACATCCTTCTTCATTGCACCTAAAGCGATATTCACCTAGAAATATTTCATTTAAATTAATTTTGCATATATCTATAAATAGAAAAATCTATAATGCAACAAGTTTACCTTTATGCGTTTTTAAATGCGTACGCAGGTTTCCAATCGTACTGTAGCTACGATTACAATGCTCATAATTGCACTTATAACGACTTAGCGAATCATCTGAATTCTAAGAGATAGACAAAGACAAGAAAAGGTAAAACAATGTAATATATTCCATTACAATCAACGGGCTTATTTTATGAAAGAACCGAATTATTACATATAAATATAGAAAAAACCTTAAAATACATAAATTCAACTCATAATTAGTTATTTGCAACGGTCTTAGTTGTTGTTAGAAATTAGTTTTAAGCTTTAAAAGCTACCAAGCATATTTTATTCGAAAATTTTAAAAGAATTCATATGTCTCGTTATAAGAAACTACTTAGTTTTAATCAATAAAAAATACAACCGAGAAGTTCAGGATACAACTTAGGGCATAAACTAATAATAATATTTTACATTTTAATAAAACTAAACTTAAAGAAGACAATAAAAACGAAAAATAAAATTCAATCAAACAAAAATATTCCTGCATCAAATGAGTAATCATAATATGGTAAAATTAAGATATCATCTAATGCTAGTATTTCTGTATTTGCATGCTTAAGATTTATGCCTTAATAAGAAAGAAAAAATAAAAAACAATATCAAATCATACGTTCAAACACTTGGTTGTTTTCGTTGACCTTTGCATAGATCCGTTTGAATGGTTATAACAAAGCAAATGTAAATACTTACAATTATTATTGATAGATTCAAGAGAACAAATGTTAATGTTGTTGCGTTTCGTGTTTTTTATTTGCTTTTTGGCGTTACTAATTGTGTTATGCTTTTAGGTTATTTTTGAATTTGCATGTTTTAAATTGTTGCTTAAGAAATAATAGGTAGTTTTGTACCTCGAAAGTAACTGTTGCATGAGTTGTCTCTCCTGTAGGTCTGTGTAAGGCACCAGGACGTATACATAATGAAAATTCATCTGGTTGATAATTTTGTTCGATGTAACTAAAAACCACCGAATAATATTGAATTTTAAATGTTTGCTAGACTTTTGAACACATTTATTTGCTTTACAAGTATTGTTGGTTGGCTGTTCGGTTAAATTCAAGTCAAACTTTAACTAAAGCGCTATCATCAGATTTTTTGCTTTTATTTCAAAATTAGTTGTTTTTTTACATTTTACAGCGAAGAAGAATTTTCTTATATGTATATTATTTTTATTGTTGCTATAGTCTAAACTATTATTATAACATATATTATTAATACTCAGTTTTGAAAATAAAAATAATTTAAATTTCATTTTCAGCAGTACAGCAATAAATTTATTATCATGCGCGTCGAAAATTGATTTTCATATTTTTTAAGGAATAAGCAGACATACACACACAAATGCATATATACAGAAATTTATAGCAATATTAAAAGATTAACTTTAACAAACTTAACTGCTGAATAACTTCCCTAGTCGTGGTTGTGAAAACACGATTTTAGCTTCTTAAAAATGTGCTTGATCCAAAACTCTAGACAAGAGCTAGGTTACCCTACTAGCAGTTGGGAAGTTGAAATGCACTAAACATTCCTGAGAAAATCTGAAAACTCCTTAATCCTCCTTAATCACAAATATATCTCTGTATACAAAAGATATTTCCTCAATATCACATCGGCTTCAAGAAGTGACTTCTTTAGTATCCAAAATCGAATTTATAAGACGTATACATACACCATATAGCCTTGATTTGCCACCAAAGTAAAAATTGCGAAGATTACAAACAAACAATGGACCAAAAACTAAGTAGCGATTAATTTATAAGATAACTTTGTCACTTTTGAAGTACTATTTGAAACCTCCAATATGACTAAAATAGCATGAATTGGAATAATTACAAAAATAAAAGTAATGAAATATAGGTTTTAAATTTGTTTCAAATTATACTATAATTTCATTAAAACAAATTGAAGATTGTAATTTTTTTATATAAAAATACTTCCAGAAAATAGAAGGATTTCTACAACATGTTTAAAATTAACATAATAAACAACCATCCACGTAACAGAAAACTCTACAAATTGAATAGATCGAAATAGCTTCGTGAAAAAATAACCAGTAAAGCAAGGTATACAATAACAATATTAAGAATTGATCGATTTGTTGTTGAAGTATTTTACATTTTATGTTAGAATATAATTAATTTCTAACATGATCAAACACTTCCCCACCTGATTAGGAAATCCCGGCTACGACTCTGTTTCGATTATCCAGAATTACTCATTTATATAACATACCAATTGTTTTGTTTATGTTTACAAGTGTGTAAAAACCTCAAATTCTATTCAACGGTTGTTTTTATATGTATTTGCACTAATGCATTTTTATGAAGTTTTTATAAAGGCTAATGTGGTCTAATGTGTGTACATATAACACAAGCAGAGCCTCTATTTTTATACCCTAAACCTGAAAGGTCAGGGTATATTAACTTTGTGCAAACGTTTGTAACGCATAGAACGAAGCGAGTCCGGTATAGAAAAGTATATATATTCTTGATCAGCGTCACCACGTGAGTCGAGCTATCTATGTCCGTCCGTCCGTCCGCCCGTCCGTCTGTGTGTTGTCCGTATACACAGGATAAGAAGAAGGAGTTGAGATAATTGGATGAAACTTGGTACACATGGTCACATGTACCCAAGGATCTGCACTATTGAATATTTTGGAATCCGCCCACGGACACGCCTACCTCCCATACAACGCAAAAATTTAAAACTGCATAACTCAGCTCATAATAAGTCTACAACAACAAAATTTGGTATGTGTGTGTTTTATACCAACACAAAGATGTCTTTGAAAAATGGACGTCATCCGCTCACGGACACGCCCACCTCCCATACAACCCAAAAATTGAAAATGCAATAAATAAGCCTCTGTTTAACCTACAGAGCTAAAATTTGGCACGTATGTTTTTTATAACAAAAAAAAGATGGTTTTGAAAAATGGACATCGTCCGCCCACGGACACGCCTACTTCCCATACAACACGAAAATTGAAAACGCAATATATAAGCATGTGTTTAACCTACAGAGCTAAAATTTGGCACGTATGTTTTTTATGACAAGACAAAGATGGTTTGGAAAAATGGACTTCATCCGCCCACGGACACGCCCATTTACAATAAATTTTTTTTTTTTTTTTTTGAAAAGTGGGTTTAGGGTATTTCATAGTCGGCCTAGACCGACTTTAGACTCTCTTTACTTGTTTTTTTTTGTTTTTCATGTTCTTTTTTAAGCATTCACAATCAAACTAAATAGTTTTAATGGTGTGTAGGGTTGGTTTTTGTTTTTGTTTTTTTTTTTTTTAATTAAAATATTTATCAAAATAAAAAAATAAAAATACTCATGGAAAATTTCTAATGTTATTGCGGCAAACGTGCTTTTCTTCTGCTGTATGTACAAAGTACCAATAACAAGAAGAAAATTATTATGATTAGGAGTCACATGTTTAAAAATAGCCAAATTGAACATCTTACAAATTAATATAAAATAAGAGACGAGTCTAAACATCTAATTTTAGCATTAATAAAAAAAAAAATCAAGAAAACAACTCAAAATTTGTTGCTTAATTTGGATTACCTTTGGTATGCATGCTGTTTTTATTTTAAGACAATGAAATATATTCTTGCAACTTGTTTCTAAAAAAATTTTGCACAATTAGCAACAGAACAGACTTGAAATTTTCAATAATTTTGGCAAGTATTTTGAAAAATATTTAAATAAATACCCCGAAACCATGAGTGGGCTGTATTTAATTTACACACCTGACGAAAAATCATAAATTGTTGTTGTTGCATTTGTTGATGAATATTTAGAAGATGCTGATGGCGATGATGATCATGTTGATGATATAAACATACATACATTCTTAATTTTGATGCGAGTGAGTTAATGAGTGAGTTTATGGCCGAAATCAAGTCGATTAAAGTAAGCATAAACTCAATTGTGAAAAGAAAAAGGCAAGTTTTAAGAAAGGAACAAATTTAGCAATGCAATAACTAAAAAGCGGAACGATATACCAATCAAAGCAAACTGGAAAAGTTAAAAGTGCTTGAGTTTCTAATAAAAGCCATTCCAAAAGGTAGAAAAGAGAGCACACCACAAGAGCAAAATTAGATAGAATATCGAACACACATCTTTGTCTACCTGTGATTATTGACATGGGATGTTGATTTAGTATTCCACCTATTATTCGCTAAAAAGTCATCGTAATCCAGCAATGGATTAAAGTTGCACGTTGATCCACTGGAGACAGAATCTGCCAAAGCATCTAAAACCGGCAGTGGTGACATTGCAGTCGTGGCCATGGCAAGAGCAATAGTAGGCTGCACTTGCACCAGTTGCTGGTCTTTGAATTCATATTCAAATGTGAAACAAATACCGCTATCACTATCATTTGTATACACAGGGGAGTTGTTGTTGATGTTGTCGTCGTTGTCCTCATCGTCATTAACTAGATACTGACTTGATAGCAAGGTTGTTGTTGATGTTGGTGATTGTGGTGTTAACGCCGGCGAAGGTGGTAGTAGTATGGGGAGGGGTGAGGGTGGTTGTGATAATGTCGGTGTGAGTGGTGATAATGCTGGTGATGAAACTGGTGTGGATAATGAAAATGAATTATCATTCATGTAAGAGTACTTCAACAACAATTCATTTGCTTCGCTTGTTATCAGTGCATCTACGGATGCGTCAGTTTCTGCCTGCATCATGGTTGCATTTAAAAACGGATAACTCAATTCAAGGCTATCCTCTAGATTTAAGTCTACCCCAAAATGTTCCAGCACCTGTCGTTGTTGCTGTTGCAGCTGCTGGTGTTGCTCATGGCTCAAATCATTATAGCATAGATCATCACAGTCCACGCCCCCATATGCAATATCGTCCAGCATTCTGCTGCATGTCACTTGATTGATTTCTTCATGCGCATCGAAGCTATTCGTGTGTGGTTGTATCGACGAATTTGAAGAAGAGAAAGAGGAGTGTTCATCACCCTCGTAATCCCTGCTATCAGTATATCGTTCTGTCGTATGTAATTGCATGGAAATTTCTGTTTCCATTTCTTAACTTATTTCCTATTAACGCACGCACAATAGTAATAATTAACTTTTAGTTATATTTAAATTAATAATAATTTTTCACTACGACTTTTCAACTTAATCCAATCCCGACATTACTGCGAGAATAGTGATGAAAGCCATTAAAATGTTCTGCAGAACTAAAAAAAACACTTCGACAGCAAGAGGTTAGATCGACGAATGAACAAGAATGAGGAATATAAGAAAGATGATGGCAAAAAGGCAAATTACTATACAAAAGTTATTCACCACAGAGTAGTGGAAAAACTATAGGCCCAACCAAAATAGACGAAACGAGACGATTGCAATCTGACGAGCGTTTGCATTCGTTACGGCTGTTTTGGCATTTAACCCAAAATAATACGTTGTAGAACTCGTCTGACCTGATAAACTGACAACCGAAATAAAGACATGTAAATTTCTTTTTCATCCCCAACAACGACAATAAAATAATAAATATATGTTAACTTGCACTAATTGATGAAAATGCAACAAAACTTGATGTAAAAATACTCTACACAGTTGTTGCTGACGAGTTGAGACGGTAAAAGTTCGGTTCTTACGGAACAAAGCGTCTAGTCAAACGTTTCGTTCAGTTTCGATCAAATACGTTAGACCATTTTGATTAATAATATTGTTTCACGTATGCTTGAATTTACTCGTTACGTCTCGTCACGTCTATTTTGGTTGGTCCTTATTGTTTATTTACATTAGGGGTATTCACGATGTGGTGTATTTGCCCTTGTATTTTGTATTTTTGATAAATTTGATATTTGAAGTAAAATTACAAAAACAAAATGTACAGTAAGCCGGATCGATTTTGTATGGAGAAAAAAAAGCATCCGGACACCGACTCAAAAGTTAGAGGGACTCTTAAAAACTATTTCTGCATCATTTTTTTTTGGATCAGAGAAATCCCCATGGAGCGGTTTTGGTTCTCCTGAACCCTTTTTTTGGCCAAAAAATCAAGTTTTTTGCCTATAACTTTTTTTTTTCTTCAGAATGCATACCCAAGATAAGCAAAAAAGTAAAGATTGTGATAGTACATAAATATTGGTTAAAAAGAATTTTGAAATTTGTTGTCCTTACAAACTCTTTTGAGACCCCAAAAAATCGATATTTCATAATTTTCGAAAAGGTGTTTTTTTTAAACACCTATAAAATATACATTTTTCGTGGTATTCATATGCATTTAAGCTTATTGGTAAAGTATTGAGCTATTCTTTCCATTGGTATAACGTATGGAGTGGTTTTATCAAAAGTGAGTACCATGAAAAATACGTATATTGTAGGCGTTAAAAAAAAATATTTTCGAAATTCATGCATTTTGTACTTGAGCGCCATCTGGCGTATACTTTTCTAAAAAATGGTTGTCAGAATTCGATTTAGCGTACCTAAAAACTCAAACATACCAAGATTTGTCAAAATCGAACGGTAATTAAGGCAATTAAATAATAATTAAGCTGAAGAATCCTTGTGAATATCAATTTCTCATGTTTTATATAATTGTGGCATTTAGTTTTGGTTAAACTACAATATAAGATATATCAATGGAAAGAAGAGCTCAATATCTTTTCACTAAGCATAAATGCATATGAATTGCTTGAAAAATAAATATTTTATAGGTGTTTAAAAAAAACATCTTTTCGAAAATGATGAAAAATCGACTTTTTGGGGTTTCAAAAGAGTTTGTAAGGACAACAAATTTCAATATTTTTTTTAACCAATATTTGTGTACTATCACAATCTTAACTTTTTTGCTTATCTTGGGTATGCATTCTGAAGAAAAAAAAAAGTTATAGGCAAAAAACTTGATTTTTTAGCCAAAAAAAGGGTTTAGGAGAACCAAAACCGCTCCGTGGGGATTTCTCCGATCCAAAAAAAAATGATGCAGAAATAGTTTTAAAGAGTCCCTCTTACTTTTGAGTTGGTGTCCGGCGATATCTAAATTTCGATCCGGCTTAATGTACAGTGTTCAAAATACAACCCTGTAGGAAAAATACAATGGCGAAACCCTATTGTATTCTTTGTAAATATCGTTGTATATTTGATCAACTGATCACAAAAACTTTTTGACTTAGCGTGGATGAACGTACTGGCTGGGTTGTGTGTTTATTTAATAAAAGTTAATTTAATTCAGTGCTTCGTTTCAATTCTTTTATTTTCTCGTACTGCTAAATGATGAACTACCCAGACTTTACTGAAGGTTTGTTCACAATACGTTGTAAATATTGTAAATTTTGTAAGAATTATCAAAAATACATCACATCGTGAATACCCCTATTAATCATAAAAATTTAATTTTAAAAATTTAATAATTTTAATTTATTTACATATAAATTTTATCAACTGTGTATACAAAAACAAAACATTTTTTTCTGAATGAACCGATGAGTTAATAATAATAAAAGCATTTTGTTTGTCGACATGTTGGATCGACCGTCGTTTTTCGTTCACTTGGCCAGCATGCCATGTTGGATCGTGCGAAAAGAGCTTATAATATAAATACCATAAACAATAAGGGTGCTCACAGTTCTGTATTATCTGCTCTGTTAACTTTGCAGTCTATTAACTTTAGAACATTTTAGCACTTGTTAACTTTGATTGTTTTTTTTTTACGTACAAACTTGAGATGCCACTTGTTGCTAAAGTTATCTCACTTCTGCTCATGTCTTTCTTTTGTGTTAATGTGCTATCACAAATCAGCGGATTTAATTTTGTTGTAAAAAATGGAAGAAGAATGGATCGTCGAAGAAGTAAGTACATTTTTCCATAATTGTTCGTTTCCGTTCATTCGAGGCATGTTATTGAACAAATTTCAAATTTTTGAAAACTATTTTTGCAATTTAGCTCCAAAACACAAAAAGAGGTGCTCACAGTTCGATTGAAATATCTTTCTAAAGTTGCCAGGTGTTAACTTTAGAAGCAAACTGTGAATTCCCTAAATAACCTCTTTCGAAATGATTTCCAAAAATTTTAAAAGTTAGTTCATGCTTGTGGATTTATTTAAAAAAGAGAACCATTTTATACTGGCTTTTTTTCTTTATTCATTTCTGATTAATAACAGAACGAATGGAATAGACTGTTGTTCATCCAAAATAGAACGAATAAAGAAACAACATTGGAACCGAATGAACAAATATGTATGTGCTGTTGATCAATGCATGCATTTTTTAAATAAAACAGCAAAAATGTAGCTTTGAAAATATAGGGATATTCACGATGTGGTGTATTTTTGATAAATTCTTACAAAATTTACAACGTATTGTGAACAAACCTTCACTAAAGTCTGGGTAGTTCATCATTTAGCAGTACGAGAAAATAAAAGAATTGAAGAAGAATAAACACACAACCCAGCCAGTACCCATCCACGCTGAGTCAAAAAGTTTTTGTGATCAGTTGCTCAAATATACAACGATATTTACAAAGAATACAATAGGGTTTCGCCATTGTATTTTTGCTACAGGGTTGTATTTTGAACACTGTAAATTTTGTTTTTGTAATTTTACTTCATATATCAAATTTATCAAAAATACACAATACAAGGGCAAATACACCACATCGTGAATACCCCTTATATTTCTTGAATAATGGCACAAAATGTTATATTTACATAGTTTTTTGATACAGACAGTGCCAATTTTTTACAGCAAATAATCTGACTTTAAAATCAAACACATATACGAAATCAGCGTTCGGAATATTCCTTAATAATAAAGAAATAGAAAACGAATAATCCGGAATGTACGAAACGAAAAAAGATACAGAAAAAGTCATTCCGAATGTCTGAAATGAATAAAGAAATACAGCCACTATGTCAACACCGAAACTTAGATGCGTTCCACATTGGCAATAAATTATGGTATAAAATATTGCTTACCATAGATATTGCTCATGTAGACAACTTATTGCTCATGGTATGCAATATATGTTATGCAATATTTCTTGCCATTTATGTGAAGCAATGAGCTGTCATTTTTGCATCATTTACCATCACCAACATAAACAGAAAACTTTTCCTCGAAATTTTAATGCAAGAATTTGTGTCAAAGTGCTTTATTTACGATATATTTGTTAGTGGCCCAAATTTATTCATATTTATTTATTTTAAAAATGATATGGTATACCATAGAATGCCCATGTGAAATAAATTGGTTGCAATTTTTATGGTAAGAAATGGAATTTGAAAGAAGGTATAAAATAATTTATTTCCAGTGTAGACCGTGGGTGAAACACGTTTTATAGTTATTGGCCCATGAATGAAAGAATACAAGGTTACGACGTCCGCAAGTTTTACCGCTAGATGACGTAATTGGAGTCAACTTTTTCTATTAGCTAAAAAAGGATGGCAATAGGATAGCTACAAAGAGATGGCAACATTCAATTCGCTCCAATGACGTCGATGTCGTAATACTGTATTCTTTCATCCATGTATTTGCCTTTATTCTACGGTAACCGTTTGGACGGCGCGCAATGAATACTTTTTACACTTCACATTTTACTCACTGGTATGTTAACTCTAAAAAATGAACGGCGTGCAATATTTGACACTTCATTCAGTTTTACTACTTTTTCTTCTAGACTTAATTCTATACCATAAAAATGGTTAATATTTGTGTTAATGTTTGCCGCTGTTGTAAGCTTTTTAAGTAAAATAGTAACACTTTTGTGGTATGCAGGTTAAGTGTGTGGCTTAGCCCGAGATCGATCCCCAGTCGCAGCAAAAGTTGTATAAAAAATTGTTTCTCATCGTCACTGCCTCTCTGCAGACAATGGCAAACCTCCGAGAGTAAATAATAATAAATAAATCTTGAGAACATGAACTTTAGTCGTTCGAAGTCGGCATAAAACATGTAGGTCCAGTTCTTGGTCAGTTGTGTGCAAACATTTAATAATACACACACAACACAATTTGGTCATAAGAAGCTCGGTCAAAGTTATTTCAAGGGCTGAAATGGCCAATTTGTTTTTTTTCAAATTAGGTACTTTTTAGCTGATTTAACATTCCATCTTTTATTTAATTACCCAGCAACACTGTGTTCCTCTGTGAATGCCGAAGCTACAGAACGGAAGAATAAATATTTTTGCATTGGCCAACTCACACGAGATTGTTCGTTGCCAAACAATGAATTTTTTTTTAGTCTCTTTCAAATTCTGATTGTTGGTTGCTCACACGACAAGCCAATCAAAATCTGCAAAAATTTTGTTTCGCCACCCAGCAGCGATGCTTATCGAACAAAAAACATCGAAGTTGCCCAACATCGTCATAAATATAGAAAGTAATGTAGAATCACGGGATTTATTTAGTATATGACCATTAGGGTGGCTCGAAAATACATTTGTTTTTCAGCACTTACGAGTATATTGAGAAAGCTGTATTCATCCAAGGGATTTGGGTTTTGATTTGCCAAAAGCAGTTTTTTGCCAAAAATCATCCATTTTTCGGCGTAACTTAACTTTGCAAATACCTCCGAAACCTAGAATTTGAATTAAAAATTAATTTGTTTAAACTGATTTTAAAATACCTTCTCGAATACAGCCTTCCACATATATAAAAAAAAACATTTTGTAAATCACATAATCATAAAATTTCAAACTTTCATAGAACGGAATTTCGAGAAAATTTTAAAATTTAGTGAAACACTTTATGAAAGCGTTAAAAAAAAAATTCAATTTAAAAACATCGACTATATGTTCGTGACTTCGATGTAACGATGTTTGAGATATTGCAATATCGATGCTAAAGCATAGATTTTTGTCTCTTAGAAAATTGAAAATCGATTAACATCGAACATCCCTAATTGATAGGCCACCACATGATACAATAGGTCTGTTCACGTACTTTATGCAGGCTTCAAATCTGCGTTCTTGTGTGCCATGCGGTGTAAATGACAGCTCATTTACACACAGGTTCGATAGTTAAGAAGCTTGTTCGCCAGTTTGGCACACTAGTTGGCTTGTTGACAAAAATTTTTGATTTTCTCTGTCCAATAAAGCAAAAAAAAAACATTTCTATAGTCATTAAGAAACCAAGGTTGTATTGAAACATAAGTGTAGTACTATGTGGAGTACATTTTAATGATTTAAGTACGATATGAGAAATGTTTGGTCCTTTTTGTTTTCTATTTGGCAGTACTCTATGTAAATTGCATACAGTATACGTGATATTTTTGTTTGGATTCATTAAAAAATTTGTATTGAAAAAAGTAAGCAGGTGTGGAAGACTTGGAGAGCATTTTTGCTTTATTTCCCCGCACAAAAATTATTTTATTTCGAAGTAATAAATACTTTTTTAAGAGTACATTTGTACTCTTCTCAAATGTAACCCTGTGTGTGCCAAACAAATTCCGTAATTTGAACGCTCGCTTTCTCTAAAGCTGGAAGTTCATTCGATGCATTTGCGTTTTTCATCCGTTTATTCGCTGGCGTCATAAAATAGAAGTATGTGAAAGCTTATGGGAGCGAGTTCAATGGTTGCGAACGTTACGCTGGCAAAACGCTAGTTACGCAAGAAAGTTGAAAATATTTCAACTTTTCTTGCGTAAATTGCGTTTTTTGACAGCTCGTTACTTATAACGAAAAGCGAGAAGAAAGTAAAGTAACTAGTCAGAAGCAATTACTTTCAGGGATGGCTCTTACATATAGATCTTAAAAATGTTAAATGTCTTAGATTTTTTTGTTGATTATTTGTTACCAGGACGTGTTTAAAACTAAGAATTTACATTTTTATGATTATAAATGACGACATTTAAAGTTTTTTGTGTAAAAATTATACAAATTATTAAGATATATGATGCTAAGATTTTATAAACTGTTTTATAATGCTGCAGCCCTTGGTTGCTCTGAACGTAAAACGCAGTGATTGAACTCTACCATCATTTTCTTGCGTAAATTGCTCTAGCGAGTAAACGGATGAAAAACGCAAATGCATCGAATGAACTTCCAGCTTAAAGCTGGAAATTCATTGGATGCATTTGCGTTTTTCATCCGTTTACTCGCTGGCGTAACAAAATAGAAGTATGTGAAAGCTTATGGAAGCGAGTTCAATGGTAGTGAACGTTACGTTTTGACAGCTCGTTACTTATAACGAAAAGCGAGAAAAAAGTAAAGAGCCATCATTTACTTTCAGGGATGGCTTAGATAAGTAACGAGCTGTCAAAAAACGTAATTTACGCAAGAAAAATTGAAATATTTTCAACTTTCTTGCGTAACTAGCGTTTTGCCAGCGTAACGTTCACAACCATTGAACTCGCTCCCATAAGCTTTCACATACTTCTATTTTATAACGCCAGCGAGTAAACGGATGAAAAACGCAAATGCATCGAATGAACTTCCAGCTTTATAACGAAAAGCGAGAAGAAAGTAAAGGAACGAGTCAGAAGCAATTACTTTCAGGGATGGCTCTAACACAAAGATCTTAAACATTTTAAATGTCTTAGATTTTTTGTTGATAATTTGTTAACAGGGCTTGTTTAATACGTGCAATTTAAGTTTTTATGATTATAAATGAAAACATTTTGAGTATTTTTGTATAAAAATGATAAAAATGATTAAGAAATATGCTAAGAACATACAAACTGTTTTATAATGTTGCAGCCCTTGCTTTCTCTGAACGTAAAACGCAGTGATTGAACTCTACCATCATTTTCTTGCGTAAATTGCTCTAAACAAAACTTAAACGGACGAAAAACGCAACTGCATCTAATGAACTTCCAGCTGTATGCAGTCGTGCAGTTAGGTTTTCGTGAACACACCACACTTCTAACTGATGTATTCACGATTCAGTGCACTTGCCAGTGTAGTTGAGGACTTGTGCAGTTGTACCAACCCATCAGCCAAACAAGCTTGGAATAAGCTTTAAACAAGCTTACACACGTAAGCCTCAAGCTTGGATAACGCTTTCATTTACTATTGTAGAACGCTTACATGTAATTGTAGGATAAACGAAAGTGAACCCTTGGAATAATATTCCTTACTTCAAGCTTAATCCAAGTGTTGTTTTTACAATTGGATATAAGTGTTTTAATAAGCTTTTTCCAAGTGTGCTACATTCAACAAATCAATTAGCACTCGCGAAAAATTTTTATTCCGTGGCTCAGTTGGTAAGCCACTTGTTTATTTGAATTGTTGTGATTTGGACATCCAAGGTTCAATTCCCAACTGGAACATTTTTATTTTTATTTATTTTTTATTTTCGTTTGTTAAAATTGAAGCATATATTTATATGAAAAATTGCATGCCTTCAAAAATTGTTGTGTTTGCTACCCCAGGAATCGAACGCGCGAACCACCGCACTTGAGTCGGACACTCTAACAGCTTGCCGTTAGCCTTATGGCTGCTGAGCGAACAAAATGAAAATGTATGTATATATGAGAGCATCACAACTTTGAACAGTTGTGAAACTATTACCGTTGTCAGCGTTATCTAAGTATGATTGCAAAACACTTACTTAATGCAAGCCTTTCCAAGTATTATTGTACATCACTTGCTTTTTGTGTTTTAAGCAATAGTTATACAAAGCAACTTGGAAATTTATTACCCAGGCAAATGTTTTTCAAGCGTGCTTGGATAAGGCTTGCTTTTTGTATTGCATGTAAGCTTAATCCAAGCACTATTTCTAAATGGTTGATTGGGAAATATCTTAGAGACATATTCACCAAACTCAACTCTTTAAGAAAATCATTCAAAAAAGTGATGAATGGCGTTTAGTCGTTGTCGTCGTTAATGTGTTCCGTGCATAATTTTTTTATTTTGTGTTTTGCTTTGTTATCTATCTTCTCATTGGCTGTATTCACCGTATTCAACGGCTGCCAACTGCTGAGTTAAAATTTTTAACTCAATTCCCTTTTGAACTTGCCCTCTCTCACGTTGATGTCCGCGGCTCTCATCCACGAATATAAGAATTGATCGGCAAGTCTTGACAAGTATAACTCGGGACTATGCATTAACTTATTAGCTGCGTTTTTTTCAGTCTATGATAGGATTAGGTTAACTCTTATGAAAAAAACGACTTGGATCATATTGCGTTTTATGCTATTACCCATATATATATATATAGATTGCGCTGTCTATTCCACTGACATGCTATATGCATCAGATACCACGTTTATCCGACGCTTCAAGTCGATATGATCGAAGTCGCTTCGACTGAAAGCATTGCATAAACAGAACTTCAAACCGTCTTGAAAGTTTCAAAGCTATTCAATAAGACCTCATTTTAAATTGGTTCTTAAAATTTCAAGTCGCTTTGAAAGTACGCATAAACAAGTTTTTATTTTGCAACCGTTCTGAAAATCTTTCTCAGTGTTCTAGCTGTCAAACTTTGTTGAGCACAGTGACAGAATGTACATTGACTTGTCAAATTGTGAAAACGCTTCTTCAATCGATTTCACTGAAACCGATTCAGTGTTTGTGTATAAACACTCTACTTTAAACAGTACTGTGACAAAACGAAACAAATGAATGCGCTTTAACGTGCCGGATAAACGTGGTAAGAGAACTACATGAGACCAGTGCTGCCGAAAGTACTACTATCGGAGTATTTTACTCCTATTGACTCTTGAGTGCTACTATACTCCCCAAACACAAAAAGTACTACTATTTATTAATAGCTCAAAACGGCCTAATTTGTTCTCGCCATTAATGTAAAAAATAATTTTTTCTGAAAGCTTCCTTTTTTCGTTAATTTTCTTGTTCACCTTGTAACGTGGCGGCCAAATGGAAAAAAATTCGCGAATTTGGAAAATAAGTAAGCAAACTTCTAGTTAATAACATACGTTATGTGAATCTAACTCCATTCGGCGATATTTTTCCATTTATGGAAGTTATGCTCATTGTTTTAAATTTAACGAAATTTCAGTTTCTGCAGTTTAGTATTGAAGATTATATATCGTTAGATTAAGCAACAACAAAAGATAGTAAATGATTAATTACTAACATTTTGTTATACCAAAACAAAGTCCAAGAAATCGTAAAACAGCAAAAGTTGTATATACTTTAAAAAATGTGTGCTTTCCACTTTTATTAATTAACTTTTTCACATGTTAGATAATCAACGTGTAAAGGGTGTCTCAGTAAGAGTGCACTTTCTTATTTCAAATTAAAGATGCGTATTTTTTGAGAGAGTCGTGAATTTTTTATTGAATTGTAAAAAAGACATGTTCCGATTATGTATGGAATAAAATATCCGACAAATGGCCCTGATGACAGACCAAGACACTTTTCATGAAATTTTCGATGACATTTTCACAGAGATGTGGCTGTATCTCACCGATGACGTGTCGGATCTCGGATTTGAGCTCAGGAATTGTTTCTGGTTTATTCACATAATCCTGTGATTTCAGAAAACCCAAAGAAAAATCGCACGGCGTTAAACCGCATGATCGTGGTGGCCAGTTGACATCAGCATTTATTGATTTAATTTGTTATGGAAATCGTTCCTGCAATAAATCCATTGTTTGATATAAATGCAATTAATCCGTGGTGTGGCAGGTGGCGGCATCTTGCTGAAACCACATGTCGTCCAGATCCATGCCTTCCAGTTGAGGCCACAAGAACTCTGTTATCATGTTTCTGTAACGAATGAAATTTGAAGTTGTTGAAAACGATGCCGAATTGATGTTGTCGGAATTTCGGCGACACTCTCGCTTACAGTACCAATTTTTTCAAGAGACCAACCAGTTCGTTGACGCACAGTAGTCTTACTGTCCATAGCCGACACAGTTTCTTCAAATTTTTTGACCACTCTTTTGACCACTCGAATGGTTGACACATTAGGTGCACTTTCTCTACTAAAAATGGTTCGAAGTTTGCGAGCGGTCTTTCACAATTAACTTTCCACAATTATAACGCATTGTTCTTTCGTAAAGCGCTCCATTTTTAATAATCCGAATAAATATATGTTCCAACTGCGAAATCTCAAAGTTGCACAAAATAAAAATAACTCTAAATTTAAAAAGTGCACTCTTACTGAGACACCCTTTACAAGTATTAAAGGTACGACAACATGCAACGTATATATTATGTATTGTTTAAAAGAATCAAAGGTGATTATTTCAAAATATTTATTTTTGGCTTATCATGTTTATGCAATAAGCCCTTCAATTACTAAGCACAATATTGCCGTTTCCACATGGCAATGCAACGCAGAAATTACATTTTCAGGGCTTAATTTAATAAGGAAATATCGTAAACGTTGGGACGGGTTTCGTTTTTCGAGTGTAGTTTTGAACCGGATGGGAAAAATTATAACTTGGATAAACCAATAAAAATGTATGCTTAATAGGCTTCAACTATTACGAATGAAGCTATTGCAATCATGTCAAAATTTATAGCCATTTTAATGAAAAAACTTTGTTATGAAATGAAAAAACAAGGTAAATTAATAAAAAGGAGAAAATAATAACATTTTATATATAATATAAGTTTGTTTTGCTAAAGTTATTTTTTGTCATTATTTCCAAGAACTAAAGTACTCCTAAAACTAACAAAATACTCCCCAAAAACTGGAAATTTACTACTATTCAAAATTGTAAAACGGCAGCACTGCATGAGACCTTTCGTAATTTTTTGCCACTCAAATAACAATCGTCGTCAGCCACAATCGCACAAACAAAAAAATGCATGCATACCACCAGGGCTGCCGTTTTGGTAAAATATTACCAAATTTGGTAAAAAGATTTCGACTTGGTAAAATGGTAAATTTTTTTTTTGTTTGGTAAATTTAAAATCAATGAAAATTTAAAATAAGTTGCAAATCAAAAAATGATTGTATAAAAATTATATCAATCATGCTGATTGTGCACCACCATCCTTATGATTGACAATAATTGAAAATATATAATTGAACGCATCAAGTGAAAATTACACGAATGAACGCAAAGCAAAATGTCAAAAATTTGAATTTGGAAGTTGCTTAGATGGTCGGCTTAGGAAAGAAATTGATGTATCGCCAAGATCATGATACAAAAATACAGGAAGTACCTATTGACGTTTCCGTCAACTATTTCAAAAAATATATCGAAGAAGGGAGCGCTCATAAGCAAACAACATAATACAAAGGGCACATTCAGCATACTCAATATTGCCAAAACTTAAGTTAAATTAAATTTGATAGCGTTCAGTAAAACTGATGAGGTGGGAGACGCTAAAATGTAAGCTTCTGTCTCAATGTTCAGAAATTAAAACTTCAACTTTGAATCTGAGTTAATTAATTACATATACATCAATCTGAGATGGTGGGAAATAATTTTCAACATATAGTAAAATACTTATAAGTTCTATATGATGTTTTTAGAGTTCAGTTTAATATTAGATATTTTTTAAGTATTTAAAAATCAAAAATATGCACATGAATTACATATGCCCTTAAAATAGAAAACTTTTAAATAAATAGTATGAATTGTTGTAATTGTTTAATAGGCTATGCATAAATAGTACATAGACTAACATTTCGTCAACTTGACAACTTTAAGACGCTTCATATAGCAACCCATTCAGCTAAAACATAGCTCATCTAGGTACACTGTCACAACAGTTGACTACGCTGAATGTGGCCAGTAACTGTTTTCCTTTGACTGCTGTTTTTGACAGCAGCCAGTTTCCTTCTGAAGAGAAAATAAGCAGCTGTCAATGCTATCTGTATTTTTGTCTCATGGCTAAGATGGATAAGTAAGTTTTTATTTTTTATAAATTGATTTTCTTAAAATTTATATTCTAAGCGATTGTGTTATTTCTGTTTGTTATTAGAAAGAAGGCGACCAATGTGAAAAGCGATGAAACGTCTTCAAGCGTATAATAAATGTTAATTTAATTAAAAACTAGTAAGGTATATCTTCGACTTGGCCGAAGTTAAAATACCCCCACGACCGATTCTTAAGGGTTAAAGAATCATAAATTGGAGAGCTTTTTTTATGAGATTTTAGAAGATTTCGTCTTAAAATAATTAATTTTCAACATATAGTAAAATACTTATAAGTTCTATATGATGTTTTTAGAGTTCAGTTTAATATTAGATATTTTTTAAGTATTTAAAAATCAAAAATATGCACATGAATTACATATGCCCTTAAAATAGAAAACTTTTAAATAAATAGTATGAATTGTTGTAATTGTTTAATAGGCTATACATAAATAGTACATAGACTAACATTTCGTCAACTTGACAACTTTAAGACGCTTCATATAGCAACCCATTCAGCTAAAACATAGCTCATCTAGGTACACTGTCACAACAGTTGACTACGCTGAATGTGGCCAGTAACTGTTTTCCTTTGACATTACATATGCGGCACACATCGATAACGTTATTGGTATCAACTCATCACTAGATGACAACTCTCACCTTTGTTTCATGGGTGATTTCAATTTATCTAAGGTTATCTGGACTTATATTGCCGAGGAACTAACACCAACAAATATTAACCAGACAAATGAAATACACTTCATTGATAGTACGTATAGTATCGATTTGATTCAAATAAATCATATTTTTAATAATCTTAATAGATTGCTAGATCTTATTTACATATCCTCTAATATTAAATATGCTATTTCTGAATGTTTGTATCCTTTATCTAATCCTAGTGTGCACCATAAGGAACTCTCAATTGACATTGAATTTTATGAATTTTATGATAATAATCCAGATAAAAATATGTATAATTTTAATAATTGTAATTTTGATATTTTAAATAATTTATTGCTTAGTATAAATTGGAAAGAATTATTTGGCGATAATAATGCAGAGATATGTTATAGTCTATTTAAATCTAATATTTTAACTAGTTGCTACTCCTGTACACCGCGTTTAGTTAAAAGTAATCATAAGCTTCCCTGGTACACTAAGGGTCTTAAAAAGCTTAAAAATCAGCGAAATAAGTTTTTAAAGTTATTTAAGGCATCATATGAGCCTACTTACAAAGTAAAATATTTGCAATATATGCGCGAATTTAATTTTCTAAATAAATTTTTGTATAAACAATACATTTTGCGATATGAATCTAATATAAAATCAAACCCTAAATCATTTTGGAATTTTATACAGTCGAAAAGAGGTGGCTCTCAAATCCCTACAGCAATGTTTTTTAATGGAAAGTGCTCAGTGAAAATTGCAGACACAGTTAATATTTTTGCTGACTTCTTTAAGTCCAACTTTGTTGTGGATGATGATGTTTTTGTTAATCCACGGAATCCTATTGATGTATTTACTGATATTGGTTCTTTAACCTTATCAGTTGATGACGTTATCGAATCCATAAGGAATATGAAAACTTCTTGTAAAGAGGATATTGATGGGTTTCCTTCAATCCTTTTTGTTAAATGCATGCATACGTTAGCAAATCCTCTGTGTGCTATTTTTAATAAGTCTCTATCTGAAGGTACATTTTTAAAGTGTTGGAAAATTGCTTCAATTACCCCTATTTTTAAATCGGGTTCTAAAAGTAACGTTGCTAATTATCGACCAATCTCAAAGCTATCCAATGTTTCTAAACTTTTCGAAAATATAGTTAAAATGAAGTTAAGTTTTTTGATAAAAAGATATATTTGTCCGGAACAACATGGTTTTGTTGCTGGTCGGTCTACTCTTTCAAATTTGGCTCTCTTTTCTGAGTATTGTGTATCTTCTTTTGTGCAAGGATATCAAGTTGATGTAATTTACACAGATTTTTCAAAGGCATTTGATAGAGTTTCTCATAAGTTACTTCTCTGGAAACTAGCACAAATGGGTTTTCATTCTAAGTTTTTGAATTGGATCCAGTCTTATTTGTCTGATAGGACTTGTTTTGTTTGTATTAACAATATTAAATCGTATGAATTTGTTGCTTCCTCGGGTGTACCTCAAGGAAGTATCCTTGGACCGCTTCTCTTTATTTTATTTATAAATGATGTTTCTAAATATATTCGCAACTCGCGCTTTCTACTTTATGCGGATGACCTTAAAGTGTTTAAAAAAATATCATGTTCTTCGGATATTGCTGATTTGCAAGACGACGTTAATAGACTTTTGGCTTGGAGTATTTGGAATGGCCTTCCTTTAAATTTTTCAAAATGTTTTCATCTTACTCTCTCTAAACTTTCTCTTAATACCTTTTGTAACTCATACTATCTTTCTGATGAAAAAATACAAACTATATCTACATATCGAGATTTGGGTGTAATTTTTGATTCAAAATTCTCGTTTCTTGACCATGTTAACTTCCTTATTCCTAAGGCCTATTCTTTATTAGCGTTTATTAGAAGGAATAGCAAAGATTTTTCCGATCCGCATACACTAATAATGTTATTTAATGCGTTTGTGAGATCGAGATTGGAGTATGCTTCCATTATTTGGAGCCCTTTTTACATGTCAACCTCGTTTCGACTGGAAAAAATTCAAAAAATTTTTACAAGGTTTGCCTTGCGGTCAATTAAATTTCAAGACCCGCTACCACCTTATAATTCTCGTTTAATGCTCTTAGGACTGAAATCACTTGATTCCAGACGTAAGATGGCATCATTGATGTTCATATTTGACATTATCTCTGGATTAATAGACTGTCAATCTCTTTTGGAACTTATACCTTTCAATATTCCATTAAGAAATTTAAGAAATTCGAAATTATTTTTTGTTAAATATTGTAGAACAAACTATGCCTTAAATGAGCCTATAACTAGAGCTTTGTTACTATTTAATGAATTGCATATTTCAAATGAATTTGATCTCTTTGTTCCGAAACACATTTTTAAGAATTTTGTGAATAGCATTTACTTAACGTAATTTTATGATTATCATAATATTAATATGTATTAAACTTAGTATATCTTTAATCTAACATAGTCTGTAAGGATATTTGTATTCAAAGACTTCAAAAATAAACTAAACTAAACTAAAATCGTCTTAAAAACAAACACATCAAATTGTTTTCCTGAAGCATAAATATCAGCCTTTTTATAAAGTTTTTAATTTTGGGGTATGGGGTATGGGAGGTGGGCGTGTTAGTGGGTGGATGACGCCCATTTTTCTTACACGCCTAAGTTCTGACATAAAATACACAAATACCGAGATTCAGTTTTTGAACTCTTATATTAGTCTCTTTATAGAGTTTTCATTATTTGGGTTGTGTGGGAGGTGGGCGTGTTAGAGTGTGGATAAGGCCCATTTTTCTAACACACTTAAGTTTTGACATAGAACACACAAATACCGAGTTTCAGTTTTGCAACTTTAATATTAGCCTCTTTATAGAGTTTTCAATATTTGGGTTGTATGGGAGGTAGGCGTGGTTTTCAGCCGATTCAGCCCATTCTCGAATTTGATCTTAGTTTTTTAAAAAAAAGCTTATATATCGAATTTCAGCACGATAGCTTTAAAATTACGGCTGTTATCGTGTCCACAGACAGACAGACGGACAGACGGACAGACAGACGGACAGACAGACGGACAGACAGACAGACGGACATGGCTAAATCAACTCAGGTGGTGATGCTAATCAAGAATATATATACTTTTATATACCTGCCGCGCCTCCTTATGGGCGTTACACACGTCGTGACAAAATTAATATTTTATACCCCCTTTACGCAGTACGCGTGGGGGTATAAATATGTTTAAAAGTATTGTTTCTTTAATTCAAAAATAAAATTTTTTTGTGTTTGGTAAATTCTTTTTCATTTTGGTAAATTTTTGGATGAAATTTGGTAGAAAAAAATGTTTGAGAGTGGCAGCCCTGCATACCACTCGAGTTCGTAAACAAGGATTGCTGCTTACCACAGTGTTTGACGACTGCGAATCGATACAAAGGCAGCATCATGATACAAGAACTCAGGCAAGGCATATTTATCCAGGTAGTATAAAACGCAACTGCGCTGCCGTCTTTTGGGAGTCTAATGTCAAAATCAAACGTGTTTGATTAACACTCTTATAAACGTGTTGGGGGATTTTTTGTTGTTCAGAGAAAAACTTTATGCTAGCCTTTTTCGAATTTTCTTATGTGTAAGTTTGCATTTTTTTAATGTTCTGATTATTGAATTTTGTGCTTGATGTTTTAATTGTATTTTGTAGATATTTTGAAGAACAATTTTAAACTTTTGATATTAGGTGTAAATTAATTGTAACTAAAAAAATCCCCTTTTGTTTTGTTTTTGGTGCAGAAGCAACATTGCTAATTGTCATTTCTGATTTTGACATTATGCTCCCATTCAGTTTTTTCTTATTATAGTACCTGGATTAATATGCCTTGGAACTCAGGCAGACTTATTAGAGTTGAGTTCCTAGAAATCAACCTTCCATTGCTGTCAAGTTCAGCGTCAATATTGCCACATCTTGAATTTTGTGGGAAAAATATTTTTTTGGAATTTTTTGTATGGGACAAAAGGGATAAAACTTATATAATAATATACAAAGCAACTTTAGTTTTTGTTTGATAATAAACGCATATTGATTTTAAAATTCAGGTCATAAAAAATATTGACACATACAACTTAATAATAAAAGAGTTAAAAAAACAGAAAACAGTCAACTAGAAAAAAACAAAAAGGTTTTTATAGCAATATTTTCACCAATTTATTATTAGCCTTCTCCTCTTTTGTTCTTGCGTGGAGAAATTATCTCGAAAACATCCTTAAAAAAATCACTCATCTCTAATCTACTACTTGATTTGTTCGCAACAGCTTAACTTATTTCTTTCATTACCTCTCTCTAATTAGTTTTTCTATTATAATTCTTAATTCTATTATAATTGTACATTCTATTTATTATTAAGGTGTACATATACGTATTTTACTGAAAAATTGGATTATGGCTTAAAGATATGGCAGCATCGTATTTGGACAGCATAGGTATGCCAATTTTTGCTGTCATTCTAATAAGTCTACCTGAGTTCTTATATCATGGGCAGCATCCAGACAATGCTGACAATCGAATGATTCGCTGGAAGCTCGAGTGTTTGCTGCTGAACTCGAGCTCGAGTGAAATTTTATTTTTGTTTTCTTTGCTTTTTTTCTTTTTTTATGCTTTCAACAACAATTACAGCAAAAAGCCAACACCAACAACAAATCGTTGCATACGTGGCACAGTATCATCGCAGGTACTCTACGGCACATGTACTACGGCACATGTTCTCTACGGACATGTATTTGCGAATTAATTTTTATACAGAAGGCACATTCGTAGCTCGTATTTTGACGACACATTCAAAACGCCATTTGAATGCACTCAAGTTGTTCTCTGATATGCATCCAACAGAGCAAGCGTTGGTTAGTGCGTCTATAGAAAGTAGCATGTAGTAGTATGTGAAATGAACACATATATTTATTTTGGATTTTTTTAGTGTTGGATTTGAGTTGTTTTTAGATTAGAGATTAACAAGTAGATTTGTTGTACCCCTGAAGAAACATTGCTTAAATTCTTAATCATAAACATTACGGGGTTTCACAAGGTGCCGTATTTGGTTGTATTATGCTTTTTTGTTTGTCTCTTGTACCTTCTTTAGTCAGCTGCATAAACACGACATACACCAAAGAATACCTTAAGGGTGTGCTCTCAATTGTTGTCTTTTTTATAAAAACACAATACGACAAACGACTATTGTTTCAGTATATTAAATATAAGAGTTTGTACCTCAATAATAAAAAATCTTAAAAAAATGTTAAATTCTCTTACAAGATTTTAGAATTGCTTAAAATTAAGTACAACAATTACTAGTACTTATATGGAGCATGGCTTTGATATCAAGAATTGGTTTGTAAAGGCTACTTAAGTTACACATATCTTAAAGAAGTCGAAAATATTTATATGATTAACGATGTTTTGCATAAAGCCTGTTTAAAATTACACAGAGTCTTAAATGAGTTTTTGATTTATTTAATATTTTAATAAGTTTACAGGGGCTCTAAAAAATAATACAAACAAAACAAAATTGAGTGAAAATGGTGTAAAAGAGATGAAAATGGATGTAGCTTGCAAATGTGTTTGACACATGTTGGCATCGACTACCGGACCATTCAATATTTATATAATCCAGTCTTTGTTGTTGTTGCTGTAATGCTATTCCAACAGTTTTTTATTATAATTGCAAGACATGTGGACAGTAACAAGAATAAAAAGACTTTAGAATAGCACACAGTATAAAAAACATCAGGACAAAAAAGGAACAGAAACAAAAAATGAAGAAACGCACAATGACTTTGAGAAGAAGTCCTAAACTATATATAATAAACTATATTATAAACTTTATTATTCCAAGAATAACATAGATAAGAAAGAGAAAAGAATAGGAAGACAGTCTCAACAACAGTAAGCGTGCAAAATTGGTTCATGTGTCAACGGTGCTTGAAACACCTCAAGTGTACAAACATCAAGCATGAGGCAAGACAAGCTTCTTTAGCTGGTGAATCCTTTATGGAATGTCAGTTAGTTTTTTTAAAGATAGAACAGAAAAAGTTGTGAATAATTAATTTCGCCCTCATTTTAACTTTGCTCTTTCTTTTAATTTTACTCTGTACCTGTCTTGCAAATTTTTTTTTGAAATACCTTGGGTATCCAATAACTTAACACCGAATAGAGCAAAGCATCCATATGACGCACAACATAGCAGACAAAATGTCAGCGCGTTTTGTCTAGAGACTGTCGCAAGGCTGGTCGACATCTTAGGAACACATTTTGTGCTATTTTAATCGTTGTATATAACAGCTAGCAACATTTTTCAAAGTACACATCCTGTTGTTGCCATCCTGTTGTTAGCGTAGTAACTGAAGTTTTTTTAAAATATCAGCAATGCAAGGAAATTTTTGAACCTTAAACTCATACACAGTAAAGCAGCAAAAAATGCGCAGGATCTTTGTTTCATAAATCAATGATAGTAAAGCGGATGGCGTGCTCAGTTCTTACAAAACGCGTCAAAGTTTTATGCAGAACGTGTTAAAAGTTTCAAAATTTCTATTTGTGGGAAACATTCATTAAGATGCATTCATTATAGCATCTTAAGCTTCATCTAAAGTAAAAAACAAAAAATAAAGATTAAAGAAAACGATTACTTTTGGCGTGTTACAAGAAAAGTGAGTTCACTAACTTCTTTAGCATCGTTGATTTATGCTACATCAGTTTAAAAAATTCTTGCAAATTTTTATTTTTTTATAAAAAATTATTGCTCTGTGTTATCTTATATAGGTCAACTTTGTTATGCTAATCTTATGTTGATCAATTGTGTTGCACAGTGTAATCTTATAAGACAGAATCAATTTCTCTTCTTCTTACCACATGCTTACTCTTAGACCTAAGGTAAAAATAACATTTAACAGCTTTGGCTGCTTTGTCGCTTTCGGCTTGGAAGCACGATGTGCTGACGCTTTATTTTACAAATTTTCCTATTTTAAGTTATAACTTAACGACATTTGTTTCGATGCTGATTTAATTTATGCGTATTTTTAGGATTAACACATATCATGTTTCTGAACATTTCTGGTAATGAGCAGAACATGAAGAGGATGTATTTATTGACTTTGAGAAGGAAAGTTAGCAGTAACAAATAGACAGTGGGAGGACAACCAACCAAAGTGAAAACTGATGAAGTGATGAAGTACTTATTTTGTAGCAAAAATTAAAATTTAATAAATTGTTAGCTATTTGCACTACGGGCAACAATTATATACTTTTCTTTATGGTGCATCAAAAAAATATGATGCCCGTTAAAAAATAAACACAACTTTTTTGAAATATGTACCCATGAATTTATTAACTATATAATAAAATAATTAATATGTTACCTATGCATTAACGAGCAAATTTAGTAAAAAAACGAAACAAATGGTTCGTGTCTTGGCTTTGCACTTTGTTTTAATGTTGTGTCTTGACTTAAGGCGTAGTGTTGAAGGTAGAGTTTAACGTAGCGAAATACTTGTTACTTTTGTAAATGCCAGATCTCGTTACTTACAAAATACTGATACGATCGCTAATTAATGATAAATTCTGGTGGAAGCCCAGAAAATTAAACAGAATTTAATTTAAATCAAGTGGTTGGTGGTCTTCAACAACACTGTGCAACTTTTTTGAGGTAATTGTTTTGGGACTTAAGTTTGATAGTCTTTCGTGAAAGTACTTGTCTAAACTAGAAATTCTGCATCATTAGTTTTGTCTACTTATGTTCAAATAAAAGATTTACGATGCCAATAATTTTGCAAGTGGCAACCATGGCGTATGCGTAACAACAATTCAATATATAGATTTAACAGATTTTTGTCGGTGAATGAAATTTTGAGAGAAATAAATGAACATTATAACCTTAAATAGGTATAAATGTACTATATAAAATGTTAATTACTTCTGCAAATAAGTTAATTTTTTTAATTTTTTAAAATTGTTGTTCACAACAATATGTGTCTAAAAATAGAAGTCGGTGCGAAATAAATGACCTTAACTTTTGTTAAAAGTTGCCTATCAATGATGTCGTTGTTGTTATGTATATCGCATCATGGAAAGCCTTGACTTGAAGGTTGATATTTTAACGAGACCGACTAAAAGCCCAAGTAAATCATAACTAAACAGCAAATCCAACAACAACACTATAAATCTCGCATTGACGTATGAGAGAATTAATAAAAAACTACGGCGTTAAAGTTATTCAGGGTCGCATAGACGAAGGGTCATAAGGTGCTCTACTGCTATGTGCCCGCTTTACTTTGAATCTATTAGACCGGCTGCATACCAGAACACATCGAAATTGTAAGCAAAACAACAATACATATTATGATGAAAGCTCTTTTGTAACGAGTGAAACCGGCTACCGGAGAACAAGAGCTCGATAATATTCAACTCAGACATGTGGTATTCTCCACTTTTCTCGTCTGCGAGCATTCGAGCAGTATAGACAGAAATTTACAAAAAAAGCGCAACACAGTGCTACGTAATGCACTTATACAAAATGCAGGCTAAAGGTCACCGTCGCATGGTCCTTGACCGAAATAAGTGCAAAAGAACTGTGCTCGTTAATTGCTCGTGTTCATGTCATGGTGTCACTGGGGCACAATAACGCGTATGACGTCACAGCATGCAATGACGTTGCAGCGTATCGTACATTAAAAGTTTTCAATGAATTTTCTGCCGCATTAATACGAGTTGTGCGGGCAACATTTTTAATTCTGGTAGCTATTTTATGTCTAGAGTAGTGCGCCATTTTCCTTGCAAGCATTTTTTTGGTTTTGTTGTTGTTGTTGTTGTTTTTGTTAGTGCTCTGTTGCAGGCAGTCATTGAAATGTCAATTTTTGACTTATGTCAGCTAAATGCTGTATGTCGCGTGCTGCGGCAGGATATAAAAAGCTAAGAGCAGTTCAAGAGTGAGTGAGACCTTCAACTTTCACATCATGACGTTATGCTGAATATACATAAATGAAGGATATCTGAAAAAAAAAAATTCTAACTATGCTATTTTTATATCAACTTATAGGTTTATACAATTAATTTTTAGTAAAGAGTTTACAGCTAAGAGTTTTTATTTCATTTACAGATGAGAGCAGCACAATACTTAAGAATAACTTCAGAGCAGGTTTGAAGGGACAATAACTACAATTTTTTGTTCTCCAATTTTTTTTCTATAAAATATCAATACATTGAAAATTTATCTTTTGTCTTTTTTATACACTCAGAAAAATATCAACTGTTATATTAACAGTCGGCCGCTGTTATTTCAAAATACTGTTAGATTGAATGATTTGTGTTTAATATAAGAGTTTTCTTTGTTGAATAAACATTTCAAAGTATTGTTGTGCTGTTAAAATTATCTGTCGAAATGTCTGTCTTGTCTAACCAATAGTTTTTAAATGTGTTTTGCTATACTTATCTTATCGTTATCAATATCTCAGTGAAAGTGTGCTAGACTGTTACGCGGAGGACGTGGGTTCGTATCCTGGTTCTGTAAGCATAAAAAATTTTAATTTAATAATTGAAATTCTAATTCTGTTTCATTATGCCACTGTTTGGTCAAAAATAACCTTCAAAATAAGTTAACTTACAATCTTGAAAAGATTGTACATTTAATTTTTTATTAAAAAACAAAATATTTAAAAAAAAAAAACTCGCGTGTAGCAACGTACACGTGGCAGAAGTGGAACTTCTTTAACAGTAAGAAATAAGAGAGATTTTAGTGTGAAATAGAGAGAGAAAGTATCTGAAAAGAAATTCAATCAATACGAAATGGAATAATAATTTGTTGATTCAATATTTGCATCCAGGGACCGTACCGAATATGGTTTTTGTCGAAAGTGTTACATATTAACTTTTATCTCTTAATTTTTTATTTTTTCCGACAAAAATAACAGTTTTTTGTGCCTTATAGTTTTTTTGGGCAAAATAACAGTTATTTGCTGACGTTTATTTTTCGGTCAAAAATATCAGGTAATTTATATTTGTTCAAGTCATTTTACCGATAAAAAATTTTGATATTATTATTTTCATCTCATCGGTGAGACATTGTACACATGGTGTCAACAGTTCAATCTGTCCAGCGGCCTTTAAGAAAACACAAATAGCTTGATATTTTTGACCGAAAAAATTAAAGTCACAAAATAACTGCTATTTTTGACTGATAAAATAAAAGTCAAAAGTAATCTTTATTTTTCTTCGAAATATACTAGGCAAGAAATTAACTTTTAAAGAATCAGTTTCAAATTTAAAAGCGACTTAATATTCGTGAGGCTGAGGACATTTGTAACATAATGGTATATATGAAAAAGTCTTTCGACAATTTTTTTCATTTGAAAATTGTAAAATAATAGTTATTTTCGGTACTTGTTTTAGTTCAGTTGTTGTTTTAGTTGCTTTCGATTGTCTTCACAACATTGTTACTTTTTGAATGCTGGATTGCATTTGCATAGTACTCGTTGAAGGAGCCTCCGAAAGCAGAGGCAAATCTTGTTCATTATTTCCTCCTGCTTCCTGATCATAATAATTGCTATGTTGATAGAGGGCCTCATAAAGCAGCGAACGTTGATTGTTGAGTGCATCAACTTGGTTGGCTTTAAAATTTTGTTGAGATGATGGCTGAGTTCCAAAATACATTTTTACAAAGCATCAGTGTGTTTTTTGGGGATTGGTTCTTTGTAGATTCACCAAAATACACTGATGTTTCGTAAAAATGCATTTTGAAACTCAGCCGTTGTTGCAATCACCTTACCTTCATCATTAGTTGCAGACCCAGCAGCGGCTGTATTCTTAAGAGCTCTAATTCGCTCTCTACATATATTCACGAACGCGTTCTGCTCCTGTTTTAGCTATTTTTCTAAATTTTTTTCCGTGCATACTTGTAGGATGAAAATTAATGTTACGGTTATGTTAATAATGTAATGTTAATGTTAATCTAATATTAATGTTAATTATGTTATTTTCAGTATGTTACGCGTTCAGTTTTAATTACATTTTGTTTGGCTATCTATCATGTGCCTACGTGGCGTAAAGGAATAGATTCCGGCTCATAAGCGACGATGTTCGGGGTTCAATTCTCGGCAGCGGCAGTACTTTTTTTTAATTTTCATATGAATTGAAAACGTTAGCCTAGCGTCACGAAAAAGGACCTTGAAATTTCACTCGCCGCCAAAGAAGTTTCACTTCAAAAAATGTTCGTTGGATTTGCCAGTATTTGAACCTAGGTCAGTGGATCACTAGACGCACACGTCAATACACTAATCTAAACATGAACTTGCAACACATTGATAATATTTCAATAATTACGTTTTTATATGTGTGTCGTGTTCTATAGACCAACAGCTAACCTACTGATGATTTGAATGTTTCATTTATTAAATGGTATTTAACGGTTAAATCTGTTAGTTTAACCCATGATTTATTTGGTATAACAGCATTTTTTCCCTGAGTGTACGATAAAGGGAAAAATGCGACCTAATTTCTATCTGCGATTCACTATTGAAACGAAACGAAATCGAGCCATTTTCGAAACGTATGATAACAAATGATGAAAAGTGGATCACATAAGATAATATTATTTGAGAACGATCTTTTTCGAAAAAAGGTAAAGCTGCAAATACGGTGTTAAAGCCGAGATTGACGACAAGGATGGTGATGCTGTGCATATGGAGGGACTATAACATAACAAAATTTTTGATACAAACTTGACATGCTCTCTTAGATGCACTGCTTTCAGAAGACATTCTAAAAACCCAATTGTGCTTCTCTTCATCCTTATCTAAAAGTGCTTTCAGGAGGCATTCTCATAAACTTCTCAAAGTCTTTTTGAATAGCTTCCATGAATGCTTCCATGGTGTGGCAAGACACTGCTTAAATATTTACTTAGAAGCAATTTGTCTTGTGTCTTCTGAATCATGGAATGCCTTCTTTAAGTTTTCCTGGAAAATAAATAGGTTCTAGTAGGTAACCTAACCTTTCATTGAAGACCACAAAAAATCCTTCATTGAAAAATTCTAGCAGCACTTCTAGAGAAGACTTAGGAAAGCATTCCTCCCAATGACATGCATACGTTAAAAGAATGCCTTCTGGATATGAAAGTAGAAGTGATGGAACTCTTTCATTTTACCTTATTTTGGCAACACATTTCTTTTGCTGTGAAGAAACGATTTATCCGCCTAGCCAAACGATTTATGCGAATCCCTCCCTACTGCCAGCAATTAATGCGATTGAAGCAAGAAATTGAAAAAAAGAGGCCGGAATTGATCAACAGGAAATGTGTTGTGTTACATCATGACAATTCAAGGCCACACACATCTTTATTGGTCCGGCATTTACTAAGAAATTCTCTTATCTGGGAAGTTTGGCTGGAAAGTTTCATGCATCCACTATACAGTCCACGAACTGCACTTCAGATTATCATTTGTTTTGATCTCTTCAACACTAAATAAATAACTTGAAATATCTTGACAAATGTGACAAAACGTTCTTGGCAGCAATTGGGTGGACACTTGGCGTGTCACTTAAATCGCCAATTGCCGTTTGAATCTGACGAGCATGTTTAGAAATTTAGCAGACCTGATTTCAACAGAGTTGGAACATTGGTGCAGTAACAAACAAAAGGTTTCCCTTTTGGCAGATCTTTGTTGGTATGGAATTGAACGATGCAGAATGAAATTTCAACGCAACTCTTGTTTTTTTTTTAAAGACAAAATTTTAAAAAAATGTACATTTTCTAATATTACCTACGATAAAATATGTTCAAACACACACAATACGTTCTAGTTTCCTCTAGAAGATATTGGCGTGTTTATAGTAGGATAACGTTCTTGATACTTTTTTGTATTTTTCTACCATTATATTTTTGAAAAATCTTATAATATTGGAAAAATTATAAAAGTGTAATACGGTAAAATTAATTTCAATTTTTTTTTTAAAAAATAAACAAAATTTCTGCAGAATAATTGCACAATAACAAAATCGTGAAACGGAGAGAAGCTTGAGAAAAATTAACGTAGAATTTCATTACCTTTAGATTTCTTCATTAGTTGACAAGATCGTACTACTGGTTCGCGAGATATCTTCTTTAATAAGTAGAAATGGCAAAAGGCTTAGAATACCTCAAAATCGAACATTTGGAAAACATAATTTTGCGCCATTCTAACTAAACCAATGTTCCAAAGCTCTAGGTCTTATGGTAGAACCAAAAATGTTGTGTCAAAAACTACAACAGTGTAATGGGATCAATTAATTTTATGTTGGAATCAGTTTATTAACATTAATACATTTAAAAATTAAATTTTGAGAACTCAATTAAAGAAGCAGTAACAATGAGTTTTTGACATTGAGAGGCCTCGGTTTAAGAGTTAATGAACTGAAAATATAACTTTTCTGATTATTTTGCAAAACGGATCTGACCTATTCAGTATAACGGATCAAAAATAAAAATTTGCTATAAATTTCATGTCATGGCCTTGAAACAGAAGAATAATCTTAAAAACAAAGATTTGTTTGTAAGTAGTATGAAAATAAACAAAAAATTAAGTAAATAATGTTATGCCATAAAGTTTTGCAGGTACAATTAAACACAAAACCTAAACATATATAATTCGGTAATAATTAGAGCTAGAATACTTCGAATAACAAACAAAAATACTTATGTTATAACCTCTTCCAATATTAATCTTAAAGATTTTGTTTTAAACAGACGACAGATACACTAGTTTGGTGTGTGTTTGTGTTATTTTGTGTATCTGGCTGCATGTACTACGTAACCGTTTCGTATGTGTGTCAATTTCGCACAAAACTAGGTCAAAGCTTTTGACTGCGTCACAGTTATTTTTACTTTCGTTCTTCCGCTTCCGGTTTTCCTTGGCTTATCCTGTGTATACGGCAAACGCTATATAGCTTAGCATTAAGCCTCTTCACCACCACCCCAAACACCACCTGATATCCAGCTAAATGCTGACTTTGAATGTGAATGAATGAGTTCACAAACAATCAACGCCAAAATATTAAGGATACGAATATAAAGTACTGCTGGTACACTTTCATTTTGTACTTAATCACTGCAACTACATTGTCATAATGATCATCAGCATCGGTTCTGTTGCATGTTGGTCGACAAAGCGCTAATTTCAAAATATATAATAGCAAAAGTATGGAAGAAGATGAAAATAGAATATGTTAAGTATAAGAAGAAGAAAACAACAGTATTCAAAATTAGCAGAAGCATCATCATAAATTAACGGCCTATGTGTAACCTCGGCCTTAAGCTGTTTAACAAATGTCGCTTTGGACGTTTTCGTTTATCGTTTTTTTGTCACCGTTGACGGTTAACAAGATGACAAAATTCTATTTAAACAGCCCATTCTTACGTTAAAAATGCGGTCGAGTTGAAATTCTGCTTCAAATGTCCGCAATTTATTACGGAAGTGTTGAAAATTTACACACATTCTCACTCACTCACTGATTAATTGATTTATGTCTAAAGCAGTCAAGTGAATGACTAGAGTCTGTCAATAGCCTAGTATAAGGCCACCCTGAATTGTAATAAATGCTTTACGAGTTGACCTCATTTAAGGCACAAAGAAAATAAATCTTTTTATGGATGCGCTGTTAATGCGCTGTTATTTGGAATTATGTTCTGTGGAACTGCGTCACAATTTGTCATTTCCCATTAAATGGGTTATATGAAATAAGTTAAGTAAAGCGACTTGGCTAAATAAATAGAAACGTAGTTGTAGCTTTGAGATGGAAAGAGTATTAAGTTGATGTTTGAAAAGTTTAAGGTGGCCAAAAATTTCTTTATGCGTAAAAAAAATCAAGAATATTTATTAAAAAAGCAATTTCTTTTCAAGAATCCAGCAAGTTTTTCTCAATCAATTCGGGGTTTTCCGAAAGTTGGGGTTCTTGAACCTCCGATTTTGGATGATTTTTCGGTAATACCGGTTTTTCTTTGACATATGTGGTAATATTATAATATTACGATAAAAGCCGTTGAAAAAGGTAATATTTGATTTCTATTGAAATTTTTGTAACACATTTAATATTTTTAACAATCTTTTTTAGTGGAATCAGATTTAAAAAAAAACATTTTATTGTAAATTTCTGTTTTACATCTTTTAAATCGATTGGGTGACATGTGTAGACAAGTTTAAAAACCAGCTTAGAAATAGATAATGCCGTGGAAAATTTTGTAAAACTAATTCACGAAGCAACTTCCGTAGCATCGCAAGGAATCCGAAATTATCAGACAACAAACAGGGGCTTTCAAATTTCTTCAGAAATCAGAAATATGATTAGGATTAAAAGACAATTACGAAGAAAATGGAAACAAAGTCGAAACCCTTCCGACAAAACAATCTTCAATAACGCCTGCACTGAGCTCAAAAATAGACTACAAAGTTTTAAAAATCAATCAATTGGTACATTTCTACAAACTATTAATGACTCTAAGTATGATGAGCATAAATTGTGGCGGGCAACAAAATACTTAAAACGACCCACAAAGCGAAATATACCAATAAAAAACTCCTGTGGTGAATGGTGCAGATCTGACCACAGTAAAGCTGAAGCATTTGCTCTTCACCTGAAGAACTCATTTCAGTCATTTAACTTCAACCAACAATCAGAGATCAAAGCCCCTGTCAAATGGACTTTCCAATAAAGCATATTAGTCCTAAGGAAGTAAAAAATGAAATAAATAAACTTAACTTGAAAAAGTCACCTGGATTTGACCTTATTGATGCTAATTTATGCAAAAATTTAACCAAAAAAGGTATCTTGTTTTTGACGTATATATTCAATGCCATCTTGAGATTAAGCCATTTCCCATCGCAGTGGAAATGCGCTGAAATCATTATGATACACAAACCTAACAAACCTGAAAATGTTGTATCATCTTACAGACCAATAAGTTTACTGGTTCTTTTCTCAAAGATATTTGAAAAAATATTCTTGCGACGATTAAATCCAGTTCTGGAGAGTAAAACCATCATTCCTGAACACCAATTTGGATTCAGGCATAAGCATGGCACCCCTGAGCAAGTTCATCGCATTGTCAACGTTATTCAAGACTGTTTTGAAAACAAAAAATACTGCAGTGCTGTATTTTTAGACGTGCAACAGGCGTTCGATAGAGTCTGGCACCTCGGACTGCTATACAAAATGAAACAACTTCTACCGGCTCCTTTTTACTTAATCCTGAAAAGCTTCATATCTGATAGATATTTTTACGTTAAAATAAAAAACGAGCAATCAAACCTCTACGAAATATGTGCCGGTATCCCCCAGGGTAGTGTTTTGGGTCCTGTCCTTTACACAATTTTTACCTCAGACATGCCCATTAATGACAGTGTAACTGTGGCAACATACGCAGACGATACTGCTGTTTTAGCAACGGACACATCGCCATCGGAAGCCTCTAACAAAGTCCAAATCCAAATAAATGAAATTGATATGTGGCTATCAAAGTGGAATATAAAAATAAATGCAGAAAAATCTGTTCATGTAACATTTTCTTTAAGGAGAGGTGACTGCCCTGCAATTAAAATCAATGGCACAACAATTCCAGCAAATAGTTCTGTGAAGTATCTCGGGTTACACCTTGACAGACGTCTTACCTGGAAAAACCACATAAAAGCTAAACGGCAACAGCTGAATCTGATAAACAGAAAACTCTACTGGCTAATTAATCCACAATCAAAGCTAAATCTGCAAAACAAAATAAAATTATACAAAGCAATACTTAAACCTATTTGGACATATGGACTTCAGCTTTGGGGAACTGCTAGCAACTCCAATATCGAAATTTTGGAACGATACCAGTCAAAAACACTTCGGCTTATTACAAACGCTCCCTGGTTTGTTTCTAATAGATCCATACAAAGAGATCTCTCCATTCCGAAGGTAAAGGAAGAGATAAGAAACTTCAGCGAGAGATACTTGCAAAGGCTAAGTGATCATATCAATCCGTTGGCTATTTCACTCTTGGATGAAACCACCGAAGTCAGACGATTAAAAAGATTCCATCCGCTCGATCTTCCATTTAGAAAATAAAAATGTTCAAATGAAAACAGTTCTAAAGTTATTATTATTTATAATGAAAGTTTAAAGTTCAATTCATTTTATTAATTATCTTTATAAAAATTATTCATAAGTTAATTAAATTAATTCTTTTTTAAAAATTTGTTATGAATGTATATTATATTGCAAGGCTTAATGAAGCTTTCCAATCCCTGTTATTTATTATATAAATTCAAATAATTTGCTTAATATTTATAAAAATAGATTGCAAATAAATAATAACTACAAAAAAAAAAAAAAAAATGTGTAGACAAGTTATATGTAGATAAGTTATGTAATAGAGTCTGACTACTCAAAATTTCCATTTTACCATTCATGTCTATTATTCTATATTCTTCATACCAAAAGCATCATAATAAAGGTAAGTTGTCATCATAAACCAACTATTAAAGAACTATTACACCATACATACATATCATAATCATCATATCATATTACATCATTATGTTCTATTCAACGACATCGTGTCATATGATATTCAACATACTGAACCTATTTTATTAAACCGTTACGTTACTATCCATAACCTTTTTAGGCAACAAGACTTAAGATTATTTTTGGGAAGGAACTTTATCGAGAAACTTAAAACTTTAATTGTTTATTCAAAATAAAAGTTACTAGTAAACCTGTTGCCCGAATTCGAGCAATTTAATCAAAATATAACATAAATAAGAAAAATTAATGTTTAATGCATGCTATTCTATTAAAGAAGTGTTTTTTTAATCGCAATAAGGATATATCAAGTCTCAATAATGAGATAAAAGGTCATTAACTTAAAGTTTTAACTTAAAACGCTAATATCTGATAAAAACTTTTTAAATGTTGCTGTAAAATAACGAAGACGTACTTACACTAATATTAATACTGAGCTAAGAATTATTACTATTATAAAATATATGATCTTAAATTTCCAAATTATAGAGAGATTTAAGAGAACAAATAATATTAGATAAAATTAAGAAACAAAGTAAAGACACTCACAGAACACTTACGACATCGATTTGTAACACATTTTAATGAAAAAACGTCAAAAAACTCAAAAAAAACTTTTTTTTTTGATAACAGTTTTTTTGAAAACCGTAAAAATACGACCGAAAAATTAAAATCTATCTTATAGGAGTTGAAGTCACAAAAAAAAACTTTAGCCTATTATTTATATAGATATTGGAACTGGTGTTTTTTAGTACGGCCCAATGTCCAAATCAACTCATAAACTCATATTAGTTTCCGGTTATAATTTTATTTCGGTGGCAGTGATCGTTGCTATGTGTGTGGCGTGCTTGCCAACAAAGGCCGAGTTTAAACAACTCCTCGGGCAAAATATTTATCAATAGAAATCCTTTTTTTTTTATTCTAAAGCTTTTTTTTTTATTAAAAATTCATCTGAACATGAATTTTAGCCGTTCAGAGTCGGCATAAAACATGTAGATCTCGATCAATTCTGTATAATTTAATGTTTTCTATTTCAAAACTATATCCTTCATTTGTACTCAGACATTAATCCTAACCTGCCCATATTTCTGTTAGTAATAAGTTCGGAATGCATATTTCTAGCTCAAGTGAAGAGTTTTCTCAAGAGGGTTTTAGGCCAATATTACATTTCATCCAACTGAATTGTAAAAACACAATATAATATTCATAAATTCAGAGAAACCAAATTTTACAATTTTCAGCTCCTAAAAAGCATAAAATGGAACATTCCCCAATAATCATTAGCAAGGCCAAAATCTTGTATTTTTAGATATTGCATTAAGGTGGGACATAACATTTGCGGCAGAGAAAACAGACCTTCATGCAGTCAAAAACAAACATTTTTCTAAATTTTTTTTATAATTGCAGAGAATTGAAGAAATTAGATAAAAAAATTTTCACGAGGCCCCGAAAACGGGGAATCGTGCTTGCAGCGCTGGAAGTCGCAAAAGTTGTCCTATTTGGAAAAAAATGATTTTTTCAAATCTTAACAAAATTGGTTACCGTATGACATGAACTTTTTTTAGATTTTTTTTAAATTTTTGGTGATGTTCCAAATTTGAAAGTGTGTTTTTCAAAAAAAATATTGACTTTAAAAATTCATAAAAAATCGAAAAAAAATAAAAAAAGCTCGTGTCATACGATAGCGAATCAAGTTTAAAAAAATAAAAAAATAAAATTCGTCAAAAAATGAACCCGCTAGTACGAAAAACATGGTGTCGAGATAAACGCGTTCAAAGTTTGTGAACAAAGAAAAAAAAGGTTAAAATTAAAAATGCGCTCTCATTTATCCGGCTGTAACTTTTGAACCCGTAGGAATTTTTCCATGAAATTATTTTTTTTAGAATCTCAAGAATATTGATTAAAAAAAACGGCCAATGTCATGTCCCCCCTTATTCTAAATTATTTCTGGCAAAACTTGAGTCCTAGTTAAGTGTCATATACGTAGAAATTAAAAAAATTTCCATTTCAGCTGAAAAAAATTGTGTAAAACCCGTCCGAAATTAATTTTTGTAACATTTAACAAAAAACAAAAAAAATTAACGTTTGTTACTTTTTTGGATAGTTTTATTGTTCTTTCAATAAATACATCTAATATAAACCATACACCAATCGACGCAGATGGAGGAAGCGCGTATACCTCAGTATAATAAAGGAAGTTCTTATAAAAAAAAGAACAACTTTAAATTCTATTTCATTTAATTCTATTAGATTTTTGACTTGCACAAAACCCTAGTGTTTTTGTAAATATCATATGATATAGTTATTGAATTAACATTAATAATAAGATTCATGACGATAAAGATTCATTACGATTGTCTCTCCTAACACCCGTCAATTCTTGTTTAATGCAAAGTTAATTGTCAAACAATATTTAATTGACAGTTATTAATTTTTGTTCTTATTACTTGTAGTTTGGCTGAATTTTAGAAACATTCAGAGTGACACCCGTCACATTTAATTTAATAAAAAGTATACAATTATTGGCCATGATTATAAAAGTTTTTTCACACACATAGATAGACAACCATAAAAGTCACTTATGATGACTGCAAAAATTTTAAATACTTTTATGTATGCTAACATATTGATGTTTAAAATCGTACAAATGAAACACACATCACCGTGCGATGTTCCAAATGGTAAATAATATTTCATAAAAATTATTTTGCAATGACAATTATTATGAGTTTTAAAAGTTTTAAGTTAAAAATATAAATGTTAAGAAAATTAAAAAAAAATTGTAAATAAATACTTGTATACAAAGTTTGATAGAGAATCCCAATAAACCACATAGCGGACTCGGTTTAGTTTCGAATTAGTAATGAAACCGAGAACTCGGATTAGATATCTCGTATTCGATTCGAATTCGAAACGAGTCCGCAATCTCGTAAAATAAATAAATTTTTATATATCTGCAATTAATCATCGCAACATTGATTTTTTTGATCCCTACAGATTTTTTAAAAAATAGAGAAAAAACACCAAAAGCAAAAAAAAAAGCAATGATAAATTTTTTTGCCTGAGCTGGGAGTCGAACCCACTTCCTCAGACGTTTGTTTTTAAAATGAAGCAAATTACGCCGCTACAAAACAACAAGTGCGATAGGCTAGAGGATAACGTAGGAGACTGGCATCCGGGGGACGCAGGTACGAATCCTGAACATGTGTATTTTGTTTTTTTGTTTTATTTTAACAATAATAACCTTATAATCTTTTATCTTAATAATCGATTTGCGTAAGACACGAATATATTAAAGAAATTTAATTTAAAAAAAAAATTGCTAAAGTTATTCGAAAACGATTTGCTAATGTTGAAATTCTCGCTTCGGTAGTGATTCGATTATGATAAAAATCTCGTTTCGAGAATGAAATGTGCATTTCTCCCGCCATTGGGTTCATTAGCAAAACATTTTCGAACTTCGTTTTCGAAATAAATATCCGAGATCTCGGATTCACCTCGAATTCGAGGCAAATTCGTTTGGTTTATTGGGAATAAAATAAAATAAATTTTTTAAATATTTGATAACACAAGAACTGCTCAATTACAGCAATCTTTTGAACTTGCATCGTTCATAAATCACTTGAAACGTGGAAACTGTCACATTTTATATATTATGTATGTAATTGTTTTTCATTGAATATAAGAACCTTTAAATAGGGTCATAAAAACCTAGCCCCAAATCAAAATTTTGCCAACTCCGTTAAAGTTTAAGTTTAAACATATCCTTAACTCAAAGCATAGTTATTTCATTTTTAAATATCTCTTAATTTCTTGGTTAAGAAATATTAAGAAAAATAGTTCATTTCCCTACGTGCCAAAAATTATTCCTTTTTAAATTTGCAACTTTGTTACTAACGAAATTAACGCTGCGATAACAAAAGATATTGTGTCGACTTCGAACGCTAAATTCAAAACATTTTATGTGAATCTGAAAAATTCCAGCAGCATAAGTATTAAGACATACTTTTTTTCTTAGCAACAATGCCTTTAAATATTCTACAATTTCATAGGCCAGAAAGGCTTTCATACAAAACTTATTGTCAGGACATTGAACTGCAGACTTATTGAATTAGAAGGAAGTATGTAGCGCGCTGACAAGGTTAGTAACCTCAACCGCCTTCATAGAATAACGTTACAAATTGTACAAATTGTACAAATATTGTAAACATATGGCAACACAGTTGGCAGCGGAAATATGTAAGACATATGATTGAATGCGACCACATTAATACTTGTGCGATAGACGGGAAAAGAATTCTTAAAAAGCATTCTCTTATTTTTTTTAAACGCTCAGGGCCCATCAATTGCGTATGAAGGCTAGTAATTTGTAGTTTTAATTCCAGAATTTCAAAAAAGCTTCCGATGTGACAGTACATTTTATAAATTAACTACATATTCTGCTTGATATATAAGAAAATATTAGAGCAAACAAGAAAGTATTTTCGACTTCGCCGAAGTTAAAATCTACCACGGCCGGTATGATCTATGAAGTTGTATAACTTCATATGTTAGTAAAAAACAGAAGAAAAAGTGACTAGTGAATAGTGAAAACCCTAGATCTGACCTTCCTTCTATGGACCTGTATTAACTTTTTGCATGATATTGTATAAACTTTTTACCATTTAATGAAAAAAAAAAATAAAAATCAAACAATACGTGCATTCCTCTTGAATTTTCAATCAAAAAAACCAACAAAATTTCTTTCGAACCAGTTTGAAATAGTTAAATATGTACCAAAAAAATTTATTGAAAGTATTTCGAAATAATTAAATATGTAATGAACCCCTTTTTCGGAGCTACTTAGAAATGAAAATTTCTTACTTCAGAGGAGTTTTTCATGAGCCCAAAGTGTCAGTTTGTAATAAAATGAAGGTGATACCGCCTAGGGTTAAGCATGAAATTAAGTTATGAGTGGCAAGGACCTCGTGGCGGCAATGAAGCAGCACCAACTCTGCTTTGTGTTTCAGTTGAAAATATGTGAAAAACGTGAAAATCAGCACGTAGACCAGAACAGCACAAACTTGCTACAGATATGAACACAACAGAATAAAGTAACAAAATCAACAAACAAACACAAAAATGAACACATCCACCGGAACAAGAAGTTAGTAGCTTTGCTGCGGCATGTAGTGTCATGTGCTCTACTTTTTTGCTCACTCATGTGTTCATAATGAATATGATGTGTGACTTAAATGAAATTGATTTATATTTTTCTTTTTCCCTCACTTCACATATTTAAATCGAAGGATTTAGCGAAAAACATATTTATTCCAACATCTGTTACCAGCTCGTAGTCACGTAAAATGCTGCCAGCGCAAAGCGTATGAGTAACACTTAAATGCATGTTTAGAGCTTCCGGAAAATAAATTTATCTAGAGTAATGTTCATATTTTTTTTGAATTGGATTACTTGTTTCTTTCTATTACTTACTCACACCATTTGTTTTTGCTGCAGCGTGGAAACGTGCAAAGAAAAGACGTATATCTGTCATTTAGTGTTCTTTATTGTTATCCTGGTTTTTTTTTTATTGCTTTTGTAGCACTTTATGATACTAAACTTGTATTTGGGTCAAAGTATAAATTTGTATTCTAGACGTAGTGAAAAATGTTGGCTTCACAATTTTATGTTTGAATAGAGCAATCATTGTTGTTGTCGCATGGAAAATAGCACCAAAGTCTTTTTTTGTATCTTAGCATTCAGAAGGACTTTAACAAGTTCACATACCGTTAATGACTCAAATGCATTATATATGCTTCTTAGCACTTGTTTGTAAAAAATTTTAATGTATTGTGAGTGGTTTCGCATTAGTTTATTTAATTAAAGCAATCGTTAGAACGTTCTTGCGATTGTGTTTTATAATGATAAATACTTAAGAAATCGAATGTTTGCGCGATAATTGTTTGCTCCCACGCTCTACCTATTGCTTTTCATGTTATCATTAAAAGAATGACTTTTTTATGGTTCGTGAGTATATTTTTAGAAAAAATCATCCAGCATTTAGATGCGTTCGAATACTGGAATGTTATGTTGTGAGTTCGTTCGCATGGTTAATTTTAAAATGGGCAGCGTACACATATTAAGAAAAAATGTTCTATAACCCTCATAACCCTGCACACATTTTATAAAAATATGACGCCAAAAGATGACTCATTAATAGGACACATGAAAGAGTCTTAAATATTTAATTTAAATGATTGCTCAAAAATAAGACTCATAAAAGAGTCATTATTGTGTTTATTTTATGAGTACTCATAAAATGTGAGATGTCCTTAATAGGACGGTCACATAATTTTTCATAACAAAAACTCATAAAAAGATCATATATTACATGAAATATGCGTAAACATAAAAAATATTTATAAAAGAGTCTTATATACGGGTTATTTATTAGAACTCGACGATAAGACGAGAGGATTTATAAAATTGAATGTTATATTTTTATATTTATAATATAATTTTCAAGTTTTAAATTTATTTTTTATTTTTAATTTTAAAATAAGCATATCATCGGATTATTGCAAAAGCACCAAATCTAATAAGCTAATAAGAACTGAATCACTAATTTTTTTTTAATAAAAGTTTGATACTGTCCGTTATGCCAAAAGCTTAAAAAAAACAAGTTATACACTAAGGGAAAAAGTTATGTAGTCAGTACAGAGACAGCTATGTAAAATCTATGCACTTCAACTTGTATGAGAACGCAACAAGAGCAGTATTTACTGAGTAAAGGCAGCGTGTACTGACTACATATCAATTTATTCACTTTTTAAAATGAATAAAAAATGTATTCAATACATCATGTTATGTGTTGAATACATAGCAGACTTCAATAGATACAAGCAACGTGTACTCAATCAACGTGTTATGTAATTTTTTACAAAAACTTTACTCAATACATAAAATATAGACTCAGTACACGTCCCCCTTATACGATTGAAGTGACACATTTATTCAGTACATAACATATGGACTCAGTACACGTATCTCTTGCACATCGGAACACGATTTTGCTGTTTTATGTCATTCGTTTCTTGATTTTTAAATAAGCAACACCTCTAAAGCCTCTAGAAAATCAGAGCGGGAATGAGTTCATCCACTGTACTCTAGAACAAAAGCGATGATTGGATAAGAATTAAATGGCTGGGTTTCTATAAGTAATTGCCAATTATTTTGTGAAATCTAGTCATTTCTTTATAAAATTATTTATTGCATTTGTTGAGAGGGTGCTTTAGGCACAGGCATGAATTGTGTATATATTCAATACATGGAATTATGAACAAAAAATATATATAGAATACATTATGCATGTACTCATTGCATAAAATAATGTTTTTAACATATGTAATGAGTAAATGATGTATGTACTCATTATATAAATGTATGCACTAAAAATATGTAATGAGTAAATTATGTATGTACTCATTACATAAAATTATGCATTTAAAATATGTAATGAGTAAATAATGTATGTACTCATTGCATAAAATTATGTACTCCAAATATGTAATGAGTAAATTATGTATGTACTGAGTCAATAATTTATGTAATACGTACATAAGATCTTTACTCATTACATAAAATTATTTGTAACAGTTTGCGTTGAGTACATAAAATTCTTTATTGACTACATAACCGCTTGAAAGCATTATGTAGTCAATAAAGATTTCAACATTTACTCAATACATGAAAAATGTAAAATTTTTGTGTGCAGAAAACTATGCGATGAGTACATAAATTTATGTATTGAGTCCATAGGTTTTTCCCTCTGTGTATGAGTTTTAAAAGAGTCTTTAAAGAGTTCTTTATATGAGTCTTAAAAGAGTATTAAATATGAGTCTTAAAACAGTATTAAGTATGAGACTCAAAAGAGTTTTATAAGAGTCTTAAAAGAGTTTGATATATGAATCTTAAAATCGTCTATATTATCAGTCAATAAAGAGGTATAAGACAGTGATTATTATGAATCATATTTTGAAGCACACAAACTGCTCATAAAAGAGTCTTTCTATATAATACGCTCATTATGACGAAAAAATCTCATTAATATGAGACTTAAGAGTCTTTGAAGAGTCAAAATGTCGCTGAGAAATAGAAATAAAGTTTTCGGGTATAATTATAGTAAATAATTATAATTAAAGTAAATAATAATTATACCCTAAACCTGAAAGGTGAGGGTATATTAACTTTGTGCAAACGTTTGTAACGCATAGAACGAAGCGAGTCCGGTATAGAAAAGTATATATATTCTTGATCAACGTCACCTCGTGAGTCGAGCTATTCATGTCCGTCCGTCCGTCCGTCCGTCTGTGTGTTGTCCGTTAACACAGGATAAGAAGAAGGAGTTGAGATAATTGGATGAAACTTGGTACACATGCACGCAAGGATCTGCACTATTGAATATTGCACTATTGAATCCGCCCACGAACACGCCTACCTCCCATACAACGAAAAAATTGAAAACTGCATAACTCAGCTCATAATAAGCCTACAACAATAAAATTTGATGTATGTGTTTTATATCAAAACAAAAATGGTTTTGAAAAATGAACATCATCCGCCCAAAAAGTTTAAAACTCAATAAATAAGGTTATGTTTTTCATAGAGAAATTAAATTTGGTATGTTTGTATTTTATACCAAAACTAAGGTTTGTTCAAAAATTGGGAGTAATCCGTCCATGAACACGCCCACCTCCCATAGAGAAAGCACAATAAGGGCATTAACTGTGAGCTACAGCAATAAAACTTGGTTTGTGTAAATTTTTCATCAACATTTAAATGCATATAAAATATAGGCTTCATCCGCCCACGCCCATTTTCAATAATATTATTTTTTTTTTTGAAAAGTAGGTTTAGGGTATTTCATAGTCGGCCTAGACCTACTTTAGACTTTCTTTGCTTGTTTTTTTTTATTTCTTATCTACTTTTTCAATAGTTTCTTTATATGTATATAATTTTCTTGTTCCTCCCAGCAGGAAATGGATCAATCCGTTATCGAAAGACGTCTTCGGGACATGTCAGTTTCTTGCAAAACGGATTGATCCATTTCTGTGGGTGTCTTTGAAGACATTTTCAAAGAAAATTCCACTTTGGCTTGCGTGACATGTTGTTGAAATGTTTTCAAGGACGGCATGCCTCCATGTATTGCAGAACGTATGCATAGTATAAACAAAATCATACGCTCTCAGTGCGTGGTAATGTTTTTTTTTTGTAAGAGAAATTTTATTTGTTTGCTTAAAATTTATTTATTTATTTGTTGCTGATAATATAATTTAATGACTTGTCCTTCAGAACGTCAGCGTTCTCTCTGAATATGTGTACTTGGTCTTCGGGACGGCTTTGAAGACTTCGTCTTTTAGGATTCAAATTCCAACTGTGCTGTTTTGATTTTTGAATTATACAAATGAGAGAAGCAATTTAACGCTTGAAAAGTATGATCACAATGATAAAAGATTTAATCTTTATAATATGAATTATTCATTGAGTTTAAAACTGAACGTTCACAACAAACAAACGATTATGACTGAGCTAGCCGACGACAATTGCAGCAAAGTGTGTACGTTCGTGATATTTACGAACATTACTTATGTTTTAGAGATATTTATTCAATTTACATTTTGGAGGACTTTTTTTTTAATGTTTTTGTGCACACTTTAGTAATGCACTCTTAAAGAAGGGTTTCTTGGTGCTATTTAGAAACAATTAGTTTTGATAAGCTCGAAGATTTCTGTTCAATGTCTATTAAAAAATCATAAAGAGAGTAAATTCTGGCAAATTAGATAAAAAATTCTGACATAAGCTAGTTAATCGTGCAACATATTTTCCGCTATTTACGAATTAAAAATTAAAAGTATGCAAGAACCGTCTAGACAAAATTATTGTTTAAATAGTTAAAATTTCTTTAAAATTGGTCTAACGGCTCTTGAGTTTAATTCTTGCAAACACAAATAAGAGCACCTTTAAGTTTAATTTTTAAAGAGAAAGTTTGATTAAGCAATATCTCAACATTTCTCATCAAGTCCAAATAGACGACACCTAGACTGTTTTTTGTTAACTCATTATCGTTGTTTAAATTTAAATATATTACATGTTACAAACATTTCCTAATGAGCAATTATCCATTTTTAAAATAAACAGGCAGAGCGTTATGAAATTTGTGTAGGTCGACAGTTCATGACGATGTCTTTTTTAGCAACAATTGCGAAAAAAATTTTGTTGTAACGTTTACTTAAATGTAACGAAGACAATTTCATCAAATCAAATTGAATTATATTTTGAGTTTATTTGTTTGAGTTTGAAGCAGTCAACTAAGTAGCTAAAGTCTTTTTTCTAAGCAGAAAGAGAAGGTCCTGTTGTTTGTTGATTTTTTCATGATCCCATATTGGTTTTATTAAAATTCAACGGAATTTACAGCCCACAAGTTATTGTAGCTTTTTATAAAAGTTTGTTCAAGTATAAACTAAGCTTTAATACTTTTCATGTTAAATATTACAGAATTATCTACTTGATTTGAGTTGAATGAAAATAAATATTTCTCGAGAATACAAGCAGACAGTTTAGGTAAACGCTTAGACGGATTAATATAAACAAGTGTACTCTTATGTAAAGAAAGTGTTGTACAGTGAACTATGGGTAAAATGACAACTTTTTTGACTAAAATAAAAAAAAAAATTAATTTTTATTGAAATATGGGGCGTAAAAAATTGAACCAGTATACAAATGTATCCCTGTCCCATTTCTATAAGCATTTCTCGGTAGTCGAGTGGTGCTCTTGAATGCCAATCCAGAGATTTCGGGTTCGAATTCCGGTCAGGCATGGCTGCTCTGTTACCTTTCTTAAACTCTTGCCTCATTTCTCATTTCAACTGGAATTAAAAAACATCAATACAAAACAAAAAAGCATTCGCTAGTTTCGATTCTATACCCAGCAATTACATAGAATATTACGACGAGCAGCAAATTTACTCTTAGTATGTAAAGGTAACTCGAAGACAAACATTCGAACCAAAAGTCTTAAGCCTAAGAGGATTTAAAAATCGGTCTAACCATCTGGCAGCGCTTTTGATTTGAAAAAGCCACGCTATCGTCAAAAATCATTGCAATTTTTTATAAAGCTGAAGTATCTTCACAAAACTAGGATGCAAATTAAAGTTCTTCAAAGACTCAAAGTTGAATAGGATGATTATTAGAATCTTGATTTTTTTTTTTAGTGCAACTGTGTTCAGACTTCGGACCAAATAAAGATTTATTTGATGTCGGACTTACAAAAGTTGTAAGTTTTAAAAAATTGCTATTAAGCCGCTCGTTGCAATTGACTGACGGGTTTTTGATGTACTGATATTAGATGCTATAGATTTTTTTTTCTCGTAAATATAAATAATAAATAGGTTTTGGCGGAAAAATTTGGTAATTTTACCCATAGTGTGGTGTGGCAAGATAAACATTTGCATACATATGTATATGTCTTGCATATATACAAATAAATATACAAATATTTACATACATATATGAATGTAAAGCTGCGTGCACACAAACACGTATGAATAGCCACCCACATGGACCATACTAGTTAATTCCCATTTCCTTACTTGTTTGTGCTGTTCAACAAATAGAATTGTTTGAGACAGTGGCATAGAATAGATAGGTACCAATGGGTACCCAAATTTTATACCAATAGAGATTTGGTATAACGGGGATGGTGCTGATATTATATCGCACATTTGGTGCAAGTCTGTCACAACTTATAATTGGAGTTGACTTCAACTCCTCCCAGACCAATAGACCCATTTTATCGATTCAGATGTCATTTAATCAGGTTTTGGCTGAAATTGTGCAAACCACTTTCAAAAATTGTGATTTCACTTCAGGTTGGGGGTTCCCAACCTTTTAAAACAGAAATAAAATTCTTCTACATAGATCCGTTATTTTATCGATTTGAAATTTTGTTTGAGAAGAGCTTATGAGTTGGTCGAATTTGAGTTTTTTTCAAAACTAAAAATTTTTAACCAAAATTATCTTTTATGCATTCCTGCATACAACTCAGTCAAATTTTAACGGTTTTCAATTTTTTTTTGTTTTTCTAAATTTTTGTTTAATTTTCTTTGAAATGTGTTGGCAATAACGGTAATTATTTTTCCAAATATATTTTTAATGAATTTTCTTAATATTGTCTTTAGTTGTTTAACGTGTATTTTTATCAAACAAGGCAGAGAAAAAAATTATCTGAAATTTAAAGTTCTATATTTGGAAGCGAATATCTCTGCCACTTTTGAAAAAATTTCATTTATTTCTTTTTTGTATTTAATTTAAATTAATTGACTTTAAAAAAAATTTGAACATTTTTACCGTTTCTTTATTATTTATATTTTAATCATTGCCTTTAAAAAGAGTCCACTTAATTGAATGTTTTCTCAAAAAATGGTATAAAAATTGTTTTTGTTGTAAAAATTAAAAAAAAATTCAAATTTGCATTTTTTATTTTCTTTCATTGTATATAGTTTATTTAAGACGAATTTGTTTTTGTTTGACAGAAAAATTAATAAATGCTATGTTTCATCGAAAAAACAAGGCTACCCCCTATGGTTTTTTGCTCGAAATTTTCATTTTTTAAAATGTTGTTCTTATATTTTTTAAATCTTAAACAAGCTTCAAAAACAATATATTTGAAGTAAATTTCATTATAGTTACAATCAATTAAAAGTTATAACCACGAATCTGTTTTAATCATCCTGCCTATCTATATAATTTATAGGCTAAGGTTTTTTTTGTGACTTCAGCTCCTCACAGACAAATGGACCGATTTTATCGATTTAGATGTCATTAAATTAGGTTTAGGCTGATTTCACTTCAAGGGGTTCCCATCCTTTTAAAACAGAAATAAAATTTTTGTACAAAAATCCGCTTTTTAATCGATTTGAAATTTAGTTTGAAAATAGCTTATGAATTGATCGAATTTTAATTTTTTTTCAAAACTAAAAATTTTTCACCAAAATTATCTTTTATGCATTCCTCAAATGTCAACTGTCCGAAAAATGTAGTTCCAAAATCAAAAGTTCCACTTTAGGAGCAAACAACTCAGTCAAATTTTAACGGTTTTAAAAAAAAAAATTGTGTTTTGGTTTTTTTGGCGTGTTCTGGAAGTATTTTTTATTGAGTTTTGAATTATATTTTATTATTAATTTATTACTTAAATTAATTTTTTATTTCGTTTTTACTTAAATTAGTTATGTTTTATAGCTTGAAAAGATAAGCAGGGATGTTTTGAATAGTAATAATGTTTATCTCAGTAGTAATATTAGTGCAAGTCCGTCTTCGTATTTTGACAGTTAAATTTAAAAATTTAGTGTCAGATCATACGTTTTAAGTCAAAGCATTTAGATAATGATCTTTTATATTATTTTTGAGACTGAATATATCGTTTTTGAGGAAAAAAGCTTCTTGAATAGAATATCATATATTAAACGTCTATAATGTTTCTTACATTTAATTTTTATTGAATTGCTCGAATTCGGGCAACAGGTTTACTAGTATAATTTAAATTTATAATTATAACTTAAAAATAATGACTTTTGATTATATAAAGGTGTTTCTTAAAAACCACATTTTCTCATCGTCATCTTTAAAATTCTAATTTTTCAGTTATGACAGTCTTGTACGAAATTAGCAGTTTGATTCCCAATCTTATTATTTGGTTTTGAACCGAAGTCTCATGTTGTTTTCCCACTAGTACAGTAGAATCACCTTCATCTTCCTAGACTTTAGTAAAAGAAAAAAAGTTTTATGATTGCAAATAAAACTTCAGTGTGTTTCAATTTATGTCTGAATCCAATTACTTCGGAAACTCTGGGCAGATTTCGTTACAGTTGTGTAAAGTTTTAAAAAGTTATGTTTGTAGCTACATATTATTACCTTTACTTATTACTATTCCAATCTTTCAATGAAAATGTCGTTTATCATAGATATCCCGAAAAATAATGTTTTTTGAATGTTGCTTGAAATGCCTGTGTCTTTTGCTCTGAAAGGAATAATGGTCTATTGTTATTTAATATTAGAAAAAAGCTACCCTATTTTTCAAGAAACTGGTGAAAACTCAAAACAGCTCGAATATACCACGCTTACTTTAATCTAATCACTTAAGTTTTAAAAAAATTAAAGTTTAAATTAAGATAAATAAATAATAAAATTTAGGGATATTTTGCTCAGAAACCAAAAAAAATTCTTGAAAATTAAAAAATTCCTTAAAGTTTACAGAAGAATTTAAAAGTGAAATAAATTTCCTGGATTTCGTTTTATATGATTTTTTTTGGAAATTCGTTTTTCTATAAAAACAATATATTTTAATTATAAATTTTATGGGCTTAACAATCTACTAAGAAAATCCTACATACATGTATATTTATATAAACTGTACTATTAATGTTAAACATAAAGATAAAATTATAAAATTAATCCAAGTTTAGTTGGTAAATAAATACATTGTTTGTCTAAGAAATATTACATCAGTTACGCCTTAGTTTTGTTAAACTATGAAGAAGTTATGAGTCTGCCGGGCATCAAACTGCTCTCACTCTATTGTTTATTTGCAGTTAAACCAGTGTGCTTTAAGTTCCTTGCAACAAATATTTAGCTTTAACTCCCTACGCCTCTGGCGTTAGTATAAATTGATTTTTCTGCTTCTGCTTTTGTCTGATGATGCTTTAATGTTGATCAATATTAATTACTCATCATTTGTTGTCAGTGGATTTGTTTATGTCTGCGTTTTTCCATTAATACGTCATAGATTTAAGTAGCATTTTGTTATGGGCAGAGATAAAAAGCCTTCAGTGTCGTATGCTTCGAACAATTCTGGTTATTTATGCTGACTTGCGAATAAGTTTTGAAACTAACAAACAATAGTTGCTCCGGCAAATTAAGAAGCTGCAATATTAATACCACTATTCAGAAAATAGTTATGAGAGACAACAAACAGTTTTTAACTTAAATGTACCTATCAAATTTCATGCGGGTGTTTTTTTGCACACAAAATTTCTTAATTAAACTTGTCAATAGAAAATAGTTTTTTGAGTTATTTGTAATGTTTGGTCGGATGCTTCAATCAGCTTTTCATTATGTGCATTAAAAACATTTTGTAAGAGATGCCCCCTAGATATTATTACTCAGACCAGAAAATTTGTGATTTTGAAAAGGTCTAAAGGACTGCCTGTACCGTTTTAAAACTCGAGATTATGTTTTGAAATCACTATCCAAAAACTGAGGGAATATTGTTTTTAAAAGAGATTTTTGTTCAAGCTCTGATGCTAGAATTTTAGGTATCAAACTTATTCAGTCAAGCCTTGGTTCGGAAATGGTGTATCCTTATGGAAACGGATATCCTTAGTGGACAGATTTTTGACGTCATATTTAAATTTTTACTTGTAAAAAATCTTTTTACAAATAAAATACAAGCTTTTAACATTTTAAATTAAATATTTAGAATTTAAACTCTTTCACTTCAAATTAAACTTTTACCAACATTTTTAAATTTTTAAATTTGAACCAAGGTGTTACATCTATTTCACCATGTCTGCCTCGGTTTGAAAATGAAGGTAAAGATTAGTCGAAAAGATTGAAAGTATAGCAATTGATAATGCTATTCTAAATGATGTTATGAAAATGCTCACAAGAGTTAAGTCTGATGATAACCTACAATTCATGAAGCAAAATTCTTATATCTTCGGTATTTTTATTATGAAATATATTTATAAAGTATCCTCATAGCATAATAAATTGTATACATTCATCAAATATAAAAAATTAAATGAAATTAAATGAAAAACGAAATACAATAAATAATGACAACATATTCAACAATATGAAAAATTCAACACATTATTTTTTGTAGTTTTATTAATACTTCACAAAAGCAGCATTATAATGTTGGTTCTAGTGATAACATTGTCATAACCAGGGCCCAAATTTTGTTGCACTAAAAAATAAAAAAAAAATTATTAAATTTTTTAATCGAATTGTTCCATTTCTTAGCTGCTTGTTTTTTCAACATAGAAATCGGATTAGAAAATGTTAGGTTTTCTTAAAGGATAATTGTAGTGTGTACAAATTATCTTGTTTTTTAAGTTTTATAAAAATAGTTTTTCTGGCAATCTTAAATTTTATGCATATTTTTATGCACAACGAAATGGAAAGTTTTTTTAACAATGAAATTTTAAAAAAGACTGTTCAAATATTTGTAGAAATTTTGCCACAAAAAAAAAAAAAAATATAGATTACGAAAAAATTGCTACTATATGTATAATTCCTTAAAAAAATTAAAAAAAAATCTGGGTGTAATATTAACAAAATTTGAAAAGTGCAAAAAAGGCAAAATGGTGTTGTTGCCGCGAGGGAATTAATTGTGGTATTTTATTTATGCCGTATGTCAGCTCTTTTTATTTTGCTAAGTGGTAACGCCACAGTAAATTGATAAATTATTTGCCTTTATGTTGAGTTAAAAAATAGATTTAAAGTAAAATCTGACCCCAACTTCGGTACCAAAATTAAATAGTACGTGAAAAATCATTCATTGGTTTCATTGGTGTACTTTTTTTTTTATTTTAACCAATTTTGGCGTCCCCTGAAATGCATTTTTGTGCATTTTTTATCAACTATTGTACTGGAGACCCATTAATGGTTAATTTAAAAAGAAAATCAAGCTTATCAATCAATTCCTTTCATATAAAAACACAGAACTGCAAATTTTCATTCCTGTTGACAAATGATCTAACGAGATAAAACAGTTTTTTTCAACCTGAATCTACTTGTTATTTAATATTTGATATATTATTATTTTTTGTATGAAAGTATTTTTAACCTTTTAGCAAGTTTAAGCATATAAAGCTCGTCACAGAGGCGTTAGTGGCTGCTGCTTCTGCAGAACGAAGAAACGGAATAATGTTTTCTACCGAAATTCGAAACAAAAAGCGGTTTTAGTCCTTTACAGGATCTAAAAACAATTCTTGTTATTACTTGGTTAACTGTAATAGTTTACAAAAATATGTTACTTTTGCATTAAGTAATAAAGAAAAATAGTTAAAAAATACTTCTATACAAAAAAAAAAAAAACATTAATAAAACATCAAATATTGAATAACAAGTAGATTCACCTTGAAAAAAACTGTTATGTCTCGTCAAAGCATTTGTCAACAGGAATGAAAATTTGCAGTTCTGTGTTTTTATATGAAAGGAATTGATTGATAAGCTTGATTTTCTTTTTAAATTAACCATTAATGGGTCTCCAGTACAATAGTTGATAAAAAATGCACAAAAATACATTTCGGGGGACGCCAAAATTGGTTCAAATAAAAGAAAAGTACACCAATGGAAAGGATTTTTCATGTTCTATTTAATTTTGGTACCGGAATTGGGGGTAAGATTTTTCCCATACAAGTCGATACACTCTAATGTAAGTATTCTAAAATATAAAACAACAAATAATTTTTAGAAAAATACACAATTTGCAACATTTGTTAAACAAGGGTGTTGCAGTTTATTTCGGCTGTGAACAGGTGTAAAAAAGGCAAAATAAAATTTTGTATTTGGAATCAGAAACTCAAAACGTGTGATTCTTTTATCCCTGAATTAATATAATGACAAACAAAAAAAAAGCCAAATCTTCTTCTGCTTTAAACGTAATAGTCTGCTTTTAGGTTTTTTATTTGTCACACATCATCAAGGAGTCAAACAATTATTTTAATATTGAAATATTTGAAATAGACAAAAAATAGTTTTTCAATTGTTTTTAAGTAATGCCATCGCCAATTTATACTTTGATTTTGTAATTTTGTACAATCAACTAAGTTTGTTTTTAAATGTTTTAAATACTATTTTCAAAAATTTTAGAATATTTTTATACAAAATTCGCTTTAAAAAATTCGGTTAAATTAAAGATGTCGAAAATTCGAGCATCGCATTGACTTCACTGATTTCAAAAATCTATTTAATACGCATTGTATTGTGGATTGACCTAGTTTTCTTTGTTTTCATTCAAGGGATTTGTTTTCTTTGTTTTTTTTTTTTTTTTTTTTCTATAATTTTTCTATGTTGATTCGAGCAAGTAAACGTTATCATTTCATAAACTCAAATACATTATAATCGAATTCCAGTCATGTTTTTATTATTTTCTGTTTTATTGATTCCGTCAGCGAGATTTGTCCTTTTTTTTTTGTTTGTCTATGTCGTATTGGTGTTAGCTTTATAAAAATAATTAAAGCTCATCTGCTACCACATGGCTTGCTTCCTTTTTTTCCTTGGCCTGCTTAGAAGAGAATTCTGCTTACTCGTATTCTCTGCTCTACTTTTATTCATAAGACCAACTTTTATGACTTCGTTTAACTTGAGTTGGCTTCTTGTTCACATTTTTCAATGATTAAAATAAGTGTTGTTTTTTTTTTTTTCTAATGTAAGAATATTACGAAAACTTTTAACATTATTTTAACAATCTATTGTCCTTGATTTGTTATTTATATCCATCTTATATTCATGTTTTATTCAAGTATCCAAGTAGTTAACCTAAATTAAGTTTTTAAAATGCTATTTTTGAATGTTGATTTGCCAAATTCAATTCCACCAGAACTATGTCAGTTCATATGAGTTATTATTGCAAATTAAGTTTTATTGCTTTTTATACCTTAAATGGGATCATGGTCTTTATATATTTGTATATTTTTAATACAGTGTAATTGTTGATTGCTAAATTATGGCTTATTTTTTAAGAATGAGGTTAAATTTCTTTGTAACAACACTGTGGTTTTTGAATATTCATGTGTGTTTATTTATTTGTGTCAAGTGTTTTTGTTATGATAACGTACTTGTTTATTAATCGCACTAGTATAAGTTATAGTTTTTAAATTTCTTATTGCTCGGATATATGTTCAGAAAATGAATACTAAATAAACTTAAACTAGACTAACCGACGACTACTAAAGTTTTATTAAATAATGGATGTGAACAGCAGCAAATCAATCGATGTAGAATTTTCAAATCAGACAAAGGAACAGTAACCGGAAATAAAATATTTAAACGCTATACTTAAAGTGCTACTTTAGCTGAAATTTACCTGAAATGAGAGTATCATGCCCAAAAATTGAACTCCAAAATTTATTGGAATTGAAACTAATTATATTAAGAATTTTAGCTAAAGAGAGCTTAAGAAAAAGGGATGATTAAAAATAATAAAAATTTAGTTGCTTTCGAACTTAAAAGAGTTTTTTAAAAAAGTCAAAATGATTTTTATTAATTATAAATAAAGAATGTGCTACTTGTTGTTGCTTTTTTTTAAAGTTTTCAAGTACAACTTCTAAGACGGTAATTCGATATTAAGACGAGAATTGCGATTGAAATTTCAAGGTCTTGTTTATTTTAACCCATTTACTCCCACTGTACTCGCTTGGGTACAGAACAATGTTTTAGTTATTTGCACTGCTGTTTTACTGTTTGCGCATTTGGCTATTTCCAGTTTTTGGGGAGTATTTTGTAAGTTTTAGAATAATTTAGAATAATAATGACAAAAAATAACTTTACCAAAACAAACATATAATGATATAAAATGTTATTATTTTTCCTTTTTATTAATTTACCTTGTTTTTTCATTTCATTAACAAAGTTTTTTCATTAAAATGGCTATAAATTTTGACATGATGGCAATATCACATAGCTTCATAGTTGTAGCCAATGAAGCACACCTTTTTATTGGTTTATCCAAGTTATAATTTTTCCCAATCGGTTAAAAACTACACTCCAAAAATGAAACCCGTGCCAACCTTAACGATATTCCCTTATTAAATTAAGCTCTGAAAATGTCCTTTCTGCAGTTTCATTGCCATGTGGAAACGACAATATTGTGCTTAGTAATTGAAGGCTTATTGCATAAACATGATAAGCCAAAAATAAAAATTTTTAAATAAATTTTCAAAAATAAAATTTTTAAATAATTTTTGAATCATTTTAAAAATACATAATATAGACGTTGCATGTTGTTGTACTTTTAATACTTGTATATGTTGTTATCCAACATGTAGAAAAGCTAATGAATAATAGTGGAAAGCACAAAATTTGCTGTTTGACGATTTCTTGGACTTTGCTTTGGTATAAGAAAATTTTTGTAATTAATCGTTTATCATCTTTTGTTTTTGCAGTACTAAACTGCAGAAACTGAAATTTCGTCAAATTTTTAAAGCAATGAGTATAAATTCCATAAATGGAAAGATATCGCCGAATGGTTTTAGATTTACATAAGTTATGTTCTTAACTAGAAGTCTGCTAACTTATTTTCCAAATTCGCGAATTTTTTCCATTTGGCCGCCTCGTTACACTAAAATTATTTTTTGCATTAATGACGAGTAAACATTAGGCCGTTTTGAGCTATTAATAAATAGTAGTACTTTTTGTGTTTGGGGAGTATAGTAGTACTCAAGAGCCAATAGGAGTATAATACTCCGATAGTAGTACTTTCGGCACTGCTGGCCCTCGAGACTTGAAGGTTTTCGTAACAATTAGCTTTTATCTATGATAAAATAGAGATGTCATGGTCTGCACACATCGACATGAAACGTCAAATTTTTTTATATGAATTTCTTACTGGCAGAACAGAATAATGCAGTATGTAGCGTGTAGAACTACCTGTCAAAAGCTTAAAAGTGCTGAAAACATTTAAAACAAATAAAATGTGTTCATTGCAGTGGATTGTAGTTGTATTTCAGTGATAATTTTTCAGTATGCGAGTTATTTCAAAAAATGCCTGCACATTATTGTTATGTTATACATAAATAGTGACCTCTTTAACTCTTATCTGTGTTGACAACTTCATTCCGAACAGCTGTTAAATCAGATATATATGCAAGCTGCTGCTTGATATCAATCTGTTCAGCCAGTTTTGAAAAGCTGGTTTGTAGTAAAGTTACGACGATAATGCTATAATATTGCTGCCGTCGACATAAGAAGATTAATTTCTATGTCTGTATTTGTACATATTATCGATTCAATATTTCCGACTTAAAAGTTACAGGACTCTTAAAAATTATATCTGCATAATTTTTTTTTTTTTGGATCAGAGAAATCCTAATGAGCGGTTTTGGTTCTCATGAGCCCCGTTTTTAGCCAAAAAATCGAGTTTTATGCATATAACTTTCTTTTCCCTTCAAAATGCATAAAAAAAAAGCAAAAAATTAAAGATTATGATAATACACAAATATTGGATAAAAATAATTTTGAAATTTTTGGTCTTGAAACTCTTTTGAGACTCCATAAAGTCGATATTCCATAATTTTCGAAAAGGTGTGTTTTTTTAAATGCCTATAAAATATGTATTCTTGATGGTATTTACATGCATATAAGCTTATTCAAAAATACTCGATAAAAAAAAAAATCATGCAGAAATTGTTTTTAAGAGTCCCTTTAACTTTTCAGTCGGTGTTCGGCGAAATATAAATTTCGATCCGTCTTAACGGACATACTATATCTAATATTGTATTTATCACAAACCATCAATATCAGTACCCTGCAAACACTTGGAAGACGATTGAAGATTAGTTGATTTGGCGATGCCTTAGCGATTCATCCAAGGGTTCTTTGGAAGAAGGATTGCTTCTTGATCGCTGAAGCAATGAATGCGTAATTCTCGAATAATATAAAAAAATCTTCTTAACCTTATTTCAGCGTACGTTGGAAGATGGATCACTTTGCGATCGCCCATGGGGTGGATGCGCAATTCAAAAAATGTTTAAAAATGTTCCTTCGTTCATTCCGGCGACCGTTAGAAGATGCCTTTTTAAAAAGTTTACAAAATGCATCATTAGAATATGAGCGGGGTCTGAGAAATCGTTAAAATTAATCAAAAAGTTGAACTTGTAAAAAAATACATTGAATTGGGATAGGACAACGTATGTCGAGCTTGCTAGTTGGCACTCTTGTCGTCAATCGCTTAAGAAAATGTCTGCCAATTCGTGCGAGACTTTTCCTGGCGAATCACTTAAGATTCCTCTTGGCGATTCGTCAACGAATCTTTCTGGTGAATCACTTTTATGGCCTCAGTTGCATACCTTTCGCGTTTTCTGGATGACTCTCTTAAGACCTCGCCGGCGATTGCCTCATCTTCGAAGCAATTCGCTGGAGATCCTGAGGCGTTCCACTATAGCACACGATTAAAAATTGTGGACTAGTTTGTAATCCAAACTTTGGTTTAAAGGACTATTTTCTATTCCATACATTAGTTTAATTTTTTTAATCCGAAAAAGTTTAAGTTTAAGACTATTTTTGGACTACAAATTTACATTAAGGTAATATTTTCAGGAAATATTACATTACATTATTATTATCAGGAATTATTACATTCAAATTAATGAATGAAATTAATGAATTTTTCAACTTAAAAATGTAAAAGCATTATTTATGTGCATTGTACGAATAATTGCTGTTGTTGAATGCTGATGTTGAATCTAAAATCTGTTATGACAAGCAATGTTTTTTTCCAAAATTATAGGAGTATTAGTATTCCAGCGCAGACGTTGCCTTGTCACATACCGCCTACTACAGTTTAGAAAATGTTTAACCTTTGTTGATTAAAAAATAATCCTTTTCGGATTACAATATTTTAAAGGTTTTTTGGGCTAAAATCTAATCCTTTTTGGATTATAATATTTTAAACTTTCTGTAGGTTAAAAATTATTCCTTTTTGGATTAAAAAATTTTAAACTTTTTGCGGATTAAAAATAAATCCTTTTTGGATTGGAAAATTTAAAACTTTTCATTGGATTAAAAAGAAATCTTTTTTTGGTCGTGTCCTATATGTAATCCAAAAAAGTTTAAAATTTACTGAAAAACTTTTTTGTTTTGCTATGCCATCATAGCAAAAATAAAAAATTTACTGTTGCTTCTGAGCTAATTTGTATAACATTCCTGCAAATATTTTTCTTATATTCTTTAAAAAGGGTTCTACTCAATACGCTTGTTGTACAGCAGTTGGCAGTTTCAACTATTCGACCGTGCAATATACAACCAACTAATCGCATGGTTGCATCCACACAATACAATTGTCGCACACAACCATCAAATAGTAACCAATATTGGTGCAGCCGGTGTATCGTGTAGAACCCCCTTAATCTTAATATATAAAAGGCAAGCGTGCTGCTCCGTGCTCTATATCGCTCAAACTGTTATAGTTGTTATTGCTATGTATAGTCTAAACATGTTAGCCTGGACCAAAACCTGTTTCGCTATTACAGTGCTTTTTATATGAAAAAAATTGTTAGCCTAAAAGTATGCACACAAAATTTATTTGATATATATATATCAGTAAGGACACATTGACGACGACTGGAACAAAGAAACATTTGAGGTTGTCTGCTACTTAATTATTTTGAATACGACCTGTCGTATGACGAGCTTCTATACTAGTAATAAATATTTGATAACAAAAATTAATGTCACTCATACGCCTTGGTGTACTCTTGTTTAGTAGTAAGTTGATTAAGAATGTCACATTAGTACCTGCTTTGAGTTAATGGAATTATTAAATCTAAAAACATAAAATAGTAAAACTTACAAAATGTTCAAAGAGCTTTTTGAAAATGAAACATGTTTCACCCCTCGCTAGCATGCCAAAAAAGATCTTTTGAAGATATTCTTATTTGTTTTTTGGTTGAATCATGTAACCGTTCTGAACCAAAACTTATTGAACAGTCGTTGATATGAACCACCAGCTGTAGCGTTGTAAAATATTGTTTGCAGTCCTTTTGGCAAAAACTATGAATTTTGCGGATTGAATTTGATGTGATATAATAATTGCAATAAATTTGTTTACCAAAGTACGATTTCGCTCAAAAATAATTAATTAACATAACGAAACAAAATTGGCTATTTTTTTTGCTTAGAAAATATGGTATATGGAAAATATCACTTAATTTTAATTCTGGATCAAAGTTTCAAACATAACAATTCAAAAATATTTAAACTGATTTAAATATTCTCTGACTCATGCCGAACATTTTTTGATTTTCAATTCAATTTGCAGTTTTTATACGCTTTTGAATAACGTGAGAAATTCAGAAATTTTTCATTAGAGACATGTAAACTTCGACTTGACTTTAGAGGCGCATAAAATAATGATTGGGACTATTTACTTAAATATAATGTCTTTTTGCCACACAATTCATTTAAAATCTTAAAAAAATTTTAAAAACCAAATTGAAAAAGTCAAGTTGTTATTTTTATGCATGCAATTTTTAACAACGTACGCTTTCGTGCGTAAAAATATCCCTGAATACATCCCAAAGTAAATATAAGCATACCTAGAATTTTGGAAGAACATTTTTACTTACCAGATATATGCTTAAAAACATCTTGAATTTTGTTTGTTTTTATAAAATTCTTCGAGAATTAATTTTTGATTAAAAAAAATTCATAAACTTCCAGTATTTATCGTAAATTTATTATTTTATAAATTACAAAAGTTTTGTTTTATTTTTGAATACAGCATTGGTTTTGTTTAAATTATTTTTTACTTAAATTTAATGTAAATACTTATTGTTTGCATCTAAAATTAATTACTAACAAGATTAAGTTTTATTTCTTTGTACTCAAGTATAAAGTTATGACTAATTTTTTTAATTTTTTAAAATTTTGAAAATTAGTTTGTTTATATAACTGTAGCTTTTTGATTCCATGAAGAAATATTTTTGTATATTACATAAATTTTTTTAGTCATATAAATTTTCTTGTGTTTAACTTAAGTTCAACTTTCAGTTTTAAAGTTAAATTGAGGGTATTCTTAAAGCATCTTTTTTAAAAAATTAAATTTATACAAATAAAATCTTTTTTCTTTTTTTTAAGAAAAAAGCTTAAAACTTAAAAGCACTAGTTCTCTATGGCGAAGCGAAGTAATCAAATTCAAATATTATTTTTAATTTGTAAGTTAAAAATTATACTTAAAAATGTTCGTCATTATTTCAATTCCAAAACTCGCAGTGAAATTTGAATTTTTTTTTCAACAGTTATAGTTCCTGGCTTAAAACCTTTAAATGACCCTTTCAATTTTTTTTCTATAAAAGTCCTTAATAGTGCATAATAGACTTAAGGTGCATTTGTCACTGCACTGCTTACCGCTGTGCATAAGCACACTGGACTGAATACCGTGGTACACGCTGTGTCGGCAATCCCGACATACCCTTTAGCTATATATATGACACTGGCTGTCGTAATATGCGTTGGGGTGGCTGCTGCGTTGACTTTGACTTAGCGTTTGACGCTGTTGATAACGAAGTGCTTCGCTTACGCAGCTCTAATGCAGACGTTGTCTTTAGTGCTGACTTTAGCGGCGAGCCGTTACCGTTGTCTTTTGTTCGATGCTGCTGAGTCGCTGTGCTGCCGCCACTGCATGATAGTGAACGTGCTGTTGATATTGAAATGCTCTCAAGTACTTTGGCTATGGAAGTTGTCGAACGACGATGTATACGCGAGATACGAGACTGCTTGCGTTCGGCAGCGATGGCAGCAATATTAGAGTTACTGTTGGTGAGCTGCATCTGCAACTCGTTATTAATATCGATGTTACTGCTGGTGTTGCTGGAAGCACATGACAGATGTTCTGAGCTGGAGCCTTGATGTAGCTGCAGCGTATCCTTGACTGTGCTGCAGAGCATAGTAGACGATGACGTCGTCGATGCAGTTACAGAGATTTGTATGGAAGACAGCGTGCCTGATGTTGAGGAACACGAATCAGGTGATGAGCTATACGAATCATCATCGCCAGCAGCATAAACTAGGTCATCTCTGGACTTGAGACCAAAGCGGCGACTAAGTTGATGAAAAAAACCTATGTTGCGTTCGTAACGCGGTGAGCTATGAGTGGATGATATCGATGACAAACCGCTGCAGCTTCTATTATTATAGTGTGGATGCAGACGATGCAATCCCTCTTGTGGAATGTCTATGAAACAAACATGGGCAGCCATTACTTATATGTTAATTTTATAAGATTTATTTGCTTTGCTGCTGAATTTGATTTTTATATGAAAAATTTTGCATTGAAATTTCGAAATGTTTCGGTCTTTACTTAAATGATTGACAATTTTAAGAATTTGTTTTTAATACCGAATTTTGTGTTATTAAGTTAATTAGATATTTAGTAGATGTTTTAATTTTCTTGTAAGTGTTGCTCTCTTTTCACTGTTCTATGTTTTTCTGCTGTTATTATTATCGGTTCAAGCTCGTTTTTTGCGTGATAATATAAATGTTTGCGTCTTTGATTGAACAAAATTCAGTTAATTCTTCACTTTGATATACAATCTAACAGCCGCTTCGCTCTTTTGCGAATGGAAACAAATTCTTGTTGCGGCTTCTTTTTATAGCATCGTCAATGTTTGCGCTGTAAGCTGCTTAGCGGCTGCGTAGTTGTTCTCAGGGCATTCTGTTCTGAACTTTTTGCGCTCTGCTACAGATGTATAGCAGCTTTCTGCAATAGTGCATATCCTGCTTGAGTCATTAGGATATGCGCTGCACTTAAAGTCAATGTCCTTTAGGAATGATTGCACTTATTCTTCCAGCTAGCTGCGTGATGTAAAATATAGCTTCCACCACCTGTTGAAGGAAAGTTAAGAAACAATATAACTGATAGGAGAATTATTATATTCTCAAGTATTTGTGATTGATTGAATTTTGAAAAAGGAATATTTTGCGTTTTAGTATTAAAATTACCAATACAAAAATATTGACAAAAAAAGGACATATGAGGAATTAAATAGTTTAAGCACTCAATAGCGAGAAGAGAGAACTAATAAAATAAGCTAACACGTAATAAAAAATTAATAATATGTGTGTCTGCAAGGTGAAAACAGGTCAGTGTCAATCCTACCCAAAAACTTTCAAACCATGAGCAACAACGATTTAAGTCGTAAATATTGAATACATTTTAATTACAGTTGACTCGAAATAAGGAAAAAAAATGAACAAAGGTTAAAACGAAAAAATTGGCCTGGCTGGAATTCGAACTCGGGACCTGTGTGTTGATAAACAGGCATGTTACGACTAAGCTACCGGGGTCATTTGTCCGGGGTAATTGTGCCATAAGTAAAATAAAAAATCGGCTACTTGGAAGTCGGTAAAAATATAAAAAAAAATAATTACTAAAATAGCCGCAACCCCAAATTGTTGAAGTGTTTTGAAGACAACAATATTCCTTTCAAACTTTAGTCCTTAAATGTATGTAGGGAGTTTTAATACTCTCTAACTCGTATCAAAATTCATCAGTCAAAAACTTGTTTTTACATGTTCTTATCACAATATATTTCGTTTTATTTAAAAATTGTTGTAAGGAGTTTTTCAATTAATTTAAAATTTTTAATTCACCTGCTAACTTCTTTTGATGCAAACAGCACTCATCAGGATTGTGTCATCATTCTATGCCAATATAAAATTTTTATGACGATTTGCTTTTAATTAAGATATTTGCTTGTGTGCCTATAACAATAAAAATTATCATAAAATCGCTGATTTGAATGTCCTTTAAATGGCCACATAGTTGTTGCCACACGCCATTAAAACCACGATGTAAACACTCCCAATTTGACGCTTATGCCATTGATTAGGGACAAATTAAAATCACGTTATAAGCTATCTTTATGACGCAAGACAAGGTATTTTATTTGTAAATATAAAAGGATGGAGGATTATCGTTAAAAAGTTTAATGCTGCATAATTTGGGACCAACCAAAGTTTGTCTATTGTTTTCTCTTTCTAATATATATATTTTATTTCTTTGCGGTTACTTTGTTTGCTGACGTCAATTTAATAAGGAGCAGAAATTTGTTTAGCTATTTAGCGTGTGCGACGGCTTTGAAGGATATAAATGCTGGTATTTTTAAGTAGAAAACTAATTAATTGTCGATATAGATAAAATCTTACTAATGGATGTCTATTCAAAAGTGCTAAATAAATTCATCTTGCTAACATAAAGTCAACCGAACTTTTTGATTCGTGGCTATCTTTCCGTAAATAATAATCACCAGCAGCTTAACACTATATCACGTGATATATAAACTCTGTTAGCAGTCAATAGCAACATATGCAGATATCATTGATAAGAGTCCTGCCGTTTGGCTACGGCCAGACACAGCGCGAGTAACATCCCATTAGCTGTCAATGAACCGTTCAGTGACTCTGCAACATGGCAAAACATCATGAAGTAGTGTCCACGCGTGCATCAGCTCAAACTGCTATTGATATTTTTGTATCGTGCCAGGATATCGATATCATACAATCCTTATAGTCTGTTGATTTTTTTTTACTGCAAATAATTCACTGCAATTAAAAGAATGTTAACATTGACAAATGATGTATTAGATTCGAACTAGTGCGTCAACAGTTGTCGTCAAAAAGTTTTGTTTGTATTGAAAAGTGTTCACTGCTAGTATTTTCTATGGCCGGCTTTTATTGCACAGGTGAAACACCTTCAATTTGCTGAACTTATTTAATAATTTAAATTTAATTGCAAAATATTTGTTTTTACGACCTAAATAGTTTTTATAAATTTTGACTTTTATTTCAAATTCAAAATCCAAAATTGAATTGTAAATTGTAAATTGTAAATTGTAAATTGTAAATTGTAAATTGTAAATTGTAAATTGTAAATTGTAAATTGTAAATTGTAAATTGTAAATTGTAAATTGTAAATTGTAAATTGTAAATTGTAAATTGTAAATTGTAAATTGTAAATTGTAAATTGTAAATTGTAAATTGTAAATTGTAAATTGTAAATTGTAAATTGTAAATTGTAAATTGTAAATTATAAATTGTAAATTGTAAATTGTAAATTGTAAATTGTAAATTGTAAATTGTAAATTGTAAATTGTAAATTGTAAATTGTAAATTGTAAATTGTAAATTGTAAATTGTAAATTGTAAATTGTAAATTGTAAATTGTAAATTGTAAATTGTAAATTGTAAATTGTAAATTGTAAATTGTAAATTGTAAATTGTAAATTGTAAATTGTAAATTGTAAATTGTAAATTGTAAATTGTAAATTGTAAATTGTAAATTGTAAATTGTAAATTGTAAATTGTAAATTGTAAATTGTAAATTGTAAATTGTAAATTGTAAATTGTAAATTGTAAATTATAAATTGTAAATTGTAAATTGTAAATTGTAAATTGTAAATTGTAAATTGTAAATTGTAAATTGTAAATTGTAAATTGTAAATTGTAAATTGTAAATTATAAATTGTAAATTGTAAATTGTAAATTGTAAATTGTAAATTGTAAATTGTAAATTGTAAATTGTAAATTGTAAATTGTAAATTGTAAATTGTAAATTGTAAATTGTAAATTGTAAATTGTAAATTGTAAATTGTAAATTGTAAATTGTAAATTGTAAATTGTAAATTGTAAATTGTAAATTGTAAATTGTAAATTGTAAATTGTAAATTGTAAATTGTAAATTGTAAATTGTAAATTGTAAATTGTAAATTGTAAATTGTAAATTGTAAATTGTAAATTGTAAATTGTAAATTGTAAATTGTAAATTGTAAATTGTAAATTGTAAATTATAAATTGTAAATTGTAAATTGTAAATTGTAAATTGGAAATTGGAAATTGTAAATTGTAAATTGTAAATTGTAAATTGTAAATTGTAAATTGTAAATTATAAATTGTAAATTGTAAATTGTAAATTGTAAATTGGAAATTGGAAATTGTAAATTGTAAATTGTAAATTGTAAATTGTAAATTGTAAATTGTAAATTGTAAATTGTAAATTGTAAATTGTAAATTGTAAATTGTAAATTGTAAATTGTAAATTGTAAATTGTAAATTGTAAATTGTAAATTGTAAATTGTAAATTGTAAATTGTAAATTGTAAATTGTAAATTGTAAATTGTAAATTGTAAATTGTAAATTGTAAATTGTAAATTGTAAATTGTAAATTGTAAATTGTAAATTGTAAATTGTAAATTGTAAATTGTAAATTGTAAATTGTAAATTGTAAATTGTAAATTGTAAATTGTAAATTGTAAATTGTAAATTGTAAATTGTAAATTGTAAATTGTAAATTGTAAATTGTAAATTGTAAATTGTAAATTGTAAATTGTAAATTGTAAATTGTAAATTGTAAATTGTAAATTGTAAATTGTAAATTGTAAATTGTAAATTGTAAATTGTAAATTGTAAATTGTAAATTGTAAATTGTAAATTCGTCTTTAAATGTTACCTTACTTTATATTACTTTAAATAAATTCCGTTTGAATGCTAAATCAAACATGTATGCAACACTATCGTCCGGCTTTATTTGCTTTGGTATCAATTTTAATTTCATGTAAGTTTTTTTGTTAATTTTAATAGTCAATAAAAGTTTTACTTCACACTGTTATTGATACCGAACTAGCTTCGGTGTTCTTAACTCGGAAAAGAAAAACACTTTTTAAAATAAACATAAACAAAGGACACTACAAGGAAAGACAAGAAAAATAAGTTTAAAATAGCATTACATCAACACTGATGGATTCCTTACAGATATCAATGAACCTTAATTTCGCATTTAATGTTGGATTGTCTGCCACCCTGCTGTCAACTGCTTGATCTGCTGTCATTGTCAATTTGTTGTTTTGCACATTGTTAAATTTGTTGTTGTACAAATGTATTTGTTTTGCAAATTGCACATCTAATATTGTTGTTGATTTTGTTGTTGTTGTAACGTTGCTTACGTCATTCGGCTTAATCAATGATAAAGATTGATTGTGTTTTGATTGGCTAAAACATATAAATTGATAAGATTCGGTGTTGAATTAGTTTAGAGCAGATGAAGTTTCTCGGATGGTTCATTGTGACAAAAAATTACATTTAAATAGTGTCGTATTAAAATTAGTAATTTATAATAACTTGTCGGCATTAGCAACATAGATTTGTTTATAAAATGTCATTCAGCAAGAAGTTTTTTTATTAAATTTATGCGCATTTATGAGTTGTCAGTTTAAAACTTTTTTGTTTAAACAATATGTAATTGTAAAAGTGCCAATTAATTCCATTTTTGTACGTTATGAAGATACAAATTAATTTTTTATGTTATGCTTCTCCGATTCAGCAAATCTGGGTATAAGTATGACTTTTTTTACAAAATGAAACTTTCACAAAAAGATGAATACAGTTTTAAAATAAAATCTTTCAGTAATCGTTTTGAGAGTTCTTATAACTTTTGAGACTTCAAATCTAATATGAAATTTTGTCTACTATATATATAGGTGATGAAAGATGTAATAATATAAGGTTAATGTCATAAAATCTCTTTGAGTTCGTATCCTGCTTTTTGTGAAAATAAAAAAATATAGTTTCTAATCAACACAATTGTGCATGAGAAAACTTAATAAATGTCTAAAATTATATCCTACACTTGAAAAGGTCCGATTATATTATTTGGTTTAATGACGTTTGGAGCAGGGTTCGCAAAAACTCACAAAATCAATTGCTACAAATCTAAAAAATTTCTAAAAAATCATCGTAAAAAACAGTATTTCGAATAAAAAATTTTTTTAAAAAATAATATTCTGAATATTCTGAAACGAAGGTCTAGGACTCTTAAGTGAGTAGATTTAAGTGAGAACTTTTTGTGAAAAATCACGAAAATTATATTAACAAATTTCTCAAAAACGCTTAAGTCAATCAAGAAGCAAAGATTGAAACTTCGTAAAATTTGAAAAAAATACAGGGCTACTTTAAAAGCAAATAGTGAAAGGGAGTGATAATAAAACACGCTATGATAAAATAAACACTTGCTTTATAAAATTTAATACAAAAACTATGCATATTTTTAATTTTTTCTATAATAGTACCGGGCGATAAATTGTAATTTTTTAATTTCGTTCTATATCGACTTCTACATTCCGTTCATTCATACCATCGGAAAACATTATATCAAAGCAGTTTGACCTTGGCATGCTTAATTCAAGTCGGAACTTAAAGGTATGAACGTGTAACGATAAAGACCATACATTTTGGCTCCTAGAAGTTCAAGAAAACATTTTGTATTCATTATTTCGATTTTAGTCGTTTGTTTGATTCCTTTTCATCGATATAACTAGTTCTTTAATGTAGGTTTTTCATTGTCAATTTCGGAATTTTTTTGAAATACGCACCTTAAAATTCACTTTCCAAAAAATTTAACGTTAAATACACATAAAAATGGTTCAAAATCTACAAAACAAAAAAAAAAAGTAAGAATTAAGGTTTGTTGAGATAAAATGCAAGTCTTGAGGCATACTTTCACGTACACATACAAAATTTGTTGGTGTCAAGGAATATTTTAGATTTATTTATATGCGTTTATATCATAAAATAATTTTTTTTTTAAATTAAAAACCCTTCCATGAAAAACTGTTAATAGATATACAGCCCTATCATGAAACATTTTCTCCCGGGAGTTGTAAAATTTTCTCCCGGGCTACTTTAAAAGCAAATAGTGAAAGGGAATGATAATAAAACACGCTATGATAAAGCTGATAATAAAACACGATAAAAGGGAGATTCCGGTTTAAGATAGCAGATAAAGATATCTCATTTTTTATATTTTACACTCATGAATATTGGCGGTTGATGAACAAAATTGCATTAAAAATTTCCAAAAAGTATTTTAACTTTATCTTAAAAACGTAAACTCCCATTTACAACTCCCGGGAGAAAATGTTTCATGATTGGGCTGATATTGAAAAACCGTGTACTGTGAAAACTGTTAATCTTCACAGAGTTCTGTTTACTACAAAAATACATTCTGCGTGTAAAATAAATCGTGAAAAATAAACCATGTTATTTTTCTTATTCATGCCATTTTTCTTAAAAGAGACCATTTTATATTATTTTTGGCAAACAAATTATGGTACTCAGTTTTACAAAGAGGATGTTTTCGAAGTCGTTCCACTCGAAAAGACGAATTTTCACTTAAAGATATGGCAGCATTGTATTTTGATAGCAATTGATGGCCATTTGTTATTGTCATGCTAATAAGTCTACATGCATTATTATACCACGAACGATTAGAGCTTTGCGCTCATTTATTGTTTTTCGCTCATGAATTTTAACAATGATAAGCTCGTGTTATTCTAAGTTTAGCACCCTGTTATTTTGATATGGGATTGCTTTGATAAAAAGTTTATAACGCTATTATCACCACCTGAGTCGATTTAGTCGATATTTAAGCATTTATATAAAAAATAATGATAAACCCTTTGACAAAACAAGAAACTCTTTAAATTTTGTCTTCAATTTGTGGAATGACTTGAAATTTTGCTCCTAACTTTTTATCAAAAATATCTACTCTAACTTTAAAACTTGGAAAAAGTGGCTTAAAACCATGCCTATCCTATCTTACATTTCGGCAAGTCAAAGATTATTCCTTATTTGGTTTTAATAAATTAAAATGTGAAAACTTATAAAATTGGAAATCTGAATATTACAGCATATTTAAAGCTTAGAAAATAAGGATACCCATGCGATTCTGTTTTTGTTGAAAACCATCTTCAGTCATTTTAACATCCATCAAACCAACTTTGACACGTTAATGAAGAAAGTGTTTCTTGGTTTTTCCCTCAATTTAATAATTTTGTATGGTTGTGTATGATTTGGCCATAAGAGAACCTTTAAGAAGCTTAATTAAAAAAAAAAACAATTATGAGTACCAAAGAACTGAGCATTATATTGGCGTGCTTTTTCGTCATAATACGAGTAGCATATACTTTCAAATCAAATTAATCCAAGTCATTGAAGGTGCATTCAGCCTTACACTACAACTGTTTTAACCAAAATACCGTGATGAAAACACGTGCTAAATGTTCTTCTGCGCATGTTCTAGAAAAATGTAAACAAACAGAACTGTTTTGCAGCAATGCATTGCTGCAGAGAAAAAAGCTGCAAAGTTCATTATTTACTGCAGAAAGCTCTCAAGAGTAAAGTGTAGCAAAAGCAAGAAGAGAGCGAAAAGCGTTAAGTTTTTGATTTTCATTTGCTTGAGGTCTGCGAAAAATTTTGCTAAAAAGCTGTGTTACTTCAAAAAATGTTTGAGCAGCATAAAGACGTTTTCATCATTCATTATAGTCTAATGGTCCATTATGGTTAAAGAGAAATACATTGAGTTTTAAATTTTCAATTTAGATTTTTTATTTTTAATTTTTTCTTATAGCTTAGAGCTTAAATAATTGATATAGTTGTGATACTTAGGAATACTTAATATTTTTGCTATACTTAGCTTAGCTTAGAATAAAGTTAGAAAAATAATTGGTATGTCTATAATTTTGTTAAGAAATTAAAATTTATTTTTTTTACAATTCAAATCACAAATGAATGTTTTTTATTTTTCTTAAATTTTTTTTTGAGGTTTAAGTTTTATTGTTGGTAAAATTATCTAATAGAAAAATTATTAACAAGCATATTCGTACATGAGCGAGGAAAATATAGTATGTATGCTTGCATTCTTATTAGACAGGCAATTTGTGCTTAAAAAGTTAATTTTTATGTTTTTTTTATGCGTATGATTTTTTCAAAAATCGTTACTAAATTCGTTTGTTTACTTGAAGTGAGCTTGTTTAAAAACAAAAATCATATTTTCAAAATTTACGTGTTTTGGAATTTTTCGCTTTTTTTTCAAAAGTTTATTTAAAAAAGAAATATTTTTTAATTTTGTCCTTTTAAAAATTTCATTTTAGAACAAAACATTTTAGTCTTAATGAAATGACATAAGATTTGGTGTTGAAAAGTTAATACTCGTATGAAAAAAAACTGTGGTTGAATATTCAAAAATGATTTTTAAAAATTAATTTTTAAAACTGTTAAGCATTTAAACTTTTAAGAATTTTTACTCAAAGTTTTATTTTTCTTGCTTTTCTCGAGTTTTCTTTAAAAAAAAAATCAATAAATTTCAAAATTGCATTTAATTTATGTCAAAAGCTTTTTAAATATTTTGCCAAAACTAGTTTTAAACACTTTTCTGTAAAAAGTTGAATTCTAAACCTTTTTTGGAAGACCGCTTCTATTGATCAAAATCGCTATTCCAGCTTTAAGCTGTAGCAGCGAAATTACTTTTGCTTAGTTCTTACATTATTGTAATTTTGTAATGATCGGTTTTAAGTTTTATAAACTTTTTTTTATTCTAACACTAGTTTGCGTTTTTTCAATTTATTTTTTTTAATGCACGCTTCCTCTTAAAGTCTCTTATAATTTGAACTATTCAGTGCCTTTTTTGTTGTTATTTTTTAACGCTATGCATTAATATTAAATAAATTCCCATTTTCCGAATAAAATAGTAGTAGAAGGTACTTTCACACATTTTTAGGCACTGCTGCAATGTCAACACTTAAGTCTAGACAACAACTAGAAAATCTAACGGTACTAGAATTTTATGATTTTTTTCGTTTTAAAGCCTTTGATTTCCACAACAACAACAAATATTAACTTCTTCGAATGAACTGCTTATCTGTAGGCATAACTGCAGCACAAAGAAGAGCGCGGCACACGTCGAGTTGGCAGACCGGACATTCCCTTCAGGTAGACGTAGTTGATGGGCTGTCGCAGAATACGCTGCTGCTGTGGCTGTGGCTTGGCGGATTCTGTCTTTTTGCTGGAGGAACTTTTCTTATCTTTCTGCTCGTTCTTGCTGCGTTTCAGTGGCGTGCTGTTGCAACTTAGCGAACGCATCGATGTTGAGGACGAGGATGAGGATGAAATATGCTGAAGTACTCGACTAACTGAAGAGATGCTGATGCGATTCAAGTGGAGTCCTTTTAGTGGAGTACGTGCGGAGAACTTGTAACTTTTACCAGAGCGGTTTGACGCTTCATTTGTAGCATTATCGTGCTGGTTGTTGTCATGGTCGTTTTCATCGTCGTTATCATTATTGCGGTCGTTCATTACACTAACAGAACGAAAGCAGGATGAGGGCGAATAGCTGTGTCGATGCTGGCTATCATGACGATAGCTGGAACCATCCAAATCGTTTTCATCATTGCCGCAGCTGGACATGCGTGAGCTGCCAGAGCTGCTGGAGGCGCGTGACGAATGTCCATCGCTAGACAGATCAATGCTAGAGCTGCGTATATGTTTATCCGAGCTGGAGCCTCGATCCAGACTCAGCGAGAAAGAGTCAGTCGAGGAGCTGCGTAAATCATCTTGGCTATTGTAGACAACCAGTTGGTGTTGGACGCGACGTCCGAGCCGTTTGCTGATGCAGTACAAAAAGCTCATGGCGCGTTGGCGATGTGGTGAGATGAGTTTTGGCTGTTGCGAGTTGGAGCTGGACTTGAGCTCTTCCGAGCATATGGAGTTTTCGTAGCTGGAGTGATTATTGTTGTTTAAGTTATCCATGTTTGTTTTTTGTTTGTTTTTATAGAGTTGAAATATTTTTAATTTTGCAAATTTTTAACTTGCTTTGTTTTCACAGTAAATGTTTCTAGTTTTCAAAAGTGTTATTTTGGTGCTTTTAATAAAGTTTTCTTGCACTAAGTTTTTTTTTGTAAAGTTCACTGAGTAAAACACTAAAGTTTTTTTTCGCTTAGAATTGTTTCTAAGTTTTCTGAATTACAGTCACTTGATAAAAATGTCTTGATTTAATCCTTAATCCTTTTTGAAATGGCGCGTCGCTGTTTTTTAAAACACGAATGCTTGATAACTTGAAGCCAAGAGTAGCTAGCGAACTCTTGTAAGTCACGTAAATGTCTGTTGCTCCAAGTGTAGCATGATTGGCTTTTATATGCTGCGTCCTGGCTCTCGCTTAGTTAACCTTCGCCAAGCTGTGTGTGCTTCTCGATGGCTGGCTAACCTTCGTTGTTTTACGTAGTTCGACGAGGATAGCTCGTTGAAAGCTTCGCTAGGAATCTAGCGGCTGCGCACTGTCGTGGTTTACTCAGTTTTGCAATAGGCACATTCGTGTGGAGCAGCAATTTGGTGTTTGTTTTGCATGTCCTTTAAGGATAAAAACAACGTGATTTTTGACACTTAATGTAAAATTCACAACACTGCAGTATTTGTGGGGGGGGGGGGTCTGGTTGGGTTTTTGGTGCTGCACTTTGACTGTGTCCACAACAATTAGCGCCAGTTTCTTTGAACTTGTAAAATTTTCCTATTCCCCGCTTCTGTGCGCCATAATTGCTGCTGTCTTCAACACTTGTTGTTAAACGCGTGACTCCTTTTTTATAATTTGTTAAAGCTTTCGCGTGATTTTTACGCCTTACCAAATGCCTGCTTTGACAGGCGTTCATTTGCTTTAGCCAGTTGATCACCTGTTGCTATTGTCCTGCGGCGTCTCGTTGTCTTATTTCGTTCTAGAGTAACACGTTTGTGAAAATGTTTTGCATTTTTTGCATGCGTAAAATTCGTTGAGTTTCTTGACTGAATTTCCTCCATTTCAATTGTACGCGTTGTTTAGAATACTTTATTTTTAAAAACGTGATTCCTTTTTCGCTTGCCTTCTTTCCTGACGCGTTTTCAACGTATTCAACAGGCATCACTTGCATATCCGTTGGAAAAGTTTTCTTTTATTGAAGGTGTTGCTGTGGATGAACGTGATTTTCATGCGTCATGTAAAGTTTTGCTCCATACTTGAGCAGGTATTTTACAATTAGAGAATATTCTGACTATTTTATTAGCGAATCTCTCTGTGCCTGTAAGAGAAAGTGTGTGTGACTGAGTGTGGGCGTGTGTATGATTGTGTGTATGAATATGCAATATTGCAACGTTTTAAAATCATGTGTCGCGTTCTATTAAGCTGAAACTCATGTTCTGTATTTGAAGTTAATTAGTTAGTGACTCAGAACGGATTATTTAGTTTATTTGATCGATATACATGTGAGTATAAGTTATGATTACATATTTATGATTTAAATTTCGATTTGTCTCTAGCATGTTCTTCGACCAATACAAATTTTTTTTATTATTTGTAATTGTTTTGTATCTGCCACGCCTCTTGTAAATATCTAGTACCCTATACGCAGTACTCGTAGGGGCATTTATATTGGTTGAATCTTTTGTGCATAAAACATAGCTTCGTTAATTCTTCACTGATGATTGGTTAACTCTTTTGTGCATAAAACATAGCTTCGTAAATTCTTCATTGATGATCGTTCAGAAGAAATAAAAAGACTTATTTCAGAAATCATTACAGTTGTGAAAAAATGTTCGGTTTTACCCTTAAAAATTTCCACTTAAAATATTCATAAAGAATAACAAGAACACCCAGCAAAATCTTCGCTTTTATGTAATCGAAAAAGTAATCCAGAAAATTTCATTCATCGCTTACTCTCTCGCTTACAGAATCCATTATTTTTATAAAGGCATGTCATTGGAGGTAAGGTAAGCGCTGTCACTTGAAACGATTGAGCGCTAAAAACAACTTTCAAGTTGATGGTGAAGGCATTGCCGTGAATTTATTACAGATTAAATTAGAATTCTTGCATTAGCGTTTATGTAATGCATTTTAGAATCGAATAAAAAACAAAAGAAAATTTACAAAAGAAAATGTATCATCCGCCTACGGACATGCCCATCTCCCATACAACCCAAAAATTGAGAACTCAATATATAAGCTTCTGTTCAACCTACAGAGATGAAATTTGGTATGTATTTTTTTTTTAACAAAAAAAAGATGTTTTTGAAAAAGGACGTCATCCGACCATGGACACGTCTATCTCCCATACAACCCAAAAAGTTTAAAACTCAATAAATACTAGTAAGGTATATCTTCGACTTGGCCGAAGTTAAAATACCCCCACGGCCGATTCTTAAGGGTGGAAGAATCTTAAATTGGAGAGCTTTTTGTATGAGATTTTGAGAGATATTATTATATTTATGTGTCTAAAATACATACATATCAAATTGTTTTCCTGCAGCTTAAATATAAGCCTTTTTAAAAAGTTTTAAATTTTGGGGTTGTATGGGAGGTGGGCGTGTTAGATTGTGTATGACGCCAATTTTTCTAACATACCTCAGTTTCTACATAGAATACACAAATACCGAGTTTCTGTCTTGTAACTTTAATATTAGCCTCTTTATAGATTTTTAAATTTTGGGGTTGTATGGGAGGTGGGCGTGTTAATGGGTGAATGACGCCCAATTTTATAACACACCTCAGTTTTGACATTAAATACACAAATACCGAGTTTCCATCTTGTAACTTTAATATTAGCCTCTTTATAGATTGTTAAATTTTGGGGTTGTATGGGAAGTGGGCGTGTTAGTGGGTGGATGACGCCCAATTTTATAACACACCTTAGTTTTGATATTAATTACAAAAATACCGAGTTTCCATCTTGTAACTTTAATATTAGCCTCTTTATAGAATTTTCAATTTTGGGGTTGTATGGGAGGTGGGCGTGTTAGTAAGTCGATGACGCCCATTTTTCTAAAACATCTCAGTTTTGACATAGAATACACATATACCAAATTTCAGTATTGTAGCTTTAATATTGGCTTCTTTGTAGAGTTTTCAATTTTTGGGTTGTATGGGAGGTAGGCGTGGTTTTCATCCGATTTAGCCCATTCTCGAACTTGACCTTAGTTTTTTTAAAAAAAGCTTAAAAATCGAATTTCATTACGATAGCTTCAAAATTGCGGCTGTAATCGTGTCGACAGACAGTCGGACAGACGGACAGACGGACAGACGGACAGACGGACAGACAGACGGACATGGCTAAATCAACTCAGGTGGTAATGCTGAGCAAGAATATATATACTTTTCCATACCTACCACGCCTCCTTTTGGGTGTTACACACGTCGTGACAAAATTAATATACCCCTTACGCAGTACGCGTGGGGGTATAAAGATTACGTTTGTCATAGAGAGATCAAATTTGGTATGTATGTATTTTATACCAAAACTAAGGTGTGTTCTAAATTGGGAGTAATTCGTTCATGAACACGCCTACCTCCCATACAAACCAAAAAATTGAAAAAACTGCATAAATAAGCTTATGTTTGTCTCACAGGGGTAAAATTTGGTATGTATGTATTTTATGCTCATTTTACACTTCATCCGCCCATTTCACGCCATTGCACGCCCATTTTCAATACTATTATTGTATTTTGGAGAAGTAGGTTTAGGGTACATCATAACGTTCTAGACCGACTTTAGACTTTCTTTACTTGTTAACTTTAAATGCGTTTTTCTCGAAACGACATTTTTTCAACTGGCGGACAGTTAATCTCGGGTTTGGCTATGCCGAGTTGTTTGAGTTTGTTTTCTTTTCTTTATTGAAACAAACAAAAAAACAAATTAGCCATTTCAGCCGTTATAAGGACTTTGACCGAGCTTCTTATGATCAATTCGCACACGATCTTCAAAAGTGACACAACTCAAAATTAAAAAAATTTTTAGGAGAGGCAAAAAAACTATTTCTTTTTCAAAGCAACTTCATACAAAAGAAGGACGCATAATGATTTTTTAAACATTAAAGAGCAATCTGATAAAAACAAAATTTTAACAGTCGATGGAGATGTGCATTACGAATTCGTTTATAATAAAAAGTCAAATTTTGAGTTGTGTCACTTGTGAAGAGGGTGTGCGAATTGTGTTGTGTATATTATGTAATGTTTGCACACAATTGACCGAGAACTGGACCTTCTTGTTTTATGCCGACTCCGAACGGCTGATGTTCATGTCCTCAAGAAACATGGCATTATTTACTCTCTGTAGGTTGCCATTGTTTGCAGAGAGGTGGTGACCGATCACACAAATTTTTTTTATTGAAAAAACTTTTCGCTGCAACTGGGGATCGAACTCGGCCTCCGACCATGCTAAGCCACACATTTAACCTGCATCCACGGTCAACACATTTTCTTTATTGACATATTTTCTTAGACAATTTTCTCAAAAATCTTAAAGAAATTAAAAAAAAAAATTAATTACACAGAGAAAAAAATTTACTGCATTTTCTTTTAAATTTAATGTAATTTACTTTTCAAAGCTATTTGAAAGGAATCTGCTTGACTTTAAAAGAAAACTTAAAGTAATGATCTTTTCATTTTCTTTTTGATGCTACAAAACGAAATCGTTTTTTGCCGATGATGTACGAATGAGCAATAACACATGATGCTCTCGGTTGTAAGCATGATTCAAATAAACTTATATTTTAAAAGCCAAGTTGACATTATTTATTCAGATATATCGAAAGCTTTTGACAAAGTTCCACATAATCTCTTAATTTCGAAATTGTCTAAGTATGGTTTTCATTCATCGGTTCTCTCGTGGCTTAGTTCCTACTTGTCTAACAGGGTATCTTGTGTTTCCATAGAGAATGTGAATTCTGAACCTTTTTTGGTAACATCTGGAGTCCCGCAAGGCAGTATCCTCGGTCCATTATTATTCATTTTATTCATTAATGATATCTCAAAATGTTTTCCTTCAGCTTGCTTTTTATTATACGCCGATGACTTGAAAATTTATTACAAAATAAAACATTATTCAGATTGTCAAGTTCTTCAAACTGAATTGAACAATTGCCTAACTTGGTTTAAAAATAATGGTCTTACACTGAATCTGAATAAATGTTGCAGTATGACTGTCTCGAAGATTAATATACCCATAAGTTTTTCGTACAACATTAACGGTGTGGTTTTAAAAAAAGTGAATGAAATACGTGATCTTGGTGTTTGCTTCGACTCTCGTTTCAGTTTTGTTTGCCATGTTAATCGCATAATTCCGAAGGCTTATTCCCTTCTTGCTTTCATTAAAAGAAATAGTTCCGCTTTTCTTGACCCTTATACCTTAAAGCAGCTCTATACTTCATTTGTAAGATCTAACTTGGATTATGCATCACTCATCTGGAACCCATATTACGGTATTCACATCAATCGTCTGGAGCGTATACAAAAGAAATTTCTTAAATATGCATTACGATCGATTGTTTTTACTGAGCCTATTCCCTCCTATACCTCTCGGTCCATGCTTATAAGTCTTGAAAGCCTTGAAAAGCGGCGGTTGGTTCAAAGTATAATTTTTATATATGATATTATTAACTGTAATATTGACTGTCCTTTGCTTCTTGAGTTTATAACCTTTAATATACCATCTAGATCTTTACGCGCATCTGACTATTTTCACATTAAATGTCACAGATCTAACTATGCCATCAATGAGCCCATTAATAGGTCTCTTTCAGTGCTTAATAATATATACAAAGATAGGTCTATTGATTTTTGTATGACTAAAGTTGATTTTAAGTATGCTTTGCTAAGACTTTTGTAATTAATTTCCTGTTAATTATTTCGCTTTAAGTTACTTAAGTTCCCTTTACTTTAAGTAATTTTTGTTTTAGTCTGTAAGGAATTATTCCAAAGACTCAATAAATACTAAATACTAAATACTAAAAGATATATACAATATCTCACAATAGCTCAATGGAAGCGTGCTAGACTGTCACGCGGAAGACGGGTTCGAATCTTAACTGTGTAAGTATCAAACATTTTAATTTAATTATTGACATGCTAATTCTGTTTCATTAACTGCTTCGTCAAATATAACCGTCAAAATAAGTTTTACTTAAAAAACATTAATTAAAAAAAAAAAATATTTGGTATTCTTGTTGGGTATTGAACCCAGGTCAATCGAGTTCCTAGACTCGAACGTCAGCACACTCGGCTAAACTTGAGCATAAAAAACAATGATCAAATTTCATTAAGTTCGATGTTTTTTCGTTTCAAGCAAGAATATTTTAAAGTTGATGACAAATGAATATTCAAAAAATTTATTTTCATTTAAAAAACAAAAGGCAAGTCATTAGAATCAATGCAGCTTTCTTAATAAATAAGACTGAAAACATTTTCTTTTAATTAAAAAAAAATTTTCGCCGGCTAGAATGTGCACGATCATTTACTTTAAGTTTGAAAGTTTTTTCTTTTAATTTTAATGTAATTTTGTCTCAGTGGAGCAAAGGTAAAAGGCTCCATGGAATCTATTTCAGTTTCAATGATTGCCTGTGACCTCTTAGATAATCCCATTGCATTCCTTTGGCCATAGAATCATCAAAGTTGAAAATTCAAGCGTAACGTGTCATGGTTGAAAATGCAACTCCAACATGTCACGCGTTACGATTGAAAATTCATCACTTGATTTTACCTCCCTACATAATATTTGTTTCATTCAAATCGATTCTAAATTAATAAGCCCCAAACATATTTTTAATACTTTCTTCACTTTTTCTGAAATGCAATTCTACTTTTAATAAAAGTTCTATGCATATTTTTGTTTGTCCATTGAATTTTTCATAAAACGAACAAAAAAATCTTTGAATAAGATGGTTGCTTTTTATATTTCTATCTGTATTAGAGAACTGTATAAGAGAACTATTAGAAAAATTAATAATTCGGATTGACTAAAAACCTTAACTTTCTTCATATTTCATACAGTACTCGATCATCCTCAAGTTATTATATATATATTTAGACATTTTACGTAAATTCGTGAAAATTCGCGACATCCGATACTGTAAACATAATCGTAGCAGAATCGTACGTCTTATACGCGTTACGGAACTAGTTGGATGTGGCGCATAAACGTGCCCTCTTTAAGACATACCAAGCAAGTTGTTGCAAAAGCAAAGAATAAAAACTTCAGAACAGAGCAAAAAAAAAACGCAAAAGAAATAAACTCAAGGATAAGAAACATCGTGACATTGTACGTGCTTTTGTTCAACGTTTATTCAAAGAGTGTTGCCGCCAGTCAATTATTTACAACAAAAATTATTTTATTTTATTCTCTTTTGTAGTAAAGGTGATTCCTAATAAATAATAAAAAGCATGACATGAGAACTTGTTGCATGTCTGGCTTAGAGCTAGCTTCTTTGTTTAGTCAAGTTGCTTTAAGCCAAATGCTTATGTTTGCGCCAAGTTGTGAGAGGAAATGGCAGTATACGTGGCCAAGAATGCGTGTAAATGGGAGGAGATTGATTTGTTGCTTATTCCTTGAAGGTTTAGAGTCTATCTAATTGGCTTTGTATGGCATAAGCAACATGTTAAGAAGAACATATCTCAACATGTGTTCTTATGTTGTTACTTAAAGGTTGGAAGCCGTGCTAGCATGTTATTTTGTTGGTGAACATGTGCTTTTGATTTTATCAAAAACATGTGAACAAGTGTGGAACATTTGCAAACAAGTTTTAAGTTCAATTATGTTGACAAACACTGCTGCAGGAAAAGTTTTTTTGCTTGTTCAAATAACAAAAAAAAAAAAACTAAAAAAAATTATTTTTTCATGCCAAAATATTATCATGAAAATTTTCTAGAAGTTTTCTCAGTTACTGTGATATTGTAAGTAAAAAAGCTTTTATACTAACTAACCAACAGCTTTATTTTTCTTTATAAACTTAATTAATTTATACGGTTATTCGTGACCACTTCAGAAACTATAGCAAGGCTCTGGATAGTAAGTAATATGATGTAGAGCATTTTTAGTCTACTTGAATAATACCCGTTTGTTAACGAATAAAATTAAAGCTATGATATCAAATGTATTAAGCTAGGAATCTTAACGTTTTACTAAGAAATCTCTCAAGCGATGTTTGAATTCTATAACATTTTGAAAATGTTTTTAACAGTTGCGAAAATAAAAACGACGAATTTTAGTCGACTTAAATTGTAAAAATATTGTGCATTTAAGTACCTACTTAATAATTTATTATTGAACCAAAATTTCAGCAACTAACGGTTGCTTTCAGCCTCTGCTAAATACACTTAATACACTATAAAAGCACACAAATAATTTAAATACATGTATAATAAGTACTTTTCCAAAAAAACTATCACGGCAAGAACAGAGACGATTAAGTTCCGATGCTCAACTTCGATTGGGCAGTGCAATAAATAGCAATAGTAGAGCTGATTTCCCGGAATAGAACGTCGTATTTAAATGGTCTATCGATGGTTATACGTTTCCCTTAAGTAAATGACAAGAATTTTTAAATGTAAAGTTTTAAATTTGCTACTTAATTTTCAAATATTTTTTTATGTTCTTATAAAAAATTTTCTCGACGTTTGAGGGTTAAAGTATTATTAATATTATGAACATGACACGAAATGAATGATGATTGATTCTTTGTGAATGATGAGTATAATGAGCACTTCTAGTATTAGTCAGTATTTTCAAATTTTAATTTTAAAGATTTAATCATATAAATCATAGAAACAGTTTTGTGACAAAAAGAAGTAAAGCACTTTTGAGAAAAACTTTTACATTTTGTTACAACAAAAAAATTCCTAGAACTGCAAGCCCTTCTTTTACCTTGTGCCATAATTAAATGCATTCTACAGCCTTCTACACTAAGAATCGAAACGAAAAAAGCAAACTTCACAAAGTTAGCACCAAGAAAGCATCAACTTTTAACGCCCTCTGCTCTTCAGCTCCTTCGTGCAGTGCAAAATTCAGAGAAATAACAAGTACAAAATTTCTAAATTGATGCAAAGTGAACATGTGACAAGAAGCAAGGTCACGTGTCTTAAAGCCAAACCACTACAAAATTCTTGGCTTAAAACGCTTGGATGTTGTCGATGGCTTTGGCGCTGATGTTGATGCAAATAAAAGGGTTGACTATAGAATAGGTGCTAAAATCACACCGCAATACATGCAACAATACAGTCACATTGCTTGACTGCATCGCACATTGAGTATTGTTTCTTGGTAGTCATTTCTAAGGATTCAACAACATTACTTTCATTTGCAGGCGACAACAATTCAGAATATATTGTGTGACGTTTGAAGATAACGGTACATCAATAGATGAAGTTTTATGATGCCAAATATAGCACTCAGACATTGAGTTAGGATATGCGTCAAGGTTTAATTAGGCTGAAAATATATTGTTAAGAATTTAAATTGAACAAAAATTCCGTTTGTGAAAATCATCATCTGAAGGACTGTGTCTTGGCTTAATTATTTGCTATTATTTGTATTGTTAATATGTTTATGTCTAGCAGGTCATATTATAATAATAAAAGCTGCATATATTTTGTCATCTTATTGTGTTTATTTGCTGTTTCCTATTATTTGCCATTGTATTGTTTAAACAATACATCGTAAGCCCATCATTTTTGTTGTTTTATTCTTAGCTTTGTAAAGAGTTCATGAGACATATAGTGACCTTCGTTAAGGTCACTCAGGTAAACAGCCTAATCTATATTGTTTATAGTAAAAACATATGTAAAAACATAGGTTGTTTATTTTTAGAATTTTTTTTGTATTTATTGAAGCATTAACATCTTATTCGTCGTTAAATAAAACCTAGAGATGACCGGAGACTGTTGTCGCGACAGGTTATGAAAATTATGACAAATTCTCCAGTTAATGAACTTTACATGAAATCGCAGCAGAGATCAAGTCGTTTTTTTGTTATGCGTTTGCTAGTTGCCCCCAAGCTTTCTCTTATTATATAAATTGGTTGTGGCCTTGAAAACTAAAAATACAATTTTTTAGATTGCATAAGATTTTTACAAATAACCGTTAATACTTCATATAAAAAAAAAATTCATTCAGAACTTCGTTTCAGTTATTAGCGTTTTTGGCTACCAACACAGAGGTTCCGGGTTCGAATTTCGGTCTCGCCATGGTTCTACGCTTTTGCATTTCTTTTATTCCTTCCTCACTTCTAATCAACTCAAATTAAAAATTCATCAATATATATACGACTTTGAAAGTTTTAGTTGGTGGTAGAGATGTTTGGAGAATGAGATTGCTTAATAATGTGATTGCATGATGTCTTCATTCAGGTCACGACTTAGAAAATAATTATATAATTTGTATGGTGATAATGGCAATTGAATTCCGCTTGATACGCTGGTGAATGTCTTAAAACTGGTCAATAGACTAAATTATATTTCTACAAATGGATTTGAGAAAGCAACTTCATATATATATAAATATTGGGCCAAAAGAATCCAACACTGTTGAATGCTTGAACGGACATCAGTATGATTTTTTCATGGCATTGAGTCCTGAGATTGTTGGGAGTCTGTTGGGAGTTAATTTCGAAAAATCGGAGCAAGCATAATTAAGTCGAAGAGCAAGCGGCTACTATAAATACACCTGGAATGTCTTACACACAGAAAAATAACCAGCGAAAATCAAGTAAAAACAACCTCAAATTAAGATTTTTCACCCATGAAATCCAGCTAAAGTTTTTTCAGCTCAATTTAAAGTTGTTAGAACTAAATTTAAGGGTTTACATACTCTTTGAAGTAAATCTTATTTTAAGATTGAAAGCAATTGTTTTAAAATTGTGTCAAGTTAATTTAAGGTCAGACATTGTATTAAGATTGGTAAGATTTGATTTAAAATCAATACAACCTTATTTTAAGATTAAACGATGTTAAAATAAGAACGTGAAAATCTTGAAATAAGAAATTTTAAATCTTATTTTAAGGTATTTGAAATCTTAATTTAAGGTCTTTTTTTAACCAAAAATTCTCCTTTTTTTTAACCAAATCTTTAAAAAAACAAAAGTTTTTTTTTTATAATTCAATATATTTTATTTCAATTGCCTAATATACACTATGTGGGTTTATTGCTTACATTAATTATAATTTACTCACTAAATATATTTTGGTCGCATATAAGTCTTGACATTATTTACAGGATATAGGTTTAATGGACACGTATCGAAAACTATTATTTCTATAATCTGTACATTACAAATTTTTTTTTTTACTTCATAAGACTGAAAATGTTTACAAAATTTATTCAAAAAAATTTCTGACACGAGACAATAAAAAAAAAAAATGAAAAAATGATATGCCTTAAAATAGTTTATTAAAATATTGCTGGAGAATTTTTGCGAGCACTAGCAACAATTTATTTGTTTTATTTACCAACAGATTTTAGAAAACAGATTTGAAAGAGAAAGCAAATTTTAAGATTTACAATAATATGAAGTATGAATGTCATAAATAAAATTTTGATATAATTAAAATAAATAAAAATTTCGCAGGGTTTGGGATATTTAAAAGAAAGCACAGTAAATAGCTTGAAACAAGAATCTAGGGCTTGTAAGAAGGAGTTAAACAATACAAAGTTTTATCAAAATAAACAAAACAATTTTTTACTTATCCTTCTGATAAGCCCTCTGCAATATTAAATGGCTGCATTGTCAGCTTGGCAGAATAATATTTGCTTACAAGATCAGCTATCTTCTTTTCGTAGTCATTGATGCAAACAAGATGCAGAACCAAACTTTCCTGCAAACCCAATATTGTTGCTTTCTTGTTATATTTTCCAAATGTGTCTATGAATCTGCAAACTGAGGGAAGAACACCAGCTTTTAAATTGTAAGAATGAAATTTTCGGCATCTACAATTATAAATTAATTAAATAATAGCTTAGTTGGCAACCTACGTTGTGATTCACCTTTGTTTGTGGTAGATTTTGCTTCTGCCAACAGGCGTTTGCAGGGTTCATTATGAAGATTTGCTTAATAAAAACGGAGTAAGCCTTTCTTTAATTCCTCCCATTTTAATAGTAATAAATTTTCCTTTCCAGGATATATAATGCCAAAGTCGATGTTTATCTAATTGAAATATAATGCATTATATGAGAAAATTTTAAAATCAGCGTTTTCTGTTCTTACCAAATCTGTAGCCCGAGCATCAGAATATAGGGACTAATTTTCAAAAAATTTTCCGGTGAAAGCCTATTTAAGTCCCTTTGTCTTATAGAAAAAGTTTTCGCCCATTTATCTTTTACTTCATCGAAATCAGCAGCATGATGCAATGAGTTTTTCAGATATGTAGCTAAGAATTAGATGTAGAAGAATTAATTTCGGGTTGACTGACATCTTTTTCGATGGATTGAGAAAGTTCCTTGCTTGGATTTGGAGAATATTGTTTTCTTCTCTTAGTGCGTTAGTTAACATATTTTGCAAAAAGTTTTCCTCTTGGATTGCGCAAGAAAACAAATAACATGTTGTGACAATTAAAGCGTTATTGCAGCCTTAACTATTTTGAAATAGACTATCGTCGAAGACAATATCTCCTTCTTGGCTTTCTAAATAATAATTTCTTTTTTGATCCATCACTTTTACAAAATCACTTAAGCACAATCCTGTACGATAAAAAGAAACAAATGCGCCCGTTGTTTCGTTCTTGACGATTGAAACGAGAATAATGTAAAGTGCCAAAAAGTGTTACATTTTATCCCGTTTGGCTCTCGTGCTGACAATTTCAAGAGTTACCAACCTTCTTTTAATATGTAACATCCTTATATTAAAGTTTGCAGTCTTACTTTAAATTTTCACAGCTAATTTTTAATATCTTTTCACTACGAATTCAATATTGTAACAACCTTCTTTTTAAATTCCTCCAATCTTAAATTAAGCAGAAAAAATTTCATTTATAATTGAGATTGAACATTTTTAAATAAAGGTTGTCAGATATCTTTTCAAGTTTTGCGCATTCTTATCTCTGGAAAGAATAATCCGCTAATCAGGTTGCAAAGATATTAAACTAAAATTAAAAATCTTAAAATATAAAACAACATTTTACGCAACTTGATTTAACATTTCAAGAGATAAAATTAAAGATTTTTATACGCCTTTTAACATTTGCAAATTTAAAAATCATCGATTATACTTAATTCGAGGTTGTTACATTTTAAAATAAGGTGGATTTTACATAAAAGTTCTACAATCTTAAATTAAAAATGCAACAATCTACTTTTATTTTTCTCTGTGTAGGAGACAATTTTTTTTTTTTTTAAAGAAAAGGTTTTTCAAGTGCACCGTTCTAGTACTTACACCCCAGATCTCAGTTTGTACCATCATAATTTATGACTATAATGCCAGAAAACAAAACCTCACAGAAAATCATTCAACTTTTTTCAGGAAGTATTTCGATTAGTTCAGCAGAACCCAGTTAATAATTTTGTTTGCCGAAAGTAGGGTCCACTTTTTATTACTGTTATTGTTCGCCAAAGATTCGGTATTCAGAGTTGGATTTTAAAACATGGTATGTCTTTATTTTTAACTTAAGTCAATAACCTTTAGTCTAAAAATTTGTCTCCTAGTCATTATTATATTATTCAATAATAATTCAATAATAATAACAATAATAATTATTGTTCCTGAGTTAATATATCTTCGCCCCGAAAAGCTCTACTAAAGGGAGACATGAAATTGGCCGTTTTTTCAAATCGTATTTTAGTAAATATTCTTAAGATTCTAAGAAAAAACTTTCATGGAAAAATTCCTACGGGTTCAAAAGTTACCAAAAATGAAAAAAATTTTTAAAAAAAGCTCCTGTCATACGATAACTAATTTTGTTAAGATTAACAAAATAATTTTTTTCCAGATTGGACAATTTTTGTGACTCCCAGCGCTGCAACCACGAGTCCCCGTGTTTTTCTCTGCCGCCAGTTTGGAGCTCTATAAAACCATGTTGGAGTGAAAAATATATTTTTTGAATTTTTTTTATAATTTTTTCAATTCTCTACAATAATAAAAAACATTTTGTAAAAATGTTTGTTTTTGACTGAGTTATGAATTTTTAAAAAAAGGTTTGCATTCTCTGCCGCGAATGTAATGTCCCTCCTTAAAATAACTTTTAGATTTAGAAAATTACTTAAGGAACATTTTAGGAACATAACGAGCATTAATTGAAATTTAATTTTGTCGAAATTTTAGGAGTTTTTAATTCGTGACGTCACTTTCGCGTCACGCATGCGTAAACAAAAAAAAAAAAAAAAAAAAAATAGAAAAAACGGTGTACAGAATATCTCGAGTTTGGCTTAACTGAAACAAAAACAAATAATTTTATAAGAGTTTAAACCTAACATATCTTAAGCTTGGTACCCGTGTTGTCATAAATAAAACCTATAATTGTCCCATTCCACATTATATCGCTGTTTAGTTTTCTGAAGATTTCACTTCTACCGTGGCACATACTTTTTTATTATTATTATTTTATAACCATAGGCTTAAAATTGTAATCCTTCATTAAGGATTTTATGACAGTTACACAACAACAACCGTCTCATCAACCGTCAGTTTACAAATATCAAAGAAGCACACTTTGTTGCCTTAAGAAGATATTCAAAGACATTTGAATGAAACTTAACCAATGTACATGTTTGGTTTGTTGCTTTTGGCAACATTGGAAGATGATGCAACATCGTGATTAATGCTTATTTCGTAACATTTACAACTTTGACTGCTGATGCTGATGGACTGCATCTACTTCCAACTTAAATGTTTCTGAGTGGAACTCAACGGAACTAGCTTGTTTTGGAATTAAGCACATTGTTGCTAATAAAAAAAAAATACTTCTTCTTCAACAAATCCATCCAACACTACATCATCAAAGATTGCACACAGGATGGAATAAAAATAAAAACCGATTTACTGAATAGCCTGAACGAAATAAGGAGCAGGTTTTATGCTGATTTAATATGATGCTGTCACTTCAAACTTGCTGTTTTTTCATTCATGTAAAGTTGTTTGTTTTTTTTTGATTTATTTTTATTAGATTAAAATAAGCCAAAGGCAAGTTTAAATCGAGTATAAAAAGGGATTATCGCGTTCAAGCAGAAAATAGTTTAACAAATAGTGTTGCCTAGAATGTTAGCTGGATTTAATAGAGTGGCGGAATTATAATGTCTTGTTTGGTTCGTCTTTCAGTGTATATATTTATTAGATTAAAGAAACTATTAAAATATGTTATAAAACTAGTTGAAATTTTTAGCTGTTGTTGCTGCTGCTTTTGACCTGTATACTGTTAGCTACTGCACGGGTTATAATCTATCTGCCGCTCGAGTTGCACAATCAGGATCATTCAAATTGCTATGCTTTTGTACTGAAGTGCACGAAGGTAAACGTGGACAGCATCATATTGCCAACGTCTTCATCCACAGACGATGCTTTCAATAACTTTCATAGACCAATACCCAAGATGATGATGCTTCAGCCTACTTCTAGGAACAGTCTATATAGCACTATCGCAGATACTTTTAGTCGCAAGAAACAAAGCCATAATTCAGTCTCACATAGAGTTAACTTTTTTCCATTTGGAAATTTTAGTTTTCAATTTGATTTTTCTTTTAATTTTATGGGTAGTTTTAGTTTCGAACGAGCTTGATTTTATGCTGATTATAATTCATAGTTGATATTTCAATAAATAAATAAATATGTTTGTTAAAAAAAATATGACTTCATTTCTTGTGTAAAATGTAATGCAGCACTCACTTAAAGTTAGCAAATCAACTTAACTTAGTCTCGCTAGGCTTGAGGTATTGTAATGAATATCATTGTTGGCAAGATTTGCGACTTTGTGTACTTCATTCTTTGGTTGCGAATGTTGCAAGCGACATATGTGATCTCGGTTTGTTTTTGTGTGTTTACTAAATAAACGAATGACATGATATTCGTAATAATTAGACTTGAACGCATTTCTTGTTCTTTTTGTTGTTGTTAGACAGAAGCTGTTGTGATTTGTTTTAGACAAATTTGAGCTATAAAATGTGGCAGAATTCTTTGACTCAACATCAGTTATTCGTTTAACGTCTTCTACCAACGTCTTCTATTAACACTTAAAAAAAAAAATTCATTAAAATGTTCAAGTTTGTAAGTTATTAAGATCCTTTTGGAGATTATCATAGCTTTTATTAATAGCAATAACTGTCTTAAAACACTTTTAGCTTGCATTCTTCGCACTTTTTGCCATGGCTTTGGCCATGCCTGGTTACTTGCACGCACCTGTGGTGGCCACAAGTTATCATCATGAGCCAACCGTACATGTTGTGCATCCAATTTTGAGCACTCATCGTGTTATTGCATCTCCAGTGATCAGCACCCATGGCCTGGCATATGGTTCCTCCTACGGCTTACATTGATTGGAATTATCAAATTAAATTCTTCGTGTCTGACAGAAAGTCATGATTTCAAACATGTGTTTTTTTAAAACCATTGAACGATAATAAAAAAAAACCACTTTTGGTCAAATGTAATTTTATTTGTTTCTTTATATGAGCATCGGAATTACTACCTAGTGGGTACACCGTAAAGCACAATACTTAAAGGTTTTTAAATGTAGCGTTATTTCAAAACAAATTAAATTGAAGTAAATTTGAATTTTATGTGTTAGGAAGAGTCCCCAAAGTTGCCTTTTCAGTCGAAAAAAGAATTATCTTTTCGATATAAGGAAATAATCATATGGTCCTTCTCTGCAGAGAATAAGCTCCTCATTATTGGTTCGAAGACGCATCTAATCTAAGTTGAAATAGACGAATATGAACTAAAAATAAAACGTATTCATCTCAAATCTCAAAAACCTTTTGAAAAATACTAAAAATCAATACACCAAAATTAAGGATTTCTCGATGATTTTTTTCAGTGATTAGATTTTTCATTATAAAGTAGATTTTCGAGTATTTCAAGTACCCGAACTACCCAGGTAATTCGAATAACCCGACCCATAAACGGGTAATTCGAGCTACGAGGGTAATTCCAGCTTTCTGGGTAGTTTCAAGCTTTTCGAATATTTCGAGTATTTATATTTTTAAATGTATTTATGTTTTATGTCAATGCGATTGTAATGATATTGAGAACAAATAGAGTTTAATTTGTTTTATGGACATTTCTTCAGCATCACTTGTATTTTTTTGGTTGTTTCATTAACTGTTATGCACTCAGGGAAAAAATGCTTTCATATCAAACAAATCATGGGTTGAAATAACGATTGCACTGTTAAATACCATCCAACAAATGAAACTATCAAATTAACCGTTGGAAATATGGAAATCCGTTATAATTCGACTAAGATATTGACTTGGAAAGTGAAACATTTTAATTCAAAATACATTTTTTTACAAATTTGACAATTGATGAATGGCATAAAACAAAATTTTTTGAGGAAATCTCTACTTTTGAGAAAAACTCATATTTGATCAACTCCAAAGCTCTCTCCCAACCAAATTTTATATTGATCAAACAGTAGGTTTTTTTTCAGAACAACTGTATTTCTCTCTTAGAAGTTTAGGAACCCCCCTCCATTCTGCACATCTATTTGGCAGTAGCGTTCAAATGACATTAGTTTCATTCATATTGAGTTCTAATTAATGCCAAAAAAGCATGCGACAATTTCGAATGTTCTCCTATTAATATATAAGATACTAACGGATGTAACCCGGTGTTACTTGGGATTGTGCCTCGAGCACAGAAAAATGTCGATTTTCAAAACTGCTCTCATTTTAATATTTTTTTTGCATTATCAATTAAATTTTTAAACTATCGTTTTTTGGGTTTTGCCCCCTTCTACCGTCGAAAGTGTTTAGTCAAATTTCCGTGAAACTGTACCTGCCAGACATTATTAAAAAAAAATTACATCTTCAACGTCTCGATCTGACGTCTGGTTTCTGAGGAAAATGGTCAAACACATTCAGAAAAAACACATATCTTTCTCCGGTGAAAAATTTCTATATTTTCGATAGAAGCAATTTTCTCTTTTTCAAATAAAATTTTCCTGAATTAGAATAAATTTTCACATTTTCGAAGTAATATTTCTTCACTTCTAGGGAATGGAAATATTTCAATGTCTCTTATAATGATAAATGTTTTTCTCGCCCAACAAATTCATATTTTTAGCGAAAAATTTATTGAAAATGAAAACTTTTTCCTAAATTTTGATAAAAAATTCACTATAAGAAGTATTTTCTTCAATAAAAACAAATGTTTTCTCAAAAACAAAAATTCTTTTTCTCTAAAAACGGTATATTTTTATATTTCTCTTTCCATAGAAGCTTTTTATCATTTTTAGAGAACTTTTAAGATCGAATTTAGAGAAAGGCATTCTGGAGTAAAGTCTATAGACTTTTAGACTATAGACAATTTTTCTCTAAATATGATGCCTTTTTTATCATATTCCGAGAAACTTTTTTCTGAGTGCAGTTTGAAAAGTAATTTCGAGAAAAATGCATTTAAAGTTTTTTTTAACCATGCATTTAATATGCAATTTTATCTAAAAAATTTTAAATTTAAAAAATCCTATAAGCATCGATTCGATTTTTAGATTGTCTTCGTTCAACTTCGGTTTTGGTCGATACTGTTCGGTTAATTTTTTTTCATATTTATAAAGCTTCTGCTCGTATTCGTTAAACTTCTTTTTTTTCGTTTGTCGTTGGTTCTTGACTTCGTTTGCCTTCGGCTCAATCCTTGATTTTTGTCGAAAGAACTTGTAAAAGAATAGGATCTATTTCAGTAACAAATTCAAATGCTTACCAAATTTCATCAAAATCGGTTCATTCGTTTTGACGGGAATGAGCCTAACATAGTTGATTGAATTCTCACGGAAGTTTTCTGAAATTTAAATAGTCTTAATTCTGTTGCAGGTGGTGACCGTGGCATGCAGGTTAAGTGTGTGGCTTGGCATGCTCGGAGCCCGGGTTCGATCCCCAGCCGCGGCGAAAAAGTTTTTTCAATAAAAAAATTTTTCTGATCGATCACCACCTCTGCAGACAATGGCAAACCTCAGAGAGTAAATAATGCCATGTAAAGCTTCTTGAGAACATGAACTTTAGCCGTTCGGAGTCGGCATAAAACATGTAGGTCCAGTTCTCGGTCAATTGTGTGCAAACATTTAATAACACACACAACACAATTGATCATAAGAAGCTCGGTCAAAGTCCTTTCAAGGGTTGAAATGGCCAATTTGTTTTTTGTTTTTGTTTTTTTTTAATTCTGTTGCAGGGTCAAGTTATTCCACATACCAAATTTAAGTAAAATCGATCAAGTCATTTAGGAGGTATTAAGTCTTAACAATGCACTACTTAAAGCGCCCTCATGCGGACAAAACAATCATAACAAACATAACAAACGTTCATAGCAAACTTCATTGAAATCGGTTCAGGCGTTCAGGAGTTATTGAGTCTTTTAATCGCACTACTTAAAGCGCCCTCTTGCGGAAGTCTTTAGAATTTTTTATGACCTATGTTTTATTTTGGGAGCAGTTGAAGCTCCATACCAAATTTTATTGAAATCGGTCCAGGCGCTTAGAAGTTATTATAGAGTACTACGTTCACATACTTTTTTACACCCCCTTTGTTCTTTATCTCTATGAAAGGTACTCGGTGTCCAAATTTCAGCTCAATCGGATAAACGGTGCGCGAGTCTCTACGAAACAGACGTCTGATTTTTTTGAACATTTGATTTTAGATATAAGATGAAGGTGCGTTTTTGGTTTACCCTATTTTCTCCTACGTATCTTTTTTCTAATTTTTCGATTTTAGACGGACTTGGCCAAATATATAAAGAACTATTCTTTAAGAAATTATTAGAACCATGCATGATTCATAACACCTGCGATGGGCTTTCTTTTATGCCGCTGTATATGAAGTAACATTTTCAAAGGATTTCCCTAAACTTGATCTCTTATCTCTTTGAAAGTTGATCTCTTATCTCAGAAGAATCGGCAAGCTTTAAAAGGATAATAGAACCTCTAACGCCTGTAATTTTGTTTAAATGTAACTTTGTCATAAACTGCATTAATTAATTAATAAAAACAATAATTTCTGTTGACTAATTTTAAGAAAATTAAACACCACATGACTGACATATCGTTTTTTAAATTGTTATCCTTTTGTATGCTTTAAACCAACAAACCTAACGTACATTTTCAATCAGTTCAGCGCGATGTGACTCCATAAAGCATTGTATGTCAATGACCTTAAAATACGTTGAATCATATCAAAATTGTATAGTTTTTTAGTCAAAGGATCTGCCTATAGATAAAAAAATGAAATATATGTCAATAAAAGCCGCTTAGCAAGCAACATAAGAAAAAAAAAAATATACAAAATGTTGTATCAATCAAATCGTAAATTTTCCACGAAGTATAGAAACTAAGTTGTAAAAAATATGGAAAATTCTTCAAATATTGTAACGCTACTACATAAAAGACGTAGCCTATTTAAATACAAAAGATTATTATTATTCATCATTTGAAAACATATTTAAACGGCTGCAAAGGGGCCAAGATAGCATAAGTGAATGGAAGGAACACTCTGGAAGAGATGCAATAAGTGGTGCTTCGAAAACAAAAGCTTTTCTTGTGGTGTTAAAGGAAAAACCTGAATAGGCCATGTCTGTTTAAGATAGCTGGTGGAATATTTGCACATCGAAAGCATCGAAACAAATGGAAGATAAGTTTACATATTTTTATTTTCTCAACTTATAGAACATTGAACTTATATATATATATATATATATTAACAGTAGAGAGTAAAATATATGAAAATTAAGCCCATTGATATGCAGCTTAAAGAAAAAATAAGTGAGAAAAAAATACTTGTGTAAGAAGTTCATCTGATGAATGTGAACTTACCAACAATTAAACTTGCATTTTAATGAGCGCTAGATAATCCAAAGAAAAGTTGACCTGCTAAAGGTTAAAAAACTCTTGACAACAGCTATGTTTGAGTTTAATTTACCAAGGCTTAAAACGCTTGCTTTTTTATTAAGATATAGAAGAAAGATGGGAGATGTAAAAAAGAGAAAAAGTACAAATATTTTGCATAATCATCTTATAAATTTAGATGCAAACAAGTATATTTTGTAAAGTTCAGCAAATTTGTTGGCGTCTGAAAAAAATTATACAGGAACCAAGTTCTCAGAAAAAACATTTAACGTAACGTGTTTTAGAAAATAAGTCATGCCAGGAATTTTAGAGAAAATGCAATGGTTCATAACAGCAAGAATAGGTTAAACTCTCCCATAGCCTAATTAAATGTGACAACTCATGTCGGATACTTACTGATTTACGAGAGTCTTAATAAAGACTAAACATTTTTCAATAAATGCCCAAAAATAAACAAAGAAACACTTCATTTTTGCACTGATATTTTTTTTTTACTTATAACTTATCACATAGTTCTGATTCGAAATATTAAATCTAAGATAGCAAATATTTTTTTTTTCAACTTTACAAGCACTGGTGCAGATGTTTAGCACTTAAATATAATCAAAAAAATCTACAAACACCAAAAATATTCTTATTATTAGTAATTAAATGGACTGAAGTCCGCTCTATATTGTTGCTGGAAGGAGTCCGGGGTATGAACGCTGTTGTAGTTTTCGAATGTTGGTGACGGAGCATGATGGATGCGTGTGTAGGCAAATGGTAAGACAGCAGCGGAGCGACCCAATAGAGCTGATGCTCCAGGCGCTATGTATGCACCTGGAGCTGCATAGTAGACATCATGACTCATAGCCAATGCTATGAAGCAGGCGAAGATTAACTGAAATAAGTTAAAGTAAAATTCATTAAATTTATTGCTAAAGAAGTCAAGAATTTAACAAGAAGAACAGTTAAAATAACTCTACTAGTTAGTTTGAAAATATTTACGTTGCCATTTTTTATATTTAAATACTTACATATTTAATCATCGCAGTGTTTTTGTTGTATTTCTTGCCTTCTGTTAAGTTTGTTCCTTCTAGACGGCAGTTGTTGTTTACAATGCATCCTTTTGCCTGTTGTTGCACAGTTTTATACCTTTTCAGTGAGCTAAATAAATCAAGGTCAAGCTAGTGCATTGGCCAGTCGTAAAGCTGTTCGAGAGGATTCTTGATTTGTTTTGTTGATTTTTGTGTTTTATTTTGCGTTTTATTTTTTGTAGAACTGAAATTGCACCTACCAACAACTTTACCCTTTTGCTGTTCCTGGATTATATTTTTGTTGTTGTTGTTGTTTTCAAAGCCATGCAACATGTAAGTTTATTAAATTGGTTTGTCTGGCGAAAGGCTGGTCAAAACAAAGAATAGAGAATGAACCGAAACGACACAGGTCCAACTTAAAGTTGGTAAGGTAGGCATGTGAGCCTCTAAAAGTGCAGAGCACATAAACTGGATTTTTGTGAACTTAAGATTTTTATATGAAGAAGATGGTTAAAAAAGCAAAAAAATTATGATATTCTCATGTGGTGAGGTTGGTTGGCCGATTGAGAGACACACATTTTTATGATCAATTTTGTTGCTTAAGCTTGACATAATAAGAGAGAGATTTTAATGATAAATTTTTAAACATATCGTATTTTTATCTAGAAATAATGTAGAACAATGAATTTGCAGAAATGGTACTAAAAATTAAAAAAATAAATTTATTTTAAGATGACGCTTCCAACACATGTGCATCTGCCGGATGAACTTTCATTAATGTTTTACCAAGTAAGTAAAACTTTAAAGACTAACTTATAGAATACAAGGATTGTACATTTGATCGTTATATGAAGTGATAACAATTTATTTTAATTTTTATGAGCGGTGTTTTTTGACAGTCACAGGTTTTTGAGCCAGACGGAATCAAACACGTAACAAATAAATCGTAAACTAAAGACTACATTTGAAAAAACATCCCTCAACCATGCTGACTACTTATTCATTTGAGAAAAAAATGCAAAAAAGTTCGGTTTAGTTCAGTTCTGACCGATTTGTTTCTTTAAAATTTAATGTTGACCTAAAAATCTGCCCTACTTAAAGCTGGCCCACAACACAGTTCTTTAAAACACAATCGTTATATGAAAAATAAAAAAATGTGACTTTTGTTTCCAACACAACAACATTTGCTGAAAGACTACCGGATATGCGAGTAAATATTTTTGTATTTAAAATAAGTGACCCTGACACTGAAGTTATAACGCTCACTCACATACATCAAATAATAATAAGCATAAAAATAAAACGGAAGTGCGTAGCTAACATCCGCTACATACTCATAAGAAAAAACGTTCGCTCTACAAAATAAAACAATAAACAAAATGGCAAGAAATAGACTACTTTGTATAAAAACAAATGAAAAACTTCAATGGAAACCCAAAGTGTACTTGTAACGCCTTGTTTTACTTAAACAATGAAGATTGAACGAACAATAAAAAGAACAACATAAATGCAGGCAAGAATAAGCAACAAGTGTTCCAAAATTTAAACGAAGACTTAGAAAATATGCGGGTTCTTTGAGTATGGTTGTGGGTGGTCGGCGCTAAGGCGCAACACTACCCAGCAAAATTTTTGATACAAACTTGATATACATTCTTAGATACATTGATTACAGAAGATATTCTTAAAATCCAATTGTGCTTCTCCTCAGCCTTATCAAAAACTGCTTTTAGCAGGCATTCTCATAAACTTCTAGAAGACTAATTGAATACCTTCCAAGAATTCTTCCATGGCATGTCTTGTGCAAGGCAATGGCTAAACATTTTCTTCGAAGTACTTTGTCTTATGTCATCTGTATCATGGAATGCCTTCCTAAAGTTTTTCTAGTTTTCCTGAAAAATACCTAATAGAATCCTTTCATTGAAGGTCTCAAAGAAATCTTCCATCGAAAATTCTAGAAGTACTTCTAGAGAAAATTAAGGAAAGCATCCTCCCAATGACATGCATATGTTAAAAGAACATCTTCTGGGTATGAAATTAGAAGGGATGTAACTCACGACTTTCCCTTTCACTTTACTTTCTTCTGGAAGCACTGTTTTGGCTGGGTAGGTGACAAAAACAAGAGCGTAATTTTATATTTGAAAGGCTTTGACTCAAAATTGGCCAACATATTTTAGGTCATTAAAACTATATTCTCAGTTCTTTCTTAAAAACAATAAATTTTGAATTATTTAATTATATTAAGACAATGTAATGATAATTATGCTTTCAAAAGAGAGGAAAGTTTGATTCAAAAAGCAAACCAGAGAACAGTGCAATTCATGCCAAAAGAAATTCAAGACTTGTCAGACGATATTTGTTGAAAAAGCATTTCAGCTTAAGAGTTTTGATTAATATTTTTATTATATTTTGCAGAATTATTCTATGTTCTCATGGAGGGCTATTTAAACAGATTTATCATAATTGAACAACTACTTGCAAAATGTTTAAAATAAGTATATGAAGAAATGTGACCGAATGTAACGTCCGCACGCCGGGATCTACTCATATACGTAAAATCGAATTCTTTTTTAATGGAATTAAAAATTTATTGCTTGGACGACTTTTCATTTCCATATGGCAATTATTTTAATAATGTCAAAGTGAATCTATTTACTAAAATAGCATCAATAATGTCAAAATCTCAAGGAAGAGGTGTTTATCTCAAAATATAATCTCAGTAAGGATGACTGTAAGCATATTAAAAAAAAAAATCGTTTGTGGATTGGACCTCTTTGCTTCTGAGTGCCTCATAGAAGATATGAAAATTTCAATAATAAAAACTTTGAATAGTAAAGTTAAATTTACGGTAATTAACTTAAGAGAATTGCAACGCAATTTAGAAAACTCGTTGGTGGTCTCTACGTTTCAATCAGTTTTTCTTGCCAAATTTTTTTGTTCTAGAGTGTTATTCAAAATAGCTGTGTTGGTTGGTGTATTTTTTTCGTCATAGTAAGATAAAAACAAACACAACTGACACTGAAGCATACTTTATGGCGCTTGGACAAAACCCGCTAAAGTATTCTTATTAGCTGGAAAATGCGTTGCTATTCTGCTTCAGCTAATTCAGACCTACGCAAACAATGTCTGCCTCTTGAAACGAGCCAAACACAAGAATGACAATAAAAACAAAAACATGGCATATTTAGGGGATGGATTGTTTTATTGCGCCTTATGTTATGCTTTGTCGTAAAATTGTAAAGACAAAATATTTATTTTTTTTTTTAGAAAGTGGTAAGGGTAACGGTAAGCAGCCACATTTTGTCTTTTATGTTATTTTGTTATTTTTTGTTTTTTTCTTCTAAGCATTTGACAACCCACAAACTGTCATCTTTCGGATGACCGCTTGACAAGTTTTTAGACAGACCGACAACGGTTCATATTTCAAGTCTTTTTGTGGCTTATTCTTATCTCTACAAATTGTTATTGTTTTTCAATTAATTTCTTAAAGCTTCTTTGGTTGGTGGCTGCTGTTGGTGGCTATAAAGTTGGCTCTGGTTTTAATTACTGCTTGAAAGGGTTTCGTATTGCAGCCAGTTGCTACAACTTGTCGTTGATCGACATTCATTGTGTTCTGCGTTTTTTATACCACATGAAACAGTTGAATATAATTTCGCAATTTATGATATTTACACCTGCATGAGCTTATGTTGAATGCCTCACGCCCTCACATTGGCTGTTTTTAGTTCTTGTGGGTTTCATTTTAATGAAGTGTTATTAAAATATTAATTAAAATTTATAAATAAACAGTGTTTGTGAGTTCTGTACGAGTACCATGATATATATTTTATCTTTTCTATTCAAAAGTAATTATTTTGAGTATTTTTAACTGTAATATTGTTGTAAGTGAAATATTTTAATTTTCTTATATCCGGCAAGGTATCACAATATGATAGGAATAATTAAAAAATAGGTCTTTCTAAAGAAGGGGGCAAATAGATTTTAAAGAGATATCTCTACATGTTTTAATCAAAACGTCATACAACATATTGATTAGATTAATCAAAAACATGATAAATGGTGGCCTTAAATAAGCAAGATATTCAGACTCATGCATTTAAAATAGAATTCCCTTTTAACTATATTTTTTTTTAACTGTCACTCGTTATTGCACTTATAGTGAAATATTTCACCAGTTCAGAGTAAATGTTTAAAGCGAAAGTTCTTTTGGAGTTATTAGGAAGGTTATATGCCTTAATATGGGAACCCTTCTTATTAATACCTTGCCTACTCTTGTCAGAAATAATCTTCTTCCTTCTCAGTTTTAAGTATTTATCTTCCATATTGGAAAGTTAATCGCATTTTAAGTGTAAGAGTTGAAAGAGTGGTACCAATACTCATGGCTCAATCTGAACCATACTTCTAAGTATGATTAATCTTATAGTTAGTTCTTTTCTTCTCAATTTTAAAATAATTTTTTTGTGAACATGAAATTTGTATGGAAAGAATCACGTACCGTTAAGCAGAGGCAAAAACATGTAGCCATAAACATAACTTGAATAAACCTCTACACGTTAGAGAAATTTACATAGAAATCAGTTCACGGTTTCAGAAAAATGTTTGGAACTCTTGATGCATGTCTTCTATAAAGGTTTTTGTTTCAACATGTGATGATACAAAAAAAAACCAAATACCAAAATATTCCGTAATAACATATGGGCATCTCCCAAAGAAGGTCCACCAAAAGTGAAGAAAAATATTTAAATAAAGCACTCTAACAGCTTTTAACTTCTTTTTTTTATTTTGATTAGTATTACTGCTATGTAACTTGAATTTAACTTATTATAATTTATTTTTATTAAAATTTATAATGAAAATCTTTACTGTATTTTACTACTGTCGGAAAAATTTGTCGTATTCGTGATATACATATATATTAAAAAAAAGGTAAGAGATAATTCTTATATTTCATAGGTCTACGAAGAAAAGTTATACTTTGACCTCCATTAACATGAATATTAATATAAAAAAAGTTCTCAAAATTAGCTAAATATTGCATATTTCTATACCAGCTTAAACAAACTTCTGTTTTTTGTCGCGTCCGTTCCATTGTATGATTGCTTATTACTTTCTACTAATTTGTACTAAATTTTGCCAATATTTGTATAAAATGTTGCACTCTTTCATCGCGTTAGAACACTTAACATATTGGCTCTTTTTGTTTCTTTCTTGTTTTTCGAGTAATTAAAACCGTGCGAATGTCGCTTCCGTGCCACTGGAAGATGCCCATATGTAGAAGGTTTTCAAACAAGAAAGCCCCTTTGGAGGTCTTTTTTAAGGTCTTACTTGTGTCTAGCAGCACTTAAAATGTGCTAAAAGAAAACAATTTTTTAGAATGGATAAAATATAAATTATTTATAATATGGATCCATATCCATAGAAATGAATAAAAATAGATTGTAGCTTCAGATTGTTTATTGACATTTTAAGATTGTTAAAGTAAACTTAAAAAATTTTATTTCACTTTACTTTTACAAAAGTTGCCATGTAAAAAGTCATGTGGACATAACACTGAGATCACAAGTTATTCAACGGTCGGCATTATATAATGTGTCCGACCGAAATCAAAATTTTGGCCGAAACCGAAACTGAAATTCGGCCATTTTTGTAATATTCGGCCGAAACCGAAACCGAAACTGAATGTCTACATCAGGCTTGATCAGCGAAATTAATAAAAGGGCCAAAGCCTTATTAAGACAGACAGCCTGATTAAAATAAACAACAAAATACATTACCACCAACAAAAGCATACATTTTAGCGTCATCAGCTTCGACGGCAATCGTACTTTGTTGCTTTTTGCAAGTGCAAAGGATGTGTTGATAAAAAAATCCCAAAAACAAAATACATATGTGACAGGCTCGTCAAGATCGTTTGACTTTTTATTCTATTTTATTCTAAAATATTACCAAATTTGGTAAAAATATTTTGACTTGGTAAAATGGTAATTTTTTTTCGTTTTGGTAAATTTAAAGTTAATGAAAAATTAATATAAGTTACATATCAAAAATTATTGTATACAAATTATATCAATCATGCTCATTGTGTAGCACCACCGTTACGATTAATGTGACCAACCGTTCCGAAAAAATCGAAATCATTCCGAAATTAAGAGGCAAGTAAAGGTGTTCCGAAGCTGAGCTTCGGAATTCGAAATTTGTTCGGTCCATTCCGAAATATACCAAAATTTCCCTCAGATCAACAAAAAACAAAATATTATAATTAAGTCAAACAAAGAAAATGCCGTCCAACTGGCGATAAATGGTTTGCAAGGTGGCAACCGCATACTTTTGGATGAGTCAATTGATTTGTGAACGCAGATTGTAATATAGTTTTCTTCTTTAGCGCATATATACGAAAATATAGGAAACTTCGGTAGAAAAGGGATAGCCTTATGTCCTGTCTATGTCAAATTGAAGACAAAAATTTCATACGATTCAACAATAATTAAAAGCTTTGAGGTGAATCACCACTTTTAATATTTTAAACTGACAGCTTTGTCTTGTGTTTGCCAGGCACTTCAGCGACCATCGAGAAGACACAACTGCAAATCAATACGCTGAAAAAAATATTGTAAGCTAATTTTTTTTACATTTATCACAAAAGTAAATATAATTCAATTCCACAATATCAATAATTTAGATTCGTCAAGTACAATTTGCAGGTTTCATGCTTGGAATTCTTTGAATTGCTGAAATCAAGCCCCAAATTACTTGAAGAAATTGCTAACAAAGAAAAATACACCTTTAGAATGAAACCGATGCCAATCCTTATACTAGTACTTCTTCTTCAAATATTGGTTTGTCAAACGCAGGAAATTGTGGATTTTAATGATTGATAGTTATGTACTTGCACTATTTTTCAAACTGTCTTTCATCCATCGATAAACTATAATAAAAGCACAAAAGTTGTCAAATTGACTTATTGCATATCATTCCGAAATTTTGAAACTGATTCCGAAATTTCACAAAAAGTAGTTGGTCACATTAGATATGATTGAAAATAATCTTTCAAATAAAGACGAAAGCATCAAGTGAAAATTGAACGAATGAACGAAAAGCAAAATGTAAAAATTTTGAATTGTTAGTTGCTTAGATCGTCGGCTTAGGGAAGAAATTGATGGATTGCTAAAATGGATAAGTAACTTTTTATTTTTCATAAATTGATTTTCTTAAAATTGATATTTTAATCGATTATGTCATTTCTATTTAGATTTGTTATTAGATAGAAGGCGACCAATGTGGAAAGCAATAAACGTCTTCAAGCGAAACGGATTCTAAAATTAGGTTAGGTTAAATAAGATTCTAAATTTAGGTGAAAAATAAACCTTATTATGTGTGGTCGCCAACAAATTACTTGAAGATTAACATTTTTGAATAATAAACTAATTAATTTAGTGGTCTTCATTAGTTTTTAATATATATATCATTATGAATTTTTTGTACTGTTAACGTTAGTTTAATAACATGTGATATTATTTCGTAAATGTCTTCTGTAGTATTGAATACGTTTTAAGTTTATGTTTTTTATTTTTTGTCTTGTGAATGAAATCCTTAATAAATGTTAATTTAATAAAAAAATATATAAATTTAACTTAAAAATAAAATTGTTTGTGTTTGGTAAATTATTTTTCATTTTGGTAAATTTTTGCATGAAATTTGGTAGAATAAAATCTTTGCGAGTGGCAGCCCTGGTCGCGCCGACAGTTTGTGCGCTTCGAAGCGTGTGTTGTTGTTGTTTGTTATTGTTGATATTCGCAAGTGGATATCTTCGTAAATTTGGCGCAAGCAAAATGTGAGTTTTATTTAATTTTAATATGAGGGCCACAATGGCCATTAGGGCCACATTTGTGATCACGCCTGGTCTAAATGAACATTTTTTTAAAAAAACAAATTATTTTTTTTCAATTTTTTGTTAAAAGCTTTCAAAAACATAACAATTCAAACAGATTATAATAACGTATATATCTAAACGATAAATATTCTTTGAATATTAAAGTTCAACTTTAAAATAATAAACAAAGAGATAATTTTGAATACCACTTTATAGAACTTTTAAGTATTTAAAGTTAAATAACTTTATAGTTTAATCTACAAAAATAGAGCTTGCCTGTATTTACAAAATGAAACAAAATACATTTATCGTTTTGTGCTGGGCCCTACTCACACGGGTAATCAAATGGCTGTGAGTTTCACGTTTTTGTTCTACTTAACACTATTAAAAATTTTGATGAAAGCAAACTCACATCTACGATTGAAATATATGAACCGAATATTCGGTTTCGGCCATATTGATGCCGAATATCCGAAACTTATTAAAAGGGCCGAAACCGAATATTCAATCGGACACTTATTATATTTATAGCAAATGTTGATCGATTTGCAAAATTTTAAAAAATTTCAAAAATAATTATATTTGCGTTTGAAGTTATAAGCGACAATTTAAGTTCATTCAACATTTTTTCTCTGACTGAAGTTTTCAAATGCTTCTCAAACGTCTTCACTTCCACTTTTTTCAAGTGGAGTAATTATAACTGGTATCCTTAAAAAAAACCAGTTCTCTTATAAATGTCGTTTACAACGTTATTCGCGTCGACTAGCCGGAATTTTGAATTAAAAAAAAAAAATTGGAGTTTATGGCTGATTAAAAATAAGTCTGTGTTTTACGTTGTAAAATTGACTGTTAAAATTTATACCAAAATAGTATTAAACATCCGCCACGACATTCTATAGAGAAAACGATTTCGAATATTTGAAACAAAATTTCTTCAAATAGTATTCAAAACTATATGATATCATGCTGACCTTGCCGAAAATAATAGTTACAAAAAAAAAAACGTGTAAAAAAAATATAAAATAAAATAACAAAATGAAATAAAACTTTTATTACGTTTAAGCAATGTGTACTTTTTATTTTTTTTAATTTGTATTGTTATCTCCACTAAGAAATATTTTCTTTTTGCGCATTTTTGGCGCTGCTACCGTAAAAAAATACCATAATTTTAAAATTAATTTTTTTATACTGTGGAAAAGAAATATTTTTATTTCTATAAATGACGGCACAATGATTGCAAATTTTTTGATCAGATCAGTTGCACTCAGTTGATTACAGTGACTTCTAATGGGCTAAATGTCTATTTTTGCAGCTCATTGAAATTTTGAATGTCCGTGAACGTGTTATATCAAAAATGAAGAACAAACCTAGTTTTCAAAAGTATTTCTTAATAAATTTAAAATAATTTAAAAATTTAATTTAATTTAGTTGGCAGTAAAAAAGCACAACTTAAGTATTTTGATTTTCATATGTGGAAGCTTATTCTTGCATGTCACAGCAAGTAGAGCTTCATTCGCTTAGCATACTTATAGGCTGTCACTTCAATATGACACACTGTTCAAATAGCTTGCGTGTATTTTGGCTGTTATATTAACTGATTGCCTGAATTATAGAATTGGCTCGTTACGAAAACGAAAATTATTTGTTTCAATAATTAATTTTTAAGAGAACATAATTATTGAGCATGTTACATGCAGATTGTTGGTTGGTAGATGTTTGTATCTGGTTTGTTGTTGGAAAATAATGATTATTTATAACACGAGCAATATGAAGATTTTGATGTTGTTGAAGGAAGGTGAAGTAGTTTAACAAATACCCTACAATTGGTATAAAAGGAAAAACACAATTAAACTGAAACAAGTAAGGGCCAAAGTTAAGCTTTTTGTTATAATTATTTTTGTATAATTAAAACTTAGGTACTATAAATATTATTTTTCTTAAAAAATATATTTTTAGGATTTATGAAATTCATGTACCAATGCAGATGTGCATATTTTTGACGCACGAGCATTTTATTTTTGAAAGTGCACATGTTCTTAAGTCATCAACTGTACTGTCTGTCTAGTACACTAATTCGTGAACCCTAAAATGTTTTTTCTCTGGAAGGTTATTTTTGTCGGAAAGCAATGAAAACAATTTTTTATTTACAAATTACACTGTCCCACAAAGTTTTTTTCTCTTAATGTACAACAGCTCCTCCTTACTTTTTACATTTTGCCGATTAATATGATGAATTTTTGCGTTTTCAGAATGCTTTCATCACTAATATTTTTTCGTAAAGGACCTTTATAAGAAGTCATTTCTAATTTTCGTACCTTGTCTAAATTTATGATCATAACTTTACTTCTGTTTGTCAAAGTGGGATTTTATATTTATTATGACACTTGTAGTCTTCCATTTTTGTTTAAATGTGTTAAATTGTTACATTTTTTTCAAAGTAATTGACGCTTACATAATCACTAAAAACATTTTTTGTTAAAGTATTTTCAAAAATTTAATAAAAAAATATGCGTTGATTATTTGTTTTTATTTAAACTAGAAAACAAAATTCCAATTCTTATGTTTGTTATAATATAAACGGTTTAAAAATTAGTTTAGCAGAAGTAAAGTTATAATACACAAAGTAAGTCAGGTTAAGAAAATTTTAATTTTTTCGTGACGAAAATTTCGAAATGATAAAAAAATTCTGTAAATGTAGAAATTCATGTTATATTACCACTTAATGAAATATAAACGTGGAAGGTCTTGTAGAGTTTTCGTGTAGAACAGTGTTATTATTTTTGTTTTTTCAACAATAACAAATATTTTCTGAAAATATGACTCAAAATCTACAGTTAACCGAAAAAATACACAATTTATGATGAATTATGATGAAGTTGTACATGATCTCCATGAATCCCATTCATGAATTTTGGTCCATTATTCAATTACATGAGTCATATGAACTATTGAGGATATCAAGTTAAAACTACACAAAAGAAAATTACACGAGAACATGAACATTTCATGAGGTGTGTGTACAAGAAACATGTGTGTGTACAAGATACATGAACCATTCAAGAATTACGCAAATGCCATGAAAAAATACAAGGAAATCATTTATAATTTTTGTGAATAAAATTCATAAAATCCTTGTTTAAGTACGAGGGGAACTAAAGCAGTTATTTAGATAAATGACAAAATTGCATAAATCTCACGTACTCATACAAGAGAAACGTGAACTATTTTATGACTTAGTGACCGGAAGTCATATAATCTATGTATAAATGCAAGAGCAGCAAGAATAGCAGCGTGAATAGGTAGTACAAATTGTTTTTAACTTATTTAAATAAACTTGAATAATTTATTTGATTTTTTATTTCAAAAAAATTAGAACAAAATTGTCTGTAGAATAGACAAATTTTACGTTTTTAAAACTTATTGTGAAACTACAGTACAAATTTGAACTAAATCGGTTGAAAATTAAGGCCTTACGACTGGCTGTTAATATATGGCTTTGGAAAAAAGTCCTTGAAGTTTCAAGTTGTGGAATGTAGCTCTACGTCTTTGCCTGGAATATCCACTTTGGATAATTGAAAATTTTACCTCATTAAGAAAACAATTTCTAAAGTTTCATTTTTGACGTGGACACTGTTCTATGACTTGTTTTAAGTCCTTATACATATTTCTTAATAAACTTACCTCCGATCCATAAAGACAGTTGTTTAAAAAATATTTGATGACTTTTAGTTATAATAAAATAGATTCTATTTGTTTCATATTTTGATTTATTTTTTCTTACTTAATAAAAAACAAAAATCAGTCCAATAACAATGAGGTTCCTTAGGTCGTATACATATCGGCTTACTTCTTCAACAAAAGAGGAGCGGTGTAGGCGGCAGTAGCAGCGTATGCAGCAGCAACATAAGGCGAAGCAGCAGCGTATGGCAAAGCAGCATAAGGCGATGCAACATATGGTGATGCGGCATAAGGTGATGCAACATAAGGTGAAGCAACATATGGCGATGCAACATATGGCGATGAAACATAGGGTGAAGCAGCAACATAAGGTGCAGCAGCACCAGCTAGATAAGGAGCAGCAAAGTTGCCATGATATTCACGTGAGTAGACAGCAGAGGCGGCACCAAAAACTGGGGACGTATAGGCCAGTGGAGCAACAACGCCGGGCTTTGCAGCAACAAAGGCGACGAGTGCCATCAGAACGATTGCGATGAATTTGAACATTTTGATAAAGTTTTTGTTTAAGTATTAAATGTTGCTGATGCTAAGACAAGTTACACGATTTTAATATGATTTCTGAACTGTGCCAGCGTTTTATATAGAAATATGTACAGCTGGGCAAAAGCCAAAAAGAACCTTGCAAAAACAAATTACTAAAAGAACTCAATAACAAATGAGGAACAGAAAGTGAACAAATATTTGCACATTACAATAACTGCTGTTGACAAAAACATTTGACTATGGCTTAGAGCTCTTTTGCTGTTGACAGCATTGAAAACAACGTGTGCTCGCAGCTAGCCACAACAATAACAATACAATATTATGAAAAATTCTCCAGCTCATCAGCATGTCAAACACGTGTCTCGCCGACTGTCAGCGAGCTACAGCAAAATCTAGAGTTTAAAATATTGGCCTAAAATAATTGCATAACAAGTGATTGATTATTCGTTGAGTGTCTGCAAATTGGCCAAAAAAATGTTAACCATTTTTATGTGTCTGCATAACATTAAGTTTTGAAGCTCAGGGAATTCCTCACAATAAGCTGAAACAAGGTTCTTTGTATCCAACAACATTTGTGCTCTTCTTTAATTTTGGCAAATATTTGCTCTAATTGTGGTTGGCTCGGAGTTGGTATAAAAAAGCACGGCATTTTAAGGCAAAGCATCAAAATAGTTTCGTTTGTCTTTGTATCAATAACGTGAAGTCGCCAGCAAAAACAACAGCCTAAAAATGTTCAAATTCGTCGCAATTGTCCTGATGGCACTCGTCGCCTTTGTTGCTGCTAAGCCAGGTATTGTTGCACCACTGGCCTATACAGCACCCGTTTTTGGCGCTGCTCCTGCTGTCTACTCACGTTCATTTGCTGCACCATATGTAGCTGCTGCTGCTTCACCTTATATTGCTGCATCACCCTATGCTGCATCGCCATATGTTGCTTCACCTTATGTTGCATCGCCATATGTTGCATCGCCTTATGCTGCTTCACCTTATGTTGCATCGCCCTATACTGCTTTGCCATATGCTGCTGCTTCGCCTTATGTTGCTGCTCCATACGCCGCTACTGCTGCCTATACCGCGCCACTTCTGTTGAAGAAGTAATGTGTTCTGGGATTGGAAGGATTTTCTGCTATCATTGACTGCTGTGCAGAAATGAAAATGGTGTAACTTTAAAAGAAAAAAACAAAAAAAAAATGAAACATAAAAATAAATTGAAACTTCAATTATTCAAAATATATGCATTTTATTTAAAATAGGGATTCAGTTTAAGAATTTGTGGGCAGAACAAACTCAATAGGTAGACAAAGAATAATAAAAGATCATTCGGCATTTTGCAGGCACTGCTGAATTGATGTAAGCATTTAGAACATTGCGGAGAAAAACTCAAAAAGTTTGAAATCTAAAAAGCGGTTCCACAAAGAAGTTTAATAAATATGATTTGTGATCCAGCCTTGTTCTGCGAAATGAAAGAGGAAATGTTTTGTCCTATTTATCTTTGAAATGAACTTTATATTGAGTTTATTTTGATAATGATTTAACTCCCGAAAAAAATGTTAAAATATTCAAAAAACTGATTACAAATATGATTATTTTCGAGGAAACTTTTTTTCATTTTGTCGAACACTTGGCCAACGCTCATTATATGCCACTTTTATGGTAAAAAATTAAATTAATTACAGAAAGAATTTTTGGGGAATCGAATAAAGCAGTTTTGAGTTGTTGCGGTACGATATCTGCAGACCTTCTACCTTAATTTAATGACTGTATTGTTAATAATTTTAAACGATTCTCATAAGGAAGAAAATTTTATATGTCAGTTCCACTAAAGCTTCTAAGAGCAAACCGAAGAAAATGTTTTTGGATTCTCTCTATTAGTTCAACCTGCACATTGTGTCTTTACGATCAAACTTAATTTGCGTACTTCAAGTAAGAACGCACAATTCAGAATAGAAGAATTTTTTCTTTGGAACTTAGTTCGTTTTTGGTCAAGCATACCTTTCCCAACAAATTTTGTTGCTTATTAGCCCCAGGATTCACTCAATTTTTTTAAATAAATTAGAAAGATAGTGCGTAAAGCCATAATCTTATGAAGCCATTGCAAATAAAAATGGATAGAAATTTAGATTTTGTCGCACATCAACTCAAAAGTTAGAGCATTAACTTCTTTACGATTTTGCTTATCTTGAGTATGCATTCTGAAGAAAAAAAAAATATATGCAAAAGAATTGATTTTCTGGAGAACCAAAAGGCTCCATGGGGATTAAGCAAATAGTTTTTAAGAGTCCTTCTTACTTTTGAGTCGGTGTTCGGCTGAATTTTTTCTTCAAGTAAATCGATCCGGCTTATTTGTATATTATATGATTTTTGTCAGAAAAATTAGTACTATTTCTGAATTTTAAAACTTTACTTGCTCTGGTCTCGCTTTAGAGTATTCCTAGACTCTTACTTTGTGTCAAGAAATGCTAAAGTATATTAATATTACCTCTAACATTTCTTATATTTCCTCAAATATGCGCTTTGAGAGAACCTTTTCTGTTGCGTCATTCTTCATTGTGGAAGTTTGTTCTCTTCTTTGCATGCTTTTTTTTAGTGCAACTTTTTAATTATAGTGCAGTTTAAACTTAAGATAAATAAACAAAGTTATTCACAGGAACTGTTTGCTTAACACAACCTTCAGATGGTAGATATTTTTATGTTTCTGGCTAACTTGTGTTAAGCTTAAACAAGTTATCTGTTATTTTATCATAACTTATTCACGATACTTTGTTTCCTTTCTTTCTAAATAAGAACAAGAAATTATATCTTTTCATTTTATTTATAATTCAGTTGAAATAAATCTGTTTTTTCTTTTAGTTTTCTTACGCTTTACTCAACTTTACAACTCAAGGTCTGTGCGAAATGTTATCTTTGATGTTCTGTCACTATTCGTGGAATGGTTGCAGAAGTTTTACCCCCTAGTTGGAAGGAAGTCTTTAAACTGACCTCGCTGCAGTTATTTTTATTGCCTCTTGTGACGATTTTTCAAGCAGCTGCCTTTTTAGTAAATGCATAAAAATTATGTTTCTCTCCTTAGATATGCAAATATAAATATATATTATTTTTATAGATAAGAGTTTGCTCATATATTCGTAATATATAATGTTTAACATTAAATTTATCAATGAAATGCGTTGAACTTTTATCGTATGTTGTAAGAATTTTTTTTTTTTAATAATAGTCGGGACTGTAGAACTTATTTTATTACAAGTCAGATAAAATTTTTGGATTTGCACGAACTTGAACTTCGCTTAAAAAATGTGTTTTAATCGGTGTAAAATACGCTACCAAATGAACTACGAACGAAAAGAAAGGTGAAAATGTTTTGATTTACAAACGGTTTAGTGATAGTTGTTTTCAAACCGCCTAAAACCTATTTCTTTTTTTTCGGAAGCTCCAGTAAACCAAAGTGATGCACACCATGATTTATTTATGTTTTTTATCCTACCTGTAGAAGTTATAACAAACCTGGAAGAATAAGAAAAACCTGTTATGTATGTTTAGGTCTTAGCGGGGGACATGACATTGGCCATTTGTCATGACATTGTTATGAATTTTTAAAGTCAATATTTATTTCGAAAAAACACACTTTTAAATTTGGAACATCACCAAAAATTGAAAATAATTTAAAAAAAACTCCTGTCATACGATAACCAATTTTGTTAAGATTTAAATAAGTCATTTTTTTCCCAGATCGGACAATTTTTGCAACTCCCAGCGCTGCAACCACGAGGCCCCGTGTTTTTCTCTGCCGCCAGTTTGGAGCTCTTGAAAACCATGTTGGAGTGAAAAATATATTTTTTGAATTTTTTTCTTATAATTTGTTCAATTCTCTACAATAATAAAAAAAATTTAAAAAAAAAATGTTTGTTTTTGACTGAGTTATGAATTTTTGAAAATAAATCTGTTTTCTCTGCCGCGAATGTTATGCCCGTCCTTAAGTATACTTGTATCGCCTGGGGTCAAAATTATGAAACATAATATATGTAGAATATGCCAGATGGTTAAAATATGTTCGAGGCAAGCTGTATACATATATCGATATCAAGCTATATCCTAAAAACAATTACATTTTAATTTTATTAATTTTTTAAAAAATAGGAAGATAACATTTAAAAAAATTTCATTATGTCAACGAAATCATGGGGAACGTAAGTTTGAGTTTTTATATTTTTTTTTAAAAAATCGTTTTACCCTATATTTTGAGAAAAAAAGAAAATTTGTGATTTTTTTTTAAAAGAAATAATTTAAATATTAACAAAAAAGTAAGGCTAACATTTTTATTAATTTTTTTAAGTTAATTGATAATACTTAAATACAAAAAAAAATAAGTGCATTTTATGCAAACAAGGCAGATATATTAACATCCCAATTTAGATCATTCAATTTGAGACAATTTTTTTCTCTCTCTTGGCATGAAATACACACTGAGTGATTAACGATAACGTTAAGAATATTAATTAAAAATACTTTTGAAGAGCTTAACAATGATTGCTATCACATTTGAAAAAAAAGTTAACAAACTTTTAGGAATAATTAGAAAAACCGTTTAATTTCGACAAAGATATTGACATGGAAAGTAGATTTATTGATTTCAAAACACCTGTTTTTACAAATTTCACAATTAATGAATGAATAAGACTACATTTTTTAAAGAAATTGTTACTTTTGAAAAACCTCAAACTCGAACAACTAAGCAACATCAGTTCTAAGAAAAAGAGTGTCAGAAAAAAGTGTTGGTTTTTGAGATTTAACTCAAGCAAATCTCACAACAACGAGCTATGAAAAGCTTCGCTTCACAAATGTAAAAAAGTGGCAATCGTGGTTCGTAAAAGCACTGAATCCTTTCTTGTTGAAATCACAAATTGGCAGCTTTTAAAAGTTTTGGTATTTGTATCTTGAATTTAGTCTTAATTCTGTGGTTGTAAATTTAAAAGTACATACTTTTATTTTTAAATTTTTAATTATACGTCAACTCCAAGTCTTATATCTTGAAAAACTTTATATAAGCTAACTTCATATTAAGTTTTAACCTGGAAAACTTTATATTGTACAACTTATTTATATACGGTAACTCACAAAAATCGCTAAGTAGGTGTATTCTATAAAGCTTTAATTTTAAGACACCTGTAGTGGAATTTCCAAATGGCGAAACAACGATGTTCGATGTCGTTAGATTATGAAAACCGTAATTTTCTATTTAAGTGGCACGCACAATGATCGATATCGACAACAATTATCAATCGCTAACTTTTTGGGAATTCCTCTACTGGCCATTTAGATTTTTTTCGTTACCTCAATCAACTCGATTAATTTTAAAAAATAGCTTACCAAGCTAGTGAAAAATATTACTTTCCACAGTGTAATTTCATTCAGTGTTATCATCTCAAGTCGCAATGTAACAATATTCGAAAGAACTACATCCACTTAGCTTATCGGCTTATATATTTTTTAGTGCTTCATTGGCTTGGCATATGTCAATCGCATTACTGGCATATAAATAACCAATTCAATGATAAAACAAAGCTTTTTCAATTCCTTACGACTTCCTACTCAGTTGGCGATATTTTCAGATCGTGTACATTTTCGAGCGATCAGTCTGTGTGAAATTGCGAATGGATGCTATACGACGCGCTGAAGAAAAATAAAAAAAAAAAATGTATAAAGGACTTCTTTACTTGTGCCTCACAGCAGTGATTGCCGTGTGTGTTCAATGTGAGGACATCATCCTTAAGTGCGATGAGTTCGAGCGGCTCGGTAATGCCGCCGGCGAACCTTTCTGCACCGTGTCCGGTTTCAGTGTGTCGCATAGTCAAAATATAAAAATACAGAAATATCTGCGTGCCAACATGACAAAGTTCATGAAATTCTATGATTCGCGTTTGCTGTATCTGCCCTTCAAGCTATTCGACGTATTTAGTAATCTAAAGACACTCGATGTATCGTTTACGGAAATTCTTGATGTGCCGCGTAACTCTTTTGCTGCCGCCAATACACTGTCTTTTCTCAATATGAGCAACAACAATATCACGCAATTGACTACCTCGGTCTTTGTTGGCGCCAGCAGTCTTTTGCGTCTCGATCTGAGTCGCAATCAGATCACGGAAATAAATGAATTTGCCTTTCAAGGACTCATGCATCTGGATAAATTGCAGTTGTCGTATAATTTTATACGCGCACTCAGCAAGGATCTGTTTGTGGATAATGCGTATGTGGAGACAATAGCCTTAGATGGCAATCTAATCGAGTACATTGAACCCGAGGTTTTCTCGCATCTGCAACGTATACGCGATGTTAATTTGGCCAATAATCGCTTGCATCAATTCCACCCCATGACCTTTCAGTCTGCGTACGGTCTAGAGACGTTGGTGCTGTCCTCGAATCTGCTGACCGAGTTTCATCTCGCCAATAAAAGCATCTTACTACAGTTGCGTCTAGAGCGCAATTCGCTCACCACGATATCTATCAATGCGACAAAAACGGTGCGTGCCGATCACAATCAGTTGCGTGAGATACATATGTTGAATGCCGCCTATCTAGAGGATCTTGTTGTTGCCAACAACAGCTTAACGGATATTACAAATATAACACAGCTGACGAGTCTTATCTATCTGGATGTATCCTATAATCGCATTGGACCGCTTAACATAACCACTTTCGATCGCTTGAAGCGTCTCCGTGAGTTATATCTGCGTGGTACCGGCTTGCAGCAGCTTGCTTATGGCATGTTTTCCAAGCAAACTCAGCTGGAGTTGCTCGATCTGTCCTATAATAATTTAACTGAGTTGAATCTTAAGTTATTTGTACCATATTTGTTGAAATTGAAAACTTTTTACCTTGATGCCAACAATTTGACTGAGGTGCAAGGCTTTACTGGTTTCTCCTACGCCTTTCCAAATCTTCTTAAGTTAGGCATCTCACAAAATCGTTTTAATTGCTCGTACCTACACACAATTTTGATGCCACCATTTTTATCATCAGCTGTTTCGTTACATATTGAACCCGTGTCCAGTGTTGAGGAATCCTCACATATCCGTGACATTTCATGTTCCAGCAATGTTAAGCAGTCTCTCAAGACAGTTGAAAGCGAACTGAATCACATGACGCAGCTGCAGAATCTAATGAATCAATCGATGGATGCAATGCGTCTGCATGAGCAAAAATTGGAGCTGTACTTATTGCTAATGAAGATTGCTCTGCTGGCCATGGTTTGTCTGCTTATTGGTGTGGTTATAGTGCATTTTTGGCGTCAGCGTCGACCGAATTACTTCTTTGGTGCTGGGCGTGGTAATAGTATCGTATTTCGTTCCAGTAATACAATAAATACGGAGCACTAGCTGCATAGCGATTGATGGCATGGCGTATAAGAGTTATATAGCAGAAAGATTTTTGTGTTACGACTAGAATTAAGATGTAGATAAAATGAAGAGTAAGACGTCAAATGGTATACCATCAAAAGTAATGTATTATGAACTGTAGACAAAATAAAAATTAAACTATTGATGAAGTTTAAAATATATAGTGCAGAAATCTAATATTAGATAATTTTTTTTTGTATCTTTAGTCGTGGTATTGCATGTGAAATTAAATAAAATTAACTCATATAAATAATTAAAAAAACAAAAATAAAAAAAAATGATTTTTTAAATAAAAAAAAAAAATTGTTCGGAATCGCTCGGAATCGCTGTCGATTGGTTTGATTTTTTTCAACTATTCTTAAAAAGAATATTCTTAAGAAATTCAATGAAGAGAAATTTTAAAAATATATTTTTTTTTGTGGCAGATTTGAACAGTTTTTTTATGTAGTATCTTGGAATCGGTTAAATTTCAAATTGTTTAAACTTCCAAAAATCGATTTTGTATTTTTCTTGTTTTTCCTTGGCTTTTTGTGTGGTAGTGAGCCGCAGAAATGCAGTTTTATTTATACTAAACTAGCGGATGTAACCCGGTGTTACTCGGGGTTGTGCCTCGAGCACAGAAAAAGGACGATTTTCAAAACTGCTCTCATTTTAACATTTTTTAAATTATCAATTCAATTTTAAAATTTTTTAAATAATCGTTTTTTTTTTGGGGTTTTGCCCCCTCCTTCCGTCGAAAGTGTTTGGTCAAATTTCCGTAAAACTGTACCTGCCAGATATGATTAAAAAAAATGACATCTTCAACGTCTCGATCTGAAGTCTGGTTTCTGAGGAAAATAGTCACCCACACTCAAAAAGAAACACATATCTTTCTCCGGTGAAAAATTTTTCTATTTTCGATAATAACAATTTTCTCTTTTTCAAATAAAATTTTCTTCGATTAGAATAAATTTTCACATTTTCGAAGAAGTATTTCTTCACTTCTAAAAAATGGAAATATTTCAATATCTCTTATAATGATAATTATTTTACTCGCACAAAAAAATTCTCATTTTTAGAGAAAAATTTACTAAAAATGAAAAATTTGTCCTAATTTTTGATAAAAAATTCACTATGAGAAGTATTTTCTTCAATGAAAACCAATTTTTTCTCAAAAAAAAAAATAGTCTTTTTCTCTAAAACTGATATATTTTTATATATTTCTCTTTTTCATAGAAACTTTTTTTATCATATTAAGAGAATTTTTAGGATCGCATTAAGAGAAAGGCATTCTCTGGAGCAAAGTCTAAACCATTTTTTTCTTAATATGATGCCTTTTTTATGAAATTCCGAAAAACTTTTTTCTGAGTACAGTTTGAAAAGTCATTTCGAGAAAAATGCACTTAAAGTTTTTCTAAGCATACATTTAATATGCAATTTTATCTCAAAAAAATTCCAATTTTAAAAAATCCTGCATCAATTCGAGTTTTGGATTGTCTTCGTTCAACTTCGGTTTTGGTCGATACTGTTCGGTATCTTGATATAGCTTCTGCTCGTGTTCGTTTAACTTTTTTTTTCCGTTCGTTTTTGGTTCTTGACTTCGTTTGCCTACGGCTCATTCGAAACAACACTTGTGATTTTTGTCGAAACAACTTTTAAAAGCATAGGATCTATTTAAGTAAACGATGCGAATGACTACCAAGTTTTATCAAAATCGGTTCATCCGTTTTGACGTGAATGAGCCAAACATAGTTGATTGAATAAAGTGCCCTTTCACGGAAGTTTTCTGAAATTTAAGTAGCCTCAATTCTGTTGCAGGGTCAAGGTACTTCACGTGCCAAATTTTAGTAAAATCGGTCAAGTCATTTAAGAGTTATTGAGTTTTAACAATGCACTACTTAAAGCGCCCTCTTGCGGAAGTCTTTGGAATTTTTTATATTTGATGTTTTATCTTGGGTGCAGTTAAACGTTCATACCAAATTTCATTGAAATCGGTTCAGGCGTTTAGGAGTTATTGAGTCTTAAAAACGCACTACTTAAAGCGCCCTCTTACGGAAATCTTTGGAATTTTGTTTAGCCTATGTTATTTTGAGCGCAGTCGAACCTTCATTCCAAATTTAATTGAAATAGGTCCAGGTGTTTAGGAGTTATTATAGAGTTTCACGCCCACTTTTTTATCTATGCTTTATATTGGGTGCAGCTGAACCTCCATACCAAATTTCATTGAAATCGGTCCAGGTGTTTAGGAGTTATTATGTCTTTAAAACGCACTGCTTAAAGCGCCCTCTTGCGGAAGTTTTTGTAATTTTTTATAGCTGGGAGCACTTGAACCTTCATACCAAATTTCATTGAAATCGGTTCAGGCGTTTAGAAGTTATTATAGAGTGCCACGCCCACATACTTGCGCCCACTTTTTTACACCCCTATGTTCTTTCTCTCTATGAAATGTACTCGGTGTCCAAATTTCAGCTCAATCGGATAGACGCTGCGCGAGCCTATACGGAACAGACAGACAGACAGACAGGAGGACAAACATTTGATTTTATATATAAGAAGATAATACCGTATTTCTCTAGTGTGGTAAAGTTGCTGTTGAGAAAAACGATTGTAGGCTGTTAAGGCAGGTGGATTTTAGGATATTTAAACTTTTCAGATATATTGCTTTTCAGATATAGATTTGTTTTAATGCTCAAAATGGCGCAAAATATTGAAAATTCCGAAAAAAGTTTTTTACCGGTTCTGCTAAACAAGGTTTTTTTCCGGTTATTTAGTGTAAAATATATGAAGGTTTTCGAAAATTGTGATTCTTGTCCCACCGATAGCCACAGATATAGTGAATAACTTATTTAAATTTTAGATGATTTGGCTGAATAGTTTGTTATTTTCTATGGCACCATTCCATAAAGGTAGTTTTGAGATAAATGAGCTTAAATTTTTGAATATTAGTACAATGCATTGAACACGCTACCTTCTAAAACAGCTATAGAAGTGGAAATGACGTCAATATCCTTACAAAAGTTTAACATTTAATTCTCGATAGACTATACTTTCGAAAATTTTACAACAATTTATAATATAATTTATTTTAAAATTGCATACCATGGTTTGCTTATGTTTGCCCGAAAAATAAAAAACATTTTGTATGACTTTAGGATCTATTATTAAGAATTATATTTTCCAAAACTCAAAATAATTCAGGGGTGTCGTGTCTCCTCAAGATTTTTTATAATCAGTACCAAAAACAAAAAAAAAAAAATTAAAGAAACTCAAACAGAAATTTGATTGGCCACTAAATAACGACTCTGAATTCTTAAATCGAATCTGAAGACATCAAAAAATTTTAGAAGGTACAGGTTGGCTTTAAAGTATTGAAAGCAAAAATGAATGAATGTGAATTTTGAAATGATATTTTTTGTTTTTTTTTTTTTTTCAATATAATCTCCCTTGACTTCAATACGCTTATTCCAATGATCCTCCAATAATTTTATACCTTCTCTGTTATACTTTTCCGGAAGCTCTGCAATATATTATTCCACTACTGTAATATCTTCTTCATTCGACGAAAAACCCTTATCACGAAAGAATTGTCTCAAGATTCGGAGAGGTAGTTAGCGCTGGAAGCCAAATCTGTTGAAAAGGGTGGATGTTGAAGCAAGTTGTACTTTAATTCGTTAAATTTAGCCATATTCAAAACACTTTGAACACTTCCATTGTCCTGATGAAAAATTTTTTTTTTCTTTAGCAAAGCAGATCTTTTCTGACGAATTTTTTGTTCATCTGATGTAAAATGTATCAAATGTTACATCCGACAAAATCGTTCATGACACCGCATCCAGGAGCATAAGAAGAGTGCGTACTTAAGAAAAGTATATATATTCTTGCTCAGCATCACCACCTGAGTTGATTTAGCCATGTCCGTCTGTCTGTCCGTCTGTCTGTCCGTCTGTCTGTCTGTGGACACGATAATAGCCGTAATATTCAAGCTATGGTAATGAAAGTCGATATTTAAGCTTCCTTTAAAAAAACTAAGATTAAGTTGGAGAATGGGCTAAATCGGATGAAAACCACGCCTACCTCCCATACAACCCCAATGATGAAAACTCCATAAAGAAACTAATATTTACGCTACAAAACTTAAATTCGGTATTTGTATAGTCTATGACAAAAATCAGGTGTGCTAGAAAAATGGGCGTCATCCACCCACTAACACGCCCACCTCCCATACAATCCTATTATTGAAGCCTACACTGAGAAAAAAAACATACTTTAAAATTAAAAAAACAATTTTATAATGGAAATTTAACGCATTTTCGTTTCCACACAACTAAATTTAAAACAAACGTGTTTAAATTTCAACATTAACTCCTTTCTTTTTTTTATAATTTTCTCTTATGTCTTTGTCATAACAAAAAAATAAAAATAACTGTCTGAAAAATATGACAATTTTGAATTTTTCAAACATTGAACATAAGATAAAATAATCACTTATTAATTATTTCAATATTTAAAATTCAAACTTCATCGAGTGGACTTAAAAGTTGGTATTCGGAGGGTCCCAGGGGTCGTTGATTACAAATCTGATGTCGAAAACTCAGAAAAACTGAAAAAATGGCATCGAAAAAAATCATGCTTTCAAACATTAGTTTTAAATATTAAAATTTTTCTATAAAATTTGGTTTTATATTTAAAAACATTGTTTTAAAAACAAAAATTTTTGTTTTAAATTTAACTTTAAAAACTTTTGTGTTTAACTTAAATGAAATTGTTTCAAGCTCTATTTCAAAAACAAACTCGTTTGAAATTAACACAATTTCATTTAATTTGAACACAAATTTCCCTCAGTGTATATATAGAGGCTTGTGTCGAAGCTATAAAAGTAAAATTAAATATTTATTATTTTTATATAAAAAGTAAGACGTGAGAGAAAAATGGGCGTAATCCATCCACGAACACAGCCACCTCCCAAACAACCCCAAAACTGAAAACACTATAAATAGGCTCCTGTCGAAGCTACAAAAGTAAAATTAGGTATTTAGTCTTTTTATAATAAAACCAAGATGTGTTAGAAAAATGTGCGTCATCCATCGATGAACACGCCCACCTCCCATGCAACTCATAATATTGGAAACTCTATAATCAGGCTAATATTTAAGCTACAGACCTGAAATTGGGTATTTGTGTATGTATATTTTATCAAAATTGAGGCGTGTTAGAAAAATTGGCATACAACCAATAATTGAAAACTTTATAAAAAGGCTTGTCTTTATTTTGTAGGAAAACAATTAAATATGAATGTATTTTAGACGTCATCAAAATAGTAAAATTTTTGAAATCTCATATAAAAGGAGCTGCAATTTAAGATTTGTACCACTGCGAATCACCTGTGGGGGTATTTTAACTTCGGCCAAGTCGAAGATATACCTTACTAGTTTTATCCTAATATTAACACCTTGGCCTCGGGACTGGTTAACAATTTAAAGTTTAAACTGTATTTTTGGTAAATTACAAAATTTTTTAGTTATGTTAACAATTCCGCTAATGGAAGTTCAAAATTATAACCTTCCCTTTTTAAAGTTCTCAAGAAATTTATAGGTTCTCATTCCCAATAACAAAAATTTCATTTTTGTGTCTTATTTCATTGAACCAATTTTAATAACAACAAAATAGATATATTTTGCTATGTATTGTTTAAAAACTTATAAAGAAAAAAATATCAATTATTGTCCATTCGGTAAACTAAAGTTATCAATAAAATGATTAAAAGCAAAAAAAATGTTTGCTAATTTTGTATGCATGGCTTTACTTGTCTGACACATACGTGCCTTCAAACTGCGTTAACAACTTAAACAAAAACATGCCAATAATAAACAAATACTGCACAATATTTTTAAACATTGCACAAAATTGCAATTGACGCGTTTCGTATATAATGCAAGACTTGAGATGTGAGGTCAGCGCTTAACTCAGCTGAACAAATTTTTTCAATTTTTTTTTAAATAATAAATTAAATTATACCCACATAAAATATATTTCAGCCAAATTTTAAATCTACTTTATAATCAATGTTGTATGAAATAACGTACAATTTTCAAATATTTTTAACTGGACTGCCTTTAAAATGAACATTCTTGTCATGTGCCATATATCCTTGAACTGGAATGTAACTCTTGTTGATAAGCAAACAATAATTTTATTATAATTAGTGACAGTTCTTGGCGAACTGTTTTTTATTTGGCTGTTTTAATGAAATTGGGTCACATGGAAATGTGATGAACACGATATTCTCAGGATGCTGGGAATACAAATATAATGCAATTATAATCGATCAACTCAGAAACTGGTTTGACAGAAACACACTGACTTTAATATATAATTTTAAGTAAAAAGTAAAAACATTTTGTCATAATAACTTTATTATCAATTATCATTTATGTTTCTGCTCTTGAAGTTTATTTTTAATATATCTGTGAACATTCAACTTCATGCCAAAATCAAACTCCATTTTTGTAAAGTGGTTTTGCATGAAACTTAGAAGCAATGTTGTACTTCATTTTTGAAGTTTTTAATATCGACTATCAAACTTCTTGAGCTTTTTATCATGTTGTATCATGTTATTATTTATGTACTGAATATAAAGTCAAAATTTGGTAATTTAAGAAATATGTATTTAAAGAATCAATTTTAGCAATTATTCAAATTTAGACTAACTAAACGAAAATTTTGTATAGAGTAAAGTACCATCAAGATTTTTATAGCGCGGCCATTCCACGAAAATGTCAACCATGGGGTAAAAAAATAAAATTAAATTTATCTCGGGATAGAAATATTTTTTCGTTATTATAAACATTAAGAATTCATAATATAATGCACTTTTAAATTTAAAATTTTTTTTTTCTCAAGATGGTTTTGAAAAATGGACGTTATCCGCCTACGAACACGCCTACCTCCCATACAACTCAAAAAGTTTAAAACTCAATATATAAGGTTATGTTTGTCATAGAGAAATTAAATTTGGTATGTATATATTTTATAACAAAACTAAGGTCTGTTCAAAAATTGGGAGTAATCCGTCCATGAACACGCCCACCTTAAAAAGCGAAAGCACAATAAAGGCATTAACTGTGAGATACAGTAATAAAATTTGGTATGTGTAAGTTTTTCATCAACATTTAAATGCATATAAAATGAATATTTCATAAATATAAATATTTATATTTCTTATACTTCCAATTCATTCTAGTTAAAAAGTAATTTACATTTTAAGTGTTCAATTGTCCTACCCGTAACATATGGAATCGCCGAGCGTGCATTTTTATTCTGTAAATTAGAGCCCAAGCTTAAAGTTCGAGTTTTTGAGACTGTCAGCAATATATTCTGCTTAAAAAGTTTATTGTTCTTTAATTGATTCTTATTTTTGAACAACATTTTTATTGTTTTCTGAACAATTATTATATATATTTTATTCAACTTTTTATTTTGTTCTTTTTTGGAGTCAACCCAAAGTTTTAGTTCACTGCGATAATAAAATGACGGAATGACAGTTCCTATTTACAAGAAATGGTACAATTTTGTGTTTGTCCGCTTCATGTGAAATGCATTGGTGAAATGCTTTTGCGGTGCACTAGTGTATTAAGAATCGTTTTTGGCCACTGAAATGAATTCACTTAAAATTTTTACACTTGACAAATAACCATTTAAAAGTGCCTTTGAATTTCGTCCTTGCTGTGTTGCCAACTGTGTCAACTTAAATGTCGCAGCAATATGTTTTGTTGGCAAAAATCATAAAGTTTAGTAAATGACAGCGATTGGCCGCCATTAAGGCTGCACTGTCAAAATGACTGTTTAATAGTACAACAACAAGCATAGCAACAAAACAAAAAAATTAAATAAAATAATACTCGAGTTCATAAATATGTAAATAATTGAACGTGCTCGACATAATTTTGCACTGCTTAACCGACTTGGCCAAAATGACTTCGAAAAGAACTCAAAGAGCGCAAAATATGTGAAAAAAACAAAAAAAAATTTGTTGTTGTTGGTTTCTGTTTTGCTTGCCTGATAAATTTCCGAGGAGCACGTACTACTAAATGAGCATTAATTTTGCAAAATTGTCTCTGCTAGAACCCATCCAATTTCAAAGAGTGCTAAATTTTTAAAATATTTTGACGAACAAAGTCATTAACAAAAATCAGATCCGGCGACTTTGTTGACAACTATAAAAAGCACTCCATTGTTTTTTAGAATATAGTACAGTTGTGTAGCTTTGCCGCAAAACATCTTTAAATACAAAACCAGCAAAAATGTTTAAAATGGTAATAACAAAAAATTATTTAATTCAATTTAAAATATATTAATTCAAAAAATTTATGTTAATTAGATCGCTTTGATTGTTGTTTTGGCTCTTGTTTGCAGTGTTTCTGCTAAGCCTGCTGTGGGCTTCTATAGTGCACCTGTAGTAGCTGCTGCACCTGCAGGAGTTGTCACAGCAACAAGCTCACAGTATATTGCTAGAAACTACAATGGAATCGCTGCTGCACCTATTGTTGCTGCTGCCTATACAGCTCCAGCTGCTGTTCCCGTTGCCGCTGCTGCTTATAGTGCACCCATAGCAGCTACCTATTCTGCCCCTCTTACTGCTGCCTATACTGCTGCCTACACTGCCCCCGCATCATATGCTTCATATTATCCATATGCTGCCGGCTATACCACCGTTTTTTAAAATTTTAATTTGAAGGATTTTTTTTAAACATTTGTTGCCATTTTATATATTTTTTTATTATGATTTATTTTTTTTTAAAAAATATTTTGTTAATATTGCATGTTATGTTTTACACTCATATGAAAGAAAAAAGCTTTACTAAACTGAATACTAAAAAAAAATAAAAATATGTGTTTTATTGTACATTAATCTCGTTTATAGACCGATAGCTGAAAGGGCCGGGTCTAGAACAAAAATGGAATGATACAACTTCCTGGATGATGTTAGTGTTCCAATGTGAGTGCAATCTATTTATACTTATTGTTAGTTTAGATTTGTATAAAAAGAAATGAACCAATGTTTAGATCTACATCGAAAAATGGTTGGTCAAAACATATGCACTTCAACTGCTAGAGACACATTTTACTGATTTATTAGAGGTTTTTTTATTTATTTTTGTTTTCCTCAAAATAAATTTCAACATTTAAAAAATATCAAAATTTAATAAAGTGTAATTTTTATAAGGGGGGTTGGGGGGTAGGGGATAATAATGGATTTATAACAGTTCTCTGGTGCTGCAATTTGAGCATTTTTATTTTATCAGTTTTTATATTTTTTGTATAAGTTTAAAGTTAAAATGTCGATTTTTTGACAATTTAATCAACCTATTTGTTATTGTTAGATTGATACTAATTGAAAAATTTAAAAAACTCGAAGTCACTTAAAAGTTTTTTGTATGTAGAATATGTGTACAAATTTTCAATACGATCGGTTCAGTTGTTTTTTTTTAATGGTTGTCACCAAATAACATATTTGGGAAAATCGATTTAAAGTTTTGTTCACTGGGTTGGATTAATGGTCATTCAAACTATCATAAGTCCGTAAATTTTGCTCTTAGTGACCTCAAAACTTAATACAATATTCTTGAGATGTTATACATTCAAAATAGAAATAAAAAAAATTAAAAAAGTTTGAAGTAAAGTTTATTTCATCTAAAAAAAATTTTTCATGTCATAAGATCTCAAGCAAACGCTTGCACTCGATATTTAAAAAAAAAACTATCAAATTTGGTGGTGGGAGTGTTATGGTGTGAGGGTGTTTTTCACCATCTGAAGTTGGACCAATTCACCGTATATTTCAGCTCGTCGAAGACCCCAAAAATACTTCCAGGTCATTAGGAGAAGGGTTTAAAGCGAAGAACGTTGAAACATGGATTGAATCATAACTGAACAACTAACCCACTTCGTATCTTTTTCCATTTCTGTCACTCAACATGGTTTTTTAAAGGGTAAATCAACTTCAACAAACCTTTTGGAGTTTACAACTCGTGTAATAAAAGGTTTTACTTTGGGAAAACAGAATGACGTTATTTATCCGGACTTTAGCAAAGCTTTTGACAGCGTCAATCATAATCTTCTATTGAATAAACTTAAGCTAATTGGGTTTCCTGTAAAATTGCTAAATTGGATAGAATCTTATTTATCGCGACGTTTTCAAAAAGTTTTATATAAAAATTCTCTATCACAAAATATTATGGTTACATCTGGTGTTCCGCGAGGAAGTCATCTTGGACCGGTTTTATTCTTACTATTTATTAATGACCTTCCCTCGGCAATTAAACACTGTGACGTCTTAATGTATGCTGACGATGTGAAACTTTTTCTTACCTACAAGTCACTCGATGAACAACACCTTTTACAATCTGATTTAAACAGACTAGTGGATTGGTGTAACTTCAACCTATTAAACCTTAACCTAAAAAAATGCAAATCAATGACCTTCTCACGTAGAACTGCTCATAGCACAAATTACACTATAAATAACATCCACTTAGAAATTGTACATAGTTTTCTTGATCTTGGTGTAATTATGGATCCAAAACTTCGCTTCAATCTCCACGTAAATTTGGCTGTAAATAAGGCTAGAGGTGTTCTTGGTTTCATTAAAAGATGGGCGAAAGAATTCAATGATACCTTCACTACTAAATTACTATATATATATCTCCTAAGACCTATTCTTGAATATGCTTCCGTAGTATGAAACCCTCAATATAACGTCCACATTGATGCAGTACAATCGGTTCAAAACAGTTTTTACTTTTTGCTTTACGTCATCATCGTTGGAACCCAGATATTATTCTTCCTTCGTATGAAACCCGCCTTAAGCAAATTTTACTGCCTTCCCTGAGAAGCAGAAGGATGGTGCTTAATGTCACCTTCCTATATAAATTACTTTGTGGTGAAATTGGCTCCCAATATATTCTCTCATCTCTTAACTTTAACATCCCAAGAAGAGGATCTAGACATTTTTGTGCTCTTTAAGTTGAGCCAATGCACTTCAAATTTTGCCCTTCATGACCCTTTACGATGTATGTGTAGTGATTTCAACAATAGTTACAGCTTAATTAATTTTTGTGATTCAGTGAATGCCTTGAAACGGAAAATGATTTTACATTGAAATAATTGATACATTTTAGAATTTTGTTTCAAACATTAACTCGGTTAATAAAATTGTTATATTCTGTTAAAATGTTGGCTGAAGTTATTCCATATATTCGAGACCGTTTCAGTTGTTTTTCCTTTATAATATTGCGTTTGATGAAGTAAACACCATCGAATATGATATGTATGCTTAAACTTGTTTGTTTTTAATCAAAAAATTTTAAAATTTTTCTTATTCATTTGACTTATTAGTTACTTAGTTTGTTGCGCAAGAGTTTATCTCTTTTCCATGCAAGTTTATGCCTGCGTTGGCCCAAATACATATCCAAATAATAACATTAGCACGGTGTTCCAAAATTACATAGTGACCCGTATATATATACACATATATGTTTGTACATATTTACACGTATATATCTGCGTAATATTTAGAATTGGTTTGGTGTTTAAGAGTTTAATCTCTTTTCCACGTAGGATCTTGGTTTGGATAGTGGCCGCAAACTTACTAATATTCATATTATTTATAGTTACTTTGGTCTCTTTGTTTTAGAGTTTTATGTAAAGTTTACTACGTATTTGATGCTGTTTACTTTTTCAAATTCATAAATTCTTAATAAATTCGTGTTTTTGTATAAAACTTTTAAGTTCCGCTGAAAAGCCAATTAATATGCTTAGTGGAAATTCATACTTCGCCAACTGGGTGTGTGTTTTAGTACGTAGGTGCATTCTGTCTGTTCCGGATTGATCCGGATAGATATTATCATGTAAGTCGTGCATGCGTATAGTACGGGCTATACGTTTTTATGAGATTTCACACTCCTTTGGCGAATCAAAAAAAAAAAAAAAAAAACAGCTCATTCATCTGGTCTCAATCACCAGATCTTTAAGCTTAATAACTTGGAATTGAGTTGAAATGATATGGAAAATTCAATGCATTTTATAAGTACATATTTTACGGAAACATAGTGCTTCAAAAATTCAATAGCATACTAGAAAAATTTTCATCAGAAACAGTGAATCGATAAAGAAAATTTTGTTACATTTGTTTTGGCCACCACTATATATGGCAAATATTTTGTCCCCAATCTAAGCGTTTGAATGCTGAATTCAACAATTTGAACTTCAAAACCATGTTTAATAAGTAAATTAAACTGTAAGAAAGATAAATTTACTTAATTTATATACGATGACACTTTGAAAGTGAAGGGTGCACCATCGGCTATTTTTTGAAGTGAAATTTTTTTGGCGGCGAGTGAAATTTCAAGGTCCTTTTTTGTGACGCTAGGCTAACGTTTTCAATTCATATGAAAATTAAAAAAAAACTAGTAAGGTATATCTTCGACTTGGCCGAAGTTAAAATACCCCCACGGCCGATTCTTAAGGGTGGAAGAATATTAAATGGGAGAGCTTTTTGTATGAGATTTTGAGAGATATTATTATTTTTATGTGTCTAAAATACATACATATCAAATTGTTTTCCTGCAGCTTAAATATAAGCCTTTTTATAAAGTTTTAAATTTTGAGGTTGTATGGGAGGTGGGCGTGTTAGATTTTGTATGACGCCCATTTTTCTAGCATATCTCAGTTTCGACATAGAATACACAAATACCGAGTTTCTGTCTTGTAACTTTAATATTAGCCTCTTTATAGATTTTTCAATTTTGGGGTTGTATGGGAGGTGGGCGTGTTAGTGGGTGGATGGCGCCCTTTTTTCTAACACACCTAAGTTTTGACATTAAATACTCAAATACCGATTTTGCGTCTTGTAACTTTAATATTAGCCTCTTTATAGATTTTTCAATTTTGGGGTTGTATGGGAGGTGGGCATGTTAATGGGTGGATGACGCCCAATTTTCTAACACACCTCAGTTTTGACATTAGTTACTTAAAAACCGAGTTTCCATCTTGTAACTTTAATATTAGCCTCTTTATAGATTGTTAAATTTCGGGGTTGTATGGGAGGTGGGCGTGTAAGTGGGTGGATGGCGCCCAATTTTCTAACACACCTAAGTTTTGACATTAAATACTCAAATACCGAGTTTCCGTCTTGTAACTTTAATATTAGCCTCTTTATAGATTTTTCAATTTTGGGGTTGTATGGGAGGTGGGCGTGTTAGTGAGTGGATGACGCCCATTTTTCTAAAACATCTCAGTTTTGATATAGAATACACATATACCAAATTTCAGTATTGTAGCTTAAATATAAGCTTCTTTGTAGAGTTTTCAATTTTTGAGTTGTATGGGAGGTAGGCGTGGTTTTCATCCGATTTAGCCCATTCTCGAACTTGATCTTAGTTTTTTTAAAAAAAGCTTAAATATCGAATTTCATTACGATAGCTTCAAAACTGCGGCTGTAATCGTGTCGACAGACAGACGGACAGACGGACAGACGGACAGACGGACAGACAGACGGACATGGCTAAATCAACTCAGGTGGTGATGCTGAGCAAGAATATATATACTTTTCCATACCTACCACGCCTCCTTTTGGGCGTTACACACGTCGTGACAAAATTAATATACCCCTTACGCAGTACGCGTGGGGGTATAATTATAGCCGCTGCTGAGAATTGATGTGCCACGTAGGCACATAATAAATTGCCAAACAAAATGTAATTAAAACTAAACGCGTCACATACTGAAAATAACATAATTAACATTAACATAACATTATTAACATAACCGTAACATTAATTTTCATCCTACAAGTATGCACGGAAAAAAAAATTGAAAAATAGCTAAAATAAGAGCAGAACGCGTTCGTGAATATAGAGAGCGAATTAGAGCTCTTAAGAATACAGCCGCAGCTGGGTCTGCAACTAATGATGAAGGTAAGGTGATTGCAACAACGGCTGAGTTTCAAAATGCATTTTTACGAAACATCAAAGAACAATCTACAAAGAACCAATCCCCAAAAAACACACTGATGCTTCTCAACTAAATTTTAAAGCCAACCAAGTTGATGCACTCAACAATCAACGTTCGCTGCTTTATGAAGCCCAACATAGCAATTATTATGATCAGGAAGCAGAAGGTAATAATGAACAAGATTTGCCTCTGCTTTCGGAGGCTCCTTCAAAGAGTACTATGCAAATGCAATCCAGCATTCAAAAAGTAACAATGTTGAGAAGACATTCGAAAGCAACTAAAACACCAACTGAACTAAAAAAAGTACCGAAAATAACTGTTATTTTACAATTTTCAAATGAAAAAAATTGTTGAAAGACTTTTTCAAATATACCATTATATTACAAATGTCCTCAGCCTCACGAATATTAAGTCGCTTTTAAATTTGAAACTGATTCTTTAAAATTTAATTTCTGGCCTAGTATATTTCGAGGAAAAATAAAGGTTACTTTTGACTTTTATTTTTTCGGTCAAAAAAAAAACAGTTATTTTGTGACTTTAATTTTTTCGATCAAAAATATCAAGCAATTTGTGTTTTCTTAAAGGCCGCTTGACAGATTGAACTATTGACACCATGTGTAAAATGTTTCACCGATGAGATGAAAATAATAATATCAAAATTTTTTTTATCGGTAAAATGGAACAAATATAAATTACCTGATATTTTTGACCGAAAAATAAACGGCAGAAAATAACTGTTATTTTTGCCCAAAAAAACTATAAGGCACAAAAAACTGTTATTTTTGTCGGAAAAAATAAAAATTAAGAGATAAAAGTTAATATGTGACACTTTCGACAAAAACCATATTCGGTACGGTCCCTGGATGCAAATATTGAATCAACAAATTATTATTCCATTTCTTATTGATTGAATTTCTTTTCAGATACTTTCTCTCTCTATTTCACACTAAAATCTCTCTTACTTCTTACTGTTAAAGAAGTTTCACTTCTGCCACGTGTACGTTGCTACACGCGAGTTTTGTTTTTTTTATTACAAGAAGTTCACCTTCTGAATAATGTCTTAATCGTTTCTTGATTGTTGGTATAACCACAATTTTAACGGTATCCCTCAAAATAAGTCTAACAATGTTTAATCGTGGATACCAACCAACATCAAAAAGGTTGATTACACGATTAGTGCGACGAAATAAGTGTGTAAATCTTACCGTTGCGCCATCTTCATGAATTCAGGTCTCGCCCACGTGCCATCTTTAATATGGGATCATCGATCTTGATTTCTGAAAAAAATGGGTAAAAACTACGTTTTAAAGCTACACATTTAATGCGCTCCGAACGTATTATCTTCCCTTCGACTACATTTTAAATAATGTGCCAATAACGATACCGCTTTTCGCACAAATTAAATGCGATCAGGATGTATTACTTTCTTAACGATTACTAGTAAATGTTCAGAGCCTCAAATATGGCAACTTCGATTGTTAACGTAGCCACAGAGCTGAAACTTCACTCCTTTCGAAAATAGGATTTTTTTGATATGTATCACCATAATTTTCAAGCTGCTCCAGAGTTCTTCTAGAGATGCGATATCGAAGCGATCATTTGGTCATTTGACTTTAGATTCTAATATAATTCAATCTTATAAGCGAATAAACTGAGGTGTTTATAAAATCTTCTGAGGCTATAACGGCTTATGTTGAGATGCTAGACCTACGGGGAGTTAATGTTATCGGGCTATGTTTATATTCTCGGTTAAGTCACTATCGACTTTTTTATACAATTAACATATCATTGCAATGCTTGTTTTAACAATTTCTAAAATTTTGTTTTTTGTCTTTAATTTTGTTGTTGTAGCAAAACCTGTTACTTCATGAATTATTTGGCATTAAAAGCTCAAAATATAATTCTTAAAAAATATGTTTTTTAAGAATTATAAATATAAATAAACAAAGTAAACTGGCACAATTTTATAACTCAATTTCTAAAGAAGTTTGGAATATTATTGAAAATAGAAGAAATTGTAAAGTACATTAGAGAGGGAAGTTATTTTGAGAAACTTGGTTTATGTCGAACCATATTTTTTGATACCTACTCATTAACTTGTTTGTTACATTTTTAAGACACGCCCATGCACATCCCTAAAGAAAATAAAGCATATCTAGTTATTAAGTATCTAGTAGTAGGTTAACAGATTGAAAAAATAGATTTGTTGCTTGCTTTGAATACAAAACCAATGCTTAATAGATTCTAAAAGAAGGAAGTGACATCTTAATTATATATATAAAGAGTTCATTAATATTGCAACCTGAGTAGATTTTGGAATATTTTGTACATATAAATATATGTGTTCATCATGCAATTTTATCACGTTTTGCTATTTAGATCATCAGTGTCGATAAAAATTCGATCGAAATATCTTAACCCTTATTCGAAACAATGCGATCACTAACACCTCACTAGTTTTGTTTTTTGACATACATTTTTGTATTTTTACGATGTCTCTTTTAACTAACTTAACCGAATTTTTGGCCTATGAATCTTTTATATTATTAAAAACTAAACTTTTAAGAAGCGGCAAAAACATAGTTTATTTTTTAAGACGGTTTATTGTCGCTGGGGTTCATATGCACCCAAGTGTGCCGAGTACGTTTTGCCAGAGAGGTATACCGAATAAGGGTTAAAGCTAAAAATAATATTGAATTTAAGTTAACAAACGGGCTCAAGGTTATTTTGTTGGAGCATTCCATCAGCTACATTGCTATGCTGGTGTAGTTCTCGAGAGAAATAATAAAAAGTTAATTTAAGTGAATCTCTGGAATGGCTGTACATCACTTTTCTCTAATCTTTGTATAGAAAATTAAGTAACAAAAGATGAAGAAATTTTTTAAAGTGTAAAAAAAATATCATATTTATTTTCATTACAAAATCAATATAAAACGGTACATAAAAATAGCTTAACGACAACAACAAAACAAACAATCACAAATGTATACAACATGTTATGAAAACCCATGCTAAGAAGCTCTACAGGTAGCCTGCCCCGGAATATGCAGCCCTACTTGAAGTTTTGATAATGAATGGCAGGCGAAGCGGCAATCAGGGAAGCAACAGGAGCGGCAACAACTGCTGGTTCTACTTGTGATACTTCCGCTGCTGTATAGGCCAATGTGTGCTGCACATGATGTCCGCTGAAAGTGCTGCCGAGTGGCACGAATCCTGCAGGTACTGCAAATGGATAGAAAGCAGCAGGTGGAGCAGCTGCAGCAGCTGGTGCAGCTGGAGCACCGATAATCTCCACAGTCTCGGCAGCACCGGGTATGTGACCTGCTTGAACAAAACTTGCCATATATGTCATCGTCATCATCATCATCATCATCAGAACTAGCAGCAGCAGCGGCTGTTGTTGCTGCAGTGTCGAGATCTGAAAATTTCGAATAACGATAGCGCCGATCCAGGGATGCGGCAGAGTCACCAAATGGTAATTGTTCAGGACGTGGCAAAAAACGCTTAAAACTTACAAGTTTAAGCATTATAGAATGCACTATGAATACGTTGTTGTTGTTTTTGCTTATTTTGTTGTATTGCGACAAACTACAGCTTGTTGCTTGCAAGAATTGAGAATCGAATGTGAAATCAAATGTATCGCGTTCATGATGATGAAAACTTTTTATAATACGTTGGCTTGCATATAGCTTGAAAGCGCAATCAACAGGTAGGACACGTGCTTTCAGCGCATTCCCAACATTTGCACAAATTGTTAGCAATTAAAAGTCGCAACACAGTTTCAATGCATGTTTGGGAAACACTGATTTGACACATTAACTGATTGATATGTAAAATAATTTCGTATGCAAGACGCACGCATGCGTGGCTCAATATTTATTGTTTGTGTTTATTTTTTAGTTAGTTTTTGATTTTTTTTTTTTTAACAAATGCTGTCATTTTTATTTTTGTTACCTTCGTTGCTGTCAAATGAAAATAAAAGTTTTTCGATTGCATACGAAAATGTAACTTTTCGCTTTCCTTGAAGATTCTAGACGTTCCATTCGCGGCCTTTCATTCAATTAAATAGAGACGATTAAACAATTTAAAATTGGCAACAGAATCAGTTGGTGGTTGTGATGAATTTTAAGTATTTTGAATTTTCAGAATGACCAAAATCAGCAACAGGAAAAAATAAAACACGTCAAGGGCTAAACAATTGGATGAATTTTTTGTAATTTGCTTTAGAAGCCAAAACAGTTTTTTGTATATAAAGATGTTTGTTTGGCTGTAAAAAATATCAGTTTCTATAGAACCTTAGTTTCAACAACTTCATTAAGTGTACCACGTAAAGAAAACATAAAAAAACTACAGCCAAAATGTTCAAATTCGTAAGTTATGACAAACAAGTGAAGAACGTTTTAAATTTAAAAAATTTAAAAAAAGTGAAAAAAATTAAAGCATTAATTAAAGCATAAAGTGAGATTTAGAAAAATCATTAACAAGAATATAGAAACGTTATTAATATCGAGAATAAAATAATAATAGATATCGAGAATCAAAGAGAAATTCAACGCTTTTACAAAATAACTAGTGCATTCTTGAAAAAAAATGGAACATTTAACTTAAAAAAAACTTTCATAAAATACGGTCGTTTGCAAAAGTGCACTGAAAATTTTTTTATATAATATTGTCAAATTTCTGCATATGATAAATTTTGAAAAAAAATCGTTTGTTAAGAGGTTAGGTTGAGCCAGCAAAAACGTCAGCAACAACTTGAATTTTGCAGACTTGTTTTGCTTATTGCGGTTTTTTTATCAAAAACTTTTGTATGGCCAAGTTTGTTGTTTTTCAGAGTTATCAAAATCAAAAAAATTTAAAAACTAAAGCTCCAAAAATAATTACTATCGAAATAAAAAAATTTGAGAAATGTGCTACTTCAGAATTTTTTTGGTGGTTCTTTTTCCAAAAAAGACACTTTTTTAGAAAATTTCAAGAAGCATTAGGGTTAAACATTGCAAAAACGTTTCGTCGGAGGGTATTACAATAAGGCAAGGAATATTTTACACCGAGTTTATCCAACATATTTTTTGTTTTTATGAAGACTGAACTAGACTAATAGACATGGGTCACAGAACAAAAATGTCGAACTAGCACACCAACTCAAGTGCTTCTAACTATATTTTCAGTTTTTATACTTCTTGGGAAGAGTATTTGAAATAAATAATTATTCTTCAGTGCAGAAAGAAAACTAAATAAAATAATTGCTGTGTGACTAAATAAAATTGTTCACAAATTTATTTTAGTTTTGCAAGAAGCATAATAGAGAATTTGTTAATCAACCAATCAATCAAAATAGAAACTTATTTTCAGAGACAGAACATTTAAGAATAATATGAAAGTATTCCAGCGTTTTAAAAATAGTGTGAACTTTAATGTAAAATCCTTTAAAAATATATTTCGTAATAAATCTTTGTCTTAAAAATTAAATATTATTGTTATATTGTTAATTTTGTGTTGTAAATTTGAACAATTTCATTTTATATTTCTTCCATCTTTTGATTACAGTTCGCCATCTGCTTGTTCGCCGTTGTTGCCTGTGTGGCCGCTAAGCCCGCAGTGCTTGCCTTCTCATCACCTCTGATCGCAGCCTCACCCTACTCTGCTGCCTATACTGCCGGCTATGCTGCTCCATATGCTGCTTCCTATGCTGCTCCCTATGCTGCCTACTCTGCATATCCCTATGCCTCAGCTTATTCGGCATATCCTTATGCATCAGCTGCCTACTCTTACCCGTTGTTGCGTTAAGACGTTGTCGTATGGAAAAATATGTTCATGACCTTGTTGCAATATCTGTACTTTCAAGCGTAAAAATTCATTAACTTTCTGATTCAAATCAAAATTCAAAATACTAAAAGATCTTTTAAGTTTTTCCTTCTCTAAGTTTTCTTATTTCAGTTGTAATAATCTAACCTTCTACTTATAAACAGTTTTTGTGTTTTGTTTTTTGTTTTGTCTTTATGTTAATGGATATTTTACAAAAATAATAACGAAGAAAAATAAATGTAATAAATTTACGTAAAACGTAATTGAGAGATGGTTATATTATTTTAAAATATGTATTTTCTGAATTTTACATGGCAAAATTCTAGGACACATTTAACCCATTTTGCGACAATGGGTCACTAACATTGAATGTTGCAAATGCAGATTTAAAAGACATGCTTGAAACAGTTGTTTCTTGAAAGACTTATTATTTAGAAGATAATTAAAAGTAACTAAAAAGGAAAATTTTGATCCGAAGCCACAACTATCAAAATTTGTCACATTGTCTTTTAAAACCTGCTGATATGTTTTAAGAAGTTCAGTAAAGTTTAAAGAACACGCCTCGATTAAAAGTCAGCGAAACGATTATCAAAAAGGTACGATGATCAAATATTTTTAATTGCAATTTCATTCTCATCAAAATCTCATAAATCTCATATTCTCATATAAAACGGTGATATGGGTTAAACTGCTAGAATTCCTTTTAGTCTAAACTGTTACATGGTGCGTGTTACTGAATATTTTATGCTCTGTGATGAAATTTAAGTTTAATAATTTGAGTTAAGTCCATTACTATGACCTTGACAGTGAAACTAATGGAAGCATAAACAAAAGCACAAATTTTCTCTCAACACTCAGACATAAAAATTATTCAAATTGCATCTCATTAATTCCGAACGTTGAAAGATAGTGTAAACATATTTAACTACACTTCCTCGCGCAGCTAAAATAGCTACACTCCATATTTTTGGAGAATTTTAAAACCACACTACATATTTGGTTATTTAAAAGGATTGAGAACAGATGTTTTGGTCCACATAAAAACATTTTTTTGTGCAAAATAAAGTAAAATTGCGGTTCGAGTCTAGAAAAACCTGATATTTGATATCAGTTTAGATTGATTTTTGAAAAATAAGAAAAATTCGCATTTTGGCAAATTTAAACGTTGTTGTAACATTTAAAAAAAATCTTCAGAGCAGGACTGTAGCCAAGATTTTCTATGTGACGAGGAGAGTTTTGTTGGTTTTGACAACAAAAATGACAATCAAAAACAAGTTATACACTCCACAATATAACTTACAGCAATTTTCAACCCAAACATACCATTTTGGAAGTTTTTTAACTTAATTTTGTTTTGCATCATCAAAAGCAAGATTATTTTTTTAATAGACGATGTACCGAATTTTGTGAAAAGTCCGAACATTTTCCTCATAGGTTTTTTATTAAATGGTTTGACTTTAGTACCATTAGATTAGAACGATTAGATCTATTATTTTTACTTTTTTTAATCTTAAGTCAAATCTTTTAAAACTTTCAGAAATGGGTCATTTATTTCACTCATTACTCATTACTTTAAGAAACTTACCTTTTTATTGATCTTTAGCAAATAAGTAATAGAAGGATATTTTTATTGTCAGAATATAATCTTATATATAATTACTTAAATTATTAGATATATAATTACACGGTACAACACGAAAAACACCCCGACCACTATTTTTCGGGGTATTTTTTTTAACAGAACTTCGAAGTTTTAAGGAGTAAGGAGTAAAAGAGCCTTTGAAAAATTGTTGAATATATTCACCGAATTTTGGTACCATTTCAGAAAAGTATTAAAAACCATATTTTTTTTCGTATTAATTTTATTAGAATCATTTAAAAAATTGTTATGATTAAATTTTAAATCATTTATGGACAAAATAAGCTAAAATCAAAACCATTGCTTCCTTTTAATTTGATAAAAAATGTTTAATTTGCTCTAGAAATATGCAAATTCTTCTCCGCTGGTGCCTTGAACAATTTTTTTTTTGCGGTGACCGCGATTGCTCTGCACTGGATTATATGATATCAAGAAAACAACGCTGACATTGTTTAATTTTATCAATTTTAAAACTTTTTGCGTCATTTTATAGTTGAAATGTCAATTGTTTTCATAATAAAATCGACTTATTCGTTATTATAAGATTAATACTACCTGGAAAATATAAAAAACTCGACGTCACTTGAGAATTATTTGTATGTAAAATATGTTGACAAATTTTGAAAACGATCAGTTCAGTTGATTTTGTTAGAATGGTGGTTACCGACTTTAAAAATTATATGTTTAGGAAAATTGATTGAAAGTTTTGGTGGTTTCAAAAATGAAGGCGATGCTCACTGTTGTCATGGACTACAATCGTATAGTTTACCATGAATTTTTGCCAGATGGTCAGACGGAGACGTTTACGTGAAGCAATTTCCAAAAAATCGGATTTTTGCATCACGATAATGCACAATGCTCATATTATTCGTGACTATTGGCCAAAAACAAAACGATAACCATCTAGCAGCCGGCAAATTCACCTGATCTGGCTCCGTGTGATTTTTTTCCTGTGCGATAGATTAAAAAAACATCTTCGAGGAACGCGTTTCACCATTTCACCAGCAAAGAAGAGCTGATGGAAAAATCGAAGACACGAAAAAGTTGTTGTAAATAAAATACTGTCACTTTACTAAATGACAACGAGAGAAGTTGATATTTGACAGCCTTGTCATGGACACATGTGGCAACCTACAAAAAATTTTCGAATTGGACAGTTAAGTCCGGTAATACTGTGTGCTTTGTTTGTATTTATATAAGTTATATTCCTTACAATTTTTTTAAAAAATATAATATTTTCACCTTTTGAACTTGGATAATATACAATCTGCTCTTATGGTTGAAGTAACAGATTAAATCAAATTAAAGAGTACATTGTTTGGTGTTGCTTTTGGAGAAATTTTTATTTCTTTTAAAATCTTAAAACTTGGGTTCTTTGCTTTTCAGGGTGATGACTTCACTTCTTTAATACAGTAACAGCTGGTGCAGCAGAATAGATGGCGGGTGCAGCGGCAACAACTGGAGCAGCAGCATATGCAGCTGGGAAGGCTGCAGAGTGAGCGACATGATGAGCATTATAGCTGCTGGCATATGGAGCAACATATGAAGCGTAGCCGGCGGTATAGGCAACAGCTGCAGGAGCGGCGGCATATGTCAGTGGGGCAGAGTAGGCCAGAGGAGCTGAGTACGCCAAAGGTGCAGCCAAAAGACCGGGCTTAGGAGAGCCCATGACAACGGCAAACAGAGCCAACATGCAGACAGCGAACTAGTGGATAAAAATATTTCATTAGAACTTAAGAAATTAGAAAGAAAAGCAAAAATCTTGCTTGTTTTCATTTGAAAACAAATTTCTTACCAGTTTAAACATTTTATCTTTTGGTTTGTTAAATTTGTGAACTGTTGTTCCTTTATGTAATGATGAGTTTGTGTTGACAGCTGTTGCTGCGACAGCTTTTTATATACAATACTCTTCTTCGCTTATACTTCGTTTTCTCTAAGGTTTGAAACTTAAACTACATTTTTGGAATTAATAATTTTGAAAATGAAATATTGTGTCAAACCTTCAAAGAACCTTGGCACAGTGAAGAATATATTTGAATAGTGCATACCAATACTTATTTTGTGGGCTAAATGGGCTTTAGCCCATTTAAACTCTGTAAATTTTGTCAAGTGTAAATATTTTCCAAAAAAATGTTACCTTCACCTTGCGACCAAAATGCACACACACACATGTTTGACTTATTATTCATTTAAACAAGTAGAGTTGCCTCATTGGTTTTATGATCGATCATTCAAATGATTTTAAGTTTTATAGAGCAGCACTTCAGTAATTTTAGCACTGGAGTCACGTGCGTCTGATAGTGTTGGAAACGATTATAATAATGTTCATAATTAGGAGAAATAAATCAGGTGTAAATATAACTATGTTTATGGAAATGACAAAAATTAAATATAAATACTTTTCATAAATAAACCTAGAGAATATTTGCAAATAAAGGATTTTTCTGAGGCAACTTCAAACTTCTTTTTTGAAAAACAAAATTTTAAAAACTTATAACTTTATATTGACCAGGACTGGAATTAGGATGGACTTAAGACATTAAAATTAGTGTCCGACCGAATATTCGGTTTCGGTTTTGGTTTCGGCCAGTTTCGGCCCTTTTAATCAGTTTCGGCTATTCGGCATCAATATGGCCGAAACCGAAACCGAAACCGAATATTTGATCGGACACTACTAATTCGGTTCTTACATATATTTCAATGGTAGATGTGAGTTCGCTTTCATCAAAATTTTTAATGGTGTTAAGTAGAACGTGAAATTCAGTCATTTGATTGACCGTGTGCGTTGGGTCCAGCACAAAACGATAAATGCAGATTATTTTTTTTAGATTATAATATCAAGTTATTTAACTTAAATACTAAAAAGTTCCTTAAAGTGATATTAAAATGATCTCTTTATTTATTATTTTAAAGTTGAACATTAATATTCAAATATTTATATTAATATTCATAAAAATATCTTGAAATAGATTTAAAGTGCTCAATAGTCAAAAAGCTTTTTAGAGATAAAATGTTTTTTAAAATTTTGTTATTCATAAAAATATTGTCTCAGCTTATTTGTTAAAAAAGGAACACTCTCAATTTGAAATGGGAACAGTGTCAAGAATGGTTCGTGAATTTGATAAATTCAATAATTTTTTGTTTATTTGTCACAATTTTATCAATACTTTGACATGCAAACAGTCAAAAAATTGTTTAATCTATGTTCTTCTGTGAAAATATTGTCACTTATAATTTTTATTTTCAATATTTTGAAATGTTTTGCCATGTTTTCATATTTTTTGAAACAGTTTGAAGTATTTTTGACAATATTTTGGCTCACATTAGAGTAAAAATTTTTAAAAGGCTTTATCAAGGGTCTATTGAAGGTTACTCATTTAAGAAGCCTTTATAAGAGATTTTTGTCGTTATTGGACGTTTATGGATACTGTTTTTTAAATTTTTTTTTGTAAAGGCTTTATAAGAGGTTCGTAAATTTTTATGGATAAAGGCAAAAGAATATTAATCGAATATATACGTTATTATAATCTGTTTCAATTGTTATGTTTTTAAAAGCTTTTAACTAAAAAATTAAAATAAATAAATTGTTTTTAAAACAATTTTCATGTAGACATTCAGTTTCGGTTTCGGTTTCGGTTTCGGCCGAATATTACAAAAACGGCCGAAATTCGGTTTCGGTTTCGTCCAAAATTTTGGTTTCGGTCGGACACTAATTAAAATATAACCTTAACAAAACAAATAACATAATGCCATCTAAACTAAAATTAGTAAATAGGGGTATTCACACTGACTTAGTTAGGGTAGTTGGGTACTGGTAGATTGAGTACTTTTGATTACTGCGAGCACCCTTAACTGCAATTGAGTAGGTACTTTGTAGAATAACAGCTGATGAAAGATGAGTGACAGCTAGAAAAAAAAAAAAAGTTGCATTGTACGGGCGTAAAAAAGTTATTTAATATAGGAGTAATTTTTAATGTGAACTTTGCGGCATTTAATAATTTTTATCTCAAAAATTTGAAAATAACTCATTTTAACACATTTGTCTATATTATTCACTTATAATTTGTTTACTTTGTTTTAGTTTTTTGTCAATTGCCTACTTTTGGAAAAGGTGGTAACCCATGAAAAAAGTACTCAATTTGAAAAGAAATCAATCTACCCAAACAAGTCAGGGGATTAGCTAGAGTAGATTGGTAGATGGGCACTTGGGTTGTAAATGGTACATTTACAAAAACAAAATGTATGGCATTTGCCAATCTACCCAACTAACCAAGGCAGTGTGAATACCTCTAATATTTAAATTTTTGGTTGATTTGAATTATTAGTGACCATGCTTAGTTTTTATTTTTATTGTCCTTACATGTCCAGTAATTATAATTATTTTAATTATAATTACAAGTTTTTCATAAAGATAACAACTTTAAATTTGTTTTATAAGTTCTAATAATTATTGTTGTATTGAAATGCAATAAATTGCATTGTACTGTTTATAATTGTTTGTTGAAATGGACTTGTACATTGAAATACTTCAAAGCACGTAAGCATTGTTGAGAAGCGCTTATTTCAAAATATCTTAAAATTTTAATCTTGGATGTTCTTGCTGAAAGTCCAAAAAAAAAACATCAAGTGGATGTGGTCTATTCTGATTTTAGCATCGTCAAGCCACCGTTTGATCTGTGGACATCGTTTTGAAGTGATGAAAGAAGTGAGAAACCACAACGAAGAAGAAGTTGAGGGGATGAACGAATTTAGAAGAATACATAAAGATTTCTTGATTTATAAATAAGTTTTCGATATATTTTGCATTATTTATGTACACTAGTACATTATAAGATTATTATCTTAAGTATATATGTAATATTTTTAAAAATATAAAAATTTATATTATAAATGTAAAAGTATATACTTATATACTATAGTTAAAAAAGTTATATAACTATAAATAATATAGTACATAGAATTATTAAATATAATTATAAAGTCGAACTCTCTGTATTTGAAATTTTTGAAATTATCAAGATTCCCGCTGTATATTGCATTAATGTTACATTAAAAAGTTTGTTCACCAACACTGTTGGAAATAAATGAGCACTATAAATTATTTCATTTAAAAATTCGCACTCTAATCACGTGCTCCGAATGTCAATATTGCCTTAAATAAAGTGCTGGTGAATTTGAATCCACAAAACCCAACACAAGCCGCCTTATTTTCGAGTAGTTAACTTTTTGAAATACATTGGCTTAACCGAATTCCAGATCGATTGAGCCCAGCCGGTTAGTCTTGAATAAAACGAATAGAATTTCTTAGCCATGAGACGAAAGACGTGAGTAAATACTTTGTATGTAACGTGAACTTATTTTGAATATGTACGGAAATTCCAATGCATAAAATGTCTCAAGGATGTGACATATGTAGCTTTAGCAATATTTTTTAAGTTATTTTTTATTTCAACTAATTTATGTGCATTTTGTTAAAACGATAGAGTAGCTGTATAAATAGCTGTCGTACTAGCAGGAATCATCATTAACCCATCAAATACCAAAGAAATAACATTTGTAGTTCTTTAACCAAAAAAATCTAACAAAATGTTCAAACTGGTAAGTTTTTTGGCAATATATAAAAATATAATTTAATATATGTTAAAATTTTTATTATCTACTCCTGCACAGTTCGCTGTCTGCATGTTGGCTCTGTTCGCCGTTGTATTGGGCTCTCCTAAGCCTGGTCTCTTGGCTGCTCCTTTGGCCTACTCAGCTCCTCTGGCCTATTCAGCACCTCTGGCCTACTCCGCCCCACTGACATATGCCGCCGCTCCAGCAGCTGTTGCCTATACCGCCGGCTATGCTCCATACGTTGCTCCATATGCCAGCAGCTATACAGCTCATCATGTTGCTCACTCTGCAGCCTTCCCAGCCGCTTATGCAGCTGCTCCAGTTGTTGCTGCTGCACCAGCAGTCTACTCAGCCGCACCAGCTGTTGCTGTGTTGAAGAAGTGAAGCAACTTTAACAACTTTTTGAAATCTTCACAGACCGGACTCTGAAATCATGAAAATCAAATAGCAATAAATGCTCAAAACTTGAAAAACGATTTATGTTTATTTTTTCATATTTTTTTTTTTTCAATTTATTTATGCCTTAAGTCATTTTGCCTAGTCCAAGCTAACTGATCGTGCCAGCAAATCATAACAAAGTCATTTTCCACCTTTTGCATCTTTGTGTTCGATTTTATTCAATTATAGACTTTTGTTCGAATTGGACCCAACCCAAAATTGGGTAGGTGTTTTATGAGCGCCTTCCTTTGGGGCCTTAGTACATTATTGTGCTAATGTTGGTAACCCTGTTTGCTATTTGCTTTGCATTTAAATTTGATTATGATTTGATTAGGTTTTCCTCTGATCTTACTTTAAGTTATAATTAAGCTAATTTTTGACTCACGTTTTACATTCAGTTCGACTCTCGCATGTTTGACCGAGTACTTATTTTTGTTGTAGATATTTTTAATCATTTATTAAATATTCAATTAAAATTTGCTTACATATAAATTAAATGTTTCAGCTTTAGACTTTTGCTGTCAGATTTGTGCAACATTTAAACTCGACTAGCTTCGTTTAACTCTTTGAAGGCACCCCCTATAAAAACGCATTATAGAACATTTTAATTATATATGTTTGGATATTGCTCAAAAATTGTTACAAATTGGTTTTGCTTTGCATGTAGACATAAATTGTTTTTAGTGTTGTTGTTGTTGTTGTTGCAATTGCTGTTGTTTTAATTTGATCGTGTTGACTTAATTATTAATGCCTTTGGCATTTAAATTTTACTTCATTTCATACCTCGCGGTAAAACAAGCGGCGATGAACTGTATAAGAAGTAGACGCACAAAAGTTTTGGTACACCGAAAAGATGAAGTGACGGTTGTAGAACTACTAGATTTGAATTGGATCCATAACAAATAACAAACAATGAGGTGAGAAGAAGCAAAATGTTTGGCAAATTTTCGAAGAAGGACTACAAAAAAAAAAAAAAAATACAAATTTATAATTTCTATAACTGTTAGTGGTGGTTATGATTTTTTCACAAAAATTTTATAAGAATTATTTTTAATGACTGAGTGGGATAAAAGTAGATCAAACAAACCAGAGAGTCAAGTCATTCTTATAGTTCTTGGCTTTAAAAGATAGTGCCGTATTATCGATGTTATCTATGTTATCGGCACACCCTTGTTTTAATTCCTTTTATAATCTTTGATCCAATTTTTGCTCAAGTCCTTACCTTATCGTAGTTATAATCTATCCTGATAAAAGTATACTTAACCTTTATTTGCAAATGAAATATCTGAAATGAGACTATAACGTTTGAAATTTAATAAGTTACTCTATGTTAAAAAGTTTAGAGATCGCGTTAGTCGCATTTTTACTAAAAATTTGTCGGAGAAATTTTTTCGAAAAAACTTACTTTTTTTGCAAACTTTACTTTAATGTACATAAGTCAAAAGTTTTGGCAATTTTTTTGGCATTATAAAGATTTATTTTAAATTTTTTGATATTGTTCACTGTTGATATTTGTTTTCTTAGCAAAAAAAAATTCCAATTTATCAAGGGCAAGTTTTTAGTTTCTTACCCTCATTCGGCACACTGACAGCATTTACACCCTACGGTTTTTGTGTTTTCACATAAAAATATACTTTTTTATGCTTTAACGATACCTTTTTTAACTTATTGAATTAAATTTTTGGACTATAAAACTTATATTTCATTTAAAAATAAACTAAGAAAGCCACAAAAACAAAATCAAATCAAAATATTCCATCGTTTATGTTTTGTGACTTTTTTTTTCGCTGGGGTCCATATTAGCCCCGTATGCCAAGCACGTTTCACAAAAAAAGTGTGCTGGATAAGGGGTTAATTTGTTTTAAGCAGTTTTTATAAATTTGACCCCCTTTATAATTTTTTGTTTGTCATAATTTTTTATGTTGTTAAAGAAATAATTCTCGCAGTGCTTCTGTCACGCACTGTGTACGATCGAGCTATCGATCGATTTGCAACCGGATCCATTTATTGCAATTTGAATTTTTAAGAATATTTCGATCATAAAAATGTTCGTTTAAATTGGTTCCAGTTACGCAGATACACAGTGTTACGCATAATTATAGGCTATAAAGACAGGCAAGTGTAACGAACTCGATCCAAACAACGACACCATTCATTGTCAGTTTGCATTAGATATTTTAACGAAATTGCGCAGATCAGGTTCACATTATCACACACAAAACCACACACTCATACACATACGCATACACCTTCTAAAATAGAAGCACTTTCAGATATTCTGCGATTTATGCACTGCATGCCGGTCGCAGTACTCTACGCAACCGCAACTATCAACCAACTGTCTGTCTATTTATTGCAGCAGTTCCACTCTTCAACATATGTGTTGCACCTAATGACACATATACTATAATTCAGGTTACGCTGCACCACATGTTGTCAGCGTCTCAAGCCTACGCCCATTGTTATTAAATCGTCATAATTTTTCCTGTGACTTTAAAAACTGCGGCGAAAAATTTATAAATTATGTTCATAGCTCGTTATTGTTGCAGCAACACCGGCGGTGGCAAAATAAAAAAAAGCCGACAAAAATAAAAAAAAAAAACACCAAGCATTGATCGATCGACCGGTCCGGTACGTGCGATCGATGCATTTTTAAGTGGTTTGTTGCCCCAGATAAGCGTGCGCAATCGTGGCTACGTTTGATGGAGGTGCAACAAGATGAAGTGTATGAGGGCAATTCTGTAAACGTCATAGCAATGTCAGTAGTAGTTGCAGCATTTAAGAGTAAAAGTAGAAAATCCGTACATATGAGTCATTCAAATGTAGTGATGTTTATGAGCAGAGCATAAAAAAAGATAACTGATAAGCAATTAACTTGTAATAAACATTCTTCCGTTTGGTGTTGGCCTATTTTTCACTCTACCTCTGCAGATCGATATTGAGCAATAACAGCAAAAAATAAACAAATTTGCCATATCAGTTGTGTTCTGTGTTTTATTAAATGTTTGTATACAATTGATCGAGAAATGGATCTGCATGTTTTATACCTACTCCGAACGGGTAAAGTTCATGTTCTCAAGAAGCTTTACATATATACATAATTTCTCCCTTTTTATCTTTAATTGCAATACCAAATGAAATCATTCCAATCATTTCAAGAAATAAGAAAAACAATAAAATAATAACCACTGCTTTTACTTTGAATCGATATCTCTTCATCTTATATTGAAAACGAAACATTATCCAAGAAAATGAAAACAATGAAACATGAACAAAATTGAAATTCGCCCAAAATAAATTTGTTTTTTTTTTAAGATTTTACATATGGGCATATCCACCAAAAAGTCAACCGAGACGAAAAAATTAAAAGTTCTTGATAACAATGTTTAATGTCTTATTCACATAAGGAAACAATCAAATTTAAGTAATTTAAATACATTTTACATTTATTCATATCTCATTGCGAAATATTCGGATGCAAAGAGCTCAAATGTGAAATATTGCTTATTTTGATATTTCTTTGGTATGTCTTGTCTTTATAACAGTTATTAAACAGAAACATAATGCATTGACTTTTGCTTGCTCAAATCTTTCTAGGAGTATAAAGAACGAAAAAAAACAAAATCATAAGTAACCACGCAATGAAAGACAATGGTAAATTTTTGATTTGCTTTTTCGTTTAGTTTGTTGTCACGTTCGACATACAAAAAGAACATTTTTACTCAGTGCGTCGGAAGAACATGCAGTAAGCTGACAAAATAATTATCTTAAATTGAAAAAATTTGTGGTGTTTCAACTTGTATAAAGTTGGTTCACGAGCGATATGGTAAATGAGAAATTCAAAATTAATTTTTTTTTTTTGCTTACATAGATCAATTATTAATGTAAATACGCACTTAACAAATTTTTATTTTAAATGTAGATGAGCACAAACAACGATGTAAAAAACAAAAATAGATGTTTATTATGCTTACACAAAACCATACTCATGAAATTTTTTTAAGTTTTATATTATTATGTTTGAATAAATATTCTTGTTGACTTATGCATAGTTTCTTTATTTGTATTTCATTATAGAGCAGAAAAAACAACTATGGTGATCGAAAAAAGTGCCACGTGCGACATGTCACGTGCGACCATATATTTTATTGAATGAAATCCTTTATGTCTACAATGCTAGCCATTTTTAAGGAACATCAATGCACAACACTAAACAAAAAATTACATAAAACATTGCTTCCCACGAATTCCCACATTGCCACGAAAACCACTTCTGTTTTTGGTCACGTGCGACCACCTTGGTTTTTTGCTAATATCTTGAGAATTAAAAATGACCCAACAATTGACAATACCAATAATTAAAGCGCTAATTGAGAGCTATAAGGCTTTTATTATGACATTTTTTTCACTTGAAATGTGTCACGTTTGACACCATGGAAATGCCCATATGACACAAAAACAATCACCGAAGTTTCCCCCACTTTGTGTTTTTCATATGACAATCACCCAAATTTGTATCGAAAAATTTATTTAAAAAAAAAATTTTTTTTGTGAAATGTGTTTGGGTTATTAAATATAATAATTATTAATTATTATCATAATTAGCATCTGCTGCTCGTTTTATAATATGTAACAGAAATATTTAAGTTGATTTTGATGAAAGAACTTTGGACAGCTTGAAATCAAAGATCCTTTGCAAGTCTTACGACCCAACTTGCATGAACGGAAATGAGAATACAGTAAAATCTGGATATAGTATAAACCAATTAAAATATAAGCCAATAAATATAAATTATTGTAGAAGCCAATATAGTATAAACCATATTAAAACAACATTTCACAGAAATCACATTGAAAATAAAAATATTTAAATATATAAAAGTATTTAAAATATTATTATTAGAGTTTTATGCTTATTAATAGACTTGCAAACTGCATTTTAACGAATGATTTTTCAGAACTCTTTTAGTATTGGGAGTAGGTATTTGGACCACATCATCATTATATTCTATATTGTCCTCAATACCATTTAATTACGGAATAAGTCCATAACGAAAAAAAAGCTATTTTTGGTTTCGATTTTAGATGACAATTAAAAACATATTGCTCATTTCATGGAAGACTCTCATGACTCAAAATTGGAGTTTTCAGAAAAAACCATTTTAAATCTGGAATAATTGAAGAAAAATTATGCTTAACAAATTAATAATGGGGTGGTTGATTCTATTATTATATTATTATTATTATTATTATTATTATTATTATTATTATTATTATTATTATTATTATTATTATTATTATTATTATTATTATTATTATTATTTTTATTATTATTATTATTATTATTATTATTATTATTATTATTATTATTATTATAATTATTATTATTATTATTATTATTATTATAATTATTATTATTATTATTATTATTATTATTATTATTATTATTATTATTATTATTATTATTATTATTATTTTTATTATTATTATTATTATTATTATTATTATTATTATTATTATTATTATTATTATTATTATTATTATTATTATTATTATTATTATTATTATTATTATTATTATTATTATTATTATTATTATTATTATTATTATTATTATTATTATTATTATTATTATTATTATTATTATTATTATTATTATTATTATTATTATTATTATTATTATTATTATTATTATTATTATTATTATTATTATTATTATTATTATTATTATTATTATTATTATTATTATTATTATTATTATTATTATTATTATTATTATTTTTTTTACTATTATTATTATTATTATTATTATTATTATTATTATTATTATTATTATTATTATTTTTATTATGACTATAACATAATTACGTAAAATGTGAGTGCGGAACGCTTGTTTTTTTAATTTCGTAGCTTATTTTTAGGCATTTTTGTTTTTTGAATAATTAAAACTTCAAATCTTTTTATATTTTTTTTTTTTCATTTTGATATTTTCAATTTTATAAAAATTTTTAATGGAAATTTTAACATGTTAATGGAGGTCAAAGGATAACTATTCTTCGCAGACTTACGAAATATTAGAATTATCTCTTCCCTTTTTTTAAATAGATATAGCACGAATACGGACGCGACATCACGGACGAGACAAATTTTTCCACCAGTAGTAAAATACAGTAAAGATGTTCATTATAAATTTTAATAAAAATACATCATAATAAGTTAAATTCAAGTAACATAGCAGTAATACTAATCAAAATAAAAAAAAAATAAAGTTAAAAGCTGTTATTAGAGTGCTTTATTTTAATGTTTTTCTTCACTTTTGGTGGACCTTTTTTGGGAGATGCCCATATGTGATCAACTCTGATTTCTGATTCATCTTAAAGAAAGTCAATATTTCACGTTTTTCCTTGCGGAAAACCGGGCCCGTCATTTTTGACGGGTAAAAACTAGTAATAATATAATTTAAAATTTTGATATGTGATAAACGGTAACGAATGTCACTTACCGTGCTTGTTTAATAAATTGTTTGTTTCTACTTTGATAGACTAATATTCCAAACTAAACCGTACAGCACGTTTTACACACAAAATTATAACCCAAAAAAAAAAAAAGAAATCGACGATCCTCCTCTTTTTTGAAGTCGATTAAAAAAAAATAAACTTAGACTTTTACATTTTCTCCAAATTTTACCACGCTATGCGAAAAAAATATTAAAAAAATTTAAGTGCCAAAAAATTTAAGGTCCTTTGAAAAATTCACAAATTCCATTTGAACACTCGATGAGTTACTTAATGAATTTTAAATGGATTAAAATTAGTTAATTTCCATGCCTTCCTGTTCTGTCCGCAGTGTCTGTATCATTCATCTAGCCGCTAGCGATTCTAGCGATAAATATTGACTTCAAGTTTGAGTAGCATATTATCATCGTAAACACTTTGTTGCAACCTAGTATCACATCTTCCATCAAGTGATTTAATAAATTGTATAGCACGCCACACTACCAACTTGGCTCTAGTTGTGGTTCAATCAAAATTCATTAAATTTAAATATTAATATTAATTTTAAAAAATTCATATATTATTTGAATCCAATTCTCTTTCGGTGAGTGCAACAAATTTTAATAGCTTTTCATCTTCGGAAACACTTCTCATTCAACTCTGCATTGCATCAACACCATCTAAAGCACCAAGTAGCCAACTTGTCTATAGTTATGTTTTTTGTGAAATACAATCAATTAATTGAATCAATTCTCTTTCGGTGACTGCATTAAATTTTAATGGCATCTTATTATCCCACCAAGTCATGGATGTGTACTATGAAATGATGTTGTCGAGAACAGGTTACAAAAGATATTTCTTTTAGTTATTTAGCAAATATTAAATTGGCCAAAACTGTGCACTAGCTAGTTGTGAGAAAAAACAAAATCAACTGTTCCAAATTGACCAAATCACAAGAAAATACAACTTAAACCTATTTTTGCAATTTCCATACCGATTATTTTTGGTTTTATGGACACTTAAAAAAAGGCCGATCTTTTAATCTGTTGCATGTGGTGCCATAGAGTGTGGAGCAACTATTTTTTTTTTTGTGTAGAGGAAACACAAGTTAGGCAGCTTGCGAAGAATTGCGATTGAGTGCGAGAGGTTCGTCTTTTCCGAACATTTTCGTATGAAGGCTCTAACGAAAGTAAAAGTGTTTTTTGGTCTAACATTGTTTTTGTTGTTGTTGTTGTCGTTGTTGTTGTTCTATGCAGTTTTGGTCGCACTCAGCTAGACCTTTGTAGATAAAGCGGTTTTTGAACGTCAGCATATAAAAGCGTTACTGGCGCAGTAGTTGATCAATCGTGAAGTTCTTGTGAGAAGCATCTAGACGGCTAACAACAGCGCATTTAACAAACGAAAAAAGAAAAATCCAACTCATTTAAAATGTTCCAATTCGTAAGTAGTCTTTACATCATCTTAAATAGTTCCTAATGAAGTCCTTATTTATCTCTTAGATTACTATTGCTTTGACTTTGATCGCTAGTGCCGTTGCTGCTCCTGGATACTTGGGCGGTGGTCATGGTGAACTTCTTGGTGGACATGGTGCCTTGTTGGGTGGACATGGTGCTCTGTTGAGCGGCCATGGAGATCTGTTGGGAGGACATGGAGCTCTTTTGGGTGGACATGGTTCTCTGTTGCATGGTGGCTATGCTGCACCATCCATCTCTTATGCTCATGCAGCTCCGGCCATTTCTTATGCAGCACCAGCTGTCACTAAGTACACTTCCAGCTATGCACATGCTGCACCCATCAGCTTGGGTTACAAATCATATGCTGCTCCTGCCATCTCATATGCTGCTCCAGTTGCCAAAATTGCCAGCTATGCTGCTCCATCTTTGGGCTATGGCTACAGTCATGGTGCCTCTTTGGGACATGGTTGGTAAAAAGTGCTGGTTGAGTTTGAAGTTCAGATTGGACGGTGTGGCGGTGTATATATGTGTGCTTCGCTTATGCCGCTCCAGATGCCGTTTGTAAATAATTTCCACAAAATTTTGTGTTAATTTTTAATATTGTAAATAAAACTTTGGATACACAAAACACTTGAGCTATCTTTGTTTGAGTAACAGTGGCTTTTTCGGTAAATATTGATGCAATTATGGAGTATTAGGATATCAAGTATAAGGAGCAAGTACTGATGGAGTTAAGTAACAACTCCAAACAAGTGAGCAGAATTATACAAAAGGATGTGTATAAAGATAAGAAAACTCCAAGTGGCCAGTAGCCTCATAAAGTAAAAAGTTTGCATTCTTTTGCAAAGCCTTTCATAGAGGATTTTGGTATTCGGAGATCCTGTACACAGTGGATCTCGAAAAATACTGAGATTATTACGAATACATTCCAGGACTTTTAATGGTTGAAATTGATATTAAGTCAAAATATTGATAATATCATTCACTTTTCTGTGTTTTGATTCAAAAACAAAAAGTAGTTTGTCTGCAATGTCTGTTTCATTGATTTTATGTCCTTATCTCCTTTTTCCAGATTTATGTACATATCCTGTAAATGATATTAGGTCAAAAGCTTGTCCTATCATTTTTTCTAATCCTTGAACAGTATTTGTTCTATTCCTTGGCCAAATACTTTTTCTTATTCTTGTTCTAACCTTTCTGCAAAGTCTTGTCCGAATCTTTGCCTTATATATGTCCAAAACATTATCCTAGTCTGTCATTGTCCTTACTGTAATCCGTATACAAATTCTTGCCTTTATCATTGTCCAAATCCTTGTCTTTACAATTACTCTTATTCTTGTCTTCATTCTTTTCCTGGTTTTTATTTATACCAAAATCCTTGTTGAACTCTTAATCATAGATCTTGTCATCATATATTTTTAAATTCTTGTTAAAATCCTTTTCTTAACGTTTGTCATAATTTTGGTCTATCCCTTATCCTTATCTTTGTCATAATCCTTGTCCTAGCTCTTCTCTATATCTTTGTCTTTAGACTTGTTCATATCCTTGCTTGTCTTAACCTTTGCTCAAAACCTTTTCTCATCCATATCTTAATTCTTGTCAAAATGCTGGTGTTACTTCAAGTCCAAATCTTTGTCAAAAGTCTTTTTATAAACTTTACAAAAATAATCCTCGTCTAAATAGTTTACTTTCTTGTCCTTTAATGCCATGTACCTATGATTAATAAACGATATTGAGAAGCTTTACGGTCTTTCCATAAAATTTATCTGAAGAGTTATACTCGTCGAGTAAAACTCGTTGCCTTTTAATTCCGCGGTTTCGTTACATCAAAATTTCTTCTTTTATTTTTGTCATAAGGCCACAGAATCAGGGTTGCCACATCCAAAAATTATCTTTTACCAAAATTACCAAAAAAATTTCACATATACGAAAGAAATTTCACATTCAAAACAAAAATTCAAATATTTTTTTATTTTTTTAGCATTCTTCTTCTGAAAAGCTCTTTCTTTTTATTGTGACTATATAAATGAACACAAGCAATCCCAGCTAGCAAACAAACTTCTGTAAAGATTGCAGCAAGCTTTACAGCAAGCTTTTACATTATAAAAACTACGTAATTTCTGAAAGGACACTTATTGACTTCTTTAATGCCAAAAAAGCGAACTTTTTATTATTTTAAAGAAGCTTCTTGAACTTTTATTAAACTTCGCAACCAACTTCCGTAGTGTTAGTGCATGCTGGCTTATACAAGCTTGATACAGCTTATATGTATTTCTAATAAACTTCTACATGAACAGGAAACAGGATCCTGCATAAAACTGTTGCCAGTTGAATAATATAAGCTTTAACGAAACTCCAAAATTAGCAACTACAAATTATTCTGATTTTTTTATGATATACAAACATTTCTTTATAAATTTAATTTATATCAGTACATTTACTACATTATTCACATCTCATTACATATTACTACAAATTTTTCTGATTTTTTTATGATATTTAAATTTTTTATAAATTTAAACCTTACTTGATCTCAATTTGAAAGATAAATGTTTTATTTAATTATATTTTTTAAATTAAAAATTTTCAAAAATTGTTCTTATGGATTTATAGGATTCGAACCCGTAACATACCGCCTGCCAGGTTGGAGGGTAATTCATCGACCTATTTCTATTTTACATACAAAGAGCTGAAATTGAATGGCTTCATGCTTATTGAAACTCATAGTCTTTTCTTTACATACGAAAGGCTTCAGTTACCACATCAAACCTGAGGCTTTGGTTTCTATGACATACTCTATCAAAACTTATTGGAAATAGTAGCTTCGAAAGGCAACTGTCCAATTTACAAATAAATTAAGTATTCAATTTTAACAATATAAGTATGTTTATTGCAGTTTGAATTTATAAACTTAATGGAATTAACTTTTCCATTCAAGCTCTTACTGATGAAGAAGTTTTACGATTTTCAAAATGACACTAACGTTTTTGCTCAGTTTTGAGTTGCCTATCAACAGTTTAATAAATAATTTTATATATTTCTTAACTGACATCAAGAAAGATTTCGCTTTATAATAATGCAAATGTTGCGAATTGCAGGAAAGCAGCTTCAACTGCTTAAATTCAAAAGGTAAGGTTGAGCCATTTTTCCAAGCCAAAGTTTAAGCACATTTTTTGTTTTCACTGCAAAAGTTTACCAAAATGAAACATAATTTCACGTTTTCACATCGAAAAAAAAATTTACCAGTTTTGGTAAATTTTCACATTCTGGCAACGCTGCACAGAATCAAACTTACTGTCGTAATATATAATTCCTCGTAGCACGCATTTAATCGAAAATCTTTGTAACGATGTTCCAATTTTGTTGCATATCGTCGCTGCCCCTCAAATTTCAGTTATGTGTTTTTCGACAACTTTTCAGGAGAGCAAAAAAACTTTTTTATTCTCTGCGCTTCCAAATTTATTGCGATGCACACAGGAGCCGCCCCATATAAGTGGATGCTCAAAATTCTGAAATACTTTTCATTCCATCAAACTCGGTTAATCTATACTTTTATTGTAATTTTTGACAACTTAACCCTTTGAGGACCATGTTTTAACCCATTTGTGACCAAATTTTTTGATATAGAGTCTCAGGCAATACTTAATTTATTACATTTTACTGTGAAAAATAAAAAAGATTTAACCAAGAGCGTGCGATGTCATAATTTTGTATTTTGCTATACAATTCTAGAGATAAATATTAAAAAAAAAATGTAACTTCTTACTCCAGCACAAAGCGAGGATGAATTCTTCCATTTTAGGACACATAACCGTTTTTTATATATTTTGTTTTTACTATGATTAAATTTTTCGGGCACATACCTGATTTTTCAAATTTTTAATTAAAAATTTTAAAAACTCTACAAAGAATTTATTGCAAAAGTAATAAAAAAATGTCTCCAATGTTTACACCAAAATAGATAGGTGAACATTGAGTAGGGCTATTCAATTATCCAATAAAAAAAAATCGTAAAAAAATTACATACCTGATTCTTTAGGCGCAGCGACGATAAGCTGATTTCTTTGCGACCTAATTTTGCTATCATTTCTGCTTTTATATTTATTGTGAAGATGACTTCACACTAGATGTATCCAATATTTAGTTTCTTTGTATAGTATTAACCATAACTCATATTCTCGTCGAGAAAAATTCTAATGTCCCACCGATGCACTTACAATATAGACAACCTGCCATGTGGCTTCATGAAATTCTGGTGCACTTTTGTCAATTGAGCAAAGACGCAGTTCTTATTGGTCTTTTACCTTCTCAGTGAGTAATAATTCGTACAACACTTATGTTGCTTCACTGCTCCTCTGGCCATCATAAGTTTTCTTATGATATTATTATAAATATATAAATAATAATTATATATTTCGATAATCATATGCGGATTTTCGATATTAAAGACATTTTGAGTTTCGCAGACCCCGGAATTACTATTTAAAAATAATGTTACTTTGGTTGAATAGAATAAGAAAAATTTTTTAACTATTTTGTTTTTCATTTAATATTTATTTATTCCTTTATTTACTTAAGAACAAATAGCGGAATCTCGAGAATTTGCAAAACATTGGGATTGAAAGTTCTACAGTATATATTTAAAATCTTTAAAATTATGGAAAAACTAGAAAATTGTCATACTGTAAAGTGAATATGAATTTTTCATAAGAAAACAATAATTTATGAAAAAATTTATAAACTACACAAAAACAAATCCTCGGATCCGATTTTTAGTTTTCTCCATTGGTTGTCATGATCGCACTACTGGCTTGCGAGATATCTGTATTAATAGACATGGCAAAAAGATTAGAATAGCTCAAAATTGATATGGTTTTCTGAAACAGAAAATTTTGCGCCAATCTAATTCAACCAAGGACAAAGTTGTTATCGGGGAACTCCTCCACATGCAAAAAGGTTGGTCTTATCGCAGAACCAAAATTGAACTAAAACAGTATAATTGTAAACCTACTGCCAAGCGAAAATGTTAAATTTTGAAATGAAATTGAAAGCACGTTACTTGACAATAATGGTTATTATCAGAAAAGGTAAAAAAAAAAATGATGTATAAAGTTATTGACTTTCCACTTCAAAGTACTAAAAAAATCACATAAAAGATAAGCTTATCAATAAAGTAACAATTGTCAATCACCAGAATAAAACTGTAAAATAGCTTCAGAGCTGCATTTCGTTATCGCCATAAACTTTTATAGGTGGATCAATTTCAATGGATTTCTTAAACACATTAATAATATTCCCTTAACGCCTCGGAAACAGCTTAAACCTCGTAAACTGCTTAATTTTAAGAAAATGGGAAATGATGGAAATATTTTGTATGGCGATTTTTTTACGATGTTTAAGCTACAATTTCAGTGCTTAAACAATGTAAAAAAGTTTGGTTAAACTTTCAGCTGTCAAACTGTCAAAAAGTGTGTGGTGTTTTTTTTATTTATTTTGGCGCTTAATTCATCCCAATTGGCAAGCATAGAAGTGGAAAGTGGCAGTGCTTGAAAAAGGAAAATAAACACTTCGACACATCGTTCGGTGCTCAGTCAGACAGTAGAACTGCTGCAATTGGTATTGGATGAGACTAAAGATTGCCCGAAAAAGTTTGGAGTAGACAGCTAACTTAGTTAGTAGGCAGTAGGCAGCTAACTCAATTATTCCCATTTCAGAAATCTAGAGCAAACAGATTCTACGAACAAATTTTCGGTCGATTTGTTACGGCATGATGAATAATGAAGTTATAATAGGTCTGTTTCCGTACGCACTTCAAGTAAAGTTCGAGTAAAGTTCAGGTAATAGAGAGTAATTTGATCATTTGTCAAAATAAGAAAATTTGTCAAATAGTACGGAAACGGTTTCAAGTAAGTTTCAAGAACAACAGCTGTTTTTTGAAAAGAATAAAATTTATTTACTTTGTTATTGTATTTAAAACACTTTCGTTAGCATTAATTATGGATATATTAACTATTGTTATTAATTTGGTAACCAATTTCATAAATTTTTTTCACAAAACAATGCAATAATTTAATTTTATCACTTTGACAATCAGCTGTTTGAAGCTCGAGATTCGTGCTCGAAGAAATTTTTCAAGTAAAGTTCGAGTAATAGAGAGCCACAAAAAGTGACATTTTGCTTGTTCTTCTTCTCTCTCGAGCTGGAAAAATGTGTACGGAAACGCTTTCGAGTAACTTCAAGTTACTTGAAGTGAGTACGGAAACAGACCTATTATTTTTAATTTTTTTATTGATCTGATGTTTTTGACATATGGGCATCTCCCAAAAAAGGTCCACCAAAAGTGAAGCAAAACATTAAAATAAAGCACTCTAAGGCCCGTTAACTGATCTCCGAAGTTTAAATTCCTTAATCTCAGATTTCGTAAACAGAGTTTAAATTTTAAACTCAGTTAAAATTATTTTCGTAACTTATCTCATTTTTATCGGCAGTTTTCTTAAACTCTGTTTAAAAATTTAAACTGAGATTAAGAAACATATTTGAGCGGCACTGTAGTAAAAATTCTACAACTTTGACGTAGAACATCAAAATATTTCAAAAATTTTTGATAAAATAATGCAAATTGTCAGTTTCACTGGAATATTTTTTTTCCAAACTTAAAATATGTTTGTTTTTTGTTTATTGTTTTGATTTGTTTGAAGTATGATTTTTTTTATTTTTTATTTTTTGTTTATGATTGAGAATATTTCCAATGTTCTCAGAGAATTTTTGACAAAATCTAAGTTTAAATTTTTTAAACCTAGAATTTCTGTGTTTAAATTTAAACTTGCCTCACCAAGTTAAACTTAGATTTTTTGAGATGAGGTATCGGCGTTAAAATTTAAACTGAGGTTAAGGAATTTTAAACTTTGTTTAAGCTAAACTTTGTTTAAAATTGAGATCAGTTAACGGGCCTTACAGCTTTTAATTTTATTTTTTTTTATTTTGATTAGTATTACTGCTATGTTACTTGAATTCAACTTATTATGATGTATTTTTATTAAAATTTATAATGAACATCTTTACTGTATTTTAATACTGTGGAAAAATTTGTCGCGTCCATGATGTCGCGTCCGTATTCGTGCTATATCTATTTAAAAAAAGATAAGAGATAATTCTTATATTTCATAAGTCTAACAAGAATATTTATCCTTTGACCTCCATTAACATGTTTATTCTATATCAAAAAAAGTTCTCAAAATTAGCTAAATTTTGAATATTTCTATACGAGCTTAAAAAAACTTCCATTTTTTGTCGCGTCCGTTCCATTGAATGATTGCTTATTACTTTGTACTAATTTGTACTAAATATCGCCAATATTTTTATAAAATGTAGCACTCTTTCGTCGCGTTAGAACACTTAAATACATATCGGCTCATTTTGTTTCTTTCTTGTTTTTCGAGTAATTAAAACCGTGCGAATGTCGCGTCCGTGCCACTGGGAGATGCCCATATGCATGACAAATTTGTCAGATGTCTAAAGGTGCGTTCCTTTAATAGAGGCTCGGAATTTTACGAGTTTACGAAATGGGAAATTTTGATCGTTAAGGGAATACCATTATTGAATATAAAATTTTGACATGCGACATACAAGTCAAAATACATGTGACATACAAAACATGTTCATTATTTATTGATATATATCGTTGTGTTCTTTATTTGTAATATTTTATAAAAATATACAATAAATTTAATGTTCTTAAAGCAATAATTATGACTTGTGATGTTAAGTAAAATATTACAATTAATTAGTTTAGCAAAATTAATGAACAAAACATACAGAGATTTAAAAAATGCAGCTGATAATTCAGTTTTGCTATCAAACTCTCACACAAATATTTAAAGATTTTAGTTTGGGCTAAGGTTTACCAAGGATGCCCATGTCCATATCCATAGCCATGACCGTAACCATATCCATGTCCATAACCACCGCCATATTTCACAACTGTTGTGGCTACAGGTGCAACATAACCAATACTATGGCCATAACCGCCGTGTCCATAACCACCATAGCCATGTCCATAGCCTAAACCGTAGCCATGACCCAATCCATAGCCATGACCATAATCATAGCCATGTCCAATTGATATAGCGGGAGCAATTGTTTTGGTTATAATTGGTGCGGAATATGTTTTTGTAATGATGGGTGCTGCAGCAATTTTTGTGACAATCGGAGCTGCTGCTACTTTGGTAATAATGGGTGCAGCTTCTATGTAATGTCCGCCATGTCCACCATAGCCATAACCACCGTAGTGGCCGAAGCCGCCATGATAGCCACCGTAGCCGATACCAATACCGTGTCCATAACCGCCATGATAACCTCCGAAACCACCAAGGAAGCCGCCAAGTGCTGTGTCAGAGAGGCAGGACAAAATACCAAAAGCCAGAATTAACTGAAAATTTAGAATATATTTAGTATTTTTTCAATAATAATGAAATAATTTTTTAAAACTATGTCATCATCTTATAAAAAATAAAAATTTTAATCCTTTGAAATATGTATTATATTGTTACATGTCTATTGAAAAAAGTTTCTGTGTTAGAAGGTGATTCGAAGTCTGCTGAGATTCGTTGGCTCGCATGCCACACACGACCACGGCACCCATATTTTAAGAACATTGATTATCAAAATGAGTTGAAAGTTTTAATTTTACTTGTTTATAAATGTATGTTTATTCAAAGGAGACCTATTTGAGAGCAATGCTCTTTCTTGATTTCTTGAATAACTTTTTTCCGAGACGAGGATCTTGAGTCATTTAAGGGAATGTTAAGAAGCTCATGGGTTGAAGTCACTGAATTCGAGTATAGCTAGATTTTAAGTGTTTATATATTTTTGTTATCAAAACTTCCACAGAATATTTTTGCTACGACCCTGGTTTGGTATTATAAATGAGATATGGCATGGTATGGTATTGTATGGTATAGTATAGGGATAATAGTATGTTTTCAAGAATCGAGTATTATGATATATATGATAAGATGGCATGGTTTGATAGCTTTGGTATGATTGGTATAGTGCGATTGATAAAGTATGATGAGTAAATTTTATTATATTTTATATGATAAATAGTATGATGGATACAGTAGGATGGATATGGTAGTGAATATAATAGTCTGGTTTGGTATTACGGGTTTGTGATAATGGTATATCATGTTGCTATGGTATGATAAGCATAACAGCTGTGGTATGATGAGTATGACATCATTGTCGGTGGGAGTATGGTTTTTATTCAAATGTTTATAATTGGTTAAAATTTGAATCATAGTTATAAAAACAATTTGTATAATCTTTATAGATCTGCATAAATGATTAAACAACATTAAAATTTATTAGAATTTCTGAAATGAACGATTTCTTATCATTAGATTTTCTTTTTATTCACTCTCTTAGATCTTCACTTTTTTGGATACAAATTTTACTTCGACGGTGCTTGGCGGCCACACATAATTTTTTTATTGTTATATAATCCTTAAAATCCTTTGATCTTTATTATTAACGTACGTAAAATTTTAATCACATGTTAAGACTTCTTTAAGGTTCAGTTTGTTGTTTAAACTGAAATATCCTTTGCGTTTTAGTCTTAAAGATATTCTTAATATCTTTCCGATAAAAAGTTTGCCACTTCAAAGCTCCTTCTTACCAATTTAAACATCTTGATTAACGGCTGCTATCACTCACTGACACTCGATATATTGTTAAACTAACTGTTTGCAGTAACCGCCGACTGTGATTCACCAAACAGATGACAAGCAGTTATATAGGCGACAAATGCACCGTGCGATAATATCAACATTCCAAACAAGGAGTCAGCCATGGAACCAACTCTGACGATTCAATCGAACTGAAAGTGACAAAAAAGATCTCGACCCAATTTTCATTTTCTAAAGTGGATCTACTACTATTTGAACAGCTAGCTAGTACATCGAGTTTCAATAAAGAATGTTTTGCCTCTGTCTGATCAATACAAGCTTCCTTTATGAGCTGTTGTTAGTTTAAAAAAATATTTGTGTTGTTGAAAGAAATACTTTTGCAGAGCGTATTACTTAATTTATTTTTACATCATCAGCTGTAACAGCAACACTGCGACCAGTTTTTGCCTTCGATGACATCTCATTAATGTTGTTGTTGCTATTTTTTTTTCGAAAGTGGCGTAAACGCTTAATGAAATGTTTTAATTTGCTTCAATTTTGACCGATTTTACTTTTTATAGCTATCGTCATAATTAACTGTTATGATGGAAGTGGGTGGTCAATCAAACAGTGTGTTTTGTGGAAATTTATTTCTTTGTTTAATGACAGAAAAGTTGGTTTATCTGATATTTTTTAATGCATTGTATATTTATGATATATTTGCAGTACATTTTTGATATTCATAAAAACAATAATTAAATAATTTGAGTTAAAAACGAATACAACATAGAACAAATTATCAAATATACAACTAAGAAGTTGTATTGGGATATTCACAATATGATGTATTTGAGATATACATATATAGCGAAAATACGCAACATAAATAAATAACAGTGTGCATATTTGTAGTAAATAGGCATGATTTGATGTTTAAATCTAAGAAAAATGTTGTTTAATTTTTCAATTCTAATTTTTTTTTTTCAAACACAATAGACTTTACTATAGGTGTATTAACCAGGCATATTTATAAGGTAAGCTACGTATTTGACACTGCCCATCAAATTGTATTTCTTGCATGCTTATTTGTGAAGAGATGATATTTTCAGTATTGAAAAAGTGATAATATTGTTAGCATTGAAAAAGTAGTAGATAGTCCACCTATATCAACAAAACTTAATTTTGAAGTGAAACTTCTTTAGCTAACTCACCAAAAACAATGGTAAAATGCTTTGAGTCCAAACTGACGAAACTGACCTAACGAAGAAAAATACCTAATGAACTAATCATCAAAGTTTGGGTCCGTATTTTTTTGAAGTGATACTGCTTTAGCCGCGTATTGTTCATAACAAGAAAGCTAAACTTGCCGAATACCGCTAAAATAGCAAGCTGCCATTTGTGTTTTCTTTACAAAAAATTGGCAGTAGCAAAATATGTGTGTCTTAACCTTTCAAGATGATGTTTTTTTTTTATAAATAGTAATGTTAATATGTCTGTCAGCGAAAACGGAAGTGTTTTAAATGAAGCACTAAAATGTTATTTTTTTCTAAAAATAGCTGTTGTGCTGGAAACGCAGTTGAAAGCGTTTCTGTACTTTTTGATAAATTTTGCTCATTTGACATAAAATCAAATTAATCTTTATTCCTCGAACTTGACTTGAAGCTAGTATGGAAGCAGACCTAAATAAATCGAAAATATGCTCAATTTAGGTTTTAAAGTATTATTATTTTATCTCCTCTCTGAAATTTTAATACCGTCTTATGAGTAGTATGTTAACGTCTTATGAGTCAAAAAGAAAATTTTTAAAAAACAATAAAAGAAGTACTAAACTTGCAAGCAAAATTTTCTGGCATGAGCAATACTCGCATGCTTATTTTTAGTTGTCATTATACGTAGCCTACCTTATTAATAAACCTTGGGTGTATAGCAGTGTTGGGTTTTTCAGTACAATTTTATAATAAAAAGTACGTAAGTACCACGAAGACATTTTTAGTACATTTTCATACACTTAGTCTTCGTCATATCGACTTTTTTTGCTTTTTTTGTATTTCAGAAATTTTTCAGTGCCTTTTTTGTGAATTTTTGCAACCATATTTACAACATATTCAAACAAACTGCCACCCTGATCAGCTCTACTATTTTATTTTTCTATTCAATGGTCGGCTCTTTCTAGCACGAAGGCATTAATGTCAAATAAATTTAATTGCTTGAAAACTAAATTTTTGGACCGGCTCGGGTAACCGCAACTTGATTAAAATTTAAAAATTGAATGTAGAGTACTATATTTATTTAACTATGTATGTATATTGTGGTGACCGTGGCATGCAGGTTAAGTGTGTGGCTTAGCATGCTCGGAGCCCGGGTTCGATCCCCAGCCGCGGCGAAAAGTTTTTTCAATAAAAAATTTTTCTGACCGGTCACCACCTCTCTGCAGACAATGGCAAACCTCAGAGAGTAAATAATGCCATGCAAATTTTCTTGTGAACATGAACTTTAGCCGTTCGGAATCGGAATCGTTGGTCCAGTTCTCGGTCAATTGTGTTCAAACATTTAATAACACACACAACATAATTGAACATTGGAAGCTAGGTCAAAGTCCTTTCAAGGGCTGAAATGGCCAATTTGTTTTTTTTTTATATGTTTATTGAACTGTATGTCCATTTCTATTAATTTTGTTTTACTTTAAATATTATATTAAATAAGGTTAAATGGGGAGTTGTGAATCACTTATCAGGAAACTTGTGTCAAAGTTGTTTACTAGTCTGGGCTCTCACTTTTTATAAGTATTTGTGCCATCAACACGTATTCAAAGTGTGTCTCCCAAAAATAATATTTTTGCTTGCTGAAAAAAGTTTTTTCGAGGATCAACGCGAAAAAAATTTTGAAAACTATTTGGGAAATGTATCGAAACGTAAGTATCATCAAAATTATCTCTGATCTATTGCCATTTAACCCACCGAAGAGATTTTGTAGAAATAATATTGTGTGCTGATGACGCGTTGCCTATGTTAGGAAATTTAAAATGGGCAGTTGTGAATCAACAAATTGTGGGGAGTTGTGAATCATCTTGTTTTCAAACTTTGACAACTGGCTCATACATCTGTCATACATATTACGCATTATTAATGAATTTTATGAACTTTACTCAGACATCAGTCGCGACATAAATACAAATTTTCGTCAATAAACATAAAATTGGCAATTATTTTTTTCATTTTTTTCATGAGAACTATTTGCTCTTTCATTTTTTTTTCAAGTTTAATAAAAGTTAATTAATCGAAAATTTTATTGTTCACCATTTATAGAAGTGATTCACAACACCCCCCTTTTTTTGAAAATCTAAAAATCTCATTTTTTTCAAGCTTCGAATTTGTTATGTATTACCATTATCTACAAATATACGGTTTCAGATAAAAAAATATTTATTTTTGAGAAGTTATGGCACAAAATCAAAGTGTGATTCAAAACTTCCCAATTTTACCTTGAATCAAAAAGTTTATTATTCGTGGAGAAAAAAAAAAAATAGTACAATTTGATACCAAAAAGTACAATTTTTATTTCGATTTGGTACAATTTCGGAAAAGTCATTTCCCATCCCTGGTGTATAGTAAAGACATTTTTTTTGACCACATGAACAAAAAAAGAACAAAAGTTTAACAAAAATACTAAAATATATTAAGTTAATGTTTACAACTAGAGTTCATGTTGTATATATTAGGTATATCTCAAAGACTTAATATCCTGAATGCCCCTTATGTTAATAAAGTTTTTTTTTTAACATTTCTGCCCAATAAATTATATTTTTTCACAGTGATTGCACTAGTGGGCGTGGCAGTGCACGTCTGAACATCTGTTATCATTCTTTATTTAATTAGTTTTAATCAACATCCATCCGATTGTGAACATATTTTCAGTTTTCTTAGGTATAAAACTTGAATTTTCTTTAAAATAAAAAAAGTCACAATCAATATATATTCAAAATCAAAACATATTCAAAATAATTTTGGGCGTCTAAATAGAAACTGCACTACTGTGCATCAGTTGGATGCTGAGACCATTCGAGCACCCCTTGCATTACACCTAAGGAGCTACCTACTACAACATCTCCTTACCACTGAAAGTTGCTGCAACTTTATGCTATTTCTTTATTATAAAATTAGTTTTTCTTTTTTTGTTGCGTGCTTAACAGGGTCTGTTTAACGGCATTTGAGACGGTCGTAAATGATTGCATGATCTGCAATTTGGGTGTGGAGCCTGAACTAGTGTAGGCAACATGTTTGTTGTTGCTATGCTATTTGTCTAATAGTGCTGCTGCAAGCAACTTCGCCAAACTCGCATGACTTAGTTGTATTGTTGTTGTCTAGCATTGTATAATCGCTAATCTAGTTTAACTGCAAAATTTTTATTTTTTGGTAAAGCCGAGTTCCAAATAAAATCGTTTAAAGCACTTTATAGCACCATGTGCTTAGGTTGCATCAAAGTGAGTGGAACACTTAAAATTAACATTTTAAATGCAAAAAATAATCCTGCAATTAAAATAAAAATTTTAATTACATAAATCTTAAATAGCATTAAATTTTTAATGTTTAAGTGAATAATTTTTTAAATTAAACCAACTGAAATTAATGCACATGACTAAGAGAAAATAGTATGCATTAAAAAAAGTTAAAATGTGTATTAAAAATTTTTAATACTTGATAAGATTTTAGTTAAAATGACAGAACTTAAACTTTGATTAAGCAAATTTATAGTCGAAATTTTATTTTAAACAAGCTTAAAATTTCAAAATTGCAGCATGAATAGTAGTAACAAAAAGTAATACTGAAATGCCAAGGTTATTCGGAGAAGTTCTAATTAACTTAAATAATGTATAAATTATTTGGTCGATGTACGTTTTCAAGTACGAAAAATTAATATGATCATTATTGTACAGAAGTAGCGCGATTAGGATATTAAAAAGCCGAATAAGGCTCAATTTAAAAAAAGACGATAAATGACTGTTTCTAGGACTATTTACCGAACCAGTCGATTCAAGTTTATTTTAAAACTATCTGTAGTATCCTTCATATAGTCGTTCCTCGGCCTTATTTTAATTATGCCAATCCAAATATACCAACACAGTTTTGATAAATTGAGATGAGTGGCAAAAAAGTCACACTATATTAAGAATTTCTTTACTTTTTCCATCGTTTTTGAATAAGAATCTTTATGCTCGATAATATCGCTGTAACTTTCTCAAAGTGCATCAAAGCTTATTTCATGTAGTTTGTTTTAAAAAATAAATTTATTCAAAAACTGAAATGGTTGGATCCTTTATATCGATAAGTGAAAAAAATCCTTTCTTAGCTGAATAAACTAAACAGAAATCTTTAAATTTCAACTTGATTATTTGAGGAAAAGTGATTATTTTTGGCCTATTTCGTTCCGTTTTCGAGATATGGCGTTTTTAATTTTTTAAAATATTTTTGTCACCCTCTAATATCCGTTAAAGATGGTTATTTTTGGCTACCCTACTCCGTTACCAAAACGTTACCCCACTACGAGATATACCGTTTTTTTTTTTTATTTTTAGAAAGAAATATATGAACAGCACCATTATATTCCGCTCTTTTTCATGTCGAACTAGGGATAGTGGTAGTGATTGTATCGAATACCGAAATTCGAACAAAGTGGAATAAAGGTAGAATAGATCTTTTTAAAAAGACCATACCTTTCAAAAACGAACTGTTCGTTAAGGTTTTGTTCATTCCCTGGTACACGCCTACTTTCTATACAACTCACGTTGAAAAATGCAAAAGCATGGCTTGTTGGTTTTTCGATGGACTCTCATGTTATAGCTACGGAACTCCAGGTTCGATTCTTGTAATGTGTGGTCTTGAAGGCTAGTACTTTTTCAATAGAAATTTATTTAACCATAAAACAAGGTTGTATTTGGTTATATTAATCAAAAAACTCAGTTTGAATAAGCCACAAAAATAGGTTTTATAGACATGAAACTGAAGTGGTTACCTTAACCTGATTCATGTTGAATTAAGTTAAAAATTTTTACTTGAAATTGGTTAAATTAACCAGATTTTTTTTTCTGGGTGCACAAACTGAAAAGCGAATAGTCTGTAAAGAGGTTTATATATGAGCTTCGGATTTCAAACTTGGTATGTGTATTTGTTTTTTTTTTCATACTGTGTAAAGTGTAAAACGTCCACTTCCCATACTTTTATTATATATTGAATAAGTAGGTTAAGGGTATTCCATAATCGGGCTAGACCGACTTAAGACTTTCTTTACTTGTTTTTTTACGTTTAAGATCTACCACGTCTATGTTACAATCTCCTCCACTATGACTGGATCCAAGCTTTTTCCCCACTTTTACACCATGTAATTGTATCAGCACGTTCATAGATATTTTCGAAATTGATCCAACGAAAAGACTAGTATTTAGAAAACTCTTGGATCTGTTTTGTTGGTATCGTTCACAAAAAATAATTGAAAGTAAAGAATTTTCTTCAACTTGGCCGAAGTTAAAATATCTGCATAGCCGTATTGAAGTTTATTCGAAGATATTAAGGTTTCATTAAGTTGATGACGTCACTTTGTTTGGGGAATAGTGCTAAAATTTTCATTCAATTCTTTTTTTAAAATAAGTTTTTTTTAGTTGTACAGCAACTTTTTGAACTGACACACGAGCAGCTCACGTTTGTTCAAGTGCAACCAAAAAAGGAATTAAAACTTAAACTTGAACTTGAAAACTTGTTTCAACAGTTGTTGGCGCAAAATGCTGAAGCCAAGCGTGATATATACTAAGTGCTGCATGGCAGGGCATAGCAAAAATAAGTACAAAAAACAAAAAAAAAATAAAAAGTTATACACAGACAAGTAAACTGGTTGCTTTTAGTCAAGCAGGATTGTTGACAAGGAGTTTGAAAGAACCAAGATTGCATGCGAAGATTGGCAAATAAAATCTAGGAAGCAAGCAACACTTCACAAACGGAATACAAAAATAGCTTAGCAGAGTGTATAAAATGCTAGAGAATTCCAGAAAGCTATAGCAGTGCAGAGTTTGCAGTCAAGGTCTTCAAGGTTCAGAAAAGACAAACAACAAATGTGGAAATTGGTGAGCTTCAGTTAAATTTATATTAAATAAGGTTATTTTGTCTTGCCTTCTTTACGTTTCAGATTTTAAGCTGCTGTCTGTTGGGCAGTCTAGTTCTCGCAGAGACTGCGGTGATTGAATATCATTATGGCAGCATACCCGGCTATCCAGTTGCAACAACAACCATACTGCATGCACATCCGGGTTACACTATTGTGGCACCTCTGACCAAATTGGCACACATAACCTACGACTCGGTACCCATGTCTCACACACCATTCGAACATGTGCCGCTATTTCAACGTGTCAGTCATGTCAAAGCGCAGAAGCATTAAAAAATAAAGACAACTTTAGAATTTTTTAACTACTTAAATATTTACGCTTTTTATTTTAATAATAAAATTAAAAGGGCATGCAGATCGCCTTTAGTTGGGATAATTCGGTTTTTTTTCAAGTCAGACTGGTTCTGGCTTTGGTATTATTCAGAATCACAATGTTTTGAAGCTATGTGATAACTCAAAAGTAGTACGGTGCTGGAGCAGCAAAGGGGTGACCAGCAAAAGCTAGCGGTGCGGGCGCATGCGCAGCAAAAACTGCTCTTGGAGGTGCTGCGAAGGCCACAGGCGCGTGAGCATGAGCGGCAAAGCTGAGTGGTGGAGGAGCAGCAAAAGCTAAAGGCGCAGTTGCAATGGCAGGAAGGGTGAAGGCAACCTTGTTTGGCGCAGCTACAGCTAGTGGAGCGGACGCAACGGGATAGGCTACGGCATGGTCGATGTGATGTGCATGATAGCTGGAGGCATAGGGAGCGACATAGGCGCCAGTAGCAGGCAGCAAACCGGCCTGAGTCGAAGCAGCCAGCGCAAGAAGAACAAGAATCTGAAAAGTGACAAGAATAAAATAAATTTTTCAAATAAAAAGTAATTAATATACCATGAATTGGGCCATTTTAGTGTGTCTGCTGTTGGAACTCCAGTGAATTGTAATGGGTGAGAGAGTGGATATTGGGAGAAAAACGGAAACGGCTGCTTATTAGCAAGTTGATAAAACTGATGTGATGCTTAACAATGTGACAACGCATGCTTTTATATCACAAACAATGGGTCCAAATACACGAACAACAACAACATTAGCAATATTGCAAATTTATGCAGTTGGCCAAAAGCATTGATGTGCTGCATAACAAGTAGCCGCTGCCCTAAAGTGTGTCTCTGGGCTGCTTTCTAAGCATGCACAAAAGTGTGCCATATAAAAATGAACGATGAATGAATTGAGTGGGTGGGCAGTGGTTGGCAACAACAGCAACATTTTTCGCACCTGAAATTGACTCCGTCTAGACCTACGGAGGTTTTTGAATAAAACATCAGCAGCAGCAACAGTGAGCATGTGACTTAGAACGCCTCCCAGTTAGGCGCTGCCTCTGCTGTGCTGTGGCACTTTTTCTGTCAATAAAAATAAGTTAAGGGGATCCGGTGGTCTAGCGAGCGTAAGTTTAAGGCATTTTGGAATTTTTTTTTAATGAAAATAACACTGCTTTACAGCTGTGAAATACTAAGAACGCCACAGGTACGGGTGAGTTAGTCTGGATCTTCAGAAGACAAAAAACTTGAAAATGTTTTTTCATTTGTAGGGTTTTTAGGATAACGGTACTTTTGTAATTCTCGAGAGATGATTTCATTCAAATTTACTTACAGCTGAAACTACTTATTCGATAGAAATAAATAGCATATAGCTGAAAAGGCAATAAAATTGCCATTTTGTTGATATAGGGATCGTATCAATCGAATAAAAAATGTTCAAGTGCTACCTCGTCAAAGTTAAAATTTCTTGCAATTTTCATGTTTTTTGTTTTAAATTCCATTTTTAAGTAACTTGTTTTTTTAGAAAAAGTTTAAATCAGGAACATTTTATATTTTTAAAGTAAAGTGCATTTAATTACTAACATTTTAAGACTAATTTGGCCAAAACCGGATGAAAAATACATTTTTTTAAAAATAATTTTGTAGAAAAAGTTAAATTTCAATTTCAGTGCTTGCACTATATTTACATTTTAAATACGTTTAAAAAACGTAAACAGGGTATATTAATTTTGTTACTCCGTTTGTAACGCCCATAAGGAGACGTGGTAGGTATAGAAAAGTATTTATATTCTTGATCAGCATCAACACCCGAGTCGATTAGCCATGTCCGTCTATCCATCTGTCCATCTGTGATCACGATTCCAGCCGCAATTTTAAAGCTATCTAAACGAAATTCGATTTTAAGCTTTTATCTTCAAAATGAAGGTCGAGTTCGTAAATGAGCCAAATCAGATGAAAACCACGCCTATACAAAGTGACTATCAAAATGGTAAATTTGAATGAAATCATCTCTCGAGAAGTACAAAAGTACCGTTATCTTAAAAACCCTCCAAATGAAAAAAAAATTTTTATTATTTTTGTGTTCTGGAGATCAAGACTAACTTGCTTATATGTGTGCCGCTCGTGGTATTTGTCTAAAATTATTATTTGTAAAGCAGTGTAATAAATGATGATTTCTAAGCTTTAAAGGTATATTCTTTTTGTAGTATGCGAGCCAACAAATTTTGGATGATCCGAGTTCGAATCACCATCTGACATAGAAAGGTTTTCAAGAGAAAGACATTTTTCTGATAGGCGGTCTCCTCTCTGCAGACAATGGCAAACCTCAGAGAGTGGCATTGTTTCCATGTTAAGCTGCTTGAGAACAAGAACATTAGACGTTCAGAGTCGATATTCAGAATTTAAATCCAGTCCTGGGTCAATTGATCATAAGTAGCTTGGTCAAAGTACTCTCAAGGACTAAAATGGCAAATTTATGTTTGGTTTTTGTTTAAGGTATATTTTAATATTCAAGAAACATACAAAATATTTGTATTATTATGAAAAAAAATGTTTAATTATTTTCCAAATGAAGCTAGAGATGATTTTCTCATTTTTTTCAACGTAAAATTGGACCTGGTTAAAGGATGAGATTAATTTGAAAAATAAAAACCTTGGAAACTATTAATCTGTATCAGTGAAGAATCGAACCAGAACAATAACGACAGAATATATTTTTTTTTTAATACCAACCGCGTCAACCGAAAGAAGGATTTGTTTCATCAGTTTTTTGACGTAATAATAAAGTTATCAATGTCAAATCAAAAAAATGAATCAAAAAAATGTTCGTGGTTTTTTCTAACACCACTTTTCACTTTGATGTACTGAAAAGCAAATCAAAATATGAGATAATTCGGAAATTTTGGTATGACAGGACCGAGTGCGCGAAAATACGGTTTTTCAAAAATTTCAGAACAGCTGCTCCCCTTAAGTAATGTAATTCAATTAAAATGAAATTCGAATTATTATCCACCCAGTGCAGCAGCATAACCACCACAATCACCTCAAACACTTTTATGAAATTTTTTGCCACTGTCCTTAGCTGTGGTCCAGAACAAACCAATCTAGGAGTTGCTTTTGTTTTTGGTTTAATTTTCATAACGTTTTACTGCAGCCACAGCTGAGCTTTTTGTGTTTGTGTTGCAACAATTGTTTCGCTCCTGCTGCGTGTTTCATTGCGTTATGTTGCGTTGCGTTGCGTTGCGTCGTCGTTGGATCATGTTTGGAATATTAATTAGTGTTCAGTGCTTTTGTTGGTAATGGTGGTGATTTTGTATTATATATAATTTTAATATGATTTGATAACATTTTAGCTCTGCAAGCAAGTATTTAATATTAAGCTCTGTGGGAGGGTGAGGGGAATGATTGCCTTATGTGGCAGTGCATGTCTATTTTTGGCTAATTGATTTGTGATATAATTTATAAGTCAATCATACATTTTTTTGCAGTTGTTACATTCGTCTCTATATTGAGGGAATGTTGCCACTGGTCGCGGACGTTGAACAATGAATTAAGAAGCTTAGAATGTGTTGCTAATTTTAGCTGAAATTTTATTTGAGTTATTAATGGATCTGCTGAATTTGGGCATCTTAAATCAGTCAAATTTGATGTGTAGCTAAAATATTTCGTCATCAATTTGATGCATATTTAATTATTATACCAAACACCTGAATATGTACGGTTTTTTGTCTTAATATACATATATAAAATTTTAAAAATAACATTAAATAGAACACTTTAAAGAGTTGAGTATGTTTTTGGCAAAACTATTTGAATATGCTGTCGTTGACCTTTCGTTCGAGCTACTATTACAAAAGAAAATTTAATATCTCTGAAAGTATTTCACGTTAATTTGTTTTAAGAAAAAAAGCTCTTCGAAATAATTAATACATTAAGCGTAATAAATGCACAATTTTATTACGCTTAATTCATTTCTGTAGAAGTATTGTCAAGCAGATTTTGATTTGTCTGGGTATTTAAATCGCCACGTGATTCAAAATGGGGGCAATAATATGCAAAAGAATTTTCACGAACACGTGAAATACGCTTGTAATATAATATTTCTTTCGAATACGATGTTTTTTGCTACTTATTAATTGACCTAGACGAAGCACTGTCATCAGAATATAGAACCTGCGGCTAAAAGTGTTGCTGAAATTTCTTAGCCAATGAATATTTAAGAATCAATTGAAAAACACGATATTAGCTCGTCATAATAAATGGCGCAAAAGATAAGTACGTAAATGAGGTCTATGAAATATTGTTAATTTTTTTTGGATCAAATCTCATCAGCCAAGTGATCATACAATGTGTTAAGTAGTGAGGCAGTGAAAATGAACTCTTCATAAGACTACAACTGCACGTCATAGAAAGGACACAAATATATTATAATGTCGCTTCGTTTTGTTTTTTTTTTTGGCTATTTGAACAGTACTTTTGTACTAAACAGCAATTGGCTATTTAGAACAGTACTTTTTGTGATACGTGACTAAAACAATTACAGTAATAAGTTATTCAGTGTTTTTTCGTCACTATTTCAAACTTCACTTTTCGATAGTTTTTATCGTTCGAGCTGTAAAAAACAGGAAAATAATAACATTTTCGAAGAAATTTTTCTTCTTTATAAAGATATTGGGATAATTTTATTGCATTTAAGAATTGTTTTTAAAGATATGTCCAAAACATGGGTACTTTTTGACTATTTGCATAGACATATTTAGGTAGATTGAGATATATGGGACTTACTATTGACAAATGATATTCTTAAAACCGTCGTAAATTAAAAAATTTTCAAAATTTAATAAGTTTCAGTTTTTTTAGTTAACTGAACTAACTTTTTTAATTTTCTTAAAAATTATAAAAATTGCTGTGTTGTGCTTTTTTTTATAAAAAATTCAATCAAAAATTGGAAAAGCACTTACTAATACGGATTCTTTTTTATATAAGTGTATATCGATGGTTAAGCGGGCTAAAGTGATAAGTGACCTTCTGACGAAAATTGGCTTACTGCATTTTTAAATCCATCAATATAATATCTACCTTATGTAAATTTATTGAAAATACATAGCCAGTGAATGCGTTTCAGTACACAGTTTAAATTAGTGTTTTGTATTGAGATGTATTAAAATTTAAAAACAAAATCGACGTTTCTGAACATTTTAAATTTTTCACTTATCACTTAAGTGAGCTTAACCATCGATATGTTTCAGAACATTGTTCAACATAATTAAATTTTATACAAAATAACAAGGTTCCGACAACGTATGCAAGTTTCTTATAAGGATTCAACATAAAAATTTCCAAAAAGGGAAAAAGTAAGACACCCCTTAAATAAAACTCAGACGTAAACTTCCAAAACGCCGGTATACGTATATTATTTTTGGTCCCCTCTACCAGAATTCGTTGTCAGAACCTTATTTTTTTTTTTGTTAATTTATATTTTTGTTGTGTTTAACAGTGTAATTAATAAATCAATGCTTTACAATCGGTTCGAGTCAAATAATTTTGTTCGATTTCAAATAAAAAAAGTCAAAAACTGATTGTCAGATAAAGGGTTATATTTAGCATGATGCCAAAACAGCGTTTTTTAGAAAAAGTTTTTTTTTACTGTTTAAGATGGTGAAGATATATAGTTGTAGCAATGTTTGTTCAGGGACTTGGCTGTCATTTTTATTCGTGGTAATTTAGAAGCTTTTTAAAGGTTACTTCCGATAGAGCTCAATTTGAATATTTAAACTAACCAATTTGTATTAAAAACTTCTTAAAGTTAAAAATTGACTGTAAAGCCCATATTTTGGTAAGAAATTCTAAATGTCAATTCTGACTTTTGGAAGTCAAAAATGCTGATCCTTTTAAAAAAATAAGAAAAGCGACATCTTCTGAAGCTGTGTCTACTAAATTTATTTGCTGACCAAATAGAGGATTTCATCACCTTTTCAACAACGTTTTTTTTGTTAAAAATGATTTTTAAACAAAAGATATATTTAAGAAAAAATGTTTAAGGTAGGTATTTTTTAAAAAAAAAATCTATGTATAAAAAAGAAAATTTAAAAGTTTTTTTTATAAGTTATTTTCTACGCTATGATTCCGCACATTAAAAGCTTTCAAAATAATTTCTTGCTTTCGCATGTCTTTTTTAAGAGCTGCATCTTCATTTTCAGCTAAACGTTTCATGCATTCCAGTTCATTCCATTTTGCATTGCAGTCAAAGTATTTTCTCACCAATTTTGTGCCCACGTTGAAATTAATGTTTTTTATGTCATTTTCTATGTGGTGACCGTGGCATGCAGGTTAAGTGTGTGGCTTAGCATGCTCGGAGCCCGGGTTCGATCCCCAGCCGCGGCGAAAAGTTTTTTTCAATTTAAAAACTTTTCTGATCGGTCATCACCTCTCTGCAGACAATGGCAAACCTCAGAGAGTAAATAATGCCATGTAAAGCTTCTTGAGAACATGAGCCGTTCGGAGTCGGCATAAAACACGTAGGTCCAGTTCTCGGTCAATTGTGTACAAACATTTAATAACACACACAACACAATTGATCATAAGAAGCTCGGTCAAAGTCCTTTCAAGGGCTGCAATGGCCAATTTGTTTTTTTTTTTTTTTTATGTCATTTTCTACCAAATCGAAGATATTTTGTTTACATTTATTTGAACGCTATTTTGATTTGTTGACACCTAGCATATATTTCCTTGTAATGAGACATATCCTAATTTCTTTTTGTCATTGTAAAAATATCCTTTCAGCTTATGTTATTAAAAATTTAATAGACATCATCAAGTAGTCTACTTAAATATTTTTTTATTGTTGATTCTTAAGCCAAAATTAAAGCATCTTTATTTAACAAACGTTACTGTATTTAAACGGTTTAAAAACTGAAGTTAAAAACATACAATATTAAAAATTTAAATTCCACATAAGATTTTATTTGATCACGTATACATAAATATACACATTGAGCGTTGTCCCTATGGACCTAAAACAACATTTAATCCAACTTTGATTCTACTCTATGCCTAATGTTGCGCAAAAAACAATTGTTTTTCTAGTTGTTTTTAATTTTTTTTTTTCCTAAACCTTACTTCATATTAAGGTTTATTTCTCAACAATGGTAAGGAAAAACTTAAAGCCACTCGGTGAATTTTTTAAAAATCCATCAATAAAAATTAATTTATGATTAATTTTTGTAGGCATGGAGCGGCTAGGTTGGCATTTGATGCAGAAAAAGGGTCAAAAACATACATGTTTTGTACTGAACTTTTTTTGTAGCTCATTTTTCTGCAAAACCATTGCAAATATCGAAAGCCACTCGGTGAAAATTTAGATATCCATTAGCTTAACAAATGTTGCTTAGACGACTCTTTCTGATTCCTTCTTATATTCATGGCATTTTAAATATAACAGTGCAATTTTCTTGCATTTTTTAAAACAACTATTTTTATAATTTGTATTTTAAAACTTGCGGTATAGAGCATTATTTTGTAAAGAAGATATCCTTTTTAATAATACAAAATTATATAAAATGTTTGATTTTCTACGAGGAAAATGGATAAAAAGATTAAAAACACAACACCTTCAAAAAAAAGAGATTTTTTCAAACATCTAGTTATCAGGCACCCTGTATGCAAGGATATTTTGAAGTACTGCGAAATGAAGCTAAATCTATACTCTCTTTAATGAGTTTAGTTACACCTTTGTATCTTAAAGTTAAAAAAAATTGTTTTTTTGGCATCATGCTAGTTATATTGCACTTGCTATAGAAGATTTGTACATCATTTGATATCAATATATCTCTGTAGCAAACTATATTTTTCAACAGCAAGTCTGCATAATGACACCTGTGCAAAAAAGTATGCAAGTCATAATCGTTCATCTAAAAATAAGTCTTCTAATATATCTCACAACTGTTGCAACACATGTTATAAACACCAAAAGAGCTGAAATTCGCAGAAGTCTAGAAATATTATCTTCGCTTTGTTGATAATCAATTAGTTACATATAATAAGTGTTATTCCTATAAAACACTGCATCGAAATATTAGTAAACTTTCATATAAAAAAATTTCTATTTGTGGTAATAGGGTAAAATTTGTAATTTTCCAACGTGTTCTCTGACGAATTATTATAAAGGTTTATTTATTTAAGAAAAGGGGAAGGGATTCATTGGACATTAGCCTGTATACAAAACTGGTCAGAATAACATTTTGTTTTGGAAATACTCATAAATAAAATATAAATAAAAAGAAAAGCTTTGAAAATATTAAGTAAAATAGCATTTTTTAAAAAGATGCACTCAGAAAAAAGTGTCTCGGAATATGATAAAAAAGGCATCATATTTAGAGAAAAATGGTATAGACTTGGCATCATATATAGAAATGGTATATATTTGAAAAAGAAAAAAATTGCTAAGTATTATCGAAAATAGAGAAATTTTTTACCGGAACCGATATGTGTTTTTTTTCTGAGTGTACTATTAAAAAGATAAAAGATAGACTTTCAAAAAGTGTTTTTCTTTTTCTTTAAAAAGAAAAAAAACATAAAAAATTGGCATATATCTGTGGAATTGAACTTTATTATATCTAGCCGATACAATTTTCAGGAATGGCAAGAAGTAATAACAACGAATCTTCGGGTAATTTTCCTTTGCAGTTTTTTGGAAATTGAAAAAAAAGGTAGACGTAAAAAACAAGAAAAAAGATAAATTTTGATTTACAACAAATTACTAGCAAGCAAATATTAGAGAAATAAAATAAAAATTAAACTTATAAGTTGAGTTCTTATAAATTTAAATGAATCGAAAAGTATTCGTTTTTTTCTATCTGGTGTGATTGTTTCATATGACGGGATTAAATAATAAAAGAACAACTGTTTATTTTTTCCAAGAGAAAACAGTAAAAGTCTTGAACATTTATCTAATAATAAGTCTTAAGACATACAGCCAAAATGTTTCTGTACCAACATATGTTACATAGCTCTGATAACAGTATCATATGTATGTGGGAGTTTTATATGCTCTATAACGGAAACTCAAATAGATAAAGCATGTAACTGTAATTCGATTTATGCAAACTCATAACAAAATTTTTATAAATTTTCCAAAATACCAACGAATACATAATATGATGAAAAAGTATCTAAACGGTCGACAAAGACGATGTGTTTAGGTAACTCTTGGTGCTGCAATAAATTAAGATTTACCCCCATCGCCGTGTATGTTAATTTCTATGAGAATTATGAAGGTTTTATAAGACTGATAACGCTCATCATTTCATGCAGAAAAATAGTTTTCAACACGAAGCTGAACGAATGGTCACCGCATTTTTACGCGAAATATTACTCGGAGGATATCGCTGAGCATTGTCGACATTTCCAACAATTTATTTATTTATTTATTCAAAAATTATATACAACATATTTCTATACATTTTATACATATATATTGACTAATTGCAAGTTAAATAAATTTTTATTTAAAATTATATAAATAAAATCTAGCGTAAAAAGCGTTTTTGATTATATGATTCTATTCGTATAATCTGGTCTTTGGCATTAATTGAAACAAAGACTCCGCATATCCTGAGTTATAAAAATTCTTTAGAAATTCATATAGAAAGGATATAAAAGCTTATAAACGCTCACAATTCACCACAATGAGTGATGATGGTGATGCGATAGGCTCAGCGGAGCAGCATGAAGATGTGCGTGTGGTGCTGGAGCAACCAATTTTGCTATGTGATGGCTCGATGGATAAGCATAACCGAACGAAACATGATGAGTTGTGGTCTTAGGACCGGGTATAGCGCGATATGAAGCTGCAAATGGTATTGCTTCATAGACTGGTGGTAGAACACGAGTTACGGGAAGTGGTGCCGGCAAAAGTGGTGCAGGTGCAGGCAATAAATGTGCTGCAGGTGCAGGTAAATAGTGTGCTGGTGCGGGCAGAAGTGGTGCTGGAGCTGGAAGGAAATGTGCTGGAGCATGCAACACTGGTGCTGGAACTGGAAAAACATGGGCTGGAGCAGCATGCAATACTGCTGGAGCAGGAGCCGCTGGTAAATGAAAAGGCAGAGGAGCTGTGTGATAAATAGGAGCTGGAGCGGCTCCATACAGTGGTGGTGCTGGTGCTAGTGCATGTGTATGCTCATTATGAAATGGAACAGGTGGCAGCACTGGTGGTGCAAAATCGAAATGATCCGGAATGGCTTGCAGTCCAAAGGGATGCGATGGCTTTGCATTAACAATTACAGCAGCAACGCCCAGCACAATTAAAGCCTGAAGAAATAAAAATTATTTTCTGATCTGTTTATGAAAAATGCCAACCATATTCTTACAATTTTCAAAACTGACATGCTGTATCCTGAATAATTTCTCTTGTGTCACTAAAATGTCTACGCTCGTTGACTGCTTGTGATTTAATGATTTTTCGCTTGTCTTCTTTTAATTTATATTGAAATAAATTAGTTGAGCTTCCCATTTTAAATGATATGCAAAACTTGGGCCACCAATAGTCAATTTCACTTTCATTGGCTGCCATTTTCGGGATTGAGGCATAATTAACGCGCTTGTTAATTGTTGATTTGTTTGTAAAAATACAAAAAAATTGAGCAATCGATCGAATTGAGCTGGCCACTATGTCGTGACTTATGGTCATGTACGCATGTTTGTCCAGTACATGTGTCTGAATTGCAATCACTTCGTGCGGGCGTAACTCTTTTACACTGCGTTGCACACTCGAACTAATGGCTTATTTGTTTATTATGTAATGCTTTTTGCTTGCGTTAACAGTTCTCTTTCATTTGGCTTAAAAAATGTGTGTCAAACCAAGTGCTGAATTTCTTTATAAGGAAACGTAAACAAATGATAGCAACCAGATTTAAGGTTATGTTGGGTGAGGTTAGTTTTGGTAACTCGATATTTAATTCTGTGCCTTTATTTTATGAAACAGCTTCTATTCCAAGAATCCAGTTTGATTAACTGGAGTTTTTATTTGGTGACATTTTTTAGTTTTACTATTAATTTTTTAATTTAAAAAGACGATTTTTTATGAATTATAACAGGGAGTTTGGAAGTAATCAACAACATTTTACTTATTAATGCTTAAACTTTTCGAGCAATAAAACAAAATTTTTGGTATTTTAATGACTTCATAATAATTAAAAGGCAGGAAAAAGCTGCCAAGGTGACCAGGTATTAAGCAAATCAATGAAAAGGAGACCTTCTAACAGACCTGGCTAAGGAAAGGAAGTAGAAAGCCTACCTTTTTGCGACATTGTTACAAAAAAGATAATAGAAAAGTGCACAGAGCGAAAAAATACCCTCTAAACTAGAATAACGTCAATATTTCTTTTCTTGAAATTGCTTCATTTTGTCACTATCATCATTCCCGCGAGTCTATAAACTTCTTTTGTAACATTTTTCGAAAAATTTGTTTATCAGTCTCAGGGCTCTTTAATGCAAAAAAGGTGTCTTTTCAGACCAGCTTTTGCTGACTGGGGCTTTATGTCAAAAAATGCATGAACTAATATGTTGCTACAACCACCATTCCTGTAACGCCATTTTATGTAGTATTTATATTTTGAAACGTCAAAATCTGTCACAGTGGTAATGTTATGAATGCTCTCAATAACTGTAAAATATTTTTAAACGATATCTCACTTATAATGTAAACTCAGCGCATCAACCAATTATCTGAACCAATTTTGAGTTTTGAACATGCTCTTGAAAATTTGTTCTACATTTTTTGTTTGTGATATTTGCAGAAACATTGTCAAGTACAAGTGAAGGTAGTAAACACATAGACTCAGGGAATAAATGCTGTTATAATTAAACAAATCATGGGTTGAAATAGCAGATTTCACTGTTAAATACTATCCAACAAATAAAACTTTCAGATCAACAGTCGGTTGATTGTTGTTCTATAGAACACGAAACCCATATAAAAACGTACTTATTGACATTTTATCACTGTTTTGAAAGTTCATGCTTCGTCGAGTGTGCTAACATGTGCATCTAGTACTCATCTGTCCTAGGTTCAAATACCGGAAGGACCAACAAAGATTTTTTTATTTAAAATATTTTTTTTTTTAATAAAAAATTAAATGTTACATTTTTTCAGATCGTTAGTAAACTTATTTTGCAGGTTATATTTGACTTAACAGTTAATGAAACAGAAATAGAATTTTAATTAATAAATTAAAATTTTTGAATACTTACACAGCTAGAATACGAACCCACGTCCTCCGCATGCCAGTCTAGCACACTTCCACGGGCAACGATAATATAAATATAGCAAAAAACATTTAAAAAAATATTGATTTAAGAAAATAGACATTTCAACAAAAACACAAAAATATTTCAACAGATGATTTTGACAGCGCAAGAATACTCTGAAACGTTCATTCAACAAAAAAAAATTCAATATTAAAATTATTATAAAAATTATAATATTAGATTTCCTTTCAACCCACCGAAGTGATTTTGCAAAAAATAGTGTATGTGACGCAATGCACATTTGAAAATGTTGAATATGGAGTGTTGTGAGATAAAATTTTTGAAAATCGAAACAATTTATTCTTTTTTCAGGCTTCATGAAAATTATTAAAATTTTTAAAAGTCCTTGAAAGGACTTTGACTTAAGTTCTAATGATCAATTGTGTTGTGTGTTATTAAATGTTTGCACACAATTGACTGATAACTGGACCTACATGTATTATGCAGACTCCGAACGGCTAAAGTTCATGTTCTCAAGAAGCTTTACATGGCATTATTTACTCTCTGAGGCTTGCCACTGTCTGCAGAGAGGTGGTGACCGATCAGAAAAATTTGTTATTGAAAATAACTTTTCGCCGCGGAAAAAAAATATAAATATTCGAAAATCATGAATTTTGTACTGGAGTGCTATGTGGCGCACATTTAACTAAAAACTGGTTAAAATAAAACGATTTGCGTACCTAAAAACTCATATGTACCCGATAATATATATATACCCACCAAGATTTGCCAAAATCAAGCAGTAATTATGGCAATTAAATAATAATTGAGCTGAAGGAAGCTTTTGAATATCGATTTCTCACATTTTATATAATTGAGGCACTTACTTTTGGTTAAACCGCACCATACGATATATCAATGGAAAGAAATGCTCAATTATTTTCCAATAAATTTAAATTCATGTGAATATCATGAAAAATACATATTGTACAATGTACATGTATTTTAAACAACCTCTTTTCGTCTCAAAAGAGTTTGTAAACACAAAAACTTTCCAAAATTGTTTTAGGGTACCATGAAAGTCTAGTTTTTTGCTTGTCTTGGGTTTGCATTCTGAAGAAAAAAGTTTATGCAAAAAAATTCGTTTTCTGCAGAAAAGATATTGAAGAACAACCAAAACCACTCCATGGGGATTTCTCCGATCCGAACAAAATATACAAAAATTGTTTTTAAGAGTCCCTCTATATTTTAAGTCAGTGTCTAGTCAAATTTCAATTTCGATCCGGCACATGTTTAATTTTTGTTATATTCTGATTCTGACCACTTGAAGGGTTGTTGGCAATAATTCGATTTGAGTTATCTTTGAAATATTTGGAAACAAATTAATTCAAAAGTAAGACATAGTAAAAAAACCTAAATTTGAGGAAAATCGGTTGAGTCACTCGCCACTGAAAAAATCAAAGAAATTTCCCGTTAAATTGTTATTTTTCGTCCTTTTTTATAGTCATTTTTTAAACGTCGATAACACAAGCTCTACAGAATTACGTTTAAAGTGAAGTCATGTGATTCATTATAAAAATAATTCCGATTGACTTCCGAAAGTGGAGAAAAAAATTCACAATTTCTAATTTTCCAACGTATTTTCCAAAATCCGTTTCATAAAATTTTTCTAAATTGTTAAATATTATCCGATATTAAGGAATTAAGGCTTATTATGGCGTAAAAATATGTTGGTTTAATTTTTCTTCTGTTCGCCCATCCAGTGACATAATATAGATATATAGCCTTATAGCCTTATTCATAATCTTCCACTGGATTTTCAAAATCAGTTTCATGAAAATCCCTCAAAATTGCGCAAATATTAACCGATTTTGGAAAAGTGTAGGAAAGACCTATCGTTGGTATTTTTTCAAATTCACATTCTTTGTTTTCATCCCAAGGTGTCAGAAATTTAGCGGTTTTTCTTTCGGAATTGAGCATAGTTAGTACTCACTAAAGGACGAATTTTAAAGCTAGTGCCAGCCAGTTGGGTAATTTTACAACCAAGTGATGTATGGATGAAAAATTTTCACTGCACTCAGTAAAAAGTTTCTCGGAATAAGATAAAAAAGACATAGTATTTCGAGAAAAATGTTATAGAGTTTGCTCCAGAGAATGCTTTTCTTTAAATGTTGTACTAAAAAATCCCTAAAAATGATAAAAAGCTTCCATGAAAAAGGGAAATATATAAAAATATATCGTTTTTAGAGAATAAGACTTTTTTATTTTTGAAAAAAGATTTCATTTTAGAATTTTTGGTGCGAGAAAAATACTTATCATTATTAGAGACATTGAAATATTTCCATTTCCCACAAGTGAAGAAATATTTATTTGAAAATGTGAAAATTTATTCTAATTGCATTATCGAAAATAGAGAGATTTTTTTATCGGAGAAAGGTAGGTATTTTTTTCTGAATGTGTGGGGAGAAAAAAATTGAATTTTTGCTGACCTTATTGGAACCCGAGTAAAAATGAAAATATTTTAGCTCAAGCCTTATAACTAGTGTCCGACCGATTATTCGGCTTCGGCTTCGGTAATCGGCATAATCGGCCGATATTTGGACCTTCGGCATCGGCTTCGGCTTCGGCCGAGATAGCCGATTATTTTTGCCGAATGTTTTTGCTTTGCTAAACAGTTTTTTTTATAAGTTCTTAGAATTTTTTTGAATTATTCAGTGAACTCCGTTCATAATTCCACATTTGGAACATTTTTAATTGTTTGTTTTTTTTCTCTCCTTTTCTGTTCTTTCATAAGTTGGTGTTCACTCGTTGAAAATTTTATTCAATTGATAAATCATTTCTTATGAATTGGTTCGTTTTTCATACCAAATTTCTTTACATTCGGTCTAGCCGTTCAGGCGTTATTGAGCCATATATATTTTATTACTTTAAGCGATCGAAAGTTTTTATAACGGAAAGCGAACTTCACTAAAATTTTGATTCGCTGTAACTTTTTTCCTACGAATGAAATTTAATAGTTTCTTCACAAATGTTTAATGATTTTTTATAAAATTTTGTTATACTAAAAAAATTTAAAGTTTTTGGGGTGCTTGTGTACTAATTGAGACCTATCCAAAGATATACTTCTCTTCATGATCGGGTTAAAACTGGTGAAGTTATACAAAAAAGACCATTTGGGGCAGATTTCGGGTTCACAAAAAAAATTTGTATTGTTCTGAAATCCTCTCAACATAAGCTTTCGTATTAGGGGCGTTAAATGCAAACTCTTTTTTTCCATATGGGGTGACCCACCTTAATACTCATACCTCATGTAATAAAATGCACGAATTTTAAAATGCTATATCTTTTTAATGAACCATAAAAATCACTTTAATTTTTACATCATCAGAATCCTCTTATTAAGTAGTCTATTTAACATTAATTTCAAATTTTTTCACCAGTGCCCATTGGAGATATTTGACCATAAAGTTGGGACAAACTTCAGATTTCTTATTTTTCAAAGCGATGTAACCCAAAAAGTTTATGATCTAGTCACTTTTAAAAATTTATATTTTAAGTTCTTACTTAGACGTACCTAATACCAAAAAAATAGGTCTGCCACTAACTTCTTTATATTAAAATTTTTTTTTAAAGTTACCAGAAATTACGATTATTTTCGGAAACTTTAACTTTTTTTTAAATTAAGTAAAATCCCAATTAATTTTTCTGATATTCAAGATAATAACCTAAAGTATAATTAATATAATGTTTATTCATTTATTACTGTATGTTGAATAGGAGCCGAGATATGATCATTACCGCAAACTCTATAAATACGAAAATCGCTCGTGGTTGCATGAAAGACATGGTCGCCATTTTGTAAATACAACAAAAAAATTTTTGTAAAGCAGTTCTAAGGTGCCGAAACATTACGAAATTAATGGTAAAAAAAAAAAAATTTTAAAATGGTTGACCGACCGAATTTGCTTTTTTGTAATCAATCTCGGTGGAATGACCCAATTAGTGTCAGTTAGTAGCTTTTCTCGACTGGGTCAAAAATTGATAACATTTTTTTTCTACGTTATCCTGACGTCAATAAATCAACTACAGAAACATCCGAAATTTGCAGAAAAACTCTTACATTTAATTCGAATTTAATGATTTCATTACGTTTTTTTGTACTTGTAAATGAATATATAACAAAAGCAAAGAATAAATTTTTATAATTTTTTTGACTTTAAAACATTTGTTTGTTATTCGGCTTCGGCTTCGGCCTTCGGCCGATTATTTACATTTTGCCGAAGAATCGGCTTCGGCTTCGGCTTCGGCAAAAATTCACCTTCGGTCGGACACTACTTATAACCTTCGTACAACTGCCGAACAAGAGAAAATCCATTAAACGGCCTACAACTGGTCTTTGCAAAATATTTTGGCCGAATAGATCCTAAACAACGTTGAAGCAAGTTTATTTTAAAACGACCACTACCACTGCTGTTCACCTTCTGTATGGACAGAATGTCCTGACAGTGACCGTTTTAATTTAAAAAAAACTAGGTATATCTTCGACTTGGCCGAAGTTAAAATACCCCCACGGCCGATTCGTAATGGTACAAAATTTTAAATTGCAGCTCTTTTTGTATGAGATTTAAAAAAAATTTTACTATTTTCTTGACGTCTAAAATATATTCATATCAAATTATTTTCCTGCAAAGTATAAACAAGCCTCTATATAAAGTTTTCGATTTGGGGTTGAATGGGAGGTGGGCGTGTTCTTGAGTTGTTGACTCCAGTTTTTATAAGACGCCTCAGTTTTGAAATAATATACACAAATACCCAATTTCAGTTCAGTAGCTTAAATATTAGCCTATTTATACAGTTTTCACTCTTATGGGTTGTATGGGAAGTGGGTGTGTTCGTAGGCGGATGACGCCCACTTTTCTTCCACAATTTAGTTTTGATATAATATACAAACGTATCAAATTTTGTTCCTGTAGCTTAAAGAGAAGCCTTTTTATAGAATTTTAAATTGTGGGGTTATATGGGAGATGGGCGTGTTCCTGAGTGGATGACGGCCATTTTTCTAAAACGTCTTAATTTTGATATTTAATGAATAAATATCTAATTTTACTTTTGTAGCTTTGACAGAAGCCTATTTATTTAGTTTTCAATTTTGAGGTTGTGTGGGAGGTGGGCGTGTTCGTTGGTGTATGACGACCATTTTTCGAACACGCTTTAGTTTTGATATGAAATGAACAAATACTAAATTTTATTTGTGTAGCTTTGACACAAGCCTCTTTATATAGTTTTCAATTTTGGGGTTGTATGGGATGTAGGCGTGTTAGTGGGTGGATGATGCCCATTTTTCAAACACACCTGAGTGTTGTTGTAGATTACACAAATACCGAAATTAAGTTTTGTAGCCAATATTGGGCTTGTATGGGAGGTAGGTAGGCGTGGTTTTCATGTGATTTAGCCCATTCTCGAAATTAATCTTAGTTTTTTAGAAAAAAGCTTAAATATCGAATTTCGAGGCGACTCGAAAAAAATTCAGAGAACTTGTCTAGACATTTATGAACCATTCATTTTCATGGACTTTGGGCTGTTTGACTAAACTTATCTTTTTTTATATCTCTACTACATTTTTTTAAGGTGAATATTTAAAATTTGATTAATATTTTAAGAAAAGCGATAAAGGTGCGTATATCAGAAGGACACATGTTTTATAAAATAATGGTTTTAAAAGTATATTTTTAACTTTGAATTTTTTTAAATTGTAACGACTTCAGTCGTAAATTTTAATAAATATTAAAATGAAAATAATAATTTTAAAAGCCGACGGCAACATTTAATTTATATAAAAAAAAAAAAAATAAAAAAAAATAAATACTAATGAATAAATGAAAATAATAATTTTAAAAGCCGACGGCAACATTTAATTTATATAAAAAAAAAAAAAAATAAAAAAAAATAAATACTAATGAATAAATAAAAAAGAAAAAGAAAAAGAAGAATTAATAAATGAAGTAGAGTAGAATATAAAAAAAAAAAAAAAAAAAAAAAAATAATACTGCCTGCGGATGGAGGATCCAATGTGGTCCCCCATCTAAGTACTAACCGCAGTGAAGGCTGCTTAATCAATCACAGTGCAGCACACATACACACAGAACTCGTTTAGCAGCATTAGCAGCAATGTAAGCAGCCGGGCTATTTATAGCAACGTTGCATTGTAGCACTTGTTGACATGCTAACAATGATATGATTCACATGCAGTTAGCAGTGAACATTGAATAAGTAGTGCGCAAAATGTGTGTATAGGGATGTTGAGTTCGCTTGATATTGCAGTTGACGTCAATTAAAATCTTTAATTGTAAGTCAACTTTCAGGTTTTGATAAGGCCAGGGATATACATTGATTACAGATTTCTGTAATCAAGCCACCTAACCCTCAAGCTCCAGCTTTTTGACTCCGGTCAAACTTAAGCTTCGGGTTCAGTAACCCACCGTATTTTAAGTAGGTCTGCGTTGTGAGGGCCTGTTTTGCAGTCGGCCTTCTGCCGTCGGCCTTCTGCCGTCTACCGCCTGAATCAGTTTGGCCCTCTGCCACCGTGAGCACTTTGCCACTTATGTTTATACCGTATATGAATTAATTTTAAGTATATACTAAGTACTCCTGAATCAGTTGGCCCTCTACCATCGTGCGCACTTTGCCACTAATGTTATACCGCATATGAACTAATTTTAGGCATTCACTAAGTTTGTAATACATATTTTATATAAAAAAAAAAAAATTAATTAAATAAAATAAAAAAAAAGAACACAATAGATTATTAATCGTGCTGAGCTAAAACCTTTGAGGTTTAGTGATTGTGTTGACCTTAACGTCAACCGTGACTAATTCTGCGATTAATTAATCTATTTAATTTCCGATTAAGAAAAATTTACTTTTGCCCAAGGGTTGCGAGATCCCTTGGACGGACCCTGGAGCGGCTGAGCATACCTCAGCCTTCGAAACAAAAACACTCGTTACAAAATAATCCCGCAGAGTTTTTAATTAATACCTCTGCTAATAATACCTTGATATATAGCAATAACTTGATATATAACTTAAATTTGGCTTATATCGAGCTCTTCTTATGTGTCTTCATGCCACTGCATTTTGCAAGGAACTGAAAAACTGTGCTGAAAAGAAAAAGTTTTTGAATTTAGTTTTGGCTTAAAAAAGCACACTTGATGTATCGCACCAATCTTTAACATTTTGGTCATTAGATTCACATTATATATTAGCTGTGTTTTTTACCAAGCGAGTAGTCAAAAAACGACTGCTTACTCGCTTAAGAATTTTATTAAAACTTGGAAGCATTTTCTGAAAAGTCAAAAACGTTGTTTATGTTCTGATCAAATTTTTGTAAACAATTTTTGACAAATTTATTTTATATATCAAAGTTCTGACAATTAGTGATGCATAAATTTTCAGATTTTAAGCATTGAAGACTCGGTTCTGAAAACAAACCCGATACTCAAAAGATTTTCAGTGCTAAAAGCTTAAGCAAACAACATAGTTTTACATAATGAGTATATTTGATAAATTTTGTTTATCTTACCTGTTAAATTATTATGTATTTTTATTGAAATATTGATCTAAAGCAAATTATGAGTATTTCGTGAAAAGTATTTGGTACAAAAAATGTTAATTTCATACATCACTATTGACTATCAATCAGATATAGTTGCCACCTTTGTAGGAAATTTATACAATTACTGAAACATAACTTGGAAGCATTTTTTTCGTTTGGTCGGCAAACTTTTAAGCGAGTAACAGTTTCCTGTGTTATTTAAGCGAGTATTATATGATAAGCGGTCGTTTTTTAACTACTCGCTTGGTAAAAAACACAGCTATTGTTGAATTCAAATAAAAGACGTTAATTATTTTAACATTAAATTTCTGTATCAAAATGAAAGAAAAAATTGATTTAATTTTATCTTTCATATTTGACCTTTGTAAAATCTAACGCCAAACTCTGCATGCTAATTCGATGAGCATTTTCATTTGAATTTTGAATTTGAGCAGCCCTGGTAGCATCTTATTCAGAAAAAACCTGCACTGACAAGGTGTCGCTACGACAACAGTTGAGTTCGCTGAATGCGCTCATTAACTCTTTAACCAGTCTCTCTTTATGACAGTGATATTTTTTAAGTCTTGTCATGCACACTTTTATGTCATTTTGAGATAATTGGACGGTGTTCAGTTAAAATGTTCCATTCAAATTAAAACACAATAAAATTAATATAAAGATTGACTACTTTAATTAATCACATGAGTTTTAAACAAACAAAAAAAGGCATGAAAATGACAGTCTTCAAATCGGTATCCAATCCCAAGATTTATACAAGCAGTGGTGCTGATGCGGCGAAATGGGCGCCGAATGGTGCAGCAATTGGACCAGCTGCATAGTGAGCAGCATATGGATGCGCAAGAGGTGCAGCAAGTGCTGGAGCTGCCAAGTTGTGTGCGAAGGGTGTGGCTACATGGGCGGCAGCAAAAGGTGTTGCCAATGGAGCGGCAGCAGCATAGGCAGCAGGTACGCCAGCAACATAACGGCTTGACACTGGACCGGCATAGCCGAATGGAGCGGTGGCATAAGACGAAAGGGTGCCATCGTAATTGTTGCGAATATCAATTTGTTGACTACCGCCAGCAGCGTAGAGTGGCGCATTGGCATAGGCCAAGGGCGCGGCTGCAAGTAGTCCAGGTTTGGCTACAGCACAGGCAATCATGGCGAAGGATACAATCAGCTGTGAAAGATATAGAAATTAGTTTGTTTTTTTAAAACTACACTCGAGTTGGTTACTTACAATTTTGAACATTTTGATGAGTATTGTTTTTTTTTGTTTAGGTCAGTGAAGTAGTTCAATTGAAGCTAGTTATTTGAATTATGATTGACAATTCAGTGTTCAATACCTTTTATAGGGAAAAAATTCATTTTACTTTCAGTTGTTGTTAAAAATTGTTACCAAAATTTTACACAATTAAACGTGCGTTGATTGCTGATGGTAGACAAAAAATAATTTGCTCAACTGTCAATTGATGCAAAAAGTGATAGCATGAAATGTTGTGAAGATGGTGTTTTGTCAAGGAAGTGTGGCTTGGGCCCATAACCATGTCGCTCAAAATTTGTATGCTTAAACTGTGCCATACCAATTTTTTTGCATATTTGATAGTTTTTAAATTAATTCCGTTTTTTTATGCCTTCTGAAAAAATATTTAACATACTCACCGGTTAACTTATTTAAAATTTAATTTAATTGTGTTAAAATTGTTTCCTTAAGCGAATGTTTTGAGTTAAGTTAAACGGTTCAAAACATGCACAAAGCATCATAAAAAACTATAAATCAGATGGTTGCCACGTTTTCAGTAGTTTTCATGTATTTATTTCTAATCATTACTAATGACGGATATAAATTTATGCGAACATGTTAATTAAAAGAAATACATGATTAAAATGCGACTAGTTTGAGAGAAGAGTGAGAGAAGATATGAAGAGGTATTCTAAACTTTGGTATAAAACTAGTTCAGTTTTATTTTTATTTTTAGCATATATATTTTGGAAAGCAATACATTAATTTGAATACAAGCTAAAATAAGAGATATCATTGATAATACAGTTATGTTTTTAAGCTGATGTGCCACATCAGCTCTTTGCTCTTCTTCTGTCTTGACGTGCGTTTACAATTGAAAATAAACTGTTGTCATATTTTTAAAAACTTCAACAATACCAACTCATTCAAATAACTTTGAGTGACTGCTGAAATATGATTTAGGATATGATATGATTTGATCAAATATATTAATAGTTTTAATCAAACATCATTTTAAGGTGATCTAGTTTAAATATTATTCGTAATTTTAAATTGACCAAAATAAAATTTAAATATCTTGTGATCTTGCGCGGCTATCTTTGCACAAAAATTCATTAATAAAAATAAAGCTCAGCTGAAATAGAAGGTTAAACTGTTATACTGTGACGTTACGTTTTGAATCTAAATCCGGTTGGATCTTTTATTAGAATTAATATTTAAATGTTTGCTATTTTCAAAAACTAACAAGCGTTTAAAGGCAATAAAATCATTCAAGTCATCAAATCGTTATATTGATGGAACTGTCTGAGCACAGATATATTGAGGAAACAGCCTAATAAGCGTAAAATAAAGGTCGGCCATTCTAACTATATTCTGTTTAGTCGTAAAATGTTATTAAGGCAGAATTCACTTCAGAAAATTATATCTGTGTCCAGAAGCAATGATCGCTTAACCCTTATTCGGCACACTGTGATCAGTTACACCCCCACTATATTTGTGTTTAGTCTCAAAATGTTATAAAGTTAAAGATAGTTGGTTCTTAAATAACTACATAGTGTGTACTGAAAAGGATACATACTAGGGTGTTCAAAATGCTGCCAGACTTCAAGTGAACACACCATAACTGTCAGATTGATCTGTCAATGAATAGTGACGTTACAGTGGCCTTAATTAAGCAACGTTTGGTAATGAAATAAAAATGGATAAAGAAGAATTTCGTGCCTGGATTAAGCAGTTCTGTTTGCATAACACAAGTGCAAAAAGAAAAGCTCGATAAAGCTTCCAGCGATTCTTCTCTGTCGTATTCACATACAGAAAGTAGATATTCAATGATCTTTCATCTCTTTAATTAGTTTCTAATTTTACTTTCACATTATCTTCATCTGTTTAACTTGCATCCGGTGTGTTCGCCTCTAGCTTATGAAATTAAATTGTTGTCAGCTTATCAAACTGCCCTCGTGTGATTAAATTAGCTAACCACAAAATATAAAGAGACTCTGCCAAATGCACGAATTTGGAATAAAGCACGGTCATTTGCAGACTTCTGTTGAATTTTGTCTACACACCTTAATTATACATACAAACATCGATTTATGCTTGTTTGTGGTTGTTTTTTTTATTTTTATTTAAATTGGGGAAGACACATTAAAATTACAAATTTTTTAAAAGGCTCAACAAACTAGCACACAATTAACAGTGAACGTTAAAATATGTGTCAAGGTTGTTTGTTTGAATGCGCAGATTCTTGTGTTGTGGCGAAATTACTTGTTTTGTGAACAACTTTTAAAAACAATCAATTCGGGACCAAAGCAAAATGCAAAAATTATGAATTTTGTATGTTTCGAGATACTTCAACTCTTAGCTTATCTGATGATCACCATTCCGTCAATTATTGCAGTGTGTGAATCATACTATTTAAGTGTTGCAACTAATATGACTTCTTTGAAAAAAAAAAAAAAAAAATAAACTAGCTTCAAACAATTCGTTTAAGTCGACTAATTGAGGCTTACACAAAATCGGCTGTTAAATTATAAAGATCACAGCTTAATATCTTTATAGCTGAATGCGCGAAAAGAATAATTTATGATTATTAAAAATTAAAACTAAAAAATGCCGACCAGAGGCAAGACAGTGGAGCAAATCGAAATTTAAATTATCAAAACAAAGAGTGTTTCTCTAATATAACAGATATTAGTAGCAAATCTATGTAAAAATGTATTGAAAAAAATTCAATATAAGGTCTGCCGTGTACCTCATACAATTTCTAATAATTTTTAAAAAACAGTTGTAAGAGTGAATTTTTCGAAAATAAAATAAAATATTCTTCACTAACTTTGCCCAAGTGTTGGAAATGAATGGAAAAAAGGAAATTGAAAAACGTTCATTTTAAAAATTTGTCGATTTAATGGCGCAGATTACTAAAGCAGAGACATTAATCGTGTATTTTCTTACTTTACTTAAAAGGATTATAAGTACTAGAGTTCAACAGTGGCCAAAATTCGACCATTTCACATACATTCTGTTGATTTGATAAAAAAAAAATATGAAAAATAAATTTTCTTCATAAAAATTTGACAAAAGAAATTTCATTTAAAAAAAAAAATAATCAAAATGGGTTGAGAAGTACGAGACAAAATTGTTCTTAACTGTTTTCCCTAACCTATTTATATATACTAGAGGTCGAAATTCGAGCAATTTTTTTTAGTTGTGAAAAATAGTCGGTGCACTCCTCCGCACTCTGATTCATTTAAAAAAGAATTATCAAAATCGGTTGAGAAACACGGAAGACAATGGTTCTTAATTGTTTTCCCTACGCCTATTTATATTAAGATGTAGATCTATAAATAAGAAGAAAAAATAAGAATAATGAGGAATAATAAGTGGTAACCGTGGCATACAGATTAAGTGTGTGTCTTAATATGCTCGGAGCCCGAGTTCGATCCCCAGTCGCAGCGAAAAGATTTTTTCAATAAAATAATTTTTCTGATCGATCACCACCTCTTTGCAGGCAATGGAAAAACTCAGAGAGTAAATAATGCCATGTAATGCTTCTTGAGAACATGAACTTTGCCATTCGGAGTCGGCATAAAACATGTAGGTCCAGTTCTAGTTCAATTGTGTGCAAACATTTAATATCACACACAACTCAATTGATCATAAGAAGCTCGGTCAAAGTCCTTTCATGTTTCTAAATAAGAAACTTTATAATAGTTTTTGGAAATAATGTGATCCTGCTAAGGAGATAGAAAGTAAAAAACCATAATGTTGAAACCATAATGTTGTCAATGACAATATCTTAAACGAAGATATAAATAAACCGTAAATTCATAAAATTGTTTCTTGGGTCGACCGAAAAGTGTTGTGATTAGAATATTTTTAAAGGTAATATCTAGATTCTGGATGAACAAAAATAGTTCCTGAAAATTAAATATAAATACTAGCACAATAAGTTTATTCTCATAAATATTTCTTTTTAATTTTTCACGCTCTATCAATTTTGATATGAAGCTTAATATTTAATGACATAAAAACAAAACCATAAACGTTTCGTATATTAAGCTTTGATCAAAACGTCAAACATGTTTAAATCAACATTTTTAGGATAATCATTAATACTGATTCAGTGATTTATGGCTTATATGTTAGTCATTTTATTTTTAAAATTAAGAGTTGATAGATGTATCAAAACAATAGAGTTGACATTTAATTTAATACAATTTTTAATCACACAGCTTTTATTTAATTTGTTGTAGTTTTGATTTTAAATTTAGATAGAAAATAAGATTCATTAAAGTTGAATTTAATTCATCATGAAATAAGGAAAATTAAGGGGTTTACATATTAACAATCATATGCAAAATTCATTGATTTTGTTTTGGAATGCCGAATTATACATTTTTTGAAAAATGCAATTTACATACAATTTTTTCCCCAAAACCACCAAGTGGAACGACCAAGTTAACAGTTATAAAATAAGTTAAGAATTATTTACGGCGTGGACGCAGTAAAAATACCCTTGAAGTAAGTTATATAAAGTGTATTCACACTGCCTTTGTTAGTTGGGTAGACATGCGAATACCATATTTTTTTTTTTAGTAAAGTGCCATTGTACCCAAGTACCCATCTACCAATCTATTCTAGCTGACCCCCTGACTTGTTTGGGTAGATTGATTTTTTGTCAAATTGAGTAGCTTTTTCAAAAGTTGGCAATAATTGAATTGACAAAAAATTAAATTGAAATAAAGTAAAAGAAGTAAGAGATTAAAAAAAGGACATGCAGCACTGCCAAAAATTATTCTACAAAGTACTCAATTTCAATTAAGGATGCTCGCAGTTGTCAAAAGTACTCAATCTACTCATACCCAACAACCCAATTCAGTGTGAATACCCCTATTGTATATTTAGTTGTGTTACTTGTCTTGTGCATTTTTGTATTCGAACTTGCGAGGTTTGTATTATTTTGATGACGTTAGTTATACCCTAAACCTGAAAGGTCAGTTTATATTAACTTTGTGCAAACGTTTGTAACGCATAGAACGAAGCGAGTCCGGTATAGAAAAGTATATATATTCTTGATCAGCGTCACCACGTGAGTCGAGGTATCCATGTCTGTCCGTCTGTCCATCTGTGTGTTGTTCGTATACACAGGATAAGAAGAAGGAGTTGAGATAATTGGATAAAACTTGGTACACATGGTCACATGAACCCAAGGATCTGCACTATTGAATATTGCACTCTTGAATCCGCCCACGAAAACGCCTACCTCCCATACAACGAAAAAAATTGAAAACTGCATAAATAAGCTCGTAATTAACCTACAACAATAAAATTTGGTGTGTATGTGTTTTGTATTGACACAAAAATTTTTTCGAAAAATGGGTGTCATCCGATAACGAACACGCCCACCTCCCATACAACCTAAAAATTTAAAACGGAATAAATAAGCCTCTGTTTAACCTACAGAGATAAAATTTGGGATGTATGTTTTTTATAATAAAACAAAGATGGTTTTTAAAAATGGACATTATCCGCCCACGGACACGCCTACCTCCTATACAACCCAAAAAGTTTAAAACTGAATAAATAAGATCATGTTTGTCACAGAGAGATCAAATTTGGTATGTATGTATTTTATACCAAAACTAAGGTGTGTTCAAAAATTGGGAGTAATCAACTTCGACCAATTGACAGATCAAAGTTTTCAATTAGGTTTTGAAAATAAATGCGCTCATTATCCTAAAATATAATTGATAGTGTTTTAAAAATGATGCATAATACGTTTTTAAAGAGAAACTCATGAATTTCATGCTTCTAATGCAAAATTGTGTGATCAGCTGTTGTGCTTGAAACTTGCTTGAAGTTGTTTCCGTACTTTTTGGTAAAATCTCTTATATCAATAAAATCTCTTATTTTGACAGATTATCAAATTACTCTCACAGCCTGAACTTTAGAGGCTTGATTATAATCAAGTTATAACCTGACAACGCTTAGAATTTCCAACTGGCGCCAGCAAGCACACGACAAAAGAGGCTGGCGAAAATTCTTAGACGAGGCCAAAACCGACCAACGGTTGTAAGAGCCATCTAAGTAAGTAAGTAAGTAACTTACGTTATCGTTCGTTGATCGGATTTAATAGAATAGCGTTACGGCGCTTGTCTATTATTTACATGTCTTTACTTTTCATTGAATTTGCTTAAATTGATAGATTGAATTCTATTATTAATGACAACAAATGACCTTGAAATAAATCGTATGTTTACTTCTAAACTTTGAGTGTATTTCCGTAGAAAGTTTTTTGAATTCTAAATGGAATAAAATCTTATAAATTGAATAGAATGGAAAATTATTGTTCAGAAGAATACTGTATTTTAGAGAAATTCTTCTCTTAGAAAGGTTTTTATCAGAGACCCAAAATAACAGTTATTTATTTTTTTTAGGTCGAAAAAGTTGTCAATATTTTGAAAAATATTTTATACGTTGCTTCATAACAGTTATTTTCAATTTATATTTTTTACGTTGCCTCATAACAGTTATAAATGAGAAAAAATTTTTTACGTTGCTCATAACTTTTATTTTCAAAAAAATTTTTTTTACGTTGCCTGGTAAGAAAGAAATTTTTACGTTATTTCTTATATATAAAAATTTCGAGTCACGGTGTTTGTAGTAGAATTTTTATACCCTAAACCTGAAGGGTCAGGGTATATTAACTTTGTGCAAACGTTTGTAACGCATAGAACGAAGCGAGTCCGGTATAGAAAAGTATATATATTCTTGATCAGCGTCACCACGTGAGTCGAGCTATCTATGTCCGTCCGTCCGTCCGTCCGTCTGTGTGTTGTCCGTATACACAGGATAAGAAGAAGGAGTTGAGATAATTGGATGAAACTTGGTACACATGGTCACATGTACCCAAGGATCTGCACTATTGAATATTTTTTAATCCGCCCACGGACACGCCCACCTCCCATACAACCCAAAAATTGAAAACGCAATAAATAAGCCTCTGTTTAACCTACAGGGCTAAAATTTGGCACGTATGTTTTTTATAACAAAAAAAAGATGGTTTTGAAAAATGGACTTCATCCGCCCACGGACACGCCTACTTCCCATACAACGCGAAAATTGAAAACATAGCATAGCTCAGCTCATAATTAGCCTACAACAATAAAATTTGATATGAATGTGTTTCATACCAACACAAATATGTCTTCGGAAAATGGACGTCATCCGATCACGGACACGCCTACCTCCCATACAACCCAAAAATTGAAAACGCAATAAATAAGCATGTGTTTAACCTACAGAGCTAAAATTTGGCACGTATGTTTTTTATGACAAGACAAAGATGGTTTGGAAAAATGGACTCCATCCGCCCACGGACACGCCCATTTACAATAAATTTTTTTTTTTTTTTTAAAAGTGGGTTTAGGGTATTTCATAGTCGGCCTAGACTGAATTTAGACTTTCTTTACTTGTTTTTTATATATTTGGTAGGTATGAGAATAGGTCGTAAAGTTTTTTTTCACCCTCCTACCCGCTAGTGGCGTTGCATTTTTTAAGAGCACAAATTTTCGGTAAGCACAAGTTTTGACCTATAACTGACCTAGAACTAACTATTGAGTCGTGCCCTTCGACTGATAAATTTCAGCAATCTTTGGAAAGGGGTCATGGCACCGCCCTTATTGTCATTATGCAATAAAAATATTCCATTTGCATCGTTTTTAGTTGCTTGTTTTTTACTGTGTTTTTGTTTTTTCTTAAAATTTGTAGTTGGTTCTTCGTGTGATAAAGTTTTATACAAAATTTGAATTTTTTACTTCTATGGTTAAGAAAAATCAGAAAAAGAAGTACAGCAATTGCAATTATACTACTGTTCGCCTTACAAAAATTTTATTCTATTCAGGAGTCTAGTCCAAGTGCACTTGTACTTCAATTTCTCTAACAAACAATTTAAATACGTTTATACAAAATTGTGAAATCCGCGGTTACTCGCTGAAATGACATGTGAAATTGCTGAAATGAATGAGTTTTTGAATGAAATATCAGATTTCTCTTTTGCGTTCTCATACTTATGTAACTAATTTTTTCCGAAAATCACTTGTACTGCTGTTGCCCTAAAATACGATTTAAGAATACACTTACGTTGCATTCACAACTGCATTTGTTATGAATCCCTAAATTGTGAAAACTCCTTATTCTCTTACGAGAGCAAGAAAAAAATTACAATTGATAATCTAACACATGTTGCCGTAAAAAAGTAACAAAGATTTTTTTATTTCATACAAATTATGAGCAACATAAAAAATGTTTTCTCGTCTATAACAGTTATGAGGCAACGTAAAAAATTAAAAATTGAAAATAAACGTTATCAGCAACGAAAAAATATTTTCTTCATTCATAACACTTATTTCAGAGAAAAATTTTTTTTTTTTTTTAAATAATAGTTATTATTGATAAATATTTTTTTTCTTACAATATAACTGTTATGGTCCAATTTTTAAAGATATTTCTTATAACAGTTATGACTCTGGTTTTTATGGCAGTTCTGTGTCAAGATCGCATTGTTTTTTTTAGGACTCGAAACGACTTACCTCTTATACCAAATGCAGTTTTAATCCATTTGTAGCATTTTTTTGCAAAACCACATTTCTCACAATGATCAAATACATAAACAAAACCGCATTCCCCAGCACAACCCAACACATAAATAAATATGACAATGATTTGATTTAAAATTATTTGGTCGAGTCTTTCTTCGATTTCATTGATTAAATTTGTTAACAACTAATATGTAGTTCATCTGCGCTTAGTTTTTGTCAGAAAGTTCGTTAACCGCGGCTTGTCTAACCTTAAATTTTATTAATATTTAATTCAACTATATAATCATACGTACACATATATATATATATATATACAATACTTGATGGGCATGCTAATTAATTAGGAGACTGCATTGAAATTAGTATCATTAACATTTTGGTAACAAAATATACAAGTAAATATGTTTATGAACTTTTTAGTTTCAAGTTTTTGTTTCAATTTGGCTTAAATTGTTTTTTGTTTTGTTGCAATATTTTTTTGTTGGCTTTTATACAAAAAAAAAAAAAAAATAAAACCTTTGTTGACAAACAGATTGCTGGTGACAATAAATTATCTCCGGTGTTATCGTGAACTATATTAATAGATGTTCGAATAGCGCACACTTCTTGATCGCAACCATTGTTGTCAGCGACTGTGTCGTTTTATCAAAACAAAACTTGGTATATTTCGGGGCCAAGTTAAATATTAACGGCTTGACCTCAGATATGAGCTACATTCAAAAAAGCTGCTGCCTCTCACCGTACCAACGTTCAGCCTGTCACCGACGCAACGCGACACAACACGTCTTCAATGACGTTAGGCACTTGGCCAGCTCTTCTTCTACCTCTTTTTCTTTTTTTTTTTCTTCTTTTTACGGGTTCTTCAGCTGACGAGGAGGCAAAAACAAGCAATTATATAGCTTTTATCACATCAATAACAACAACAAAATGAGCCAGTTTCTGTTTGTTGTCGACTGAGATAAAGTTATAAAATTATTAATGTATGGCAAGTTTTAAAGTTTGTCGTTGTCGTTGTAGTTGTTGTTGTTGTCGATTCATCGATCGATATGTAAATTAGCAGATAATCAAACAAAGAGGTGACTTAAAAGTAGATGAAGTGATGATGATGAAATTAGAAAAAAAAATACTTAAAGCAAATAAAATTCACTAGCTAACTCTAAATAAACACTCAAGACGGCACTCTAGGTCACAGTCCAAATTCCAGTACCTCATTCCACCCACCACACAATCATCATCAATCGATCACACTTTAAGTGGATGTTTGGTGCCATACGATGTCACGTCTCTTGGCAACGAGTCGAATGATGCACCACTTTGCAGTGGCAGCGGCTCATTATTGAGTGGCGTCAGGCCTAAAGGCAGCGGCAGCTTAACATTCAGCGACTGCAGATCTGTAGTTGCTGAAGATCTCGATCCTACTCTCACTGCTGATCCAGCTGATTGTCCCAGCTTATAGCCTTGATGTGTCAAGGGCAGCGTGAAGGCATTTTGTTCCAATGCAGGTGTGGCAAATTGCTGTTCAGCGGCATCTTCCGGCTGCACCACTTGTTGCAGCTGTTGCTTCTGCTGTTGCTGTTGATGCAATTTTTTCTGTTGCTGGAACTTTTGCTGTTGTTGCCGCCGAAACAAAGCATATTGTGGTGGCTGAGGAATTGGAATAAAAGGATTCGTGCTATATTGGCGTTGCGTATGATGGTAAATTGACTGAAAGCCATCAGTTCTTGCCACATAATTCGGCCTTGCCACCTGTTGCTGAACTTGTTTGTAGGCGAATGCCTGTTGTTGTGGCACTTCATCGAATTGATTGCTAGTCGGCACTGGATAATGATAATAAACAATTTCCGAGCTAGGTGTGATGCTGTACTCCGAAACAGTGGTGCCACTTGCAAACATTGCCAATACTATCGTTGCCACCGCGCACAGAATAATTTGCTAGAATAGATTTTAAAGAATTTTTTTTAAATTCTTGCACATTCACTTTTAATTTTTGCTCTTCTTACATTTCTACACATCATTTTGTTATTTTGTATTCTTATCCACTCCACTCCACTCTTTGCTCTACTAATGCGTTCGTTTCGTTGACGTACGTTACCGGACTTTACGAACGATGTCACCTTGATGCGCGTTTTTAAATGATTAAACTTCGTTAACACACTCAAGATGCTTTTTATATCAAATTAAAATGTTGTTCGCTTTAGTTTTGTATATTTTTAAATTATTCATTGAATTATTTCTTTCATTTTCGATTTTATTTCGAATGACTTTGAAGTTGTCTCTCCCGCTCTTTTGCTTATATGTATGCTCCTTCCTTTGTATTTTCACGCTTCATCGAGCTAATGGATTGAATTTTTATTGTTGATAACGTTCGTTCATTTCTCGGATAGCTACTGCCTTAAAGTGCAGTAAGTAGCTCGTCATAATGGCCTGAGCAAAGAGAGCAACATTGTCTGCGCTGAGCAGGTCTATCACGTCGATTTTAATAATGCGCGCTTATTTTACGATAATTTGACATAAATGCTATAACCTAGTCACTATAAAACAAAAGATTTTAGCATAAAATATATGCATTCCTTTCAGCTTTTTTTTGTAATAAATAAAATTTTATGGCTAAACTATATTGCACTTTAAGCCAGAAAGAGTATCAATAGTATTTTAAGTAAGACTTGAACTTGATCTTGAACTTTTTGTTATTTGAAGAATGTAATTTTTTTTAAAGAAAACTCAGAGATTTCATTTCTTTAGTGACTTGATGAAAATGTATGTATTAATTAAAAAAATTAATTTTTTTTTTATTTTCCAAGTTGTTGAAAAAAAATTTTTGCTGCACACGATTACCAAAAATCTGAAACTTTCAATTGTTTCGAAACTTTAAGTTGTTATTCAATTATATATAAAGCCTTACTACAGATGGAAAGATTACTGCAATATTTTTCAACGGATAAAATTTAAAATTTTAAATTTGAATTAAGGGTAAAATATATTAAAATTCTCATTAGGGCTAAATCTAAGTCATCAGTATTAAGTCGTTTCATCTTAAGTCAGCGATTTTATGACTAGGTTCACTACAACTCGAATTCTTAGGTAATCCAATTTTTTAGGAAAATTTACTTCAATCTGGCAACAGTGTGTAGAGACCAGAATGTAGTTTCTTGAAACTCTCGCACCACACGAAAGAAGAAAAAGAGAGCGCAAAAGTAAGTTCTTAAAAAATTCAAGACTTACGGTAGCACTATACTGGGAGCAATACCAAATAATAATAACACAATTGATGGCTTAAATGTTTACTTCTCTTTAACAACATTTTCGTGCAAGAATAAGAAAACTCCATGATAGAATAATTTTACCAGGTAGTGTTGACAAATGTTGATTCTCTCAGCTAAAAGTAAACGAACCCTTGTCAAAAACAGCTGTTCGTTGTTATATTCGTTGGCCACATTCAGCTGTGTCAACTGTTGTGACAGCAACACATCGGAGAGCGCTATTATTGGTATTGAAGTTTCAGAAAAATTTTCAATTTTATGAAATATCAAGCTTTGTTTCAAATACGAATGGAAATTTTACCGACAAATTAAAAATGTTCTATTTTAAATGCATTTTAATGCGCAACTTTATATTTATGTGCCTCAAGTTTTGACTTAGCAGTTGGCAACTGTTGGGTACGCTGAATGTGACCAGTGAAAATTAATTGTATGCTATGACGGATTGTGAGTGCTCTCTTTCTTGTTATATTTTTTGACAAACGTCCGTTTCCAACAGAAACGTCAATACTACCTTGGAGTAATTATATCATGAGAAAACTCTAAGCATCTTAAATCGTAAACAGAGAAAGTTATGAAAATTTGTAAAATTTTTTTTTAATGGCCAAAGCAATTTGTCATTTGTTTTCAATCGAATGTTCGTCTATAATGCTTGGTTTTCACTTAGTCATTTTTTGTTTCACATGAAATTTAAAAGTTTAAAAAATCCCATAAATAACATTTTCTTTGCAATTTTTGCTATAAACATGTGAAGAGATCAATTTTTCCTATTTTTCGCCATTGTCAAACAGAAAAAAAATGACAACGTGTTGGCAATTTTCATGTGACTGACAACAACTGACCATTAAAATTGACATAGTGAAAACCAGACTTAATTTTGCTTAATTTATTATTTTGGCATTAATAGATCCGCAACCACTTTGTCAGTTCAGAAAAGTTATTGCTAAAATAGTACTTAAAAAAAATATTTATATCATATATTATATAATACATTTGTTTTTTTTTGCATATAAATCTTATATTTTGTTCACAAAAGAACAAAAGAAAATTGATAATTATTTGCAAAGCATCACTCTAGCAATAACAAAAAGAAACTTTACCATAGTAGAAATTCAAACGCAAAAGTGAATGACCTTGATATGTTAATTAAACGTGTTATTCTTCTCAGTTCAAGCAAATGGATGAGATATTTATTGGATTTCTGATTGATATAAGAATTGCTTTTTTTAAAACAATAAAACAAGCGTAGAACCTGTCACAGCCCAAGTCTGGTTTTTATATTGAAAATGCACAAATTTATAAGAAAATAATCTCAAATATGTAGTAGACATAGTTGTGTTATATTGTTATTTTATTAATTTTAAGAAATAATTAACCCTTCTATATAGCAGAAGATATAACTTTATTTAATATTTTAAGCAAATTCTTTTATCTTGGCAAATTTTTTTACTCATTGCATGCAGACAATTTTATACAGTTTTAGTCCATGAAGCTTTACCATGTTCTTTTTTGAGGTTTTAGCTATTTTCGAGAGTTTTTTTCTTCCTCCAAAACTTACGTTTTGCAAATAAATCAATTGCGAAGTCAGTCTTTTTCGAGATTATTGGATGACCACAAAGACATTTTAAAGCCCTTGATTCTAAAAATGAGTTTATAGTTAATTTGTTTGAATAATACAGTTACGTTTAGTTTTGCGGTTAAAGAGTAAGTCACTCAGAATTACGAATCAGAAGTCACATATCATGGATCTATGTTTAAAATTGTGTTCCATCATTTCCTGAACAAAATTCCAATAGAAAAATATTCTTAAATTTTTCCCCAAAAATATTACCAAAAATATGCTCCGAAAAAGATTTAGCAAATTAAAAGTCTTAATATCTGTAGTTTTGTATTTTGAGTATTAAAGGTCCTTATAAATTTTGCTGCCATATCTTGAATTTTAAAATCTAGGGTCAGATTCGTTACCAGTGACTATCAAACTCGTTTATCCGCGGATTGTTTCATAAAACAATTAATCAAAAGTTGTTAGCATTAAAAGAAATATAATCATTGGTACTGAAAATATTACATGTTTGAAATAGTTCTAGCCAAAAACTATGAAAGGTCTCTAAACACAAAACTTTCAGGAATATCTCACTTCACAAGAAGTCAATTTAAATTTTTTTAAATGTTCTTAATACATACCATTAATAAGAAAATTTGGACAAATTTCAAGAATGACTGTTTTTCAGTATTTGTTACCTGAAAAAAGATTCTTAAAAATATTCAATTTACTTAGTGTACTTTATTATGGTGATATAAAAAATATATTAAACATTTTTATCTGTGTAAAAGATTATCTGGTAAACTCTGAGTTCAGCAGACTTAAAATTGAATTCTCTATTTTGTTTTATATATTATAAACCTAGCATGTGTCTCAAGGCCTCAAACTTAAAATTATTTATTTATTTTTCTCAGCAAACATACTCAAACATGCCGAATTTTTCAAGGGACGCAAGCAATAAAAGGTATTAATTGTGGAATAAAAAATTAGTTCAATAACTTCGACTGCAGTAACAACATATCTTTCCGATCGATACAACATGTTAACCATTAACAAATTTTTGAAAAATTCCTAATCATAATTCCTAATCCTAAGTTAATTATAAAATGTAAACTAATTCGAAGAAATGCAATGGCAGCCCCCACATATGTTAATCTTTGATAAATTTATTAGACTACTTACGACCAGCATCGGCAAGCTACTTTGATTAATTTTAATGCAATGTTTGATTAATTTTTCAGCACCATCTTGCAGTTTTCAATATGCCACATAGCGGTTTTTTAATCGAATAAAAATATGGCAAATTTTTAAACAAAGTTATTAAATTAATTTCGTTTCAAACCCCCCTTCCGCTCCCCCGTTCTTAATAACTATGCTTCTTTAACTTAAAGTATATATAAGATAATTAATCTCGAAATCAAATAGAATAAGCTGGTAGGCAGTATTGACCGTGAGGAAGTTAAATAAATTATTTAAAACAACTTAAAAACAGTATTGTTTGCAATACAAATGTTTAAAAAAACAACAAAAATAATAACAAAACAAAGAGCACAAAAAACCACAGAGTTGAATGAATGCACACTAAGTGTATTTTTATGATTTTTTTTTTTATATATTTGAACTGTCAAATAGATTTAAGGTGGTCTATGATCACTTTTAGTTTCGTTTGTAGGTTATTTGATTAGCTAATAAAAATTTTTACATGAATTAAAAGTAGGCGTAGCTTTGAATATTTATACAGACTTTAGTTGTGTCGTTTTTTTTTTATATATTTTATGATACAAACAATTTTCTGAATTTAAGTCATTTGCAAATGAGGTGTAAAATATTTAATTATAACAAATATTTTTGCTTTCAGTATCATGAAGTAAATCAATGTCAAGATATTTACATAAATATCAATACAAAAGCTTGAAGGGGGGTATAAATTTGAAGAAAGCTAATATCCCATTCAATATCGGTATAATAAAAAACAGCGATGTTTTTGATGATTCCAGTATGTGAGATGCGAGACCGTATCTAATCACGTGTCAGTACAAAATATATCTTATATGCAATATAGCTGACTTCATGCACTGCAACGCCTCTTTCTAATTCTCGATTGAATTTTTTCAGACAAAGCCGTAAAAAAATAATTAAAATCGGGCATGCAACGCCAATCGATATTGATTTACTCTAATATAACCTATATAGTGAGCGGGAACCCATGTCGGCTTGCTGCAAAGGCTTAAGAATTTTTTGCCACGCATGGTAGAAGTGAAACTTTTAACCCAAAAAAGTAGTGTTGTAGTAGTAGTAGTAGTAGTAGTAGTAGTAGTAGTAGTAGTAGTAGTAGTAGTAGTAGTAGTAGTAGTAGTAGTAGTAGAGTTTGAAGTGGTTAATTGAGTTACTATTTAATAGACTTACTAAAAAGTCCCAATTCATATAATCGCAAGAGTAGATTAACAGCCTTATGCTGGCATTATCGTCACAATCAGTTGATATTGAAAAATTGTGATATTTTTGATCCGTCTCTATTGATTAGTATTCCATATAAGCTCTCACAAGAAAAAAGCTTTAAAAATTCACCTCATAATGTTGTAAAGCATGATATAATTATTCCAAGGTAGCATTGACGTTTCTGTTGGAAACGGACTTTTGTCAAAAAATATAACAAGAAAGAGAGCGCTCACAATCCGTCATAGCATACAATTAATTTTCACTGGTCACATTCAGCGTACCCAACAGTTGCCAACTGCTAAGTCAAAACTTAATGCACATAAATATGAAGTTGAGCATTAAAATGCATTTAAAAATAGAAAATTTTTAATTTGTCGGTAAAATTTCCATTCGTATTTGATACAAAGCTTGATATTTCATAAACTTGACAATTTTTCTGAAACTTTTAATACCGATAATAGCGCTCCCCGATGTGTTGCTGTCACAACAGTTGACACAGCTGAATGTGGCCAACGAATATAACAACGAACAGCTGTTTTTGACAAGAGTTCGTTTACTTGTAGCTAAGAGAATCAACATTTGTCAACACTACCTGGTAAAATTATTCTATCATGGTTGTAAAGCTTTTTGAATGTGACCTTATTTTTGACAGCGAATTTTAATTTAAATAAAATAAAATTTAAATAAAATCGAAGTGTGGAGAAATTGTTCAAGACGGAAAGAGCCATTTACATGAAAATAAAGCTTTGCCAAGAATACACATATTTAGGAGAATGGTGTTGACGAATTCATGCGGTAGAAGATCCTTAAATAAAGATCTGCAAAAGAATTGACTTCGTCAATCGAAAGGCTTTCTTGCTGCGTGAATAGAATATTGCTGTCCAGCAGATGGCAATTAAATCGTCTTCTTTCAAGAGAATCCTTTGCTTAAAATATTCCTACTAATAAACGAAATAAATCTTCTTTTTTAAAAATGTATTTATTTTGCACAAACTTTTATCTTTGCGAACTTTCTATGAAATGTACGCTTGTGACCTGTCTAGCTTTTCGTCACTGTTTGGATCTCAATTGATACAAAATGAGCTTTTTCAAATTGTTCAGAATTGGAATTAGTCGCAATTCATTTAGTTGGTTTGCTTTTGACGTATAATTACGTCTTACAGTGCGGTTGTATGGGGTCGTTTTAATAGATTTTTCAAGGACATGAAACTTTTTTGAGCGAATACTTTAGGGTATACCTACAGCCTGTTATACTCATCGTTAAAAGATAATATATATACTAAAATATCAGATATATCCTGCGTTGAATTTTGGATTTCGTTACTATTATATTAGAGTCACAAAATAGTAAAATATAAGAAGAAAAATACATGTGTTTATATAAGAAAATCAACCATCAGCTGCTAATGCTGTGCCCGCTGCTTTCTTTGTTTTTATTTCGTTGTTTGTGTTTGCGTTGGTTTTGTTTTGTACGAACTTGGTTTTCTACTCCTCGGTAATGGCAGCATTGGTTATCTACTGCACGTTTCAGGCCATCTACACTTACAATATTTTATTAAATTAAATATATCGCAAGTATACCGCGCATATCATGAAATTGCTCATCTCGTGAAATTTATCTCTTGAAATATTTCATGAGACATATAATTGTGTGCATTGCTTAAAAAAATGTTAAAAAATTCAGAATGGAGTATCAACGTGATGAATTTTAATTTGTTTCAGTTCAAAATGGAATTTCATGAGATGAAATGCCCACCTAAAAAAAAAAGTATGAAATCATACATGAAATTAAATTTGTCAGTTCGCAAGAAATCAAAAATTGTAAGTGTAGATGGCCTGTTAAGAGGGTGGTGATCCAATTAGATTTAACTCTTATGAAAAATATTACTTGCATCATATTTCGTTTTATGCTATTACCCAATAGATGGCGCCATCTGTTCGGCTGACATGATGCATGCATCTAACAATCGTTGGTTATTGCGTGGAAAGTAGCAGAACTAAATATATGAAATGAACAATATATTTTTTATTTAAGAACTAGTTTTCGTTCCGGATAAATTGATGTTTTTGTTTTCAATGCAAATTAACTTGGATGATCAACCATATACATTAGACCGTCTCGCCTTATAGGCGAAAAAAAAAATGTCGCCGCACACCATCTAATCTGAAGCATTATTGAAAGGAGGTTTCGAAAAAAATTTTTTTATTTTTTTGACCGAACGTAGGGGTCGCGCATCGACATATTTCTTTATAACTTCGGTATTTACCGTCCGATCTTAAAGAATTGTTTGTTTTTGTTTTTGTGTCAGGAAGACCTATTTTTTGTCTCTAGAACTCATTGACCTCAGTTGACCCCTTGTAGTACTGACCCATCGGACCTCAGTTTCTACCATCTTAACGTGCCATTTTGGTTTCAGAAATGGAAAGCCCATAAAAAATCATTAAACTTTTATGAAAGAAATTTTTCGCTATTTTCACTAGAAATATTTTAAAAATTGTTTTATTAAATGTTTATGCAAATTTAAAATTTTTTGTCAAATCGTATTATTTTTATAAAATATCCACCGAAAACGTTCTTACACCGAGAAAAAAACCATAGTAAAATTATCTAAGATGGCTTTTGTGAATAATAAATGTACTGAATGAAATAACTATCAATAATAACAAAAGTTTTTGTGTGAGCTGAAAATGGTTTTAAAATGAAAAATTTGATAATTTATACAAAAAACAAAATTTTTAAATTCACAAAGTACAACTTTGTAAAAGTAACTAAATTCATGTATAAAGTACTCAAAGTATGGCTGGTAGCTAAAAAAGACAATTACACAAACACTGCGAACAAGGAAGATGCAAATAGTTATTAATCAATAAATTTTTTACATTTTACAATGTTAATCATCGGAATGTATAGATAATACTTCCCAATCAATTGTATTACTTCCCAAGAGTGCAATTCTACTTGTGAAAATGTGCTTACAACTTATTGTTTTTACCATTAATTCACCATAAATATAAAATTCGATAAATAAGCAGATTAAACTTTGTTGTCATATCCAAGAACTTTGTAGGCTTAAAACAGACCAAGTCCTTAGGTAAACTAACATGGATTTTTTGTTAATTTTTCTTGAGTTTTTTTCTAGGTGTATCCGAATCATTCTGTAATTGTTGCCGTTATTTTAACCTTCGACAAACCTTTAACATTAACAGCACGATCTTAAAGAATAGTTCAGAAAGTTTAATACGAAGGAAGTTTTTTGCAGGCTTTAATTGCATTACTTAAGAATTGTACATTAAGATGCTTTTTTCGGATGTGAACGTTTTCGGTGGATATTTTATAAAAATAATACGATATGACAAAAAATTTAAAAATTTGCAAAAAAAATTACAACATAAATTTTTCATATTTCTAGCGGAAATGGCGAAAAAATTATTTTACAAAAGTTTAATGATTTTTTAAGGGCTTTCTAATTCTGATAATAAAATACGTTAAGATGGTAGAAACTGGGGTTCGGTGGGTCAGTACTATAAGGGGTCAGCTGAGGTCAATGAGTTTCAGAAAGCAAAAATAGGTCTTTGTAAGACAAAAACAAAAACATCTCATTCTTTAAGATCGGACGGTAAAAACCGAAGTTATAAAGAAATATGTCGATGCGCGACCCTTACGTTCGGTAAAAAAAAAAAAAAATTTTTTTTCGAAACTTTCTTTCAATAACTCTTTAGATTAGCTGGTGTGCGGCGAAATTTATTTTTTCGATACGGTCTAATATACATACTACTTCTCATTTTAGTCTAGCTCGCAAACTATACATCGAACAGAGACGAAAATGCCACCTGTGTAAAGGCCATTTGCTCAGAGTGATTTCTTGAAAAAACAGGCATTCACTTTTTTTTTTTTTAATTAAATTGAAGTAAAATTGAGTGTAGCTCTATACATCAGCTACACTCTATACATCAAACTATACATCAGAAAAGGACATTCGCTAGGCCTTCTTTTTAACTAAGTCAATGAACTCAACCTGTCTAACTTAACAAAATGATCGAAAGAATTTGACATTTTGCTTGTTTCATTTTGTATCTCTATTTATCATGCTTACTTTAAACTTTTTCGGTGTTTTGGTCTCGACAAGAAGTCCATAACTGAAGTTTTATTAATTTATTTGTTAATTTTCGGAAGATATATAAAAAATATGTGCAAAATAGACAAAAAAATCGGACTAAAGAGATACGATACTATCGAAACTGTTTCTTTTTTAGTTCATTGGTCTTTTAGTCCATTTTGGTCTCCACCAATAAAGAAGCCGAAATGCACAAAATTACTTACTCAAAGAATTTTTGACTATCTCGTCAGGGCTTTTAGTTCATTAAGTCTTTATGTTAATTGTGTTCAATTAAAAAACGAAGAACTTCAATAAAATAACGAAGACTTGAAAAGTGTTTGCACAGACTCAAAGCGTTATAGTTTTTTTTATGACGGATTTTTGGTCTGTTCGAGTACTTATCCAGTGAAAAATATCCAACAGCAACTTGCAAGAGAGTAACACGCAATTCTCTCTCAAATAGAAAAATATCATAAAAAGTACGCGAACGCAAAATTTGCAAAAACTTGCAAACCACGATAACAGCTGATTAACGTCGTGATTACATTTCTAGTTGAATGGCAAGCAAACGCAAATAGGACATAAAGTGTTCTCCTGGAACATTTCACAAGGTTGAAAGCGGTTAGATTTAACAAGTGTACCAATAATCATGGTGACTTTTACTAAATTTTACAAAATTTTCCTAAATTTGTTTGGCTTGTTTGAAAGTTCAAATTGCAACTGTTTGAAATCAGCTGTTTTCTAGCTTGCAAATTCTCGACAGTAAAAATTTTTCCAGCAGGAATTTGCAACTTCCCCTCCAAGTCAACTGTCACTTTGCGCTCTCAATTTCTCTCATTCTGCAAGTTTTTTGCGTACGCGAACGCCAAAAGCTGATAATTTGTGAAAATTATCACAAATTATCAGTACTCGAACAGACCATTTGTCACTGGGATGCTTATGATTCAAGTGTGCCGAGCATGTGTAGTAAAGATTAGTGTGTGTAAGGATTAAACTTGTATGAGCGAGATTTTTCAATGCAGCATCTCTCGGTAGATCGTTATAATAAAAAATAAAAATTCGCATTATAAACTTATAAATTTCTTACCACATTTTTAACATGTGACAAATATTTTCAAGATAATATCGTTTTTCAAGATTCATTGATCGCCTACCTTAAATTCAACATCATTAAAAACATGTTTTTAAGTGCTCGTTTTGGGTGTACAAAAGTACACTTTTGGAAAGATTTTTATTATTTTTTATAAACATATTATATAAAGTTTAAACCATATAATTGAACGTTTGCATAATTTACTCCATTTCCATATTTTAATTTTTGGCAACTTTCTGCGAGAGATAATTTTTTTAAGTAGCAACTGTATTATTTTGTCATATCTATTTATTTAATGTCTTTTCATTATGCAGAATTTAAAGCAAAGTTGAAGATGTTCGTAATTTTGCTTCATGTTTTTGAATAAAGGCTTTTTCCAAAAATAATTTTAAAAACTAAAAGAAAAGTAAATGGTTACGTGTGGTTATTAAGAGTGTGGTATGATGAGTATGAAATGTTGGCTATGGTGTGTTGGGTTGGTATGACTGGAATGGTATGATGGATATGCTATATGACTATTGTATGATGGATAAAGTATGTTCGATGTAGTATGCGATAAATGTGGTAGGATGGGTGTAATTGTCACTTCTACCACACGCACACAACTTTTCATGTTTAAAGTTTGTTCGTATCGTGATAAAGATCATATTGATAATTAAAGAAAGTGACCTTATTTGTCAAGCTGCATGGTTGGGAGGAAGCCATCAACAATCGGCAATGTATTAAAAAAAAAACTGTATAATATTTTAACTTGATTTTTTTTTGTATCTCCTGATTTTTTGCATAAAATATAAGTTTTATAAGCCAAAATGTGATTAAGTGCGTTAAAAAAATAGATCATAGAAGCATAAAAATGTATATTTTATGGCGAAACACAAAAATAATGGGGTGTAAATGATTCCAGTGTGTCGAAAAAGGGTTAAAAACATATTAAAATGCTTAACGATGTTAACGTTTTCAATGCCTTAAAGAACAATCATAAACTAGCTTTAAATATCATTCAAGAACTGTCAAAGTTAACGATAACTAAAGCTGAGATTATCTTCCGACATATGACTTCACAACAATTATAACGGTAAACCGTTAACGGTAACCAAAATCGTAGTTAACTTTTGAAGGTATTCCGCTACAGACCATAAAAAATAAATTGTGTTCAAATTTTAAATTTGAAAAGAAAGATCGTAACCTAAACTGGATTAAATTTAACGCCTTTTGTTATCTATCGAAATAAAGAATGTATTTTTTTTTTTCATTTTAGTTAACGAATATTCATGAAAAAAAAATATATTTATAACTAAAAATTTGCATAGTGGTGAAGATTGTAAGTATATTTAGTAGCAAAAGAACGGAAATCTTATGAAGTTAGTAAAAATTTCTATATAAAAACTAGCTGGTACCCGGCGCGTTGCTGCCGTCCTTGTCCAATGCCTGTTCCAGATTGTCAATAGACAAACTCCACTCTAAGTTTCAATATTCTTTGATCATTAGTTCCAAAGCTATTTAATAAAAAAATTTTCTTTTATGGGTGGAGCCACCAGTTTTAGTTTGCGAGTATATTCGAATAGAAGGATATCACCAAATGGTTACTCCAAACCCAGTTTATTTGATCTGTGACCGTTATTTCCAAAGCGATTCAATTTAAAAAATGTGTCTTATATGGGTGGAGCCACACCCCCTGAACAATGCCCATTCTAGTCTTCCAGTAGAAGAACACCACCAAATAGTAACTTCATTCTGAGTTAAAATGTTATATAAATTTTACTTCCATAGCTATTCTGTATAAAAAATTCGAGTTGTATAAGCGTAGCTACGCCCCGTTTTCCAATGCCAGTGTCTTTTTTTATAATTGAAAGACCTGACCAATCAGTTATTTCAAACTGAGCTTTACTGTTATACGACATCAAGTTCCAAATCTATTCTATATCAAAAAGTTTAATTGTGTGGGCGGTGCCATGCCCCCTTTTCCAAAGATCGCTCAAATTTGACAGTCGAAGGGTGCGTGTCAACAGTAAGTTCGTACCGACTTTGATTTATGTGCGATTTAGAACGAAAGTAAAACCGAAAATTTGTTTTATTGAAAAACTGCCACGCCCCTCATGGGTAGGAAGATAAAAAATACTTTATAACCTATTCTCATACCTACTTTATATACAAAAAAAATTTCATTAAAATCGGTCCAGCCGTTTCGGAGGAGTTCATACACTAACACCGTGACACGAGATTTTTATATATTAGATAACTAAGTCGAAGTTATTTTTAGTTGGTATGGAAGTTTCTGTAAATTTAAAGTGGGTGGTTGGTGTGGGGTAACATTACTTAAGCTACAACTCTAAAAAAAGATATGACAATAGCAACGGCTTAGGCTTGTTTCAACAAACAAAAAGAATATAAATTTTAATAATTTGTTAAGAATACCTTAAAACTGACCAACTCAAAAATATGCGCTTATTATTTATTGAATTTAATAAATAAAATTGTTAACAACTTGGTTCTCTGTCATCAAAAATATATTCTTTCATACCAAATGAAGTAACTAGCTAAAGGTGTGAAAAACAAAATCAACGTGACTTCTTCAAATATTAATAAAATGTGTGTTAATGCACAGAAACCGTTACTGACAACCATGAAATTGTCTTCGGCAGCTTAGAACAGTAACCATAACAATAACAATGACAGTGACAATAGCAAGAATCGCATTAAATGTTGGCTAGCGGCAGCTAACTACAAGCGTCACTTATTCGAACCTAGGTTAACTTTAAATCTATAGCCGTGACTTTCATTATTGAGCTTTTGATAGAAGAAGCTCAAGCAGCATTGGCTTCATGGTTAGTTTAATGCTTTAATATATGATCTGAGCTTTGTCTTAAATTAGCTATAGTCACACTTTTGGCAAAGAGTTAAGATACTTATATTAAAAAAAATATGATGAGAATTATTGCAAATACACACTTCCGATGTAAATAAAGAAAAAAAAATGACATTCAGTGGCAAACTTTCAAAGTCAAAAAAATGTTTGCAAGCTTTTTATGAAAATGACATTATTTCTATGGTTTTTTTTTTCATTTTTATGTTAAATGAAGAGTCTGATGAATAGCTTCTTGTTAATTCATCTATTTATCAATTTGCTGTTTATGGCAGTTCAAGTAGAAATAATACTATCTGGGGACATTTGACTGCAACCTCTTTTGAAATTGCTTTTAGACGATCAACATATAATTTTTTATGTAATTAGATAATATTAGATTCAGTTTATAATCTTATATTGTGTCTCAAACAATCTAATCCTCTTTTAAAATGTAATATTAAATAAGAGGAGAACAGGAATTGATATACTTAGCATTCTTGAAATATAAGGGGACCCACTCTATGTACTCCTGCTGCCACGGTCACCACTATATCGGTCACCATTATATCGACTATATTCCGTTAGCTTATGTACCATACCATCGAAGAACATAGTAATAAAAGCAGTCGGTTTTTGTAGAACTTCATTGCATTCAGAAAATATTAAAAAATGACATTTTGGTTCCTTGTTTTGCTATACAACAATAGAAGTTTTCATTATTTTTGATAGTTTATTTGAGCCCTCTTCTTTGATATAGTTCTTTAATTTCAGTTTTTTCAATATAAAAGTCTATCATTTTCAAATAAAGACGTTCACATGTAACGTTAAAGACCTCATAAAACTGATTATATCTTCAAAACAACAAAAGTTAGAAGAAAATTTTGTTCACATAAAATTTATGTCTTGTGACCTTCTTTCAATATATAGAATATAGTATAGATATTCAGTAGATAGGATATATAGAATAATATATATCTACAGTTTTATAGAATATTTTCGTTATGCTTGCAGAAATGTGCGTTTGAGTGTAACATTAAAGAGATGTATTTTTTTAATATCTTTAGACACAAAAATATTTTTCAGATATTTTTGTTTTCAGATATTTTGTTTATTTTTAAAAATATAATATTAACTATTGCTTGTATATGAAAAACATTTTTAAAAAAGTTAATAATTCTTAAAAAGCATATTTTTTTAAGAATTATATTTTGAGCTTTATGTCAAATAATTCATGAAGCAACTAGTTGCTACAACAACAAAAATAATTTGCAAAACAAACCGAGCGAACTAGATCATGGTTTCGAGGACGCTACTCCGACCTAGCAACGGCATAAACTTCCCAATATAATTCTTAAAATATATTTTTTTTTGAGAATTATGTTTTATGAAATTTGTTTATTATTTAAGAAATATGTTTTTTAAGAATTATTAACTAAAATTATTTTTAAAAAATGTAAATTCTTGAAATTTAGATTCAAGGTAATTTTAAAAGTTATAAAATTGTGGCAATTTAATTTGTTAAATTTATTTTATAATTCTTAAAGAACGTCTTCTTTAAGAATTATATTTTGAGCTTAATGCCAAAAAATGTTCATGAAGTTACAGGTTGCTACAACAAAATCTTCCTCAGAAGAACCGAGCAGACTAGACCATGGTTTCGTCAAAATGTCCATGTTATTTTAAAAGAAATCCTGACGGTCTTTGGACAAAATGGGTTTGCAGTGTTACTATTTCTGAGCTTTCCGTGCATGAACATACTGTTGCACGGTGTCATGGTGAAGAGAACATTATTGTTATATGTTATTTTATTGTTCAAACTTTTTATGTAGTATCTTAAATATTTACATTCAAACATTTTCCAATTTTAAGCAAATAAATTCGAAAATTTTCTATTCTAAAACTTTTTCTTAAATTCCTCTTACCACCCTGCCACAGTACTAGGAGCGGCTGCAGCATAAGTAGTAAATGGTGCTGCATTATATGCCGATTGAGTGTATGCCGAATGAGCATATCCTGTATGAGCATAGCCGGCATGAGCAGGTGCAGCATAACCGATGTAGGCAGCAGGAGCTGAATATGTGGCGTGATAAGCAGCAGCTGGAGCATCATATGTGGCTGGATAAGCAGCAGAAGGAGCAACATACTTGGTGTAATGAGCTGGTGCGGTGGCATAAGCACTTAAAGCGCTGGCACCATAACCATTCCAAGGATTAGCACTGAAATAGGGCGATGCAGCAGTATAGCTCGTTGTGGCATAAGCATGTGTCAGCGCAGGTCCAGCTGTGTATGCAGTCGCATATTTAGTCACTGCAGGTGGTGCAGCATAGGCAGAGGGCACTACTCCAGTGCTGTACACTGCAAGAGCGCCAGACAAAAAGCCAGCTGACACTGAGCCACTAACACAGGCAAAAATGGCCAACACGATTGAAGTCTGTGTAAATATTAAAATCCTTTTAATTCTATGCACTTGATTGAGTTTTTTTACTTAATACTTACAAATTTGAACATGTTGGTTCCTTTAAATGATTTTTCGGATGATTGGAGTGTTGTTCACAGTTGGCAGTTATAAGCTAGAGTATGATTTTTTTAAGGTAAGCCTTAAGGTTTTATACACAAAAAGTAAAAATTAAAAACTTGAAGTGTTGACAGCATAAAGATACACACGACAAAAAGAAGCTCACGAATTGATATGACAAAAATCCTCAAAATACGTTTTTTTCTTGTTTTTGCATGTAACTAATTTCATTTCACTAAACACTTCTCTCCCCCCCCCCCCCCTCCGACTGACTGACTCAATTTTAATTTTGAAGTATGCGCCCGCCCGCTTCTTGCATGTCGAATATGTCGCATTTATCGTTTTATAGTCATCGTTATACAATAACAATATCCCAACCAAAAAATAATTTATCATTATTGGTAATTATATAAAGTTCAGGCACGTTCCACTTCTTAGCCAAAGAAATCCGCTAAATGCAGACAAGAAAATAAAAAAAGAGAAAAAAAAGGAAATAAAGGAAAATAAAAAATTAAGTCAAGAAAACGTGAGCTGCTCGTTGAGCTGCTTTCTGCATAAAAATCACTTTTTATGCCATCACCAACACAACAAAAGACAGCTAACGAAAAATCTCAAGAACAACAACAACAACAACAACACGAATCCTACTAGGGCTTACAACATCAAGCATATTGCATGTGCCAGCGATTAAAGTTGCTTGAATTAATTTAAGTCGCCTTGCTTAGGACACGCTACACGTACATATGTTTGCTTGTCACATGAAAACAAAACATGCTGAACTGAATATTATTTATATGTATTGATGTGTTAAATTTAACTCTGAAATTATGTCTAAATTTTCGTTTTGAAGGTCATTTTTGGTTGCAGTTTTGAGTTCTGCAAGAGTTAGCATATCGGAGCTCAAGCAACAATTTCTATTATTTCCGATTTTGGAATGATTCCAAAATGAAAACTTAAAATTTTTGATAGTTTATCTCATCTATATTCCAAGAATTGGACCTGTATGCTTTATGCGGACTCCGAACGCCCAAAGTTCATGTTCTCAAAAAGCTGTACATGGTATTGTTCACTTTCTGAGGCTTGTCATTGTCATGTGCCAGAAAAATGCATTTCTCTCTATGTCAGATTGTGATTTGAATCTGGGGCCACCGATATTCGTTGACTCTCACACCATGGTGAGGTAATCAAAAATAAAATCTTCTTATTTTATGGTGCATTATTGGCCTTTATTGAGTTTTTTTATAATAACATTTATTTAAATATGACAAATAAAAGTGGTTCTTGGTGACCTAAATGTTATTTATTATGAAACGATCGCCAACTATTGTTATTTTAATGCTCTTTTTCCACTTCGTAGTTTGCCGGAAATATCGAATCTAATAACAATACATAGCTGTTAGAATATTATAATCTATTTAAACACAATCTGAAAAATAATAACGAGGTTCACTATATATGTCACTAAGTAGCGAAATCAATTTATTTTACTTACTGACGTCAGACAATGGTTATCATCAGCCATCGTTGACCTCTACTTATAATTATAATAAAGTGTTGTTGACTTAAAAAATTGCCATAAATGTTTGTTCAACCAAACTTTGAAATTTGAAAAAAAAAATTTTATTAAAATTATAACATATTAAAGAATTAGCTAGAGGAAGTAGTTATGCAATATGACGTTGTCAGCTAAGTTCATATAGTGTCAGCTCTATGCCACGCACAACCCACAAATAGAAATCAGAACATCACTCGGCTGTAATCCAAACAGACAGCTAAACATGTGCACATTTACAGTTTCATGCACAGCCGGACATGTACGTGCAGTCAGTCAAATGCACAGAAAGATGCACAGATAGACGCACGACCAAGCGTTTGCGACAAAGGCATGGAACGTGTTCACATGTTGGCTGCTGACAGATGTGACGCGGTAGCAGCAGCGTATTTGCCAGAGTGCATAACAACAACACAATTTAGGGCATAAACCAACTAAGCGTGAAAATGTTAACAGCCAAAGTTAAGCGCAGGATATGCGTGTGAATTTAAGCGTTGGTGTTCTTGACACCACCTCATATTGCATTGCCATTTTGAAGTAAAATCGATAAAATTAAATGAAAATTGCTCCCCTTACTTCTCTGCAATAAACGAGAAATAATTCAATAAATCTTCGAGACATTTTCTTTTCAACTGTTTTGGCAAGCGTGCGAAAAGTAGTTTAATTGTTGCGTCAAAATTATTTTTATAAAATAAAACTGTTCTTACCGATTTATTTTAAACAATATAACTAGCTGTGGAGTAATAATAAATTAGTACTATTACAAAAAAAGTATTTTTAATTTTTGTAAATTACTTAAAATTAAATAAAATAATATTAAAATAAAATTTCAATAAAATTATTAATTCAAATTTGTTCAGTCATTTATTTAATTTAAATATTAACATTATATTAAATTTAAATTAAAATGAAATTCTAATAGAATATTTCTCTTTAATGATAATTTCACACGACATAATTTGCAAGAATAAACATTATAACAATTGGGAAACAGATGAAACCAACTCATAAACCAATTAATAAACACATTGGTCGGATGCCGAAAAGGCATTGTCGGCTCGGAGATCGGAAACAGACCCTAAATAAATGTTTTTTCATATTTATGGCTAAGTAGATGTACAAGTCGACGTGCTTCTTCCAATATTTAATACTTTAAAACTTTATCAGCCAGCGATAAGTCTACATTCCAAGTTGCATCCTTCTACTTGAGATAGAATCTAGCGGTTTTACTTCACTTCCGTTTAATTTTGTACGCTAACACCTCAGCAGTACAACTTTCAAAAAGTTCAAGGTTAGTGCTACAGTATTTTGCAGCAACCCCAAAAGAGTCGCTAGCAATTTTTAAAAAATTGAATGAAAGTTGCTTTCCGCACAACTTCATTAAAAATTGCTGCGTCAATATTTAACAAGGCATTTAAATAGTGTGCAAGAGTACTTTTTTTTTTCTCCTTCAATGCTGCGTGTGTCCGCTCGACCTTTGTTGACCCCATCACATAATAATAATAATAATAATAATAAAACAATTTATTGTTTTCTGCGCTACTTGCTGGCGACAAATATTTTTTGCGCCATATTGTTAAGAACTTGTTTACATTCGCTCAAACACTCCAACAAACTTATGCAGTGTCCTTTGGGCGGCATACTGCGGGCATGTTCTGCAGTTTAAAAATAATCCAATGCGATTTTTAAGTACCGTGCAGGGTTGACAACTTGTTGTTGTACATAATTCAGGGTTCTTTTTTTCTGTTTGTATTTTTTTGATTTCATGTACAATTTATGTATTGGAATTTTAATTAGAAAGGACTTGGTACGATGCTGTTGTTACAGCTGTTGACCAATGTTATGTCATTGAATGCTGTGCCATGAGTGAATGTAACGGTTTGTTTGTGCTATTGTGTGCCACTGGAACATAGCCATGGCTTTAAATGTTGTTTACGCAAGTTTGACGAATAACAACCATCAATAAAATAAAAAAAAGACAAACAATAATAAGCAATAACAGCAGCAAAAAGTATGAATAAAATTGCTGGTAATTGAATAATTAAAATGTGTGTGTCGATATGTTTTCATTTTTTATTTTTCAACAGTAGTTGTTGTTTATTTACTTAATTCAAATTTGAAATTTACAAAATATTGGCTTCATTTCCTAATACACATATACAGCATAAAAAAAATTTTAAATTTATTTGCCTAAATCAAAAAATCAGTTAAAAAGATATTTTTATTTCAACACAGCAATCTTTTAATCTTTTATTTAATTTGTAGTGCACATAAAAACTTAATTAAGTATATTAAAAAAAAAAAAATACAAGCAAGCGAGGAATAAGTTATTTAAAGACACATAACTACTATTGTTTATGTGTCTTTAATTAACATTTTCATTGATCAATAAAATTCTAAACCACTGATATACAAAAAAGGTGCTCTTAATCCGATACGCGCATAACATAAATTAACATATATAAAAAAAATGTTATGATTATGAGTTACTTAGCACAGTAACTCCAGCCAACCGGCGTATGTATAAAGTTTAAAATAGTTTCTAACCTACAACTAGTGCACAGCTTTTGAGTTAAGCTTTAACGGCAGCTAATAACGCACTCACGCATGCGTAATAAAACACAAACGACATCTGGCGATAAAGTATGCAGCTACGCATGAATAATAAATTCAAACAGAGCTTTTAATATAAAACAAAAAAATAACAGACAAAACTCACCAGGTGGCGCTTTGCTTGCGCAGTGAACAAAAATGAGAGCAGCAGAGCGAAGCTTTGATGTTGCACAGTGAATAAATTTTACAAAGCTTGTCGCGGAAAATGCTTATTTTTCGTCGCTTTGCATAACTATCAACTTGTACTGAAATTACCTAAAGGGGCCTGTGGTCTGTCGTCTTTAAATTTGAGGCTTTTTGGGACTTTTATTGAAATGATAATAATTGAACAAAAAAATTTGTATAACCATAATTTAATTAATTACAAATGCCCCTTGAAAAATTGTATCTGAGTGGCAAGTGAGAAGCTCTTTTATTTATATGAAACCCAGAAACTTTTTAATTTGTATGGGTATGAGACAAAATGGTGCCAAAATAGTGCATCTTTGAAGTCCGAAAACAGGTTTATTTTTCATAAGTTTTTAAGTAAAAATAAACCGCTCATTGTGTGCATTAGGCTGGGTCGATTTTTAAACTGATGTTGCCTGGGTGATTTTCGGTTCGGGCCTGAAAAGTTATTAAACAAAAAACAAAAAAAAGGTGGTTGGAGGTACACTTTACCCCATCACACCCTCAATTTTGTGAATTTTTTTCTTTAGGAATTTTTTTCAAATTTTTATACCCTAAACCTGAAAGGTGAGGGTATATTAACTTAGTGCAAACGTTTGTAACGCATAGAACGAAGCGAGTCCGGTATAGAAAAGTATATGTATTCTTGATCAGCGTCACCACGTGAGTCGAGCTATCTATGTCCGTCCGTCTGTGTGTTGTCCGTAAACACAGGATAAGAAGAACGAGTCGAGATAATTAAATGAAACTTGGTACACATGGTCACATGCACCCAAGGATCTGCACTATTGAATATTTTTGGAATCTGCCCACGGACACGCCTACCTCCCATACAACGCAAAAATTTAAAACTGCATTATAGCCTGAACAGATTGACCGGCGTCAGCGGCTAGCGGCGCTCTCTGCCGCAACGTCCGCTCGAAATGAAAACGCTGCCGTCTGCCAACGTTCTTCCTTTCGCATACATTTTCACATATGTATTTGTCTGTTATCAGTTTATTTTTATAATGGCGTGAGCACAAATCGAATAAGCATTGATTTTTCTTCATTTTCAAAATTAGTTGCTACTCAAAATTACAATTTTCCATTTAATCAAATTATAATTTTTAAATGTATTCAAATAAAAGTAGACACAAAGGAATGTCAAAAATATATGTTTTTCCATAAAAACTTGGCATGATTTTCACTGTTCCAATTAATTCGCCACCAGTAATCTTGCTCAGAAGAGAGCACAATGTGAGCGGCGAACTGAAAATAGAGATAGATTCTATTTCGGCGGCCGACGGCGAGCGGCAAGCGTTTAACCTTGATTTCATACATTTTCTTCAATTTTGTTGACGCTAGCCGCTGACGCCGGTCAATCTGTTCAGGCTATTTATTACTCAGCTCATAATAAGTCTACAATAATAAAATTTGGTATGTGTGTGTTTTATGTCAACACAAAGATGTCTTTGAAAAATGGACGTCATCAGCTTACGGACACGCCCACCTCCCATACAACCCAAAAATTGAAAACGCAATAAATAAGCCTCTGTTTAACCTACAGAGCTAAAATTTGCCACGTATGTTTTTTATTACAAAACAAAGATGGTTTTGAAAAATGGACGTCATCCGCCAACGAACACGCCTACCTCCCATACAACCCAAAAAGTTTAAAACTCAATAAATAAGGTTATGTTTGTCATAGAGAAATTATATTTGGTATGTATGTATTTTATACCAAAACTAAGGTGTGTTCCAAAATTGGGAGTAATCCGTCCATGAACATGCCCACCTCCCATAGCAAAAGCACAATAAAGGCATTAACTGTGAGCTACAGGAATAAAACTTGGTATGAGTAAATTTTTCATCAACATTTAAATGCATATAAAGTATAGGCTTCATCCGCCCACGGAGATGATCATTTACAATAAAAATTTTTTGTTTTTGAAAAGTAGGTTTAGGGTATTTCATAGTCTTTCTATACTTGTTTTTTCTTAAAAACGTACAAAGCTAGGGCAAAACTTACGCCAGATATGAAATCCTCACACCCGATTCATCCAAAAAACGGTCTAACATTATATTCGCGCCGTTTCTTATATGGTATCATATATATAAGTAAATGTATATCATATAAATCGGAATGAAACTGCATAAAGATTGTGCCTACAGCGCCACCTAGGATGGATTTTCAAAAACAAAAAATTCCGTAGCACCACACAAAGAAATGGTGTGAATAACTGCAGTTAATAATAAGGTGGATAACTGCAGTGGTTCAGCCGTGATGGTCACAATTACATACGCACCAACGATAAGAATATACTTTGAATTTAGTGAAATTCTTTGTTTAAGAATTTGTTACGGTAAATTTTTGTATGACAACGTATACATGTTAGACCGTTTTTTGAATGAATCGGGTGTGAGGATTTCATATCTGGCATTAGTTTTGCCCCAGGTGTGCACTTTAAAAAAAAAAAAAATGTTTTTAAAAAATTCCTATAGAAAAAATTCACAAAATTGAGGGTGCGATGGGGTTAAGTGTACCTCCAACCCCCTTCTTTTTTTTTTTTTTTTGTTTATTAACTTTTCATGCCCGAACCGAAAATCGCCCAGGCAACAGCAGATTTTTTGCCTCCATACAAATCGACCCAGCCTAGTATGCATTGATCTTTTTTTAGGTTCTAGACTTGAATACAGGGTACACATTTTGGGTGATTTTTTTAAAATTCGATAGAAAGAACTGAGATTTTTTTATCAGGCATTTTTTATAAGATATTTATTGACTATGCAAAAAATAATTTAATAAAAAAAAATTTGAAAAAATTACAGGCTGGTCAAGTGAGTTAGGTAAGAATTAAGGGCAAGTTCTTCTGGAAATGATTCCAACCCTGATGATCTGAGGAAGAAACAAAAAAGGGTTCTGAATAAGTAAGAATGTCGCTATTGTCTGAACTACAGAAATGAAAAAAAAACATTTTTTAACAAAATGGCGGCTGTTTACAAAAGTGAGTTTTTGGATTTCTTTAAAAATCTTGAATTTCTTAAAAATAGAAAAAACCAAAGTGTTATAATTATAAATTTCCAACCATAGAGGGATATATAAAGAAGGTACATACCAAATTTCAAGTTAATCTATTCATAAGAACTTGGGAAGAAATCACGTCAGTCGCATTAAATAAATAAGTTTTGAGAAAAACGCGTTTAAAAATTTACGGTCTTATTCATAAAAATATCATAAAATAGATTTAAAATGCTCAATAGTTAAAAAGCTTCTTAGAGATAAAATGCTTTTTAAAGTTTTGTTATTCATAAAAATGTTGTATTAGCTTTTTTGTTAAAATAGGAACACTCTCAATTTGAAGTGCGAACAGTGTCGAGAATGGTTAGTGAATTTGATAAATTCAATCACTTTTTGTTTATTTGTCACAATTTTATCAATATTTTGACATGCAAACAGTCAAAAAAATTTTTAATCTATGTTCTTCTCTGAAAAAATTATCACTTATAATTTTTATTTTCAATATTTTGAAATGTTTTGCAATGTTTTCATACTTTTTGAAATAGTTTGAAGTATTTTTGACAAAAATTTGTGCTCCGATGAGAGTAAAAATTTTAAAATTGATTTATCAAGGGTTCATGGAAGGTTTTTGATTTAAGAAGCCTTATATATGTTTATGATATTTTTCTTGTAAAGACTTTATAAGAGGCTCATAAATTTGTATGAATACAGCCGTTTAATTAAAAAATTAGTTTTTTAATGTTTTTTTTTTTTTTAAATCAAGTTTTAAAACATCAATAAATAAATAACTTTAAAGAAAAATTCAAAAAACGGAAAAAAAATTGATAAAAATATTTGTTTTTAGAGTTTTTTGTTTGTTGACTTTTATTAAAAACCCATCCGAAATTTGTAACCCTATAATACCGCCTTAAATAAAAAAATCACTTCTCACCACTCTTCATTTTTCGTTAAAAATTTAACTCTGATATCGTTTTGTTTCTTAGCTAGAATTAGTTTCTGAACGATTTCCTATCTTCAAGGTTTCCTTCTAAAATTTTTTTGTTTCCAATTTTGTTTTAAAGTGATATTTTTAAGTTTGATTAATAATATTTGAAATAATAATACTTATAATAAAGTTATTGTATAATAAGCCGGATCGATTTTGTATGGAGAAAAAAAAAGTCATCCGGACACCGACTCAAAAGTTAGAGGGTCTCTTTAAAACTATTTCTGCATCATTTTTTTTTTTTGGATCGGAGAAATCCCCATGGAGCGGTTTTGGTTCTTCTGAACCCTTTTTTTGGCCAAAAAAGATACAGATAATAGATACAGATAATAGTACTTAAGGGTAGATTACTCTGTATCTATCCATATTTCAAACTTTAGAAATAACTGAAATCTATTTTATCTGTTGTATGAATTTAATAACATTTTTTTTCATTCACTTTAAACAACCGCGTCATTTTAACCATTTTTTTTTTTCATTTCAATCATTGAATGAATAATTTTGCATCAAACTGTGGGGGAGAAAATATAATAATTTTTGTTCAATATGCATAGGTAAAGCAGCTAAACAAAAGTGGCACAGCTTGTATTGTGTGCGTGAGCACATCCTTGCGTCAATGCACTATATTAAAGTTGTGTTGTGGGCCATAACATCGTCACTAGTTGGGTAGATGCACTAGCAACAATGATGCAATGGAAGCAACATACTCAAAAATTGCAGATATATTTAAGGCGGCTGTTAGTTTGTTTGTATTGAATGATGTTGCTAACTCGTATCTCGCTGAATCGATTTGAATTGATGTTGAGAGTAGGTGGAGTTTAATTTTTGTAGCTGACGAAGTGTCTAGTTTGGAATTCATAACGTTAAAAATTGTAATATTTTTAAGAACAAGTAAAATATTAAAATTTATTCATATAATTTTTGATGTTAAGATTTTGGCTGGGCTTCACAGCAAACTTGTTGACAAATTTTTGGTTAAATTTCAATTTTGACACAAGCAACTTCAACATGGTCTTAATACTAACTTATCTTGATGCTAGAAAATATAACTTTATTATTGTGTGCCTTTTTTATTATTCTCACGACGTGCTGTGCATGAATTATTAAATAATTATGCTTCTGAATATTTCAAGGTTTAAAGAATACTAGAGAAAATCAACAATAACAACAACAACGATAGACAACAAATGTGAGTTTCCACAGACGTTATAAAGCAGAAAAACAAACAATGTTTATTATGGCGTTATTATGGAGTGTATTGTCCAAACTTTGTTGGTTTTTTGCGAGTGGATACTTTTGCAAAAATTTTGGTATGTAACTTTATTGCATTCTTCAAATTTTTGAGTTAAAACAAATAGATTTTATATCTTCGATATAAAACATTATTTTTTTTAAATTTTCGGCCAGGATTTTTTGGTATATTAAGGCTATTGAGCTTTTTATGCTCTTCACATTATAAAAATATTGTACGTTATGTTGTACACAAATTACGTCAATGATTATAAAAAACATTAATTACATCACTAAAGTACCCCCTTCAAGCCAAACAAAAAAAAAAAAAAAAGACAATTAATAAAATTCTTAGCTCGGTCTTGCTTGACTATGAAATTCCCAAAGTAAACATACTTTTAATATTTATATATATATTAAAATGCTATGCAGCAAATAATATAATTAAAAATAACTTTTTATTTACTTTAAAGTTCATTTTTTTCTGTTTAAGTTAATTTTTATAATAATATAATTTATAGGTTATTTCTATAAATTATCTGATCATCTTATTATCATCTGATAATAAAAAAAAATAATTTTTGTCAAACCACATAATTCTTGCAAAATTATACATTATTATTTCAATAATAAAATTAAAGATTTGTAAAGTTTTTTTTGGCGCACAAAGAATTTTCTGATTTATTTTTTTTTTTAATTCCAACATATTAATTAATGCTGTGAAAATGTTACATTGGGTTGAATGCAGCATTCAATTCATTATTTATTCAATTAGCAGCTTAGTAAATGCTAATGATTACTATAAATGCGCAGCTACGGTTACGCATGTGCGACAGGTGTTGCTGCAGCAATACAAACACAACAACAGTGCCTGCCACAAAATCAGCTTCAAGATCTTGATATGCTGCTCACAGAGTTACAGCAATTTTGACACATCAAAAATAAATATCAATTTAATTGCAACAGTTTAAAGCTTTTTATAAATGCAACAAATCATGCAAAAGTTGCAGCAAGCTTGTTTAAGTGGAAAGTTTGATAGATTGACGTGTGCTGACTTGGCTCTGAGAGTAGATGGAATTGCTGATGATTGTTGCTTTGTTGGTGACAACATATCTAATGCATGTTTTTATTACAATTAAAGTGATAATTTCGTTAACGTGACAATTTTTTTAACGAGCTTTAAAAGATTGAAAGAAGTAGCATATAATAATTTAATTTAATAAAGCTGTCAGTAAACAAACATATGTTTGTGTAAGTTTGCTTAACTTTGGGCCTCTTGAAGGGATTAAACTTTGGCTCATTTCATCGTTAATCGTAATTATTATTTAAAACAATTACACTGTGATAATTGCACCAAGCTGAACTTTATCAATAGCTTTAACAATAGAATGCTCTTCAAGTACGCACACATTTTGCTTTGATGACGTGCCAGATCACACAATTTAGTATCAATGTTATCGATGAAACTTCACAAAACTTATTAAGAATAGCGAAGCAATATTTTTTGGTAAAAATTAAACATGATAAAGCAAGTTCTGACGTCTAGTGTTGAGAAGACTGTGAAAAAACATGGCTAAATGCAATTTTTTCAGTATTTGGACATAATGGGGCAATCAATACCATTTTCTTGGTGTTTGATATTTTAACAAAAGTTAAAGTCGAAGACAATGTCAACATCTTTTTCAAAATAATTTGGCCGAAAAAACCAATAAGAAAGAGTTACAGGCCATAAAATATGGAGATTGCATGAAAAATCATATCTTGGAGTGCTACCCATTAAGGGGACGTGACGCCTTCAAAATGCGTATAAGTTGAATAACAAATAAGATTTCATTTTGAAAAATTAAAAATATATTTTTGGTAGAAAAATTGGACAAAAAAATGTTTCTCTGATAGTTTTAAATACATATATGGTCACGTGAAATATTAAAAAAATTATGACGGGCGTAAAATAAAAACTACTCGATCGATCGTACTGAAATTTTAATATGTTGTTTTACACTTGTTCGTGGCATGAACTATAAGCAGAAAGATCGGTAATATAGTTTTTGAGTTTTTGGCCGATTTTGGCTAAAAAAAATTGTACATTTTCGAAAAAACGCCGCCATTTAGTTATTTTTCGATCAACATTTTTTCTTCAAGTTCATTCTACGGCGGTTTTGATGCTGATTTAAACAACGTTTATTTTTTTTTGTCTTATGTTCCAGTGAGCCGAAAACACGATCGCCATGATTTTTGTATGCTTTTTTAAAATATTCCATAAATTCATAAAAAAATTTTTTATGCAATTTATTTACCTAAAAATATATGTTTAATTTTGCAAAATATATCTTATTTTTTATTCAACTTAAAATTATTTAAAAACATTAAGAACAATTTTTTTTTCGAAGTTGTCACGTCTGCTTAAACACATAGAAAACATGGTCTGATCCCCAGGCCAGAGCTTATTTTATGTGAGGCTGTGTGTAAACATAAAAAAAAAAACATGCAATAACAATAGAGTTCAGCTACTACAGCTTTTTCGCACTTTCTCAGCATTAACCCATTTGAAACCACGACCCTTAGCATAAAAAAATTTATGTTAAGGATTCCAGTGACTGAAAACAAGTTAATGTGGAAAAAATTTACCATCCAAAGTTTGGATTGGGCTCAGGGACAACACAGGACATAACTCCTAACCATGCATACATAGATCTCTAATTACATAATATCTTTTAGTCTACTTTTGAGTTGACCTTTTGACAAGTTAACATCAAAAACGCTACAGTTGTTAACAAAGGTACTCACACGGTTAAAAATTTTGGACAAGTTTTTAATCCAAACTTTGGTTTAAAGGAATTTTTAATCCTAAAAGTATTTTTTTTTAATCCATATTTTAGTTTAATTATTTTTTAATCCGAAAAAGTTTAAGTTTAAGACAATTTTTGGACTACAAATTTGCATTAAGGTAGTATTTTCAGGAAAAAGTATTTATGTTATTTAATAGCTGAATGACAATGCAGCAGTGGCAGTGGCAGCAGCTGTGTCAGTGGCAGCGGCAGTGATTAGCTGTTTCGTATTTTACTGCCTGCAAATTACAATCTAGCAGTCGCATCGTCAGCATCAAATGCAGTGCATGTGGAATTTTTCTTAGTAGTTTAATTATTTGCATGTTGGCAGTGAATTTAGAAATAGGGCTTACCTCGGCAGTACTGCTTACTACCACTGCTGCTATGTAAGTTTCACCATTGAACAACAGTATTCCTAAAATAACAGCTGATCAATGCCACTGCCACTGACGCTGCCACTGTCGCATTGTAATTCAGGTATAAGATTGAAAATTACTACTACTACTACGAAATTTAAGCTAAATATAATTCGAAATGTTGTTATAGCATCCGAAATTTATTTTTAATTAAATGAATCAAATTGTTTATTAAAATCTAAGCCAAAATATTATTATATTCATTTACATATTTCATTACATTCATTACAATATTCATTACAATATTTCAAACTTTTTTGGACCAAAATCTAATCCTTTTTGGATTATAATATTTTTAACTTTCTATGGATTAACAATTATTCCTTTTTGAATTAAAAAATTTTAAACTTTTTGTGGACTAAAAATAAAACCTTTTTGGATTGAAAAATTTAAAACTTTTCATTGGATTAAAAAATAATCTTTTTTTTGTCGTGTCCCATATGTAATCCAAAAAAGTTTAAAATTTAGTCCAAGATTTTTAACCGTGCATGCGGTTTAAAGGAGCAGTTAACATATAATTCGTTTTACTATATGGCAAATAAATTAAGTTGTTAGCGTTTCTACTGCTTCTACGGTTAGAGTTGAAATTAATAAGAGGAAGGAGTTCTGGAGAATCGAATACACCGGTTATAAGTTAGTGTAAATACACGATATCAGCAGATTTCCTTCTATCACTTAACGACTGTATTTTCAACAGTTTCAAACGATCTTCATAAGGAGGAAGGTTTAAAATGTCAGTTCCACTTAAGCCCCTTAGAGCAAACCGAACAAAACGTTTTTGGATCCTCTCTATTCGCTCAATATGCACATTATAACTTGGGGACCAGACTTGACTTGCATACTCCAAGTGAGGCCGCACTATTGCATAATACAACGTGGTGGTTGTAATCATGCTGTTGAATTCTTTGGCCCAGCGTTTTATAAAGCCAAGCATTGAAGAGGCTTTTTTACAAATATTATCAATATGAATATTGAACGACAGCTTAGAATCCATGCATATACCAAGGTCTTTAACAACATGTACACGACTTAAAGCAGTATATTTTATTTTGTAATCAAATATTAATTCGTTCCTTTTTCGCGAAAAGGTCATAGTTTGGCATTTATCTGGATTTAGAAACAAATTATTTTTAGAATACCAAACTTCAATGGATTTCAGATCGGTCTGGAGTAGGTCGGAATTATCTTTAGCATTTATTGTTCTGTATATTTTCATGTCATCTGCATAAATTAGCAAATGAGAATGTTTAATAATGTGGGTAACATCATTCCCAACCAGCAAAATGAGTAGAAACTTACGTATGAGTTCCCTTTAAAGCTGTTTTAAGTGGCAAAATAAGTTGCATGGCACTTCGAAGCTGCTTTATGGTCCGTTGTTGAACTTGACACGCCTAAAGCTCAGCCGCGTACCGTGGGGGGGGCGGGGGGGGCGGTCCGCCCCGGGCGGCACTAGTTTAGGGGCGGCACTGAAGCTAAATAAAGCCTTTTACAAAATAAATATGTGTACATTATCATTTTAAGGTGTACAAACAAAAGAAAGAACTAAACTTAATGAATAAATTTGGCCACCACAGTAAATGTAACTATATTTATGAGCTTCGTATTGAGCACAACCAAAATGTAAAATCGTTTTTCGAGTCTCAAAATTAGTTGCCAAAGAAATAAAAAAAGACATAATATTTAGGCATGTGCGAGTACTTGAATTTTCGAATAACTCGGCTGCGACTTGAAACAAGCATTGAATAACTGGTGTTTTCGAGTAACTCAAAGTTTTTTGAGTTTTTAAGTGCTTTAACTTGTCAGTGGAAATGCCCAGTAGAAAAGTGGTTTAACAGAATAACGTTTTTCAACTTAGGTATATTTGGTAAAAATAGCTGTTTTGTGCTTTGATGTGTTGAGTGTGGGAGAAAGGCGGAATTTTCGTTTGATTATGGCGAATTGTAAGTTCAGAGTGCATATTAAGAAATAAGACTTATGCGTATAATTTTAAGTCGTATCTTTTATAATGTTTTTTGATTTTTTAAGGGATTTCACTGTTTTAATAAAATCACTTTGGAGAGGAGTTAGGCGTGGTCTAAACTGATTTAGGTCATTTTCTAATTTAATAATTTAATTATTAATTTTCAAGAACTGATTTTGAGAAATGACCACAAGGTTTCAGCAGCTTCATGCTCTTGCTGAAAAATTCGCAATTCTTACTCCTTTGATTCTCCTGAATGATAAGTTGGAATGTAAACTGAATGAATTCTGTCACGAAGAAATTGACAATGAAGAGTTTCTCGTTGAGAGAAAAATACTTCAGCATATTGTTTCTATAGCTCACAAAGAAACTGATTCTTGTATGAAAGGTCCACTTGAACTTTTAAAATTTATTTTTAAATTAAGTCTAGAAAACGCAGTTCCAAACATTGTTATACTTTTAAGCTTTATTCTAAGCTTTTATTCATAAAAACCTACATTAGAACTACAATGAGTACTTCTCGCCTACAAAATCTTGCCATATTATCTATAGAATACAAGTAAAGTAATGAAATAGACTTTGACAATTAGGGAATTCACAGTTTGCTTCTAAAGTTAACACCTGACAACTTTAGAAAGATATTTAGATCGAACTGTGAGCACCTTTTTTTGTGTTTTGGAGCTAAATTGCAAAAATAGTTTTCAAAAATTTGAAATTTGTTCATAAACATGCCTCGAATGAACGGAAAGGAAGAATTATGAGATAACTTTAGCAACAACTGGGATCTCAAGTTTGTACGTAAAACAAAAACAATCAAAGTTAACACGTGCTAAAATGTTCTAAAGTTAATAAACGGCAAAGTAAACAGAGCAGATAATACAGAACTGTGAGCACCCTAAATGTAATTACCGATTTTGCTAATAAAAAAACAAGAAAAATAATAATTTAATAAAATATTATAAAAAAAATTGTATTTGTATAAATTTCCTTTTCGGTGTCATTAAGGAATAAACTTTTTTATCGTTGGCCTAATTCTAATATGGCGTAAGTCAACATTTGGAATAATAGCGATTATTAACGTTTAAGGGGACCTGACGCCTTCAAAATTTTGTTTATTTTAATGTTTAAAAATGTGTATAAGTTCAATAAAAATAGATATAATTTTGAAAAATTACAAATATATTTTTCGGAAAAATATTACGCAAAAAAATTTTTTATTGTTTTTATCACATATACTGCTGATGGAATTTTTTTAAAAAATTCATGGCGCTTTTAATTTCATATGTTTTGTTCACCACTTTATATATCATAAATAAATTTTATTTTCAACTGTAGGGTATAAGTATAGTGTGTATGCAATGACAAAATTTTATTATGCCAGGTTACTCCTTAAAAAATACTTGTTCAGGTGTCAATATATCATATTTATATTTTAGTAAATATAGAATTCTCCCGTGATATAACAAAACCAAGTAACTTGTTTTTTGAAAATTGTGAGAAATTGAGGTATTGTGTTATAGGATATAATCTTTCCGTATATAAGATTTTTAAGTTTTTTCAAATTATTGAAGAGTTAAATTATTGAAGAGTTAAGAGTTAAGTTTCGAAATTTTTGAAACTTGTGCTAGCCAAATTATTTTGCGTTGCAGTTTTTTAACAATTCAGTCGAACTTAAGATACTGAGAAAATTTTTGTCATATATTTTTTCATTTCATATAAACAAGATTTTTGTTTTTTCACAAAACCAGGCAACTATGAAGTTACTTAAAAGCAAATAAAACATTTATATGTTTCTTAGAACACTTTATTCGTTGCTGTTTTTTCAAAATCAAGTAACTTTAAAGTTGCTTGGTTTTGTTGTATAATATCAATTAAAACACAATTGTTTAGAAAATAAGTTGAACATTTGTTACAATTTTAATTAAGTATCTTATTATTATTGGTTGGTGACCGTGGCATGCAGGTTAAGTGTGTGGCTTAGCATGCTCGGAGCCCGGGTTCGATCCCCAGCCGTGGCGAAAAGTTTTTCAATAAAAAATTTTTCTGATCGGTCACCACCTCTCTGCAGACAATGGCAAACCTCAGAGAGTAAATAATGCCATGTAAAGCTTCTTGAGAACATGAGCCGTTCGGAGTCGGCATAAAACATGTAGGTCCAGTTCTCGGTCAATTGTGTGCATAAATTTAATAACACACACAACACAATCGATCCTAAGAAGCTCGGTCAAAGTCCTTTCAAGGGCTGAAATGGCCAATTTGTTTTTTTTTTTTTTTTTTTCTTATTATTATAATTAAGTATCTACACAAGTATCTTATTAAGTAAATAGTATATAAATCTATTCATTAAACTCAATAAAAAAATCTTTTGATACTATTTTTAACAAAATTAATGGAACATATAAATAAATTCATGAATGTTGGTATTTACTCATGGCTTGTAAAACCAATAGAAAGATCCTTAGAATCTGCACATTCCTTAAAATCTTCCCAAAAATTAATTTTTGTGTTATCATGTATTAAAGGAATTAATTTATCTATAATATCCTTCTTTTTAGATGGGTTTTTCACGATTTCCTTTAATTGTACATATTTGAAAATTTCAGAAGATCTTTTTGATGAACTAATGTGCATTCAAAAAAATTTTGCATCGGTTTCGATGGAAGTTTTATAAAAAATTACAATAATCCTTTTCGAAAATTTTGCATTTCATTTTTTTCGGCAATTGCTGTATGCTGGATGCAATAATCTTTTCTTTGTAGCACGATTGAAAACGAATGTTTGAGAATCCTTTGTAGTACGATTGGAAAAGATTGTTTGAGAACCTTCAGATCGAGTATCCATGAAATGATTGTCCATGAGCTCTTCTTCGTCACCTTTTTTCATTTGTGGATCAAAATCAGGATCATAGTACGACGATGCAGGACTAAAATCAATTTTACTTTCTCCGTTATTAACGCAAAAATCACTGGAGAGTATACTTATATTTTTGTAATAATTTCCAAAAAAAAATTCAAGGAACTTATCATATAATTTTTGATAGATTATGACTTTCAAATTTTCAATTAAATCGAAATTTTTTTCAAGTGACGAAATTGTACGCTGTTTTTGATTATATTCGATACGTTTGAAGAAGAAGATGTGACTAAGAAAAAATGTTCAATAAATTTTTGAAATAATTTTTCGATTGCGGTATTTTGAAGTGAATTTTTTCGCATAAAATTTAACTTCGTTTAAGTAATGTGCTGTAAAGTACTGAAGTAACTTGGTTTTGTTGTAACCCATTTTAATCTAATCAAGGCATTTCAAGTTACTTGTTGTATTTTTTTTTTAATATTAGTGTTTAGAAATGAGATAGGCAAAAATGGATTGAAGTTTCTCGTAGACTTTTTGCTCTAGGTTTTTAAACATAGATAGAACAACAAAACCACGGAAGAAATGAGAGCAAAAATAGACTCATGCGCGCGTTTTGCTCCATTTTTTCCAAACTTGCGTCGTATTAGAAATAGGTTGATGATATGTATATTAGAATTTTTTTTATATAATTGAGAACAATGAAAGACCAAATTGTAAAGTGAAAACTATGCATACAAAACCCTATATAAATATCAAAGATTTTTTTTTTTATTGCATATGAGAGGGGCGGCAAATTTGGAATCCGCACCGGGCGGCTTAGCCTCTCGGTACGCCACTGCTAAAGCTGCTTAAAGGTAAGTTGTGGAACTTGCCACACCTAAAGCTGCTTTATGGTGTCAATTTCAGGCAATAGTCCTTGTTGTTCTAAAAGTTAAAAGTTATACTTCTGTGCAGGTTTAAGATAATTAAGTTCAAAAGGAGTTCTGAAGTGCCGCTTGTGCGTCTTCTTTACACTTATTTTGAACTTAAAGCTGCTTAATGGTTCGATTGAACCTAATTTTGCACCTTAACGCTGCTTATGGGTACCTACGACAGAATTAGCTGTATAGATAAAAAATCTTCGTTTCGATATAAAGCTACATGGCAGAATGGCTTAGGCTTCGGACTACAAATCGGCGAGACACGGGATCGAACCCCGGCAAAGGCAACATTTTAATAAAAAAGTTTTTTCACTGCGAATCAGATGGTACAAGTTGAGAACAAACGCGATAATGATAGAAACAGAAGAAAATAAAAAAAAAAAAAAATCAAAAATAAAACAAGGAAAATATTTTTTTTTAAAAAAAGCTTTGCCTATTTTAGAACTTTGAAAATTTTCGAAGTTCGATTAGAAAGCTGCTTAGAAGTCTATGCAACGTACTTGTTGGTACCTCAAAGTACGAAAAATTACTTAAATTTTGGGCTGCTTACACTGCAAAGCAGCTTAGAGAATTCGCTGTATAAGCCACATTTAGAGCGTTTCTTGCTGGTTGGGTTAATTGCTAAAATAAACAGAAGTGGGCCTAGGTGACTACCTTGGGGAACAATCAGGTGTTCCTCGGCGCAACAAATGCCGACGACAAAACCCCTCGAAATCTTATTTGATAAGGTCGTTCTGTCAAATTCGATTGAATCCAGCTAACAAAATATTGAGGAAATCCCATTGATTTAAGTTTAAATAGAATCAAATTGTGAGGTAATTTATCAAATGCTCTACTGAAGTCAGTATAAATGCAGTCGACCTGGTTACCTAACTCAATGTTTTTTAGGCAAAAAGATGTAAAATCGAGAAGATTAGACACAGTGGATCTACCATTAACAAAACCATGCTGACGAGTTGTGATGACTTCTCCGCAGTGAATTTTTACCCTATCATACACGATACGCTCAAAAAGTTTTGGAATCGATGAAAGCTTAGCAATGGGCCTGTAGTTAATAACATCATTCCTGCAACATTTTTTATAAATTGGACTTAAGAACGAATTTTTCCAAAAAATTGGAAAATAACTTTCGTTGATTGATTTATTGAAAAGCAAAGAAAGTGGTTGACACAAAATGGAACCGCTTTGAATTAACACTGCGGCAGGAATTCCATCGGGTCCATGATTAAAGTCCTCATCGATCGATCCAATGTACTTTAAAATATCCTCAGAAGTAAAGGATATAGGTTCCAATGAAACTTTGGGTCCAGAATTCAAATATTCAAAATAATCTTCATCAGGATTAAAAGAATCAGAACAAAATGATTCTTTGAAAAGATTGGTGAATCAGCCACAAATAATAACGGGATCGTCGCTAAATCCATCAATGGTTTTGAATGAAGAGGGAAATCCATCAGATTTCTTCTTTGTATTTATGAATCCCCAAAATTTCTTTGGATCAGACAATATTCTCAGCTTAATATTATTTATTTATTTATTTATTTATTTATTGAGTCTTTGGAAGAATTCCTTACAGACTAAAACAAAAATTACTTAAAGTAAAAGGAACTTAAATAACTTAAAGCGAAATAATTAATTATTATCTAAATATTCATTATATAATGCAGCTGAGATATTTTCAAATTCCAGAAACAAACGTTTGTAAGTTTCTAGGTCATTTGAGTCTAAACTACAGACATATTTCTTCCAAGCCCTATTCCTGTTGTTGCGAAGAGTTTTCAAATCCTTTGTATACCAGGGATACGCAGAATTTTTCGCAATTTTGAGGCTGTATGGTACGGATTGAGAAAACATAGCAAAGAGCTCCATATAAAAAAGTAATGGAATCATCAAGATTATTTCCATTTATGTAATCTAATAAAATGTTAATCTTGCTATGAAGTAAATGGTTCAACTTCAAAAAGTCAGCTTTTTTAAAATTGAATTCATGAACTTTATCAATTGAGCTCGAATTTACTATATTTTCTCTGTCAGATTTGTACCAGATGCTAAATGGTGGATGGTATTCATCAACAGTGGTTAGAGCATGGTAGGCCCTCTTAACAACGACATTGTTACTGTCTGTAGTTAAGACCAGGTCAAGAAGTCGATTTAGACTATTGTAAATACAACTCACTTGTTGTAAGTCAGAACATATATTATCAACAAATATATGTTCTTGGCGGGTCTTCGAATTAGATGCACTTAAATATGTATCATCGTCAGAAGAATGCCATTTTAAGTCAGGCAGATTAAAATCACCCAACAATAAAATGTCGTCATTAACGTCAAGTAAACTAATAATGTATTCTATGCAATCCGCAAGGTTTGCATTGACCTCAGCACTGCTCCTTGGAGGAATGTAGGCGTTAACAACATATACTTTGGAATTACAATGTATAACCTTAACGCATATAAGTTCAATATTGAAAGAGCAGGGTATATCAATAAAGGAACTAACAAAAGAGTTCCTAACAGCTAATAAGACACCACCACCAACAGCAGAAGTATTGTCAGTGTGTCTGTCCTTTCTAAAAACTTGGAAACTATTATCAAACAATTCCAAGTCAGTAATGCTACCGTTCAGCCACGTCTCAGTTAACGCAATAATATCCCCAGAAAAATTCTGATATGACAAAAATATGTCACGCGTCTTAGAACGTAATCCCCTTACATTTTGATGGTAAAGAGATAGCCTATTTAGTTTTTTTGGGTCGGACGGTATGGTTTGTCTGGGACCTTCTGGACTTATTGTTAGGCTTAAACTCAGAAACTAGAATATTATTGGCCCACAAATTTGAGTTAAGAACAGTTGCAAACTCCTCAGCTGCAACTGTCAGAATGAAGGACGCGTGGGAGGGTTTATTACCGATTTTTTTGCATGAGTAGAATGCATTGTGGCTGATTAAATTATTTTGTTCGACAAACGTCAACTATTATACTATAGTAATAGTTATATTAATAGTAATCAACTATTATATTGAACAGCTGTAGAGAATATGAAAGTGAAAACTAAACTTTTTCGAAATAGGGGTACACAAATACACAATTTCGATGCGGGGACATAACTACGGACTGATTTTTGGGATCAATAGAAATGATTTCATATAAAAGAATATATTATATCATCATTTTAAACAATGTGTTGGTAGTTAATACGAACTGTTGGATAGAAATTATTATAATAAAATGAATTTAATTTATATCGTATCGCAGGAATATGAGTTTCTGTCTTATTATTGAGCGTGAAATATCTTTCAGTGTCGAAAAAGCATGTAATATAAAAAAACACCAGTCCGCCCAATTAAGCAAAGGTGGGCTTTTGGTACTTATGATTAAAGTCTTCACACCAAAGATGTTTTCAATAATGAATGTAACATACCAAAATCTATGAAGAACTCAAATATTGGATTTGGAAATTTTTGTATTTAAAGGTTTTGTCAACTAGAAATAAACTTGATACGCCTACTCATGTAGAGTTAATGCAATGGTAGGGTGTAATATGTACGGTGTGATGATTATAGTATGAAGTGTTAGAAATAATGAGTTTGGTATAATGGTTGTGATATTTCATCCGTAGTCAAGGGATACAAATACTCACATAGAAACCAAAAAGTAAAGAAATAATAATTTTTACTAAGAGTAAAAATAAATTACTGTTGGCCTTTATTATTAATAAAGATTAAGCCGGATAGAAATTTAGATATCGCCGGACACCGACTCAAAAGTTAGAGCGACTCTTAAAAACTATTTCTGCATAATTTTTTATTTGATCGGAGAGATCCCCATGGAGTGGTTTTGGTTCTCCTGAACCCCTTTTTAGATCAAAAAATAAAGTTTTTCGCGTATAACTTTTTTTTTTCTTCAGAATGCATACCCAAGATAAGCAAAAAAGTGAAAATTGTGATAGTACACAAATATTGGCTAAAAAAATGTAGAAATTTGTTTTCCTTACAAACTCTTTTGAGACCCCAAAAGTAGATTTTTCATCATTTTCGAAAAGATGTTTCTTTTAAACACCTATAAAATATCTATTTTCCAAGCTATTCACGTTCATTTAAGCTTAATGAAAAAGCATTGAGCTCTTTTTTCATCTAATTGTGTGGTTTAACCAAAACTAAGTGCCACAATAATATAAAACGTGAGAAATTGATATTAAGAAGGCTTTTTATAATAAAATAATCAGCTTAATGATTATTTAATAGCCATAACTGCCGTTAGATTTTGACAAATCTTGGTATATATAGGTTTTTAGGCACGCAAAATCGAATTCTGACAACAATTTTTTAGAAAAGTGTACGCCAGATGGCGCTCAAGTACAAAATGCATGAATTTCGAAAATACTTTTTTTAAACGCCTACAAGATACGTATTTTTTAAGGTACTCACTTTTGATCAAACCACTCCATAAGTTATATCAATGGAAAGAATAGCTCAATACTTTACCAATAAGCTTAAAAGCATACGAGTACCACGAAAAATACATATTTTATAGGTGTTTTAAAAAAAACACTTTTTCAAAATGACGAAATATCGATTTTTTGGGGTCTAAAGAGTTTGTAAAGACAGCAAATTTCAAAATTTTTTTAACCAATATTTGTGTACTATCACAATCTTTCCTTTTTTGCTTATCTTGGGTATGCATTTTGAAGAAAAAAAAGTTATAGGCAAAAAACTTGATTTTTTGGCCAAAAAAGGGTTCAGGAAAACCAAAACCGCTCTATGGGGATTTCTTCGATCCAAAAAAAAATTATGCAGAAATATTTTTTAACAGTCCCTCTAACTTTTAAGTCGGTGTCCGGATGACTTTTTTGTTTTCTCCATACAAAATCGATCCGGCTTAATAAAGGTTTTTATTAAAATTTATGCGGGCAGCAAAACGAAATAATCATTTTTCTCTCAATGGTTGCATGTGAATTATGAATTTAAGAATTTTTTTAGTGCTCATTTTCAATACAGTTTTTTTACACTAATCTTGACAATTAAGTCTTAATAGAAACACATTTTTTTAAAGTAATCCATAATGATGCGTTAATTATTTGATTTTGAAAGTAAAGAAAACAATTGATTTAAGGTCTTTTTTTATAAATATATATATTTTTTTTTATTTTTTTATTTACATTTAAACAAAAGTGAGTCGCATACAAAAAAGAAGCAAACAAACAAACGAACAAACAAATTTAACAGATAGTATTTTAAACATTTCATCAAATTTTGCACTTAATTCTTTACCTAACGTGTTTTTTGCATGAAATTTCATTTAACGGACAAGATTTTCGATGACATATGTATGAATGAAAGTCGTGCAGTTGAAAGTCGTGAGTATGTGCGATTATTTGTTTTCATTTGTGTACTTCTAATAATTAATATTAATTATAATACAAAGGATTTAAGTTAGTACAACACAAAAAAAAACAAACAATCACAACAACATAACAACGCAAGCACTACTTAAGTCTCTAAAACAAACGTTAACAAACTTAATGATACAACGAATGTCCATAACCGCCATAACCATGACCATAGCCAGCATAACCCAAGCTACCGACATGTCCCAAACCACCATGATAGCTGGCAGCGGAGTGATAAGCTGGTGCAGCAATAACAGCGGGAGCAGCATGAACAGCATAAGCAGGAGCAGCATGCACGACTGGCACAGATTTAGTGGCAACTTTGTAGGTGTTGGCATATGAGGTGGCCAATGGGGCGGCATATGTCTTGACGACTGGGGCAGCTACGGCATAAGACTTGACAATTGGTGCTGCAGCAACAACTGCGGGTGCATGATAGCTGATACCAGAGTGATAGGCTGGAGCAGCAATGGCACTGTAGCCGAGACCATAGCCATGTCCTCCATAGCCACCAAGACCAGCGTAGCCACCACCCAAGTAGCCAGCGGAGGCGACAGCGCAGAGAGCGGAAAGAAGAACGACCTGTTGAGGTGAGAAGACAAAATATTCTTAGATTCTTTTGAAAAATAACTTATTGTATGAATTTAATAATGAATTTAATGATAAAATAAACACATTTTCATAAGGTTTGTGTCTTAAGTCTTTTGTTTTAAGTGATTGATGTAGCTGCGTGAGATTAAAAATCGTTAAAGGTCTTAAATTTCTGAATGAAGACTGCGATTCAAAGTCGTAAAAGGAGCTTAATTTTTGAATTGACATTTTTTTCTTAGACTGTTCATTTTTTTTTTTTTTAATTTGAAATAAACTATTTAACTATTATTTATTTTTAGTTTTTATAGTTTTTTTAATTTATAATTAACTATTTATTAAAGCAAATATTTTAAAACATAATTATTTCTTGAACTTTAATACAAAATTATTTTCTGACTGATTTGCTGACTGTTATGCTGTAAGCAATAGTTTTTAAATAATAATTTTGACACAAAAATAAATGCATTCCAAGCTTTTTTATCAGCCACGTTCGTTGCTTAAGCCTTTTGTTATACTCTACATAATGAACAAATGTTTTAAAGCATGCAAATATGACAGCTATTTTTTCAGTATTTTTTATTTTTTAAGCCGTTGTTTTACAATTCACTTCAGTTTTGAATTATGCACTTCAAAGCACTACTACTTTTTAAGACACACTTGTATTTATTTTTAAATAAACACTTCAACTTGTTTTTTAAATCTGATACTTCATCACTTTAAGCATTTTTTTATAATTTTCACATATATCCTTGTTATCCTTTTTTTATCCATATTGTTCACTTACCAATTTGAACATGTTGAGTTGTTTAAAGTTTGTTAAGAAACGCTTGTGTTGGTTGTTGCTTGCTGCAAGATTTTGTTATGCTTCATATTTGCTGCGGCAACGCATATTTATACTAAGCTAGTGAAAAATTCTTTTCAAATTGCAAACAGCGACAAGAGCAACTAAAATTGACAACAACAACTACAGTAAAAACAACAATGTATTTGCCAGCAAAATTAGTCAACTAAAATAAATAATAGCAAAATACTAACAAACAGAGCTTTTTCCCAGGCTCAGTGATGAAAAACGCCTCAAAAGTCAAGTTTGTTGAAGCTGTTCGCCGAACCGCAAGGGGATGGCGGTGTTTATGCTATTTAAGATTATGCAGGGTTGGTTGAACTAACTTTCAGAAAACCTGACGTCACGTAGCGTATGAGTAACACTCAGTGTACAGCAGTTTTAATGCAGTGCAAGTTGACGCAGAGGTCGTGCTTTGGCTGTTTGTTGCTATTTTACTAGCTATGCGGGCCAATACCGACCTAGGTATCTGCTCTCTTAAGCTCTTGCTCTCATTTGGCACTGCTTTGTCTTTGGAATAGATGCAGCCACTTTGTTGAGACTTATTTTTTTTGTAAAAACGAGAAGCCGGCACAGTAAATTAAGCCATTGGCTATCAGTCATGCACTAGTATGTGTGAATTTTTAAGTATCACCGGAAACTTAGTACAGCGCTTCGAAAAGTTCGTTAAAAGGTTTTTCGAGCAATGACTAAGAAAAAACTAAACAGTTTTTATGTTGCTGCCTTGACGGTAGTTGTTGTGGTCGTTAGTTTGCTGCTTTAATTTGTTGTTGGCGCGCTTTAGCGGTTGATGTTACGCTTGTTTGCTTTACTTTTTTTTTTCTTATAAATTCTTCATTAATGTTTTGTTTAAATTTTTTGTTCTGAGACGAAATTAACAGTCAACAGTTGAAATTAGTACAAGCTTGAAACCTTTATTTAATGATTTTGGAAATTAAGATGCTAGTTATTACCTGTGTTTGTCCCCTAATTGCTGTTAAATGCATCATAATTCATATTTTTTTTGTTTTGCTGATATTCAGTGGAATAATTTTGGAACACAATTAAATTGAGAATCGAAAACTCGAGACAACAAATTTATACTAAAAGGAATGATCATTCATTTGGAAATTCAATTAGAGTGAAAAATGGTGCTATCTCTATATTTTTATATGCTCAGAATTGTAGAGATCACTTAAACCATTTCTTTTTAATACTGCAAAATCCAGGCATTACATTTTTATTTTTATTCTAGTGGAAAATTATTCTATTTTACTGCATTTTTTCCTTGTTCTAGTCTATGCTGTGATAAATTGATAGCTTGTCTTAAACGAAAACACGTTTAAATAGAAAATTAAAATTAAATGTGTTAAGAATAAATTTCACATTTACAAAAGATCTAGAATAAAAAAATTATTTGATTAGCACCATTCAGAAAATAATATATGTATGTTCACATCAAATACCAGATATCGATAACAGTGTTTCACCACAAAAATAAAATAAAAAAACTGAAAGGAGCCCGATTATATTATAACTTTGAGCAACAAAGTTTTGCTGTTGAGACATAATTATAAGTAGAAACAAAAGACTTAAGAAATGAACTTGACAAGTTAATAAAACTACTTCCAAATTTAATAATACACATATCTTATGCAATAATTAACGGCATGCACTTTTTTTAGCACAAAAGTTGATATAAAGTCTACAACTTTTGAAGTTGATATTTTTCAACCATTTTGTTTTAATTGACAATAAAAATTGTAGAGCTTTTTTTTAATGAACCAAGTTTTTGGATTACTTAAAACTATGTTGTTTTAATATGATATTGTGTAGGTACAATTAATCTTTATGAGACTTAATATATTTTTGATACAAGCATTGTAACCCGGTATTGCGCTGGACGTAAGAGATATTTCATGTTTAGCTTCAGAAATATTGGAACAATTTAAAAAAATTAATTATTTCTTAAGATTGTAATTTTTGATTTTTTTAAGTTTACACTCTTTTTCATGTTTTAGTTTCATTACCTGGAAAAAACATCTGACATCATGGTATGTCTGCATAGTTAGAGCAATTAACAAATGGAGATGAATTTTTCTGCATGACTTAAAACTATTTAAAATGGATAATCTGTCAGTTTAAGAAATATTCAAATTTTTTATTAATTTATTTTTGACAAAATTTTGAGACACTTTCAATATTTTACGTATTTTCCAATCATTAACCTTTGAATATAAAAAAATTAATTTACCATTTAATGCTTTCAAATGAATTTAATCAACCTTCTTATGAATAAAATCTTTTGAAGGTTTTATGATAATTATGAACGGATAGTACTTATGTTCTCAAATATACAACTTTTTTAACGTTTTATACAAAAAATATTTGAAATTTTTTTTTTGTGTTTATGTTAGGCATGTTTCATGTTAAGTAATTATTAACATAAAATTTAAAGCAATATTTTTCTAAATAACGCAGCTATTTAATTCCAAATGTAAAAATTGTAAGCTTCAAAAAGATTGTCTGATTAACATTTCAGGATGCATGCATGTTTTTAATGATAAATTTATAGAAATTTTTTTTTTAAATAATTATTTTAATGACAATTATTACTAATGTTAGTGTTTTTTTACAGTATTCTTACTCAAGCATAAATATTTTAGTAAAATAGATTTCGTTGCATTCTGTCTAAAATAAACAGAAGAAACTTGAACTATATTATAAAAATAATAATTTCTTTATAGTCTATAGTATATAATCTAAGTTATAAAAACTAAAATTTAAACATATAATTTAAACATATAAGGAAAACTTTATTTTCTTTTCTAATATTTTATTGGTATTAAGAAGGTAAGTCAATTTTTTTGGCACGGAACTTCTCCGGATCTCAACCCTGTAGAGAGAACCTTTGAGTACACAGGAAACGTGAAATATCAAAGAAATTCGTGACCAACAAACACCAAATAATTCTTCAGTTATAAAAACTTAATGTTAATTTTTTTTCTATGCACTATTTCTTGACTTTTACTAATAAAATAATTGTGATGCAAAAACATCGACTGCCTTTATTTCACCCAAAACTAAAAAATTTGATTTTTTTAAGGTGTCTATTAAAATATTCCATGATCACCCAATGTACTAAAATTGCAAAAAAATATAAAATTAGATTTTCGATTAATTTTTTTTTGTTACGGAAACTCAATCTAAGAAGAATTCTTAGTTCAATCATATATAGTACTTTCACATTAATGACCCCTAACTGTAGTTTTGGGGTAAATTTTAGAGATTTAAATTTAAATTTGTCTGATCGGCCATTACTTCTCTACAGACAATGCCAAACTTCAGAGAGTAAGCAACAGGTTGGTCGTTTTATGTAAGGTCATGTTGGATGCTAATTTTTAAGTAAATACTCTGCTAATTTTTTTTAACATTGTATGGGAAGTAGACAAAACATCAATCGATCACGTTCATTTTGGACGAAAAGTTTTAGAGGCTATATTCGTTGTCTCCATACGCCTGACACATGATCAAAAAGAGTGAAACCGGGCTTAATTTAAAAATATAGGTACAATATTTAAATTCGAAAAAAGCCATAAAATGATCACCGAAATAAACAATACAATCATATCTTCTTAATATGTGGGACTTGTTTATGTTAATTTGTGTAAAAATATTTAGAAATATTTATTTAGATTGTTAGTAAATCAGAAAAACAAACTGAATTGAATTATTTTACAGATTATTCATAGATAATGAAACTGAATGAATTAAATAATGGTTCTGTTTATGTTAATGGCAAAGTATTTTCTGCATACCCTTACAAAAAAATAAAAAACAAAAAAATGTTCAAAACAAAAACTTAAGCAACCAACTTGAATTTACTTAGATTGGTTTTTCTGCAAAATTAATTTTATATTTTAAATATTGTCAACAGCTGCCAAAGTAAGAAATAATATTTCAATACAAAAAACCACGCACAATCCACCAAAAATCAACAAGTTGAAAACAAAATATCAGCTTCAGGGTATACATAAATTCAACTGTGTTCCATTCAAAGGATATAATTTTGCTACAGCCCAAAGCTATGCAAATTTCAGTTTGGTCAAAACAAACTAAGCTTAAACTGAGCCCAATCAACTGCTTCAATGCAACAGCCAAGAATGACACATTCAATTCATGCAAAAAAATGCATTCCCGCAGGCCTATCAAAAGTGCCAATTAAGTGAAGGGATCATGTATGTTAACATGGCAAACATACGCACACGCATGCAAGCTGTGCATACATGTTGTCTACTGCTTAGAATAATTGACATTCGGGTCAGTAACGAGCTCATAAAATATCAATACAAAAACAATTCAACAAATATTATAACAGACGGAAAATGTTGACTTGATGAAAGACGGCTAAGACAATGACAAAATAAGTGACTGCAAAAATGGCAGTCTAGAAGTCTTAGCTGGAAAAGCTGAGAGGGTAAGATAAACGTTTGACAAAATGTTTGTCACCTGGTTCCTTCTGACTTAAAATGGATTTAAAGTCATAACCGTAGTTTGCTATATACTCCAAAGGGGTTTTTGATGCGAATAATATGGTTGAGATATGATACTTACTGCAAGGATATTGGTTATATTCATTAAAAATGTATAAAATTTAAAATTTTTTAAGCTCTTTCTGTGTTTCAAAGTAGTTTTTAAAGTTGATCAGAATTTGTTTTTCATAAAAATTTCAAGAAAAGAGTATATTTTTTATTTATTTTTTCCTATAAGTTCTTGTAAGGCGCAAATTGAAAACTTATGTTTTTGCATTTTTGAAAAATTAATCAAATTATTATTTGTATTTGTACATTATTTTATTTAAATTTAATATTTATAAAACTTTAGTAATGTTGGAGTTATTATTTTTATTTATTTATATATTTTTATTGGATTTCACGAGGAAAGTATTTTTGTATTTAATAAGTTTAAACAAAAATTGTTTTTATTTGTAAATTCATTGTTATATGATTGTGCAATATTTTTTCAAAAATTATTGGCATCTCCTCTTAAGAGAATTTCTAAGCGTTCAGAGCCACATAATTTTTTTAAACAAAAGGTAACTTATTCAATATTAGCATATTAGTCGATATTATTTAAATTTTGATCTCGAAATTTTAATTTTTGTTTTAAAAATCAATATTGTTTAATTTGTTTTAAAAATATTAAATTGAAATTTTTTAAATAGTTTAATAATATTTAACTATTTATTTTATTTTTATATACAAATTTAAAGCTAACAGTCTTATTTGTATTAACATTTCTTCTTATTTTTGACCACATAACCATGTGTGGAGCTGTTAGCCCGAAAAAACTCCCCTCGACTAAGGCTCTGTTTGAAATGGTCACTACCTCTATACTTCCAGCAAGGCAATTCATTAAAAAAATCATAACAATTTTATGTTTTCCATAATTTATGATAAAGCGAGTGATTTCTATGACGACCACACAATTCCCTAAAGTGATTTAAGAGCAAAATAAATCAGCAAGTTTGGTTCTAATAATGTCCAGTTTTTTTCCATCAACTGGCCATTAGCAGTATTTATGACTTATGAAGGGTGCCACTACGCATGAGCAAACGTCTGTTTTGCCAACACAAGATAAGAATCGTTCGTAGCGCACTTAAAAGTGCGAATTAAGTAATATATGATTGTGCATGGCAATTGCAGAATTTCAACAAATATGCAAATACCACGAATGACCAACAGTGTGTGTGATTTTTTTTTTTAAAGTTAAAATCGGTTTTAATGATCAATTGCCTGCATTTTGCATGCAAAATATTATTAATGTGGACAGCATATGCGTGGCTGATCAGAAAGTTCAACTGTGATATGAAAAATCTTGTTGCTAGGCGTCAGAGAACACATTGGTTTATTTGGTTAGATTTATTTTAAGCCATGTGTTTGTTTCTTGTTAATTTGTTAGAATTAATGTTTGCTATTAAAAATGTTTTTGCAGAGTGAATGTTTACATTTTAAAATTATTCTTGCAATCATGATTATTTTAAATGAATGGGATTTTTTGCAATATTTTTTAAAAGTTGAATTTATTTTCACTTGAAATTAAAGCTACATTTTGGTTTTCGTACAAAAGTTGATTCTATTAAATACCAAACTATTAACAATGCTTTGCTCAGGAGAATTTTCATAGAAAACAAAAGACTTAAGAAACGAACTTCATGTTGCGGTCTTTCTGCAGAAATATTTCAAGATCATAAAAAAGAATTTTAATAATTTTTAAAAATCAATGTAAATTTTACACACAATTTTATATCAGAAAATTTAAAAGAAAATGCACTCTAGACCATATCACCTTGGATGGGGGAGCAGATAACCTATACTTGATGCCGCATGAATCGTTAAACATTTGCTAGACATTTTCGAAAAAAATATTTTTATTATAGTGTTTCCTGTGGTGCTACTTTCTTGTTTTTATTATATCTTCGGGGTTTTTATTCGATTTTAAAAATATATATATATGCACGTACTGGCAGATTTTCCTGATTTTTTAACATAAGATTAATTTTAGCTCGACTAATCACATACTTGATCTCAGTTTCTACACTCAGGGAAAAAATGCTGTTATATCAAACAAATATTGGATTGAAATAACAGATTTCAATGTAACATACCATTCAACAAATGAAATTTTCTAATTGTCAATCGGTTGGCTGTTGGTATCAAGAACACGGTACACCCATAAGTACGTGTAAGCAAGTTCAAGTTTCGCCAAGTGTGCTGAGGTTTTCGCCTAGTACTCGATTGACTTAGGTTCAACGGACAAGGCCAACAAGGAATGTTTTTTTTTTATTAAAATACTTTTTTTAAATAAAAAATTATATGTACAATTTTTTTTCAAGATTGTTAGCAAACTTATTGAATAAAGTTTATTTTTGAGCAAATATTTAATGAAACAGAGTTAGGATTTCAATTATTAAATTAAAATTTTTGATACTTACACAGCTAGGATGCGAACCCACGTCCTCCGCATGACAGTCTAGCATACTTCTACTGCTATATTGGTAAAGATGAGATAAATAACGCAAAATGTATTTAAAAACTATTGAACAGACAGACAAGCAGGTAGTCTTGTTGCTTTGTATTGATTTCACTCTAACCGAAAACATTTCAACAGAATATTTAAATAGCAAAAACATAGGTACTTTGAAACGTTCATTCAACAAAGAAAACGGCTAACTTAAACGCAAATCATTCAATCTAACAGTGTTTTGAAATAACAGTGGCCGACAGTTAATATTACAGTTGATATTTTTCTGAGTGTATTCTATAACAAAGTTCAAAAAATCCAAAATAAAAAAATCAATTCCATCAATTTCATTTGTTCTAATGGCCATAATGATTTTTTTGGAAATTTTTATTTTATACTAGAAACAGAAAAAAAGTAGGTGATTAGTTGAGAAAAAATGAATCTTAGGTTAAAAAATCAGGAAAAAAATTCAATTGTACAAAATCGGACAAGAAACATCGAAGATATAATATTAAGAAGAAAGTAGCACCATAGGGACCACTTTAAAAAACGTATTTAATTCTAACGATTGAAGTTGAGTCAAATATAGGTAAGTTTTAGTGACACGGTCTAATGCACTCTTATTAAGAAAAACGTACTGTATAGTTCGATTATTTTTCTGGATATTCATTAGTTTCAAGTATTCTGAATACCAGGATGTTGAACTATTTAAATCAGTCATGAGCAGGAAAATAAATTTAGTGAGCCAAGGTTTTTGTTTTTTAAAACAAACACAAAATTATCCTCATATTTGCTTTTGCTCATCGTTGCAAAAAAAAAATTAACCAGCAAAACAAAAACAAATCATGTGCGTTTTGTGCTACACATGTACAAACATTTCAAGGGCGGCGCAATCGACTAAGGCTTGTTTGGCTTTGCATGCATTTGTTGTTGTTAGCAAGTTAGAATTTTGGTGAACGTCGGTTTTGTTGCTATTCTTTGTACGTGTTGTTGTTATGTTTTGCACGCGTTCTTGTTTTTACAAATGTGCAAACACAAAGTTGAAAAAACAAAACAAACTGAGCTAATTGAGCTACTGGAAGCTCATGTCTGATTTAAATCGTGCATAAATATATAAGCGGAGAAGGAACCAAAATAGGCAAAGGTTTGCCTTAAGGGAGGGATATGACATTGGCCGTTTTTTTAAATCGAATTTTTTTATAATTTTGTATTTTAGTAAATATTCTTAAGATTATAAGAAAAAATTTCATGGAAAAATTCTTACGGGTTCAAAAGTTACAGCCGGATCAGTGAGAGCGCATTTTTATTCTTTGCATTTTTCTTTGTTCACAAACTTTGAACGCGTTTATCTCGAAACCATGTTTTTCGTACTGGTTGCGGCACTTGCGGGTTCATTCTTTGACGACTTCCTTCTTTTTTGTATTTTTTTTTAACTTGATTCGCTATCGTATGACACGAGTTTTTTTTTTAATTTTTTTTCGAATTTTTATGAATTTTTAAAGTCAATATTTTCTTCGAAAAAAAACACTTTCAAATTTGGAACATCAGCAAAAATTGAAAAAAAATTTTCAAAAAAAAGCTCATGTCATACGATAACCAATTTTGTTAAAATTTAAAAAAGTCAATTTTTTCCAGAACGGACAATTTTTGCGACTCCCAGCGCTGCAACCACGAGGCCCCCTCTATAAAACCATATTTATATATATATGGATATTCAAACCATGTTGGAGTGAAAAATATATTTTTTTTAATATTTTTTCTTTTAATTTGTTCAATTCTCTACAATAATATAAAAAAACTAGCTGGTACCCGGCACGTTGCTGCCGTCCTTGTCCAATGCCTGTTCCAGATTGTCAATAGACAAACTCCCCTCTGAGTTTCAATTTTCTTTGACCATTATTTTCAAAGCTATTAAATAAAAAAATTCTTTTATGGGTGGAGCCATCCGTTTTAGTTTGCGAGTATATTCGAGTAGTAGGATATCACCAAATGGTTACTCCAAACCGAGTTTATTTGATCTGTGACTGTTATTTCCAAAGCGTTTCAATTTAAAAAATGTGTCTTATATCGGTGGAGCCACACCCCCTGTACAATGCCCATTCTAGTCTTCCAGTAGCAGGACACCACCATAGTAACTACATTCTAAGCTAAAATGTTATGTGAATTTTACTTCCATAGCTATTCTGTATCGAAAATTCGAGTTGTATGAGCGTAGCCACGCCCCGTTTTCCAATGCCCGTGTCTTTTTTATAATTGAAAGACCTGACCAATCAGTTATTTCAAACTGTGCTTTACTGTTATACGTCAGCAAGTTCCAAATCTATTCGATATCAAAAAGTTTAATTGTGTAGGCGGTGCCATGCCGCCCTTTTCAAAGATCGCTCAAATTTGACAGTCGAAGGGCGTGTGTCAACAGTAAGTTCGTACCGATTTTCATTTATGTGCGATTTTTGAACGAAAGTAAAACCGAAAATTTGTTTTCTTGAAAAACTGCCACGCCCCTGGTGGGTAGAAAGATAAAAAATAGTTTATAACCTATTCTCATACCTACTTAATATACAAAAAAAATTTCATTAAAATCGGTCCAGCCGTTTCGGAGGAGTTCATACACTAACACCGTGACACGAGATTTTTATATATTAGATTTTTGAAAAACGTTTGTTTTTGACTGAGTTATGAATTTTTAAAAAAAGATCTGTTTTCTCTGCCGCGAATGTTATGTCCCACCTTAAAAAGCATTTATTTGTTTTCTTTTATAAGCTGCCTTTAATGTATAAAAAATACCGAAGATTTTGAAAGACCATCTAGGTTACTGTAAAAGCAGGTAGCTAAGAAAAAGTGCAGTTTTTATTTACCAGGCTAGGTGAGAAAAATTCGGAACTATTTTTTCTAATTGGTGAAAATATATGAGGAATTAAGTTCAAATTTATTTTTTTTTATACTAGAACCTACATTAATTGCAAAAAAAACACAACGATAAATGAATTCACACAATTAAGCTTAGAGCTACAACTTATGAAAATGCAACTTTTCTTTATAAAATTAAACATTTTATTAAATTTGATGAACAAAATGTTAACTTGTAAAGTTTAACGAATTTTTAATTGTATACTGTAAAAATTATCTGTTACAAAATTAACAGTTATTTTGCATTGTTGTTTTTATTTTAATGAAAAACGCTTGAGTTTTAAATTTTTATAAAACCTAAGCATAAATTTGGTTAAAAAATATAAAACGGAGTTACCTTGGTAATTTTCTCTATATTATATCTTCATTTTCAGCAACAATAGGTGATAAAGATTAAAAAAAATATAAAGGCAGAGATGATAAAAAAGATTTCTTGATAAAATTTTGCTTAAATATTTTTAAATCCTTATAGTATACAAAATAGATACAGAATACAAGGCGTGTAAAGTTGCTTCATGACATAGTTTTAACTTTTTTTTTTTTTAACTCTATTCATTACATTTGATGAACTCCATACTCAAAAATCTACACCGTGCCTTGTGTAAATATTGTTGAATCATGCAATTTTTAATGGATCGCAAGCAACAAAAGACTTAAGAAGCAAACTTAGCTAAACTGTTAAGTCCAACAGCAATTATAACTGTAATTATTTTAAAAGCCTAAAAGCCGCATGAAGTAGTTCAACAAAAATTTGAACTCCAATCAACAGTGGTGCACAATTACAATTGTAACTACATATTTTTAAACGCAACAGCAAGCTTGTAATTTTGCAGTTAATTTAATTTGATTTTAAAATATTCTGTATTTCCTCAGCGGAAGGTTTTTATAAGACGTAAGCCAACTTTATAGAGACTGTGAGTAGCGAAAATTTGAATTGTTTATTTTTTGCTTGGTAGCTGTTAATTGCGGCAAAGTTGGTTTGATTTCGTATATTTTGTTATGCTGCTGCTGCTGCTGCTATCGTTCGTTATGACCAATGACCAATTGTAATTAAGTTAAAATTGTTTTTTAAATTTGCCGGTATTGAGCAATTTTCTTTTGAAGCATTTAAGTAGGTCGTAGCTGAAATATTAGAATTTTGTCGCATGGGTGCTGTTGCGATGCATTTGCTGCACTCATATGCATTTTGTAGACTGTGGTAAAATTTTTCGAAATTTCAAGAACCTTATTTTAACATTTATGGAAATAATTACAAGCTTTAAGTAGTGGTTTGACACAATAATATTTCATTTTAGAAGTGAACAATTTAAACAATTTATTTTTAACTAAATATGCATTTTATGACATTGAATTTTATTCTACCAATAAATGTAAGATACAAAAAAATTCATTGTGGATAGAAATTAATAAATATATACATTGAGAGATTTTTCTACCTGACTAAGAGTAGTTTTAAAGTCAGCATTTACATCATGCTAAATAAATAAAATACAAAACAAGAAGTTGTCGTTTAACATCAGAGTTTTTAAAATGCATGTCGCAAAGCTTTCTTTAAGTGACTCATGAACGTCGATGCATAACAATTATAATATAATTAACAAATATTACCACAAATATTTCTGTATTATAATAATGAAAGTTATTCTTAATTTTTCTGTTAGTGAAATTTAGTTGTATTCAAAACTAATTAATTACAACTAGTAAACCTGTTGCCCGAATTCGAGCAATTCAATAAAAATTAAATGTTAGCAACATTATAGACGCTTAATTTATGATATTCTATTCAAGCAGCTTTTTCCTCAATAACGATATATTCAGTCTCAATAATGATATAAAAGATCATCATCTGAATGCTTAAAACTTATGATCTGACACTAAAATTTTAAATGTAACTGTCAAAATACGAAGACGGACTTACACTAATATAACTACCGAGATAAATATTATTACTATTCAACAACATCGCTGCTTAACTTTTAAAGCTATAAAACATAGCTAATTTAAATAAACACAAATTATAAAATAGATTTTAGAAAAAAAACAAGTAAAGGAAGTCTAAAGTCGGTCTAGGCCGACTATGAAATACCCTAAACCTACTTTTCAAAAACAAAAAATTTTTTTATATATGATCGTCTCCGTGGGCGGATGAAGCCTATACTTTATATGCATATACATGTTGATGAAAAATTTACACATACCAAGTTTTATTCCTGTAGCTCACAGTTAATGCCTTTATTGTGCTTTCGCTATGGGAGGTGGGCGTTTTCATGGACGGATTACTCCCATTTTTGGAACACACCTTAGTTTTGGTATGAAATACATACATACCAAATATAATTTCTCTATGACAAACATAACCTTATTTATTGAGTCTTAAACTTTTTGGGTTGCATGGGAGGTAGGCGTGTTCGTTTTCGGATGACGTCCATTTTTCAAAATCATCTTTGTCTTGTCATAAAAAACTTACGTGCCAAATTTTAGCTCAGTAGGTTAAACACAGGCTTATTTATTGCGTTTTCAATTTTTGGGTTGTATGGGAGGTGGGCGCGTCCGTGAGCGGATGACGTCCATTTTTCAAAGACATCTTTGTGTTTGTATAAAACACAAACATATCAAATTTTATTGTTGGTGGCTTATTATAAGCTAAGTTATGCAATTTTTAATATTCGCGTTGTATGGGAGGTAGACGTGTCCGCAGGCGGATGATGTCCATTTTTTTAAAAACATCTTCGTTTTGTCATAAAAAACATATGTGCTAAATTGTAGCTCTGTAGGTTAAACAGAGGCTTATTTATTGCGTTTTCAATTTTTGGGTTGTATTAGAGGTGGGCGTGTCCGTGAGCGGATAACGTCCATTTCTCAAAGACATCTTTGTGTTGATATAAAACACACACATACCAAATGTTATTGTTGTAGGCTTATTATGAGCTGAGTTATGCAGTTTTAAATTTTTGCGTTGTATGGGAGGTAGGCGTGTCCGTGGGCGGATTCCAAAAATATTCAATAGTGCAGATCCTTGGGTATATGTGACCATGCGTACCAAGGTTCATCCAATTATCTCGACTCCTTCTTCTTATCCTGTGTTTACGGACAACACAAAGACGGACGGACGGACGGACGGACGGACATAGATAGCTCGACTCACGTGGTGACGCTGATCAAGAATATAAATACTTGACTCGCTTCGTTCTATGCGTTACAAACGTTTGCACAAAGCTAATATACCCTCACCTTTCAGGTTTAGGGAATAATTACTACTAAGCTGTAATTAAAAAATTAATTAAAAATATTTACAGAACACGTACAACATCAATTTATAGCATATTCCAATATAAAAACCCCAAAAAACCCAAAAAACCGGTTTTTTTTTAAAACCGTTATATTTGACTGAGTTGTTTGCTCGGAAAGTGGAACTTTTGATTTTGGAACTGCATTTTTCGGACAATTGACATTTGAGGAACCCCCTGAAGTGAAATCACAATTTTTAAAAAGGTTTGCACAATTTCAGCCAAAACCTGATTAAATGACATCTGAATCGATAAAATCGGTCTATTGGTCTGGGAGGAGTTGAAGTCACAAAAAAAACCTTAGCCTATTAATTATATAGATACGCAGGATGATTAAAACAGATTTGTGGCTTTAACTTTTTATTGGTTGGAGCTATAATAAAATGTTTGTCAAATATATTGTTTTGGAAGCTTGTTGAAGATTTTAAAAATATAAAAACAACATTTAAAAAAAAAAAATTTCGAGAAAAAAACCATAGGGGGTAGCCTTATTTTTTCGATGACGCATAGTATTTATTAATTTTTTTGCCAGACAAAAACAAATTCGCCTTGAAAAAACTCAATGTAATAAAAGAAAATCTAAAATGCAAATTTGAATTTGTTTTATTTTTACAACAAAAACAATTTTTATACCATTTTTTGAGAAAACATTCAATTAAGTGGACTCTTTTTAAAGGCAATGATTAAAATATAAATAATAAATTAACGGTAAAAATATTAAAATTTTTTTTAAGTCAATTAATTGCAATAAAATACAAAAAGAAATAAATGAAATCTTTTATAAACTGACAGAGATATTCGCTTCCAAATATAGAATGTTAAATTTCAGAGAGTTTTTTTCTCAGTATTGGCGTTTGGTAAAAATACACGTTAAACAACTACAGGCAATATTAAGAAAATTCATTAAAAATACATCTGGTAAGATAATTACTGTAATTGTCAACACATTTCAAAGAAAATTTAACAAAAATTAAGAAAAACAAAAAAAATTTTGAAAACCGTTATATTTGACTGAGTTGTTTGCCCGGAAAGTGGAACTTTTGATTTTGGAACTGCATTTTTGGGACAATTGACATTTGAAACAAAAATTTTATTTCTGTTTTAAAAGGTTGGGAGCTCCCTGAAGTGAAATCACAATTTTTAAAAGTTGTTTGCACAATTTCAGCTTAAACCTGATTAAATGACATCTGAATCGATTAAATCGGTCTATTGGTCTGGGAGGAGTTGAAGTCACAAAAAAAAAAAAGCTTAGCCTATTAATTATATAGATGTTCAAAAAAATCAATTTTTTCCAAAATAATAATATTCCGTCAAAGGATTCTGGTAGAGAGTACAAACAAAAACACACATGTATCGGAGTTTTGAAAGTTTACGTCTGAGTTTTATTTTAGCGGGCTTTAATTTTCCCCTGTTGGCAAATTCTTATGGTCAATAGAATAAGAAACCATTTATCACTTACATTTCACCTACAGATTTTGAAATTTTTAAATCGAACAGCTACTAAAAATTAGCAAAACCTCTAGCAAATAATGACATTGAAGACCATTAAATTAAATGTTTTAAATTCTTTATAACTTGCACTTGACGATGTGTTTCCAAATAACAAAATTATTATTACTTAGGATGATTATGGAACAATTTCAAATAAAAAACCTTTTTATGATGCCATCAAACTATCAAGGTAGACTCCGTGCGAATTATATTGTATGCAAAAATAAAATCACTTCAAGTCTTTTAAATTGCGAAGGTTAAAGGGTGCCTCGATCATAAAAAAAATCACCTTTCGTCACAACACTCCGATTCCTTTTTCTCTCTACAAGCAATAACCAGCTGACGGTGCACGCTTATAACTAACATGACTACATTAACTTATTCTTACAACTTTTTTTCATGTACCCTAAAAAATACGCTAGTTAAAGCTAAATGCAAGCAATGGCGTGGCAAGTTCGTTTCTTAAGTCTTTTGTTTTAGCAATTTTGCCTTAGTACGACGTACCATGCGGCAATTCAGTAAAACCTATGCCAAGTAAAAATTCACATGCAGCTAAATTCACCCGCAATCAAGTTCCAGACTCACACAACCTTTAAGGTTGTATGGTTTTTTTTTGTCGATTATTTAAATAAATGTGTGAATAATACTGCGCAAATTTTTGAATATTTTGATAAATTTTTGTTTTATTTCTTCGAAATTAATTAAACTGAGCTGTGATTAGCAGCAGTTTGTGCGATTTTAAAATTTATCTGATAATTTTAAACGTTTGAAGGGAACCAGTTTTACGTAGGAGTAGGTATACAAAAGACTGTGTTTAGCCAAAAATATCATATTCAACCGCATGTTATTAGTGACAGCTACATTCTAATTATCTGATAATCCAGTGCATTAATTAAGTCAAGATTTTGTCGAAAGTTGCTTAAGAGTTTGTTGTTTTTTGAATTTGTTTTTATGACAAAAATGCGCTTTTTGTTGTAATTGTTATTAGCAAATATTATAAACATTTTATTTATTATAAGCGTCTCAGACTCTGTTGAATAGTTTAAGCAAAGAGCGTTGAACTGTTGCTCATAGCAGCTAACTAGCTGACAACACAAGTAAAAAACAAAAGAGCAGCTTGTAAATCATAAAAAAAATTGCCGTTGGGGAAGCTTTTATAATAAACCAAAAGGTCAGTCGATCAATGTTGTTATATTTTTAGCTTTGGCTACACAGGGCTAGCACTGGTCTTAAAGTGGATCTAAAGTGGGTGGCAAACAATGAGCTTTACAGTCAAAACATGTTATTTGTGCAGTCCAAGCATAAATCTAACCATGGTTGTGTCTAAGAAATTTCCGCATTTTATGGATGAATGCGATATTGTGTTCATAGTTTTGTGTTCATTGTTGTTGCCTTTAACAATCTTAAAGGCTTTTATAGCTATGATGCAATGCTATTGAGCAACTACATAGATAGCCTGAAAACAAAATAATTTTGACTTATATGGTAGATAATTATATAAATTATTTCAAGTCCATAACTCGGCATATTTGCAGCCTTTTGGGGCGTACAACAAAAGACGGCGTTATGCGTTATATTTTCAATCATGTTGCTATTTCAGCACATAACATAAAATCAATTTTAGTCAAGTGCGTTTAATTGTCGGCCTACTAATAAAGTCTCTGCTATATTAACAGAGACATCATGGCATCAACTTAATTATAAGTTGTTGGCAAAAACAAAAAAAATAATAATAATAATAACAACTTTCAATGAACGTTAAAACAACAAGTCGTTCGTTGTTGTAATTATTTTTGATACACTTTAACTGCAGTGATTAGCAATGATTGTACTAGGTCAAGGTAAATTGGTGACAATAATGAAGTCTGTCATGAAAACACAAAAAAAAAAAACTAAAAAATAAAAAATTTAATAAAAAAATTCTACAACATGATATTTGTCTTAAGCACGCATGTATTTTCAGGTAATAATTTCTTTAATTAGTTTTAATATAATGAAAACATAAAAACAAAACAAACTAACTAGAATTATTGCTGTTCGTGTAAGTGTGTTTTCAAGTCGTTGCTTAAATTACCATCAGGTTTGTGTGGCTTTCAAAGAATTAGTCACCGCTGCTTCTCTAGTTGCCTGCCTGACTATCCGACTTGCCTTGGAGACAATGCAATGGTTTTAGCTTGATGTCGGGCTAAGTAGGTTTTGGCCCAACAACAACAACAATAACATACATGTTTGTTTTTCGTACAGCTCTTGTTTTGTCTTCTGTCGAACTATTGTATGTCTGAAATATAAAAAAACATGGTTTGCCATTTTTTTTTTCTTTTTTATTTCTTACATACGTTTTTATTAACTATTACTTAATTTTCACACTCGACTGGTAACACGTACGCTACTCCGATTTTTTAAACGACAGTTATGTCTTTTTAAAAGCTGCTTACGTGCTTAGTTCAAAAGGTAAGCAAAAAACAAAAATTGCTTTTAGGGATTTTTGCAGAGCTAAGAATTTCAACATGACTTGATTAAGATCTTGATTTTTTTCTTTAATGAAATTTACAGTAAAAACTGCCACTCATAAAATTAATCTTAATGTCTTAGTTGTTACCAATTTAATGCTTCATTAGGAAAAAAATTTATTTTTTTTCACTAGCAAGTCAGATTAATGTTGAGCTAAACAAAAGACTTAAGACATAAACTTGCTTAATGTGCAGTTTAAGTTTTGCAAAAACGAAAGTCTTAAAACATTTTAAAACTGCGCTCATACTTCGATTAGAAAAATAATCAAATGCTTAATCAATAGTTTTGCAAAATAAAACTTAAGCAATTAACTCGAGTTTAGTACTTTAATGCATTATTTGAATACCAACAAGTTTTTATGTAACTGCTTTTGTTATAGATCATGCTTTGCTTGATTTATGTTAATGTGCTTTTAACTAAGTCTGTTGATAGATGAAGAAACATCTACGGCTTGGTTACAAAATGTTTGAAAATTCTTCGCATTCATTTGAATTGTATATTTCTCTTTCGAATTTCGACCTCAAGCGATACTAGTATATTAAAAAACAGCTGAGATACTTTGAGCGAAAGCCAAAAATTTTAATTTTTGATTTGTTTTTACGGTTTGAGTTAAAAATATTATATTAAGTTATTTAATGCCTTAATAGTCTTATGGTTGGATAAGCAGATTAGAACCAGAACAATTGTTAAGCCAACTTTCAATGATACTATAAATTAAATGCAACAATTTTCTTTGAAGAAATGGTTTCATTTTTAATATAAACACAGAGTTTGAAATTCGACAAAATGAATCGAATGAAAGCTTCACATAACTTCCATATAAGTGACGTCATCAAAATATAAAAACCCTCATAAACTCCATAAAAAATTGGTATTTTTTGGAAAGATTAGTAAAATTGTATAAATACGCCTATTTCTCATACTATTTATCATGTACATTAAATGTACTTCAAGATGGCTTTGGCTATATTTTAACTTCGCAAAGTCATAGATAATTCTTTACTAGTTTTAAAAATATATCAATTGAAAATGCAACGTCTTATCTCAAACATTTCCCTACTATAAATCAATGGTTTATGTCTCTGCTTACTATTGATTACATGTTATAATTAGTTTAAAACAGCAAAAACATCATTTTCAATGTTAATAATTTTCTTTCCAACAGAATTTACTCTAATATAATCGCCTTCCCGCCAATATTCGATTCAAACGATTTAAGACAGTATCTAACAGCTGTGCTCTTTCACACCCCCAACTCTAAGCGTAGATATGTTTTTATTGCACTAAATTAATTTAGATTAATCAGTAACACTTCATCAGCAATCATTAAGTCAAAACAAAAAACGACCATCAAATTCTAGTCATGACCACACCTGCGCACTCAGAAAATACATTCCCATAAAACTTCGACTTGAACTTAGTTAAACAAGAATGAACACTGTTTTGAGCTTAAAAAAAAAAAAAAAATTGAAAATTGAAAAATATAATGCAATCGTTATAAAAATTGAGTCATTTGAGAACAACCTTCACTACTGGTAAATAGAAGGAAGTTATTAAAATGTCAATATATTTAACTTCTGTGTGTTTTAAGTTAATCTTGACGAGCAAAAAAAAAAATTATATAAAAACTCCTTTTTTGTGGTGCTGATCTCAAAAAAACAAAACTATAGCCATTTATTACGAGTTTATTTAGTTTTATGCATTCAAGGCTTACTTGTGCTTGTATGTGTTAAGTTTTAATTTATTTTTACATGTTTTGGCTTTGCTGTAATTGGCAGTTTTGGCAAAAATGTAAGAATATCAATTTTGTATGCTACCAAATTGCATGCATTTCATAAAAGTGCATGATTCGCCTACTTTTGCTGCTGGTCATAAGTGGTTGTAGCTAAAAATGGCTGCCTAAATTAACACTTCACTATCATATCAGTTTAATCGCTGTCTTAAAATTGAGTTGTTGAATATATGATTATCATAAGAAAATCTAAAATTTTTAAACACATTTGTGTTTTCTTTTCTTTTATGTGATAACTTTTATTGCATTTTTGTGACATTGAAGAAGATAAGAATAAATGCGCGTGTATCAGCTTATCAAAAGTTGTTTATCTGATTGTGAGTAGCATTAAATATTAAATTGTTAAATACAAAATTAAGCAATTTAAAAGGTTCTTTATTTGTGTTTAAGAGTTGTTGTTTACAAAAACCTATAGTCGTATTATTTGAAAAATATTTCTGCAATATGTTTAAATTTGCCGTTTTTGTTTGATTTTGTTTTTGGATCAAGACCTAAATGAAAGGTTAACCCATTACGTGTGACCTCATTGGTTTACATATACACACATAAGATTTAAGTTGGACATTTGTGAAAAATTACCATATGGGCATCTCCCAAAAAAGGTCCACACAAAAGTGAAGGCAAAACATTAAAATAAAGCACTACAAATCCAGTGTCACTCACGTTTCAGTCATAGCAGTAAACATAAGTTTTTCTCCATCAAATATAAAAGCTTTTCATATATAATTATATGGGTACAATAAGTCTTAGGCTCACTATTATAAGTTCATGCAAAAAATTTTATACATATTTACACATTTCGAAAAAACTCCTTTAAATGGTGTGTCACTCACGTATTCGTACGATTTTCATTTTTCAAGTTCTTCGAACAAATTGCTTAAAATCTGCGAATTGTTTGAGTTAATATAAGGAATAAAGTAATTTTCCGTAACGAAATTGAGTAGAAATTTTAACTGTAGGAAAAAAATTTAGTTTTCTCTCAGAATTTTAAGACATTTTTATTTACTGATTTTGTCACTGAGGTTTCAAGTCGATGTCACTCACGTTTCAAATCAATTTTAATTGTCCTTTGTTTGCATCGTGGTTAATCTGGAGAACTTTATTAAGCATATTTAAAAAAAAAAAAAAATTTTCTTAATATTAAGGACATTTTTATACAAAAAATAAAAAAATTTGTGTGGAAAGAATTATGTAAAGCATGATATAATTAAAAAAATAATTCATAATATAAAAAAAAACACAAAAACTTTTTCAGAAATAAATCATTTTAGCAAAATTTATTCCGATTCTTCATCCGAATCTGTATGTTTATCACAAAACCTAATTCGTTGATCCTTACGCTCAATAAAAACTAAAGACCGCGCCAAATTTGACTATTAGCAATACCGTCGAGGCCAACGACTTAAAGTAATGGTTAAATTATATCTTTTTAATCTTTGCTAAATTTGATTTCTTATATGAATCCGAATTTAACTTTAATTTTTCTCTATCTTCTTTTTCATACGTTCTTTTTGGGTTGGCTTTCATTTTTTCTTCATATTTTCATCATCTTCTTTCACTTCTAATACACAAATAAACAAAAAAAAAATTTAATGTCACTCACGTTTCACTTCTTCAAATGCTTTTTTAATGAAAAAATAATTGCGTCTGCTTGATTTAAAAAAATGTATAATTCAATTATCTTATATTAAAAGTAAATCCGAGACATAAATTATACCAGCCAATTATTTTCCAAGATAATCCAACTAATCAATAAAAATTGTCACTCACGTTTCACTCTTGAATCACTTTTTTAAAGTTTATTTTTCGATAGAAAATAAGTTTTTTTAAAAATTTTAATATTCACTTTTCAATAGAAAATGTTTCAATTGTGAATATTATATAACGGTGCTTTGATATTTAAATCACGAAATACCAAATTACAAAAAATAAAAACCTACAATTTTTTTAACTTGCTACAGATTAAAAATACATTCAATAAAATCAGTTAAAATTTAAGGATAGGGGAAGAGTGCCATGAAAGAGCCAAGTTTTGAAAGAGCCATCTGGATTAACGCGGTAGTTTTTATACGAATGCTTCTTAAATTATAATTTTTAAGAAGCAATACTCGCTCTATGGCACCCTCGAACATTTGACAGTTCACTGATAATAAACCACGATGGTGTATCGTATTTTGGATTTCTTCATCATTAAGTAAGTTTTTCAGAACATTTTATTTGTTTTGTGACGTCTTCACCATTAAAACTAACAGTAATATTATTATACTATTATTTTATGGATATATTAGGCCTACCAATAACATATTTATTTTGCCGGAAAAATCTTGATTTCATACTAATTTTTGAGGTTATGTTTGGACAATATGTTTTGAAAGAGCTGGGTTGCGGTGGTATGAAGAAGCGTAAAGGAAGTTTAAATTATTTTTGTCAAAAATGTTTTTAAGTGTTTTAAACCTCTTATTTTGTTTTTGGAATAGGTCTTATTATTATAGATTTTCTTTAAAGCGATTTAATATTTTTGCTAAAAATATTTTTAAGTTTTTTAACTATTTTTGTTTTTTGTTTTGAATTTTTTTATTTATTTAATTTGTTTTTGTAAAAACAATACTTTTTATAATAACAATTAATATTTTTAATAAAATATTCGTTATTTTTCGTGTTAAGTCTTGTAATAAGAAGATGGCTCTTCCAAAACTTTGGTTGGCTCTTTCAATGCCCATGTGTTATGAAAGAGCCGAATTTCATGTTTTTTATAAATGGCTACAGGTCCAAGAATATTGTTGATTTCGGAAAATATTTCATGGTATTACGTTCATAAATGAATGAGAAAATGCTTTTGATACAAGAACTATAATTTTATTTATTATTTTTATATATTTAGTAACTTTTTTAAAACTGGCTCTTTCATGCCACTCTTCCCCTACAATATGTTTTCTTCAAAATGCTTTTACCGCAGAAAAACACAAACAATATTCTTTACGTTCCATGTATTTTTATTAAACTTAAAGCATTTCTATTTTTTAAGGTTAAGGTTTACTTTTTCTGGATTTGCCGAGCACTCTAACAGCTTTTAACTTTATTTTTTTATTTTGATTAGTATTACTGCTATGTAACTTGAATTTAACTTATAATAATTTATTTTTTTTTAATTTATAATGAATATCTTTACTGTATTTTACTACTGTTGGAAAAATTTGTCGCGTCCATGGTGACGCGTTCGTATTCGTGCTATATCTATTTAAAAAAAGGTAAGAGATAGTTCTCATATTTCATAAGTCTACGAAGAAAAGTTATACTTTGACCTCCATTAACATGTATATTATATACAAAAAAAAGTTCTCAAAATTAGCTAAATTTTGCATATTTCAATACCAGCTTAAAAAAAAATCTGTTTTTTGTCGCGTCCATTCCATTGTATGATTGCTTATTACTTTGTACTAATTTGTACAAAATCTTGCCAATATTTTTATAAAATGTAACACTCTTTCATCGCGTTAGAACACTTAAAATACATATCGCACACTAAATACAAAACAGTCACAACTCAAAATTTTTTTATACCGACTTTTTGTTTTAATCAATTCACAAAACACATATCTCATTATCTTTTTCATTATTTTCTTCATTAACTGGACGAATGAAGTTTGTGTGATAAATGAAAATTGCTTTTCTTCTCTAGTATCAACCAAAGGGTTTTATTTTTCGCTTTTCCTGAAAAGTCATGTTTTTTGAGTTGTGACTGTTTTGTATTTAGTGTGCGATATTGGCTCTTTCTGTTTCTTTCTTGTTTTTCGAGTAATTGAAACAGTGCGAATGTCGCGTCCGTGCCACTGGGAGATGCCCATATGTCAGCGACACATACTTTTAGGATCCATTAGAAAATGATAACCAATAGGTAAACAATACTCCAAAATCATATTCATCACTAGTACTCGTACATTACATAAAAATATCTACATAAAATAACAGCATTAAAGTAAAATAATAGTAGTTGTTACTCTTGTAACAAGGCAATCAACAATCAGCATCAATGCGATCAGAATTTCTAAAACGACACAAAGTTTTAGTATTGTTAACGTTTCTTCAAACAATTAATAACTACACTGTTACCATGTTCACATCTCTGTTATGAATCTGTTAACGAACTGTTGATAGCCTTTTACGTTAAGCCTACAAGTATGCCATGAATAAATAACATATTTTAAATTAAGAAGAGAGCGCTTGAATTTGCATCTGAAAAGGTAATTTATTATATTTAATAAACGCAGTGCTGGTTAAAAAATTTTGGAAAAAAAAATATAAGCAAGACTGTTGACCAGTGTTGAACCAGCCACTAAGAATCGAAAAATTTTCGATGGACATGAGCTGTTTTGAGCTGTTAACATGGCCATGTGCCAGGTTATAATATCGATTATTATTTATATGCTACATAAGATAACTTTGAATAGATATTTATATATTTCCTGATCCTCATTTAATTTTTATGTCCATAAATATAGGCTTGTATGAAAGTACTACTTTATAAAAATATATACCAAAAAGTTACTTAGACAGAACATCATACACTGCAACAGAGCAATTTCTTTGTTGTATCAACTTATTATCTTCATTATTATTATTGTTATTTATCTTTGACGTTACACTCGAACGCATATTTCTGCAAATATATCAAAAATATTCCATGAAACCAGCAAATTTTCGATGTGTACATGAAAGTAAGCCTCAAGACTCATTATTTTAACAAATTTTTCTTCTATCTGTTGTTTGCAGATATAAACAGTTTTAAGTGGTATTAAACGCTACATTTAACGGGTAAAAGCATAAAACGATATATGATCTAACTCGTTTTTTTCATAAGAGTTCAATCTAACAGGATCACAGACCCATTTCGTTAAGTTTGACAGTTTGAGTTCATTGTAGTACATACAACTCATTTCTCATTTCTAAGTAGTACAAGAACCCAATGAAGAAGCCTGCGAATCAGTTCGTATAAAACAAAAGCAATACAAGCAAAAACAAAAACAAAAAAAAAGCAGTACGCACAGCATAAGGAGCTGATGATTGATTTTCTTAAATAAACACATTGATTTTTCTTCTTATACTTTACTATTTTGAAACTTCAACCCTATATCACGCCGTGTTGTGGATCTGCAACATCTATAAAATGCTCTAGAAAATAACTCAAATTGAGGAAATTGAGTTACACTTCTTATAACTGACTCAAGTTGATTCCAAATATGACTCCAATTTCCAATAAGTGAATAAATAAAGCAATTGTTATTATTAATTTTTAGACAAAACAGAATACTTTTGCATTTGACATCATTTTTGGGGTTCTGGGTCGACCAAACGTATGCGTTACTAGCTAGCTGGCTCTACAGGTTACGTTCAAACGCGAAAAATGTAAAGTATCTCAATAAAAGTTTAAACACGGTATAAAACGAAACAAATTTTGATGAATTTCGTAAGTAATTGCACAATGTCGCACATCAGTAACACTCGGTTTTTTCAAAATATTTCAATAAATATGGTATGAATTTCGAAACAGAATATGTTTTCACTATATTTTTATGAATGTTTAAGAGATTTTTAGGAAAACTATTGAAATCGGTTTTATTGCGCGAAATAGGGTTAATATAATAGTGATAAAATCCAAAATTAGATATTTATTCAGCGCAGGATATATCTAAAATTTAAGTATATATAAACGATGAGTATTGAAGGCTGTAGGTATACCTAAAAAGTATTGGTCGAAAAGTGTCATGGCCTTGAAAAAATTTGTTATAACGACTCCACACAATCCGCGCTGTAAGACGTAATTCTACGACAAGAATTTATAATCAAAGTTATAAGAAATCTTTTTAAGCTTTTAACCCATTAGAAGTCACTGTACTGAGTACAGCTGATCACTTACCAGCTGCCAAGAAAAAACAAAGAATTTGCAATCAATTTTACAACAACAAAATCAAAAAACAAAACAATCAGTTTTTGCGGTTAGCTTATCGGTTTCAATATTTGATTTAAAATTGTTTTTCCATTTTGTGCATTATTATACTTATTTTAATCAATAAATTTTTTTAATCAAAATTCAATTAAAAATTAATTTTACAAATTATAGCCAATTCTCATTTGACCTCTAATGGGTTAATCGAAGATTTTAGAAATATTTTGATAATCACGAAAATGGTAGTTGAAAATCCGATTATTGACTAAAACAGTAATATTTTTTTTTAAAAAATATTATTTATATTAAAAAAATGCATTTTTATTAAATAAATGTATATCTCGATCGAAGATTTTGTTCTGTTAATTACGCAAATGGTAGTTGAAAACTCGATTTTCAACTAAAATAGTAATACTTTTATAAGAAAATATTATTTATATTAAAAAAATTTATTTCTCTAAAATAAAAATCGAACCATCAAAAGTACTAATAGTATTTTCTTAACAAGTACCAATACAAAATTTGGAAGCGATCCTTGGCATAGTTTCGAAAACTAGGTTCAAACAACATTTTTCGAGGAAAACACGTTTAAAGTTTCAGAAGTAGTTTATTTCTTGTCTTATGTTCGAACGCTTGTGCTTATAATAACCGTTTTTTATAAGTTATAACAAAAATTAAAGCAAAGATTATCATAACTGTTTTCACAACAATTTGTAACTTATATTTTCAGCATTACTTAAGGCATTTATGAAATTCAATTTGATTACAAATACATAATCAAATGAAAATAATCATTATGTATGCTGAAAAGAAAGAATGTACAAATTATTTGCTTGTAATTCCCTAATTCTGAATTTGAGGCGTTTAATGATGTGGAGCCCAGGCGGAATGGATCTGTGCATCCCTACGATGAAAGTTATGATATATTTACTTTTTACTATATATATATATACTTTTTACTATTTTTGGTAACACAACTGTTGGTACACAAAAAATACCAAAAAACAACAAGTATCAGGTGCAGATCACAGCTACCTTTGTAAATGACTTCAAACACCTGGCAACAGTTTTCAGTATGCAAATATAAAATTACAACTTTATTCCAACACTTGTTTCTTTGCTAACCTAATTTCGTAAAAGATTTATTATGTTAAGCACGATATTATTCACAGTTAATTAGTCGCATTTTAGAGCCTAACTCTAGGTCATAACTTTTTATGAACCTTCTTAGTGTCAACTTGACAACTGTCAACAAAGCACGAGAAAATTCCGCATATCTTGTAATGCTAATAATGGCATAGCAAGCCGGTATCTGGCGTTACTGAAGCTGATCTTTAGCCCAAATTTGCTTTGTTACTTTGAACACAAGCGTTTGCGCATGTTTTGTTTGGGATGTGTTGGATGTTTCTTTAAGCTTTTTGCAAAGGAGATTATATCGCGGTTTTTATTGTTTGCTACTTGTTATTGTTGCGATTTTAATTATAAAAAATTTAATTTGCCAAAGGTCAGTAAATATGCTCACAAAAAAAAACAAAGAGTACTTAAAAGTTTATTCCTTACTTAATGGCATGAAAAGTAAATTAATTCGTTAATAAGATAGTTTTAATAAACAAACAAGAATTCAGCAAAATGCTGAATTGGAAAGTTGTCTTATAAGTCGTAGAAACAAATCTTATAAAATTAGATAGATATTAAAAAAATCGATATAAATAAATAATAACAATTTTTTGCAAGACAAAAACTTTCAACTTGAAATAATAAAAAACTAAAAAAACTAGCTAAATTGAATTAAATCTAAGCAAAATAAAAATAAACAATATTAATTTATCATAATCAAAATTCAAAAATAAAATAATTTAAAATAAATACATCAACAAATTAATAAATAAGAATAAAAAATTGAGTCGAACTCAGCAGCGCAACAAATACACACGCACAGAAACCATAGACAAATATTAGCCACGCTTGAATGCGTTGATATCTAAACAAACCACGCTAAAAATGAATGAAATTCCTATCCAAGAGTCATGCCCAGAGCTAAGCGTCTAGCATTTGTAATGAACCATTGAAAATTCGCATTTATGCTAATTTGGCAAAAAACATAGAAATGAATGCGAGTGTATTTGTAGTGCCAGATGCTGTTGCTTAGGTCTAAATTTAGGAAATTAAGGAAGTTCTTACTTAACTTGATAAATGAACTACATAAAATATTTGACGGTGAATTTTTGTTGGTCATACCAGAATACAGTGAACGAAAATATTATAGAACATATGCAATATTTTACTGAATATGTGATTAATTTTATTTGAACTGTGAACAGCGCCGGACTAAAACATGGTGGGGCCTGGGGCTAAAATTGACACGGGGCCTACTCAAGGTCAGATCATGTAGCTCGGAACTTTTAATATTTAAAATATTACTTTTTACGCATTTACATATCGGTGATTCCATATCATTTCGACAAATTTTAAGCAAAATCTGAAACTCATCTCATTTTATCTCATTTTATTACAAACCATTATTTACTTCAAACCAAAGAGTTACTGTATTTAAAAAAAGAGGAACAATAACTTTTTTGTATCGAAATAAAATTTTGGGTTAACATAAATAGGAAAACTAAAGTAGGCATATTTTAAAAAAAATCTAGAAAGACCCACTAGCAAGATCCATTCAAGATACTTAACCATAACCGAGTTTCTTGTCTGTGCGACTTACAGTAAAGAAGATAGAGCTGTTTAAATACATACTATTCATACAATTTAGTTTTTTTTATCATTTTTAATTTTTCTAAGAGAAATAAACTTATAAAAAAAAGTACGCAGTTATTATGTTTTTCTGATGAACTTTCACCAAAAAAAGTTTTAAAAGTTTCAAAAATAGTGATGTCTTAAAGTAAAGCAATAACTCTTGAATTATTATTTAAAAATTTTTTTCTCTATTTTACTGTGGCAAAACGTTCTATCAACTCGTCAAAGTAAATCGTTTGCAACAAATCATTTTCAATACAAAGTTTGGTTATTGACGATAAACGTTCATGTAACATAGAAGATCGGTGAACATTTTTTATTCTTTTAAATACTAAAAATTACCTTTCAGCTGCACAATTTGCTATCGGTACTGTATAAGCAATCGGAAGGCTTTATAAACATTTGGAAAAATATCGATCATGCCTGAGACCATATTATTTCTGTTTTTAATAGTTTGATATCTATAACAAAAACAAAACATCTATTAGAGAGATGCTTCAGGTGGAAGTTTCATAAGCGGAATTTAGTGATTTAATTAACAGAGTAATTCCATTTGAATTTCATCTTCACTTCCATTCCAAATACCCATTAATTTGCACAAGAATCCAAATAGTCTTGTTATGTTTTGTTATGTTTTCAGTTCTGTTTCTCAATTCTATTCTATTCTATTATATTCTATTAAACTGCTAGAGTATCAACTAAAGCAAAAAATTTCGAGCAAATAATTTCGATTTTGAATCTATCAGCGAAAAAAATTGATTTTTTCGGGTTCTTTGTTGCTGTTTGTTCTAGTTATTTTTCTGTAATAATCTTGGCAAATAAATCGACTCACGTACTTAGCACTACTCTCAAACCCTGAAAATTCATTTCGCAAACCTGTAACGAATTCGATAAGTGACGAAAGCAGCTTTCAAACCAGTATCTGCTTTTTCCAAATATAAGTTTGGTTGCATTGAAACGTGCACCTATTGATGCATTTTCAACATCCACTAAAAATACTGCGATCATAATCAGATGAATTCTGACCCTATACTTAAAAGAAATTTTAAGCATAACTATAATTAAATATACTTTTCTTAAAACTTTAAGGATTACTAAATATTTCGAATTTCGATTACTTCGAAATATTTTTTTTATGACATGTCGTTTTTACAATAAGCACTTCATATATAAGCGCCTGCGGGGCGGCCCCTACCTGCTCGGGGCCGGGGGCTGCAGCCCCTCTATCCCCCTCCTAAGTCCGCGCCTGTCTGTGAACGTAATTAAAATAATTTTATTCTGTTACTAGAACGTTCTTCAACCAGTTCTTATGGTTAATGAAAATTAATTCTGCTCTGCTACCGATTCATCAAATGTTATTTTAAATATTTCCGTCACTGTCATCTATGAAGGCTGTGTGAAAATTGAGCATCAACAACTGCTAATAATTTTTGAACTATTTGCTACTTGTTAACTTGGTCAAATTTCTGTTAGACTAATGAGTTTAGCAGCAGAAGCTACCACCAACGAACTGCTACAAGGCAAGCAAAATTAAAATTATGTCTTGATTGTTTTAACCAATTCATGTGAAGAAAACAAGCACTAATGTTTTCCGCCTGCGCGTTTTTGTTATAGAATTGATACTAAAGAAAATGAGAAAAAAAAACTATGAAATTTTCAAAATACACATTCAGAATGAAGTTGGCTGCTCTATAAAACCTTAGATGCTCCATTTATTTGGCACAGTCAAACCGTAGCATTTGAACACTTTGGATTATTTGGATTAGCAGCTGTTCTTCAAAGGAATATTAAGAAATATATTAATTAAATTCAAGATGTGGAAAATTGTGGGTTACTCTGAGTTCTGATTTATGAGATTTCATATTGATTGTTTTAATTTGTATTCCTTAAAGCTATTAGTTGCAGTAACAGTTACACTGACGCAGGCGCGTCCCAGCTATCTGCATGATTCTTTCCATGGTTCATATCTACCGCCAACTTATGAACATATAGAGTACGAGCCGACTTTGCTGGGACATGAGTTGCATTCGATACCAACAGCTGTTTCACATCAGAGTCAGACGATTGTGCATGAGAAACGTCCGTACTTGCGCCCCATTGTGGAGCACGCGCCAATTTATAAAAGTTATAACGCTCCATCAGCTGTTGTTGGTTGGCCTGAATACTCAACATACTCACCATACTCACCATTATCATATTCTGGACTGTATGATCACGGCTGGACTCCAAGCTATGGTACACCAGTTTACTCTGGATGGAACGGTTGGCCGTTAAAGTAGATCTGCATACATTTTTGCGAGCAGTCTGCTATTGAAGTTTTCGAAATTCATTTCTATAATAGGAGTCTGTGGAGTTTTTTTAAAGAAGTTGGTTAAAGTGATTATCTTTGGATTGAGTTCGTTCATTATTTAATTTTTCCTAGACTATTTATATGTAACTGCGTACTGGAGAAAAAGCATCGGATGTAAATTATTTTTAATAACGAAATAAGAACTTTATTAGTTTTTAAATAATGAACACTGTATGACATGATTTTTATAAGAACTTAAATACAACCATTTCAAATGAAATTGTTTTTGTTAACTTAAATATGTTCTTTTTTAAATTGTTTCGGGGCACGTCAAAATTTCAACATTGTAAAAGCAACGTGTAGATACTGTCAAAAGAGTTTTGGAGATATTGTCAAAAGAGAGTAGAGTTTTGTTAACAACTAAACTTTTAATAATTAAAATTTCGTTTAAAAATTACAGATTTTGAATCAAAGTCATCATTGAAATCAAGTCATCGTTATTAGATAAACCAAAAACAGGTTAGAATCGGGTTAAATTACAACTGAGACATGATCGTTTATATGAAAATATACCTTGACCTTTATTCGGCTCACATTTTTGGTGTAGTATAATTGACACACTAGGATTATGTGCACCCCAGACATGACAAAAAAAAATTATATATAAACTAAGCTGTACAATATTTTGACTTCATTTTGTTTTTTTTTTTAGCTTCTTAAAAGTATATTTGTTAGCAAATTACAAGTTTTATAGACCAAAATATAATTAAGTAAGTCATCGTCAGTTTGTCCAATACCTTTTTTTTGTGTAACCGTCCCTGGGTACAGAATGGAATCATTTTTTTCGCTGGAGCATTATTTTTCACTCGCTCAACATGACTTTGACACCGAAGCCGTTCGATTTTGGCAGTTAAAATAAAATTCGGACATGGTGGAGTAAAGTTGATTTATTGTGGGATTGTCGATGGTGGCTTTGAAATAGAGTTATGGGTGTGCTTTTTTAAAAAGAAATTACTCAATGGCATTTGCTTAAAAAAATATTTTAAAAAATTGTTTTCAAAACTATATGCAACATTCCATGGTGACGGGTGTTACATGTGCCTGTTTTTTATCATCAATATGTTAGTATACAAAAAATTGTTTAAAGTATTTGCAGTCATCATAAATGACTTTTATGGTTGTTTATCGATATGTGGGGAAAAAAAATTTTAAATTATGTTCAATGATTGTGTAATTTTTATTAAAGTACATGTCGCACTTTACTGACGGGTGTAAGGAGCACTCATTGAAAAATCTGACTTCTAGAAATGAGCGATCCGGTGATTTTTCATGGACATCGTTCTTAGTGAAAGTGATTTTAAAATCACCGTTCTTAAAAGTGGTGATCGTGATCACGGTATTTTATAATTAATAACATATCTAAGTATGCGAATATGAGAGATGTTGTGATTTTATGTATCTTGTTTTTCGAATTGCTACTTAAGCAAATGGATTGTTTACACGAGAGACACAGACAACATTTCTCATAAGCAAAAAATCACTGGTAAAATCACGTATCGCTGCAAAGGGGGAACCAAATGACAAATAATAAAATTATTAAAAATTTAATCACTGATCACGGTTTTTGAGATTACTGGATCACCGCAGTGCAATTACTAGTGATTTTTTAATCACCGTGACTAAATCAACGGTATCAAAAAATCGCTCATCACTAATGACTTCAGTATGAATGTTTATGAAATTCAGCCAAACAACAATTAATAAAAACAAAAATTAATTTCTGGCAATAAAATAATGTTTGATGAATAACCCCATCCCGCATTAAAAAAAATAGGAATACGTTTCAGAAAGCTTAGTTTCTCCACCATTAAAAAAATTAGAAACACTTTTAATTAATTTGTTTAAGTATTTTATTAAATATTTTAATGTGTTAAATGTGTGACGGGTGTTACAAAGACTATGACGGGTGTTGCGAGAGAAATATATGGTTCATTTCAACATAAATATTACGAGAGAACTTCCTTAATTATATTGACGTCTGCGCTGACAACGTCTACATACATAGATAGATATTAGATTAATATTGGGTGTATGGTATAGCGAACAACATAACTAGGACGAAATCTTTGACAAAAATAATAGAGTTTAATGCATTATCTTAAATACAAGTGTTTTTGCCTTGCTAACGATAACCGATTATCAATTAACAATTAGGGTATTCACTTCAAAGCTGAAATTTCCGAAATCCCAAATTTCCGACAAGTTGAAGTGAGCGACCTTTTTTAATTTTTTTTTGTGCTTCTGTCAGCATGAAAGTCGCCATAGCTGGCTTTTATCGAACGCCAACAAAACAATTAATCGTGTCTAGCTTTTATTAAAAAAATATTGTTTGCCGTCTTAATTATTCTTAATTAATAATTTAGTTATTGTATAATATACTAAATATGATGCTTAATTTGATGAATTTATATGAGAACAGACAAAATGTTCTTCTTCTTATCATATTTGGCATGTTCACAATGACTCATATCAATCGAACAGGTCTACCAACGACTACGGAACAGATCTTTTCTTCGCAAATTTACGACGATTAATTTTCATCAGCTCAATAGATGATTAAATTTAACCAAAGTTCGGAAAACCAAAACAACAACAATTGCATTGAAATATTCGAAAATGTGCGATTTTGGAAATTTCAGAAGTGAAGTGAATACCCTAAATTTAAAACAAACATTACAAAAATAATTGAAAATTTTTTTTTAATCTAAATGCTATACGTTCAGTTTTAGTAAGTTAATGAGAAATTTCCTGTCAGGAAATATTAAGTTAAACTCAGTTCCCAGAGCCCTGAGTTCGTTGTTACTTCTATTTTATTTTGTTTTATAACTCAAAAAAAAAGGAAGAATTTGTAATAATTCACCAAATCTGTACAGAATATTCTTGAAGCCTCCCTAGTAGCACAAACAGTATTTATAGGTTCTTTTACAGACCTTTTAAAGATAATTACAAAAACATGGAATTGTATTTATATGTTCTTTATAGGAGCTTATTAGGCCAATTTGGAGTATGGGTTATAAAGACATGTTCCCCTCCATGACTTTCAAGACTTTAAAATACTACAAAGCTTAAAAAAGAGTTGCGCGAAAAATAAATATAAAAACTAAATATGTAATTTGTTTTTCTTTTATATGTTACAATTTATTTTAAATATGATTGTTATTATAAAGACATTATTATTATACTTTTAAAATTTTATTTGTACTTACCTGTTATATCCGGATTCGAACCAACGTCTTTACGCTCCATAGTCATGCACGCTATCCACTAGGCTATATGTGACATGTACAACTCTACGTCGAAGACGAATCGTATTTTTCTTTGGTTTGTCTTGATAAAGTCTTTAAATATAGCGTTCTAAAGTAATAAAATGAAGAAAAGTATGCCGTCGTTCAAAAAATCATTTGCAGTCAATCTCGACGCATACAAGTTTTTTTTTCAAGTTTTAAGAAATTGTGATATGATTCGATCTTGGAGAAAAGTTAAAAGAAGTGGGACATATTACCGAAACTTGAAATCACAACGTATATCAATCGAGAAAAAGATGAAATTGTTGAAAGGACAAATATTGTCGTCAATAAAACTCAATAGTTTGAACAATATTGACATTATTGCTGCACTCGATAATGTATTGCCTGCTTCACCCAAATTTGTGCTGAAACCAAGTGACCATGAAGTGACCCTAAACAATAACTCCGGCAACATGAATTATTCTGACCACTATTTTTATGTTGACAGTGAAGATTTAGATTATGACGATGATTTATGGAAAATCCTGAATTTTCAGTTAGTGATCTTTTTAGAGAAAATATCAGAAATTGGGCCTTGCAAACCGTATCAGCCATTTGGCATTGAATCATTTATTGAAGATAATTGATACGTGTTTTGGTGAAAATAGCGGTGAAAAAGCGATAATAAATATTTTATCGCTTTTGACTTCTGGCCATGATAGCACTCCATAATTCTCCCAAATAGCTCGAATTGTGCTCGAATTTTACTGCACATATTTATAAAATATATCTTACTTTTTCGTTTTTCTTACTGCCCGTATGCTTATTAAACACATCTCCTGATAACACGTGCACTTTGAATGAAAACGCAGGATACATGCACGCAAAGAAAAAAAACGTTTATCGCCAGTTTGTTGCAAACGAACTGCGTTTATCGTGCTTAAAATCATTTTTTGGAAACGTTTGAACAGTTGTCATGATAAAAGTCAGCTGCGGGAAACGCGTTATTTAGTTGCAAGAAATTAATTTCGTTTGCCATTAACATAAGTTGTTTTTAAATTGCGGTAACCGAACAATTTGTTTTGTTCAACTCAAAACTTCATTTGTAGAAAAAAGATCCATTTCTTATGACACACACATTTCTTATCTAAAAAAATTCATTCATTAAAAAATTTAAAAAAAACATTATTTAAAAAAAAAAAATATTTGGTGCTCTTGTTGGGAATTGAACCCAGTTTATTCGAGTTCCTAGACTCGAATGCCAGCACACTCGGCTAAACTTGAACTTCCAAAAAAATTATAAAATTTCATTAAGTTCGATGTTTTTTCGTTTCAAGCAAGAATATTTTTCAGTTGATGTGCCGAACCGCAATCTTTATAATAATTTTATTATGCACAGTAAAAAGACACTAAAGAGACATGTTGCCATCTCTTTATAACCACCACAATCTGAGCTTTAAAAATGCATATTCAAGACATTTCTTACGTCTCTGTTTATAATGAATTTGTGATAATTTTCACAAATTATCAGCTTTTGGCGTTCGCGTACGCAAAAAACTTGCAAAATGAGAGAAATTGAGAGCGCAAAATGATAGTTGACTTAGAGGGGAAGTTGTAAATTCCTGCTGGATAAATTTTTATTGTCGAGAATTTGCAAGCTAGAAAACAGCTGATTTAAGACAGTTGCAGCTTGAACTTTCAAACAAGTCAAACAAATTTAGTTAAAATTTCGTAAAATTTTGTAAAAGTCACCATGATTTTATGGTACACTTACCGCTTTCAACCTTGCGAAATGTTCCAAGAGAACACTTCACGTCCAATTTCCGTTTGCTTTCAATTCCACTTGAAATGTAAGCAAGACGTTAATCAGCTGTTATCGTGCCTTGCAAGTTTTTGCAAATTTTGCGTTCGCGTACTTTGTTCGATATTTTTCTATTTGAGAGAGAATTGTGCGTTACTCTCTTGTAAGTTGCTGCTGGATATTTTTCACTAGATAAGTACTCGAACAGACCAATTATAAATTCAATATTTCGCTATAAAAGCCTAGATCCTTTTTAATTATTCTACCAGAGCTCATATAAAGACATTGCTGTTTTATAACCTGGATTCTGAACTTATAACTTCCCCTTGAGTTACTAGTGCTTTCAGTACAATAAGACCGAGTTTTTATTTAATTGTTTCAAAATGATTTTATCTTTATTTCATTGAATTTTTACATAGTCTAAAGAAAGTATTGTAAGATAAAATTCTATAATTCTTGACAATTTTCTAACTAATTTTTTATCGAACAATGAAATAAAAATACAAATTATTCGTAATACTTAGTAATTTATTTTCAGGAAACATTTTTTCATAAGTCAACAACATTTAAGTAAAGTTTCAAAATCAAATTCGTTCAGAAAAATCTTTTGTCGTTTACCAAGCCGAGTAGTGAGCAGGAACTGAGTAATGATCTGGTGCCGAGTAAGTTGAGGCATAGCTAAGAGGAGCAGCAGCATAGCTCAATGGAGAAGCATAGCTCTTGAGCACTGGTGCACTGGAGTATGAGTGAACCAAAGGAGCACCATAGGACTTGTATACTGGACCGGAAGAGTAGGTCTGTAACAAAGGCGAGCTGTAGACGGGTGCAGCAGCAGCATAGGTCTTAACGACGGGTGCAACTATTGGTTCCACAACATGAGCCGAGCTATGCACAATAGATTGACTCTGGTGTGAGACTGCGGTAGGGATGCTCTTAACAACGGCACCAACATTGGCGTAAGCAGGTTCATGAATGTAGGTAGTTGGTGCTGAGTACACTAATGGTGAGGACTCCAAGTGACTCAAGTGGCCGGGACGTGCGGCGGCAATGGCAAGGCAAGCAGCGAGGACAAACTGAGAAGAGAGTGAACAAATTTTTTATTTTTGATCTATAATTAATTTTGTATTCATCGGTTTACTCACCAAGTTGAACATGTTGATTTGTGCTTTAGTAGTGTTGCTTAAAGATTCTTTGACTTAGATGTTTCCTGAGGAAGCTTTGTTAGTTGATTGATACTTTTGCTAACATTGTTGGCCTTATTTATACTTAAGTCAAAGTTATTTAGTTTCTGTATATTTATTACACTCTCATTATTTTGCAAAATTAGTTCAATTTGAGCGTGAAGACTCTAGATTATTTACTTGCTATCTAGCTCTGGCTTACTTCTTGTTGACTCACGTCAACACAAGCTTAACACGTCCGCATCTACTCTTATTTTCACTACATTCGGGCTCATTAAGCGTCGAGGTTAAGACAGCTCCCAAAAGCAAAAAGTTAAAGTACGTGCGTTTTTTTTTTTTTTTTTGTTCACTCTAAAGCGTCATCATCATTGACGTTGTCTCAAAAGTGTAACAATCAATTATACATAGCAAAGTCACACACACGTAATTCCGTTGAGGATTTTAATTTGTCTCTTCAATAGTATCTGTTAAAAATTAAAATTTGAGTTAATTATATAGAACTCGGAACTAATATTGCAACGGTAGCATGCCAACTGATAGCAATTAAGTTTAGCCATTAGCGTACAAATATTTAATCGAAATATCATTTTATTCTTCAACTCATTGTGTGGGCTGGTTCAGTCTTCATCGAAATTTTAAGTAGTATAAGTGTATGTTACACGTTGTCTAACTAACAGGATGTTTAGTCTATTTGTTAATAATATTTCGCATTAATTTGGTTGGAATGATTTATTTGGCGTTAAATAATTATTGCGAAAGAAATTCACAAACAATCACATTAAATTTTCAAACAAATTTAAATTCGATCCCAAACTTTTATTTCAAATTTTTACAACATTGATTGGAATTCTAAAATTACGATTGAAATTGGAAGAGAAAAATTTAATTTCAAATTTCGAAAACAGCGTACTTTTTCCAAAACTTCTTTCAATGCAATGTTAATTGAAATTCAGAAAATTCAGAAAGAAATTGAGAAATTTTTAAATGAAATTCAGAAAACTTTACATAAAAAAAAAGTTAAAAACTACAGCGATTTTTAACAAATTTGTAAATTTTTAGGATAAAATTCGTATTGGGGTGATTCAGGTATTGCAGAATAGCAATATTATTATTTTACAAGAAACATTTACTTTCAAAACAGAATGATTTTTAATTGTTTATTCATCTAAGAGAACATAAAAAATGGCTGCATTTAATCCATTCCTTCATAAATCAGAAACCTTTCAAGATTTATATATAAGAACTCTTAAGGGAACAAGACATCCCTGAAACTCGTGTTTTTGTTTGAAAAATTTTATTTTTTTTTTAAAAGAAAAAAGGAACAATAATACTATTTTGCGTATATTTTTAGATCTTCAAAGTACACAAAAAAATAGTTTGGGAGGGTTATTTTTTTGTTTTTAGGTTTTCAAAAATTTTTAAAATATTAAAGCACGATTTTGGCTCACTGGAACTTTTGCACAAATATTTGTTTTAATCGGTACACTCAGAAAAAAGTGTCTCGGAATATGATAAAAAACGCATCATATTTAGAGAAAAATGGTATAGACTTTGCTCCAGAGAATGCTATTTTCTAATTGCGATACTAAAAATTTTTTAAAAATGATAAAAAGCTTCCATGAAATAGAAAAATATATCGTTTTTAGAGAAAAATACTTTTTTTTTGAGAAAATATTTGTTGTTATTGAAGAAAATACTTCTCATAGTGAATTTTTTATCAAAATATAAGAAAAGTTTTTCATTTTCAATAAAATTTCTCTATAAATGAGAAATTTTTTGTGCGAGAAAAATACTTATCATTATTAGAGACATTGAAATATTTCCATTTCCTAGAAGTTAAGAAATATTTCTTCGAAAATGTGAAAATTTATTCTTATTGAAGAAAATTTTATTTGAAAAAGAGAAAATTGCTATTATCAAAAATAGAGAAATTTTTTACCGGAGCAAGGTATGTGTTTTTTTTTCAGTGTATGAAAAACGCTATCGACTGAAAGAAAAGAAACGGTTTTCGTCCTTAAATAAAATTATATAGTTTTTGTTTTAAATTTTTTATTTTCAATATCGAATAACTACATGAATGTCAAACAATTTTTTGATAAACTTTCCGACTGTAGCTCATTTTAGCATTTGGAGCCTCACACGAGTATAGTACTCCATATAGTAGCATCATTCCATTGTGAGTATGTAAGCATACATTAAATTATTTATTGTTTTTGCATTCATCAAACACAACTTTTATAGTTGTCAATCTGTGTTATATCCGCCACATTAAAATATTTAATAAAAAACTTTATGATAGGTATTTCTACTGTTTTTAATAATGGGTTAATCGTCAAATATTATTTAATTGACAGTAATTAATTTTTGTTTCATGAGTTGTAGTTTGGCTGAATTTCAAAAACATACAGAGTGAAGCTTCTTGTTTAACCTTTAAATGAAAAAAGGATTAAACAACATATATTAAATTTTTTTTGTTATATACGTTAACTAATATTAATATTTTAAATACAAAATAAGAAAAAAAATTAGATCTTATAACAATCCTCTCAACTCAATATTTTTGTATGGTATCCTTAATAATTTGGATATTAAATTATTAAAAATTAATAATAATAAAATTAATAATTAAAAAATTAACTTAATTAAAAAGATTCTTTCTAACAGGTACACTTTAAAAATATTTTTTTTTATTTTTGGACTTAAACTCTTATTTCGGACAGCGGTAAGTAAACTTTTGTTTTTTGACCCGGTCTCTAATAAGTTTTCTTCTAAGTATCACAGGGTGTTTCAGATATCAGTGAATTGTGTGTAGAGTTTTGTTGTTGAACATATGAAATATGATGATTGAAAGGTTTAAAATGCAATGATTATAAAAATCTCTTTTAATGGAATGAAATGTACAATTTATTTTTTTGTTTTTCGTTTGATTAATTTTTATTATATTTCGGTCTCTACTTTTGCGTTAGATAAAATTATTAACCGAAGCCTTTAAATAGTAAAACTAATCAATCTGCCTCCCGAAGTTTTTGCAGTTTATTTATTGGTGTGTCGTTACTTTAATTTTAAAATAATTGATTCAATTCAATCGTGACTTATCCTAATTTTTTTTCTTAGCTGAGTAGCTCTTTTTTTTTTTTGCAATTATCCAAATAATTTTGGTAGAAATTTTTTTATCTTAAATTGAATATTCTCAGCATATTCAAAAGTTTTCAGCAGAGTGTGATTAACTGTAAAACGTGCTAACCATAAATGAAATAATTAAAAAACATTATTTAAAACACCTCAAAAAACCTCATTAAATCTTAATTGCTGATTCGAAGATAAAATATTCAGTTAACAACTCAGATTTGATTAAAATATTCAAATTTGCTTAAAATTGTAAAAAATAGTTTAAAGATACTTATTATTGTTAGCTGTTTAAATAAATCAAACCAAATCAAATGCTTGTTGATCATTGATTCTGCAATTAAGGAAATATCAATGCAGTTAAAGCTAACTGATCATAGATTGCGTCAGTAATCACAGAAACCACAAAACTCGGCACAAAACGAAGCATTAAATAATTAAATGAAAAAAAATAAAATCGAACACAATCAGGTTTCTATGCAACGTCATGCAACCCACACCGCAAAGGGTCAGACAGTTTGTTAGGCCTATATCAGCGAGCACCCACAAAACGTACACAGAAGAAACGTTCAATGTATGTATGCCTACCTTCTGCCGGTTACACCAAATTTAATTCCTTACCATATATTTATTGGTTTACAAACAAGTTACGCAGCTCTAATAACTGATCGATAATTAACACGATTGATCTGAAGACAAGGCCACAAACAATTTCAATCAACTTCCGTCACATATCGAAATTCATATAAAAACCCAAGCTCGAAATCCAGAACAGCATCAGTAATCAAACACCCGCAGTCAACACAGACCTTCTTTCAAGAACAATCAATCAATCAATAAATAAATTTAAAATGTTCAAGTTGGTAAGTTTTGGAGTGAGAAAAAAAACGAAATTTGTTCTAACATTCTATTACAATTCTTGCAGGTGGTATTGTCTGCTTTTCTCGCCGTAGCTGCTGCTCGTCCTGGTCATATTGAATCTCCAGTGCTCTACTCCTCCGCATTGGTACATGAGCCAGTTTTGGCCAAGGTGGGTGCTGTAGTCAAAAGTATTCCTACTGCTGTCTCGCACCAAAGCCAGTCGATTGTACATAGCTCAGCACATGTTGTAGAGGATGTTGTGGCACCAGTTGTAAGAACTACTTCATATGCCGCACCTGCTCCATTGGTTCACACTTATGCTGCTGCTGCTCCAGTTATTCATCATCACGGTGCTCAACTCGTACACTCAGCACCTGCTTTGAGATCTCTGGCCTCTCCATTGGTGCATTCTGCTGGACATCAATTGGCCTACTCTGCTGGTCATCCATTGACCTATGCTGCTGTTGGTCATCCTTTGACATATGCTGCGGGTCATCCTTTGACATATGCTGCTGCTCCTCTTACCAGCTATGCTGCCGCATCTCCACTTGCTTATACCTCTGCCGGTCTTTGGTAGATAATCTGGACGAAAAGCTGGACTGTTAAGCTTTAAGATTAAAATTTGAGATGTGATAATAAGGTTTTGGATTGAATTTGTTTGTAATAAAAGTTATTTTGAAGTGAAAAAGTTTATAATTTTATTCATCGGACTTACCAGGGTGGATTGAGTACTTTACGCAGGGTAGGGAAAGAGCTCATTTTTCAAATTTTATATAATTTACCCTACTTACAACATTTGAGTTATATATCTCACAAAAGTAAGGATTGTCCTAAAAGTGAAATTATTTTTATTTTAAATCAATGCAAAAAAAGTTATTGCTGAATCCTACAGTTATCAATTACTTATTTAGTTAAAATTGTAATTATAGAAGTACCAAAGGAATAGAGGACGTTTAGTTTTGTTCATTATAGGCTGAATACATTGCAAACGACATGGGTCGAACAGCTTATCTTCGCTCGGTGGTTGTAGAGAAAAGTAGATGATACCGACTGACAGTCAACATTTAGAAAAGGTGTCAGTGTAGAAAAGAATTATTTTCTTGAATATGTATAGGTATTTAAAGTGCTGAATTTACCCCGGTCCCCCCAAATCATTAATATTTCTGAAATATTTCAAAATGGCGATAAAAAATTTTCAAATAATACGTTTTTTGCAAGAACTTCAATATTACGTATTGAAACACACACAAATTAGTCTTCAAATGAAAGGTCAAAATTTCACGTATACAATCATTTAGGGGTATAAATTTTGGGTGTTTTTTTACAAAATAAAAAAAAAACTAACAAGAATAGATCCTCAAATGACAGTTTTCGATTTGAATGATTTTCGTATATGTGATGGAAGACAAAAATCTAAGGTTGACGTATTTCAAACTCACGTTCAAAATTCTGCGAAAATTTCGTTTTTTTGCTATAATTTCGCTATTTTTTTCTATGGAAACATTTACAAATTTGGTACCAAATTACTTTTGGTGGCATACTTTTTACTTACATGGTGGCATACTTTTTTTATATGAAAATTTTGTTGTTATTTTGTAATTGTAATTTTTAGTAATATTTGGTCGATATCAAAGAAGTATTTTGATGCAATTATTTCATATTAATTTATGTTGGATTTAAGGCAATTTGTAAAAATGTTATTGTATTTAAAATACCCAATATGGGAATCAAAATTTTTATTGAAAAAAAAATTACCAAATATGTACAATTTAACGATATGCAAAAGAAATGGAATGCATTTTCTCGTCTTTCTTAAAAAAACATTTTATTTTTTTACATTCAAAACCTCAACTTTGTAGATGAATAAGTTTTCAAAAGAATTTTTTATTTAAATTTTGTACCATTGAGTTTTAAAGAAGTCCACGTCTTTTAAAGTGCATTTTGGCTTAAATCCATTTTGATATGGTTTAAAGAAAAACAATTATATTTTGGTTCGATCCTTAAAAAAATATCACTCTCTGTAAATTTTTATTAATTATTTAAAAAAAAAAATACAAAAATTTTAAATTTTACCTTTCATTTTTATTCATGTTTACTATTGTTAAAAAATTCAAAATTTTGAAAAAAGGGCAAAAACATTTTTTTTAAACAGGCGTACAAACAGTTTTGCACAAATAACATGTTTTTAATTTCCGTAGTTCAGACCATAGCAACATTCTTACTTACTAAGAATGTTTTTTCATTTCTTTTCAGATCATCAAAGGGGTTGGAATCATGCCAATAAGAATAATTTAAGGCCTGTAATTATTTCAGTTTTCAAATTTTTTTTTCAAGTTTGTTTATGCATTGTAAAATACATAAACAAATTTGAAATATTGTATATGTAAAATCAAAATATGGAGGAAAAGTTATACTTTAAATATTTAAAGCGAATTTACAAGCTTAAGAATTATAAAAGTTATTCTGAATATTTGAGAATAGGGGAAGTTGTTATAAAATATTGTTTATGCGGTGACTTAGTAGAAAATTCGTTCCTCCGAATTAAACTTGCATAAAACTTTTGTTATTTCTACTACATTAAACACAACTTTATAAGTATGAGTAACTAGAACTGTGTTTTTTTCTCACATTCGAGTCTCGAGCAATTCAAATACTTAGTCAAGAAATATATCACCCTTTCGAATTGCAGAACGGCTTAACTACTTTGAATACTTTATAGTTCAAATAAAAAATTAAGCTATTAAAACTCAAACATGTTTTATTTTTATCTTAATTGCAGCAAACTGAAGTTTAATTTGCTGAAATATAATTATGTAATGGTAAGATAAAATACCACAATGCAAATCTCGAAAAAGTAATCAGAGCATGAAGTCTTTGAAGTCAATAACTTTTATGACATCCGCTATAAAACTATTGAACTTGAACTTGATACAATGTGAACAGCGGCGACTCAGTTGAAAGCGAAAAAGTACACACACCTTAAAATGAAAGGTCAACTAATCACAGATACTTTTGTGTACTCTAATACCAGCGCAAAAAATGTCTTACAAGCACATTAAATAGTGCAAAAAAATGTAAAAATAACGATTGAAGCGGTCAATAAGCAGCACTTGTAAGTTTGTCAAAGAGTGATTGTGTAGAAACATGAGAGCGAAGAAAGAATAATCAATCAATTTTACGAACATTAATTCCAGAACAACGAAAATAAAAAATTTGTAAATTATATTCTATTGGTCTTTATTTTATCACATCATATCAATTGTTAACAACGTCCAATAAGCATGCTAGACAATTACCAAACACCAGTGGCAGTGTAGGATAGAGGAGCTGAGGCAGCATAGGTTGTTAAGGGAGCAGCAGCATATGTCAAAGGAGCGGCAGCAGCATAAGAGTGCACCAGTGGAGAAGCCACAGATCTCAAAACGGGCGCTGAGTGCACCAGATGAGCAGCGTTATGGGCAACAACAGGAGTAGCGGCAGCATAAGTGTGCACCAATGGAGCAGGAGCAGGAGCAGCATATGCAGTGGTTCTTACAACTGGTGCCACGACATCCTCCACAACATGTGCTGAGCTATGTACAATCGACTGGCTTTGGTGCGAGACAGCAGTAGGAATACTTTTGACTACAGCACCCACCTTGGCCAAAACTGGCTCATGTACCACTGAGGAAGAATAGATCTCTGGAGATTCAATATGACCAGGACGAGCAGCAGCAACGGCAAGGAAAACAGACAAAACCACCTAAAAGAGTTGTGTTCTTATTAAAAAATTCTAATTTTTTTTCACTTCAAAACTTACCAACTTGAACATTTTAATTTATTTATTGATTAATTTTAATTGTTCTGAAAGAAGGTCTGCAATGACTGCGTATTTCTGACAACTGATGCTGTCCACTCTTTGAATTCTAGTTTTTATAGCCAAAACTTGCTAAGCCTAAAAACTTGTTTTTTATCACTTCATCCACCCTCAATAATTGTCAATCAAAATCAAAATGGCAAAATCAATCGGTGACAATCAAATAAACTTTAACAAGTTGTCAAACACCTTCTCGAATACGCAACGGACAGACGACATCAAATGCGAAACAGAACATGAGCTGGAACAGCCAACAAAAACTTAAACATCACGCATTGTAGTGAAATGTACTGAAATATTTTTAAGAGTTGTGAAATGAAGGTCTGGGTTATTAAATTTCCATTTTGACTTTAAAGTTCAAATCATGAATTCATTTATTATGTTTTGATTTTGTTCAAGCTTAACAGATGTTAAGCCGCTGACACATTAACTGCTGCTGTTAGTTATGCTGTTGCATTACTTGCAGTTTAACTGCTGCTTGAAAACTTTCAATGTCTTCCATTAAAACCAATTTAATTGAATAATAAAAAAAGTTTAGGTCTTAATGTATTGCAGTCAAAAACGGCTGTCAAAAGAGTTTGCTAAACTATATAAGCCTTGTTTGCAGTTTTGTTTAGCATCAGTCAGTCATTAGCTGTTATTCACTTGCTTCCAACACAGACCAGCTTTAAATCAAAATCAATCATAAACATGTTCAAGTTGGTCAGTATTTAAAAAAAAATGTCCTTATAATCAAATTTCTTTGATATGCTTATAAAATAAATTTAATTTTTTTCCAGGTGGTGTTGTCTGCTTTCTTCGCCGTAGTTGCTGCTCGTCCCGGTCATATTGAATCTCCAGCGCTTTACTCTACATCGGTGGTTCAAGAGCCAGTCCTAACCAAGATCGGTGAATACGTTCATAGTGTGCCTTCATCTGTGTCCCATCAGAGCCAATCGGTTATTCATAGCCACGCTCATATTATTGAAGACATACATGCTCCAGTGCTGAAGACTACTACATACCATGCTGCTCCAGTGGTGCACTCTTATGAAGTAGCTGCTCCAGTATACAAAACAATTGTTTCACCAGTCGTTCACGAATATGCTTCAATCGACTCACACAGCTCTTGGTAATCCATGAAAGGATGAGCACTTAGACCTGATTTTAGCAAAAAAACATTGTGATTAACAAGTCTTATGAACTGAATGAATAAATCAAATTTATGAATTAGTAAACAAATTTAGTTTTTTAAATTTTTTATAATACGATACAAAATCAAATAACTACTTTTTTGCGGAAAGACGAAGTCACCAAAACATCTGACTTTCAAACATTAATTGCAACAAAGTACATTTTGGAATTACCCTGCAAACATTTTATGAGGCTCTACAAAGAATGACTCTTTTTAGAGTGTTTTTTATGCATGTTTTATGATGACTCATTAATGGACTCATGAAAGAGTCTTTAATATGACTGTTATATGATTGTTCAAAAATAAGACTCATAAAAGAGTCATTGTTGTACCTGCTATATGAGTACTCATAAGACACTCCTAAAAATGTCCTAAATATGACGGAAATATGATTGTTCATTCAAAAAGACTCATAAAAGGATCATATATTGATTGATATATGCATAATCATAAAGAAGATTTATAAGAAAGAGTCTTTTATACGAGTGTTTCATGAGCGAATAGAACCTGATTATTGCAAAAGCACCATATCTAAAAAACAAATAAGAACTTAATCGAGCATTGTATTTGATTTTTGTAGATTAGTTTGAAATTGAATTTGTTGTTTTCGCATTTTTTTTAATTGTATAAAAATTTGTAACTGTCCGTTATATCGTCGCTTTTCCGAGAATTGTTCGTTTGTGGCGATTTACATGCATTGAAATTGAACTACAACATATCGTTCGTTGCAAAAATACTTATTATATGAGTCTTAAAAGAGTATTAAATGTGAGTATTAAAAGACAATATGAGTCTTTTTAAAGAGTATTAAATATAAGTTATAAAACTATTATTTTATTACTAAAAACAGTCACTATTATGAATCATATTTTGGGGCCCACAAAATAAGAAAATTCTATGTAAAAATCTCGTGTCACGGTGTTAGTGTTTGAACTCGTCCGAAATGGCTGGACCGATTTTAATGAAATTTTTGTGTATGTATGGTAGGTATGAGAATAGGTCGTAAAGTATTTTTCAACCTCTTAACCACGAAGGGCGTGGCACTTTTTCAATAACACAAATTTTCTCGGTTCTACTTTTGTCTATAAGTCACACAATACTATTGAGTCGGGCCAAGGTCTTTCAATTATAAAACAGACACGGGCATTGGAAAACGGGAAGTGGCTCTGCCCATACAATTACAATTTTCAATACCGAATAGCTATAGAATTAAAAGTCACAGAACATTTAAACTCAGAATGGAGTAACTATTTGGTGATATTGTACTACTCAAAAATACTCGAAAACTGAAGCGGGAATTGGACAAGGGGTTTGGTTCCGAACATAAAAGATAATTGTTTATATTTAATAGCTTTGGAAATAATGTTCATAGAATATTGAAACTCAGAGTGAAGTTACTATTTGTTGATGGGCTTCTGTTGATGGCAAACTACAAAAGACATTGGAAAAGAACGGCAGCAACGCGCCTAGAACCAGCTAGTAAAAAGAGCATTTAGTAGTCAATTTCAGATGATATAATGAGTATTTTTTAAAACTTTGTATGTTCTGTTACAAATAATGTTTTTGAAAATTGTTCATTGTTTTATTTTATAGCAACTCAAAATAATAAAAATTTTCAGTAGATTTCATATACCTAAATGACAAAGAGAGAAAACTCATTATCTCCCTTGAATGAAATTTTGAAATTTGGCCCATAGAAGTAAATATAACAAAAAAAAATTTGTATATAACTTTTTTTTTTATATCTGAGGGCAATCAATTTTTATATCCGAGGTGCATCAATTTCAGCGTCAAAACCTTTTTATTACAAGTATCATTACTTTCTAGAAATGTCGAATAGATTTGAGGTACATTTTTCTGATGTCTCAAAAATTCAAAATGTATTTGTAAAATAAAAAAAAAAAATGCACAAAATGTTAATTTGTACAAATTCAAATTCTTTCAATATTAAAAAAGTACAAATATTTTTTTTGTCAGCAAAATATTTTCTCTTAACTAATGTCTTAGCTGCATCAATATGTGAATATTTAAAATCTTAGATTAACCTTTGTATATATACAACAAAAATGACAATAAATTTACCTAATTATGTTGGTTTGAACAAACAAAACATTTCTAGAGTGAAGTTTCTGCATAGCCAATATTAATATTTAACTTTTTAAGGTTTCTTTATATACGAATATGTTACTAATTTAGACTTAACTGGATCATTACCAACACGCACAGTGCGTGAACATGAACTTTGTTAGAATGACATTCAAGTGGTCCAGACGTGATCAATGCAAACGCACTCAGTCACGCATGCGCTGTAATAAACTGCTTGCGTGTGGCAACAACAACGTATAGTAAAACTATGACGACAATGTCTTAATAAAAATAAGTAAACAACAAAAATAGTTGCACGCAGCATTTTCACGGTCAACACTTGGCTGAAATGGAAAACGAAAAAGTATGCGGCAACAGCCACACCAACAACAACAAGTTGAGGTGAACGAAACCGAATTGGAACAAAATACCGCAACGAGTTGTAAGTAAGTCAGTAACAACAATGAATGGGCTAAAAGCAAGCATCGTCAACAACAACAGCTGCAGCATGTTTAAAAACAACAACAACACGATCAGCAACTCTTTTATGGGTCGCTATCTGCACAGGCTACAGCCAAATGACGCTGACGATGACGACTTACATTAGGTCGTTTTGTGGGTCGTTTTCTGGCTGCTTGGCGTGGCATAAAAACGAAAGTGAATTTTTTTTTTCAACATGCAATGTTTTATCTCTTTAATGTTTAATGTATCTACAAATTTTGTTCTTATAATTTTTTTTTTTATGATTTTATTACATTTTTCCGCAGTTGTGCATGTTGTGCTTGGAATCTGGTCAGTGGGTTAAAGTGGTATAAAAGACCATGTTGCGCCGACCAATGAGCAACAGTCGCCAAAGTATTTCATTCAACACAGACCTATAAAAACAATAAAATTAATTCAAACAATATGTTCAAGTTGGTTAGTGTTGCTCAATAACGAAATTTCTTTCTCTGAAAATTAAGGATTTAAATTTTTATTTTTTATAATTTTAAATTTTTAGGTGGTGTTGTCTGTACTTCTTGCCGTAGCTGCTGCTCGTCCTGGCTATCTCTCATCACATGGCTCGCTGTTGTACTCTGCTCCAACCACGGTAATACATGAGCCAGCGTATGCCAAAGTGGGCGCTATTGTCAAGAGCTATCCAACCGCTGTATCGCATCAGAGTTCTTCGGTGGTGCACAGCTCAGCACATGTGGTGCAACCTATTCTAACACCCATTGTGAAGACCACCTCCTACTCTGCTCCAATTATACACTCAGCACCCGTACTTCATGCCTCGTATCCTGCTTTGTCTTATACAAACGGTTGGGCGCCCTCATGGTAGATTATCGGAAAGTGCAATAAATAGACTGAAGAAATTTTTCAAAACCTGCAGCTGGACGGTATATTTTTAATCCTTGAAAACTATTTTGACTGTTTGTGAAAGTATTGAATAAACTGATTTTTAAAAAATTTAAATTATGTCTTCATAATTTCTGGGTGCCCTCTTGTGTTAGTAATATATCTTATGAAAAAAATCAAAACAGGACAATTTCATAAAATTCTTTATTCTCTTCTACATTATTCTATAAAATATTCTTTATTAAATTTTATGGACATTTGAAAAAAACAACTTCTCTCGAGACTAGAAAATTTCAATGAAAATAAAATAATATCTATATAGCGGTGATTCCATGCCAAAAGGCACACTTTTCTGACATCACTATTTTTGAAACTTTTGAAACTTTTTTGGTGGATTGTTCATCTGAAAAATGTAATAACTGCGTACTTTTTTTTTTGCAATTTATTTTTTTTTGCAAAATTGTACACTCTCAAAAACAAAAAAACTGATTAGGTACATGTATTTAAACAGATCTATCTTCTGAACTGTAAGTCGCACAGACAAAAAACTCAGGTATAGTTTAGGTACCTTGAATGGATCTTTCTGGTGGTGTCATTTGTTTATAGTTTTTTAATAGAAAAAAGTTTCTTTTTCTTATCCCGAAATTTACCATCATATTTTTCACAGTCGACGCAACAACTTTTTCACCTTTTTAATATAATATCGCATTAAGGCATTCATTTTTAAGGTTTACGCAAAATTTTAAGTTGGATCTCCAACGATTGCTATATGTAATGATTTTTTAAAAAAAATGCCTACTTAAGTTTTCCTATATTTGTATATCCTTCCTTAATATATAGGTACATTTGCAACCAATGAATCTTGTGAGCATCCTAAAAAAAATTTTTTTGTGTGTATTGACATGTGCACTGCGACTCAACAAATCAAACTTCAGCTCCTTCGCCATAAAAATTTTATAATTGAGTGTCAAAAATCTTAAGAACAATTAATACTGAATTGTTTTCATCAAAGCAGTTCTACAAGGCCATTAGATTGTTATCTATATTAAAACTATGCATCTTAAGGACAGAAATAGTTCTACAATTTAAGAAAATACAAGAATGGAAGATTAAATAAAAGCGCATTCAATTGATCCTTTGAGTCGGAAAACACATGGCCATAAATTTGGAACATATTAATTTTTTATGATGATCTATTTGAAGGGCTTACTTCAAACCAAAGAGTTACTGCATATATAAAATAAGGAACAATATCTTTTTTTTATATTAAAATTAAATTATCTGTATACAAATATATGAAATCTTTAGCAGGCATTTTTTTAAAAAATTCATTAAAAATAGCAATCGTTGGAGATCCAACTTAAAACTTTGCACAAACCTTCAGAATGAATGCTTACATACTACATTTTATTAAAATGGTGAAAAAGTTGTTGCGCCGACTGTGAAAAATATGATGGTAAATTTTGGGATAAGATAAAAACACTTTTTGCCATAAAAGTACTTTACAAAAATGAAACCACCAGAAAGATCCATTCAAATTACTTAAACTATAACTGAGTTTATTTTATGTCCAACTTACAGTTTAGAAGATAGAGCTCTTTAAATACATGCATCTATTAAATTTTTGTATGATTTTCAATGTTTTTGATAGTGTATAACTTTGCAAAAAAAAAAATTTCGCAATAATAAAAAACACAGAATATGTTATTTTAATGTGAACTTCTAACCTACAAAGTTTCAAAAAAATCGGAAGCACTAAGGTCAGATTTTGATAAAAATTTGTCGAATTGATATGGAATCACCGATATAAATAGGCGTAGGGAAAACATTTAAGAACTATTTTATCACGTGTTTCTCAACCGATTTGGATAATTTTTTTTAAATTAATCAGAGCACGGACTATTATTAAATGTTTATTTTTCACATTATTTTTGTATGAAATCAATAAGGAATGTAGTTGAAGTGGACGAATTTCGGCCACTATCGAACTCTTGTTTATAAAATTGTATAAAATTTAATTTATGTATATAAAATTGATATTGCAAACGCGATGAATTACATTTCTTTGACACTGATCTTGTTTAAAAGTAATAATCCAGGCATAGGAGTTCAAAACGTTCAAATATTTTAAAGTAAGTGAGGTATAATCGTTGCGTTTTTACAATTTTAAGATTAAGAGAAACTTGTAATTACATAAGCAATTGCTTATTTCTATTTTTATGTCTTTTAAAATTACGTACAGTGGATTAAGAGTTACTTTCTAGTATTTCTAGTACACCCTAGCAATGTCACTGATTGCATTGCATTATTATTCTTAAGAATTAATAACATTTTAAAAAATTCAATCTAAACAACCAGAAAAATATCAAAACCTTACAAAAAAATTATACTTATGCCCGGATGCAAAATACGCTAAAGTCAAAAACCCGATTATGCGAGCCAAAACAAATAGCAACTCAAATTGATTTATATCAGAAGCAAATCTTATATTATATTGAGACCAATAACAACAAGTTTTAACCACAGCAACTGTGAGCAATTAGCCTGGGGACAATTTTTAGCCACAGCAACACAAAATCAGAGTTAATCTAAAAATACTCTTTAGGCACCCACAACCAAAATGAAAAAAAAAAACTCACAACTGCCACAAGAATTTTAAAACTATATTGCAAAAAAAGATCAAAAACCGGAACTCCATTCAAAGCACAACAACAATTATAACAAAAACAACGTGTCAAGCAAAATTCTCTAATTCTTAAATTCTGAAATTGAAACTGAAAACGTAATTGATGTATATGTGTACAGTCGAATATAGTCAGTGTTATACATACAGTCATAGAAGAGTCTTAGCAGGCTACAATACAATAAATAAATCCGTTTGTTGTTTTGACGTTACAGCCTGTCGTCAGCAAACAATCAAATTGTTAACCACGCAATCAGGCAGTTCTTTCGTGACTCTTTAGGCAATACAATAGATTCAAGTTCAGAACAATTACTAAAGCAACAATTATTTGATCAAATTAAACAAAATTATCAGTCTTAGTCTCTTTAGGATACAGTTCTACTCTCTTTGGTAGTATAACACGGTACAGCACACTAAGACTTTTAAACTTCAATTATTTGATTAAGGTAGGTCACTGGTTATTCAATTCTGAATAAGTGCGATATTAACCCTTAAACAGATTGTTAGTTTTCACTTATTTTTGGCGTTCAAGTTGAATTTTGAGCGTTGGTTTATTTAAAGACTTATATTTACATTTAATCATAAATATTTTTTTGTTCATTTTAACCCTCTATGGTCCTATTCGATGTGTATTTTTGAACTTTTTTCAGAAAGGTACAAAAAATACCCATACAATGAGGAGCTAGAGGGTTAACATTTTTTTAACAAAACTTTTCCTCGTAGTTTTTTACATAAATCTCCCGAACACATCTTATAGCTAAAATGTAAAGGTGACCTGGTTTCCTATTGAGATTCACCAAAAGAACTTGCAAAAAGGGGGAAAATTAAAACTCCCCTAAAATAAAACTCAAAAGTAAACTTTCAAAACGCCGATACACGTATATTTTTTTGGTCCTCTCTACCAGACCCGTTGTCAGAAGCTTGTTATTTTTTTTTTTTTTTGTATTAAACAGTGTAATTAAGATTCCAGATTGTATCAGAGAATAAAATGTTATTTAGTCTGACTAACCATTGGTATCAATACTTCTGAAGTTTTTAAAAAAAGTTCTAAACTGTCTAAACTCGGTGAATTATAAAAAAATAGTTTGTTGGCAAAATCTTAATGATTTTTTATAAACTCCCATTAACGAAAAAAAAATCAAATAAAAATCAAATCAATATCAAATTTCTGTTGAAATATCTTGAAATCAAAATTGAAGATGGTATCAAAAGAAAAAAGCATTTTGTACGAATAGTTCATATTGTTGATGCCAATCCAACAACAAATGAAGATCATTTATAGTCTAGTTAAGTTATACAAAAAATTGATACTCATTTGGGTGTTCATAGAAAACCTAAACAAAAGTGAAGATGGTACAAAAACCTATTCAAGATAACTTTTTGAAGAGGTGGTTGCAAAATTGGTTACAAAATGGCTCCGTTTATACTATGAAAATGAAATTTGGATTGTCAGTAAATCGGTGTCTGGTAAAGATAGTCTCAAATTATAGAAATAACACGCCCATCCATACATACGTAATCGTTTTATATGTCAATTGTTGTAGAATGTCAAAATTAGACACGAAAATAATAACGAAAAATGAAACTTAAAAACGTTTAATAATACTTTTTCTGTATTACGATAATAAAACTTTATTAAGAGAAATATTTTTCAAAACATCTTATTAGTGTAAAAATGGCAGAATTTTCAATGCACAAATTAAGGGAAGTATTATATGCTTATTATCAGAAATAAAATTGATACTCCAACTCAAAAACAAAGGAATGGGAAACATCAAAATCATAGCATAGAACTTTATCGTTATGGTATGATGGTTTTGTAATATGATGTAGTGTGATGCATTCAAACTGAATCACACAATTTGATGGCATTATAATGATGGTTATGATATGGATATGGATATGTATATGGATATGGATATGGATATGGATATGGATATGGATATGGATATGGATATGGATATGGATATGGATATGGATATGGATATGGATATGGATATGGATATGGATATGGATATGGATATGGATATGGATATGGATATGGATATGGATATGGATATGGATATGGATATGGATATGGATATGGATATGGATATGGATATGGATATGGATATGGATATGGATATGGATATGGATATGGATATGGATATGGATATGGATATGGATATGGATATGGATATGGATATGGATATGGATATGGATATGGATATGGATATGGATATGGATATGGATATGGATATGGATATGGATATGGATATGGATATGGATATGGATATGGATATGGATATGGATATGGATATGGATATGGATATGGATATGGATATGGATATGGATATGGATATGGATATGGATATGGATATGGATATGGATATGGATATAGATATGGATATGGATATGGATATGGATATGGATATGGATATGGATATGGATATGGATATGGATATGGATATGGATATGGATATGGATATGGATATGGATATGGATATGGATATGGATATGGATATGGATATGAATATGGATATGGATATGGATATGGATATGGATATGGATATGGATATGGATATGGATATTGATATTGATATAGATATGGATATGGATATGGAAATGGTTATGGTAATGGTTATGGTTATGGTTATGGTATGATAGTTGTGGTATGTTAAGTGAATGTTGGTATGTGCATCATATTATATGTATTGCGCATATTATATGGTTGCGCTATGATAGGCATATTATTAGTGATGTATACCGGGATTAGTATGATAAAAATGGAATGTTAGTGAGGGTGTTATTAATATGGTATCATTTTGTTAGATGAGAATGTTATATTGGTCAAATGGAAATTTGAAGCAAACCAAATTGTTACTTTATTCATTACATTTCGAACTCTTTCAGAAATATGCCATGTTTGTTTACTATATTCCAAAAGTTGCTGTTTGAGTGTTTACTAACTATTCATGCATATAATCAACTCTGTTGGCATGAGTCAACCTTCTGCTCTCAGGCACAAATGGATTTTTTTTTTTTATAATATTTCCACTCTGAATTTCTTGCGGTTTGGTTGTTGAAATAGAATATAATAAATTAACATAAATTGTTTCACGTAATCAGTTAATTAATGGGAACATGTTTTAGCAAAAGCTTATATTCGAGCACAAAATATAATTGATGGTAGTATTTTTTTAAATTATCTCGATCTATTTCATTTATGATTCTCAAGCTAATAAAGCCTTAATTATAGTTAAAAGTCATAATAAGCAGGAGTTGCCACCTGCGTTGTATGTTTTTTGTGTTGTTAATTTCAGGGGCGTTTTAAACATTTTTAAAATAAAAGATATAATTTAATTATGGCCAAGATTTTTTTTCGAAAGCTTTATGCTGACACTAATTTTAGAACACATAATTTGCATTAATATTAAGTAAAATTATATTACTTTATAGAACCCAATTACGAAATCTTCGTCATAATATGAAGCAATCTGTCTTTACAGGTGTAGGTAATTAATAAAATACTTAAACGCATACACATAAGAATCAACATAAAATTTCACTTAGACAAATTTTGAGTACTTATTATTTTATCCTTTATCCTGACTGATCTTGAATTTGTTATCTCATTTCTAAATATTCAGATTTGTATTTAAAAACCATCGAAAACCTTCAAAACCTTGGACCAGGAGAAGGATAATTTCTTTTGTACTCGAAAGTTAATACAGATTTAGAAACTTTTATCTTGGAATCTGTTAATTTTAGGAACACATTACTTTATCCCTTTTTTAAGTGAAATTGAAATTCAGAATTTTATCGTGTATTTTTTTGAAGTTATTTAATCGTTTAAGCGATTTTTCAGAACTAGTTTTTTAAATTATGCAATAATTGTCGGATTTTGGACCTTATTTATTATTAAAATTCTTGATTTTAATGATGCAAATAATGAAAAGAATGTTCATTCTTAGCAGATTATATAAATTCTTATTTCAATTAAGTCGTATTTATATTTGTTCATGTGTATCATATGATTTGAATAATAATACACCATATATAAGAAAGTATACAGTTGTTGCCGCAGTGCTGTTAGCTGTGAAAACTTATGCTAAAATTTGAATTTAGAGTGATTAAAATTTTAAATTTGTCATACAAAAAATAATTTTTAAATAAAAATCACACTGTTTTTCATAGCTTTAAGTTTGTATTACATTTGGCAGTTCCTCCACTGCCTATTTTTATTAAATTTTTTGTTTTCTTTTTCATTCAATTATAAGTAACGCTTTTATAACAATGTCATTTGTACAAATCTGAAAATCATGCCCAACTCAGTAGTTCTGCCAGATGTTTTGCCAATGAGACTGATGATTGCTTTTGAAAATTATTAAAGCGCTCTAAATAAAAGCAAAACAGCTATTGCGGGATATGTTTTAATTAGTTGAGAAAACCACACAACCGGTTAATTGTATTATTTCTTCTCTGCCAAATCGATACTGCTCTATTCAATCGTTTGAATTACTCATAAGACCCATCATTAACAGCTTTTATTTCAGAGCAAGCGATTTGTTTTTCTCCCTTTTCCTAACCATTCCAAAATTATTTGGACTATAAAACAAAGTGTTTGTGCGCTGTTTAGTCAGTAGAAGTAATAAGCTGCTTGTACACTTCAGTTCATAAATACAGGAACAATAACAAAACAATAAAAGATGTTCAAATTTGTGAGTTCTGTGACAGTCTGTTTTGTTGTTTTCGTAAAATATTCTTTATTTTATTTTCATAAATTTCAATTACTTTTAGTTGGTGTTTCTGAGTCTTGTTGCCATAGCCATGGCTGGCGCAGTGGTCTATTCCACCCATCCGGAGTATCCATCAGCTAGTGGTTATGAATATCAGCATACCGTTCAGACGCCTGACTATATCACTCATGCTTCTGTGAGTGCTCCTTTGAACGGTTTTGCCAATTCACCATTAGTACGCACCGTATACACACAGCCTCTGGCATATCATCAGGAATGGTGAACATTTGACGCGATATAGAATTATGACACGATTTGCAACAATAAATAAAATTATATTACAAGTTTTCAATCTTTTACTTAAATTTGACAAGAAAATTTGTTTTGTGGTCATCATTTTTAGATTCTTTATATTTTTAATTTGTATTATTTTACCTTCGGACTCTAGTTATTATCAATACCCCGTAACCAAATCCCTAGGTTGAATCTATGATTTTTTTTTTATTTTACTAAATTGTATATTAAAACACAACTGTATAGACTAATAATGCACTATAATGTGCGCATAAATAAAGTAAATTTTTTATTTTTGTTTCAAAGTGCATTACTCGAATTGGAAACTCATGAAATGACCACACAGAAAACTTATTGCATTTTTCTTATGTGAAATAAATACCTACTCATTATGCCTAAAAAGTAACTTCCTAGCTATCCGTTCGATAATAACACGTCAAACTCTTTTGACACTCTACATTAAAAAACAAGCTATTGTAAATGCATTTGTAGCGCCGCCTACATGTAATTTTTCTGCATTTCCAACAATCATACCAACCACACCACACTACAATACACCAAAAACTAACAATAAAAACAATAAAAAACACCGCATTGTTTCGCCTGTCAACCTAAAATATCTAGCCATTGCATTTGTCGACAGTTGCAAGCTGCTTTTTAATGTATCTGATTCGAAATACCCGCAAGCATGGACATCCACTGAGGGAAAAATGTGGGCTTCTGTCCACCTAGACAAAAGCATTGATATATTGTTGGCAAAAAGAAATGCTTGAGCAATATTATATATTATACAGACGTGTATCTATATTAATGTTAGCTTAATATATGTACAAATTTATACAAAGTATCGTATATTTAAAAAACTTCTTAACATAAAAAAAACCTACTTCAAAATTACTACAAAATAAAAAATGACAAATGTGCTTAATTTGCATTACGCCTTCCCCCCTATTAAAATATCTGCAGTCGTCCATGCTTATTTAGATGCATTCAAATATGGGTCACTTTAAAGTTACTCAATCAAAGATAAGCGTGGATGCAAATGTTGCAACAGCACCTGCATTTGTTACACAAATAACATGAATGAATTTAATTAAATATCTTAACTATATAAAAATCGATTAATCAGTTAGATTTCAAATTATAATGTGATCAAAATAAAAAATCTGTTATAAACACTTTTCACACAACTTCTCGTGAAAAATATTAAATTTCGTAGAATCTGAGCAATGGACAGTCACAAAACAAAGGTCACAAATGTTGACAGTTTCTAAATTTGCTGTCTAGTTTCTGTGTTACTGTATCGGATCACTTCAGTGTGACTTATGTTAGACATGTAGAGGAATTAAAAGATCGTTCATGCTTAGAGTCATAGATTGTTGTGCTTCTCAGCTAGAATTGTCAAACCTGGTTTGGGTCCATTTTTAATTCTTCAGTTATTCCATTTTCGGGTCTTTAAAATCAAAAAGTTTGTCTTTTCGACTAATTTGAATATTTGTTTTTACTTTTACTGTCTATTTTTTTTGTCCTTCAGTTGAAAATATTTGAAAAGAATTGAATTAATTTTTCATTGAGATTTTAAATTTTTTAATTTTATTTTATTAATTTATTAACTTTGTTTATATTGAATTTTATACTAAAATATTTATTTTATTTAATGAATATTTTTAATTTATAAATTTTATTTATTAACCTTTTCGAAACCGACGTTGTCTTGTAAGCAACTTTGAAATTTTAGCGCCGTTTAGCTTGATGCACGATTCAGTGTAAAGTTTTAGAAAATTAAGCACAACGTGCAAATTGCGCAGAAAAATTAAATTAAACAAAATATGTATAGGTCATAAATTTACAAAACAAGTATGCAATTTATGCCAAAAAAATGTGAACTAAAAATACAAAATTAAAATATTAGAAAAAATTGTATTGTTACAGACTTACATATATATACGCAACATTCAATATTTAGTGAAACGATAACTCCAGAAGTTTGAAATCTTTAAAAATCCTTAGTTTAGATCTAACAAAAGCTGGAATTATGAAAAAAAATTTCAGACAGCTGGTTCAGGAGTAGGTCGAAAGGGTTGGATGTAGCAAGAATGTTGATTCTTGATTTGTTTAATTTTATAAAAAGTAATAAATATTTAAAATGCACATGTCAAGTACCGCACCGAATACCTCTCAAACTGTTAATGCTTGCTATTACAGTGCTTTTATAATATGAAAAAATGAACTGCCTGAGAGTACGCACACAAAATATATTTTATTTTTTTTAATTGTGTTCCCCGCCTTATATCTCTCAAGCTGTACTTAAGTGCTAACCGTGCTTTTTAAACTTTACGAAAAAATGTTTACCCTAAAAGTATCCACAAAATATTTATTCGATTCTTATTCTTGACAGCACTTTAGATTGATAAACTATGATGCATAATGCATTTGTGCAAACACATTATTCTTCACTAATTTTAAGCTTAGCACCAAAAATATATTTGCTTTTAATATTAATATCTTTAAGATTTGTTGTTTATTACTTGTTTTCATTTCTGTAATTCTTATTACATGTAAAAGACTCTGTCTTATTTGTAAACATTATTTTTAAAATAAATTGAATTTTAATGTTACTTAAGCGCATATATGTAACTTTTATTATTTGGCCTAAATTTAAGTGTCAATCTAAATATCTGTATTTATATTAAGTTGATATTGGTTTTTATAGAACCATTTAGCTTAGAAGCTAAATCATTTAAAATACCAAACATGTGCTGGCTATTATAGTTTTGAGTCTCTGTAGCATGTCTTTGGTAGCATGGGTCAAAGTATTTGGTACAAAATTGCAACGACCATGCAATGCATCATATCCACCGCTTAGTAAATATTTTTCCTCTATGTGCTGATTGGGCGTGGTATTTTCAATTCTTATAACAATAGAGTTCAATTTAATATTCAGTTCATCGGCTTTGCTTTTGGGTTCACCCTTAATAATCTCTTTATAATACAAATTAGTTATGGCTCATGCAAAAACTATTTTACCTCCAAGCTATAATTTTCACAGAACTTACGCGCGGTTGTGTTGCATGCTGAATAAAATAAACCACGAGCATGCAGCATGTGGTACACAGGTTTCCTTATTGTTTTATTTTTGTTTTTTTTTTTGTACTATTTATTGCTTTTGATTGTTGGTAACTAGCTTAAAGCTCCTGCAAAAACAGTTAAAGATCTCTTTTATTACTCCTTCGCGAACTGCCTGACCCAGTGGTTTAGTTATTGTTTTTCCAAGCCAAAAATGTTGCTAACAAATACAACATATTGCAAATTGCTGCAATTTTAAATGAATTTGTTGTTGTGCATGCATTTTCGTAAGATTTAGGTTAGTTTCACTTGTTGGCAAATAAGGCTGATTCGAATATTTCCTGGATTTGATAAGATGTACATTAATTGAATTGTTTTTCGAATTGTGAGTTTTAATACGTATTAATTGCAGGCTAACCTGGGCGTAGCTTTGCTGTAAAAGAAAATTTTTCAAGAATTTATATTAAAAAATTCATACTTAACAAAGTTCTGCATAGGTTTTCATGAAAACGAACGAGGAATTAGGTTCTAGGTGCACAAACAAGCAGAAACTTGCACTCAAAACTATAATTTAATAAAATTTGATTCTACCCTGCAAACATTTGCAAGACGATTGGAAGATGAGATCATTTGGCGACGCGCTAGCGATTTGCCTAAGGGTTCTTTGAAGATTGATCACTTTTCGATCGCCGAAGCGATGAATACGCGATTCTCAAAAAATTTAAAAATCTTCCTTCGCTCATTCCGGCGATCGTTGGAAGATGGATCGCTTTTCGATCGGCCAAGCGATGAATGCGCGATTGACAAAAAATGTTCAAAATCTTCCTTCGCTCATTCCGGCGATCGTTGGAAGATTGATCGCCCAAGGGATGAATGCGCGATTCAAAAAAATTTTAAAATCTTCCTTCGCTCATTCCGGCGATCGTTGGAAGATTGCTTTTTAAAAAACTTTTCAAAATCTATCATTGTTGTATGAAGCAGGCTCTGAAAAATCGTTTAAATTAATCAAAAAATTTAACTTTTAAAAAATTTCATGAAACTGGGATAAAACAACGTCTGAAGAGCCCGCTAGTTCCAACATGCAACAACTTGTAACATTCAACAACGATGCTCTGCGACAAACAAAAACCCTTCTGTCATTCTTTGGCGAATCGCTTAAGACTCCTTTCAGCGAATCGTTCGCAACTCTTCCTGGCGAATCGCCTAAGACTCCTCTCGGCGATTCGTTGTCGAATCTTCCCGGCGAATTGCTTAAGACTCCTCTCAGCGAATCGTTCGCGACTCTTCCTGGTGAATCGCCTAAGACTCTTCTTGGCGATTCGTTGGCGAATCTTCCAGGCGAATCGCTTAAGACTCCTCTTGGCGATTCGCCGGCGAATCTTCCCGGCGAATCGCTTTTATGGCCTCAGCTGCTTACATTCGGCGATTCCCGGAAGACTCTCAGAAGAGCTCGCCGGCGATCGTTTCATCTTCCAAGCGATTCGCTGAAGATTCTCAGACGATTAAAAATGTTTGCAGGGTACATACTTGTTTTTAAGTATGTTCCTTTTTATACAAAAAACTCAAAAAAACTTTTGTATTTGAATTTTTATTTGACAGCAATTCCTTTTTTGTTTTTATTAGTTGTAGTTTAGCTGAATTTCACAAACATTTAGAATGAAGTCAGATTTTTCAATGAGTACTCGTAACACTCTTCACAGGTACTTTAATAAAAATTACACAAACATTGACCACGATTTTAAAAGTTTTTTTTCACACATGGATAGACAACCATAAAAGTTATTATTTATTATTGCAAAACTTTATGCGTGCTTACATATTGATATTTAAAAGCGTGCATATGTAACACCCGTCTCAATGTAATGTTCTTTTTACTTATTTCTATCCAAATTTTACTCCGACCTTTAGACTCTTATTTAGCCCTATTCTGGTGATCGACAATTGTAAATAAATTGACTAGCAAAAAGCTCCTTATTCTTAAATGATATCAAAAGATTATTATTTGACAAAAACTGTCAACAACAGAAAAGATATTGATAACAAAAAATATTTTTGACTTTATAAATCAATGTACAAAAAAATACATGAAAAATTTGTTAATTAATTTACAATTGTCCATCACCAGCATAAATCTATAAATATGTTATAGTCTTCAAAAAGAGAAAGAACTTAAACTTATTGAATATGGTCAAATATTTTTCTATGAAAAACAACTGTATTCACGATACTTCTAAATTGCAATACTTTGAGAATCATCATTAAAATGGTCTCATGGCCAACTGTTATGCATATCCACACACAACTGTTTAGAAATATTCCATTTTATGAACTTCATCATGGACACCTACTGGTCACCTCCATAAAGCATCGAGACATAGACATTTGAATAGACAACATATGCAAAACTTACGATAACTCTAGCATCGAACCGAGCAGAGTTTGATCTTTAAGACTTTTATTTGTATCAATGTTAAAATTGCTGAAGTTGCACGATTTAATGTCAGAGTCAAAACACTGAAATAATTGATATTGTTGCAACAAATAATATAAAAACCAAAACAAAAAAAATAACAAAACCACTGATCAAAGCGAAGCTAGTTGCAGCTGAGATTGTTAAAACGGCAACAGAAGTTGTATAGATATGTATAAAGATATCGGCAGACGTTGTGGCAAACAGGTGGATGACAAATGCAACGCTGTGATTCAGTGATTCAGCTCTGAATTTAAAATGTCACATTAGGAAGCTGAACTACCAACAGCAAAATCATGTCACGATTTATTGCAAAGAAACTATATTTATAAAAAAACTGTTGTACTTTCCATTTATCAACTTCTATGACAAGTTACACCAACGCATTTATAAGAATTTAAGCTAAGAAATTAAGCTAAGTATCATTTTCAAGTTTAACTTATTCTGTGTTATTTAACTGTTTAATACTTATATGTGTATCTTGATAATGGAACTTAACTTGAAAAGTGAAAATCCAAGAGATAAAACCAATCTTCAATCGAACAGGTATACCACCAGTTGTATGAATAGCTTCTTCAAATCTTCTTCCTTCCATATATCTGTGAACAAACAATGCAAAAAATCTGAAAACGTTTATCATGACAAAAAAACGTTGGTTTTCTTATAGAAAAAATATCTGCAATCAACAGTTTTAAACCGCTTCAAACATCTCAGCAACTTGTTGCAATAATGTACCAATTACCATGGAATCCACTTACAATAACAACAATAACATACAACAAAAACTTAAAGAAAACTGCATAACAGGTGCTTCTATTCTATTACCATGATAATAACAAAAAAACAACAACAAAAACAAACAAAACAACTATTGCACCAAAAATTCAAATAGTGAGAATATCCGTTGGTTATTAAGCAGCAGATTAATTAAGTGTGTGCAACGGCTAGTTTGCATTTAGCAATACAAATAACAACAACAACAATAACAATAACAACAAGCAGCAACAACAGATCGCAGCAATTGAAGGTCGTTGCTGACAACCAAAACAAAAGCAGCACAAATTATGTTGCATGCATATAATTCATGCTCTTTGCTGTAGGCGCCGCAAAGAACGGATGAAGAAGAAGGAACGAATCTGCTACTCAAAACAAAGAACAACCAATTGACGATATGCAGCAAGAGTTGGTTGGTAATAGTGCGCCGGTAGGTATTATCAAAAAAACAAAGTCACAATATTTGGCACTTTTTATAATAAATTTCCGCGCTTTAGGCTAATGAGACAGTGGCGGGTATATTTATTAATCATCATTTATGGGAATTATTACAAATTAAACTTTTTCAATATTTATAAAATGTATAAAATCACCAATTTATAAAATCGAAAGATTTGTCTATCTACCATATATCACTATGATTTTCTCATGGATAATGGCCCACTAATATCAAAAATCAGTTTTAAAATTTTTTGTATGGAAGCGTTTTCGAGACATAAATTTTCAAAAATGTGACGTTTGTAACGTCCGAAAGAAGGCGTGGCTGGTATGGAAAAGCATATGTTATATTGACCAGCATCACCATCTGAGTCGATATAGCTATGTCCGTCTAACTGGCTGTCTTTCTATCCGTCTTCCTGTTTACTCGCTTACAGACATTATTTGTGAAGATCAAGTTTGAAAAGTCAGAAAAATCAGATGAAAACTACCCATAAAAAGTGACACTATTAAAACGGTAAAGTCTCTGTAAATTCCAGAAAAATAAATTTTACACATAAACTTCGATCTCAAATACACACCCTGAGTATGAAATTAAGACACATACAAAGTGACGACATCAAAACGAAATTTATATATTTTATACATTCATAAGAAAATGATAAAAAAAATGCCATAAAAAATCTTTTGTCGTTGCGCAAGTTTTCTACTAACCCAACGGAAGCAAGAGCACCTGTCTCAGGTGTTCATTATATACGGCGCTAATATGTTTTTCATTGACCAAAATTATCTACAGCCAATAATAGTTCTGATAAATGGTCGATTTTATATAATACTAAAAAAAATATCAAGACATTATACATGATCCATTAATTTTGATTGAAACAATAATCGTAAGTAATTGAACAAATATCGATCACATTGTATTGGTAAGTTATTGCCTCTAAGGCAGAAATCATGCATATTTTTAACAATATTTTTTCATATACAATTTAAGTTGTGAAGGAAAATTTTATTTCACTTAATTTTTAGTTCATTTCACAAACCAGAAGTGTGTGTATTCATTTTATGCAATGTACACAGAGGGAAAAACCTATGGACTCAATACATAAATTTATGTACTCATCGCATAGTTTTCTGCACACAAAAATTTTACATTTTTCATGTATTGAGTACATGTTGAAATCTTTATTGACTACATAATGCTTTCAAGCGGTTATGTAGTCAATAAAGAATTTTATGTACTCAACGCAAACTGTTACAAATAATTTTATGTAATGAGTAAAGATCTTATGTACGTATTACATAAATTATTGACTCAGTACATACATAATTTACTCATTACATATTTGGAGTACATAATTTTATGCAATGAGTACATACATTATTTACTCATTACATATTTTAAATGCATAATTTTATGTAATGAGTACATACATAATTTACTCATTACATATTTTTATTTTTTAATTATATATTTTTTGTTCATAATTCCATGTATTGAATATATACACAATTCATGCCTGTGCCTAAAGCACCCTCTCAACAAATGCAATAAATAATTTTATAAAGAAATGACTAGATTTCACAAAATAATTGGCAATTACTTATAGAAACCCAGCCATTTAATTCTTATCCAATCATCGCTTTTGTTCTAGAGTACAGTGGATGAACTCATTCCCGCTCTGATTTTCTACATACTTTAGAGGTGTTGCTTATTTGAAAATCAAGAAACGAATGTCATAAAACAGCAAAATCGTGTGCCGAAGTGCAAGAGATACGTGTACTGAGTCCATATGTTATGTACTGAATAAATGTGTCACTTCAATCGTATAAGGGGGACGTGTACTGAGTCTATATTTTATGTATTGAGTAAAGTTTTTGTAAAAAATTACATAACACGTTGATTGAGTACACGTTGCTTGTATCTATTGAAGTCTGCTATGTATTCAACACATAACATTATGTATTGAATACATTTTTTATTCATTTTAAAAAGTGAATAAATTGATATGTAGTCAGTACACGCTCCCTTTACTCAGTAAATACTGCTCTTGTTGCGTTCTCATACAAGTTGAAGTGCATAGATTTTACATAGCTGTCTCTGTACTGACTACATAACTTTTTCCCTTAGTGTAAGATGTGTATTTTATACTTATATATTTGGAAGAACATTAATGCACTAAAAAAAGTGTTTTTTATACAATGATATTTTTTTAAAAGTGTATTTTATGTACTGTAAGGAGTGCTTTTAAAGAGAGGTGATGGCTTCAACAAATTTTTTACAAAAACATTAAAAAAATCATGGCGGGCGTGATTGCAGCTCACTGGAACATCTGAAAAAAAAAATAAAGTTTAGTAATTTTTTTAAAGTAAAAATATTTATGTTCGAAACATCTTTGAATAAATTGTTTATACATAAGAAATTTTTTATTTAAACAGTAAGGAGATTGAATTTTATGCTAGGTGTTCACAATAGCTGCGTTCGATTCGCCAGCCTATACTCGCTTATTGTCGCTTATTTCAAAATTTGTATGAGAAAGCAACAACAAAGTCTCCAGCTAGTTAAGCATAGAGAAAGTCAACTACCTATTAAAGAGCTGCACGGATGTTTTTACAAGACATTCGTTTGTTGTTCAAATGTTTATTCTATTCGACTCTCAATTTGAATCACAATGTTTTGTAAACAATATTTATAACGAGTAAAATGAGTGTGGCGTCAATCAATTATGGAGTAAAACGAATATGGAGTAAAACGAATATAGTGACAAACGAATACAGAGCAAATCAATTATAACGAAATACTTAAAAAAGTAAAAAAAAACTTCAAGCAATTGTAGCTATATTCGAAATAATCGAAAGAATATAAAGAGTATTTCGGATATTTTTATTATTTTCTACAAAAACAAGTATATTTGTTATAAAAAATTGAAATTTTACAGTTCGAACAAAATATTAAATTAATTGAATTAAGCATAAAAGGAAAAGAATGAGTAACTTAATTGGCTGGCGCATTACATTTGGTATATGTACACATTCATTGTTTAAAAAAGGGTGTACTATTTGGAAATTATTTAACAACTAAAAAGGAAGTTGAATTCCCATTTAGAAACTATAGTTATTAAACATCTAACCGTGTATCATAAAATTGCAGTATTTTTGTATCCTCCAATAAATAAGTAAATACAGTTCTTTGAAAGTGATACCAACCAGAGAACTACATGAGACCATTCGTCATTTTTTGCCACTCGAATAACAAGCGTCGCACAGTGCTTTGTCCCCATATAGTGAATCGGAAAAATTAGAGAAGTTATCGCAGAAAAATGAAATTTGGTGTGCTGGTTCAAAATATGTTAATTAAGAAAAATTCGAAGTTTCGGAAAAATCGGTGCAAGGACATGACTACCTCCCTTACACCTTTAAATTTAAAAGTTTAATTTTGGCTATAATTGTATATAGAATAAATCGAAAGTTGGTAACTATCTGTTAAAATATGTCTTTTAGCTTAGTGGTTAATTTTGTTTCATTCGGTGCAAGGACATGACTACCTCCCATATATAATTTTACTCAAAAACTAAATTGTAACTTCATTAGTGATCAGAATGTACTGAAAACTTATAAAAACTTATAAAACTATATTTTTGGGCTCTCTGGAAAATTTTGCTTCATTCGATACATGGACATGACCATCTCCCATATATCATTTTTACCAAAAACTAAATTTTAGCTACATTTGTGATCAGAATGCACTGAAAACTTAAAACAACTTATAAAACTATATTTTTGGGCTCTCTAAGAATTTTCGCTTCATTCGATACAAGGACATGACCATCTCCCATATATCCTTTTTACCAAAAACTAAATTTTAGCTACATTTGTAATCAGAAAGCAAATACTTTAATATTCTCTTTAAAAAGGGTCATACATATATTTGTTTCTAAATTTGCTCAACTAAATATTTTAGTTTTAAAGTTTAACTTTTTTACTTAGATTAAAAAGAATATCAATATACAACTTACATTGTCTTGGTCGAAAAATTTCCAATTCAACCACTTAGAATACTTTTTATCGAAGAATTGTCTTATGGATCTACTCTCGCTCCAATATTTTGTTTTTTTTTGTTAAACAATTTAATTTTTCTTTACAACACTTTTTTTTCAAGACTTGAATCCCCAATTTTGCCTTTTATAAATTTATATATTTCTGGGCTTTATTTCTTGAAGACACTGATAACCAAAAATCAATTTAAGGGGGATAAAACGGGCTAATGGGGCTTACTAGTTGAATATGACCTCAGAAGTAAAAATGTTTTAAGAAAAAATTGTAGTGCTCGTAAAGCCCTTTTCAATGACATATAATTTTTTAAGATCTGACATGTAATGATCAAGTTATGCAAAAAATACCATTTTGGCTGTTTTTCCGGTGGTGAAAAAAAAATTTTTTTTTTGTTTTCGGAATCCTCTCGAGGTCAACTTTAAAATAGGGGGTGGTTTTTTCATATTTTTTTTTTCGACCCACTCTAATATACATATATAGAGATGAACCAGTGAGATTATTTAACTCACGAGGGCTCACTATTAGATTATAATGATTACTGCAGCACGACGTTATTTCAATATTGACTAGGTATTCATTTAATGTTTTAGTGGTAATTCCACAATTAATTCAAATATTATTGATACAAAAATGGTGAAAACTTCAAAACAATCGCAAATATTAGAAAATAATCACGTTAAACTGAAATAAACACGCTCTCATCTCTTGCTCAAATATAAAAAATAACGGAAAATAGCAAAATGTAAATAACAAGAATTCACGGAGTAAATAAGTTGAAACATAGGAAAACCAATGAAACGAAAAGCAAAAAGGAAAACATGAATCAGCTGTTTACAAACAAATGTTGATTACTTGATACTTTTTACTGGATGTCGTTCGTTTACTTTTTGTGATATTTTTTAATGAGAGATTAAAATCAATTTGTTAACAAAGTATATAAATGAAAAATAAAAAATCGCCTACTTTTTATTTATATAATTTTTAAATTTTTTCAAAGTTTGCAAAACTTTAGGGTTTCCGTCAAAAAAAATAAATATATTCTTTCAATTTTTGGTAAGTTTTTGTCACTATTTAATAAAAATTATACACTACATAAAATTTGATTCATTTTTAATAGTAATAAAAACAAAAAAATTGTATAAACTTTTTTTTTTAATTTTGGCAGTACCATAAACTTAGGTCTTTGCAACTTTTTCTGAAACTTAGGAAATATGTCTCAAAAAATTCATATAATTTTTACATTTCCGGGTGAAAAATCTAAAACTTGTTCACATATTCCATTTAAGCCCTTTCAAGTGTACTAAAATCGAAAAGAAAAAATTACCTCTTCTTCCAAACAAAAAATTTTCACTCTATCAAACTTTTGCATTTTGGGAATTCCAAACAAAAAATCGCAAAAGTTTTCGATGGCACAAACAACTTTTCTATATAAAATATTTACAAACAATTATTTTTGGTTTTTTGTACCTAAAATTATAAACAAAACTGTTAAGTTTCAAAGCAATATAATAAAAAATGAAATTTTTAAGAAAAAATTTGTAACGCAGTAAAAACAGTTTTTCCGTTCAACAGTTTTACCCCAAACGTTTTCTGACGTTAGCGCCCTCTACTGTTAACAAAAAGACGAGATGATAAATTCTATTAACGAATTTATTTAAGGTACTTTGTTAGCTTTACAAAAATGTATATTACTTAAATATTCTAAGCACTTTATTTTATTTTAATTTTGCCTATGGAACAAAGCACTGTGCGTCGTCAGCCACAATCGCACAAAAAAAAAAATGCATGCATACCACTCGAGTTCGTAAACAACGATTGCTGCTTAGCACAGTGTGTGACGACTGCGAATCGATAGAAAAGCAACATCCAGACAATGCTGACATTCGAATCATTCGCTGGAAGCTCGAGTGTTTGCTGCTGGACTCGAGCTCGAGAGGAATTTTATTTTTGTTTCTTTGTTTATTTTCCTGGCATTTTGTTGTGCGAAGTGTTTTTTATGCTTTCAACAACAATTACAACAAAAAGCAAACACCAACAACAAATTGTTGGATACGTGGCACAGTAACTAAGTACCAACAACAAAAAATATACAAAAACCACACAAAGCCAGAGACTGCAAAAGCTAAAATTATGTGTTTGTATTCTAACAATGAAAAGTTCAGAAACAACAACACGCATGTTGGCTCGACAAGATTGAATTATTGAACACATAAAAAAAACCAACAAGCATTGATCGACAGTGCGCAATTAGAACAATAAAACAACAAGAAGTAATAAAACAAGAAGAAAAAAATGTTAACTGCAGTCTGCAGCAGCGCGACAGGCGAGAACAAGCGAGATAGATATCTATTTGCATCTCGTTTTTCACACAGATTTCAGCCGGCCTGTCTAAGGCCGCGTTCATAGTGGAAGCTGAAGCTGGCTAAGCTTTTTCAAGCGATATGATGACGCTTTTTCTTGCTGTTGCTGTTCATAGTGCTCGCTTTTTTTCGCGCTTTTAGATACTTTTCCTTGCTGTTGCTGTTCATAGTGCGCGCTTTTTACATGCGCTTGGCTTATGTTTTGTTTTAATTATTTCTTGTATTTTGGAAAGTTAATGCATATTTTGAAGTGGAAAGAGTGTGGGAAGGAAGGAAAGAGTTTTTTAATGCAAAAAAACATAGTGTTACTTGTTGACAACAAGTTGTTGTTAGATAAATTTTAAACAGAGAAGACAAATTTTTGCCATGCGCCGAAAGTCAGAATTGTCAAAAAATACCAAACAAAATACAAAACAAAAAAAGTGGGAAACCTATCCTCTACAAAGCAACAAATAAAATATTTTGTCTATATTCTACGCACAAAATAAAGATCAATAACATAAGATATAACAACAAAGAATGCATTCAAAGGAAATTGAAAACGTGCAACTCACACACATACCAAGAAATGATGCAAGAATGAAGTAAGCATCTGAAGAAGAAAAAGCGTCGAAAATTAGCGATGCCTACAAAAAATTACCAACAACAAAACGTATCTAAACAACAACACGCATTGAGGCAAAGTCGGAATAGCGAACGATTCCATATTTTGCGCATCGCATATGCTGAATTTACTAACAACAAAAAGACATACCAACAACAACATGCAATGCTGGCAGCGTCTGCGATCATGTTGACATTGTTAAATAGACAAAAACAACAACACGTATCAACCGATAATGCGAAAATAAAACTAAAGCGCTGGGCATTGCTGCCGAAAAGTACAAAAACAAAATCAGTGCGGCAAAACATAAACAACAAATAAAAAAAACAGCCAAGAAAAGCGTTAAAAAGTATGAAAATAATCTACATCACAAAGCATACGTACGACATGAAACAAAAAATCAAAACTGTGTACACAAACGAGATGGAAGAAAAAGTGCCAAAAAGTATGTTAAAATAAGCTGAAACCCAAAGCATAAGTACGACATGAAACAAAAAATCAACACCGTGTGCCAAAGTGAGATAGAAGAAAAAAGTATCAAAAAGCCTCAAAACTGGCGTAACCTTGAATTTAAGCTGCCACTATGAACACTTCGCGCTTTTTCCATATGATTGTACACAAAGCGTTTTCAGCAGCTGTAAAAAGTTTCAGCTTCAGCTTCCACTATGAACGCGGCCTAAATCGCGTTCACTATCGCGCTGCTGCAGACTGCAGTTAACATTTTTTTCCTTGCTGCGAACATGATATAAGGACTCAGGTAGACTTATTAGAATGACAGCAAAAATTGGCATACCTATGCTGTCAAAATACGATGCTGCCGTATCGTTAAGCCAAAATCCAACTTTTCAGTAAAATATGTTTTTGTAGATCTTAATAATAAATAGAATTAAGAATTATAATAGAAACACGAAATAGAAAGACGTAATAAAAGAAATGAGATAGCGAGAAAGTTTTGTTTTTTAATGCAGAATGCATTTTCGAATTAAAAATCTTAATAAAAAAATCGGAATAAAAGCGTGTGAATATGCAAATGTGTCAACATTTTTTATGACGTGAATTCTAAAATGAAGTTGCATTTATAATCAAACAAAATCTCAAGTTTCTTTGTATATTATTAAATAAGTTTTTATCCCTTTTGTCCCACACAAAAAAATCCTAAAAACAATTTTTCCCCAAAAAATTCAAGATGTGGCAATATTGACGCTGAGCTTGACAGCAATGGCAGGTTGATTTCTAGGAACTCAACTCTAATAAGTCTACCTGAGTTCTTGTATCATGGCTGCGAATAAACATAAAAGCATGAATATTCGTTGCAATCAAAAAATTTCCCTTTAATTTATTTTTTCATGAAATTTTTCTGAATTCATTGTATTTGAAATTGTACTCGTTTTATCCGATTTCCTCGTTTGAGTAAAAGGAGTATTTCAAAAATTTTATTCGTTTTATTTGTTTGAACAAACTGAATGAATGGAGTTTTTTTCAAACTCGATTGATTATAAACAAATAGAAAAATCAAACGAATGTTGTCGAGCAACTACTTTTTAAAATAGAGTATTGTATTGAATTCATTCTGTTGTGAACGAATGGAGTAAATAGAGTACGAGTAAATCGGATACTTGGTGTCGTATACTGTTTCGATTGTATTCATGCAGCTCTTTACTACCTATTGAGTTGAGTAAAGTTGCGTTGCCAAGTTCTTATTTTTTAGTTGGTTTGTGTACGGGATAGAGTTAACTGTCATAGATTCTGTCAAAATGTGATGTGAGTACAAACACAAAATTAAATTGCTTCAAGCAGTCAACTGCTTATACCCTAAACCTGAAAGGTCAGGTTATATTAACTTTGTGCAAACGTTTGTAACACCTAGAAATAAGCGAGCGCGGTTTAGAAAAATGCATACATTCTTGATCAGAGTGACCTCGTGAGTTGATAAAGCTATGTCCTCTCTGTCCGTCCGTCTGTGTGTTGTCCGTCAACACAGGATAAGAAGAAAGAGTTGAGATAATTGCATGATACAATACAATACACATATTCACATGGACCCAAGGATCTGCTTTATTGAATATTTTTGGAATTCGCCCAAAGACACGCCTACCTCCTATACAACTCACATTATTGAAAATACCATTAAAAGGTTTGTATATAACTTACAGGGATTAAACTTTGTATGAGAGAATTTTATATTAAAACTAAGGTGCGCACAAAATATGGGTGCCACCCGCCCACGAACACGCCCTACTCCCATACAACCCACATTAGTGAAAACTGTTAAAAACTGTAAAGGAATATATGGACTTTGAACAAATAAGAATTTAGTCGGGCTAGACCGACTTTAAAGTTTCTTTGCTTGTTTATTTTCAAAATATTTCAAAATGTCTTATGTCGATTGATTTTTTGGCAGGTAAAAAATTTTAATTTATTTATTGATGTGGTCGTCATGACAAAAGTGTTACCAACTACTGAGCAAATAAAAGTTAAACGAGTAGACGTTTTATTCACAAGCGAGTTGAGCACTGGCGAATCGAACGCAGCTTATGTTATTTTCGATATTTGACATAAAACTTCAGTTACTAAAATATCGCATAAATAATAACGTTAATGCGTTTCTTTGCGTAACCCATATCGATAGATCAGCTTTCTCGTCATTGTTAAACAAAAATTATCGACAATATTTTGATTTTTGTGTACGCCTGACAACAACTGACCACTGAAAATGACGTAGTGAAAACCAGACTTTATGCACTTAAAATTTTGAATGTATTTCTTTGTTTTTTATATTAATGAAAATGTTAACTTTGAACTTTAATTAATATCTACCTTAAACTTCATATTGATAACTAATTTTTTGAGCTTTATCACAGGTCTACCTTCTCAATGTAAAAAATGTATTTGTACCACCACTGGCTGCTGCACCGGAACACGTTGTCTACGAATATCCAATCGCGTAAATCACTGCAAGACAAACAACTGCATGAAGTTCTTCACACATACGCACTCACACAAATGCACACATCGATTTAGTCGATCATTTCACGTGACAATCTAACGTTTACCATTTTTATTGTGAAACTACTTGGCAGTCTTCCGAGCCACTAGCGTAGCCAACATAATCTTCGATGCAACTCTGGGAAGACAACAAAGAATGTCTAGCAGCACGGAAAATGGAGTAATGATTTATATGAGTGAGACGACGGTGGTTCTGCGAGTGTGTGAGTATGATAAGCTAGGGTAACAATTGCATCGACTTTGGATGCAGATTTGTACGACTTTGATAGACAAACAGACAGACAGACATAGACGAAGGACGGATGAATCTAAAAACAAACAACGGCTGTACATAATTGCAGCTGAAGTTGCAACCAAATTGCAGCAGCAGCAGCACTATTATTGTTGATGTTGTTGTTGCTACTTGTGGTGGCAATAACTTTGCGTTTATCCATTATTATATAAAAGAGTGTGAATGGCACCGAGATGGCATCAGTTGTTATATTGTCTTCCATCAGCAACGGAGCAAAGAACTATTCCAACAGCCAAGTGTGCTACTTAAACACAACCACAAGTTAAATTAAGGATTAAAACTAACGACATAATGTTGAAAATTGTGAGTTAGCGCTGATGTTGAGTTCAAGATCGAGCTTTAAAGCTTTTCAAAAGAGTGTTATTTAAAAAAATGTCTGAAAAAAGATTATAAAAAGTGTCAAAAATATGCTTAAAGAAGTTAAAAAATGGTTCAAAATTTACAAAAATTAAAAATATCGATTGCATGGATTAAATTTACACTACATTCGACTGAATGGCAAATGATTAGCAACAAGGATTACAATGAAGGATTTAGAGAACTGACAATAAAACACATTTTTTTTTAAATAATATTTCACTCTCATCTCCAATATATTTTTTTGCAATAATCTTCCTTTTATGCTCTTCTCCTTTTTTCCAACTTTTAGACTCTGCGCCTGTTCTTTGCCTTGACCCTGTTCACCATCTCTACTGCACGTCCTGGCTATCTACATGGACATCACGGTCATCATTTCGATTATCCTCTGATACACCATCATCCGGAGCCACTACATATTGCCAAGATTGTACATGTGCCCGCTGCAGTCTCTCATCAAAGTTCTACCGTTATACATAGCGCACCGATTATCAAACCCATCGTCGTGCCTGTAGTCAAACATGTTGTGCATCCCGTGATCAAGACCTATCATCCAGCACCCATCATCAAAGCCTACCATCCCGCTCCATTGCATATAGATCCATATCATCATCATCATTTCGATCATCATGATTTCCATCATTATCACTAAGAAAGCGAGTGACAAAAACCATTCACAATAATTTCATTAGTAGGCGTCGTATTGAATGAATGAATTAAACAAACGTACCTGTGCTCTATTGCTGTTGCTATCACACTCACACACACACTCTATCGTTATTGCTTTCCCTGTCTATGACATTTGCTCTTGCTCTAGTTAAACTGTTGCTTCTGTTGCATTGTTTATGTAAATTTTTGTATAATTGTTTTAACTAATTTTTTTGTTACATTAACAGTATTTTTAATAAAAAAAAACTTTTTTAAAGAAGAATATTTAAATAAATAGTTTAATTGTTTTAAAACAAACAAAAAACACACGAAAAAGAAAACTTTAGACTTTTATTTTACTTTAAGCTTTGTTCATTAAAAAATTTAAAATTAAGAATTTAAGCAAAAGAAAAATTGTGTCGGAGGAACACAAATTAGTGCACAAATTTTTTAAATATTTACCAGGGTCCGTAACTGTTATGACTTTTTTCCAAAAAGTCAATAAAAGTTAAAGTTTGGCTTTTATTTTTTCAGTCAAAAATAAAAGTTGAAGTATAAAAAATTAGATATACTCTTTTAACATTTTTGAGATGCCAACGGCGAAAATTTCATTAAATGAATTGATTTTAATTGCAAATGCCACGTGGCGTATGATTGTTAATAACTAATATAAAATTCTTATAAAAATAATAGCACAATAAATAAATTTAAGCCTAACAGGAAAACAATTTCCTACCTGACTAGTTGACCTGGGAATCCAAGCTCAGATTGTTTTTTTTCTCTAAAGTTAACATTTGTAAAAGTCCATTAAAAAAATTCTAGAAGCTAAAACGCAAAAAAAAAGTTCTTTCAAATATATTATTTTATGTCAGAAAAAAAAGTTAAAAATGATTTTAACTTTTATTTTTGATCACCGCTCCTGATTTTTTTGTACCCTAAACCTGAAAGGTCGGAAAGTTCAGCCTCCACGACAACACATCCGATAACGGAATGAGGTTGATTGACTTCGCCGCAGCACGAAACATGGTCGTTAGTAGCACTAGATTCAAGCATCTCAATATTCATAAGGCCACCTGGTTGTCCCCTGATCAAAAAACATGCAACCAAATTGATCACGTTTTGATTGACGGAAGGCACTCTTCCAGTGTACTAGACGTACGCACGATCCGTGGTGCTAACATAGACTCGGATCATTATCTTGTCGCAGCCAAGATCCGCACACGTCTGTGCGCAGCTAAGAATGCTCGCAATCCTACACAAAGAAAGCTAGACGTCGACAAGCTGCAGTCAAAACGGACGGCCGAAGCCTTCGCTACTCGACTCTCACTCCTGCTTCAAGAAAGCACTCCTCCGATCGACTATATATGCGGACAGTGGACGCACATATCCCACTCTATGCGTACGGCTGCCGAAGAGGTGATAGGCTACCACCGCCCTCGCCGAAACCAGTGGCACGACCAGGAGTGTCGCGACGCCACTGCAGAGAAGGACGCCGCCTACAAAGCCACCCTGCAGTCGGTTGTGACGCGTGCTGTTAAGGAGCGATACCGAGAGAAGAGGAGGGAAGAGAGACGCATTTTCAGGCGAAAAAAACGAGAGGCGGAAATGCGTGAGTGCGAGAAAATTGAGATGCATGGCGACAGGAATGAGACTCGAAAATTTTTCGAAAAAATAAGACGCCTGGCCGATGGTTTGAAGACCGGAGCCTCTTCCTGCAAGGACGAAAATGGGAATCTAGTGACAGATATCCAGAGTACACTGATGTTATGGAGGGAGCACTTCTCTAGACTTTTAAATGGTGACGCTGTCAACAATCCCGCCAGTGGAGATGATATCCCGGAAACCCCAATTATGGATGACAGCGTTGAAGTTCCGCTGCCCGACTATAATGAGGTCTTAACAGCTATAGCTCGGCTTAAAAACAACAAAGCCGCAGGAGCCGATGGTCTACCGGCTGAGCTGTTTAAGACCGGTGGCGAAGCTCTGTTTAAATGCATTCACAGACTTCTATGCAGAATATGGTCGGAAGAATGCATTCCAGATTATTGGAACCTCAGTGTGCTCTGCCCAATCCACAAAAAAGGCGATCCCACCATTTGCTCCAACTACCGTGGGATTAGCCTTCTTAATATCGCATATAAGGTCCTGTCGAGCGTATTGTGTGAAAGACTGAAGCCCATCGTTAACCAACTGATTGGACCTTATCAGTGTGGCTTCAGACCTGGAAAGTCCACCATCGACCAGATCTTCACGCTCCGACAAATCTTGGAAAAGACCCTCGAAAAACAAATCGATACACACCATCTTTTTGTCGATTTCAAAGCCGCCTTCGACAGTCCAATAAGGAGTCACCTATATGCCATCATGTCTGAATTTGGTATTCCTGCGAAGCTAATACGTCTTTGCAGGATGACACTGAACAACACCAGCAGTGCAGTGAAAATCGGGAAGGACCTCTCCCTTCCTTTCGATACCAAGCGAGGTTTCAGACAAGGTGATTCCTTATCGTGCGACTTTTTTAATATAGTCATGGAGAAGATCATCCGAGCTGCTGACCTGAGACGCAGCGGCACAATTTTCTATAAGAGTGTTATGCTGCTGGCGTATGCTGATGATATTGACATCATTGGTCAAAATACGCGCGAAGTCAGTGCAGCATTCTCCAGGCTAGAAAAAGAGTCGAGTCGAATGGGTCTTGCAGTGAACGCAGATAAAATGAAGTATCTTGTGTCAACAAACAAACAGTCCCAGCGTCTTGGAAACCACGTCACTGTTGACAACACCTCCTTTGAGGTAGTGAAGGACTTTGTTTACCTGGGATCCAGTATAAACTCCTCCAACGATATCAGTATTGAGATTAAACGAAGGATAACTCTTGCCAACAGGTGTTACTTTGGGCTCAGTAGGCAATTGAGAAGCAGAGCTCTCTCTCGACGAACAAAACTGACGCTCTATAAGTCAATAATCATGCCCGTCCTACTATACGCATCACAAACCTGGACGTTGAGCAGCTCTGATGAAAGGACTTTGGGAGCGTTCGAGAGAAAAATCCTTCGCAAGATCTATGGTCCAATCTGCGTCAATGGCGAGTACCGAATACGATGGAACCATGAGCTGTGTGAGCTATATGCCGACATCGATATAGTCAAGCGTATTGAAATTGAGCGGCTTCGCTGGCTAGGTCATGTCGAGAGAATGAACGACGAAGCTCCAGCGAAAAAGATATTGGATTCGGTACCCAGCGGTGGCCAACGCAGACGAGGAAGACCGCATCTCCGTTGGAAAGACCAGGCATTGGATAACCTGACAACGCTTGGAGTTTCCAACTGGCGCCAGCAAGCGCACGACAAAAGAGGCTGGCGAAAATTCTTAGACCAGGCCAAAACCGACCAACGGTTGTAAGCGCCATCTAAGTAAGTAAGTAAACCTGAAAGGTCAGGGTATATTAACTTTGTGCAAACGTTTGTAACGCATAGAACGAAGCGAGTTCGGTATAAAAAAGTATATATATTCTTGATCAGCGTCACCACGTGACGTCCGTCCGTCCGTCTGTGTGTTGTTCGTATACACAGGATAAGAAGAAGGAGTTGAGATAATTGGACGAAACTTGGTACACATATTCACATGGAACCAATGATTTGTACTATTGAATATTTTTGGAATCCGCCTACGCACACGCCTATCTCCCATACAATGCAAAAATTGAAAACTGCATCACTCAGCTCATAGTTAACCTACAACAATAAACTTTGGTATGTATGTGTTTTGTATCAACACAAAGATGTTTTTGAAAAATTGGTGTCATCCGCTCACGGACACGCCCACCTCCCATACAACCCAAAAAGTTTAAAACTCAATAAATAAGATTATGTTTGTCATAGAGAGATCAAATTTGGTATGTATGTATTTTATACCAAAACTAAGGTGTGTTCAAAAATTGGGAGTAGTCCGTCCATTAACACGCACACCTCCCATAGCGAAAGCACAATAAAGGTATTAACTGTGAGCTAAAGGAATAAAACTTGGTAGGTATGTGTAAATTTTTCATCAACATTTAAACTCATATAAAATATAGGCTTTATCTACCCACGGACACGCCCATTTTCAATAATATTATTTTTTTTTGGAAGAGTAGGTTTAGGGTATTTCATAGTCGGCCTAGACCGACTTTAGACTTTCTTTACTTGTTTATTTTTATATTTAATTTCGGATACATTCGTTTATATATTTTCTAGCTCATATAACAATATATCTGTACTCTAATGTTGGGGAATGTACCTTGACTGTACTACCAATATAAAAGTAGGTATTACATATATGTACATATGTATTATAAACACCAAAAAGAATATTTTTAATAACCACTGTTTTGGTTATATGAGGAACATTAGATTTCGATTTGATTTTGCAGCATTTACCTTTTCAAAATAAGCGAATTCTAGAATCCATAGAAGACTACTGATGAGTCAGTAGAGCGGTTGATGAAGCAGTCTTACTCTTCTGTATTTTGTATATAAAAAACTTTTTGTTGTAGTAAACGAGTTATGTGGCATAAAGCTCAAAAAATGCCTCCACTTATTTATTTTTTAAAAATTTATGAATATTGAGAAATTTTGTTTTTGATTTTAAAAAATTTGAAGAATTAAATTTTGCAATACTTTTCCGCTTAAGATCCGCTTTTATATTTAATTATTTTTGTTAAAGTTCTAGTTTACATAGATATTTGTGGTTTGTTTTCAAAAGTAAAATCAACAGAGTAACGAAAAACATCAATTTGTTTATAATAAAATAAGATGTACAACAAACCTTTCTTTCCAATAAACCTCATTTCTTGTTTATTAAGACGAAAACATACCGCATATAAGGAGCGTATTCAAAACAATACACTTAAGATGATCCTTGGGATGTAAATCAATAAGTCTCTGACAAAGATTGTTTTCGCAATAAGAGTGAAACACAATAAGAGTGAAGGTGTTAAAAAAATGTAAAATAAATGAAAAAATTATTTGTTTGAAAATTAAAAAAAGGATTCTACAAAGCAATCAATTTTTCTCATATTAAAACCGTTTAACTTATGTTAACTTAAATAAATATGTATATATAGTAGAATCCCGATTATCCGAATCAAATAAAACCGATTTCGATTTCAATTTCAAATCAAAAAATTATTAAATTTTAATACCTTTTTATTATATAAAGGTTTCACATACGTTATACGATATTAAAAGAATAACGAGTGAGAAAGAAATGAGAAACTAAAGTAATGAAGATGATAATAAGTCCTAATAATTTAAAATTTTGGTTAGAAAAATTTTAAATCATTTCTAAATCGATTATTAGAGCCGTGAGGAATGAGTTCGTATAATCGGGTATTCGGATAATCGATATTCGGATAAGCGAGATTCTACTCTACTTCAATGAATAAAGTGGCTCTCTCTTCTAGTAGGTATATGTTATGATTTTATTTTACAAAGGGTTTTAGTTAATAATTTTTAGAAAACTATTTGGAATATGAATAATATCAAAATATATGAATTTTTTCTTTGGTTCAAGCTCGAATCTCTATCCGTTAAGGTGCCAATTTTTATCTGATCCATTAAGTTTACTACTAGTAGTAATATTTACAGTAAGTACTCTCAAATCTCAAAATAGTTGTGTATCTCAATAACTACATACTTGCTTTCATTCGTACAACATAACTATAACCAAATATTATGAATATCTTATTTAGGATAAGTTCATATAAACCATTGATAAGATTACATTTCCTTGTATTGATTGCATCATCCATCACTTCCATTTCTACTCATGCAATCATAAGAAATGCAAAAATTACAAAAAGAAAAAAAGTATAAAAGCTATTTACACCTCGGTGCAATTGTAAAGCAATGTTACACGAAGAAATGTATCAATGACATACTTAAGATACATAACAACCTTATGTATGCTCGTTTATCTCGCCCACATTAACACTGCAGACAACATCGTTACCATTATCATCATCATCATCATCATCATCATCAACTTTGTCATCATCATCAACATCTTCATAATAATCACAAATAGAGCACTGCAGCTTATGTGCGTTCATATAAGTTATACATCGACTCAAATAGATATTTTTACGCAAACATATTCATAACCAACAACACGATTTGATAATAATAATCATTTCAGCTAAATTTTCATTTCATTTTCATCATAATTTTCATGTCATAATGACAATAATAATCATCTGTGTCAAGTACATAATAAGATACGTATGAATATCAATTAACACCACCTATTCTATATAATTGATTTTGTTTTGCTTATATAAATTTATTTCGTTATACAGACAAATGTTTGTTTATAGATAAGTTACATATGTGGTCTCTATTGCTTTTAAATATTTAGAGCGCAATTCAATTTGGCCGTTAGATTTATTTGAGTTTTAAAAAATGCTCCTTTTGTTTGGTTCTTAAAAATTGTTGAAAAAATGTTATTGTTCTGCCTCAAAAACTGTCTAAAGACTAGTGAAGGACATATGCCCACAAAACTACAGCAGTCGACAGTATGGTTCTTTCAAAAGGAACCATAATCAACAATTTTTTTTTATTTATGCGTATACCTATATCGTTACCGTTACATAAGAACAACGTGGAACTGTCAGTACCACCATTTTTTTCTTCTGAAGTTTTCAAAGAAGCGAAGAAAACCAACAAAACAAAGACATTCAATTTTTAGTTTAGGCCGAGACATTTATAAAATAGAGTTTGCATAACTTTATATTAAATTCCAAAAACTGTTGGAATATTTTTAAATTCGATAGCTGTAAACATTTCATCAGTTGGTTTGTATGCTAGCACAGTGTAATTGTTCAAAATTCTTATGCAATAATGAGAAAAGTTGCATCATAAATATTGTTCTAAACGAGCGTTAAATAAAGTTGTTAATGATCAGGTTTATGAAACTTTGATCTTATTTTATAGAATATGCCAAACAACTTTTATTTATCTGAAAGTCAGGGCTTTATATAAACTTTTATACCGTTTATTATCTCTTTTTGTTCTATTAAGAGATTTCTTATGAGCAACATTAAATTTAAATTCACAAATAATTTAAACCACAACTGCACAAATGTATGTTCCAGATAAGCAAATTGCAATCATTTCAAATCCAATCAGCAAGTCATTAATCAAATTAAATGAATAAAATGGCTTAAATGACAATAAAGAAATAAACGCTGGGAAACTCTTATAGCTACAGAGTCTGTGGCAACATTCTTTAACAATTTTTTAATTTTTTATAATAAATATTTCCAGCTTTTGAAATCTTCTGATATAATAACTCATAAACTCACTGGCTCAATCATTCAAAGTTAGTGCTACCAACGCTTAATGTCTGTAACAGTCTAAATAAAATGACTTAAATGACACCAGAACCGTTAGCTGCTAATTATGTAGTGCTAAAGTTGTTTTAACTAAAAACAAAAGCAGCAAAAAGTCATTCATTAATCATTAAATATGCAAAAAAAAATCTACAGCAGCAACAACACCGCTTGCAGACTGTTAGCGTCAACGTTTATAGCCAAGCTTACAGTTTAAGCAGTTTATATGATAAGCAGCTAAAGAAACAAACGCCTTCGTTCGTTGCAGTTGCCAATCAATAAAGCGCTTGTTCAAAGCTTAATAGTTTTGCCACAAGCAGTTTTTTACGAAAGATTCTTGCTCAGATTTCTTGATCTAGCAATAAACAGTTCCGTCTTGTTATTATTTACGACATCACTTCGGATTGTCTGGAGTTGCTTTTGTCTCTTAGCTGTCTGGGTGGTTTTTTGCGCCTTATGCGGCTATGCGACCTTTACAACTTATGAAAATTTATTTTAATATTCAGCACGCTACAACTGGCAGTATAAGCTTGGAGTCAAAATAAAAAAATTATATACTTACTGACTTAGATGGCGTTTACAACCGTTGGTCGGTTTTGGCCTGGTCTAAGTATTTGCGCCAGCCTCTTTTGTCGTGCGCTTGCTGGCGCCAGTTGGAAACTCCCAGCGTTGTCAGGTTATCCAATGCCTGGTCTTTCCAACGGAGATGCGGTCTTCCTCGTCTGCGTTGGCCACCGCTGTGTACCGAATCCAATATCTTTTTCGCTGGAGCTTCGTTGTTCATTCTCTCGACATGACCTAGCCAGCGAAGCCGCTCTATTTTAATACGCTTGACTATATCGATGTCGGCATATAGCTCATACAGCTCGTGGTTCCATCGTATTCGGTACTTGCTATTGTCGCAGATTGGACCATGGATCTTGCGAAGGATTTTTCTCTCGAACGCTCCCAAAGTCCTTTCATCAGAGCTGCTCAACGTCCACCTGTTGGCAAGAGTTATCCTTCGTTTAATCTCAATACTGATATCGTTGGAGGAGTTAATACTGGATCCCAGGTAAACAAAGTCCTTCACTACCTCAAAGGAGGTGTTGTCAACAGTGACGTGGCTTACAAGACGCTGGGACTGTTTGTTTGTTGACACAAGATACTTCGTTTTATCTGCGTTCACTGCAAGACCCATTCGACTCAACTCTTTTTCTAGCCTGGAGAATGCTGCATTGACTTCGCGCGTATTTTGACCAATGATGTCAATATCATCAGCATACGCCAGCATCATAACACTCTTATAAAAAAAACAGTTTCGATAGTATCGTAAGTGCAGACGTAGAATTCCGTTTAAGTTGTAACCTCTTCTACTTTGTCTCTTTGGTCCGATTGCTTTGTTCATTTTGCACGTATTTTTATTGATCTTCCAAAAATTAACAAATAAATGAATAATACTCAATTATGGACTATTTATCGAGGCCAAAACAAAGAAAAAGTTAAAAAGTATGATTAAATGAGCAAGAAAAAAGAAACGTTGGTTGAGTTCATTGACTTAGTTGAAAAGAAAGCGAAGCAAATGCACTTACCATTGGTACCACTTTCGTCTCTGCCCAATATATAGTTTGCGAGCTACAGTCAGTTTAACAACTAATTTCAAATTAAAATGATGATCCCGATTTTTAAAAAATCGTATGACATTTCGTTAAATTTGACAGATTGAGTTCATTGACTGAGTTGAAAAGAGGTTCATGACCTCTGGTTTCAAAATAGTATACTAGAACAGTAGTGCAAACATAAACCCATTGCGAACTAATGCATACAATCAGTGTTGCCATCGAAAAAATGTTCATATCGTAACTTTTGACTCAGTTCGTCGGATTTCCGTCGGAGCCGTGAAATTTTAAAAAACAACAACAAAGTAGAAATTTTCGAAAAGCAATTTAACATTAAAGAAGAGATATAAAAATCAATGTGGATATTTTAAGATTTATTTTTAAATAAATCAAATTTTGTTTCAAAAGTCAGTACATCTAATATTTCTAACATGATTATATATAAAAAATATTCTGATAAAATATATTGAAAAATACTTTTAAGCACACAAAAAAGAAGTAAAAATAAAAAAAAACTCACGTGTAGCAACGTACACGTGGCAGAAGAGGCACTTCTTTATCAGTAAGAAATAATAGAGCTTTTAGTGTGAAACAGAGAGGGAAAGTATCGGAAAAGAAATTCAATCAATACGAAATGGAATAATAATCTGTTGATTCAATATTTACATCCAGGGACCGTAGCGGCTATGGTTTTTATTGAAAGTGGCACATATTCACTGTTATCTTATAATTTTTATTTTTTCCCAAAAAAAATAAAAGTTATTAGTGCCTTATAGTTCTTTGGGAAAAATAACAGTTACTTTTGACTTTTATTTCATCGGTCAAAAATAGCAGTTGTTTTCTGCCGTTTATTTTTTCGGTCAAAAATATCAGGTAATATATATTTGTTCAAGTCATTTTACCGACTAAAAAAATGTTGATACCATTATTTGCATCTCATCGATGAGACATTTTACTTATGGTGTCAACAGTTCAATCTGTCAAGCGGCCTTTAAAAAACACAAATTGCTTGATATTTTTGACCGAAAAAATTAAAGTCACAAAATAACTGCTATTTTTGACCGATAAAATAAAAGTCAAAAGTAACCTTTATTTTTTCTCGAAAAAATGCAACGCAAAAAATAACAGTTAAATTTTAACTTTTAAAGAATCAGTCTAAAATTTAAAAGGCACTTAATATTTGTGAGGCTAAGGATATTTGTAACATAATGGTATGTTTGAAAAGTCTTTCAACAATTTTTTTCATTTGAAAATTGTAAAATAACAGTTATTTTCGGTCCTTTACCTCCTGCTTTCTGATCATAATAGTTGCTATGTTAAGTGAGGACCTCGTAAAGCAGCGAACGTCGATTGTTGAGTGTATCAACTTGGTTGGCTATACAATTTTGTTGGGGTGATGCCTGAGTTCATACATTTTTACATAGCATCAGTGTGTTTTTCTGGGGATTGGTTCTTTGCAGATTCACTAAAATACACTGATGCTTCATAAAAATGCATTTTGGAAGTCAGCCACTGTTACAATCACCTTACCTTCATCATTAGTTGCAGAGCCAGCTGCGGCTGCATTCTTAAGAGCTCTAATTCGCTTTTTATATTCACGAACGCGTTCTGCTCCTGTTTTAGCTATTTTTCTTAGCTTTGAGACGTTTTTTGGTATGGCATGGCCGACTATTCTCGGCAGTCGTAAATATTGCACTTTTTACACTTTTTGCTTTTAATACATTGAACTAACTGTTTTGCATGTTGTCAATCATCTCTCAAGTTTTTGATAACAACCAACGAACCAAATTAAGCTTTAAGCTCATTATGCAGCGAACAGGTAGTACATTTTTTCCTGGTAGATATATCTCTATGCCTAAATATTTTGGCGTAATTGTAGAGCTTCCGCCTCTTGAGCAATGATCAACATCGATGGTCCGGGTTCAATTCTCGCTAGCGGTTATCATTTTTTGAAAATTTTCATATGAATCAAAAACGTTAGCCTAGCGTCACGAATAAGAGACCTTGAAATTTCACCGCCAAAGAAGTTTCACTTCAAAAAAAAATAACCTTCATTACATATTTTGTCATTGGTTAAAAAGTGTTGACAAAGAATTTTTAAAACAAAGTTTAAAGCTGCCACCAAGTTGCTATCTTTATTTTTTCATTGCATATACTTAAAGAAAAATACGCCAAATCGGACGTCGGATCTATTCTTTCTGAAATCGTAACATTTTGGAGAATTATGGCCATATATCGGATCATCGGATTCAAGACTGAAAATCGTAACAAATACGATATATCGGACCATATGGCAACACTGCATACAATGCTGCCAAAGCGAACCAATCAGTTCGTGCAAAACCAAAGCATACAAGCATAAACAACGAAAGAAAAACAAAGAAAGCAGCAGGCACATATGCAGCTGATGATTGATATTCTTATATAAAAAATGCATTTTTCTTCTTATAATTTATTATTTTGTGACTTTAATATAATAGTGAAATTAAATATTCATTCAGCGCAGGATATATCTGATATTTTAGCATATATATTATCTTTGAACGAAAAGATTAAAGGCTGTAGGTATACCCTAAAGTATTCGCCAAAAACGTTGCCTAATAACCTTGAAAAAATCTGTTAAAACGACCCCATACAAACCGCGCTGTAAGACGTAATTCTACGTCAAAAATTGTGCCGCTGCGTCTCAGGTCAGCAGCTCGGATGATCTTTTCCATGACTATATTAAAAAAGTCGCACGATAAGGAATCACCTTGTCTGAAACCTCGCTTGGTATTGAAAGGAAGGGAGAGGTCCTTCCCGATTTTCACTGCGCTGCTGGTGTTGTTCAGTGTCATCCTGCAAAGACGTATAAGCTTCGCAGGAATACCAAATTCAGACATGATGACATATAGGTGACTCCTTATTGGACTGTTGAAGGCGGCTTTGAAATCGATAAAAAGATGGTGTGTGTCGATTTGTTTTTCGAGGGTCTTTTCCAAGATTAAGATTTGTCGGAGCGTGAAGATCTGGTCGATGGTGGACTTTCCAGGTCTGAAGCCACACTGATAAGGTCCCATCAGTTGGTTAACGATGGGCTTCAGTCTTTCACACAATACGCTCGACAGGACCTTATATGCGATATTAAGAAGGCTAATCCCATGGTAGTTGGCGCAAATGGTGAGATCGCCTTTCTTGTGGATTGGGCATAGCACACTGAGGTTCCAATCATCTGGAATGCATTCTTCCGACCATATTCTGCATAGAAGTCTGTGAATGCATTTAAACAGAGCTTCGCCACCGGTCTTAAACAGCTCAGCCGGTAGACCATCGGCTCCTGCGGCTTTGTTGTTTTTAAGCCGAGCTATAGCTGTTAAGACCTCGTTATAGTCGGGCAGCGGAACTTTAACGCTGTCATCCATAATTGGGGTTTTCAGGATATCATCTCCACTGGCGGGATTGTTGTCAGCGTCGCCATTTAAAAGTCTAGAGAAGTGCTCCCTCCATAACATCAGTGTACTCTAGGTATCTGTCACTAGATTCCCATTCTCGTCCTTGCAAGAAGAGGCTCCGGTCTTAAGCCCATCGGCCAGGCGTCTTATTTTTTCGAAAAATTTTCGAGTCTCTTCCCTCCTCTTCTCGCAGTATCGCTCCATAACAGCACGCCTTACAACCGACTGCAGGGTGGCTTTGTAGGCGGCGTCCTTCTCTGCAGTGGCGTCGCGACACTCCTGGTCGTGCCACTGGTTTCGGCGAGGGCGAGAGCCTATCACCTCTTCGGCAGCCGTACGCATAGAGTGGAATATGTGCGTCCACTGTCCGCATATATCGTCGATCGGAGGAGTGCTTTCTTGAAGCAGGAGTGAGAGTCGAGTAGCGAACGCTTCTGCCGTCCGTTTTGACTGCATCTTGTCGACGTCTAGCTTTCTTTGTGTAGGACTGCGAGCATTCTTAGCTGCGCACAGACGTGTGCGGATCTTAGTACACGTCTAGTACACTGGAAGAATGGCTTCCGTCAATGAAAACGTGATCAATTTGGTTGCATGTTTTTTGAGCAGGGGACAACCAGGTGGCCTTATGAATATTGAGATGATTGAATCTAGTGCTACTAACGACCATGTTTCGTGCTCCGGTGAAGTCATTCAACCTCATTCCGTTATCGGATGTGTTGTCGTGGAGGCTGAACTTTCCGACTGTTGGACCAAATATGTTTTCCTTACCCACCTTGGCGTTGAAGTCACCAAGCACGATTTTTAAGTCATGACGGGGGCAGCGCTCGTATGCGTCTTCAAGGCGCTCGTAAAAATTTTCTTTGGTCTCGTAATCTTTTTCTTCTGTCGGAGCGTGCGCACATATTAGGCTTATGTTAAAAAATTTTGCCTTGAAGCGGATTATGGCAAGTCGTTCGTTCACAGGAGTGAATCGCAGGACATTATGCCGTATTCTCTTGCCAACTACAAATCCGCATCCTAACTCGGGCTTCTCCGCATGGCCGCTGTAGTAGATATCACAGGATGCTTGCCGTAAGCAACACTGTTCCTTCCATTGCATTTCTTGGATTGTAGTGATATCAGCATAATATCATTCCAAGATATCAATCAGTTGGATAGAGGCACCATACCAATTTAGGGTTCGGACATTCCAGGTGCATATCCGTAAATCATTATCAGTTTTTCGTTTGCGGTAGTCGTCATCAGATTTGGGGATCATTCTTTTATTAATTCTTAAACTTTTCATTGAAATAGTTTTATTACATGGTGGGCTTCAAACCCAACGCACAACCTATGCTTGCTGGCCAAAGGAAGCCCGCCGCTCGGATTCGCCGCAAAAGTATATCGGGTGATAGTTTTTTGACTTGAGACAATTTCGAAATGGATAATGCTGGCCTCGCCAAGTTGAGGCAGTCAGACACGTTGCCATGTGAAGATCGCCCCCTTATCTCCTTAAAATATTATAAATTAACACTAAAAACTGTAACTTTTTAAATTAAAATTTAATATATAGGATGTACGAGGACACCTCTTAAATACGCTATAAAAATAAAAATATTTGTTGGAATTTTGATCTGCAAATTATATATATATATACCTGATAAGATTCTCATTTTTATGCAAACCCTATCAACGTGTCCACCAAACTACATTTAGTTTGGTTTTCCCAGAAACTTTGAAAATGACATGAAATGAAAGCCAACCGATATCAAATTATTGAAATGACTCAAACAATGTATGCATATGCATATGTGATATATATGTTTGTGCATGCACAAATGTTATCGTAATATAATTCAAACGATACAGATATATACCTACCAGAATTTTAAAAAGTATCAAGTAAAAAGTATAAAAATGTTTAATAAAATGTTCAAAATTTGAGCGCAGATTCATTACTTAGTAACGAGAAAAGCGTTATATCCAGCGAAAGTGGGCGTTGGCTGTAGAAAACAAAATAATATTCGTTCTGATTGAGTAATGAGAAGAAACATGACACTTGTGCTTTAAGTGGTCTGAAAAACCTGGTTTCCAATTATAAACGGAACGCACTCAGCGTCGCAGAAGTGAAGGTAGCTTAAACATAGCGATACATTGCTAAACCATTGCACTTGAAAATTTATCGGAATGCTAATTAGTATTTAGTATTTAGTATTTAGTAGTATTTAGTATTTAGTATTTAGTATTTAGTATTTAGTATTTAGTATTTAGTATTTAGTATTTAGTATTTAGTATTTAGTATTTAGTATTTAGTATTTAGTATTTAGTATTTAGTATTTAGTATTTAGTATTTAGTATTTAGTATTTAGTATTTAGTATTTAGTATTTAGTATTTAGTATTTAGTATTTAGTATTTAGTATTTAGTATTTAGTATTTAGTATTTAGTATTTAGTATTTAGTATTTAGTATTTAGTATTTAGTATTTAGTATTTAGTATTTAGTATTTAGTATTTAGTATTTAGTATTTAGTATTTAGTATTTAGTATTTAGTATTTAGTATTTAGTATTTAGTATTTAGTATTTAGTATTTAGTATTTAGTATTTAGTATTTAGTATTTAGTATTTAGTATTTAGTATTTAGTATTTAGTATTTAGTATTTAGTATTTAGTATTTAGTATTTAGTATTTAGTATTTAGTATTTAGTATTTAGTATTTAGTATTTAGTATTTAGTATTTAGTATTTAGTATTTAGTATTTAGTATTTAGTATTTAGTATTTAGTATTTAGTATTTAGTATTTAGTATTTAGTATTTAGTATTTAGTATTTAGTATTTAGTATTTAGTATTTAGTATTTAGTATTTAGTATTTAGTATTTAGTATTTAGTATTTAGTATTTAGTATTTAGTATTTAGTATTTAGTATTTAGTATTTAGTATTTAGTATTTAGTATTTAGTATTTAGTATTTAGTATTTAGTATTTAGTATTTAGTATTTAGTATTTAGTATTTAGTATTTAGTATTTAGTATTTAGTATTTAGTATTTAGTATTTAGTATTTAGTATTTAGTATTTAGTATTTAGTATTTAGTATTTAGTATTTAGTAAATATTTAGCTGCAAATAAATCCTAACAAAACCTAAACCTGATTTTTCTGTTATGCTTGATGTAGCGTTAAGTTCTAAATTCTATTCATGTTTCAGACAGCAATAACAAGAATTTAGCAAAAATTACAATAAAATATAAACCAACATCGATGTAATCTAATGCAAAGCTTTGGGTGGAGAAGGAGGGTAACTGTTTTATTGGTGCTGACGCTGAAGTGTTGCTGTTGCAGTAGCTACTTTTAAAACTTGCCCCGGAAGGTTTAATTTAGCTGACTAGAACGCCGACTCAGTTATTAAGTGGCGGGTGACCAAGGCAACAAAATAGTTAAGTGTATGTGACAACAACAAAAACAACAATAACAACAACTAATGCAAATATTAACAGTACAAGCGTTGCAATCAATCGATCAATCGATGGTTTCGACCATATATAAAGCAATGCATAATTCCAATAGAAATCATATCATAACTCAGCGTTTAGCTGCAACATTAAACGTCGTTTTATTACCAACAATAATAACAGTTAACAACAAAATGTTCAAATTGGTAAGTCAAGCAGGATATGTTAATTCTAAGAAAATTCTTCTAATACTTTGACTATTTATAGATTGTGTTCGCCGTTTTGCTGTCCTTGGTCGCTGCACGTCCTAGCATATTGGGTCCTGCCATTGTACATGGTCCTATTGTTCATACCATTCCTACAGCCATATCACACCAGAGTCATGTTCAGATTCATACTAGCCCGGTGATTACATCAGTTGTGTCACCAGTTTTGCACCCAGTACCTATTTTGCATGCACCGCTCTTGCATTCGCACGTTGTTCATGCTCATCATCCAATTTGGTTGCATCGCTAGATCGTGTATGTGTGTGTGTGTCAGTCCTTTGCGTTAATGGAAGTAAAGTGAAGCGGAGCGAAGAGAGGCAAACGGTATTAAAACATCAACCGAACTCATTGGAATATTTTTGTTGAACCCTGTTATGTAAATGGATAACAAGATTTAATTTTTTCTTATAATTTTTTAAATTATCTTATATTAGCATCATTTTACTTTTTATTTTTCTTTTTTCTCATGTTTAAATTTCGATAATTATTTCTCATAAAAATTTGATATCTTTTTTATTAAATTGTATTTAAGATACAATCGTTCTTTATTTGACCTCAGCAATGCAATAAATTTTGAACAAAAAAAAACTAAGTTGTTTTTTATTTTGCTTCATAGCAAAACATGTTTTTATTTACAAATTTCGCTTTAAGCAAAGCAATGTAAGGCGTAATTCGATTAGCTCCTAAATGTATGCTGCAATTATTTAAAAGCAAATTGTTGACAAGTTATAAGTATTGTAAAGTTGTATTATTTCTATTGCAGTCTTCAACTGCAGTTATCAAGGCATGAAATTGACATTTAATACACCCTACGTTGAGCTGTTGAGTTAGATTGCGAGTAATGCAGTTTACATGCAGATCTACAGAAAAAAAATATATATTTTTACTTATTGCTTTAAGTTTTAGTTTAAAAATTTGTTTAATATAAATGGGTTATAGGAAATTTATTTGTTACATTAAGCAGTGTATTAAGTTGCAACTAAGTTGCATTTATTTTTATATTTCGTGCACTTTTAAGGATTCTTTAGAGCCGACCATATTAAAAAATAAACTTATCCGCACGAAAATAATCAAAATAAATGGCCAATTAAATTTATAAAGCAAAATGATTTCAAAATGAAAAATTTGAGTACTTTTTATGAAAAATTTTAATAAAGGTAAAAGGATCTTCAAAAACAGAATTCAATACTCTTCATAAAAAATTCCCGTTTAAAATCAAATGAACGACAAATAAAAATAATAAAGTATTTTTTTATGAGCTGTATTATTTTAAGCTATTTTTTGTTGTGTCATATATTGTTTTGATCATCAACGCTAAATATTTGCAGAAAGCACTACTTAAAAATGATATTACCACTAAACCAAAAAGCACTAATTCTAGTGCAAAAGCACTGACCTACAACACTGTTTAAACCAACGCTGTATAATGAAAAAGCATTAGTTATTTCATTTAAGCCATCCATTTTAAACTCAATAAATACAAGTATGTGTGGGTTCGTCAGATGGACAATAATATTATATCAAAAGATAGAATTTAGTTCAACAGCTACTGTTGAATACAGTAAAAAAATATGCAAATCTTTTTTTTAATATCGGTTCTTCTCTTTATGTTGGAATAAGTAGTAAAATTGAGTGCAGCTCGCATACTGTGCGTCCGACAGAAATGAAAGTGGCACCAATAGCAAGGGCATTCGCTCAGCTTGGGATATAGCCACCAGCCGATTTTTATAAAAATCGGGGTCTTCACTTTGTTTTAAAATTAGTATTAAAATTAATTCATTTGATTGTAGTTCGCAAACTAAATAGGTACATTGGACAGAGACGAAAGTGGCACCAATGCACAAGACATTTGCTCAGCTTGGAATATAGCCACCACCTGATAAGTCAACATTTTGCCATTGTTGGGCAATTTCATTCGATAGCGATTTTCATATCGGTAAGATCTATTTTTCAGAAGCTCTAGTGGGCAGACCATAATTTTTTTCATGCTCAAATTAATCCAACAATGCGATTTTGTATAAAAAAATGCATGGAAAAGCATCAGGATATCGCATGGTGCCATTCTAAAGGAGACCGCGTTCAAGTAGATGTCCATTGGTAGAATCTCACGTAGATTCTTAGCAGTCAGGGTCTCCTTTCTTTACTCAAAGTAACGCTGCATCAATCATTTCCGAAGGAGTTCTGTGGTCTCGAAGTGTCCTTTGCTTAATTTTTTTCTAACATAAATTATAACTAATTAAAAATTGTATTTGAATTAGCAGTTGAATTAAAGTTCTACTATACATCAATGCAAAAGTAGTATTAAATGTAATAATTAAATTAAATGTCTCCTAGGGACTGATAATATTTTTACAAAATAGACAAACAACTGATCAGATTTCAATTTTTTTCGGACTTGGCATTTTCGATAGGAACGCAGAACACCTTATCTAATCCGATTCGGAATGCACTTCCAATTTTGTCGCAAATCAGACATGTAATTTAGAACAAGGCAATATATTTCCCCATCATCAATTTCGTCACGATATAGATTTATTTTTAAAATTAATTTAAAAAAAAATATTTTTAGTCTCTTTTTGAGTGTGAAGTCCTAAAAAAAATTTGTTTTTCAATTTTATTTTATCAAGACAAAAATTTATAAATATAAATTTATTTAAACTGAATATGTTTAATATGCCTGTGTGAATTAAAAGGCTGTAAGAGGGATTTTTACAATGCAACTGTTCGCATGAAATTTTCTTCAATTTTCTTTTAAAGATTCATCTTAAAATTACATGATGAAACTGCGTTGAAGAGACTTTGCTTTCAAAATTCAACCAGCAACAAAAATATGAAAGAATAACGTTAAAAAAGTTTCATGAAATCACAGCCCGAGAAACTTTTTCATTCACTTTCGTTTCCTACTCCGCACCCTCACTTTTGACAGTCCCATGCGACTAGTTTCATTGTATAAATCCTTTCTTAGATCTAATTTGAGTGTGTTTTCTCTTGATTTTTAATTCAATCCTAATTTATTTTCGTGTCTTGGGATAAATATTTGTTTATACAACAAAACAGATTCCTCAAATACGTTCAGCGGCAGATGGCTGCCATTGAATGAAAACATTAAGAGTTACTTTAAAATAATTTTTTATTCAGTTTTTAAATCCTTATATCCATTAGTTGCTTCGAAGTTCTTTGTAACCAAATTTCTAATTCTTACCCTACCCTTTTCAATTTTACTCTATGATCTATTTAATGGTGGACAGAGTAGCCAACTGGAGATGAAACATGATGAACTGGAGCAGAAATATGATGAACCAAAGGAGCGGAATGCACTGAGTGAACTACAGGTGCGGCGTGATAAGTATTCAATACTGGAGCAGAATGAGAGTATGAGTGCACTTCGGGGACGCTGTGGATTACGGAAGCGGAGTGTACTACAGGAGCAGCATGCACTACGGGTACAGCTGCATGATGTACGGTGGTCTTGAGCACAGGAGCAATAACATCATGAACCACAGGCTTGCTGTGGACCTGAGTTATGCTTTGGTGTGAAACAGCTGATGGAGAACTATGAACAACATGACCGATCTTGGCCAGCGCAGGTTCAACAACGTGATGTGTTTGAATGTGACCAGCAGAGGCAGCGGCAAAGCACATGGCGGCAAGGATAACGCACTAAAAAATAATGAAATTGATTAAGGATTTTGTTTTTTTTTTTTTTTTTGTTTTTTAGAATTAACGTTTTGGTTACTCACAAGTTTGAACATTTTGTAGTTTGGAGTTTGAAGTTTATTGTACGAAAACTAAAATGTTTTTGATATTAAATCGTTCTGTTCTTCAGTCTTTTATACAAAATGCCATGCAATATAAAAAATATTCGACTGCTTTAACATAGCTGTTTAATTTCGGCAGTTCGTTGCCCGTCCCAGTCAATAGTACGCAAGCGCCACCGGTTTCATTGTATCTCTTATTGATTTTTTTTTTATAAATTTTTGAGTGACTCTCTTAATGACGACATTAACCGGCAAAACGAAGGCACTTCAACTAATCTATCAACATTTTGAAGCTGGTTGTCGTTGTTTAATGAAGGTCAGCTTTTATATTTGTTATGGCTTAAATGAAGTTGCCATGATTTTTTGTTTTTGTTCTGTTTTAAGTTTTACCAAGTTTTCATGTCGGTTGTCAAACAAAACGGTATGGCATAATTTTGGGCAGGTCAGCTACTTGATCTCTATGCTGAGTCTTTTAGTATTTTGAAGAATTTCCTTACAGCTTCATATCATATATAAACCCTTTGCAGCAGCAGTGAATGCATCAGTAACATTTTATTCGTCTAGCTGAAATCATTATCATAACCTTAAAACTCAACATGTTCAAATTTGTAGGTTTTAAGATAACATATTTTAATTTTATTAGAACATTAAAAAATCATAATTTATATTTCAGACCGCAATCTTTGCCACTCTCTGCATTGCCGCTGCCTCTGCTGGTCACATTCAAACACATCACGTTGTCGAACCTGCTTTGGCCAAGATCGGCCATGTTGTTCATAGTGTTCCATCAGCCGTCTCACACCAGAGCATCACTCAGGTCCATAGCAAGCCCGTGGTACATGATGTTATTGCGCCTATTCTGAAGACTACCGTGCATCATGCTGCTGTACCCGTAGTACATACCGCCTCTGTAGTTCACAGTGCTCCCGTAGTGCACGCATATTCACATGGTGCCCCAGTAGTGAAGACTTATAATTCTGCACCTGTTGTTCACACAGTGCATTCCGCTCCTGTGGTTCACTCAGTGCATTCCGCTCCTGTAGTTCACTCAGTGCATTCTGCTCCTTTGGTTCATCATGTTTCGGCTCCCGCTACCTACACTATCCACCACTAAGGAAATTTTGGAATGAATAAATTAGTTATATATTGATTGCTTAGAACTGAAAAAATCTCATTATTTAATACAATTAATAAAAATTAGAGTGGTACCCGTCAATATCAACTTTTCTTTTCTTGGTTTAGTAAGTTTTTAAATTAATAAATTTTAATATGAACGATGGCTTCTACAACGTCCCTAGATATATTTCAACAATGCCTGTCTATTCTCCAGTGGTGCTTTTTATTTGCATACCTGCAAAGAAGTATATTAATGCCACACTCAAAAGTATGATCTTTTTATATATTTTCTTATTAATTAAAAAACTGTCTTTATGAAAAATTGTGAGCACAGATTGTAGTCAGAGGATGCACCTTGAAGTGCTCTCTTATTTATTTTACAAGGCATTCTACGATTTCATAGGCACCAAAAATAAATACAAAATCAATTCAACTAAAACAAATTAAGGAAATTTAAAGCAATTTCTTTTCATTGACAAACATTAAAAAAAAGATTAAAATTTACTATTCTTAGACAAACTTGGAAAAATATGTTAATTTTCTCCGAAAGGTTAATAAAAAGTTGATCAGTAAAGTAGTTTTTTTAGGTATTTTGATCACTACAAAGGCCTTTTATAGAATTTGATTCAAAAAATGTGTGTAATATTGATTGGTTTGTAAATTGTATTTTATTCACTCGAAATAATTAAAAGCCATACAAACCAAACAACTCTTCTCTGATTTGTATCTCCAATCCAGGCTAAAGTTTTTGAGCAATTCAAGAGTTAAGCTGTTTTCAGTGACCAAATGTTGCATTAGAAACTCAATATTTGAGTGTCGAGTAAAGCAAGCCATACCCTCTAAAACAGACCACAATTTGTAATCCAATTTGTAATCCAACTTTAAGATAGTCATAAGTTCTAGTCTTGTCGTTTTCATAAGCATTTAAAATATGTATGTTAAGTATATACTCATATTTTGAAACCTTTCCAACTTTTGATGTATTATAAAAGAAATTGTTTCTTATTATAAAAATGATGTTTTTTTAGTAAATAAATAAAATAAAAAATAAAACGGTTTCAGGTTTGGGACACCCGCTGGTCACTGATTCATGGAAATAAAGTCCGGGAAATTGTTTTGGAACCACTCTTGAATCAATTAAGACTTATGGGTCAGACCAGAATCTTGTCTTGAAATAATGGCTTCACAACCAATTTTTAAATATCGAACTCATATACTTTCACCTAGGTTTGCAACTATTTCACAAAAAATGAAGCTTGGTGATCTCGTCATAGGCGACTCCCCACCAAACCATTAAAGAAGTCGGGTGGTGACCTCTCTGAACTCTCAAGACACGTTCTGTGTTCGGTGTTGCTTTTGTACGATCTGAGCCCCAAATCATATTTAGGTATATGAGATATTGATTGCGTCGAGGTATTCATCTCCCGCGGCAAAGTTTTCGCAGCTGTTTTCAGTTGATTCCAGACTTCACCGCCTTGATGGCTCGTGGAGTTCGTACTACACGCGGACGTTCGGATTACACCAGTATCATCGAAAAATTTTACAGTTCGATACTAAAATTTTTAGAGTGACTCCGAGTAGTCGCAAGGTTCGAAAGATATGCCACCTCTTTCCATGCCACATTTTTTTAAGACCAACTATCACAGCACGACTTTTGATCAAGCCACATTTTATAATTATGAACAATAGCTGTTTCAAGCGATAGATATAGTTATTTAGATATAGTTAAGCGATAGATCGTTATGAGCAATATAGTTATTTTTGATATTTATTAAATATTTTCTTAGCTTTACTGGAAAAACCTACAGAAAGTGTGGATATATACATGAACTTGCATTTTTTTTTTTTTTTTTAATTTGTAATTTTTATTTTAGGTTTTTTTATTTTTAAATAAATTTTCTTTGGAATACACCGTCGAAAACAACAATAACAAAAACAAAACTAAAATTATTTAAGGACTTCAAGCAAGAAAAAGATTAACACAAACAATTTTTTCAAGAAAATAGTCTAAAATCACACTTGTTCATTATAAGCGATAATTTATTAAATTTTACAAGAAATAAGTTTGTTTAGCTGATATTTCGCTATAATCGATTTCGTTATAAGCAATTAAAATTTAAAGATTTTGTACGAATTTCAGCCGGGACTTAAATTTTTCTTCGTTATAACCGATAGTTTGCAATAAGCGATGTCATTATAAGCATTACTTACTGTAATTATTATGCTTTTCCGAAACAAATTTGTTTGACTTAGACATATCTAGCACATTGCAGCACATTTAAGTATATTTTTTGATTCTCGATTTGAATTTCAAACGGAGAGCATCGGAAAAAAAATCATAAAATATCAAAAAATAAAAAATAATTTTGAAAAAAAAAAATTTGTTTTTCTATATATATAAATTCGCACATACATATATATAAAAGAATATTCAAACATTTGTTTGGTACTCGCTAAGTAATAAATATAAGTGCACCACTGCGGTCGTTTAAAAAAATGGACGCAGATAATGCTCATCACATCGACCCCGGCGAAATTCCGGACAATTGCAATAGCAGTTACGCATCACTGGATCAGCCATATCCAATGTCCACGAATGTCCCAAATTCAGCAACAAACGAGTCACTAAACCAAAACCAAATGGAAGATGAATATACTTCTCAAGCATCTCAGGAATATGTTATGGCGGATAATATATCAACAGAATTTTTAAACGCATCCTTGCCAAATACCCCAGAATACACGAAGGAAGCGCAACATTATTCTCTAAATGAAAACGGATTTCAATGCGTAACATCACGCAACAAACGTACGAAAAGATCGAACAACGGAGAGCTAATTGAAGTCGACGTTTCGAATTTCCAAGCCGAACGAAAAATCATAGATAGTTCAAACCGCTTCGCTATTCTAGGAAATATAAATATTGAAACTACAGACACACAGCCTTCAAACGTGGTAAGTTCCGGTAGAGGCAATGTAGTTGTAACCAATAATATTCACAATGCTAAATTTTGTCCGCCTATAATATTATATAACGTTAATGTAAAAAATATGATTGATCAATTAAAATCAAAAGTACCAAAAATAGACTTCAAAATAATTAACAAAACAAAATATAAAAGTAAACTCTACCTTAAAGATCATGCTGCTCATTCTGAGATGATGAATCTGCTTAAAGATAGGAAAATAGAATCCTACACTTTTACACCAAAACATCTTAGACAAGTTAATCTTATTTTACGCGGGCTACACTTCTTGTCCGACATAACTGAAATTAAAGAAGAGCTTGATGCGAAATTCCCTGGTACTGTTGAAAAAGTTTCAAAATTCAAAACTACATACTCACAAAAAAATAATTTAGAAACAAGTTTATTTTTGGTGACTCTTTTCCCTGGTAAAAGGTTCAATGACATTTCCAAATTGCGTACTTTAATGCATCAAACAATAACATGGGAGGCACCCAAATCTCGTAACAAAGAACCTCAGTCCAAGCGATGTCAACAGTGGGGACACATTGCTAAAAACTGCAACAGGCATTATCGCTGTGTAAAATGTAACAAAGATCATCAACCAGGTGGTTGCATGCTAAGTGAAAATTTAAATTCAAAACCATTTTGCATAAACTGTGGTGAAGCAGGTCATCCTGCTAACTGGAGAGGTTGTTCCTTCTATAAGGAATACATAAAAAGAAAAAAAATAATCATAAGCGATGCTAAACAAATAAAATCTATGGCATTTTCCAATGTACAACAAGTTTTAAACAAACAATCATTAGTAAAAGAAGGTAAAACATATGCAAGTAACTTTTATAATGCAACTAATCATTAACAAAATTCTAATACCTCAGAACCTACCCTTATCGAAGAGTTTTTAAAGGTTAAAAAATTCTCTGTAACCAGGGGCAACCAACTCTCGAGGAAAAAATTGAAAATTTTTTAAAAAATTTTAAAACATTGTCGAAAGATGAAACTAAACAAAAATGGGATCACACTTTTGAAAGAAGTCCAAAATAAATATGGTCCATAGAAGACATAATTTTTTATCATTTAACGTTAGATCTCTAGTCGAAAGTAGTAGAAAGATTGAATTAAAAAAAGTTTTGGATTTTAATCAAATCGATATATGCTTTCTGCAAGAAACTCATATTTCAAGTTTACATAATTTACGTTTTATTAATTATAGCTTCCTTAAAGATGATAGTTCTCAAGGAGTTGCAATTGCCATTAGAAATAATTTTGAATATTCTTTAGTAGAAATAAATAATATTAAATTTCCTCATATTTTCCTTGAAGTTTGTGTTACAATACATGGTATGCAAAAAAAGATTTTGGTGGGATCTATTTATATTCCATGTAACTATTCGCCCGAAGACTTCACGGATGGATTGGTTAATATAGCAAATCGAGCAACTATGTTTGATGTGCTTATTGTTGGTGGAAACTTTAATTCTAAACATAATTCTTGGAATGATCTAAATAACAACTTGAACGGAAACACATTTTTTTACTGGTTAGAAAATCATTCACAAGATTTTACTAGAATATGTGATAATAGCCCATCATATCCAAATGGATCTTCTTTCCTTGATCATTTCTTGATCTCAAATGATTTAATTGACACTGTTGACAGAAATTATATCATAAAAACTCTGTCATCATTTTCCGATCATTTTCCACTTCTGTTGGCAATCGATCTCAGGAGTATCAAATTTACTTTAAATCAACCAAGATATTATACGTCTTTTAAAAACACAAACTGGGAAAATTTTAGAACTGATTTAAATGCACGTATTGAAAACAATTTACCACCAAATTATTATAATTTACAAAATTCTGAAATAGATACGTACATAGAGATTTTAACTTCAGCTATAAACACAATCAAAAATTTACACAGTGAAACAATTGAAATAAAAAATAAGAACTTTGTTTTCCTCCCTGAATCAATAAAAAGCTTAATTAGAATTAAACATAGATGGCAAAGGGATTTAAAAAATTTATATAATAGGAATTTCAATAACACTTCTTCTGAATACAAACTCCTTTCAAAACAACTCTCTCTCCTGAAAATCATAATAAAAGAGCAAGTAGAAATTCAACAAACTCGAAATTTTGATGAAAAATTAAAACTGATTAAGCCTGGCCCTATAGCTTATAAACAAGTTTATAATATAGTTGGAAAAGGAGGAGGAAAATTTTGCAAACAAATTATTTGTGACAATAACACATTTACTCGCGACATTGACAAAGTTGAAATTTTAAAAAATCATTTTGAGAAAACAGTTCCAGATAGACCAGATTTAAATGATATAGAATCTCATGTGGAGAACACTCTTCATACATATCCTGCTTCAATTTCTAATTTTACTGTTGATTTTAACTCCCTGACTAATTCAGATAATAGACATTTTATTAACCCAGATTATTTAAGAGCAACTCTACGAGAAATTAATACAAAAAAATCCTCTGGATCAGACAACATTTCAAATCATCTGTTAAAAAAGCTACCTGACATAGCATTTGACTTCTTAGCTATAATTTTCAATAATTGTATAAATAATAGGTACTTTCCTAATTCATGGAAAATAGCAAAAATTATACCTATTCAAAAAAAAAACTAAATGCTACGAAGTTAACAATTTCAGGCCTATTTCTTAGCTATCAAATTTTGGAAAGTTCTTTGAAAAAATTGTTCAGGGTCAAATTGACAAAAACTTAGACGCTCAGTTTATTCCCGATTATCAGTTTGGATTCAAAAAGCGACATTCTACTATTCATGCGCTGCACAAATTCGAAAATGATATTATTCTAAATCTCCGTCAAAGAAAGTGCACAGTAGCTGTATCATTAGATATTGAAAAAGCATTCGATAAAGCATATCATATTGGTATTTTATATAAATTAATAAGAATTGGTTTTAGTCCATGTATTATAAAAATTTTGCATAGTTTCTTGAACAATCGTAAGTTTTTTATAAGTATAAATGATGCCAAATCAGATTTTGGTGTTATTAGAAGTGGTGTTCCACAAGGAGCAATAATGGCACCACATTTGTACAGTATATTCATTTATGACTTTCCACATGTATATAGAGGTTCAACAGGCATCTTGTACGCCGACGACTCTCTAGTCTATGCACATGGAGTTAATCCAAATGAGGCACTGAAATTAGTAGAATCCCACTTAACAGAAATTAACTATTTTTATAAAAAATGGGGAATAAAAATAAATGCTGCAAAATCTGAAGCTATATGCATAAGAAATCCTTCTGGAAAATGCCATAGAAAGACTGTACCACAGAGTAAATCTATGCAGCTAACTCTAAATGAAGTAACAATTCCATTTAAAAATAAAATTAAGTACTTGGGAATAACTTTCGACAAACTTTTAAAATTTAATATACACGCAAATTTAGTTTTAAATAGAGCTAAGAAAATTTTTGGAATGTTTTTAAATTTATTGCGTAATAAATATATGGCAAATAAAACCAAGCTGCTCATTTATAAAGTAAGCATTCGCTCATTATTAGTTTATGGATTTCCGATCTGGTTTACAATCTCTCCAACCGTGGCACAGACTCTGGAACGATTTGAACGAAAAATTTTACGATTATCTATAGACCGAAATTATGAGTCATATACAAAAAGATACTCCAATTTTTACATCTATAGAAATTCACGCATTGTTCCATTATGTAGATATATGTTAATTCTTTTAAAAAATTATGTAAGTAAACTACCAAGCATTTATAACAACTTAATAAAGCAAATCTTTGAGGTACAAAAAGATTTTAATTGGTCAAACATTAATTATATATCATCGGTCGGCGTTATTAATGAAAATCTTAATGTTAACCGTGAAATTATTTCATCTACGTTGCTTCTACCGGACTTCTACGCTAAAGCTAACACAGCAATACATAGAGGTTAGGTGTATAAAAACATCTAAATATTTAATTTATGAAGTGAAAAATAATGACAGACGTTCATGTTTTATTTATGTATTTAAGTCTAGTTTAAGTTTAGTATAAGTTAATTTAGTTTTTAAGTCTTCAAATTTATGGCGAAACGTCATGTATTTAAGTCTAGTTTAAGTTTAGTATAAGTTAATTTAGTTTTTAAGTCTTCAAATTTATGGCGAAACGTCATAAGATAATATGTAAATATATGCCGCGAGCAAGCATAAATTCTTAAATCACCATCATCTGTATGCGAAAAACAATTATCATTTTAATTTAAATAGAATAATGTCTTTCAGTTCTATGCTCTGTCTTTTGTTAAATTTAATAAGTAGAATTCATTGTTAAATATTTAAAGACTCAATAAATGTACTTACTTACTAAGTTTGACTTATTGGGAATATTTTAATTTTAATTTGATGAAAATATAATGCCAAGCCTTTAAAAAATATGTTAAGCCACCATCAAACGGTTATTAACTCATATATAGAAGTGTTGGTGCTAATGTACGAATTTTAACAGCCAATGCATCTTTCTAGCCTTATTTTGAAAATATATAAATTTGGCCTAAAGATGACACATTTTCACCGTTAACTCTCGGTGAATCCCATAAAAAATTTGATCGATATATATGTAATTGACCTTGTCAACCTTGTAAATAATGTTGTATGTTTTTAAAAAATCAAGTTAAAAGGCACGTATACAAATATTTTCAAACCCAATGCAAACACCGCTATTTATGCTAATTATAATTGCTGACTATGAGATGATATGTATTTCGCTTGATACTTCACATAAAATAGTATTTTATTATAATCTATTAAGAAGACTATTTTATTAACTAAATGTATAAAATCATTACGCTTAGCCGTACCAGTCATCATCATTATGATAAGTTATGTCAAGAAGAAACTCATAAACCCCGATTTAAAACAGGCGTTAAATTCATACAAAATTAAAAAAAAAAACGGACATAAAAATATAAAAATATAAAAATAACCTTCAATTTAGCTTACCAAAGTGTTAATTTAAGCGCATACATCCATCACAACCACTTTAATGCATGCAGTTCGAATATAATAACCACTTAGCTACATTTGTCTCCACTGCATCTCTTCATCTACTGCCTGTAACTGCAACATAAATTAAGCTGCTACCAACTTACTACTCCAAGCTACTCCATGAATTGACAATGAATTGAATTTGCTTAAATTGCTGACGGATTCATAACAACAGCTCCTGCCAGTTTCATTGTTATCATTATAATCTTAAAATTGACTTTGGTCGAATTGCATCATAATAATGCTACAGGGTTAACAATACAAAAACAAATATCATACAAAAACATAACTTTTTAAGGCATGCACTTACCGTAAGTCCCTATGTCAAGGTTGTCCTACAATGCTTGACCCACAAATAAGTCGGAGTCATAAAAAACAAAAAAATAAAAAAATTAAAAAATTAAAAAATTAATAAAAGCTACACTGCGTTAAAATTTTTTTATTGCATTTAATGTAAACACTTTAATTTTAATGGTATTTTTTTTTTCTTCAATTACATGCTTAACCATTAAGTCACGCCTTGTCATTAAGTGAAGTTTGACATAAGCTGGTCACTTTTAAGGTTCGGATGCAGCATGTTGAAGTGTTTTTTTATTACAACGATTTTTAGCCTCTTAGCTTGCTTCTGAATTTATCGCAACTGCTGCTCACAAATATTGTTGAATGGAAGAAACCACAAGTGCTATTAAGAAAAGTTGAAATAAACTTGGTCACAAACATTTTTTTAAACACATTTTTAACATCAAATCTTTGTAATAAATAAATTTGATTATTCGAATCGAGTCAATAAATTGATTTAATAACTCAGGATGTGTTGATTTTAAGAACAATAAAATTGAATTATGCGAAAAATTTAATATCATATAGTAGACCCACCAAATATTTGTTAATATAATTTTTTAATTTTAGTTTATAATTCTTAAAAAACATATTATTTAATAATTATATTTTGAGCTTTATGCCAAATAATTCATGAAGTAACATGTTGCTATAACAACAAATTCTTTTCCAGAAGAACAGAGCAAACTAGACCATGGTTTCGACGGCCGCTACTCCGACTCATCAGTAGCCTCTGTGTTTCATGTAGTCCACTAACTTTGAGAAGCTAATAAGTGCAACTAACGCAAAACCAAAATGGAATTACCCAAGGCACTTTTCACTTTATCAAACCATGGTCTAGTCTGCTCGGTTCTTCTGCAAAAGAATTTTGTTGTTGTACACTCAAAAAAATACTGTAGTAGAATATACTACACAATGTGTATTTGTTTCCCAAAACATGTAGTTTTATTTATTTTCAAACACACTTGTAGTTATTCGATAACTTTTTACTGCATTATACACTTAAATAATTAATACTACACGATGTAGTTATATGTAGTAAGTATTTATTTAAATGTATTTATTTTTATACACAAAAATTTTTAAAAAAAATATTTTTTATAGCTAGCTGTGATTTTTCATTTCAATAAATTAAAAATTATTTAAAAAAATAAAAATAATATTGTCAACCAAGACTGCACAATGCTGGTAAGTAACCAAATTTTAAATAAAATGTTAAGTGCTTATATAAATAAATAATATCATTCTAGTTGACGATATTTGGCTCCTACCACTATAACTAGTTATCAAGATTTCATTAAGAAAAGCTTTGCTGAAAATTGATGGGAGTTTAATTGCCCGCAATATTGGCATTTAGATAAAGCTGTAACGTAATTTTCATGTTTTTTTCTCCCGTTTTATAATCAGCCCAATCATGAAACATTTTCTCCCGGAAGTTGTAAATGGAAATTTCCGTTTTTAAGATTAAGTTAAAATACTTTTTGGAAATTTTTAATGCAATTTTGTTCATCAATCGCCAATATTCATGAGTGTAAAATAAAAAAATGAGGTACCTTTATCTGCTATCTTAAAACCGGAAACTTCCACTTACAATTCCCGGGAGAAAATGTTTCATGATTGGGCTGATTATGTTCTTTTTTTATCATTCTATGTTATTTTTCATTATATTGTTGACATTATTGTAAATATGTTCTTGAGATATTGTTGTTAATTAAATTGTATAATTTAAAATAGAAATTAAAAAATACAATTTAATAATTTAAACAAAACACCGATTTTTTTAGTCAATATAAAAAAACTACTACACATGTAGTAAGAATTACTACATATGTAGTAAAAATTCTTTTTTAATGCAGCATAAAAATTTGGATTTTAATTTTCGTTTAAATAAATATGTAGTAAAATATACTACGCTTGTAGTAAAAATAACTACAAAAAAAATTTTTTTTTCTCTGTAGTTAAAATAAATAATCGAATTTAGTAAAAATAAATACATTTTTATTTGGACGGTGAGCTACTACTTTACATTTGTTTTAAATACATTTTTATTTATTTTTACTACAGAATTTTTTTGGGTGTAGCAACCTGTTACTTCATGAATTATTTGGCATCATGCTCAAAATGTAACTCTTAAATAAAATGTTTTTTTGAGAATTATAAACTAAAATTAACAAATTAAAATGCCACAATTTAATAACTCAATATAATTTTTTTTAACTAAAAATATACATTTTTTTCATTAAGAAACGCTCGTGTATGTGTGATAAAAAAGAGTTATTAATTTACAAAATATATTTGCCTTTGCTAAAATATTTCAGCTTTCAAAATAAATATGGGTGGCATTTCCGATAATACCTATAGCTATGATTTTGGACTCATTGAATTCTTAATAAAACATGAGTGAAGAATCATAAACACACAAACATTTAAGTGTCTTTACAAGTCGACACTCGGAATATTCTTCTTCATTCGAACCCAACATCCTGCCTCTTCAAACTCTATCACTACAGTTAAGATATATGTCGTATTATTTTTCTAAATAAATTTCCTTTTAACAATAAACTTTGTTCCCAATTCTTTAACTGAGATCCTAAAAATATTGAAATATTAATAAAATTATTGGTTTCTAGGATTTAATCGCAAAATCGGAACGAATTTCGTAGAAAATTGGTAAAAAGATAAAATTTCGTTTCATGTTCTTCAAAAGCTGTCTGACTTTTTAATCTGAGTTCTTAATTAAATTCAAAGTACAGCTGTTAATTAAAGCATGTTTACTTATTTTATTCATTTTCATCCACGGTAATTTTAAAAAGATTTTATTCACTTGATTTAAATACCACAAAAAGACTGATTTTTTGTAGATATATCCACAGTAAAACAAACAAGGTCTTATCATTATCAGATTTTTTAAAACAAATGCTTAATTGTTCTACATGAAAGTTGTTTCAATGGCATCTAATGGGTTAAACCCCATCTTCAAAATGAATTTTTCGCTTAACTCTTTTGAGATACTTAACAGATATTCAAAGAAAAAATGTTTTTGCTTATGTTTTTTATCATTTGTCCGATGGTTGTTATCAAAAATAAAAGAAAAACTTGCGTTGAGCTAAGCATTCCTTTTAACAGCTTTAAAAATGAGAAAAGTATTTAAGCAAAGTATGAAAAAAAAAGCTTAAAAATGACATAGCTATAAACCTTTTTGTTTACTTATGGTTTACGACCCAGGACACACAGAATGACAGTTGACGGCTTTGTTATTTTCATTTATTTGTAACTTGTTTTCTTTTCCGATTATCTTATATCAACCCTGAGTTTCATTTCAAAATAAAAACTAAAAACAAAATAAACAAAATCTTTCTACCAATCCATTTAAATTTCAACAAAATTTGCAGTTCTTTATAAATTTCAGTGCTAACTTTCCTCTTCCCTTTTTCTATAGCATTTTCTTTGAAACATGGCGCTTTTGTCGCCTTTGCCCGGATTGTTTCATCGTCTGCTCTCTTCGAGCAACGTTCTAGCAACATTTGCTGCGGCCACAAAGAGATCTTATTCCAAGAAAAAGAAACCAGCTAAAGAAGAAACTGTGATAAATAATCTGATGAAATGTGTTCCAAAGAAAGAACCATCTGTATCTGGTGCAAATGTGGCTTATGTTGGCGGTTTTGGTGGCATTGGTTTTGCCTGCTGTATCGAATTAATTTGCAAAGGAGTTAAGGTAGCCAACATTCTGTCGTTAAAATTAACTCAAGAGTTAAGAGTAACGTTTTTTTACATTTACAGAAACTCGTTATATTGGACACTCAAGAAGACTGTCCAAGACGAAAATACTTGACCAGCATAAATCCGCAACTGGATTTCAAATTCGTAAGAATAAATCTTGCACGTGAAAAGGAAGATATTGAAGAGGCCATAATGAAGGCATACAAACATATGGGATACATTGATTTTCTGATAAACGGTGCTGGTATTGTTAATGATCGGCGCCCTAAACTGACTGTGGATATTAATTTGGTAAGGTTTTGCCTGGTTTAACGGAAATTTAAGATAACTCTAATATTTTGCAGTTGGGCCTTATTGAGTCCACTTTGACTACAATACCGCTTATGAGCTTGGCCAATGGTGGTAAGGGTGGCACAATTGTTCATGTTTCCTCAGTGTTGGGCTTGGTACCTTGCCATTGCATTGCAACCTATACGGCTACCAAATTTGGCATAATCGGCTTTGCGCGTTCCTTATCTGTAAATTAATATACTTATTATTTCAAGGTCAATTAAGCACGTGTTTAACATAATACTATGTTTTCTTGCAGCATGAACACTACTTTAATGTGACAGGTGTCAAACACATCATTATCTGTCCCGGTCCTACTGATACTGAGATGCTAAAAACTTATGTGGGCTATGATACTTTCGATTATTCAAAGCCAATCAGTGAAAAATATATAACGGCCAATAAACAACTGCCTATTGATTGCGCTATTGGCATGCTTAAGGCTATAGAAAAAGGCAAAAATGGCAGTATTTGGACCATAGATATGGGCGAGGCTTGTCCACTTACAATGACCGAATACTGGGAGTATAAATACGACGAATAATGCAATTGTTGATCTTTTTAAATATCGTTTGGAAATGCAAAATATAAAAAAATACCGTCATTTTTTTAAAATAATGTTTTCTTTGCTTTCGATTTATTTCATATCGTACTTATCACACCAAATCTAAAATACCTTGCCAAGCATTCCAAACTTATAAACCATACCCATTATACCTTCAACCATCATACCACAGCCATCATATAATACTCATTTTACGCACAGCTATCTTTTGATGCCTACTGGTCAGGCAGGTTTTATTTTCAATATTCCTAGAATTTTTCACCTTGATACCAATTTTAAGAAGCTCTTAAATAAAGGTACGAAATGTCCTCTCGATATTACTTATAAACTACTTCTGAAGGAAAGTTTTACATTTTAATGAACGCGCTTGCATCGTTTTCTTCGCTTTAAGGTCTTGCAAAGTAATTTATTGAGCCCTTGAGAGCAATTTCTGTGTTTAAACAGGTTTTATTGCAAAAGAAAAAAATGTATCCTGGTACTTCTTGGTATACTGAATACAAATGTAAGCCCAATTTTCGTAAGTTTATTTTTGTAAGACAGGGCAAAGCGTTTATAAAAAAATTTAAAAAAAAATATTTACACTAGCCTCTACGGGCTTATATTCTAAGCTTGATTGATTCTACATGATTCAACTTCTAGGCCATGATATAATAACCACAAGGTAGTGTTGACGTTTCTGTTGGAAACTATAAACAAAAAAAAAAAACAAATTGGCCATTTCAGCCCTTGAAAGGACTTTGACCGAGCTTCTTGTGATCAAATTGTGTTGTGTGTGTTATTAAATGTTTGCACACAATTGACCGAGAACTGGACCTACATGTTTTATGCCGACTCCGAACGGCTAAAGTTCATGTTCTCAAGAAGCTTTACATAGCATTATTTACTTTCTGAGGTTTGCCATTGTATGCAGAGAGGTGGTGACCGATCAGAAAAATTTTTTATTGAAAAAAACTTTTCGCCGCGGCTAGGGATCGAACACGGGCTCCGAGCATGCTAAGCCACACACTTAACCTGCATGCCACGGTCACCACGAAACTATCTAACTATGGAAACTATCATCTGTCAAAAAATATAACAAAGAAGAGAGCTTTCACAATCCATCATTGCATACAATTAATTTTCACTGGTCACATTCAGCGTACTCAACATTTGGCAACTATTAAGTCAAAACGCGATGCACATAAATATGAAGTTGCGCATTAAAATACATTTAAAAATAGAAAATTTTTAATTTGTCGGTAAAATTTCCATTGGTATTTGATATAAAGCTTGACATTTCATAAACTTGACAACTTTTCTGAAACTTCAATACCGATAACAGCGCTCCCCGATGTGTAGCTGTCACAACAGTTGACACAGCTGAATGTGGCCAATGCATATAACAACGAACAGCTGTTTTTGACAAGAGTTCGTTTACTTGTAGCTGCGAGAATTAGCACTTGTCAATACTACCTGGTAAAGTTATTATATCATGGGTCAGACATATCAACCAGGTATACAAAGTGTTTTGCTATTCCGTGCCGATGGAATGGTTTGCAGTCAAGAGTATAAATCCTGATAATTATATGATAATCTACCTTGGCCTCAGAGGATAATTTTGACCTTACCTTGTCATCATCATAAACCATTGGTAATCTAATCTAACATACATAGATCTAATCTATGACGTGAACACGGAGAGAATTGTGTGCAGAAATTATGCGCTATGGGCACAACTTATGCAAAAATTGTTCACGAAAAATGACCAAGAACAGTTGTTCATAATCTATGCACACTTGTTCATAACTTAAGTTCAGCACTATGAGCATGTTTTATGAACAACTTGGCATAGATTATGAACAACATTTTCATAGATTCTGAACAACTGAGAAAAGGCTATGAACAACTGTGAATAGGTTGTGAACAACTGGGCATAGATTGTGAACAACATTTTCATAGATTCTGAACAACTTGGAAAAGACTATGAACAACTGTGCATAGGTTATGAACAACTGGGCATAGCTTATGAACAAAATTTTCATAGATTCTGAACAACTGGGAAAAGACTATGAACAACTGGGCATATTATATGAACCACTGGACATAGTTTATGAACAACTATGCATAGGTTATGAACAACTATGCATACGTTATGAACAACTGGGCATAGGTTATGAACAACTGTGCATAGGTTATGAACAACATTTTCATAGATTGTGAACAAATATTTACATCTCCTGCTAATATTAAAGAAACAAAATTTAATTTTATTTTCAAATGTCAAAATGAATTTCAAAATTCCAAGCGTCGACTGTGCTAACCTTCCACGTCTGTTTCTGAATTGTTTTTCTTGCCACAGGCTTAAAAATTGCTGCCACCACCTTCGAGACTTTAATTAATTCTACATCTGGAAGCAAATTCAAAAATAATAATTAAATTAGTTCTTTATTTCATAAGTTTAAATTGTTTTTACCTTTGTTTGTTGGAAGATGATTTATAATTTTTTAGCAGCTGGAAATTTAACAATATTTTTGCATACTGCTATAATGTTATCCTTCAGTGAATTCCAGTTGTTAAGAAATAAGTTGGACTTTTCCGGGTACAAATTATGGAAGTCAATATCGATCTAAATATAAAAATATAAAGTTTTTATTTATATATTATATAAATTTAAATTTTCTAGCAAACGATATCCGTTACTATGCGCATATAATGGGCAGTCGGAAAGTATAAATTGTAGCGGATGGATATTAATGTCCTGGCGCCGAAGAGCAAAGCTGGAGTTCCAGTTCAATTCCACCGTCTCCCAAGGCGAATTTCTTGTTTTTAGCCAAATTTTAACTTCTGAATCGATTCCTGATACCGAAATAGCACTTTCTTCTCGACTTTCCAATTCGGATTTGTTATTTGTTCTAACGCGGAGATATTTTTTAAAAAAACCGGATTTTCTGAGTGTTAAATATATGATAATAACTCAATACTTACCTCTGGTTTTCTTAATTTACACAATTATATATTTCTAAATAATATTAAATGATATATAACACACTACTGTCGCTTCTAAACACAACCAGCACTCTTTACACAAAGAACACAAGTGAAACTAACTTGCAATTACTGCATACTCATTATCCATATGTGTACGCATTGTTCATAATCTATGCAAAAATGGGCACAACTTATGCCCATCTACAACAAGATACACACATATCAAAATGTTGGGCAAAATCTATGCACAAGTAGGCATAACTCATGAACAATAAGTGTTAATAGTCGTTCATGCACAATGTTCATATATTATGATCAATTGAGTTTAATTTTCAAATAATTAAGCTATGAACAATGTTCACAAACAGTGCCCATTTTTTGTGTATAACTTATGCACAATTTTAATAGATTGTGCAGAATTTATGGTTATTAGGCATAATTTATGCGCAAAGCTGCATATTCAAAAATGTACCTTAACATTTTATAGTTATGAACAGCTTGTGCATTAATAATGCACAACAGTTTTCTCCGTGAATAAGAGTATAATTTGCCTAAGGTAATGGTTTCTAAATTCCTTTTAAATATTGCCTAAAATCTAAGGCAAACTATTTTTGCCGAAGGCCTTGCACAGAGCACACAAGTTCTAGCATAAATTGTCTTATGGCAAAAAATTCGATTGAGTTTTGGTTAAGGTTAAAACCCTTACCTAAAATCAGGGAACACTGACTTTTGCTGTTTCAGGTTTGAAGGCCTCAAACACTTAATTTTCAAGGTAAAAACTTAAAAATGTGCGTACTAGTGTATTTTGTTGCAAGCGATAAGCACACTTTGTCCCAACTCAACTTCAGCGGTTGTTCCATGCCGACACAGATATTATGGTTAAAAACCGTGCATTATATATCATTTTTTGAATTTTTATATTTTGTTCATTTCCGAGCTTTCAAATGTTTATTCATTTTTATTTTTTAAATTATTGAATTTTTAACGTTTTCACTCGCTTTAAACAAACGACTCAACTGAATTCAGCGGCAGCCAATTGACCATGTTGGCCAAAGGATTGTGGAGCCATGGGAGATACATGTCAAAAATGTATCTGCCAGTGCCTCCCTGCAAAAAAGATCCTACATGCATCGCACAGAAAATAATCGATGTTGTCAAAGGAACGAAACTGGATACAAGTATGGTTGGAAAAAATGTGGCCTATATTGGTGGATATGGTAGCATCGGATTTGCCTGTTGCAAGCAATTTGTAACCGCTGGCGTCAAGGTGGTTTGCATAACATAGATACGCATTGTTCTCAGGACCACTATTGAGACCTTTGAAATATTTTCATTTCCAGCAATTAGTTGTGCTGGATGTCAAAGGAAGCTGTAGAAAACAACGGGTTTTACATTGCATAGATCCAAAGGTTGAACTTAACTTTGTTAAGCTAGATTTGTGCGAAGGCAAGGATGCCATAGACGAGGCTTTGGCGGAGACTGTAAAGCACTTGGGACACATAGATATACTAGTTAATGGCAGTGAAATAATTAATGATCGAGATCCAGTCAAGACAATGGATGTGAATTTGGTGGGACAGTTTTCAAATTTAGTAACGCTTAGAACGGAGTAGAATGATAAGAAAATCTAATCAACTTTTAGATTGGACTAGTGGAAACAACTCTGGCTGCCATTCCACTCATGAGCCATACGCAGCAAGGCAAGGGTGGGCTAATTGTCAATATATCCTCGGTATGGGGCTTGGAACCGGCTGGCTTTGTTGCTGTCTATACAGCTAGCAAACATGGCGTTATTGGTTTTACGAGATCTCTAGCCGTAAGTCCTGGCCTCTGTCTTTTATAATTTTTTGAATATTTTTATTCACTTTGCTTCACATAATTCTAGCACGATTTGTATTTCGAGCAGACTGGCATAATTCACATGGCCATATGTCCTGGGCCAACGGAAAAAGAAAGTCCCGTTAACTTTGTGGGCAAGGACACATTCCATATATCACAACCTATAAGCGAGAAAATGATGGCTCTCAAGATTCAAACGGCTGATCAATGTGCAGGAAGAATGTTAAAGGCCATGAAAACTAATGAAAATGGTAGTGTCTGGATTGTGGCTGGTGGCAAATTACAAAAAGTAAAAATGGCTACCTATTGGGACAATCCGTTTCGAAAGCATTAGTAATTCGGAAACAAGTACGGTTGCTATTTAAAACATATTAGCTAAACTAAACCATTATATCCCGTTCCAGACACTGAGACTGATCAACAAGAAACATAACAAAATTGCTCTATTGTATAATCCTGCAGCATGATATCATCATATTTCAAATCCTTCAACTTCGTTTGTACTTTTTTAACAGTTGTTCACTCAAAAGATTAACGTTTGACGTTTATTGACCACAAAAACCAAGCAAAAATTAAACCTTTGTTGTGCTTAAATTGTTAAAAAAGACAAACTTGTACTGAATTCAAAAATGAGTTGTCATTCCTTGTATGGTGTCATGTTTGTGAGTTGCAACATATTAATGTGTTTTTTTTTTCATTTCCGTTTATCTATTTCAATCCTAGGTTGGGCCAGTCAACGATGATAATAAACAAATTTCATTGCCAACATAAACCAGTTCAGGCATCAAAGCTCATTACCAAAGTCACAAAGCAATTGTTCGATTATCTTCACTTAAGAAAATACGCTCAGCGCTGTTGTATATAAGCTGATTGCGAACCGTACATTGACATCAGTTCCTTTGCATTCTCACAACCAAATCGAGTCTCAAACAATAACAAGAAAAATGTTCAAATTTGTAAGTGTCAGCTACACCACTTTATTCCACTGTTGCTTATATCTGTTCATTTTTTTTTCTAGATTGCTTTCTTTGCTGTCATCGCTGTTGCTGCTGCCGCTCCTGGTCTGCATGCCGAGGCACACACATTGCTGCATCCTGCAGTTATTACCAAGACAGCAATTGTAGACAACAGCGCCTCCTCGGCCATCACACATCAAAGCTTTACTAATTTGGTCAAAAAGGTGCCAGTCGCTTCAGTTGTTCACACCTATGCAGCCCCAGCTCCACTCATCAAGACAGTTGAATCTTCAGTTGTTCATGCTGCCCCAGTTGTACATGCTGCTCCTGTTGTACACGCTGCCCCAGTAGTGCACGCTGCACCAGTGGTTCACGCTGCTCACCTGTTGCACTCATCACCAGTGGTTCATAGCTATTCTGCAGCTCCAGTTGTACACTCTGTGTCTACATTACATACTGCTCCACTTGTTGGACATGTCTTGAACTCACATGCTAGCTATTCCCACCATCATTAATGCTGTACAATAGCAATTCTTTTGGGTTGACAAATTTCCGATAAATTCAAATATCATGTGATAGTATTAAAATAAAATAAACACTTATGTAGAAAATACTTTTACTTACTACAATTAAGACTTAAGGAATGCACTTTATACAAGTTCAGAAATTATTTTTTTAAAAAGATTTAATATTTTATTAAATAGAAAGAAAGTAACGATGAAAGGCTTTCAAGACCATTATTAAATAGACAAGTAATATTTCACAGAAATGGTGAAATTTTATACAAAGATTTTAGATTTTAATTAAATAGACCTTTATCTTAAGTGCTTAGTGCTTTTAAAATAAGAAACGTAAATTTAATTCATATCTTATATAGATATGTCTTATTTATTAAAGTTATTTAAACACATAAGTTAGCTTCGAGCAAAATGATTATTCTTTAGATGGAAACATCAGGCCATTATTAAAGTTGAAGTTAAAACTTTTGAAACAATTAAAATCCATTGAATTTGGTAAACAAGTCATGAGACGAAGAAATTCACGTCTAAATTCGTGACAACTTTTTATAAGTTTTAATTAAAGCAACAAGACGGATTCAACTAATTTACTTCGTTTACAATTTCGAAATTCTTGCTTTCTCATTGCTTTGAGATTTTATATGAGTTGTCAACTTCGTTTTGACATTCGCAGCAGTACGCTCTCATCTAGCGAGTTTACCTCTAGGTCATGGTTCATTGTATCATGGAATTTATCAAAAAAAACACACATGCACAGCATTTCAATTCAGAATTTCTAATAAAACAAACTTAAAAACATTCATAATATTCTCTTTTCTACAAAATTTTTGTGTTCAAAACAAAAAATTAAAAACTTTTTCCTCAGATTCCATCAGACCTAAAGTAAATATGTTGGCCAGTCGGTTGTGTCGACTCATGATGCAACCGGCATTAAGGCTGAACAAAAGATCCTTCATTTGGACATGTAAAGTCTACGACCAAAATCCTAAAGAACCTCCCAATTTCTTCAAAGACAAAAATTTGGTCTATGTTGGTGGCTATGGCTGTATTGGATATGCATGCTGTCAATACCTAGGAACACAAGGACTTAAGGTGTTGCCCACGGATGGCTAAAAACACATTACTTAACTCATGATTTTTGTTTTCGTTTCCAGAACATGGTCATTGTAGATGTGCACAGCAATTCTACAATATTGAATGAATACAAAGCTTTAGATAAAGAGTGCCAGGTTTCCTTTATACGCCTCGATCTCTCGGAAGGCCAGAAAGCCATTCAGAATGCAGTGAATAATATCGAAGAGATTATGGGAACTGTCGATGTGCTGATTAACGGTAGCGGTATTATAAATGAACGCAACCCAACGCTGGCACTTCAAACAAATTTGGTTAAGTTAACAATGCATTGAAATTTTATTAAACAAAACAATAACTATTTTCATTAATACTCGTAGTTGGGTCTCGTGCAATTCACTTTAGCTGCTAACAAACTAATGAGCTATTCACAGCGTGGTAAGGGTGGAGTTGTTGTCAATATTGCCTCTGTGCTAGGACTAGAACCGGGACCTTTTATTGCTGTCTATTCAGCTGCGCAACATGGCATCATTGGCTTTACCAGAGCATTGGCAGTAAGTGAAGAAACAATAACAATGACGTGTACCTGTTAAACTATTGTTTTTATATCTGACATTTTAGGATGAATATTATTATAAACACACAAAGGTTGCCCATTTGGCCATTTGTCCAGGTTTCACAGAAACATACATGCTTACAGATATAAAAAATACTTTTCATTATGCCAAGCCAATAAGTGATAAACTTAATGATATGAAACTCCAATCGCCATATAAACTCGCCGAATTAATGCTACCCATCATAATGAAGGCTGAAAATGGTAGCATCTGGATAATCGATGAGGAGATAGTGAATCAAATTTCTATGGAGAAATATTGGAGCAATAAGCTTGATATATTTCCGAAGAAACTACGAACAAAAATCAGAAAAGAAGAAAAAATAAATCAAGCTAAATCTTATGTCTACAAATAAGTTTAAAATTTTAACAGAAATCTAAAATAAACAAATTCGCTGTTTCATGAATGCAAAATGTTGTTCTTACTTTTTTGCTAATCTCTCCATTTAGCTTTCGATAAAGGGGTGGCTAGTGGATATCACTAGCTCAGTAAGTAAAGAATTACAAAATTCTAAACTGATAATGGTAAGGGCAGTCGTAAAGAGTAAATCAAAAATTTTCACTGATTAAACCGAATATGTTTTAAGAGATAAACAACATGTGCTCTTAATCTAATCGATGGTATAATAATAAGGTTTATGTGGTCTTTCCATTGGTGCCACTTTCGTCTCTGTCCGACCAATAGTTTGGGAGATACACTCACCCATTTAAATAAAAATCGAGTGGTGGCTATATCCTTAGCTGAGCGAGTGCCTTCTCACGTTTTTCATTATGGTACAATGGCTTTGAGATTTTATATGAGTTGTGAACTTCGTTTTGACATTCGCGGCAGTATGGACGCTCTTATCTAACGTGTTTACCTCTAGTTCATTGCATGATGCATTATTATTGAATTCATTGTATTATGCATGATATTACTATAACATAATTCCGACTGTGAGTGCGCTTGATTTTTTTTTTAAAATTTCAAAGCATATTTTTAGGCCGTTTTTACTTTAAGGTACTTTCATGATATAATAATTTTATCAGGTAGTGTTGACAAATGTTGATTCTCTCAGCTACAAGTAAACGAACTCTTGTCAAAAACAGCTGTTCGTTGTTATATTCGTTGGCCACATTCAGCTGTGTCAACTGTTGTGACAGCAACACATCAGGGAGCGCTATTATCGGTATTGAAGTTTCAGAAAAATTGTCAAGTTCATGAAATATCAAGCTTTGTATCACGAATGGAAATTTTACCGACAAATTAAAAATTTTTAAATTTTAAGTTTTGACTAAGCAGTTGGCAACTGTTGGGTACTCTGAATGTGACCAGTGAAAATTAATTGTATGCAATGACAGATTGTGAGCGCTCTCTTTCTTGTTATATTTTTTGACAAACGTCCGTTTCCAACAGAAACGTCAATACTACCTTGGAGTAATTATATCATGAGGTACTTTATAAATATTTGGAAGTAAAAATTGTTTTCTGACCATCGCTGATTTCTCATTCGGCTTAGAGAAAGGCAATATTTCATGCTCTTCCTTTATTTAAACTGGACCCGTCATTTTTGACGGGAAAGAACTAGTATTGTTTATAATAATTGTCAAATTAGGGTTCGAACTTTCATTTTTTGGGAAAGACGTCAAATGTCTGGATTACGTTACAATTATTGTTTCGTCGTATGATGCATGGTGAAATAAATAATTATACATCATTGTTTGACAATTCTGTCAATTCAATTCCCCAAGATGAAATACATCTTCCAATTTCCAAAATACGAATTTCTCTCCAATTTGCTTGCTTTGAATTTATAATCAATTTCAAATATTTCCAAAAAACACCATACATAAAAACTATTTTCTGCCATATTTTCCGGTAATAAACAATATATATGAACAACTCTATCATAATCCTTAGACACTGCATGTTACCAAAGCTATGTTGTCAGCTGTTGATACAGTTTCAACAACTACCATCAACTGCACTTTTGTTCAGTGCAAAGAGAAGACTCTCAGACAATCTATCCGATGTTTCGACGGAACCGAAAGTTGTACCTACTACAACAAAACTGGAAGGTAAAACCGTGACCTATGTTGGTGGCTATGGTAGTATTGGTTTTCAATGCTGCAAACAATTATTATGCGAAGGTGTTAAGGTATATAGCTTTCCGATTGGTTGTCAATGATGTTTGTTTTTCAATATTCTCTTCTCTTTTAGTATCTAACCATATTGGATTTGGAAGACAGTCCGAGCTTTTTGGCAGAGCTAAGCAAATTAAATCCTTTTGCAACTATTGATTTTATGCGTTTTAATGTTACCGACGACAGAAAGACAATGCAACGCACCTTAAAGAAGGCCTGCATGCGCATGGGTGGCATAGATGTGCTGATCAATGGTGGAGCTATAATCAATGACCGCAAGCCCAGGCTGACCATACAAACTAATTTAGTTAAGTTTTAAATTGGATTGAATAGCTTAAATTGAACGATACCTTATCTCCTTTATATTGTTCAAAACAAATAGTTGGGTCTCATTCAATCTACATTTGCTGGCATTCAGTTAATGAGCTTGGCGGAGGGAGGCAAAGGCGGTCTTATTGTTAATGTTTCCTCGGTTTTGGGCTTGGAACCTGGTCCTTTTATTGCTGTCTACTCAGCAGCCAAACATGGAGTTATTGGATTCACGCGTGCCTGTGCAGTATGCAATTCAAATAACTAGAGAGAGAGAGAGAGACCAAGTTATCAAACTTTATATTTTAGCATGAACACTATTACCAGCGCACTGGTATAGCTCATATAGCTATATGTCCTGGTTTTACTGAAACAAGATCGATGAGTTGCTTCCAGGACGTTGATACCTTCGACTATTCAAAACCCATCAGCGATGAAGTTTTAGCTCTACAGAAACAAAATCCCATCGAATGTGCCAAAAATATGTTAATAGCTATAGAAAATGGCGAGAATGGTAGTGTTTGGCTTATAGATAGTGGTAAATTGAAAAAAGCTGAATTGAAAACTTACTGGAAAAGTCCACTTTAATTATTCATAAAAAAATTTTTTGCAAATAAATGAGTTCGCATAACTTTCAGAGCTATAAGAAAGCAATATTATTATAAAATATTTTATGCAATATTTAAAAAGTTTTTTGATTACGTGCTTATCAGCACATTCAAATTTAACGGTCTCTTGAAGGTGTCACAAAAACACTTACTATCTCTACTGTGGCCATCCGTGCAGTTAATGTATGGCTTTTCAGGGTAGAATTAAGATCTGAAAGTTATTTTAAAACAGCCCTGAATTGTTTATAAAAATATCACTATCTTCAAAACAGAAAGTTTGTATTACATTTTTTATTGTTCTGGTATGATTTATGATCTGAATATCATGGTTCCGACCTGAATTTATTGTGGCCACCTTTTAACTTTGAAAAAATTTGCAAAATTTTTATTTTTTGTTTATATGAACTAACATAGTATTGAAAAAGAAAAAAAATCATCAATATATCGTCTCCTTAACATAGAAAGGACTTAACTCACAATTGTACAGCAAGTTTACAAAAATCTTAATGAATTCTTAAAATGATATGTAAATAAAAATTCTTAAATGACGATTGAAATGAAAATCATCAACAAAGTCAGTATTTAAAACCCATATTTCAGTTTTTTTGGTTTCATGGAGGGTATTCTAACAGAAAATGCAAAAAACATCATTTAAAAAATGATAAGTTATATACATACTTTCTTTATTAAGGCGACGATATACTACTTTGGAAGTTGTAATTGTTGGTAGAGATGTTTGTGAAATGAGGTTGCTTAATAAATCGAATTGACTGAGGTAAAGGCATCATACTTTCCTCAGATTCAAATTCGCATGTCGATTTAGCTCTCCGCCACACATACAACATTGTTCACTTGTTTCTCTTGATTTCAATTTTTCTGCTACTTATCTATCTCCCCATTTTCGAACCAAGTCAGACTTGACTGAAAAAGTTTGACATCTGAAATATTTGGTTCAAAGCTAAAAAAAACATACCCATTCCACTTTTTATTTCAAATCAAGCACAACTTTTTTTTTATTGCAATCAGCGTGACCTTTTTTTGTTGGTCTCCTTTGACATGACATACAAAAACAACATTCATTTTTAAATTAAGTTTGATATTTTTCCTATTTAATAAAAGAAACCGTTTGTCGATATCTTTTATAACTTTTGTAAAATTTCATTTTTAGTGAGGCATTACATTTTGTGTCGCCAAGGTAAAATGTGATCTTAAGCCAAATTTTTTCTTAAGATTTTGTCTATATTGCAGGTCTTTGCAGTCAATGCCTGAATTACAAATATATTAGTTTCAATACTGAAATTACAACTAAAAAGCGAAGAATTCTTTTCAAAATTTCCGGACTAAGCAGGTAAGGTTGCCTATAAAGGTTTGCTTATTGTGGTTTGCCTTTTAAGACATGCTCCTAACAATGAAACAACAGTGGTTTATTAATCTTTTATTAAAAAGATGATCAATACATTTTTGCATTCGCTTGAAACAATTTTGCAGCTCTGGAGGTTTCTGAAAATCAACAAATTTGTTTCTTTTTTTCATTGTTACAATCTACACGAGTGTTTTTTTTTACCAACCAATCAAATTATGGGCTATCCAAAAAGAATGTCTTCCTGATGCCTTAATGCTCATGTAAAATCGTACGCTAGTCCCACTAAAGTCACAAGACAACTGTACCTAACAGTATAACTCCGCCTAGTGGTGATGATGGTAAGCCACTAGCCTGTCCCAAGCCAGTGAAAAGGAGGAGGGTTGTGTCATGCGTATTTGGACTACGGTTCAATTATGTTTGTCACGTAAACAAATAGGTTGCCATGAGCCCTGTTTTGAGCTACAAAATCATGGAAGTGGGATATAAATCTGGTTATTGTACCTGCGTATCCTTAGCAAATGATATAAAACATACTGTTACCACGGGGATAGTCAATAAACCTGGTTTAGCAACTGATTATTACCGACATGAATAAAAATCTGATATTCTCTATGGGTTTATGAGAATAAGTGATGATTAATAAATTTCCAACGATAAGGGCTATATATATATGCCGGAAAAAGTGGTTTAAAAGAATGGTCAAAGGAGGAGGAGTATTACAAGGGCTGATTAAAAAAGGAAGTATTGACATGGAGTATGACTAGGAGAATAATGGCCCTGTGTTCGAGCATGCTTCATTGTGGTAATGTTGTATCCTGGCTAATCAAGTTTTCTAATTTAATTTAGATAAGGCGATCAGTTTTGGAATAAACAAGTGTTACAGTCTTTACCGATAGTTTCCGAGACATTCAACAGTATTGGCTGTACTATAGCACTTTAGCACTGGTTTGTTGATTTAGTTCCATATCACGTCATAGCAAATACCCAGCAAGTATCTATCGGTATAGGATACCGGGATACTAAGATAAGCTTGCTTATCAAGTCATGTGTGCTTAAACTATCAATTCATGTCTTGTTTTTTGTGTGAAGCTCATTCCAAGGTGGAAACCCCTTTTGCTCGGGGGGACTATCTTAAGCTGGCCCTTCGGGGAGTTTCGTGCTGGCTGCGGTAAGCTTAATAGGGGCTTTCGCATGATCTAACATATTGGACGACAAAGTCGGATGGAAAACTAACGGAACAATTTGATTGATCTTTCGAATGATCCAACTTGTTGGAAGACATCATTAATTGCAAACTCTCAAGCAGAACACTCCGCCGCAATGGCTTTAAAATTTTTGGGTGCGCTAATAATTGATCAAGTTTTGAAGGAAGAGGAAGACAAAGAAAATATTTTTCTTTTAAATTAAAAAAAATTTGATTTTTAAAAACACATAAACGCGTGCATTAAAATTTTGTTAGTAATTTTTATGCATTGATTGTACGTTGTTCACTCGCTGAAAATTTTTTTTAAATGAAAAATGCAGCGTGTTTGACCAACATTCGTTCACATGTCCAACAAGTCGGACGGACCGGCAGAAAAATCAAAAATTTTTGATATTCATGCAACATGTTGGACCGACCGTCGTTTGAGCTTACGCATGGTACTACTTGTCGTCCAACATGCCATGTCTATCCAATTTATTGAATTTTTGAGTTAAACCGAACAGGATGACTTTAAAACTGGTACACAACTGTACCTAACAGTATGTCATATGCAGGTCTACTTCGTGTTGTTTCGGTGAATTATTGAAAAGAACTTACAGTATTGTGCAAAATATATGCAACTCATTTGCTTATTGAAATTTAAGCTATTTTTATTTTCCTTAAACGTTTCAAGTTCAAATCAATGCTATTTCAATTTTCAGTATGGCAGCATTGGAAAGTATGACCAAATTGCCGATTAAAAGTATTTTTATAGCTGCGCAAAACATATGCAACTTGTTAAAGTTGTGCTCTTCTTGCAGTTGCTACATATTACGAATCGCGAATATTAATAAACTATTTGCATTTTTCAGCTAACATATTCTATAGTGAAAAATTCAAATTTAAAAACACATTTTTTTTATCATAGCAAAGAACAAATATAAAGTTCATACAAAGTTGTTGATACTGCAAGCATTTCGAAAAGATTCTTCCCAAAAAGAAATTTCTGGAAGGTTTGTGCAGAAGTGCAGAGTTCACTCTGAAGTGCAGAGTATATTTATACTGTGTCCTTCGGACATTGTAAATAACCTCAATAACTCGACTACAGTCCGTCGATAATTATCAGCTTATTAATTCTAGCTTATAAATGGTAGAAGCCGATTTGAGAACAGACAGACCCTTAAAAAAGCCTCTACGATTCTCGAAACATCGCCAAAGAAAATAGGAGAATTGTGATGAAAAATCAGTTCTAAGTTTTTAACTTCCAAACTGACTTCAAGTATAAACTTTGCTCGTAAATATGGAAATTGGTCTGGTATAAAGTGGAAAACAATATTATTTAAAAACGACAGCAAATTTAAGCTCTTCGAAATGGATGGGAAAACTCATGTTCACCGTAAGCCTGGTGCTCTGGTGCATAAGAATAATGTCGTGTCCACTTTGTTCTATTATGGTTTGGGGTTGTTTTTTGTTGATCGATACAAACACAAAAATACTTTGGAGACCATAATGCTGCCGTATTTCGAAGAGGAAATGCCCTTGTTACGGTAATTCCAATACGATAACGACAACCAACTTAGAAGTGTGTAAAACTTGACTAACTAGCACAGTCACCTGACTTAAACTCCATAGAAAATCTGTAGGGCGCAGCCTTAAGCAGCATGTCAAGGGACAAAAATTTTCCTCAGCGAATGCACTCTTCAGCGCCTTTTAATTTGAATAGGAAAGCATTCCTTTGACAATAATTAAAAAATAAGTGAGCTCTATACCTAAGAGATGTGAACAAGTAATTAAATGCAATGATTATTGACAAAGTATTAAGGCCACGATGCTTTTGAAGATTTAGCATATTTAGTTGCATATGTTTTGCACACATCGATATAATCGTTTTCTCAATACCAAAATATCTTTCGTACAACAACTTTCAGTAAAACTTTTTATTATTTTTATGCTTAAAAATGTTGTTTTATTAAAGTTAATTAAAAAAAAGAATGAATAAAATTTTTTTTAAAAATAACTATTTCATATTTGCACAATACTGTATGTCTTTAGACTATAAGCAGCTGTACCAACTTTTCTTCCAATTAATGCATACAGAACCAATATTATATTATTTCTTACCGAGTCTGATCAGCTCACTAAAGAAAGAGCCTTTATGACTATTATAGTGCTTTATAGTTTAATTTCCGGTTACCGTGTTTGTGCCTAATTCGTTAATGCTATATCAATTGAAGAAAATTACACTTACGTTTGAAAAGGTGGACATGTCACTCTCTTTATTGTAAACAAATTTTGTCAGATATCCGTTAGACTGCAGTTCAGTTTTCATCCTCCAAGTTAAGATAGAGTAATAAATTAAAAACTAAAATTCCGTTTCATTGTCTGGTATAACTCATGAGCCATTTGAAGTTTAACTTCAGAAATTAAATGTATTTCCATATCTAAGAAATAAATATTTTTTTCGAATTTTAAGCTTGGGAATTGTTTACACCACGTCAACAGCGAGGAGTTTCATTATCGAGTAATGAATGTTTATGTTTATTAAGAATATTTATGTTTATGTTAGTAAAGCTTGAAGTTGATGCTTCATAAGTTATTTGTCAAATGGTCACATTTCAAGCGGACGCATAAGCAAAACGTTGATACTTGTTTATTGTTATTCGAGTTCTTTTTTTTCTCATTTCGCGCTGTTTTGATCAACGCTGCGATACATCTTACTGAGAAGCATTAAAAAAATTCCTTTGAACAATTAAATAATCAAAAAATATTTACTTATATATCTGCTTACAGCATTGTTAGTATTTACAATATCATAAGTAGTTTGGAACAATACCTAATCGTTTCTTTTGCCTCTGTATCGTGCTAAGAAAAACTTAAAAGTTATGTTTCTCACGCAATTCACTTTTTTGTTTACTTTATTTAGCAAAATATTGTGGTATGTTTTCTTTTTAATTTCATGTGTGGGATTTATTTACATTAATTCTGGATAATCATTCATTCATAATATTTACAATTCAAAATAATCTTTCCACAACATGAAGTTGACTCTTTGTAAAATATTTACCAATTCGAATTTCTGTTGAAATCAACAATAATAAAACACCAAATCATATCAACAGAAGAGTGGTCAACAGATACTTCATTTTTAAACTTGAAGAGCATTTCTATTTGTTATGGGCGTTTATTGAAGATACTTATTTCCTTTATAAAAAACATTTTAAGTTAAAAAAATGTTGCAATTTTGTTTTTCTGCACAAATAATAGACATTTTTCGAATACTCGGAATCAAAGTGGCCAGATAATGAATTCAACAAGCTATAAACACCTGACTCATACAGTTCCTGAAAGAATTTTCTGATAATGAAACAAACAACAACAATAATATATAATACTGCAATCTTCTAGTTGTGACCCTGAACTTGATTTAACGCCTAAGTTAATGTTAGATAAGGAAAACAAAAATGTAAAAAAATATGTATAAAAAATTGATAAGCTACTCTATTTGGTATAACTATGGCGTTACATACATAAGCAATACAATATTTCATAAGGGGAAAAATTATTTTGGGTGCGGTAAAAGTACGGTTATGTTTCTAAATTTAAAATGAAACCAGCAAGGAAATTTTAAATTCGGTCTTGCCTGACTTTGAAATACCCTAAACCTTCTTTAATATTTACATATGGGCATTTCTGCAGAAAAGTCTATCGTGACCAAAAATTAAAAGTTAACCAACATTTTTTTTTACTTGTATTATTAAAAAGAAATACTCAAAATTAATTTAATTAAAGAGTTCAATTTTTTCCCATGTTGCATTGGCAAAATATCGGGCTACCACGTTAAAGTTAATGTTTTGGTCAGTTTTGTTTATTTCTATGAGCATTTTCGCTTTACAATTTCCATTTCTAAGAGTAATTGTGCAATTGAACCCTTATGCAAAACTTTTCCTACAACAACAACTAACCGCAAAATAAATGCAAAAGAGTAAACAAATATTAATTAACGGCAAAATTTTGATTTGCTTTTAATGATATTCTGAGGTAACGTCACGCGAGACAAAAAAGCATTTAGTGCTATTTTTTCTACACTGACGTTCAAAAGTGCGTGAAATCTTGCATTTTAATAAAGTAAAGTAAATGTTATAAAAAAATCGTGAAGAAGAAAAATCGTTAATTTTATATTAAATTTGAAAAGTGAGTAACGTCACGCCACATTGCTCGAAGTTTGTCTGATTTCGTTACTGAATTTGGTTGCAGGTATTTTAGTGGAATTTTGTTCCAACTTCTCATGTTCGATGGGGTAGGAGTTAAAAAAAATATAATGTACTAGCGGATGTTACCCGGTGTTACTCGTGGTTGTGTCTTGAGCACAGAAAAAGTACGATTTTTTAAACTGCTCTCATTTTAACATTTTTTTAAATTACACTGTTGTAGTTTTTGACACGAAATTTTTGGTTCTGCGATAAGACCAACCTTTTCGGATTTGGGGGAGTCTCCCGAGTACAACTGTGTCCTTGGTTTAGTTAGATTGGCTCAAATTTTTAAGAAAACCGTGTTTTTTCCAAATGGTCGATTTTGGCCTTTTGCCACGTATGTATCTATATCTAGAGATATCTCGCAAACAAGTTGTACGATCTTTACAACCAATAGAGAAAACTAAAGGTATTGAAATTCATCGTCAATTGTTCTCATGCTACTTTCGAATCCGAGGATTAGTTTTTGTGTAAATAATCAATTTTTGAGGACTTATTGTTTTTTTAAAAGAAAATTGGAAATTAAATTCAAGGAACAAAATTTGCTTGCCTGTTCTGGCCTATTCTGGTAAAGGGTGCAAAAAATATAAACTTTTAACCTACTTAAAAACTAATTTACATTTTAACTTTCAAAACGATAACGATAACGGTAACTGTTTTTTGTATCTTCTACCAGCATATTTTTTTAGAATTCTGTAAAAATTATAGAAAAACTTTAAAACTGCCGTACCGTAAAATTAATATGAATTTTTCGTAAGAAAACAATAATTTATGGAAAAAATTATTAATTACACAAGAACTACTCCTCGGATCCGAAAGTAGTATAGGAACTGTTGACATAGAATTTCATGACCTTTTGTTTTCTTCATTGGTTGGTAAGACCGTGCAACTGGTTTGCCAGATATCTTTATAAATAGACATGGCAAAAGGCATAGAATATATCAAAATCGACCATTTGGAAAAACATGGTTTTCTCAAAATTTTGAGCCAAACTAACTAAACCAAGGACGTAGTTGTACTCAAGGGACTTCCCCAAATCCGAAAAAGTTGGTCTTATCGCAGAACCAAAATTGAAATGCAACAGTGTTATCAATTAAATTTTTTAAATTATCGTTTTTTTTTGGGTTTTTGCCCTTCTCTCCGTCAAAAGTGTGTAGTCTTATTTCCGTAAAACAGTACCTGCCGGTCATATTTAAAAAAAAAATACATCTTCAACGTCTAAATCTGACATCTGGGTTCTGAGGACAATGGTCACGCTGTTTGATTTTTATCTCAAAAACTAAATTCTAATTTTAAAAAAATCCTTTTGGGATCGATTCGATTTTTGTATTGCCTCTGTTCGACTTTGGTTTTGGTCGATACTGTTCGATTGATTTTTGTTTATATTTATATAGCTTCTTCTCGTATTCGTTAAACTTCTTTTTATTCATTAGTCTTTGGTTCTTGACTTCGTTTGCCTTGATTCCTTGATTTTTGTCAAAGAACTTTTAGAATCATAGGATCTTTTTCAGTAACAGATACAAATGTTTTCCAAGTTTCATCATCAAAATCGGTTCATCTGTTTTGACGTGAATGAGCCAGACATTAGCTGATTAGTTGACATTAGTTGATTGAATCAAGCCTCAATTCCGTTGCAGGGTCATGTTATTTCACTTACCAAATTTAAGTAAAATCGGTCAAGTCATTTAAGAGTTATTGAGTCTTAAAAATTCACTACTTAAAGCGCCCTCTTGCGGAAATCTGTGGAATTTCTATAGTCTATGTTATATCTTGGGCGCAGTTGAACCTTCATATCAAATTTCATTGAAATAGGTCCAGTTATTTAGGAGTTATTAAAGAGTGACACACCCACATATTTCCGCCCACTGTTTTACACCCCCTATGAGCTTCCTCTCTATGAAACGTACGTGGTGTCAAAATTTCAGCACAATCGGATATACGGAACGCGAGCCTATACGGAACAGACAGACAGACAGACAGACAGACAGACAGACAGACAGACAGACAGACAGACAAACAGACACACAGACAAACAGACAAAAATTTGACTTTTTATATTAGATAATAGCTAAACTTAATGTTTTATTTACGTCAAATAAGTTTTTAAACAAATTTTTACTTAAAATGTTCGGATGGAAATTTAAGTAACGTAACGCCAGTAACGTCACGCCAGATGACTTAGCCTAATTAAAAAAAACCGAGAAGAGATTTTTTAATATGATAACCAGCAAAATAAACTCATATTATTTTTAATTCTTCCAAATAAAGTTTTGTATAAAAAGTCTTGCCCAATTCGCAGAATTTTGCAAATTTTCTAATCTAAGTTGAAAACCACTTCTGTTTTTTGTAACGTCACGCCAGTGCATATTTTTGCTTATATCTTTTAATTCTTACAGTCGATTGTTTTAATTTTATAATACTTAATATAGAGCAACTTAATTACAACGCAAACATAAAAAAGTATTTAAAACTTAGACTTTTTCATTCTTTTTTTTAATTTTTTCGTACAAAACGTACATAACGCCAGTTTGGAAATGCCCATATATTTATATTTAAATACTAAAATAAATAGCAAGAACTTTCTATTTCTGTTCAAAATTCAAGTATTTCTTTAAACTCTTATATAGGTTTTTAAGAACTGTGGTTTGTATGGGAGATGGGCGTGAGCGTGTGCGGATGACGGTCATTTTTCGTACACATCTTGATTTTGATATAATGTACTCACATTACCTCTGCAGGTCAAATACAGATCTTTTTATAATATTTTCAATATTTTGGGCATATCTGTCGGCGGCTCATTTTAACCCTGCCTTACATACAAAGCGACGTCATAAAAACTGGAAATCTCTAAATATTAAAAAAAAACTAATCTAATGACTTCAAAATTTGTCTCATAAGCTTCAAAGACGTTAAAGCTTGATAAGCTACACGTTACAACGCCTCTACCAATATACGTTCCTGATGATAGTTGTGCACGATTATTGAATTGTTTGGATGCAAGCATGCAACAAGAGGGTTTCACTTTGTATGTTCGAATGGTTGAAACTGTTAACTGCTGTACAATCGATTTGTTTTAATGTGTAGAACCACTTCTAATTTGTAGTATGTATACTGAGTTTGAAATTCAGCAAAATTTTTTTTAATACTTTCCCTTTCCTCTCATAGATAGTGACGTCATCAATATATCAAAACCTTCTTAAATTTCACAAAGTTAATTTAAATTAATAAAACCTATAACACACCTTTAATTTTTTTATTATTTTGACTGTAGGGGTTATACATAATCAATTCTTTTATTTTTAATATAGTGTTCTCTTTTATGAAGTATTACTGTGCTAAAAAGCTTCTTCCAATTAAGTTTTGATTATTCTCATTTTGTTAATAGCACAAACTTAAAGAGTGCATTTGTTAGCAACCTATTATGACTCAACTGATACTGTGCTCATTATCGCTGTATACTATAAAGGCCCTCTAATGCCCTTGAATATAAGGTATGTTCATAACACAGTGCATCAAAGAGTGCTAAAATTTTAAAAAATGTATTTTTGATCAATGTAAATATACGAGGGGTGAGTTGAAGAAAATATTGAAGAAATTTGTTTTTTCTAAGAAACTTGTTTGATTGTGGGCTATAGGCGAAACTCTATCTGATAAGAGTTGTATGAAATATTGGACTGATAATCACTGGTACTAACGTATATTATCGATAATGGTTTCTTAAACAGTAACCAGAAATGTAACTTAAAAACGCGATACTTGAAGTCCACACTAAGATGATGAAACTAAGAATGCAGGTTAACAATAGTTTTGCTTAAAATTAAAGTGAAACGTCTACAATAGCAAGCAATTTAAATAAATGTTGGCACTCGTGCTTAAGACCTTCAAACAAAATTCGTCAGCAATCATGAAAGAGATACATTCACTAACACGGGTGAATTATATAAAGCGATATAGAACAAGAATAATGAACTCAAAAATTAACTGAAGTAAAACTTAAGAGTACGATAAAAATATTTTTATCAACACCAAGATAATAAAAAAATTAGACTTTGTTTTTAAAGACTTCTAATAAAAATTGTTTGAAGGTGTTGAAATCTCCATTATGAGGACATGGTATGATGAGAATATTTTGATGGATGAATATCATGGATATTGGGTGATGAATATAGTATTATGCGTAGTGTGAGATGAGAGTGGCATAATGTTACAATGGCTTTGGTAAATTTCATTATTTAACAACTTAAAGATATTCATATTTTGCGGATATAAGTAGCGACCACGCATACATTTATTTTCTTTGCTATGATCAAAAATGCGTATCACATATACTTAGTGTTACGATTCTCAAAACATACATATATCAATGGGGGAAAAAATTGTTAACACTGAACAGCAATTTTCTTTAATGTTGCATAGTGTAATAATTATTGTGCCTTATTTCTATACAAATCACGCAATTGCAACAACTACTTTGTAACATTTAAATTATTTTATTATTAAAATTTTAATTATCACTTTTATGAAGGCACGTCCGATTATATAATAAATTTTCTCACAACGTGATTTAAAGAAAATGCCTAGCTTAATGAAATTGTTGTTAAAGTGTTAATAAAAACGCTAAGTGCCTTTTTTGCAATGTTAGTACTCACCAGGGCCGTAGCTCAGATCTGCTTTGAAGGGCTTTTCATCACAAAAATTTTTATTAATTTAGTTTATATAATTATTTTATAGTTTTTGGTACATTTTTCATGGTACATGGAACATTCATGGTACAGAACATTTGTTCTTTTTTAAAGTAGTTTTAAAACTACTTTTTTTGGTTTTTTTTAAAACCAAACGCTTCTGAAGTAAAACAAGAGTGCATTTTATGAGCATACATTTTTTGAAAATTGGTTACGAATTTAAAATGATCACTAAATTCTTTTTTTTCTTGAGCAGTTAAAAAACAAAAACATTAAAAAATTTTCTTTTTATTTATTTTTTTGTAAATTAAAAGAATTGTGTTTTTTAAAAACAACAAAATAGAACAAATAAACAAAACTTTTATTAAAAAAAAAAATATGAGAAAAAAAGTAAAATTTGTAGAATATTCACTTTTTGCAAATAATGCTTTTTGATTTAGAAAGCACAAGCTTCATACAAAAACACAAAACTATTAAATTAATCCAGCAACTATACAAATAATTGTTTATAAAAAAACTGTGAAAGCTTAGTAAGAAGTTTGATGATTATATTTAAAAAAATAAGTAACATTTTAAAAAGGCTTCAATTATTATAATTTATCTCTTTCGAAATTCTTTTCATATGGGCATCTCCCAGAAAAGGTCCACCAAAAGTGAAGAAAAACATTTAAATAAAGTACTCTAACAGCTTTTAAATTAATTTTTTTTATTTTGATTAGTATTACTGCTATGTAACTTGAATTTAACTTATTATGATGTATTTTTATTAAAATTTATAATGAACATCTTTACTGTATTTTACTATGGTGGAAAAATTTGTCGCGTCCGAGATGTCGCGTCCGTATTCGTGCTATATCTATTTAAAAAAAGGGAAGAGATAATTCTAATATTTCATAAGTCTACGAAGAATAGTTATCCTTTGACCTCCAATAACATGTATATTATATATAAAAAAAAGTTCTCAAAATTAGCTAAATTTTGCATATTTCTATACGACTTTAAAAAAACTTCTGTTTTTGTAGCGTCCGTTCCATTGAATGATTGCTTATTTCTTTGTACTGATTTGTTTTAAATCTCGCTAATTTTTTTTTTAAATGTAGCACTCTTTCATCGCGTTAGAAAACTTAAAATACATATCGGCTCATTTTGTTTCTTTCCTGTTTTTCGAGTAGTTAAAACCGTGCGAATGTCGCGTCCGTGCCACTGGGAGATGCCCATATGTGTTTCGATTTCGACAACACATTTTTGATGTGTTTCGATTTCAATTTGAGAAATATTTAGGGATCAAATTGTTTTGGGTCTTTCGGAAGCTTTCGGAAGAAAGATATATGCCAATGCCATTGATAGTTAACCCTGCGCCGTCTTTGTTGGACGTTATCGTCCACAGTGGCATTTGAAAACGCTGCATCTCGGAAAGGGGAGGGGGAAGCGAGTAGGTATCCCTACTAAAAAAAAAATTGATTGGGATGAGCGATGAAAAATGACGATGATTATAAACCAGAAGCTGAAGCTTTTTACTAAATTTCCAGATTGCAAAATAATTAAACTTTTTGAACGCAAGTAAATCTGGGTACACTTTTTCGAAAGTCATATAAATGAAGAGTAAATTCCTAAAATATTTCTTCTGAATATCGGGCCCAAATAGCCCGAGACTTGAATTCTTGAAATTTTAGTCCCAAAATGCTCGTTTTTACTGATCTGCTTGCTAAGGAGTTGCTATTTCAATATTTTTGAACGAAACCATTAAGAATATTTTGTTGAACAGTATCACTAAATCCCCAAAAACATTTTAGAGCGGTAGAATACTTTTAAAGGAGTAAAATATCCAAGGACGATTTTGTCCAACGAACACAGCCGAATGCAGTTAAAAGGTCGAAGACGGTTAAAGAATAATTTTGAAGAATCCGAATTTTAATTAAATTTATACTAAGAAAATATAAACCTTCATGAACAATTTTTAACCAAAGTATCTGATATACTTCGGATTTTGAATTTGTTGTTTTTTTATAAACGTGGTTAAAGTTTAAATTATGTATGAAGACAACAGTAGAACGGACGCAATGTATTGAAAACTCGAGCTCTTACAGATCTTTTCTGTACTTTAAACTGATAAATGATTTTTATGACATCAAAGTACAATTTTAAATAAAAAAATTTATATTTGGCAAAAGTTCTAGAGTAACTTGCATCCTCAATGAAAGGTAAAGTTGACATTATTTATCTTAGCTTATTTTAAGATAAAATCGATCCTGCTAAACAATTTTACCAATTTTAAAATAGCAACTGTTAAATTTTGCTTTTAATTATGATTTCTGATAGTTTATTTTCACACCCGAAAACTTTTTGTTAAGTTATGATACTGAACTTCTGTTTTAAATAATGCTTTGCATTTTTTATATTTTTTTGCAGCCAATGGGGAGCTAACACCCCACAAGCAATCCCTTGGCTAAGAACCGAACTCTCGCTCTCAACAAACTCTTACAACGAACAAACAGCTAGTAATATATTTATTCTCTTCGCTCGCACCGCAATTCATTTATAAATAGTGTAGAATCTACACTGTAGATTCTCAACAACCTACCAAGAATTCCCCTATTGTCCAATTTATATGCATTCTCAGCTTCCCCTATAGCTGTGGCATGTGCTTAGATTTGTTTATTAATTTTCAACATTCGATGGAAAGTTATTTTGTGAGAAGGGCTGTCAACTCTTTGTGTTTTGTTTTTTTTTTTTAAGTAAATATTTTCCCCAGCCATTGCTGAGTATCGACTATTATTTACTAAAAATTTGTATGCATTGCTATCTCACTTAAAGAATTGTGCTTGCTTACTTCCGCTTCTACAGAACTTATTTTATATATTTAATGCAGGCAAGAGAAATGCAAACAAATTATCTATCAATAAGTTCTCCTCCTTGATTCGCAAACGAATAGCGTGAAGGTTTTATGGTATAAATACCGGCGAAATTCCTCATTTGGATCATACATTTCGCAAGTCGAGAAGTTTAAAGTTTTTTTCAAATTTTACATCAGTTAATATCAGTTCAAATCAAAATGAACAATGCAAACAGAACCAACCAGATGAACCCCACCCACAAGCCATCGGGACCGGGGCATTCAGCTGGCTATACCGGCACTGGAACACGCAGTGATCTAAATAATCATTCAAACCAAATGAATCCGAACAACTCTAAATCTTCACCAAAGAAATGAGGAGTTATTCTCTTAAACAGTGAAATCATGTAATTTCAAAGATTTCCCGAAAAATAAAAATTTAAAAAAAAAAATTGGTTTTTCTTGTGTTACTGTGTTAGAATTTAATTTTTGATTCGCATAAAACTTGTAAAATGATATAAGAATGCATCAACCAAATAAGTGACATTAAGTCAATTGCTGCAGTGTATCGGTAAATTTTTCAAAAATATTTTACAATTGAATTTCAAATGAAAATTCGATTTCCTGACGTAGTGGAGCAATTATTTTGCTTTCTGCTTTGGTTATAAATTAGTGTAATGAAAAAATTTTGTTCAACTGCAAAATTCTGTTGAATAATTTTTTTAAAATTTTGTTTTTACTAGCTTTATTTCTGGTACAGTGAAATACGCCCAATGAAATAATGCCCAAAATAAAAAATTAAATAATTTCTTGTATTTTTGCTCAGTACCTTGGCATCAATTTTTAATCAACTTCCTGATGAGCTAGAGATTTGAAACTTAAAAATTTTGTTTTTATGGCAAAAAAGTTAAATTATTTGATACATTTTGAGAACTACACAAAAAAAAATGATAGAACAAAAGAAGGTATTGCATTTCTGACTACTCTCCTTTTCTCTAGCCACAATTGTCAAACCTCTTAGAATGTGTGAGATTTTTTTGCAAGAAAATTGCTTTTTGTTTTCTTCATGATCATATCGCTTTCAGATTTTCTATGAGCTGTCAATAAATATTTTTATTCTACCAAGAGAATACTAATTGACTTGACATTGATATCAAAATAAAACAAAAACTGAAAATAGATCCCTGATATTTTTGAGGCTCATTCTCACAACCTCACGATTATAAGAAGACGCTGTACGAACTGAACTACAGAACTCACATATTGAGAGAATACGATGAGAAACCTCATAAGTTTTAAGTTTTGTTTTTATTTTATTTTTGTTTTAATAAATTTTTGAGAATTTGTTTTCCGTTAAATTATTTAATAAAACCTCGATAATAAAACCTTTAACATCGATTGTAAAATTTAATTTTACAAAAATTATTGATTTATTTCATTTAATATATTTAAAACAGGTTATCACGATAAGACATATTTGGTATAAAATTTTTAATACATTTCATATTTATGGTTAATTTTCGTCATCTACACCGAAAAAAATGTGCGATGTTAATTCAAGTTTTTTCGTGAGTTGAAATAGTTTTTAAATAGTTAAATACGTTTTGTCGCGGTAAAACTTAAAATGGATTGTATCAATTGTTTTTTTCTTAACGCAAAGCTTTTTCTGCTTAAAACAATTAATTTTCAAAAGTTGAATTAAATCTGCAGCAGCTTCATATTAACTCTGCGTCTTCTCTGAAAATTTGTCATATTAACTCTGTTTAAATTTATTGCAACTATCACCGAAAAAATTTGCGGAGTTAGTTCAAGTTTTTTTTCGAGATTTAATGAAGCTCTTGCGGGGTAAAATTCGTTTTGTCGCTTTAAAACTTAAAAAGAGTTATACCAATATTTTTATTTGTTAATATAAATTTTGTTTTGCTTAGAACAAATTCATTCTCAAAACTGAAATTAAATTTGAAACAGTTTCAAATCAACTCTTCATCTTCTCCATACATTTGACATTTTAACTCTATTAAAGCTTATTTCAACCATCTACGAATATTATATTTTGTATTTTAAAGCTAAAACGGAGTTTTGTTGAGCACGAAACAGAGTTCAGTTGAAAAATTTTTCCGTTTGTTTGTTTTAAAATTTTAAAAAATTTGTGCGTGTTTAGGTATAAAATATAAAATTTGGCATTTATTAATCAAATTAGGTTTCATCAAAAACCTTTATTTGAATGAAATAAAAAAAAAAATTTCATTGAAATAGTTCTGTAAACATTAATTTTTCGTTTCATTGTTGTCTAATGTAAGCAAAAAATAAATAAAATAAATTTACTTAAAAAAGCGAATCTTGATTTGACTCTTTTGTGGGTTGACTTTTTTATTTTTGTAAGCTTAATGCTACATTTATATGAGTTGGCTCAAGTTTTTTTTTGAGTAAAATGAAAAATTTCATAATTCTCAATGCAAATCTGTTAACCTTAATACAACTACAAACGGAGTTACCACGACTTCTCAAACAAATTAAAATTTCGGAGTAATTTCAACGCACAAACGGAGTTAAATATAGTTTTTACAGCTTTAGCTAAATACCATGCATGAAAAGAGTTAAATTGAGCCCGTATATTGCTTTTTTTACTCCGTTTTTTTTTTGGGTGTACAAAAAGAAAATTGAATTTTAAGTCAGGCACTGTAACGTTAGTTATAACGATAGCCAAAATAATTCTTTTGTTTCGTTGAAGCGAATCGGCTAAAAATCCTTCTTGAATAGACATAGATGGCTCCAATTACGTCATCGAGCTGTAAAACATGCGGATGTCATGATATATAAATTATTTTATCTATGGTGCTGTTCAGCTTCTTGCGCAAGATTCTAATGGAACACCTGCATTCATGAGCGATTGCCGTTCAAATACAGTCTTACAGAGAAAATTTAAACACTTTGGTTGTAGTTGGTTATTGCTTTTACGATGAGAATATAATGAAAGTACACTTAGACTTTATCATAAAAGCAATATGACAAAAACGACAAAAACTTCGTCAAAACAACAACAAAAATCTAAATGCATTTTCATTGTAAACTTTCTTGTATTTAAAAAATAAAATTTTTTAAAGCAAATTAATTTTTTGTCAGGAATTGACATAAAAATAAATTAAAAAAAAAAAATTAAAATTACAATTTATTACGAATATGTTTACAACTTGAATTTATGTTGTAAATTTTAAATAAATACTATATTAGAAATACATCGCAATCAATTGTGAAAATTCCCAAAATTACTACAATTGTAAAAGTACAGTAGCCAGAGTACAACAAATAAGGTAGTTGCCGAGCTGAGTGCAGAAAGTCAGAATTGTCAAAAAATCTGAATGAAACAGAGCATGATACAAGAACTCAGGTAGACTTATTAGAGTTGAGTTCCTAGAAATCAACCTGCCATTGCTGTCAAGCTCAGCGTCAATATTGCAACATCTTGAATTTTGTGGGAAAAAATATTTTTTTTGGAGTTTTTTGCATGGGACAAAAGGGATAAAAACTTATTTAATAATATACAAAGCATCTTTAGTTTTTGTTTGATAATAAACGCAACTTAATTTTAAAATTCACGTGATAAAAATGTTGATAAAAAATTCATATGCACACGCTTTAATTTTTATATCCACCACACTCCTTTACAACTGAATAATAAAGGAGTTCAAAAACACAAGACATTCAACTAGGAAATTAAAAACAAAAAGGTTTTTTTACCAATATTTTCACTAATTTATTATTAGCCTTTACCTCTTTTTTTCTTTCGTGGAAAAATTACCGAAAACATCCTTAAAAAAATCATTCATCTCTAATATTCTAGTTAATTTGTTCGCAACGGCTTAATTAATTAACGAATTATTTCTTTTATTGCGTCTTTCTAATTCGTTTTTCTATTATAATGCTTAATTCTATTAGAATTGTTCATTTTATTTAATATTAAGATCTACATATACATAATCTACTGAAAAGTTGGATTTTGGCTTAAAGATATGGCAGCATCGTATTTTGACAGCATAGGTATGCCAATTTTTGCTGTCATTTTAATAAGTCTACCTGAGTCCTTATATCATGAAACAGAGCAACAAAACGTGACATCAAATAATTTTTAATGATTTTGACAATTTTTGACTCTGAGAGAGAACAGTTTAAAAAGCTCTACTCTTTCTCTCTCTCTCTCTACTCTACATTAACTTTGACACAGTCATGATACAATGAACCAGGTAGATTTGACATTTCTGTCGACTACTTCAATCTGTTAATAAATCTATCAAAAAATGGGAGCACTCATAAACAAACAACATGATACAATGGGCTTATTCAGCGTACTTTTCCATTTTCATAAGGTATTTTTTTTTTTTATACCATAGTAAACTTTTTTGCTATGAAAGTTTCAGCAATGCCAAAATCATAAGGATGCGATTGTATCCCAAAATATAATATAATATTAGTAATCAGTAATATCAGTGTCTAATACCGAAAAACATTTTTTGTGGGTTGGACCACTTCTGAGAGCCTCATGTATAGTATGAACTTTAATGTAAGGAACACCAATTTATGAATATCTCTTTTTTCATTCCATCGAGTTTATGTTTTCTTTCACAACCATCTAATCCATTTCCTTGATCCCTTTCATATAACGAAGTATGACAGAGTTTGCATGTCTTCGGTGAAAGGACAAAATTTATTAAAAGTTGTGGACTTTTAAAAAAAGTTTTTATTTTCTCGTTGAATTGAACTCTAAGACAAAAATATTTTTAGCGATCTGTTTTATAAAAGAACAGAGATATTTGCTGCTTAAGGAGAGGGTAAGATTTGTTTCGTCTAAAAATTACCTTTTTTCATGAATTTTTTTAGAAAAAATTATTACTGAAGGTTTATTATTATATAAAAGTACAACATTTGAAATGACCTATTTGTTATTATGAAATTGTTAGTAATTAAAAAACTCGACGAAACTAGAGAGCTATTCACATGAGGAATATGTGTACAAAATTTCAAAACGATCGGTTCTATAGTTTTTTCTGTCGGCTGGTCACCGACTTTAAAAATTACATGTTTGGGAAAATCGATTTAAACTTTTGTACACGTAGATTGCAACGTTCGAGGTACTCTTACTTAAAAATTCATATCTCCGTTAATTTCACTCGGATTGATTTAGAAACAATATTCTTGAGATGTTGTGCATTCATATAAAAAAACTTAAAAAAGAGTTAAAAAACCTAGCCCCTCCCTTAACTAAAAACATTAAATTTCTTATATTCCCAATTGAAAGAATTTTCATTGTTTTGAGGATATGTAAGTGTTGTAATTAAAATATTTCAAACAAATATATGAAATATTAACATATATTGCGCAAATCACTCACTCTACCTGTTGAAGTTATATGTTTACAGTATGAGCAAAATTTGAGCGAAACTCGTTCAGCCATTTATCTTTTTTATAGCGGTAAAACAAACAAACAAAGAGAAATGAAATGTACTTTAGTCATAAGTATATGATTTATAAGCTTTTTTACTTTATTTTTGTTAGAATAGTTTAAAAATTATAATATTTTCAATGAGTATTTAACTAGCTGAGTTCTACTGCTTAAACATAAATTTTAGAGCTATAATCCAACTATTGTCGCACATAAACCGGACTGATATCAAGCGCAGCATATTCGGATTGCATGTGATTCAAATGTACGGTACGGTTTAAATTCGTTGGCTCAACATAACCCAAAGAACGTCCCATCGGTGCAATAACCAGCTTTCCATGGGTTCTAGCGCTCGAACCCTGATATGAAACAATCGAGGGAGCAGCATCGATTGCAACACTCTCAGATCGTGGCTTAGCGCTAGTGAGAGCAACTAAACCAATGAGCAGCAAAGAGATGAATTGTAGCAACAGCATGTTGAAGCTTTACAAGCGCTGAAAATGTAAAAGTTGTAAATTATAATTAAATACTCATTAACCACTAGAGTACAACGTATTATATGAAAAAAAAAAAAGAAAGAATGGAAAAAACATACTTACTGACTTGACCAAGTTTGAATGCGTTCGGCACACGCTAGCGATTGAAGCCCAGTTTAAAGTGTGCATGAGTTATTGCCAAGACTTGAAATTTTATATCTACCATAAGTGTAGATGTGGCTAGCTCTGATGTATTGGCTAAAATGTTACCGTTTTTTTTTTTTCTATAGTCACAGTTGTAGGTGTTAATAAACACTATATTATTTAACTCAAAACTTTTTATCTCATAAAATTATAGGCACGAATTGAAGGCCAATGTTGTAAAAATTATATAAATTGCCAACGGCTTGATTTATAAACACTCAAAGATGAAATAGACGTCTAAGCAATGAGTCTGCTAGACGGCCGGTTAGTGACTAAACAATAATTGTTTATTTGTTAAGACAAAAGAGGCAAAAAGTTAAAGTGGGTATGCATCGAATAATTTAATACCCTATACAAATGCTATTGGAAAATTGGTTGTTATGTTTAGCGTAGTAAGGCCTTTAATGTGTTGCCTTAAGTTCAGAAAACTTGTAATTTTCATTAACCCTTTAACATCAAAACGGATACCTTTTATACTATCGCATTTGAACTGTTAGTGCTACTTCATGTTTTAAAATATTTTTATGAAAACTATGGTACTTTATATTTTCGAAGGTGATGTTGCACGACGATGCAAATAAAAATTTAAAAAAATTCAATTTTAATCAATTTAAAAAATTCAGTTTTAAGTTAAAAACCCGTGAATTAATTTCTTTTTTAATTTTTTTAATTTTATTATAATAAATATTTCGTTGTGATATCATAAGTTGATCTTGATAGCTAAAAATAGAATGAATAGAATCTTAAGTGTTTTGTTCATGTAGTTAACTTTTCTTTCAAAAATCTATATTGAAAAGTAAAGTTGACTTTAGAATGCAAGGCTATGTTGCATTCTAGCAACCTCTTTCTTTTCAGCCAGCGTTACACGAAACAAATTTTGAAACTGTTACAGTTGTTGTCAGTTCATCGGATTTTTCCAGGGACCGTAATAATTATGAGCAATATCGAAAAACTTAAGAAATAATGACTATTTTATGATTTTTATTTTTTTTGCTCAGATATAAAAATCGTTTTAAATCAAAAATAAAAATTATTTTTAAGTTTTATTTTTTTACCTCAAGTATAAAAATCATTTTTGGTTTTTTATTTTTTTTATTCGAACAAAAAATCATTTTGATTTTTATTTTTTTTACTCAAACAAAAAAAAAATTTTTGATTTTTATTTTTTTTTACTCAAACAAAAAAAAATTTTTGATTTATATTTTTTTTTACTCAAACAAAAAAATCATTTTTGATTTCTATCGTTAAACTCAAACAAAAAAATCATTTTTGATTTTTATTTATTTACTCAAAGAAAAAAATCATTTTTGATTTTATTAGAATCGAAAAATGATTTTTTTAGCTTTTCGATTTTTTTTTTTTTTTGGTCAGAAATAGAAAGCATTTTGTGGTTTTTATTATTTCGCTAAGTAATTAAAATAAGTTCTTCGTTTTATTTTTCAATAAATTGAAAATCGATTTCACGAGCTTTCTTCTTGTTAGACATTCTTAGTAGTTATTTTTTTTTATCTCTTCAAAATTTTAAAAGAAACTAAGATGATATTAAATTTGAAGTTTATTTTATTGAGAATTATTTAAATGACAGGCATTCATTTTTAAGAACAAACTTTTGTCAAAATTTTCTGATGACATCTTTGGTCACTTAAAATTAGTCGAAGTGCAGAAAATGACCGTTCCACACTAACTTGTGTAGCTGGAACACTGTGAACAATTTTCGTTAGAGACCACAGGAATGGATATATAAACCGTTTTTCATTCCAGTAGCTCATTATATCATCCCCTAAATGAATGGCTTTGGGTGAATAATTTTCAATTTCCTTGAAAGCTCTTTGCATTTTTACATCCCTTGACTCGCCTTCGGACTTTTCATCAGACGGAGAGACCTCAATCGAATTTAAAAGATTGCCCAGTAAGGAGGTTGAACTTAGGAATTAGGAAAAATATTTGTATCCAACAACAATAATACACAAGAACAAATTCTGTTCAAACTAAAAAGCGGAATATTACCATCTATTGGGTAAAAGCATAAAAAGAAATATGACCCAACTCGTTTTTTCATAAGAGTTAAATTTAACCGGATCACAGACCCTTTTCGTTAAATTTGTCAGTTTGAGTTTGTTGACTGAGTTGAAAAGAGGTTCATGACCTCTGGTTTCAAAATAGTATACTAGAACAGTAGTGCATACATAAACCCAATGTGAGCTAATGCTTACAATGCTGCCAAAGTGAACCAATCAGTTTGTGCAAGACCAAAGCATACAAGCATAAACAACGAAAGAAAAAAAAAGAAAGCAGCAGGCACATAAGCAGCTGATGATTCATTTTCTTATATAATTAAGTTTTGTGACTTTAACATAATAGTTACAAAATCCAAAATTAGTTATTCATTCAGCGCAGGATATATCTGATATTTTAGTATATTTATTATCTTTGAACGAAGAGTATTAAAGGCTGTAGGTATACCCTAAAGTATTCGCCAAAAACGTTGCCTAATGACCTTGAAAAAACCTGTTAAAATGACCCCATACAAACCGCGCTGTAAGACGTCAAAATAATTTTTATTTCTGAGCAAAAAAATAAAAATCATTTTATAATAATTATTTTTAATTTTTATGCTTAACGCTTAAAAAATAAAAATCATTATTTATTCTAAGAGGCAACACAAATTCCAAAATTTCGGTATACTCAAAAATTTTTGTTTTAGGTTTTTTTTAGACTTATCTATCTTTTAATAATCTTTTAATGATGTTATAAGAATGTGATTTTGTGATACGGCAACTGTTATTATCTTTCACCTAAAAATAATTCTCGATTATTGCAAAAAATTCAAAATTTTTATTCCAAAGATGCACAGTAAAAAAGCAATTAACATAAAATGGCAGGACTTAAGAAGGAAGCGCACAATTTTGGAAACTCCAGCGCCAGGATTCTTCAATTTTAAAAAGCAAAAAGAGCTAAAAATAAAAAGTAACAACAACATCATATCTTGGCTCAATCGACAACCTTTAAAACAGGTGCATAAGCAGCATAAACTAACGGAGTATGATAGGCGCGCAACACCTGTGACTGAATGGTGCGAACAGCCGGAGCCACAATCGGAGTAACCACGCGCGCATGCTTGTGTACAACAGTTTGACTTTGATGCGAAACTGCGGTGGGAATCTGTTGCACCACTTCACCGACCTTGGCTACAGTGGGCTCATGAATGGTTATCGTTTCCGGTGCAATTATGGTGCGTATTCCAGGACGTGTGGAAATCGTTAGAGGCAGCGGTATAGTTTCCGCGGGCAGAATATGATGTTGTATTGATGTGGTGCCTAGTTCTGATACTGTGGATACCGCTAATGATGAGCGCACTGTAGCCTTGGCTGAGGCATATGTAGCGGCAGCTGTGTTTGGCTCATCAGCCTGTTGTGACTCATCCGGAAGAATATCATCGTCATCGACCGCTTCAACATCGGCATCAGCAAGATTGGTTGCAGCAGTTTCTTCATCTTGTGAGACATCATTAGATGCTAGTAGTTGTGGTGGTGCAGCACGCTCCAGCAGCGTTTGTTCAGACTTGCCGCTTGAGACGATGGTGTAGCTATTTTCAGGCACAATTAACTGCACGTTTGGATATGCAGCAACTTTGAGCGACAACAGGCTGGTTATAATTAACAACTGTAAAAATGCACATAGCATTAATGCTCGAAAACGCCCGCAAAAATCCGAAATAGTTACCCGTTTAAACATTTTCTTTTCAATAAGTTTCTTGCTAATTTTGCCAATTTTTGCAATTCTTCGTTTAAACTTTAAAATTTTTTCAAATTGTTTTTATATTTTAAGTTAAATGCTTTGACAAGCACCGAAGATAGACTTATGCTCTGCGCGTTGCACTGTTGAAGCTTTTTATAGCTCAGTGAAGCACTCTTGAGAAGATCACCACCCGTCTTATAGCTGTTCTGTGATCAATTCTTAAAGTTCTATTGAAGTTCTGGTTGCTTCAGACCGCAACCAGCCTAGGGTATCACATAACTTTGAAAATCTTAAGAGTGCGCATAGTCTCAAATTTCATTATTAATGCTCCGCTGAAGCGTGTACTTTGAAGATTGGAAGCTAATTTTTGTGAACTGATATCAATTTAAAAAATATAATAATTAAGAAAGGTTGCAAGTATCGCAAAAGTACTAGATTAAACAATCTAATGCTTATTTGTGGTTTCATAAAATATTACATGTTAATCTTAAATAAAAGACAATAAAAATTAGTCTCTTTTTTTCTCGAGTTTCATGAGTTTATGAACTGTAGCTGCCAATAAAGAACTTTGTCAAATATAAAAGTCGAGTTGGTTTTGAGATGTTTGTATCTGAGATACAATCTGTATCTTAATATTAAGATGTATACAGCTTTAAGTTTTAAGTACACTTGTTTCAGGAAATTTGTATCAATATGTTTGATTCATTTTCAGTTGTTCTTGTAATAGATCGATCTATCTAGTTTTTTCACATATAAAATATTTGAATTAACTTTCGCCATATTCATATCCACTATCTTGAATTTCAAATCTGACTTCAGATTCGTAATTAGTAGCCAATTAATTACACAGCAAAAAGAGTAACTTTAGGATTAAATCTATAACCTTCAAACCAAAAAAGAGATGAAATAAAAGTCAGAAAATAATTTTAACTTTATTTTAGATTCTTAACTATTCTTTTAAATAATAGTAAAAATAAAACAAAAAATAAAACTTAAAAAGTTCGATTATTTAGTAATAAAATTTAAATTAAAGAAATTAACTAATTTTTTATAGCAAAATGATCATTTGAAATTGGATCGCCTTTCAAAAATTGCCCCTGTCAAAATTCACCCTCAGAAAATTCCCTTTTATAAAATTCACTCTATTCCTAATATTTCTCTTTTAAAGTTCACCTTAAAAAAATTCACCTTTAACGAAATTCTCTTTTAGAATAATGTTCGCTTACAAAATTTCACTTTACAGTATATCCCTTTTACATAATTGTCCTTGTACTTAAAAATCTTTTTTAGAATTTTGCAAAAGTTAATTTTGTAAAGCGGAATTCTATTAAGAATTTTTTTAAAAAGGTGAATTTTAAAAAGAGAAATTTGTAGAAAATCTTTCCGAATAAGAATAATTTTTAACCCACATCTAGAGAAAAAATATGATTAGTTTAACCAAATCTTAAGTAAATTAAAATCTGTTTTTGTGGCATGATAAAATTGAGAAATTGTGCGTTTTGTTAACACGTTCTTCAGTTTATTAGATCATTCAGGTTAAAGTACATAGCGTGGATCAGGTTAATAAAATGTGGTTGATTCTCCTAAATTGGACACGTTAAAATAACGTAAAATAACGGAAAGAGCATTTTAAAAAAATAAAGCTTCATACTCCAAAAAAAAATTGAACACTATAACTGTAACTATTGAGTTAAGGGTAGATCGATTTAACATTCAGAATTCTACTTTAGCAAAGTGTAAAAAATACTAAATATAGAGTAGAAAAACAAACTGGCATTTGAGGCGTAACTACATATTATCTATATTTCTTCTGAAAACTTTTCTTAACGAAATTAAGTTCGAATTGTGGATTTACTAGGTGATTGTATGAGTGGAATATGAAATCCAGATTCGTAATCAGAGTGCAACTGTTAGTACAAAATGTGAAAAGTAAGAACTTTTTCAATTTGAAAAGAAAGATTCGTTATTCCTACGAGGACGGGTCAATAATTTAGGGACTTTATGAATTTCCCGCTTCTTAACGGGAAGAGCAACACTGCCCCTGTCAACAAGCACCTGTCAGTTGCATTTGCATTTGGCAGCCATTGATAGCAGACGATCGCGTGAATTGTGGAGAAAATGGAAAAATTTGAATTTCGTGTACTCATCATGCATTATTTTTTCGGGAAAAACCATTACTCAAACCAAGGCTAAGCTTGATAAATACTATGCGAACTCTACACCATCAATTTCAATATCGAAATTGCATATTTTGTTGCACGAGAGATGCCGAACGTTCTGAACGCCTAGTTGAGGTCGCTACATCTGAAACTATTGAAAAATTCACGATTTCATATCGAGTTGGCATATCGGAGATTGAAAGTGCACTTGGCTCAGTGATTTAGATTTTAAATGATGAATTAGGTATAAAAACCTAGGTACAAGGAGCTGAAGGAGACTATGTAGAAAAATAAAATGATTTTTTGTCAAGAAACCTGTGTTTTATTCAAAAAGTCACAGACTTATTGATCCGCCCTCGTTCAACACAATGAATAATTTGGTTTTTTTCCTCTTATTGAGTTTGCAAAATATCTATCTAACTTGTTTGTGCATTTAATGCAACGCAATCTCAGAACGAAAATTGTCGTTTTGGTATTTGTACGAGGGGAGCCACGCGTAACAAATGTGGGCTGGCTTACCTTGTCACGTCATCGTTTACGAAATTCTTCATTTACGTTATCATTTTCTCTTGATTTACAAACATACAAACAATACTAGGTGTGCCTACATACAAAGTTGCTGTATATCTGTCTTGAGTATCGACCACAATAATCTCTGTTGCATAACAATTCAAGAGATTCGGTTTTGATTTCAGTAAATCACGAAGAACATAATTCATGAAAACGCATATAATATTACAAATATTATTGATTTCTAACATATGCTAAACTCATAAATAGTATTTTGCTAAGCGAGAACTAAATATGACATAACATATTCATTTAATTATACGAATTTTAAGCATACGAATTTCTAAACTTTCTAGAATATATTGCATAAACAATACAGGGACTGCTTACACCTGCTCGAAAAGGTCAACTACACAATGCACGTCATGGTCAATAAACTGTTGAAACAGTCGATATTCTTACGTGGTATGGAATTTTGCGCGTTACTTTTTACCAAAATTTTACTGTCAGTTAGAGAAGTGAAATAAATGAACTTAAAAACCGACTAACATGAGTCAAAGAAACAGATGAACGGAGCGAAGTGACATAAGTATACTGGAGTAGTATTCCATGCTGAATTGAGTTTGAAGCCTCTTGCTCAAAATTTATGACGATTAACGTAGCATATGATGGAATGACTTAAATTGTACTTATAAAACAGTAAAGACCATGATACAATAATTTTATAAGGTAGTCCAGACATTTGACGTCTTCTCCCAAAAATGAAAGTTCATACCCTTAGTTGACAATTATTACAAAAGAGAGACTTTTTGACGACATCACAGACACTCAGTTGTACAAAAATCATACTATTCCGTAGTACAATTTAAAAAAATGTACTTGCGTTCACTACGTTTTATAATCCTTTTTTATTACGAATAAAAAGAATAGACGTATTCATGATTCAGTGCAGTTGCCAGTATAGTTGAGGACTTGAGGAGTTGTACAGTTACGTACATTGTAAAGTTTTACAGCTTTGAAATAGTGATGCAACATTTAAATCCAAGTACTATGTTCATTTGCGTGGAATTCCGCTGGCAACATCCATTTATTTGTTACGTGAAAATTTAGGCAGATGTTGCGCAATATAGTACTAGATTTTCCGCAGCGACGCATAGTACAGCTTTGTCGAAAAAGTACATTTTAATCTAAAAAGACGCAACACAACCCTAAAAAAAACCAAGCCAACACAACCCTGCTTATCATTATTTTTTGAGAGAGAATATTTTTTGTTTACAAAAATTAAGGGTATGTCAAATATCTGGACTACCTTTCTCTAATTCTATCATGGTAAAGACAAAATATACATTTTTTTATATTTTCAAATTTCCTTTTTTCCAAATTTTATATTTTTATTATACTAATGGTATTCAATGAACGACGTATATATACTGAAGCGTATAACTATAAGTTTAAGCTGTGTGCTTCTACGAACCCACCATTAATAAAAATCAATTAAATAGTAGTAAACAAAATTTGACATCTCAAAATAAATTAAAACTATCACACTTTTAAAACATTTAGCAAAAGTTTATCATATTTTAGTTAGCACAAAGTTGAAAATATTCTTTTGAAGTGCCAAAAAAAAGTTGCAAATACCAGAGTTGCATTATACGAACTATACGTTATATTTACGACACTTTTTTGTAGTGTAAACTGCGTATGTTTAATCCCTTACAATTTTGTTATTGCAAATTACATTGCCATAAACTTACCGAACATACGCTGTTTATATCACCAATACGACGTTCATTGAATACCACTACTATTTTTATATTTACTACAGCTTTTCAGTAACTTTTAGGCATCCTTACTGTTGTACAGTCTGTTGCTATTTTAATGCATTTTTCATAAAATTAAAAACAAAATCTCTCACAGTTAAGAATTTGAAACGCATTTTAGTCACCATTCAAATATCTTCCTCGGAGGTGATTTTATGCCATCTGCGACACAACCTTCAATAAAAATTATATCACTTTCCATCAAGAGCCAGCAACATCCTTAATTAAATGAAATTTTTTCAGATAGTCTTCATTCGCAAGACTATAGCAGAACAGCCGAAGAGCGTTGTTGACGTCACAGCTATATTTAGATAATATTTTTTAATAGTCATCTACCTTAAGCATTTTTTTTACGCAGTAGCTGGCTTCATAATTAATTTTCTTTTGTTAGAGCTAAAATTTTGGAATATAATTATGCAGCACTTAAGCTAAATGAGTTTGCAATAAGAACAAACACTCAGAGTGGATAGTATCCTTGCGTAGCATTTATTATGACGTATTGAGATTAAAAATAAACTTTTTTTTTTATGACAAGTGCGTTTATTAATTTATTTTCAACAGATTTCAAAACTTGCGTGAACTTTTAAAAGAGCGAATGTCGTCTCAGACTGGTATCCAGCCACACTGCGTTATTAGTTAGTGTAATATTGAAGTGCCAGCAGCATAGACAAAAGGACCTCCAAAGCCATAAGCAGCAAAAGCTGGACCAGCACCAAACGTTCTCAACTGAAATGGTGCGTGTGCATGAACGAAATTCGCCGCTGGAATTAGGTCCGTTGCATAGCTATGCCACACTGGAGCATGACTGATCAGTGGAGCAGCATAAGTGCGTAGCGCTGGAGCTGTGTATGAGCGCAAGGCGGGGGCTACAATGGGTGTAACTCGCTGTGCTCTACTGTGCACAATCGTGGAACTCTGATGGGACACCGCGGTCGGAACACTTTCGACAACATCGCCGACCTTGGCGAGCATGGACTCATGCAGGTGAATATGTGTTGGTTCGGCAACGATTGCAGTTCCAATCTGTTGTGGAAGTACGTCAACATTGCTGGGTGCAGCAGTGACAAATGAAAGCAGGCTGGTTAAAAACAGCTTTAGGAAAAAAATACTTTAGAAGTTTCTTAAATTTTAAAAACATATTAAAACTTACAAATTTAAACATATTTAGCATCATTTGCGACATACTCAAGTATATTCAAATTGATTTTCTTTCGATCTGTGTTGTACTAGGAAGACACACAAGCTAAGAACTAATGAAAACTCCTGAACCGTAAAGCTTTTTATAGGACAATTTCACAGTGCAAAGAATTTGTGCCGAGTCAAATACAGCATGGCTCGTATGGAATGATTTCCACTTTGGCAAGCCACAAGATGATAAACATTCCATTTGATACATACGTGCAACATGTGTGAACAAACAATGCAAATTATTAACACTCCATCCAATCCTTAGTAGAGTCTGCACAATCCCTAAAGAACACCTACTTGATACTCCATTCTATGCAAACACACACACTCCGCGGTGCATTTTTAAGGTCTTGCTATATGTCATTCATTATCTAGCTGTCCCTCGGCATATCAGTGTCTGGCTGCCTGCCGCCTTTCAACGTACATAAAACCATTCTTGTAAAACATTCGTCCTAACACATGCATACATGTGCTCTAAATCTACTCTGCTTTTCAATTGATTTTAAGTTTCCTGTCATGTCTTGTACTCCAACCAATAATTGTTAAGCTGACCGTAGTAGTTTTATAACTTACCATCGCACAGTGGAGCAAGTTAATGGAAAATGAGGATGTAGGAACAAAATATATCAAATCTGAAAATTAATTGCAAAACATGACTCAATCTCAACACATAAAAGACAAGCGTCTAGCTCCGTACCAAATATCGCTCAAACTGTAATTATTTTCTGTAATTATTAGAGTGCTTTTCAAACTTTTTAAGTTAAAGTAGCCGAAAAAATTTGCAGACTGAAAGCATGCAAAGAAAATTTATTTAATATATAAAAGTGATGTATGTGTATAAATCGAAAAAAGTTGTATCGTATTTGTTTACTTTAATTTATTCCAACAATTCTTAGGATGGGCTTTTATATTAGTTTTATAATAGTTTTCTAACCTAAACGTTTTCATTTGCAGGTGTTTCAGTCAAGATTTTTAGCAAATAAAATTATTGAAACTGAAGCACATTAATTCATTAAAAAGGTGAACTGGGGGGCGATATTGGGCTCACAAAAATTGTAGGCCCCTGAGATGCTGCTAATGTGCGGTAGAAAAATGGAAACAAGTTTTTATATTAATAAATAGTTTCGGCAAAAGTTAATTCGTTTCACCGATTGGTATCTGGAAACACTGTGCACAAGTGAATCTGAAATACATTTGCTGGAACAAATTATTGAGATATCAACAAAAGAAGAATGCTAACTAAAATTAAAAAATGGGTACCAGGAAAAATGGGTACTCTTTATCCTGGAAAAATATATGATTCCCTTTTCATCAACCTAATTAGATTAACGTGGATTTGGTGCGGTAACAAGTCTCTTATCTTGTCTCTCTATCCCCTTAAAGTTAAACTGACGGTAAATAATTGATCGTGAAGATTTAAGAATTGTTCTGAAAAAAATTGACTCCAATTGTGATAAATTATTAGCACGGCATAAGGGTCAACCATTTCATTAAAAAGTTTTCATTAATTATCTTTTAATTTTTTATATTAAATAATAAATATAATTTATTAAATTATTTATCTTTTATTATTTATCTCTTGAACTTAAAGTGTTGTTATCTAATGTCAAATAAGTGAATAAATGACCTATATTTTTTAATAAATAATAAAATTAAGATGATTCAGTTTCTTTTTCCTTAGATTTAAAAAAAAAAATTAGGTATTTTCTGACGGTGACGCTGAAACTTAAACTCTTAAACTCAAAAAGGGGCGTTAAACCGAAAAATTTTGAGAACTAATGATAAAAATCAGAGATACCCATAGCCTACCTCTTTCACTTATTACAAAAAATTATTTTTCAACGATAGTTTCATGATTGTTGTAATCCCCCAAATCCAGTTATCAACTTCACCTTTATTTTAAGGCGTACCTTATTAGCTTGTGTTTTAAAATGCAAATGCGGTTTTTTCTTTTCTCTTTCTTTTCAAAACGAAGGTCAGAAATTGCCTGTAGAAACGCTTTATTTTAATTATTCTATCAAATCTTGCAAAGCTTAATAGAAGCATTTTATGTCGACATAAAATTAAATTTAAACTCAACTGCATAAATAAAAATATATTTAAAAATGCCCGGCTTCAAAAACAAATTTTCGAAATAACGCGTTTGTTTCAGGAATTATAAACACTTGTAACTCTTTTGGACCATTTAAGTTTTCCTCTTTAATAAACAAATTTTTATATCATAATTCGTTCATAGTTAAAGGATAATGTTTAACACTTAATAATTCATTTTTTTTTAACTTATAAAAAAATATAAATAATGTTTTCAACGTAGAAATCTTTTCATATGTTTGGAAAATTTGAATCCAGCCTTGGCACAAAGATCTCTAAGTTGAAAAAGTAATCTTAAAGACACGCACATTTTTGTCAGTTAAATTGCATCAGTAAGCTGTATGGGAACAGCCATTTTGAGTTTTTGTTTTTTTTTATTATTTCGTATTCAAACTCAGCCATTCTACAATTCGAAATATCAGTGCCTTATTATAAAATTATCGTTGATATATATCATATATCGTAGATATGCCTTTGTCCAGTTTTTCTTTGTTTCGACACACTGTGCGTTGCTTGGGCTCTTTTTTTACTGAACTTAAAAATCACATTTTCATCTTAAAACTTGAGTTAAGTTTTATTTTAAAGTCGTCTGGATTATTTACACAATTAATTTCGTTGTAATGCTTGGCAGTGTTTGATGATGATCAGCTCATATTCCTACGGGAATCGTTCGATACAACTTCAATTGTTCTCTCGTTGATTTAACGTGTGTCTGCCCTATGTTGCTCCACCCACAACTCACACAATTAACAACACCAAAAGCGTTAACAAGCCGCTATGTTGTGATGTTTCAGCCTTTTCTATTTAGCCTATTTAGGTTGTTCGTCCAACAAGAGTGTCGACAGTTTTATTTACAGCATGACATTGACATTGAAAGCCATCAGACCGATACAACATGAATTTGTTCTTAAGGTATTCAAGTGCTTTAAAATCAGGCTTGAGTTTTAAATGACATTAAGTTCTTAGACTCAAATCACGTGGGTGCTAAGCGTCAGTTAGCTCTGAATACTGAGCTGAGTGTCAAAGTACTTATTTGCACTTGATTTAATCGTTAGTGTTGTTTGGGTAAAACATTTTTATGTGAACCTAATAAAGCTTTTTAGCATGCTGTTTCCCAACTACCATTGAATCCGATTATATGTGCCCACACAATGACACAAACTAGACATGTTCTGCCTTAAATCTGATTTTGTTGCTGTTAAGATTGTAGAAGAAGTTGAGCTTTTGATGGTGTTGATGGTGATGGTGTACCTGGACAAATAAAAAACTTATTTTAAATTTTATCCTCGTAAATTTATCAAACTATGTATCTGTTCAGATTTTAATTTTAACTCATTGAATGGTTTTCAAGAAAAAAATTCCCAAAATAAGGTTAATTTTCATTGCGTCTGGGTGCAAAATAAAACACCGAAACGTTTATTTTAAATGTCTAGACCTGACACTAGGCATTTCTGCATGCCGGCATAAAAATTCGCGTGGGTTGAAAACAAGCTTAGTCCAAGAAATTTCTTAATTCTTGTCTACCATCTTATTTCCTGCATTTAGTATCTTTTAACAGAGTAGAATGATTGACACACTAACTTGGTTTCAGATGACAATGAAGAGTGGTTTCAAAAATGCATACTACGCACTGTCTATCGAAGAAATATTTAGATAATTAATTATTACAACCAAAAAATAAACAGATAGTTCACTCATTCAACCAACCAGAAATCTCTATACAATTTATTGTGCAATTGATACGCCATCATTTAGTTATTTCAGCCTGTGTAATCGTATTCAGAGTTAAACAAATTGAATTGAATAGCATTTGTGGCAAATGCTACTTTGGCTGCTCCTGACAGTTCTTAAGTAACTGTGTCATTCATTGTATTTCCTCATACAGCTGTATCAAATAGATTTGTTTTCATGGTAAGTTCAGATTTTGGGTTGTTCACCTTAGCGGTCACTAACTGATGATGAGGTTGAACTAAGGCTTACCTTTAATAAATGCGTCATCTATTTATTTACATTGGCGTACATTTTGTAGGGTTTTGTGTTTCGTACCATCCACGTATTAACAGCACAGCCACATTCAATACAACATTCTTATCTCGAACATCCTTCATATAATGCTTCAACGAAAACAATTTATATTGTCATATTATTGAAATTATATAACCGGCAACACTACTCTTCTCTGCCTGAGGTATCCATAGCGTCAATATTATATGTACTTTGGCCCGGTGTCGTATACTCAGCACTTGTTGGTTGTTCTCGACTGCATGTTATTCTATTCTGACGTGTACTTTTATGTTCTTCAACTCAAGTTATTCGATGCAGTGATTGTCATCAGTTCTGGTACTATTTAACTGTATATTTGTAAGGAGTTAAGGTACTATAATAAATGTTATTGTTGTTGTCGGTCATTGTTTGTTGTCCCTTTTTGCAGTTATTGATGGTTGTTTGCTGCAGTATCTCATATCTTCCATTATAGTTTGGTGAACCGTGGACTCGAAGTCATTCGCCCAAAAGGTTTTATATTGCACTGATTTTATTGGCAAAACAAAGAATTGCAGTAACAGCTGGTTACAGTTAATTGAAGTATTGTTCTTGTAATGTTTGAAGCAAGCAAGTTCTTTGACATGTACTGCTTAGATTGTCGAAATTCAATATACATTTAGGAGTTCAATATACCAGCGAACAACTATCTTTTGGTCACTTAGGTTTTTTAATCAAAAACAATTAGGATGAAAACTGAGAACATTTAATTCAAGATGGTCGAATAAGTTCAAATGCATCATCTATTAATTTGGATTGTGTGACGTTATTGTTACCGTTTGGTCGAGACAAGCTTTTTTGGCGTTTGAATAGCGCTTTTGTGGCAAACATTTTTGAACCAAATGAATGGTGACGAAAAATAATGCAAGCTTAATGCAGGGCGCAATGTTTGGACAGACAGCCTTAATGCGTCTGCGACCGCTTTTAAGCTTTTAAGGGTTTTTGATAGTTTTTTGTTAAAAGTCTGTCTGACAGCATATCACAAAGCAATAAATAGCGCGCATTAACTCAGTCAAAAGGATTTCGAGTGAAGAGTTTTTTTGAAGGGAACGTTGAAGTCAACAATGATGGGTTTTAAGCGTAAATCGGTTGTTTTTTTGAATGTGTTTTTAGAGATATTTTTAAAAATTTCTGCGCATAGCTGGTATGATGAGTATCATATCATAACACAAATATTAAAATTTATTCTTACACATTAGGAAACCATAACTAGACCTATATTAAGTAAGACTTAGTAAGATTGAGTACTCCGATCTTCCCTCTAAAGTCAGTTTTTTTAGAAAAACCTCGAATTGTCAAGCATTAATTTATTTCAAAAAGTTTTTTCATTCATTGAAATATGATATAAGTGGATATCAAATGATTATAATAAAATAAAAAATATGTAATGAAAAAATTAACACACTAAGGAAAAAAGTTATGAAGTCAGTACAGACAAAATTAAAACCGGATTTCAATATGTACTCAATACATGAAAAATGTAAAATTTTTGTGTGCAGAAGACTATGCGATGAGTACATAAATTTATGTATTGAGTCCATAGGTTTTTCCCTCTGTGCACTTAAACAGCTCGATATACTTTTTATAACTGAAGATAAATATTCATTCGGGAACATTTTACCGAAAGTGGAAATAAACTTTTTTGAAAAAATCAAAGATAAAAAATCGTATGATTTTTCATAACTTTTCATATTTGGAAGAAGAATTCCATTAAATGATTTTAATTCCAAATTTGAAAGCACCGCAGGCAAATCGCGGACTTTTTAGAATTTTTCATGTTTCGATTCGTGGCATCTCCAAAAAAATTACAAAATTAAGTATAACTTTAAAAGTATTGAATGAAATTTTTCATTTCATTTTGAAATGGTTAATAGCTTGTTGCGTTTTATATATTAAAATGAAATGAAGAATACAAAATTTTTTTTGTTACTACTTTTGATTTTTGCTGGCAGTTATCAAAAAATCGATTTATAACCCTAGGATGGGCAAAAGTGTCAGGCCAGACTCATAAGACTAATAGAGTTAGAGAGAAAAAGAGGTTAATATTCAAGTTGCTGCTCATCCTAGGTTTAAACGGTAGAATAATTTGTGGACTTTCTTTAAGATTTCAAATCAAAATTAAAATTGAATTATAATTTGTGGACTTTCTTTAAGATTTCAAATCAAAATTCAAATTGAATTATGTTCAATAAGTTTTTTGTTAAAAGACTAAACTAAAAAATAATTTTTAACATCTTTAATTTATAGTTTATGATATACCGACATATATGACATATACACAAAATATGTATAGCATATATTTCGATACTTTACAAATTAGAGGTTGCACAAATATTTGTATGCTACATACGAATTCCTTAACTGTCTTTAAGTAATTCCAGTAATTAAGATCAGTCGGCCTGTAAAGTTGAAGGGCACTTTTGGTAAAAGAACAATGTTGATTATGAAAATAATATCAAATCTTCATAACTACTAACAAGTGATCATTGGCAATGTCAAAAATGTTGAAACAAAAAAAATTTACAGCATAAAAATTTTCAAAATGTCATGATATCTCGCTTAAATGAGTCATAGTTTGAGAACCAGACCTCTGACGATATAGAGTTGTTTGGGTGCACATATTTAGTTTACCCTACTTTACTATTAAAGAATAATCAAAAAATTAATATTTCAACTCAAATTAAAAATCGGAATCTTTTTTATTAAAATTATGCATTCTGAACACAAATTAAACCATTGGATATGATAACGTAACGTTCGTTTTCTTCAGCTGGGGTTGATCGTCTACGTAAAAAAGACACTTTTAGCTGGTTGAAGGCTTTTTATTTTTCAATATATATGGTATACTATTCCAGGGGCGCAACAAGGAATTTTTTGGGGGGGTTTTATCAAATGTAGAACTTATATATAAAAACAATTTTACGGTAATTACAGCGGCTGAGTTGTAGCGGTTAGTGCGTTCAATTTTTGCACTAATGGTTCCTTGTTCAAACTTCAGTCATGACCAGCACCATATTTTTTCTAAATTAAAACGGTCACTGTCAGGACATTCTATCCGTACAGAAGGTGAACAGCAGTGGTAGCGGTCCTTTTAAAATAAACTTCAACGTTGTTTAGGATCTGTTCGGTCAAAATATTTTGCAAGCACCAGTTGTTGGCCCTTTAATGGATTTTTTTCTTGTTTGGCAGTTGTACGAAGGTAATAACCCAGAAGGAAATGGTCATGTATAGGAATGTGTTTTAGAATGCACCACTCCTATGAACTATACATTCCAGAACGCATGATTTTTTACACGGCGATGTCATAGGAAAATCATGCATCCCTTTTTGCATTCCTAAAGAATGCAAGAAATATCATATAATTTTATCATGAATAAAATCCTTGCTCATAAAATATATGATTTTTCCTATATGGCTAAAGAATGTATATAAAAGTGAATGCTTTTCGAGTCCATTTTTATAATTTATTTTATTTGTAGTTAAAAGTAACATTATTAGTGTACGTTTTAAATTATAAATTAAGGATTAATTATAACAGAAAAAGTAAATGACACTTGCTTTTTTTTCAAATTTCACAGTTTCTAATTTACAGTTTTTTTCACTGACAAAAAACTAAAAGTAAACAATACAATTTCATTCAAAAAAAAAAAAGTTCGCATGCTATGATATTTTACTCGGTCATGTATCTTTTTTGTCTCTTTTTTCAACTAAGAATTCATGCGTTCTTAAAGTCATGTATTCCACATTTTCCTTCTGGGAAGGCTTGAGCTAAAATATTTTCATTTTAACTTTGGTCCCAATAAGGTCAGCAAAAATTAAATTTTTTTCTCCAGACACATTCAGAAAAAAATATCTACCTTTCTCTGATAAAAAATTTCGATAACATAATTTAATAAGAATAAATTTTCACATTTTCAAATAAATATTTCTTCACTGATAAAAAATTCATTGTGCGAAGTATTTTCTTCAATAAAATGAAATCTTTTTTCAAAAATAAAAAAGTCTTATTCTCTAAAAACGATATTATATTATTATTATTATTATAAAACATAATTCCGTAAAATGTGAGTGCGGAACGCTTGATTTTTTTGAAAAATTTCAGAGCATATTTTTAGACATTTTATGTTTTGTGATTTATTGAAACTTCAAAAATTTTAATTTTGAAAGTTTCAGTTTTACAAAAAATTTTTAAACGTATTTTGTCGTACCTACAATGATTTCCGTTGTAACTTTGAGGTATTTTATAAGTATTTGGAACTAAAAATTATTATTTGAATAATTTAAAATCGAAACGGGCTCGTCAGTTAAGTGGAAGCGGGCCAGTCATTTTTGACGGGAAAGAACTAGTATTTTTATATATTTCCCTTTTTCATGGAAGCTTTTTATCATTTTTAGGGATTTTTTAGTACCACATTTAGAGAAAAGCATTCTCTGGAGCAAACTCTATAACATATTTGAGTGCAGTGAAAATTTTTCAACCATACATCACTTCGTTGTAAAAATACCCAATTGGCTGGCACTAGCTTTAAAATTCGTCCTTTAGTGAGCACTTGTTATGCTCAATTCCGAAAGTAAAAACCGCTAAATTTCCGACACCTTGGGATGAAAAACAAAGAGTCTGAATTTGAAAAAATAGTTTTGACGAAATCGAAATAATATTTTTTAACTATATGTCTTTTCTACACTTTTCCAAAATCGGTTAATATTTGCGCAATTTTGAGGGATTTTCATGAAACTGATTTTGAAAATTCAATGGAAGATTATGAATAAGGCGTATAACTATAGTATGTCACTGGATGGGCGAACAGAAGAAAAATTAAACCAATTTATTTTTACCTAATAAGCCATAATTCCTTAATATCGGATAATATTAAAAAATTTAGAGAAATTTTATGAAACGGATTTTGGAAAAAAACGATGGAAACTTAGAAATTGAAAAATTTTTCTCTACTTTCGGAAGTCAATGTGAATTATTTTTATAATGAATCACATGACTTCACTATAAACTTAATTCTGTAGAGTTTGTGTTATCGATGTTTAAAAAAGTGACTTTAAAAAAGGACGAAAAATAACAATTTAATGGGAAATTTCTTTGATTTTTTCAGTGGCGAGTGACTCAACCGATTTTCCTCAAATTTAGGCTTTTTTACTTTGTCTTACTTTTTAATTAATTTGTTTCCACATATTTCAAGTTTCCTTCATGCTAGAAGTTGAAAAGATAACTCAAATCGAAGTATTGCGAACAACCCTTCAAGTTGTCAGAATCAGAATATAACAAAAATTAAACATGTGTAGTAAGCCGGATCGAAATTGAAATCTGACTAGACACTGACTTAAAAGTTGGAGGGACTCTTCAAAACAATTTCTGTATAATTTTGTTTGGATCGGAGAAATCCCCATGGAGCGGTTTTGGTTGTTCTTCAATATCTTTTCTGCAGAAAACGAATTTTTTTGCATAAACTTTTTTCTTCAGAATGCAAACCCAAGACAAGCAAAAAACTAAAGATTTTCATGGTACCCTAAAACAATTTTGGAAAGTTTTTGTGTTTACAAACTCTATTGAGACCCCAAAAAATCCATATTTTGTCATTTTCGAAAAGAAGTTGTTTTAAATACGTGTACAATATGTATTTTTCATGATATTCACATGAATTTAAATTTATTGGAAAATTATTGAGCTCTTCTTTCCATTGATATATCGTATGGTGCGGTTTAACCAAAACTAAGTGCCACAATTATATAAAATGTGAGAAATCGATATTCAAAAGCTTCCTTCAGCTCATTTAATTGCCATAATTACTGTTCGATTTTGGCAAATTTTGGTGGGTATATATATATTAGTGGGTACATATGAGTTGTTAGGTACGCAAATCGATTTCTTTTAAGCAGTTTTTAGTTAAATGTGCGCCAGATAGCGCTCCAGTACGAAATTCATGATTTTCGAATATTTATATTTTTTAACACTTATAAAAAACGCATTTTTCATAGTACTCAGTTTTGATTAAACAACACCATACGAAACACCAAACGAAAGAAAAGCTCAGTTCTTTTCTAATAATCTTAAATGCATTTGAATATCAAGAAAAATACATTTTTTTATAGGTGTTTAAAAAAAATATTTTCTAGTTTTTAAGAGTACTTCTTACTTTTGAGTCGGTGTCCGGCTCACTTTTTTTTCTCCATACAAAATCGATCCAGCTTAATGTGCAGTCTGAAGGAATAAAATATGACTAATTTAGCAGATTATGCATCAACCAGAATATACATTTTGGGTTTTCACTCATTTCATAAAACGTGTGATTGCTTTTCATGTGACTCACTTTGATTGAATACTATTTTGCTTGGTACTACAATAATTTTTGGGGGGGGTTTAAAAACCGAAATTCCCCCCTTTGGTTGCGCTTATGTACTATTCAATATATAGACTCTTCTATTCAATACAAACTCGTTCTCAATTGTTCGCCAAACACAAGAGATGGCGAATAGTATCATTTTTGATACTAACTGAGGATTTTTGAGGAACTTTTTTTTCGCGAGAGAAAAATTTAAAAAAAAACTTAAATTTTATTTTCAATTTTGAACCCGTACAAACAAAGCACGGAAAAAACCAAAAAAAGTGGTAGAGTAAAATTGATCCAACATAAAGTGTCAGAAACGCCATCTATTAGAGGAAATACAAGTTTGAAGTATGTATGTATATAGAAAAATTAATTGTAAATGCTTTTTCTTTTTGTGTACCAAAACCTTATAAACATCTCTTAATATACATACATAACAGTCATGAAACTTTCTTAATTACATGAATGATGATGAACTTTTAACGTTTAATTTTAACAACTCTGCGTTTCGAATTCATCTAGTAAGCTATAAGCGCTGAAATGTTAAATACATTTTCCAACTGACTTCAACATGCATTTAATCCGTTACTTTTACCATAAGTTATAACTTCTGCTCTTAACCTTGACATTCTGTGGAGGACAACAAGGTAAGTCAGATGATAAAAATAAAATGTAACTGCAATCATGCAGCATAATTTTGCTTAACTTAAAACAAAAAATTGTTAAACCCGTTTTAGAGTCCTTGCAACATTAAAGCGTGCTTGTTTGATTGTCTGTTGCGTGTGCGCTCAAAAAAAATTCAAGACAAACCAAGCCAAGCCTCCGTTACTGTGGTAGCAAGAAACATACATCACGTCAAAGCATTAACTCACAGCAACGCACTGAAGTTGCTGAACGTGTTATAATTGGGCTTAAAGTGGTTTCTCTCAATAAATTAAGACCAGTTAAAACAACGTTAATAATCCTGAAAAGCATAAGAAACAAGTTCTACGCATTATCCCTGCACTCCTTCAAGAACTTTGACTATTTATTCTTAGCTGCAGTTATTAATGCATCTTTTCTGGATTCGTATAAAAGAAGCTGCAGTCTAAAGCTTAAATTAGTTGCTTAACTATTTGCATTGTTATAACTTCTAGAAAAAATGATGAAATTTGTAAGTATAAAAAATTTATTTTTAATTAAATATCAAAAGATTTGCAAATCGTAAGGAAAACTGATGTAATGAATTCTCATAAATATTTTTATCAGCTTGTTTTCATTACATTCATTGTCTTGGCCACTGGCAGTCCCATTGCTACGCCTCTGCTTGGCAAGTTGGTGCCACAACCAGCGCAGGCACCAGCCAATACTGAGCACGCCGGTTATGTGAGCGCCATCACACCCATCTTGCGTTCCACAGCCTACATTGGAACACCGCCATTGCTTCCGGCCACCTACGTTCACAGCAACGAACACTTGCCTTTAGCTTATGCCGGAAACTATGTGAGTTTTTTCTTTGCTTGTGTTGAGTTAAAAATATTTTAATCATTGTTTTTACTTATTATATCGCTTAAACTTTTGCTACTTGACGCCAGTTATATACGTCGCCGATTGAAGCTTCAGCATATCGTATCATATATTGAGAGCACATTATAAAGTTGATGTCGATAAAACTCGCGCCTAAAAGAACGCCGCATAAAATTATAACAAAAATGTATTTTTGACTCGTATGATTTTGCATAGAAAGCATAAAACATTAAAAATTTTAAATCAAAGAAAAATAAAAGATTGAAAGGCTCTGACATTGTTTGCTTTATTATTTATGAATTTTAATGTCTTGGAATAGCATTTTTTTTTATATAGCCTAGAATAATTAATACGTCAGAACGTCAAAAGGTCTCGCAATAACCAACCGCAAAAATTAACACATATCTACTTATATATGTAGAATTTGTAGTAATGAGTACTGTTAACTCTACATAACAACACATCTGTACAATCAATAGTATTAGCATGGCTTAAATCCTTATTAATACTACACATTCGCGTAATGACCACAAATAAGGCTCAGTTTGACGTCAGAACTGTAAATATCATTCATCCAATATTTCAGCATCTTTCTTATAATGCTGCTTGCTGACCATTAACAATGACACATCATTTTGACGTAAGGTAGTATTCTTACCTGCTTTGTTGAGGAAATAACATACGTTGCTACGCACAGGACTAATTAACCATGTTGTCTGTAACCATCACTTTATAAGTTATTAACAAGATGTGCGATTTCTTAGCAACAAATATCAATCCTGACGCGACTTTCTCAATTCGCATTTTCAATATAATATTTCACTACGTCTTAGCAATGGCTGAAGTTTCATACAGCAACCAGCCTGTATCTCATCGCATATCTAAATATTGTTGATTTCATGCTCGTATTTTCATAATATTTATTTCATGATTGCTTTTGTGTTTGTTAGCTCATTAAAGCTAATTTGACAGCAGGAATCCTTTTAAAGTGAGCGTAATTTTTATTTATTTGTTTATTTTTATGGCTCGTTAGGATTAGTATATTTTAAACGTAATTAAATAATTGATAAACGGTGATAAGTGAAGAACTAAGTGATTATCAAGTTTTTGAAGGATTACTTTTTTTGCAAATAAATACAGGTGCGTCGTTGGTCACCCGAGAGATGTTTCGTTGATTTGAAAATTAAATGCATATTGTTTTTCTTCTACCTAAATTGCTATTGTTATATAAACAAATATATTTCCCACTATACTTTTTACAGTTTTTTGCATATGGGCATTTCTAATCTGGCGTTATGTACCTACGTTTTTTACGAAAAAATTAAAAAAAAAGAATGAACAAGTCTAAGTTTTAGAAAATTTTAGCACAATAATTAAGTAGCACTATATTAAGTAAAAACAAGTAAAGAAAGTCTAAAGTCGGTCTAGGCCGACTATGAAATACCCTAAGGGCCGTTTTATTCACTTTTTCTAACTTGAGCTAACTTGGGAAGTTTCAATAACTTTTGTCAACTTTGCTTTCTGTATAACTTGCGAAGTTTTAAATTTTAATTTCTCAAGTTAAGTTTTGATTTTATTCAGTGTCGTTGAATTTAAGCTGAAGTTTTCGACGTTGAAGTTGAGTCGAGTTATAAACGTAAAAGTTATGAAAATAACCCAGGGAATTTAATAATATTTGACATAAAATTGATGTTCATAACTTATGAAATTGGAATTCGTTGAACGAAAAAATTATTAACTTGTCAGCGAATTTGGCTTTTTAAATAGATAAATGCATGCAGACCTTATCCTTATCCATAAGCACACAAATATATACAACATTTTGTTCTTCAAAAAATAATAGATAGTAAAAGTGATTTAAATTTACTTATCACTGAACTGACTTCGTATAGAGATGCAAGCTTTAAATGCAATATGTCAAAAAATTGATTATAGATCATATGATACAAGCCTGCAAGTCTGCATCATATACATTTCATGAAAATATTTGCGGACTGATCTAACTCACTACGCCGATTTATGTGGAAAGTGCTGCTTCTATCAGATAAAATGGATACCAATCAGGTGAAGACAGTTTTTGTGTTAAAATTTATTTAATTAATAAATAATAATAATAAAAAACTTTATAAACGACCTCCTTAACTGTTAATTAACTTTTAAGTACAGAAATTCATTCAACAAAAAATTTCGAAACATTTTTTATTCTTCAGGACGATCCTGTTGATAATACATTCCTCTTTGTTGTACGCCAAAAGATATCTTATAATCTTACTGTACTAATTTAAATCTTGAATCAAAAGATGAAAAGGAATGAAAAATTATGGAAGCATGAAAAGGCAAGCCACAAAATTCCTGTTGCGACTGTTTTGCATCTCATTTAAACTTGTGTGATAGGGCTTGAATCAAATAGTGTTCATCTATTTTGCTTCGATTTTTGACAGAATAGACCACTGCATAACAAACTGAGTTCCCACAATTGTTAGATTGTCCCTATATGAAAACTATAGCATCATTTCTTTTACAAAACCTACTTCCTGCATTTCCTCGCATTAGTTCAGACCGTCACCATATAAGTAAAACTCAATAAAAATGTGCAAAATGATGAACCGCTAAAAACAGTGATTACCCAGAATGAGATAAAAAATTAGAAGCTCTTTTGCGTTGTGAAGTCCTCTTCTATCTGCATAGAATTATACGAGATTAAGAAAGTGATTTATTTTTTAACACAGAGGTGGGTTTCGAAATTACCAGAGGAGTTCCAAAAAGTTCCATCGAACGCACAAAGGACCCTCGTGGACCTGAGTTCCTTAGAACATCATTTGTGATTAAGTTTTGCATCTGAACTCCAGATTCTGTAGTTACCATATAGGGCTCAAATAATAGACTTCGAAGTTGACATTGTGGTTGTAGTCGTCGCTAAACAGTTGGACAATGCTGAGGAGAAGTGCAATCAGGCGGTTTTGCAGTTAAATGGACTCAATGCAGCACCTCCTATCACCGCTATCTTATAAGAATCTTTGCGAACACAGGTCTTCGACAAGCTCCCAAAAAGATAGCAATTGGTGTCGTTCCATCAAAGCTATTGTTTGCAGTCACGTCAAATGATGCGCGCTTTGAAAATTAATTTATAATAAGTTCAGTTGTCAATACAAACAATTTGTTTTAACTCGTTCTGACATTCACACGAAAACTTGTGATTGAAACAAAAAACACAAGTTATACCAAATATCCCAAGTTATAACTCATAACTGCTCATATATTTGGAAGTTAAAAAATCACAAGTTGACTCCAGTTATCAAACAAAAGTTATGCATGAACTTGAATTTCTAAAGTTATGTTTGACAACTTGAAGTGAATAAAATGAATAAAGTTAGAAACGTCGAAAAATCTCAAAGTTATTCTTAAATCTTAAGTTATAAAAGTGAATAAAACGACCCTAAACCTACTCTTCCAAAAAAAATAATATTATTGAAAATGGGTGTGTCCGTGTCCGGATAACGCCTATATTTTATATGCATTTAAATGTTGATGAACAATTTACACATATCTACCAAGTTTTATTCCTGTAGCTCACAGTTAATGCCTTTATTGTGCTTTCGCTATGGGAGGTGGGCGTATTAATGGACGGACTACTCCCAATTTTTTAACACACCTTAGTTTTGGTATAAAATACATACATACCAAATTTAATTTCTCTATGACAAACATAACCTTATTTATTGAGTTTTAAACTTTTTGGGTTGTATGGGAGGTAGGCGTGTCCGTGTGCGGATGACGTCCATTTTTCAAAACCATCTTTGTCTTGTCATAAAAAAAATACATGCCAAATTTTAGCTCTGTAGGTTAAACAGAGGCTTATTTATTGTGTTTTCAGTTTTTGGGTTGCATGGGAGGTGGGCGTGTCCGTGAGCGGATGACGTCCATTTTTCGAAGACAGCTTTGTGTTTGTATAAAACACATACATATCAAATTTTATTGCTGTAGGCTAATTATGAGCTGAGTTATGCAGTTTTCAATTTTCGCGTTGTATGGGAGGTAGGCGTGTCCGTGGGCGGATGACGTCCATTTTTCAAACCCATCTCTGTTTTGTCATAAAAAACATACGTGCCAAATTTTATCTCTGTAGGTTAAACAGGGGCTTATTTATTGCGTTTTCAATTTTTGGGTTGTATGGGAGGTGGGCGTGTCCGTGAGCGGATGACACCTATTTTTTGTAGACATCTTTTTGTTGAAACAAAACACATATGCACCAAATTTTACTGTTGTAGGTTAACTATGAGGTGAGTTATGCAGCTTTAAATTTTCGCGTTGTATGGGAGGTAGGCGTGTCCGTAGGCGGATGACGTCCATTTTTCAAAATCATCTTTGTTTTGTTATAAAAAACAGACGTACCAAATTTTATCCCTGTAGGTTAAACAGAGGCTTAGTTATTGCGTTTTCAATTTTTGGGTTGTATGGGAGGTGGGCGTGTCCTTAAGCGGATGACACCCATTTTTCGAAAACATCTTTGTGTTGATACAAAACGCATACATACCAAAGTTTATTGTTGTAGGTTAATTATGAGGTGAGTTATGCAGTTTTCAATTTTTGCGTTGTATTGGGGGTAGGCGTGTCTGTGGGCGGATTCCAAAAATATTCAATAGTGCAGATCCTTGGGTACATGTGACCATGTCTACCGAGTTTCATCCAATTATCTCGACTCCTTCTTCTTATCCTGTGTATAGGGACAACACACAGACGGACAGACGGACGGACGGACATGGATAGCTCGACTCACGTGGTGACGCTGATCAAGAATATATATACTTTTCTATACCGGACTCGCTTCGTTCTATGCGTTACAAACGTTTGCACAAAGTTAATATACCCTGACCTTTCAGGTTTAGGGTATACAAATTATAACAATCGACTCTAAGAATTAAAAGATATAAGCAAAACCAAGCACAGGCGTGACGTTACAAAAAACCAGAAGTGGTTTTCGACTTGGATTAGAAAATTTGCAAGACTCTGCGAATTGGGCAAGACTTTTTATACAAAACTTTATTTGGAAGAATATAAAATAATACAAGTTTATTTTTCTAATTATCAAATTAAAAAATCTTTTCTCGGTTTTTTTTTATTAGGCTTAGTCATCTGGCGTAACGTTACTAGCGTTACGTTACTTAAATTTCCATCGGAACATTTTAAGTTAAAACTTGTTTAATAAAATATTTGACGTAAATAAAACATAAGGTTTAGCTATTATATGTTTAATTTTTTTAACTCCTACCCCATCGATCCTGAGAAGCTGGAAAAAAATTTCACTAAAATGCCTGCAACCAAATTCAGTAACGAAATCAGGCAAACTTCGAGCAATGTGGCGTGACGTTCCTCAATTTTCAAATTTAACTTTTCAAAAATTAACATTTTTTCTTCTTAACGATTTTTTTATGAAATTTACTTAACTCTATTAAAATTTAATAAAATGCAAAATGTCATGCACTTTTGAACGTCAGCGCAGAAAAAATAGCATTAAATGCTTTTTTGTCTGGCGTAACGTTACCTCAGAATATCATTGAAAGCAAATCAAAATTTTACCGTTAATTGATATTTGTTTGCTCTTTTGCATTTATTTTGCGGTTAGTTGTTGTTGTAGCAAAAGTTGTGCATAAGAGTGCAATTGCACAATTACTCTTATAAATGGAAATTGTAAAGAGAAAATGCTCATAGAAATAAACAAAACTGACCAAAACTTTAACTTTAACTTGGTAGCCCGACATCTTGCCATCGCAACATGGGAAAAATTTGAACTCTTTAATTAAATTAATTTTGAATATTTCTCTTTAATAATACAAGTAAAAAAAAATTTTGGTTAACTTTTAATTTTTTGGTCACGGTAGACTTTTCTGCGGAAATGCTCATATGTGTTAATAGATGCCACGGAAAAGACAGAACTTTTAAATTTTCTCCAGATAAACCAAAAAAATAAATATTAAAGTCAACACAAGAAACAAATTCAACAAACGTTAATTAATTCCATATTTATTTATGTCATTTCTTCTTTTTGTCTGTCACCTATGACGTTTTCTTGTCTTGAAAAAATTAACATTTTTCACGAGCCCTCTTTAAGAATACTGCACTGCTTTGTTGTTTTCTCGTCAAAAGTACAAAAACTGCAGAATTTTGTACTCTAACATCAACGATTTCTGCCCTCAAATGCTGCTGACTGAAGAAACAAAAACAGGACACAAATAAATATAAAACAAAAATACGTGAGTGGCCGCCACGCGCTGCATAAGTGAAATTTAAACCCAAAAGAGTAGAGTTTTAAGTGGTTAATTGATTTACTCTTTAATAAAGTCTTACTAAAAAGTCCCATTTCATAAAACGGCAAGAGTAGATTTAACCTGTTTTAATGCAAATTTGAAAAATTTAAAGGTTTTGTACCATCAGCTAGTCATACTAAATGGTGTTTTTTTGGAGGTATAGAACTTCCGATAGCTGTCAAGCTGTCAAATAAGCTGTCATACTAGTGAAGTGTCACTTTGGCAGCTCCAATTCCGTGAGCGCGTGCAATTTCTCGTGTACGTTTTTTTTTTTCATACGCTTAACTCATTTTGGTAAAGAGGGCTAGTTTTCTACCCCTCTACTAAAAAATAAAATAGAATCTTCAATTTTTCAACGCATTATTAATCAATTTATCCTGGATTTTCTTTACGTTGTTTTTAAAGTTTCAGCCGGAAAGATACCCAATCTGTGGCGTCTTCTCATAGAAGTATATTTTTATACAGAATTTTGTGAAGCAGTGATTACTTCATCTGAACCGCATCTAAAGAATTCTTTAATTTTGTTTTTATCGTTTAGCCGAAGTAGCCCACACTTTGATGTCTTCCTTGATATAATGTTGTTCTTAAGAATAAATCGCACTACTCGAATTTTGCTCTGCATGAAGCTAGATTTTTAAAGTTTCCATATAATTTAAATGTTATGCATAATTTATACAAGTATATTTTTTCTTAATACTTTTTTCTGCCTTTAAAGACTTTACAAGAATTCCGTAGACTATGATAAATAATCCTAATAAAGTACAATATTTCTATTCTCTAAGAATTAGAGAGTTCTTGTTGAAACGAATAAAGGCACTCGATGGGAAACCAAGATAGCTTAACAACAACAAAATTAAGAAGCATACAAGGCAAGATAATGAAAAGCACTTTAGGTGGTCCTTTTGTTATTCTGTTAATTCTCCACAGAAATTTCTTATGATTTGTTATTTTCTTTATACTAATTGTGTATAACGTGAATAGTGAATATTTTAAATTTAAAGCCTAGCTTATTTTACTAAAGTTTTATCCTATCTAAATTTTTTAAATTATACACTAGTAATTTATTAAAAAAAAAATATTAGTTAAATGTCTTCTTTATGACTTATCGTTAAAACAAACTAAACAGCTTAAAAAACGCACCCTTCTTAGGCAACTTGAGCTAGCAGTACAATTTTCTTCAAACCAACTTACATAAAATACGAGTAGATAACTTTTTCTTTAACTCAAAAACAACATAAAAAACATTGGAAGATATGTTTTTAAAATATATACTAATAACTGTTGCCAATAATGAATACAAACAAAAATTTTTTAAAAGCTTAACTTTAACCTCTTTCCAGACACTACCTGCTCAAGTTCATTTAGCTTGTCTTGTGTTTTTGGTCTACATTAACATCTTGACAAGTGTTGCAAAATTTTCACTTTCACTACTGTTGTTGTAATTTTTTCCAGCGGAAATAAATCTTTTACGCTTTTAGGCCCACCAAGTCAGACATGTTAACGTCTTTTTCGAATTTGGTCACGGCTCGACGCTATTTTCAACCAGCTAAAAAAAGACAAATTTTGCATAAGTAGGGAAATTAACTTTTGAACGTTTTGTTTAATTGTATTGGCGGAAATAAACAAACGTTGACAACAGTCAGCAGGTCAACAACAACAACAACGAGGCGCCTTTATTATAATTAAAACAAACAAGACCAAAAATAGATACAAAATTTATTTTTAAAAATATGAATGAACTGCTTTACATAGTTATGCAATAGCTAAGCATAAATTAATTTTTTTTTCTTAATGTTTTTCGAATTATTCAACTTTAATTTGTTTCACTTAGATGCCCAGTTGGAATTTTTGCATTGGTTGCAAGTTTTTTCTTGATACTTGTACTTAAAGTTTTTGACAAAGGTTGCTTAAAATACTGAAAGAGACACAACTATGACAAAGAAGAAGTCATGACCTACTTAAGGCAATGTAACATTTTCTATGTCTTTGAAAAGATATAGATGTTCATAAAACTAGTTATTCAAGAGGAGAAGGTCTCTTTATTGCAGTGCAAAGGAACATCAAGGCTTCTCAGGTAGTTCTTGAAAACTGAGACACTTTTTTGAACTAGCTCTGTGGTCCCTTCTAATCAGAATTTCTGTTTAGATTGTTTCATCTAACAGTACATATGAATAATATAAGTCACATGTTGACATCTTGCTCAAAACAAGCTTGATAATGATCACCTCTGCGCTTTAGGTGAGTTTATCTTATGCAAAATTGCCTGGAGTAATGAACATGTTTTAACACCATCTAATGTAAACAGTTTTACTGAAATTTATGTCACTGATAACTTGTTCAAATTTGATTTACAACAAATTAATTTTTTGATTAAATCTAATTTTTAACCGACTTCAAAAAGGAGGAGGTTCTAAAATTGGTTGGTTTCACTGTTTTTTTTTTTTTTGCATCTATTGACTTGTTATTGATTATTTATGAATCTATATTTCCTTTGCTGCAGATATGTACCATATCCGTCATATTGTTGATTTTGAGTTTTACAATTTCGAAAATTAAATGAGATTCGAAAGTTAAATCGTACTATGTAACTCTTTCTCATTAGTGGCAATGAGTTAACTTAACGTTTCATCAAATATTGATTTAAAGTTAGCATTGAAGAAACAGAAGAAATGTCAAACTATTTAATGCCAAAGTCGAATGGCAGAGTATCATATTTCCGAATGCGAACAATTTAACTTTCAAATCGCGTTTAGAGTAAGGTCTCAGATATATGTAAATACTTCCCATATTTGCTTTAAACTTGTTATTATGATCTTTAAATTTTATTTTATTTACTTGATTATGTCTTTCTAATTGCTTGAAAATCAATAAATCTTAATTCACGGTATTTACATAAATAATATTCCACAATTCGACAAAAATTGTATATAAAATTCTTGGCATACAAGGGCTTAAAAAGATTTTGAATTTGCGAAACATATTTTTCAGAAAATATACGGCTATATATTCAATATAAAGGGCTAACTATAATAGCCACATGCTGGCATACGCTTATGTCAAGAACTGAACGGAAAGCCAGCCGGCTGTTGTCAAAGTCGAAGAATGACCATAATTGCCCGACGTTGGCTTTGAGAAGTGTCACAAAATTATTTTGTTTTGTCTGTGATTATTTGTCAGTTTTTTTTGAAAAAAAATATATAAAATGATATAAAAAATAAATTAACAAAAACAACCCTTGTTGCTTTGCTTGAACTGTATGAAATTTTTATTTTCAATTTGTTTTTGACACTTGCCTATGCTGTGAGCGATTTGAATCGCTCTCCAATAAGCCAATGAAAGTTAACGAAACTTAACGAAAGTGTGGCTATTCCAATTATGGGTATACTCATATATTTATATGAGCTCGCTTTCATTTTGACAATTCAGTCTGCCAGCATGTGGCTATTATAGTTAGCCCTTAAGTATTAATATAAATATTTGCATTTTACTTACCATATCATTACCATTTTCTTAAAAATATCTTTATAAAATATGTTTTAACAATTATGAATCTAATATTAAATCTTGCCCGAAGACTTTTTGGCGTTTTGTTAAAATCATTTATTATACAATGTACATCTAGTATACCTAAATCAATTTTCCTAAAAAATCAATCTTCAAATTATTTTTCGGAAGCTGCAAGTCATGACGACAGGACTCGATCCTAACACTCCGTCCATTCTTCGTTTCGGTTCTCTTTGTTTATCGAATGATGACATTTGAAATGGAATTTTAAAAAATAATTATTCGGCTGAAATGGATATTGATGGTATTTCTCCTTTTTATCCAGAACTACGATGCTTCTCATTTGTATCGGATTAAATTCATTCTTAACAAGTCACTTGCTACCGGGGTTTTTCTAGACGCTTGGAAAGTTGCAACAATTGCGCCTTTTTTTTAAAATGGTAATCTTAATACATAAAAGACAATCGTCCTACTCCGTGCTCTATATCACTCAAACTGTTCAAACTTCTTAAAACACGTTCAGCCTCAGCCAGAACCAGTTTCCCAGAACCAGTTTAATCTTACTATTACAGTGATTTTTATATGAAAAAATTGTCAGTCTAAAAGTATACACACTAAAGGTCTATTCCTGTACTCTAAAGTTTTACTCCAATTTACCAGTTTTTACCAGTTTTAGTCCGAGAAGCGTTCCCGTACACGAAAAAATGGTAAAAGAGAGTGCAATCGAGAGAGTGAAACATTTCCCCTCCTTGTCAAAAGTTGCAAGTTTTAGTCCGAGAAATTTCTTCGAGTAAAAATGGTAAAAGTGTCAAACAGCTTAAAATCAGCTGTTTACAAGTTAGCAAAGAAATTGCGATACATCAAAACTTATTTGAAACTATTGGAATAGAAACCAGAAACATGGGAAAATGTGTAAAAACTAATATAAATTCTTAACTTGAGAATTAATTTCAATATTATTAAAAATCTTAGGCATTTTGTCTGCAATGCCGATGCTTCACATCAAGGCAATGCTGGACAAACTATCTTATTTTACTGTTTTTACAATTTTATTCCGAGAAGCGTTCCCGTACTTTTTTGTGTTATTCTCTATTTTCGAAAAATGTTTTCTCATTCTCAGATTTTTGACAGTTTTACCATTTTTAGTCCAAAAAGTACGGGAACAGACCTTAAATTTGTTTGATATTTATTTGTAAGGACACATTGACGACGACTGGATCAAAATAAAATTTGACGTGAATGTAAAAATATTGTCATATCGTCTGTAATTTGATTATTTTTAATACGATCCTCGTATGACGAGCTTCTATACTAGTAAAAGTTATATTTTGAATCATATCTGTTTTCCCACAAGTCGTGTTTTCAAGGCCTGTATTCACTGCCACTTTACTAATTGACCGATTCACATCTCAAACTTGCTACAAATTTTCTACACATAAAATACCTCCTCCCAACGTATAATAAAATTTTTTTTATTCCACCAACAAAATGGCGGAATTTTACGTGGAAAATATCAGTTTACACCTTCGATGGCCACCAAAAATTTTTAAATGAGAGAAGAATAATCATAGAATGAAATGAATGAATTCAATTTGCTTAATCCATAAGCTTGAAAACAAATCACATATACAATGTTTTTTACGCTTAAACCCTTACTCCTCTTAACAAAGTGTCTTACAGCATACTACTTTCAAAATTGGCTTATATGGAATTTCACTCTTAGTTTTTTAGTTGGAAAGTCAAATTTATAATATGGCGTAGATAATATTAAATCGCTCGCTTTTATAGCAACATCTGGTGTTCGCCAAGCAATCTTTGAATTTTGTTATTTATAAATGATATCAGAAGATGTTTCACTTTTTCCAAATATCTTTTATACACTGATGATTTAAGGCTCTATTCAGTTATCCGTAATTCTCAAGCTCAATTAAATTGACAATCTGGCATTAATAACCTGATTGGTGTTGTAAAAACAAAATTTTTAATATCATAAAGTGTTTCTAAATTGAATTCTCGATACATAATGTGCCTTCCTATTTTTATGATATAAAAGGTTTTACACTTACAAGGTTTTACATAAGAAAAAAGTTGATGAAATAATAGATTTTGGTGCAATATTGTATTTAAAATTTACTTTCATCAATTATTTCAACTTCATAATTTCCAATACTTACTCTTTTTTAGCATTTGTAATGCGGAATAGCTCTGATTACTCTAATCCCTTAACTCTAAAGTTATTATATCCCTCTTTCGTCCGTTCAAACGTGGAATATGCTATTGTTATCTGAAGACCCTTTTATGCAGCAAATATTTATCGACTCGAGCGCATTCAAAGAAAATTTACTCGTTTTTCAGTTCATGAACAAAGAGGTTCTGTGAGGTTTCTGTGCACAAATTTTTCAACCTCTGTCATTATTTTTCACTAGCTCATAATTTTCCTAATGGGTCGTCGATAAAGAATAAATTGCCTCTGTATTTAAGTGTGGCATTTGACTGTGATTGACAACCGTTGTTTTTGCCGTTGTTTTGGCTTGTAAACAAACATTTGTTTTTACATCTAGTGAGACAAAACTGCATAATCATGGATAAAAATAAAGAGGTGTGACATTGTGTGTGCATTCAATGATTACGAAAAGAAAAATAATAAAAGACCAAAAACATTTAAAAACAAAAAACGTAGAAAATTAAGTTAGCATTCCGTTAGGCTTGTATGTAAGCCATCATTTAGCACAAATTAAGTGACTTTTTTAATTTTGTGTTTTAAGAAATATGCATAATTTTGTTAAACATATTTGTTACATTAATTTATTTTGTACATTTTTTAAGGTTTTTGCTGATCTTACTTAATGTGATAATTAAACCCAATTAGCACATTTCTGCCTTATTAGTTAAATAAAATAAATAAAAACCTACAGTTTAATTCGCAATGCCAAGCCAAGTAAGCCAATGAATATTATGTCAATGAAGGTTAATCAATTTCTGAGTGACATAAACATATTTTTGTAAATTATGCATTAAAACACAAATCCACCCACTGATGTCTTTAACACGCATGAAATTCACTGATATTCGTTTCAATGCCCAAATAATTACCAAGAAATGACCTAAAACCAAGGTTGATTTTGTAAGAGTTTACTAAATCGTAAAAATATGGGTGGATTTAATGTAGAGATAAGACATCGATCGCCAGTCGCTTCCTTTTATGGCAAATTGATTTAACAGATATGGCAAATATTTTGCATTTGAAAGATATCACATGTAAAACACCAGTCTTGTGGATAATATTAAATTAAAAAATATATAAAGGTCAGTTTCATTAACATATTAAAAACCAAAATTGAATTCGCTATCAAAGGCTGTTACCGAAATTTATTGAAAATAAAAATAAACCGCGATTAATCAATCCTTGAAAATCAAAGTGCTAAGCACAGTTTTAAAAGCATCCTTTTGAAGAATTTAAGGCCAGACTTATTCATAGCTGAAACAAAAAAGGCTAAAATAAAATGAGAAAATAACGTGTCACGTTCATTTCCCAAAATCCAGTTTCCAGTAACTTTAATCCTTACTATAGTGATGTTAAATTTAACTTCCAATAAATTTTGGGCTTAACTGCTTAAAGTAAGTCACGCTCTCTTCTATGTCAATGGATGCATCTATATTATCCTAATGTACTTTTAACATTACAAAACCTAAATTTTAAAATGTATAACTGTCACATAATTATGTTATTTTAACACTTAAAATATCAAAAGTATTTAGCAGATAAAAAAAAAATGTATTGAAAAATAATTTGCCACTAGTGGAATTCGAACCTAGGCCCCAGGCATCCAAAGTCACAGTCATAACCTGTGTGCCACGGTCACCTGTATGTCTATACGGCTCAGCTCTTAAAGAAACATTACATCTGCTTTTTGTTGACATCTGCATTTATAATGTTAAATGCATATGAAATACTATCAATTGTACAGTAAACAATGATGAACTAAAAAATATTTTAAATGTTATTTTAACATTAAGAATTGATATTGCAACGTAAAACATTACATTCTCAATTTGATATTTTTCTTATCAATTCAACAAAATACATGTTAACTTAACATTTTCTTACTTAAAATCCAGATTTTCTGATTAACATTGGAAATAACATTTAAAAACGTTAATTTTACATGGCCGCTTTTTTCTGAGTGTGTGACACAGTGGGTGTGTCACTATCTTGAGCTCCAGTTTTGCATACATATTAATTTAATTATGTATTAAAGTACTGTACCAACATTAATATCCTGTCATCATAATCAGGATTTCATTTCACGATTAACATTTTTACTATCGACCTTCGTTTTGTCGCGTCAACGTCTCTGATGTGGGTTACATAAAACTTATTTTCAGTTTAACTTAACTCACATGCAACTCACGTGCTTTTAACCAGTTTTAGAAGCAGCTCATCCTACAATAAATAAAATAAATAAACAATAAAAAATAAAAAAAAATATAACAAACAATCAATCAATTCTGTATTTTAGTGATACAAACATGAGTCACGATGTTTGCGAAATTAAGACAACAACAACAGCGAGCTATGATTTTCTTTAATTCAAGCAGATTATTATTATTTGGTCAACACACACACACACTACAGCAGACGGCTAGCCAAACAAACAGCACAACACAGCTTAGAGCTCAGCGACTTGCGGTAGAGGCCGGCCGGCTAGTCGTCTCAGTGAGTACATCGTACTTGCTGCAAGCCATGAAGTTTTGTTATATAACATTGAGGGAATCCCCAAGGCCCATTTAAGCCACTAAAACAGGCTTTGTTGTTATGCATGTTTGTTTCAAGAATTGACCAAAAGAAGTCGGCTAAAAGTTGGCTTTGTATGTGTGCGACTCTAATATTTATTCAGTTACTTATTGTTATGGTTTTATTATATTTTGGTTTTTGTGGTTGTTATTGTTTCTTTTACATTTTTATAAAGCTTTAACGGCAGTTCGCAGTTATGCAATTTTGATGTCTGGGGTTTTCCTGATTTAACTGTACTTAACTGTGCTGCAATTTGTGTGTGCAATTTCTTCATGCATTTTTCTGGGTTTTTCCGTTAAATTTTGTTGTTTTTTTTTTGCTAAATTTTTCTTCAAATTTATACCAAGTGGGCGCAATATTAGTTAAAATTCCGAAAAAAATTCTACTTGGGTAAAAGCAATGCATATTTCAACCTACTACAGTCCACGAGTACCATATCTTAATTTTCAATTATGCGACACCGAAGAATCAAAGATAATTTCTACGTACAAGAATAAAAAGTTCTTTAATATAAAAAAACCATGCTGCAATTTTATTGAAATGTAATTTTTTTTTTTTTTAAATTTCATAACTGTTTTGTTGTCAAAATTAAAATAAGGAATTATCGTAAGGAGTTTTCCTCAACAATGTTATTTTTAAATATTTCATAAAACAGCTTTTATATTCTTATAGCCCGTTTCAAAAGAGAAGAACATTTTTTAGTTTAATTTTTCAATGCACAGTGAGAAATTATTTCTAAAGCTAGAAATTTTTTTTGAGCGTAATTTATTGCTCTTTTTGTACTGTTTGCTGAACTTTATGTTCTTTTGTATGAGTTTTTTACTGTTTTTTTTTTTTTTGACACAGTAGAATGTTTGGAAATTTTGCATCATTACTTTTGCCTGTTTACGTTCAAATAAGAGATTTACGATGTCATCCATTTTGGGCTACATATGCCAGTTACTCTATGGCGTATAAGTAACAAAAAATTCAATCAGCCCAATCATGAAACATTTTCTCCCGGCAGTTGTAAATGGGAGTTCCGGTTTTAAGATAGCAGATAAAGATATCTCATTTTTTTTTTATTTTACACTCATGAATATTGGCGGTTGATGAACAAAATTGCATTAGAAGTTTCCGAAAAGTATTTTAAACGAAAACTTTTAAAATCGAAAACTCCCATTTACAACTCCCGGGAGAAAATGTTTCATGATTGGGCTGAATTTTACGTATACGCTATGGCAGCGACTTGCATATTTCACAAAAACGCTATGAAAAATTAATCTTTTATTGTTATTTTCGGAACGCAATGATTTATAAGTATATGTTCTAAGAAATCAAAAGTTCAACGATTTTAAAAGTAAACAAAACGTCAAAAACCCCGATGGTCAACTCCAAATAACACAAAACTAAAAAATAATCATTTAAATTCAACAGAAGTTCACAAAACATGAATGAAGAGTGAGTGTATAAATTAGCATACAAGTTGCTATGAAATGTTTGTGGGACAACTCAAAACTACTATAAAAAAAAATAAATAGCAACTTATACTCAAGGTCAAACTTGACCACACTCAACACAGGCAACAACAAATTGATCGTGCTAAGCGATATATCGTTAACAGCTCTCAGTTAAACTCCCAAAATTAGTGTGAATAATTTATTCGATCTTCGGAATTTCCAAACATTTTGTTGCTTGTGAACGCACTCTGATGACGTTTACACTGTCATTGGGGTAAAAAGTGTGCGTTTGCGTGTCAGTAGTGAATGCAGTAATTTTGGCTGGCAGTGTACTGCTAACAGCGTGTGCCAAAATCCGGTTCAATTAGTTTTTTGCTTAATTTATTTTTTACTTTCTGTGTTCAATTAAAAGGGTTTCAACACTAAGTTGTGCCACGATGACTCATATAATAAGCCAACATCAAAGTTCGATGACGTCAAAACTGTACCTTATAATGGCTTTATTTTAAATTTGTTAAACCATGTTATGATAGCTCCCCATCTTGAACTCGTAAATCATGTGTTGATGAATGTTGATAGCTGGGGCCTTAATTAACCGTTAGTTTTATTCCAGTTTTATTATTTGAACTCTTTTCTTTTGCATTTGATTATATAAGCGTTATGTTTTTGTAAAGCTCATTTGTTGTTTGTACTTTTTCGGATTGTTGTAAAATCGGCTTACAATGCGTTAATTGTTGTAATTTTGTTTGTGGTTCCATGTTAATGTCCGGTATTCAATGCGTTATTGGCCTGCATTTCACAGATATTTTTTGTTTATTTCTTTTATCTCATTTCTCTTTGGGCAATAGTGTCAGTTTTTGGATTTAATAAGTCAATGGATTTGGGTTTTTGTTTATTTTGAATTATTTTTTTTTATATTATTTTTTGTCTTTGTTGTTTTGGGCAACAAAGTGTGAACTTTGTTTGTGGCTGTAGTTAAAATGATTTTATTGTGTGTGTTAATGTGTTGTAATTATTACACTATTTTTGTAGTTTTGCGACAAACGTCAAATTTGTCATAATCAGTTGCATATCATTATTACTATCTTTGAATGCAAACAAAATAACTGGATATTTGGTTTGAAATTTTATTTTAAGCATTATTTAGGACATAAGAAAACTTTTATTTATACTTTTTGTTCCAAACATTTTTGAACCGAATTTTAAAATATTCCATGCTTTTGATTCTTAGATTAAATCCATTGTTCTTAAATCCATTCAATTCATTGATCCTTAAATCCATTCTTATGAATGTTAACAATAATGATCATTAATTTGTTGTTATATTCCCATAAATTGCTTATTTTTGAAACACCGAAAAAACATGATATATGAAATATGAAATATTAAATATGAAATATGAAATATGAATTATGAAATATGAAATATGAAATATGAAATATGAAATATGAAATATGAAATATGAAATATGAAATATGAAATATGAAATATGAAATATGAAATATGAAATATGAAATATGAAATATGAAATATGAAATATGAAATATGAAATATGAAATATGAAATATGAAATATGAAATATGAAATATGAAATATGAAATATGAAATATGAAATATGAAATATGAAATATGAAATATGAAATATGAAATATGAAATATGAAATATGAAATATGAAATATGAAATATGAAATATGAAATATGAAATATGAAATATGAAATATGAAATATGAAATATGAAATATGAAATATGAAATATGAAATATGAAATATGAAATATGAAATATGAAATATGAAATATGAAATATGAAATATGAAATATGAAATATGAAATATGAAATATGAAATATGAAATATGAAATATGAAATATGAAATATGAAATATGAAATATGAAATATGAAATATGAAATATGAAATATGAAATATGAAATATGAAATATGAAATATGAAATATGAAACATGAAACATGAAATATGAAATATGAAATATGAAATATGAAATATGAAATATGAAATATGAAATATGAAATATGAAATATGAAATATGAAATATGAAATATGAAATATGAAATATGAAATATGAAATATGAAATATGAAATATGAAATATGAAATATGAAATATGAAATATGAAATATGAAATATGAAATGTGAAATATGAAATATGAAATATGAAATATGAAATATGAAATATGAAATATGAAATATGAAATATGAAATATGAAATATGAAATATGAAATATGAAATATGAAATATGAAATATGAAATATGAAATATGAAATATGAAATATGAAATATGAAATATGAAATATGAAATATGAAATATGAAATATGAAATATGAAATATGAAATATGAAATATGAAATATGAAATATGAAATATGAAATATGAAATATGAAATATGAAATATGAAATATGAAATATGAAATATGAAATATGAAATATGAAATATGAAATATGAAATATGAAATATGAAATATGAAATATGAAATATGAAATATGAAATATGAAATATGAAATATGAAATATGAAATATGAAATATGAAATATGAAATATGAAATATGAAATATGAAATATGAAATATGAAATATGAAATATGAAATATGAAATATGAAATATGAAATATGAAATATGAAATATGAAATATGAAATATGAAATATGAAATATGAAATATGAAATATGAAATATGAAATATGAAATATGAAATATGAAATATGAAATATGAAATATGAAATATGAAATATGAAATATGAAATATGAAATATGAAATATGAAATATGAAATATGAAATATGAAATATGAAATATGAAATATGAAATATGAAATATGAAATATGAAATATGAAATATGAAATATGAAATATGAAATATGAAATATGAAATATGAAATATGAAATATGAAATATGAAATATGAAATATGAAATATGAAATATGAAATATGAAATATGAAATATGAAATATGAAATATGAAATATGAAATATGAAATATGAAATATGAAATATGAAATATGAAATATGAAATATGAAATATGAAATATGAAATATGAAATATGAAATATGAAATATGAAATATGAAATATGAAATATGAAATATGAAATATGAAATATGAAATATGAAATATGAAATATGAAATATGAAATATGAAATATGAAATATGAAATATGAAATATGAAATATGAAATATGAAATATGAAATATGAAATATGAAATATGAAATATGAAATATGAAATATGAAATATGAAATATGAAATATGAAATATGAAATATGAAATATGAAATATGAAATATGAAATATGAAATATGAAATATGAAATATGAAATATGAAATATGAAATAAATATTACACATGAATTATGAATTATGAGGTTTCTTCCTACCATACTAATCGAATTGTTCATATTGCTTCGATTTTTAACTTTTTTCGAAATTTGCTTGAAATCTTAATTCGTTTACAAAAAAATCCTTTTAAAAAAAACTATTCAAAAAATATTTGTATTAAAAAACATAACGAGGAAACCCTCGTTAAGAGTAGTACATATTTGGTCTAGATCAACTGTTAAGTTTCGTTACTTGTTTATAATAAAAAAGGCATACTCATTACAAAAAATTTCTTACTTTGATTTTACGAGAAATGTCAAATTCGCGCAAAGGTCAAAATATAGACAAAGGTTAGCGATGTTAGTTAGGTCGTTTAAAAAAGTAATAATTATTACAAATAATTGTCGAGGAGGAAATAAGACCAAAACAACAACAATGTCGAAATTTAACTATTGCTGCAATACTGGAAACCGCCTACAACTCTGGAGACTTTGAGACATGAATCAACACTTTGTCACTGTTGTTGTCTTGAAACCAAAAATTGTTCACAAGCTCGGCTCTCATTGAACTGCTTCAGTTCACCGCAATAATGCAAGGCAAATAAGTGACCTCCATGAATTCACCGAAAACTGAAACACCAAAAAACCGCCGCTTAATGACGTCACACAACATCCAAACAATATTCAGCTGAACCAAAGAAATTCAAATTCGCCAAAAAACGGAAGCAAGATAACATAGTCTTAGCTGTGGAGACTATGAAGAAACAGCTGAGCATGGTTTTCAGACTTGAATGTAACGCTCAGTAGGTTTTGGTATAAAATACGTTGTCGATCGAAAAATAAAATCATTCAACTAGCGACCAACAAACGAAACAAACGAGTGTGAAAGAGGAATAAAATAATTTAAGGAGTGGAAATTTAAAAACCAAACGGATTATATAAGGATTACATAAGCGGCAACACTCCATTAAAGAGGATTTTTATTTCTTTATACATCACGTGAAAACGAACAGAGGTGAGTGAGTTTAAGGCAGAAACTACAAAAAAAAAAACAAAACAACAAATAGTAAGGAAAATAAAAGAAAAAAATACAAAAATTTATAATGCAAAGTGAAGTGCAAAGCGAGGAAGTAAAAGTGAAAAGGATATGTGTGAAAATAATAAACAACGATTAAAACGACAAACATAAAACAACAAAAAGTAACCGCTAATAATACAATATAATGCAACAAACAATGAAAGTGAAATGTTTTCTTTTATTAACGATTGCTGTTGCTTTGTTGTGGTATGTGGTTGTGCAAAGCACTGGTAACAGTGCCAGTTTTTAGTGCTTGATTTAGCGTTACAGCAAAACTCTGCAATTAACATTGAATTGCGTAAATTACAGTTTGAAAAAATAAAATACATGTTAATGTTTACACCGAAAAATAATTCAGTAACCGTCATCAAGTGAAAAAAAACGAATTGGAACTTTGTGTGCTTTATGGAATACAGATAATTGAAAAAAGAAATTAAAAAAACTCAAAATCAGAAAAACAATTAAAACTAAAATTAAAGAATATAGACTAAATTACGTAAAAAACCAAGACCAAGCTTAAAGTTTTTTAGTCCACTGAATTCAGATTTCATGTCCGAATTAAATTTAACGGTCAATTAAATGTCCGACAATTTTAACGTTTTAGAAATACTTTCAATTTACTTTCTTAAAAAGTGCTTAAAATTACATCTATTTTTTAAAATCCATTAAAATCCAATTCTGACTAGGATATTTAAATATTTTTTACTGTGCTTAAAATAATTTTTAGATTTAACATTTTTTTTATTTTATCAATTCATATATCAAGTTGAATATTTATTTATTATCAATTCAATTAAAAATACTAGTAGAAACTTTTTTCAAATTGTAAGACTCAAGGCCCTGTTTTGAAATTATAACTTCCAAGCAAAAGGAATTCTTTGCGAAATATTATGTTAACTATCCCAGCAAAAAACGCAGGCTTCTAAAAATAATCAAAATAATAATATGAATGATATATAATTTAGATTTTCAATACTTGCATTTTAACTTAAAATTTAATATAATTATCAGGCATATATTTTTAAGACCAGCATACAATCATGAACCATACTTTTCAAACCATAAATCATAGATGAATATTACAAAAAAGTCACTCCAAAACTCAGATCAGAAAGGGTGTACATTTGTATCAACAGAGTTAAGGCTATTTTCAAGGAACTGACAGGTCCGGTTATTCTCGTCAGCACTTAAAAAACTAAAAGTATTAGATAAGAAATATCAACTTATTTTAAGTAGCTAACAGAACAAGGATTTTCAAATGTGCATTTATATAATTTTTTTCATTAATTTTTGTCTAAACAGAATGTATTTAACTTTGATATGAAGGATTTCCCTCAACTTAATGGAAAAATTTGACTCTTATTCATATTTTCAATACGAGAAAAATTTGATATTTGTAGATTTAAAAAAATTATTTTATACAAACAGAAGTTATAGGGAGTGAGTCGTTGATATTTAAACCAATATTAATTAAAGTTAAAAATAAAAAAAAAATGTTTAATGAACACTTTGCATATTTTAAACAACTGAGCATAACCATTTGTTGTATGCATAAAACTTTTTGAATACATTTTCCTACTAAATACTCTATAATTTTACAAATTATGAAATGATTCTATTTCGTTTAAATTTCCAATCATGTTGTATTCAATTTCAAACACATTAGAATTAAAATTTTTAAAAATATTGAAATATAACGAACATTTGCATAACAAAACTAACTCGATGCAGATAAAAAAATCTTATATTAGGAATAAAAATTGAAAACCAATGATGTTGCCATTTTCAAGCACAAAAAAAGTACAGTTGACACAAAGAGTACCTTCACAGCAAATCGTTGGTGCAAAAAACTCTCACTTCTACATTTCGAACTATATGTATTTCCAACAAATTTTTCTTTTTAAATGAAATTATTTATAAATTAAAGCATGTTCGTTTTTGCTCTTTTTTTTTACATTTCTTCTTATTCATTATGCATTTTCCGCTGCAATTTCGCTATAATGGAAACAACATTATGTTAATTTTCTTTCACGCCGCTGCACACACTTCCGTTCAGTACACTTTCCCGGGCAGTACACGAAATAAACGCTATATAATCAATAGCTTGCTTGCATAATAAAGCCACAACAACCTATAGTTGTACTACGAACGAAGCCCCCCACGCCAAAAAACAGTTTGCTCATGTATACTTTTCGCTCCAGAAACTTTTAAGTGGGGAGCACAACAAACATGCAGACGCTCATTTCACACAGCGCAACTCTATTTAGACAAACAATAAATGACATAACCATTAAAAAATAAAAAGCGTTAAAATTAAGAAATACATGTTTCATGCAGCTTGCAGAAAATTCAGCTATAGTTACAGACACACATATCTTGATCTTCAAAACAAACAAAAACCACAAAATTAAAAATAAACAAAGTCCAACTTCAGATGTTGCGAAACAACTGAAAGATTACTTCATAAATTATGCCAACGCTTGCGCGCTCTTTTGGCTATATGACAATGACGTGCGTACTTAGCTCGTTCAGCTCAGCTGTGCTTCAAATCAAGCATCTTACAGTTCAAGCAGCGTAGACTTCAAAACACAATCAAAGCAAGCGTAAAAAATTTAAAAATTAAAATGAAAACAAAAGTAAAAATCTTGCATGTCGCCATGTCTCGAGTGTGGTAACGACCTTAAAATGAAAGTAAGAGCATTTTGCAGCTTCTCTTTCTGTTGCATTTTCGCTTTTTTGGTAGTGAACAAACAAATACTGGTTCATTTGATGCCAAAAAGATACTCTAAAGTTTTGATACTCTAAAGTAGCACGTTGACCATTTAATATGATTCCCATTTAGGTTAAGTCCACACTTGAAATTGCTTGCTTCACACCATCATTCAATCAATGATGAAGATGATTGTATTGCATAATGATCAATTTTAATTAATCGTTACTCATCACATCTTTCTCTCGCCCTCTTAGCTCTTGCAACAACATGAGGTTAACGTGTGATTTGGCCATTTTAATAGCTGTTATGGCTGCTCTATGCAGTGCAGCAGAAGAGGCTCAGCAAGCCTCATGGAGCAGCAGTTGGGAGCCTATGCAAGATGCCATGTCAGACTCCAAGAAACCCGAAGATGTACAGGGACGCAACTATGGTGTACACGAGCCCATTTACAGCAATGACACCGACATCAACTCTGTCATTGACCACTTGCTCAGCTCTAGACGTGAAGGTCGCAATTCAGGCGAATACGATCAGGTCTATGCCGATGGCAACATCGACCAGGCTCTGATGCAGGGCAATGATATGATGGCACGCAATTTAATACGCGACAAGCTTTGCGGCTTAGGCTTGATGAGCTGTGAAACCGAGGAGAAGCGTCCGTTCTATTCTACCATATATGCCCAAGGACCACCACCTTCATCGAACTTTGGCGGTGGCCCATATGGACCCGCAAGACCTATGCCACCACCAAATCACTACAATCATCGTCCTCCTCCACCGCAATCGTTGAACTCATTTGGGCCACCACGAAAAATAGGCTATGAGGGTTCATACAACAAGCCAAACTACAGACCTTCCGGCCCTGGACCAAACTACAATGGACCTTACTTGGAAACACCTCCACCTTCAGCTCTTGGCAGTTCGGGAAGCGGTGGTGGCTTCAACAAGCCTCCACCTGGTGCCATCATTTATGGCAGCAAACCTCCTGGTCCCATCTTCACGGGTAACTCTGATGTGCCTCCGTACAACTTTGAGAACCCCGAAAAGATTCAAACCGCCAGTTCCCAACAGAACAATTTCTACAGCCAACAAGCTACCGCAGAATCATCTACAAATTTTGTTGTCGGTAATCCTGCTGCTCTCTCTCAAGCCGCTGCTGCCGCCGCACTGCAGCAACATGTTCATCATCATTTTCATCATGTGGAAGGAGCTGAGGGTGCTGGTGCGAAAATTCCCACAGTACCAATTCCCATTGGCTTAGGACAAAACATCAACACCGACTTTGCTTCGCTAGCACAATCGTCTACATCTTTTACTCCCCAATCCACTCAGGGTGGATTCTTGCAGTCGCCTGCCTTTAGTGCCGGCTTTAATGGTGCTTCTCAAGGTGGTCTGCTCTCACAAACAGCCAGTGGCTATAAACCAAATGGTGGCAGTTTCGAGCAAGGCTTAGGAGGAACAGGTTTTGGCCAACAAGGCTTCAATGGAAATGGCTACAACCAAAATGGTTTCAACCAAAATGGTCTGGGTCAAACGTCTAGTGGCAGCTACCACAGCTCTAACCCCGATTATTATAAGAAAGAATTGCACAACCTTGGTGGTCTCAGTGCTGCCAGCAATTTGAATGGCCTTAGCACAGGCTATGGAGGCGGCTATGAAACTTCACGCCAACAAATCGTTGACTGCCAGTGCGTTGCCTTCGATCAGTGTCCAGCTGCCGATCGTATTGGACGCAAGGACGATTTAATTCTTCCACTCGATCCACGTAATCTTGGCAAAGATATTGAGGCACTTAGCGATGAAGCTGCCGCCAACATTACCGCTAACGGTGACTCCAAGCAGACAGAGCAGACCGATGAACAGAACCGGAGCAAACGCGAAGCTGAAGCTAATGCTGAAGCTGCTGCTGCAGATGCATCTGCCTCTGATTCTGCTGCAGATTTGCCTTTAGATGCCGAAGGTGTAAGTACCAAATTATTAATGCAAGCTTAAATTAAACCCACTTAAATACTGACAAATATGCCAACAGCTTATCTAATCCCCTAAAACACTAAACTCTGTCTTAAACCTTATGCTCTGTATGTAAGCTAAACTGTTCCGGCTTTGCAGCGCGTTACACACACAAAGAACCACTCATCAAAGTCTAGCCGTCACGCTTCAACACAGCACCTACTTCAAAAATCTCTTCTATTCACTCCCGAAATGATATTTTGTGGTATACTACAAACTATGCCCTGCCATTTACTTGAGGGAATGCCAGTTCCTTTGTTGAATGTGCGTTAATGATATGACCACTTCGAATAATGCTCCGAAATAAAACTAACGCTTAACTGCACTGAAACTTTTTGGTTCTGGCTCGCACGTTTACTAGCATGTTCTGACAACTTAACCCGCATTCCTGAAATCGTTTGGATTATTACACTGAATTTTTTTTATATATATTACTTCTTTTCCCAATCCGTCCGTTAGCTTAACCGGCGTCAAACTGCCTTTCCTCCACTGCATGCACTTGCGCTGCTACGCCGTAAAATATTGCCGACATATGGTGTATCATTCGGCTTACCATATCCATCAGGCGCATATCCGGTAAATGCCCACGGTAATTTTTATCCCGCCCAAAATCCACACTTTGGCTCGATTGGCCCGAATGGCTTGAGCTTGGGCTTGGTTAATGTCAATCCATTGGTTTCTTTGCAAGTTAGCAAAACAGAGTATGGTGATAAAGTGGTCAAGCCTTTAGTCAACCTACACGTTACACCAAATGCCAATATTATAGAGAAGGTGGGTGAGCTATTCAAACATAAGCACTCGCATGTAGCAGGCAATACACATTATCATCATCACGATCACTTCTCAGGCTTCGAACATGGCCACGGACATGATCACTATCCTCATATACCAAGTGGTTCGGGCCCAATTGGGCACTTTGGTGGACCCTATATTGAAATGGTACCAAGCTATCCCATTTTTGAATATCACAGTAATGCAAATATGCCACCGATTGCATCACCCATAAATCACCATGAATTTCCTCCCCTCGGGCCGACCTCGTTTGATCATCACCAGCCCATAGATGCCCAATACTATCCAAACGGATTAAATGAAGCTGGAGGAAATTTTTATCCCACGACTGGAACTGGGTTTGGTCATACTGGCCATGGTTTCGATCACTCAAGCAATGGATTTGGTCACTTTGGCTCAGATTATGGCACAACTAGCTATGGCGGTAACCACAACGAGCGCAGCTACTCAAATGCTAGCTCACCAATAATTTTCGATGAACACAAATCCTCACTCGACGTTGGCAATAGGCAGGGTAAACAACTAGCTTATATTGGCATCCACCAAATACCTACTCCAGCACCAGGTGATGCTGCGGGTAGTGATCAGGTAACCTTTCCCAGAGATCGTAGGCGTAGAAGCGTTGTGGAGCATGAAGCTGTGCCTGAGAGCCACGAAAGTGTGTTAATGCGTTCGGTAAAAGAAGAACAGGTAACAAGCAAAGACTACAGAGAAAAAACTGACTCCAGGCACTTAAAACTCAATGACCGCATTCAAATGTAACCCATTTTTCTAATTTCTACTCTTTAAACTTGTTTTTCATGTAGCGTGCTTACTATGGTAATCGTCCCGTTGAAAAAACCTGCCGTTACAATGAAGTTTGCTGCCGTCGTCCATTACGTCCACCACAACCACAGCAACAATTCGGACGTTGCGGTGTACGTAATGCTGCTGGCATCACGGGACGTATTAAGAACCCAATCTACGTCGATGGTGACAGTGAATTTGGAGAATATCCATGGCACGTAGCCATTCTGAAGAAGGATCCTAAAGAATCGATTTATGCCTGTGGTGGCACCTTGATTGATGCTCAACACGTCATAACTGCAGCTCATTGCATCAAATCGTAAGTCTAAATGCGCCATTTTTATTTCTCATGGTAACTAATAGATCTTTCTTTCTCTTTGCTTTAGTCAAAACGGCTTTGATCTACGCGCTCGTCTTGGCGAGTGGGATGTCAATCACGATGTTGAATTCTTCCCGTACATTGAACGTGATGTTGTTTCTGTACAAATTCATCCCGAATACTATGCCGGTACTTTGGACAATGATTTGGCCGTCCTGAAACTTGATCATCCCGTGGACTTTAGCAAGAATCCTCACATCAGTGCCGCCTGTTTGCCAGATAAATATTCCGACTTCACTGGAGCCCGCTGTTGGACCACCGGTTGGGGCAAAGATGCCTTCGGCGATCAGGGCAAATACCAGAACATTCTGAAGGAAGTCGATGTACCAATTCTAGCGCAACAAACTTGTCAAACTCAGCTGCGTCAGACTCGTCTCGGTTTCAGCTACAAACTCAATCCAGGATTTATCTGTGCCGGCGGTGAAGAAGGCAAGGATGCTTGCAAGGGTGACGGTGGCGGTCCTTTGGTCTGTGAACGCAATGGCGCTTGGAATGTTGTTGGTGTTGTTTCGTGGGGTATTGGTTGTGGTCAAGTAAATGTTCCTGGTGTGTACGTGCGTGTTGCTCACTACTTGGATTGGATTCGTCAGATAACGCAATACTACAAATGATTAGCGGAAACAACCAGCAAAACTTCGCGCAGGCGTATGCTTCAGGATGCATTTTATTTTCACTTTTAAAGCCATCTAGTGTTTTTCAAGGCACAACAATGTATTTATTGACTTCCTAGTGTATAAGAAGAGAGCTCAATTGTATTCTTGTAAAAATTTTTTTTTATTTCCATCCATTTTATTTACGATTCCGTGCCCGAAGACTTCAAGTCTCATACATACTACATATTTATTGCATAACTTAAAATTTATGTTTTAAAATCGTTTATTAGCTTTACTAAGATTTTATTTATGATTTTATTTAGATTTTAATTATGTAATAATTGTTTAATTTATTCATCTGTAACGTTAATGATAATATATATATATATAGTGTAATAAATTTTGTAAAGAAAAAGCGAAGATTTTTTATTCGTCTAGTGTATTTAACCATTATCAAGGTTTGTCCCAAAACTTTAACTCCAAATCGTTCTTTAATGAATGTTTATTTTTTTAAATTTGCGCTAAAAATTAGGTATATTTCTGCAGAAGCTAAGAGAGTTTCTGTAGGAGTAAAGGCCGAATAATTTTGTTTGTTTAATAAAATTTCATTATAGGCCTTTCTTTGTTTGGATAATTTTTCGTTTTTAAAGCAGAATTACGTGTTACATCGCGGTTTTCATAGGATCATTTTTATACATTATTTAAGCAAATGCAACGTTTTTGGGTAAGACTTTAGGGTATACCTACAGCATTTAATACTCATCATTTGATGATATTATCTGTGCTAAAATATCAGATCTATCATGATCTTAAGGAATATCTTATTTTGAATTTTGTCACTATTTTAATAAAGTCACAAAATAGCAGAATCTAAAAAGAAAAATGAACATTTTCATATGAGAAAATCAATCAATACCTGCTTATTTTGTACCTGATGCTTACATTCGTTTTGCTTGTGTTGTTTCTTTTTTTTTTGTACGAACTGACTTATTTACAGTATTGGCTCTCTACTCAAGGCAAGAGGTCTTGAGCGCATTGGGTTCTAGTCTCTACTACTTATATAGTGTACTGAGTGCTGCATTTTTCTTTATTTTTTTAGCTTTGATCCAAAGATTTCAGGTGTCAAACCTATTCAGTCAAGTCTGCCTTAGTTCGGCAAATGGGGAGATTTATAAGTGGTAGAGAAAGGGAAATCAAGAAAAAGTGTAGAATATTGTATGTACGGTAAAAGTGTAGGACCATGGGCAGACCGCATTTCGAACCTGCTAGACCTGAGTTAGCAGTCAAGCACGCTTACCACTCGACTACCGAGCCCGACTTATAAATAAACTTAAACCAACAGATAGCACTATTCTCTATTACTTGCGGCCAACTTCACACATGAGGGTCAGAAAATCCTTCAAAACTGTAAAAAAATCCTCTTCTGGCAATATCGCTTGTGAAACTTCATGAGAACATACAAAACATAAGCCGTTTCCAGACGGCATAAAACTTTTAGGTCCAGCCCATGTTAGAATAACAAAGTAGGCGCATATTGGAGAGGAAGTGAGCTAGAGGTCAAAGTCAGCTGTTCGTATTTAAGTTTTATTAATTTTTTTTGTTGCCTCATGATATAATTACTCGAAGGTAGTATTGACGTTTCTGTTGGAAACGAACGTTTGTCAAAAAATATAACAAGAAAGAGAGCGCTCACAATCCGTCATAGCATACAATTCATTTTCACTGGTCGCATTCAGCGTACCCAACAGTTGCCAACTACTAAGTCAAAACTTGATGCACATAAATATGAAGTTGCGCATTAAAATGCATTTAAAAATAGAAAATTTTTAATTTGTCGGTAAAATTTCCATTCGTATTTGATACAAAGCTTGATATTTCATAAACTTGACAATTTTTCTGAAACTTCAATACCGATAATAGCGCTCCCCGATGTGTTGCTGTCACAACAGTTGACACAGCTGAATGTAGCCAACGTATATAACAACGAACAGCTGTTTTTGATTAGAGTTCGTTTACTTGTAGCTGAGAGAATTAGCACTTGTCAATACTACCTGGTAAAATTATTCTATTATGTTGTTGCCTTATCGTTTGACATTTACAGCATTTTTTGTGTTTTTTCGACAATTGAGCAGCCATATTAATATGAGACTACCTTATAATTTTATCATGGGTCAAACTCTCGATCATGCGGGTACCAACATTTAAAAACGAGCACCTCAGCAGCACCTCAGTTAAATTCTTTCCAGAATAATTAGTCAATTTATTTTTTTCGAACTGGAATTGTATTAGTATTAATTACTTAGGGTTTATCATAGATTTAGCCATACTGCCGTCTTCCGTTAATTTTGAATGTGCCAACAAGCTGTCTTCGCCATGCCAACAAGCTGTTATTTAAATTCTTCCTGATAAACCACACATTTTACATGATTTGCTCGTCTTCAGTGAGGAATAATTTGTAATTAATTTATGGTAATCATCCATTACTAAAACACATACTACACATAGTACAAACATATAACTGGCTACTTGTAGGCTTCCCTAATATATCGCATGGTAAGGCGTGATAGTGTTCATGCTTAACTGGATACTGAAGCTGTTCAATGTTAGTCATGCCAGTCAACTTATGGACTATAAAATGCTGTTGGTAGATAAACAACTTTGTATTTCAACAACAGCTAACAAATCGTCATGTTCGCTCTGACGATGTTTAAAGTCCTCCCATTAATCATTCTTGGTATATTTTGTATAGAAGAAAGTCAAAATTAATTTTAACATTTTTAACCATAACTTTACAGCTCTGGAGTCGTCTTCATGTGAAGGTCGCCTCCGGAAACGAAATGGCTACCACTACAAGTCAGCCATTCAACCTTCGACGTCGTATGAAACTTCCTACGAAGTCGCAACTTCGGAACAAGCTCAGCATGCGCCACCATCAGCGCACTCTGCCGGCGCTAATAGTAACAAATACGACTCCAACTACTTTGAATATAAAATCTCATCCGCAAAGTTGCACCCATCTTCTGGCGGTGGTAAGTCTGGATATAGCATTGGCAGCGGATTGCGCTCCATTGCTCAGGGATCGGCTAATCAGGCACACTCCGCTGTAGCGAACCAACATGCAGCGGCTAAACAAGCTGCCTTCATTGCCAAAAATACACTTGCGCAAACAGCTTCTCAAGCAGCGGCAACAGCACAAGCGGCATTGGCCGGTAAAGAGGTTATTCTACAGGAACTGGAACATCAAGCAGCAGAGGCACAGCGTTCGCTTTCAAGAGAATTGGAGCAATTGAAATCGGCCCAACAAGCTGCATCACTGGCACAATCTACGGCACAAGCTGCTCACAATCACGTTTCCATTCTTACAGCATCTGTGAACAATGCCAAGGCAGTAGCTGAACATGCTGAACAAACCGCTAATGAGGTCTCAAATCAACTAGCTTCACAGTCCAATATGGTGGGGCAGGCTAAAAATCGGCTTGATCAAGTGGGAGAGCAATTGCAGCAGGCACGCATCGATTTTGCAGCCACCAAAGAGGCTGCTCTTAAGGCCTCTTCCTCAGCTGCAGAGGCCCAGGTGAATGCGTCCGAAGCCGCAGAACATGCTACACTCGGCCTTCACGAGAGCATCAGTCATGTATCAAATAATGGCAGAGGTATTGGTAGTAGCCATGGCAGAGATGAGGAAGATTCATACGATGAACACATTGAGACAACGGCTATTGGTCACTCATCCATTGAGATTCCAGTAGACAGACATCCATAACGATATTTTATGAATATCAAAAAAATAACTGATTCCTATTAAAATTTAAGTTATGGGAGCTGTGCAAGGACTACCATTTACTAGATTAACAGAACTTACATTAATAGATTTTATCATATTAATAAATATTTAAAACCCATAAAACAGACTTACTACGGTTTTTTTATGTCCTACTATGTTTTATTAAATAATGGGAATGACATGTTCACTTTTACTTTACAACTTTGACATGTCCACTTTACAATCGTTACCGTAATATTAAGCTGGTATGACACTTGTTTTTTTGGCATTTTCAAGATCTTAAAATAAGCAGCGGGTAAAAGGGAAGAATATATATTTTAAAAAAGTATAATGATAGCAGGCGGTTGAATTAGATACTTTAGTTAATGTAACTTTGAGCGTTAAAAATAATGAATTCTTTTAAAATATTAAAAGTTGGTGTGTTGCGCTACTTGTATTTTTAAGATCTTAAAATGCGAAATAAAGCTAGTGTCATACCAGCTTTACGTTACCACATCAAAACCAAAAATAATAAGATGAGAAACATAACCTCGAAAGAGTAAATATATTTACTATATTTGACAATATTTAATGCACTTTACAGATTTTTATTTTCCTTATGAAGTAATCAATATCAAATGGGTTGGAAGGGTTAAGTTGCAAATTAGCAGCTGCATATTCTCCTTACTTTTAAGGTGCACAAAAAAGAAACAAAATATATTACAGGTGTAACACAAAAAAACACTCCCAATAAACATTTACCTTGGAGATTGACTTGACCTCAAGTGGAGCTCCAGCTCGTTTCTCCAATCTCCAGTGCTGGATATCCACTTGATCTTCACTTGAGATCCAAGCCATTCTCTGCGGAAATGGACAGTTGATCTCCAGTTGAGATAAGGCTGGATCTCCCCTTGATCTCCAATGTATTTCTCTTAACCATCTCCAACTCGAAATGAAACAAGTAAAGAAAGTCTAAAGTTGGTCTAGGCCGACTATGAAATACCCTAAACCTACTTTTCAAAAACAAAAAAATTTTTATTGTAAATGATCGTCTCCGTGGGCAGATGAAGCCTATACTTTATATGCATTTAAATGTTAATGAAAAATTTACTCATACCAAGTCTTATTCCTATAGCTCACAGTTAATGCCTTTATTGTGCTTTCGCTATGGGAAGTGGGCGTGTTCATGGACGGATTACTCCCAATTTTGGAACACACCTTAGTTTTGGTATAAAATACATGCATACCAAATATAATTTCTCTATGACAAACATAACCTTATTTATTGAGTTTTCAACTTTTTGGGTTGTATGGGAGGTAGGCGTGTTCGTTGGTGGATGACGTCCATTTTTCAAAACCATCTTTGTCTTGTCATAAAAAACGTATGTGCCAAATTTTAGCTCTGTAGGTTAAACAGAGGCTTATTTATTGCGTTTTCAATTTTTGGGTTGTATGGGAGGTGGGCGTGTCCGTGAGCGGATGACGTCCATTTTTCAAAAACATCTTGGTGTTGATATAAAACACACACATACCAAATTTTATTGTTGTAGACTTATTATGAACTGAGTTATGCAGTTTTAAATTTTTGCGTTGTATGGGAGGTAGGCGTGTCCGTAAGCAGATGGTGTCCATTTTTTAAAACCATCTTTGTTTTGTTATAAAAAACGTATGTGCCAAATTTTAGCTCTTTAGGTTAAACAGAGGCTTATTTATTGCGTTTTCAATTTTTGGGTTGTATTGGAGGTAGGCGTGTCCGTGAGCGGATGACGTCCATTTTTCAAAAACATCTTTGTGTTGATATAAAACACACACATACCAAATTTTATTGTTGTAGACTTATTATGAGCTGAGTTATGCAGTTTTAAATTTTTGCGTTGTATGGGAGGTAGGCGTGTCCGTGGGCGGATTCCAAAAATATTCAATAGTGCAAATCCTTGGGTGCATGTGACCATGTGTACTAAGTTTCATCCAATTATCTCGACTCCTTCTTCTCACCTGTGTTTACGGACAACACACAGACGGACGGACGGACGGACATAGATAGCACTCACTTGGTGACGCTGATCAAGAATATATATACTTTTCTATACCGGACTCGCTTCGTTCTATGCGTTACAAGGGGAGATTACGATTTCCGGGGCGCCGCGATTTGACGATGGATTCGAAGAGTACTCTTAATAAAAATAAGAATAGCCAAAGGAAATGTTTTGTTATCGATTTGTTTTCGAGTTATCGATTTTTTAAATTTTATTTTTTGCTATAAAGTCTATGAAGTAAATCGGCTATATTATTCTTAATATATAACCGATATTAATGAATAAGGTGTTATATAAAAGTTTATATATAAGGCTTTTAGAAAAATTTTAAATTAATGAAATCTGTTGAGTATTTTGTATTTTATAGGCATTTTTGTTCAATAAAAAAATATTTTCTTACACAAAACCGTTATTTTCTCAAAAATTACCGTTATTATTATGAATTATAAAAAGTAAATTATTAAAGCTTGAAAATTTATCTTTCATTTGATATATAATATATATAATTTATTTGACTTTTTGTGGTGTTTTTTAATGATACAATGATTTGCCCTTGTACGGGAAATTGCTTATTTCACTCATTTGTACCTTAGATGTTTTGCTTTCTTACTCCATATTGACGAATATTGCCATTTCAATAAATAATTGTTTTTAAGGCAACATTGTAGCTACAATATTTATATGAATTAACGGGATTTTCAAGTCAGTGAAAAAAATTTGGGGAGATTACGATTTCCGGGGCGCCGCGTTTTGACGATGGATTCGAAGACTACTCTTAATAAAAATAAGAATAGCCAAAGGAAATGTATTGTTATCGATTTGTTTCCGAGTTATCGATTTTTAAAAAAATTTTTTTTTCTATAAGGTCTATGAAGAAAATCGGCTGTATTATTCTTAATATATAACCGATATTAATGATTAAGGTAAAATTTAAAAGGTTATATATAAGGCTTTTAGAAAAATTTTAAATTAATGAAATCTGTTGAGTACTTTGTATTTTATAGGTATTTTTATGCAATAAAAGAATATTTTCTTACATAAAACCGTTATTTTCTCAAAAATTACCGTTATTACTATGAATTATAAAGAGTAAATTATTAAAGCTTGAAAATTTATCTTTCATTTGGTATATAATATATATAATTTATTTGACTTTTTGTCGTGTTTTTTATGATACAATGATTTGCCCTTGTACGGAAAATTGCTTATTTCACTCATATTTACCTTAGATGTTTTGCTTTCTTACTCCATATTTACGAATATCGCCAATTCAATACAATATTTATATGAATTAACGGGATTTTCGAGTCAGTTAAAAAAATTTGTATTTTTTGGTCGACCAGTTAATAAAAAAATATAAATTTTTTTATCTATCGAAAAAAAGGTAAAACTTTCAGCTTATCAAAAAGTATATATTTTTAGTACCTTAAAAACGAAAATACTGCAGAAAAAATTTTATTTGTATTATATATTGTTGAAAAGGCATTTAATTACCTTTCGAATAGCATGTCAATCTTTAAGATCCATTGGATATTGGCAAAGATATAGAAAATTATGTGAACAGATTTTTTAACAAAGAAAACACTTGGAAAATTTTAATTTTATGTAATATAGTGTGAAATTAAATAAAAAATGTATATTTTTATATGTCAAACAAAAGGTTGAACTGTTAGCTTTTCAAAAAAAATATATTTTTAGTAACTTAATAACGTAAATTTTTTAGAAAATAACGGTTCTTTTTATTAAAAAATTCAACTTTGGAATAAATTCGCTTATAAAATTAAAAATATTGTAGCAATGATATTTATAAGATATATATTTGCAAGGTCATTTAATGACCTTTAAAATGACATATCAATCTTAAGGATCCATTGAGTAACGGCAAAGATATAGATGTTTTTTTGAACAGATCTTTTAACAAAATTTTTTTTAAGAAATCGATAACTCGATAACTAATAGAGTTATCGATTTTTTGTTCGGCGAATCATGTTTTTTTGTTGTTCTCTACCAGAAAACATCTTCAAATCGCGGCGCCCCGGAAATCGTAATCGTGCCCGTTACAAACGTTTGCACAAAGTTAATATACCCTCACCTTTCAGGTTTAGGGTATAAAAATAAATGGTATTTTAAGAGAAAGCTTTTCCAATTATTTTTTATTTCAATCATTGAAAATAGTTTCAAACCTTATGTAACACATTTCCATAAAATTATTTCAAATAAATTATATTCAGCAAGCAATGTAGCTTTTTCTGCAACAGAAGAAGTTCCAGGTGCTTTTAGTGCTCCTTCTGCATGCTTCACTGATAGTAAATCTACAATTTGCTGCACTTCGCGCTTTATTCTTTTCCTCATTTAAACTTTTATTAAATAAATTTATTTATTTATTATACTTAATATACTTTTATTATATTGTTGTAATTCACAAATAAACTTTTAATCAAATTGTGAAAGTCATAAATGTTCACAAAATAACAAGAAACCATGGTTGAATAACAAGGTTGCTTCAAAACTGACTGTGCTCTCTTTCGCATATCCGAAAGTGTCAAAAATAAACTGGCTGTCGAAAAAAAGAACAACAACAACAACAGCTGAATCAGTTCGCTTTGACATTTGCGGCAGTCGCGCTCTCCGTGTTGCGGCTACCTTATTCAGTGTACCCTGCAAGAAACACAATAACCAAAACACACAGTGCTGCCAAGTATAAATTATTTCTTGGCACTTCAACAGAATTGCCACTTTGAAAACTCACAAATCTTAGGCCAATTTCCAGTTCAACTCCAAGATGTTGGAGTTACCTTGGAGAAATGAGTTGGAGATCAAGTGGAGGCTGAACACTTTTTCCAAGGTTGGAGGAAAATATTGTTCTTGCTTGTTGGGCTGTTTATACTTTGTTTTATTGATGAAGTTTTTATTTTTGCAAGCATTCAATTTAGCTATTTCCACTGCACGATCGAACAAGATGGCGAATTAGTGTTCGTGCAGTGCAAGCGCCCGATAAGAATTTTCGCCAACCTTTTTTGTCGTGTGCTTGCTGGCGCCAGTTAGAAATTTCAAGCATCTTCCGGTTATCCATGCCTGATCTTTCCAACGGAGATGCATTTAAGAGCAGTGCGACAAATGAGCACTTTAATTTTCCATTTATGTGAATGAGTACGTTATATGCAGGAACAAGCTAATGGAGCGCTTAAAAATATGAACTTTCTCCACATTTTCAGCGTATAGCGAAGGCATATTTCTTTAGCGTTTAGTAAAAAAGACTTAAGCCAGAAAATACAGTTTCTAGTAAATTGAAATTTAAGATTTTTTATTAAAAATGTTGTAGTTTTATTGCCTTTGGATACTTATAGATAGAGGACGAATAACTGATTAAAACCCAAAAAAAAAACCTAAATTTCCATTTTCTGACTTAAGTCCATTGTATCAAACGCCAGCTACCATAATAACAACCGACTGAATTGGAGTATAATGTCAAAAACAGAAATGACAATAAGGAATGTTATTATCACGAGTTGAAAATTGTTCTCCAAAATACAATCAAAACATCAAGCTCAAAACTCAATAGTTAAAACATTAAAATACTGCAAACTTACACAAAAGAAAATTTGAAAAAAACTAGCATAAAGCTTTTCTCTGAAAATTAAAAAAATTCTCTAACTCTTTTGTAAGAGTTTGCATTATTTGATTTTGACATTAGACTCCCAAAAGTCGGCAGTGCAGTTACGTTTTGTTCTACCTAGATAATTATACCTTGCGCCTAGCAGCTTCATATCACAAAAACTGTTCATTTTGATAGAAAAATAAAATTTTGTGAATAAATTAATTTATTTCTTATATCAATATCAAACACCTTCTGAATTTTCAATTTGATATTCTACAGATATCCCTTTCAAGCAAGCCCTTGCTATTGCTTTTATACAACGATTGTTTTATAATCTGAGAACAAGACAATGTCATAACACTGCCAATAAGAATTTTCTTCTAAAGCCCTAACTAAAATAGACGAAACGAGACGATAGCAACTCGACGAGCGTGTACACTCGTTACGTCTGTTTTGACATTTAACCCAAAATGAAACGTTCTTGAACTCGTCTAGACTGTCAGCTGCCAACTGTGTCAAATTCATATAAATGCCTTGTTCATCCTTAATAATGGCTATTAATTCATTAAAATATTGTTTCTTGAACTAATTGATAAAAATGCAACAACACTTGATGTAAAAATACTCTGCACTATTGTTGCTGACGAGTTGAGACGCTAAAAGTTCGGTTCTTACGGAACAAAACGTCTCGTCAACCCGTTTCGTTCAGTTTCGATGTGTTTACGTTTGCTTATTTTGGGCAACAACATTGAATTGCATTCAAGCGAACATTTTCGTCTTCGCTCGTTACGGAGCAAATCGTCTATTTTGGTTAGGGCTTAAAACTGATTAACTGTTTTTAAGAAATTCGTTCGCACCCTGTTCTTAAGCGAATTGCACCCCTACCTGGCGCTGTCAAAAACAGCTGTTGACGTGAATTTTTCACTCTCGCGTAGCAGTTTTTCGTAATCACTTCATCACATTTGATATGAAGTATAATTTTTAAAATAACTTAAAACAAAGATAATTTCAAATAAAGAATGGCTTCCAAAGCAGCAATTGAAACTGTATCAAAGAGCCTCAAGTACAAAGGACGTAAAACAGATTTCAGTGGAAATACGCTATGGGAAATTGTTGGCAACATGAAAGACTACGGTGTGGGCCGCTTGGTTATAAGGAATATGTTTCAACGTTATCCGGAACCATGCTATTTGCGTATACTCGAAGTGGAACCAGTTCCACCAAAGGAAAATGTAAGTATTCAACAGGAAATTATTAAAAGAATCTGTCGGATTTCTAATACTGACGTTCTTATGTTAGGAAACACAAAAAGTTCGCGTAAAGGTTGAGAAAACATGGCGCGGTGTTACTTTACCCAAACCTATTACCATCTTCAGAACCAGCTACAAGGCGGATTATCAACTAGTACCCAAGGAAGAAGAGGACAAATTTTTAAAAAATACTAAGAAAGTTGAAATGCAAATATTGCCGAACAAAATTGATGTGCCACCGCTGTTGCGAGAGATGATCAAACGCGAAACTGGCGAAGAGAATCCTATGATAAAGGTGCATTTTAAGAGTAAAATGAATACGTTTGCACGTCTAGCAGTAGGCGATGAAAAACCTACTGTAGAGTTAACTATGGGATTGGGCACGCCCGCAAGCCCAAGTCTATACGAGGGCGTGTTGAATGTTGAGCAAGAGGAAGATGAAGATGAAGTAAAAAAGTAATCAAATGATGGTTATGAAATAAAATGTTGTTTTTTTGGAAACCTTATCATTTATTGTTGTATTTTGTTTTTAGTTTATGTTTAATTATATGCAATATTTACACATCAAGCAGAAATGTTGAGCATGGTAATTTTTACAGCTAGGACAAGATATATATAAGTTTTAATATAAAGATATACAAATAGTTTGGGCTAAGGGATACTCGGAATGCAAGACTTGATGCTAATTTTTGGCTTGAAGTATGGCCAGTTTTCGAGTTAACTTGTCTACTTCCAAACCAAGCACATCTAGGTTTTCCTAAAACAAAATATAAATGAGTTTTTGCTTATTGATGATGATGCTCATACCTTGAGTGTAATATTTTTTAACAGTGTATCCTCTAGAACTGCCTGCAGTTTTTTGTTTATTTCTAGCGAAAGCTCTAGCGTCATACTTGACTGATTGACACCACCCTTGATGCCACCATAAATGGCCGACATGACACCACCATATTTGGCCAGTTCTGTTTTATGCTGATCACTTTTATTGGATGTCAGCGCACCGATTTGATCCCGCAACATATAGTACTGCACAACTTTAGATTTCTTCTGCAACTCACTGACCAGCGAGAGCGTGTGATTTTCAAGAAAATCTATTTTTTCGGTTTGTCGGGCGGTTGCCTGCTGCAGGCGCAGAATTCGCTCTACGAGATGCTTTTTGGACGGACCCTATGGAGGTTGATAAGTATGTTAAATGGTATATGTATATATTTTTATCAAAATGCACAAACCTGCGTATCGGTGGCAGCTGCCAAAGCACTGCTTGCAACGGTATCAGCTTCGGAGCAGTCACTTGGGCGTCGACTGCTCTGGCCACTGTGATTGCTGCTTCTGCGGCTTTGCTGCCGTAAAGTTAGAGCGCCGTCTTGTGATGCATCCGAATGTTCTGATTGTGTTTGGCTCGATATACCATTCAATTGCTTTTGACATTGATTGCAGTATATTTTACGCACAGAATCGGCAAAAGCTTTGGCTGGCGAGTGAGCGGAGGTAGCTGTGTTTGTATTATGTTGGTGTGTATTATGGCTGCTTGAATTTTGCTCATTACTTTTCTTATATTTCTGTATTTCGCGCTGAAATTCCTAAGAGAGCAAACAAATACTTTCGATTTATTTCCAAGTCAATTTATTAATGAACATTCAAGTTTTTACCTTAACAACCTGAGAGTGTTTCTTTTGCGTAGCTTCAAGATCACCCATAACATTCTCTAATTTCATTTTTGTTGTCTCGTTAAGTTTAGTTTTTTCTGATAGATGTTTTGTCAAAAGTTGCCGCTCCTCCGTACGTTGTTGGATTTCTTGATTTAGTTGCTCTTTTAATGCAGAATATTTTGTATCGAAATCTAGTTGTTCTTTTTTGAGTATTTCATTCTCAGCCTCGATTCCAAGAGTCTTTTGATAAAAAAAAAAAAAATAAAGAAATTGCTGATCATATATAATAAGTCTTTGTTTCAATGAGTATGTAAGCCTTTTATTGTATTGCGATGGGAACCCATCAAACCATAAAAAACACAAAACATATTTTTTTACAAAAACCCCAAATGAAACGACTTTTTTAAATGCATTAGTATCTCCTAAATTAATTGACTCAAAACTAAATGAATATATACTTTTTAACCTTTAGGGTACCGGAATTTGAAAGTGATGAAAAGATGCAATAGAACAGAAATTTTATTTGTAAAACAATTATTTTTGTTCTCATTTCTATGAATGATTCTTCGTTCAACTATACAAAAAGATTATATATGTATATAAAATAGTTCGTTTATTTCATAAATGACTCGTAACGATAATTTTGGGTGAAAATCTTGAGATTTTGAAGAGATTGAGGTAGAAGGCAGGAGACTATACATGGATAGCGAGGGCGGGTATTTTATGTTAAAAATCTGCATAAATATACGAATATGTCAGTACAAAGCATAGATATACAATAGAACAATTTTTTTCTGTACCACCATAAAAGTGGTTTTCAAAAATTCTATATGGCCCACTGTAATACGTATTAAGTTTTTTCTTCGTAAACGTTCTAACTATAATAAATTCTAGCTCTTAACCTTAATACATGTGTTTATTTTGCAAGAATAATAATATAGCCTCGGTGGCGCAGTAGGCAGCGCGTAAGTCTCATAATCTTAAGGTCGTGAGTTCGAGCCTCACCCGGGGCATAATTTTTTGCTTTTTTTTAGTTTACATATTTTATCAAACTTGCATATTTTAGTATTTATTATACAGATGTTACTTACCTTTGCTTTTAACAAACAAATTTCATTTTGTAAGCTAACAATTGATTCGCTTATCTCTTTGTTTATACTTAGTAACTCTTGTTCTCTGACATGTAACTGCTGCAAGTCCTGCGCATTGTCCAGCAACTTTTCATCCATTTCCTTTGTGAGCATTGTAAGTGTTGTAATTTTTTCTTCATTTCTGTAAAATTCAAATTTAATTAATTAATTCTGATTAATTATAAACAATACGATTAATACTGACAGCGTATTTTGCGTGCGCAACAACAGCAACTCATCCAATTGACCACGTAGTTTGGCAGAATTAAGCAATTCATTGCTGAAGGCATTTTGTACGCTTTCGTGCTCTTGCTGCAGTACCAACAAGTTTGCAGCTAGTTGATTTTTCTACAAAAATTTTTAAATTATTTAAAGAGTATTTATGTTATTGAACTAAATTACTTCAGTCTCCTCTTTCGTAAATTGTTCCTGTAGTTGTTTCAATTTCTCTGTTAACTTGGCCTGCTCCTTTGTAAGGGCCTCATTTAGTTTTTCTTTATTTGATATCTCATGCTTTAGCAGTATAGTGTTGGCATCATATTCCATTTTCAGTTTTTCTTGAAGAAAATTTGGTTTTTAATTAATTGAATTTGTGTTAATTAAATTGTAAAAACAATTGTATTTTTGTAAATTTTTTACCATTTGCCTTTTCTTCTAGTTTATTTGGTGAATGCTTTTCTTCCTCCAACTTCTTTTCCAAGGCCTGCAAAGAATTTTGATTATTTTGAGAAAATAACTTATACTGAATATTGAAGAAATTTCTCAAATACAAGCTAAAGACTACACTCGTTCGGTAAGAATATATTCAGCAAAACGAATTTGATGAATTTTACTCATTTTAAAATTTTACTAATTTTATGCCTACCAGTTTGGTTTCTGTTTCTATGTTAAGCTTATTTATGTGATACTTAAGCTTCGACTCCAGGTGTCCATAATCGGTTTTGAGTTTCTCACACTCGCGCTGATATTTACGTACCTCATTACACTTTGAAAACAAACAAACAAAATAACAAAATGTTCACCCAGCTGCAAAAATAAAAACAAATTTTTAAAACCTTTTCGTCCATCATATAAGTAATACGCGATTTTTCCTCATTTAACGCTTGGAAACGTGTGGATACATTCTTAACTTCCTTCTTAGCTTCTGTCAGCTGCTTTTCAACAGCATCCTTTTCTTTTTTGGCATCCAATAGCAGTTTTTCTTTCATGGCAAATTTGATGACAATGGATTCTTTTTCTTTGTTTGCCATTTCTTTTTCTTTTCGAAACTATAATTAATTTCAATGAGAATTAATCAAAGCACACATATTTCTAAGACAAACCGCTTGCTTTTCCTTTTCAAGTATGCTATTTTCACGCTGGAATAGAGCCATCATGTTATCCTTTTGCTGCAGAGCTGCGCGCAGCTGCTCTAATTGTTGTTCATAATTACTGTGTTGTTGTTCCAGTTGCACCATGCACTCCAAGTGCACAATGGTAGCTGCAGCAACAGATGTTTCCTCAGCGCGCTCTTCTGAATTTATGGACACCGAAGCTGGGGACGGTGGAGCTGACAACCCTTTCGTTGATCTTTCAATACAATCCACGTTACTGCCATTTGGTTTTTCGGGTTCTTGCGTATTTCTAATACTTTCCACATTGATTTCTTCACCAGCTATTGTATCCACTTCATGCTCTACTTGCTGCGCTCTCTGCTGTAAGGTTGATATTATCAAAAGCTTTTCGTCGGCTTCATCTCCTACCCTCTCAACAAGATTTTGTCCACTACATGGCTTCACAGTGTTCTCAAAGATGATATCGCCCACTTTCTCCTCATCGGGCGCAACAACTGAACGATGATTACTGTTTGTTTTATCTTCCTCAATATGTTTAGTCTCTGCTGCATATATCTGCACATTTTCAGCATGATTTTCAGTATGTTCTAATTTTGAATTAGATTCCATTATTTAGCGATGTTTTCTTCGAAACATTTATTTACTTCTTTATCTAATTTGCAAATCAAGACAATTTTCTTTAATATTCATGTTTACGCGTCAATAGTGCAAAAAGAAAAAATTTAATGGAGTGCAGCTAAGCTGTCAAAATTCAAAGGTGCCAGTTTATTACATTTTTTACTAACAATCTATACACTACGAAAAATGAAACTTATGATTTAATAACACTGTGTGACGAAATCGACCAAAAAATAAGCACAAGCAAACCTTATAGTGCCTGTTTAGACAGTCATTCCCATGCATCTATCCCATCTTTCTATGGATAAAATTCATTAATTCGTGAAATTAACGAAACACTAAAGAGTTTGCTTCGCTACACGCTTCATTGTGTAAAGTTCTACTGAAAAGAAGTGCAATTTAGTTATTATTTCCGATAAGTTAAATGGCTATAAAAATTCAATGAAAGTCGGCACAACAAAATTTGAACACTTCAACTTAAAAAATTAATTACAAAAAATTGTGACGACATTGAGAAGTCTGAAAAGGTGCGATGGACTCACAACATGTTCCTCTTTAAGAATTTCTATAAGGTTTGCTTGTGCTTTTTAGTTGTCACACCGTGTAATTAATGGTACTAGTTATTATAACTTTTGAGCGCTTTAGATTCCAAAATCGTGCGATAAATCACTTTTGAGTGATTTTTGTGCCGTCGTGAATGTGTGAATCTAGGGATTCTTTCAATTTAGCGAGTACTTTTTCAATGCATGTACAATTTTTTCATACAACTTTATTTATAAGATTCATATATGTTCAAGCTTTTGGTTGTGCTATTTTTTAGTACGATTCAAATTTTTTAAAAATTTTGGATTATTTTGTACGGTTTTTAGAAGCTGTGAGAATTTTTGTGTGATTTTAAAATTTTCAAAGATATTAGGTCTGTTCGGTTACTTTCCTAGAAAAATATTGAATAATAATAAGAAAGAATTAACTTCAAGACTAAAAAGTTAGTGAACAATTTCCTGCTTAAAACTGAAAAATATTATATCAGTCTAGTTCGCAATTGCTGTGGTGCTACTCACACTTACCGTTTGACAAGTAAGTGTGTATTATCTTTTTACATCATAAAATTATACTGTTAAAAACTTTAAAAAAATTGTACGGATAAAAAATGTTATCTCCTCTCTCATATTCAGCAAACAAACGCTTTTCAGGAACTTTCAAGTAAAAACTTTTGAAATATTTCGTTTGCATTCGACTCAGTAAAGCCCGTATGATACTGCATTGTTTTTTAAATTTTGTCTTCGTGTTTGTACTTAGAATATAATGCATTTAACGTTTGAAGACATTTCCCAGTTCGAGAGAGTAATTTTATGCTTGTTCTACAATCGAGTACGTAAACAGTTCTAATGTTTATTATTTCCACATCTTAATATATAAAAGACAAGCGTCCTGCTCCGTGCTCAATATCGCTCAAACTGTTATAGTTGTTTGTAAAGGCTATGTAAAGGCTGAACATGTTAGCATGGACCAGCACCTGTTTCGCTATTACACTGCTTTTAATACGCTCAAAAAATACTGTAGTAGACTTCACTGCATAACGTGTATTTATTTCATAAAAATGTAGTTTTATTTATTTTTATACACAAATGTAGTTGTTCAATATCTTTTTACTGCATTCACACTTGAATAATTAATACTACACGATGAATTTATATGTAGTAAGTAATTGTTCAGATGTAATTCTTGTGAATACAAACTTAAATTTTTTAAAAGAAAAAAGTAGCAATCTTTGCCTTCGATTTTATATTTTTGTTTTTGAAAATTAAAAATTAGCAATACAAAACAAAATTGAAAAGCTGTTGCATGATTGTGGTCTAGGGTGCACTTAATATTTTTAATCACTTATTTTTAATCCTAGTTTAATGTAGAAAAATTACTGCACATGTATTAAAAATTAGTACATATGTAGTAAAAATTAATTTTAAATACTGCAAAAAATAAATTTCGTTTTTAATTTTCTTTAAATTTATATGTAGTAATTTTTACTACATTTGTCATCATTTAAATTAATTTTAATAAACAATTTTTATTTGCTGTAGTAAAAAATAATAATAAAATTCAGTTAAAATAAATACATTTTTATTTGGACGGTGAGTTACTACTTTACATTTCTTATGAATACATTTTTATTTTTATTTTTACTTGACGACTTGAACAAAATTGGATTTGAAGTGAATGAAAAATGTCATATCGTCTGCTACCTAATTATTTTGCATACGACCCGCAATATGACGGGCTTCTATACTAGTATAATAACAAATCATATGATGTAAAAGTACAGCCCTGTTACTTGGGGTTTACATTAGACAGTAGTGTTAAGACAGTTGCAACACATTCACAATTTTTTACCAACACACATTCACTTTTGTAACTGTCTGGTCAACTGTCTGAACTTTTTTGAAGGCAGTTAACTAGACAGTAGCTGGGACAGTAAAATGACATTTTCTATATAGAAAAAAATGGAAAACGGAAAATCGTTAAATAATTTATTGGAAATTGAAGATAAAACGTAATATGTATTTTTAAAAACATAACCAGCGCAAACCATTGCAATAATATTAGAAACTGAATATTTGATATTAATAAATGTCAAATATGTTCACTGTTTTGTCTACTGTCTTGCCAATTGTCTGGACGCCTACGTCATGGACTTAATTTTGAAGAATATTTGACAACTAATACATATTTTTGACTGTCTTAAAGTGCCCCCACACTATATGTTTCATACATATGACATGCCAAATTTTACAGATAGCTTTGACATACATATAGTGTGGAACATATGGAATTCAAATTCTGACAAGTCGTTTGTATTTCCGTATGTACAAATTTGAATTAGATATAAAAAAATATCTTTATCTTTATCTTTATCTTTATCTTTATCTTTATCTTTATCTTTATCTTTATCTTTATCTTTATCTTTATCTTTATCTTTATCTTTATCTTTATCTTTATCTTTATCTTTATCTTTATCTTTATCTTTATCTTTATCTTTATCTTTATCTTTATCTTTATCTTTATCTTTATCTTTATCTTTATCTTTATCTTTATCTTTATCTTTATCTTTATCTTTATCTTTATCTTTATCTTTATCTTTATCTTTATCTTTATCTTTATCTTTATCTTTATCTTTATCTTTATCTTTATCTTTATCTTTATCTTTATCTTTATCTTTATCTTTATCTTTATCTTTATCTTTATCTTTATCTTTATCTTTATCTTTATCTTTATCTTTATCTTTATCTTTATCTTTATCTTTATCTTTATCTTTATCTTTATCTTTATCTTTATCTTTATCTTTATCTTTATCTTTATCTTTATCTTTATCTTTATCTTTATCTTTATCTTTATCTTTATCTTTATCTTTATCTTTATCTTTATCTTTATCTTTATCTTTATCTTTATCTTTATCTTTATCTTTATCTTTATCTTTATCTTTATCTTTATCTTTATCTTTATCTTTATCTTTATCTTTATCTTTATCTTTATCTTTATCTTTATCTTTATCTTTATCTTTATCTTTATCTTTATCTTTATCTTTATCTTTATCTTTATCTTTATCTTTATCTTTATCTTTATCTTTATCTTTATCTTTATCTTTATCTTTATCTTTATCTTTATCTTTATCTTTATCTTTATCTTTATCTTTATCTTTATCTTTATCTTTATCTTTATCTTTATCTTTATCTTTATCTTTATCTTTATCTTTATCTTTATCTTTATCTTTTTCCTTATCTTTATCTTATAATTTTGCATTATGCATTGCTTGAATAAAAGACATGTTGATTTGAGTTAAAGTTTACTGTAGAAAACTTGAAAAGAAATTAAAAAGTTTATAATTGTCCATGGAATGAGGAAAAACTTGAAATTCATATAAATATTGTACAATATCAATCTTTTTCTAATTGCATTAATGCAATTTCATTTCTTTTTGCTAATAAATCAATCACTTCTGCATGAAACGCTGCTTCTTGTTTATTTCGCTGTTCTAATAATGCTAAAACATTGCTTTGAAATTTACTATCCATTTCTACCTGGCTCTTTAAGATTTGTGCTGTATCGAGTTTATCCTTGTTGCAGCTCTTGACTTTTTTTGGTGGATTACCATATAGCGATGAATCCGCGTTTCTGAAATATTTTAAAATATGTTATTCTTTGTTCAAAGTTTTTCTTTAGAACCACTATTCTAAGGCGGACGAAACTAAAAATAAATCTTCAACTACCTTGTAGATATATTCGGCTTTGGATCTTCTATGATATTTTCAACCTGTGACGGTTGTTCCAGCTCCATATCCTCCATTATATATTCCACTTCTTCGAATTCTTCCATATTTTTGGAAGCTGGTGCACCGAAGAGTGTAGCTGTGCTGCCGGCAACTGCATCGCGAAGTGAGGCTATCTGAACCACTTTTTCTTCAAGTTCTGTCAATGGAACTTGGTCAGATGGCCCTCCTCCAGTCTTTTTGAGTGAAATCAAATTGTTGCTGACTTTCTTTTTTGACCTGTATTTAAAGTCAGTCCAAACCTAGAATGAAAGAAATTAAGTGACAGAAATTTCAGATATTGACAACTTACCTTTCTCCAGGAAGTCACTGATTTTATAGGTGGACCTTGGGCATTTAATTGATTGATTAAGTCATCCCACATCTTATTAATTGCCTGCCTACCCTGGACAGACTTCTGGGAGTAGTTTTTGGCCAATTCAGTATGCTCTTCCATGAAATTGATCATGATTCCCATCTGATTAGGTGTAGCTGACCTATTAAAACAATTTTAACTCGTAAAATTAAATTATATTGTTTATTAATACTTACATTTGTATAAAGCCAACAAGAAACGCAAGCACAAATAACAATTTTTTTTCTAATTTGAATTTTCTTAGAAATTTTTGACGTTTCCAGTTGGTTTCAAACTTTGAAAATAAATACGATGAACGATACGATAAACGATACGATAGAGATGCTTTTATGTGAATCAAGCTTCTAACGATAGCGTTTTAAATATATCGTTGAAACGACGGTCGCCTAAAAATTACGTAATGCATGCCCTGTTTCTAATTTGATCTGTTTTTCATATGTAAAAGTTTGAAGTTTGAAAAAAAAAACAATAACATGCCATAAAAAAAATCAAGAAAACGTAAAATCTAATTATTAATTCCACAAATTTATATTTTTTAACAATTATTTAGATTGATTGGACAGAAGAAATCCTTTTGCAACTTATTGAGCACTGGCGTGCCTTCGAGTGAACGAAATTGCCGGAAAACTCTAAAAGTTAGCAGATATATCGTGTCAGATAGTCTGTGATCAAAAGAAAAGAGCTGTTTGACAAAAGTTCAATATTGACATACAGATGAAATTCGAAATGAAACTTTTTTGACAAGCCATTTGTGTTGAACATATAGTGTAGGGTCACTTTTAACAGTACTGTCTAATGGGAGCGTTTCTAATACAAAATTTTTCGCAACAGTTGGACCCCTTTTCCACTCGGCAATTTTTCTTGCTGGCAAGTCGAGTTTGTTGGCATCGGGACGTGACGAAAGGGGATGAGTACAGACTTGCTCGTACCGGCAATTTTTCTTTTGTCCTGCTCTTTCACTTTAGTTTTATTCAGAATTGCTCAAGAAAACTTGCTGAGTAGAAACGCAAATGGCAAGTTCAAAAGAGAATTGAAAACTTGCTGGCAAGAAAAATTGCCGAGTGGAAAAGGGGTCTTGCACAACTGTTGAGTAAGTCTTCTGAACGGCAATAATCAGTTTCCGCTACTCACAACATGTTGTGAAAATGGGAGCGCTTTATTTTTCCGCTACACATACTCAACATGTTTTAATTTTCATTTTGACATATTCACATAGTTTGACACAAATAAAAGTGATAATTCTTTAATGAAAATATTTATTATCTCGTCCAAATTTATATATCCAATATTTATTAAAATTTTCGCGCTCAAATAAGTCAATTTTTGGAAGTGTTTACAGAAAATGAAAATAACCGTTCAGAAGACACACAACATGTTGTAAACATGTTGTATGTTTCACTTTCCGCTACTTCTGTTTTAGAAACGCAGCCAATGTAAACGATGTGTTATTGCATAATGTCATTCAGCGGAAAATTTTTTAAGTAGCTGCTCCACAACTTTCCGGCTGAATGGTATGTAGCATAAACCGCTCACACAACATGTTCCCTGAGCGGTCGCCATCTTAGGTAGCGAAAATATTTTATGCTACCTCGGTTGAGCGGTTTACGCTCACTTCATTTTGACAGATAAACAATCAGTTTGTTGGAAATTTGACATTTCGCCAACAAACCCATTCAGCGGAAAGTATCAGTTTATGCTACTTCGCTACCTGAGCGCTTTTTCGGATTGAGTCATTCAGTCATTTTCTAGCACTAGTACACTTTTAAGTGGTAATAATTTTTTAAGTAGCTGCTCCACAACTTTCCGGCTGAATGGTATGTAACATAAACCGCTCACACAACATCTTCCCTGAGCGGTCGCCATCTTAGGTAGCGAAAATATTTTATGCTACCTCGGTTGAGCAGTTTACGCCCACTTCATTTTGACAGATAAACAATCAGTTTGTTGGAAATTTGACATTTCGCCAACAAACCCATTCAGCAGAAAGTATCAGTTTATGCTACTTCGCTACCTGAGCGCTTTTTCGGATTGAATGCAGTCATTGGGTTTCTTTTTGCTTTCTGTACACATTAGCTTCAAACTATGTTAAAGAGAAATGACAAACAGCTGCTTGAAGTTAACCTTAAATACAATTTGTTTACATTCAGTGCAGAAGCAAATTTGTTAAATTTAATAATTGAAACTCTAGCAGCCAAATTTTAAAAAATGGTTTGTTCTCTTGGTATTGAAGGCAGTGCCAATAAAATAGGCATAGGCATAATACGCGATGGAGAAGTACTGGCGAATGTTCGACGCACCTACATAACACCACCCGGCGAAGGTACTCCACGAAATTTTTAAATGTATTATTATATCGTTAGAATCATTCCATAAACAGGTTTCCTGCCCAAGGAAACAGCCAAACATCATCGCGAGCAAATATTACAACTTGTACGAGAAGCACTCAAGGAAGCCAATTTACAACCACAGGCGCTGGACGTCATCTGCTATACCAAAGGACCTGGCATGGCGCCACCATTGCTAGTAGGTGCCATTGTAGCACGTACACTTTCGCTTTTGTTGCAGAAACCCTTGTTAGGTGTTAACCACTGCATCGGACACATTGAGATGGGTCGCTTCATTACGGGAGCACACAATCCGATTGTGCTCTATGTAAGTGGGGGGAACACTCAAGTCATTGCATATTCAAATAAGCGTTACCGCATATTCGGCGAAACAATTGATATAGCGGTGGGTAACTGTCTGGATCGCTTTGCACGAATTATCAAACTTTCGAACGATCCCAGTCCGGGCTATAACATTGAGCAGTTAGCCAAAGATGGCAAGAACTATGTCAAACTGCCATATGTTGTTAAGGGTAAGTGAATGTCTTATTTTGCTACAATATTAACAGATTCCTTTTTATAGGAATGGATGTTAGTTTTTCGGGCATTTTGTCAAATATAGAAGAAATTGCCGATCCAAGCAGAAAACAGAATAAACGCAAAAAGCCAGAGTTGGACATGACACCGGAATATAGCAAAGCAGATCTATGCTATTCGCTGCAAGAAACAATCTTTGCCATGCTTGTCGAAATAACGGAACGTGCGATGGCGCATTGTTGCTCCAATGAAGTGCTCATAGTCGGTGGCGTTGGTTGTAATGAGCGTCTACAAGAAATGATGCGCATCATGTGTGATGAACGAGGGGGCAAATTGTTTGCCATCGATGAACGTTATTGCATCGACAACGGTCTGATGATTGCGCATGCTGGTGCTGAAATGTTTCGCGCAGGCACACAAATGGCCTTTGAAGATTCCTTTGTGACGCAAAGGTTTCGAACCGACGAAGTTTTGGTAACATGGCGCAATGATTAGTTATGGGTGTGTTTGTACTTATATTTGACAATAACAAAAAACGTTGGAACATTTATGTAACATTAAACACTGTTAACATGAATACAAAGATTACAGTTATAACATAAAACTTTTTTGTCGTTTCTAATCGGAATCATCTGAAATTTCGTAAACGGGAGCTTTATTGCCACGTCGAGACGGCTGACGTTGACCAATGGAATCCAGTAATGTTTTCTGACGTCCAGCAGAGCGCTAAAGTTTAATAGTTGAGTTTAATTTAGTCTGCGCAGTTTATTATATAGGTAACAAACTTACCGTTGATCCGATGGAAACATCCAACTTCGGCATGGCATGCGTTGTTTTTGTGCTAGAAGATGATGCATTGGCTGCTGTTGTGTTGGCACCACGGCCTGCACCACGTCCTCTTCCACGACCACGACCTCTGGTTGTGGTCGTTTCTTTTTTCCCACGCCCACGGCTGCTTGTGCTTGCTACTTCCCTCTGATCAAGAATCTCTTCAACTTCGTCGTAGAGAAAATCGCCATTATTCTGATCCTTAGCAGATGTTTTACTAGCTCTGGAACTTAAGCTAGTGTTGGAATTTTTCGCTCCACGCGTATCTAACATTTTAAGAACCATTTCGTGTGTTACAACATTACTTGTTTTGAAATCAAGAAGTTCTTCACTGATGTCGTCATCGTTAGGCAGTTTTTCCATGAGATGTTCGAGCGCTTTATCCTTATAGAATCTGTATGAGAGAAGCTTTAAATTATTAACAATAAAATTTTTTAAATTGCATACTTGAAAATTCTGTCCGCTGCATCGGCATCATTATGTTCCACCATGCGGGCTATCGATTCTGATAGAATTTTTGAGGAAAAGAGCTTTAATTTCTTGTCATCATCTACTTCATCAAAATAACGATCGACTAGATCCTCCACACGCGTGCTGCTTTCAATTTCCTTTGCAAAGTATTAAAATTAATTATTTGATAGTGAGATATCTTAACTGGTTCCCACCATTTTATCGTAAACGTTATGCATTGCATCTTTATCGAATGCATTGCCTTCATTCTTGCTTTTCTTGATCAATTTCTTAAAGGTCACTATATCAGTGGGATTAGCAACCTTAAATAAAAAAAAGAAAATAAAATAATTCAATTGTACTTGAATATAACTCTACCCTTTTGTTATACTGCTGTCCAAATCGTATGGCGTTGAACATTTGTTCTTCGTCTGTATACACAAGTCTCAAGCGTATCAATGGCAATGTTGGCTGCTTTGGATGACCCGTAAGCTGCTCCTTGGTACGCTCTATCATTGCTTCGACACGCTCTTTGGCCATATCCAGCACCTTGTTCGACACATCTCCCTCATCCAGTTTCAATTCCTCGATCAAATCCGACAAAGACACAGATTCGAAAACAAATGGACGCACCGTTTGAAGTCGCAATGGCTTTATTTGAAACTTGGTTTTATAAACCTCTAAGATACCGACATGTTTTGGTAAAGCCTCGCCTTCAGCAAGTGAGGTGGGCACCGACGATCCGGGTTGATAAACATAAAAATCTCGATTGGGATTGTATTCCGCGCTTGAGTGGCAATCGTGTTCGTGGCCCCAGATAACTAAGTGCAAAAAGTCTGGCAAACGTTCCTCGGCAATGTAATTCTTTGGCCCACGATCGGCACGATTCTGATGCAATACCATAAGATTGAACCAATCGCCAGTCGTTGGATCGGGACGTTCAATGACCACCTTATCATATTCAAAAAGTCGCGCCAGGCGTGCATCGTGTATGTGACTGAGACCAAAAAGCGCCAGCTGAGTTTCACCTTTCCTTAACAAAATTGGACTTATCTCTATTTTAGTCAAATCCGTCCAACGTCCGAAATAATTAATGAGCCCCGTATTTGAAAGCAAGTCTAATGAACTTAAACGACCAAAGCCGCTTGGATCATCGTGATTGCCGTGTATGGAAAAGACAGGTAAGGAAACATTTATATTCGGATCTTCATAGTTGACAGTGGAATTTAAGGCATCATGAAAGTTTTGTGCTTGATCACTTAGGAACTCGACAGCAATAGGTTTATCACCCAGTGTATAAAGACGCAACAACTTGAGACATCTATATTTTACAAAACTTTAAAAATTTCTTAAAAAACGCATCCTTAAGTTTACCTATTTAGCGCATTCTGACTTGGTGTCGCATCATGAAAAAGGTCACCACCAAGCAGTATAAAATCGACATCTTCTTCCACTGCCATTTCCAAAATTTCTTCAAAGGCCGTGAAGCTATCTTCACCTAAATTAGAAATTCGCAAAATGTAGTCTACATTTTTGGCTCATTGTTGACTTACCGCGTATGACGTCCTTTTCGCCATAGCCAAGATGATTATCCGTCGCCACCATGATGCGAATAATATCACCGGCGTCAACTTCTTCCGAATCTGACATGGTTTCTTTAAAAAATCTATTTAAATTATAACAATTTTAACATAAGGAATATGATTTTAAAATTTATATTTCCTCGGCGCCGGCAAATATTGCGAAATACAACAATCAAATTTGCACAAACTCAAAAAGCATTGCCAGAGCTGAATTTTTTTTTAGTTAAGATATTCATTTCGATATTTATCGACTGATTGCTTGATATTTGTTTTGCTTGGGGACTGCACTTCTAGTTTTATTTCACATTGCCTTTCATGTGTTAAACAGAATGCGATGTAGTTGTAGCAATCAGCCTCAACAGTTGTTCAATGTGTAGTTCGTATCCTTCAATTAATATGCCAGTTTTATCATCGTCCATAATGACCGCATATGTAAAACAGCAACAATAATCGTAAGATATGACATTTGACAACAGTCAGAGCAACGTAGAGCTCAAAAGTTAAACTTAGCTCAACTTGCGCTACAGCTAAAGCTACCAGACAAAGACTTATTATACATTCTGGCAGTTTCTGTGCACTTAGTACATTTTAACAGCTCATAATACGTACTACAAGTTGCACCATTCTGTTTCACGCTTTAAGTTGCAACACACTCTAACTTTTCAAACTTGTCTTCTAACATGATATTAAACTTTCCTTTCAAGTCATACGTCAAGTTAAGAGGCTATTCACAGTTGCAAATTAACTCTCGTTTTTCGTTTTGCAAAGATTGTGCCGCGATAAAACTTATAAAAATAATGTAACATACTCATTTTTTACATTTTAAGTATTTTGAAATTGTTTCCAATAGGCAATATCCTTTGTATAGGCAGAACTTCTTTTTCATATAATCCTTAATTTGTTCACCATTCCCAACCCTCTCATTATTTATGATTTTATGCTTTATTAAATCATTCAAGTATACTCTTTATTTTGTAGAATACACTACTTATTATCGAAAACTATAGTGTTTATGTATTTATTGTCCTCCTTTTTATATGTCTTAGAATAATTGCACTCTCTTTTTGTTTTTCGTTGTCCTCCCAAAGCAAATTGCGATCTAGTAAGCCTTCTCTTGTCTCAGATTTTTAGCAAATATTCAAATTGATTAGCCACAGTTATTAGAAGGCATAATGAAATGCAAAAAGAATTTGGGCTTTTGTTTATTTGAAAAATATCTTCACAATATTTATGTTAGGAAAAAGCTGTAAATATATTCTTAGCTATATATTCTTTCTTTATTTATTTCTTAAAAGTTATCTTGAAAAAGCTTAAGTTCTATATTTACTCTTGCAACTCTTTTTCTATGCCTCGCCAATATCGTTTCATCTCCATTGGAAATAGACGTTTTCCCTCAATTATATACACAGCGCCGTTCTCTTCCTTTTCTAATGCTGATAAAATACAACGCGACACATCGGCGGCACTTTGTTTATTTAGGCGATCAAGTACAATATACGATTCATCACCCATGTCGGTAAAAAGTATTTTCTCCGTAAAATTGGTAAACATATCGGTGATGGTGGCACCCGGACAAACAGTTATAAATTTAATACCAGTGCGTTGGAAATATATATCATTCTGAGATAGAAAAATTTACATGATGTTACGATTTAATAGAAATTTAAATATTTTGTAACTTACACCCAGACAACGTGTGAAATTAATAATACCTGCCTTAGTGGCGGCATAGACGGGCAGCAAAAAAATTGGATCCAGGCCCACTACCGAAGACATATTACAAATAATTCCACCATTACCACCCTTGTCCTTGCCCATGTGCGTCATGGCTGTGAGTGTAGAGTTTATCATGCCACCCTAACAACAGTTGAGGCAATAAAATAAAATTTGTCATTCGACTTTTTAAAACCAATTTAAACGTACCAAATTAACCAACAATGTGCGCTGTATATCCTGATCATTGAAAAGTCCAGCAATATTTACTACTATATCTAATGTACCCAAAGTTTTAAGAATTTCTTCGTAAATAGCTTCAACGCCTTGTTTATTTGCCACATCCATTTTAAATACAGTTACGTGTTGTTTCGGAAAAGCGTTACGAAGTTGCATAATTTCCTCAATGTTATCTAGTAAATCGATTATGGCAACTCTCTGCAGAATAAAATAAAAAAATTAATTATATATGTGCTTTTTTATAAAAGATTGAAAATATATCGTCAAAAACGCACAAGCATAATATCCAATTCAACTCATAAGTAGAAACCTTTCTACATGCATCTTGGCTTGAAAACTGTCTTTCACACATTTCTCTTTAGTGAAGAAAACTTACCGTTGCCTCATGAGCCAACAGCTGTTTGCAAACTTGCATCCCAATTCCACTGGCGCCTCCAGTTATCACTGCATTCTTACCACTAAAAGCCATCGTATAGTTTGGTAGTTCACAATTTTTATTAATATTCCTTTTTCTCAAATAATTGCTTATCCGTTGAATGTAATCCACTTTGCTGTTTGTTATAGTACTGTTTGTGGCTACCTCTTGACTAGCATTTTTATACCCTACTTTAAGATGGAATTTGATATTTTTTGTAGTAGCTTATTAGATTATTTAATAATGAAAACTTAGATTTATTGGTATGAAGCGGTGCTTATGCAAAGGTGGCATAGCTGGTGATAAAACGAAAAAAAAAGAAAAACAAATGCCGGGTATCAATTTCAAAACCTGTGTCTGAACTCAATCAAGCGTTTGATGATATAAATAAGGGCTTTGGCTTGCATTGATCTGCTTTGAAACGAAAAAGGAAGGCGAAGTTTTAAATAAGTATGTCGTATTGAGTAGGTTATGGTTTTACATGTGAGCAAAGTGGGAATTATAGAAGAAAGCCTTTATTGTGTGTTCCATGAACCTGTAGGTTGCAACAACTTTTTGGTTAAATATGGGTCTTATTCTTTAGGGCGGACAATTTTTGAATTATAATAAGAGGTCGTGGACTGTCGCAAGATTTTGCATTAGGTATTTTTTAAGGAAGCCCAGCTTTTACTTGTGAAAAAGGTACCATAAGATGAAATAATTCACTGTACCTTTAAATTGTAATTAACATGCATAACTCACGTTAACATACAGCCTTCAGTAAGTTCATAGAGAAGATTAGAAAGAACACCACGATAATCTTTCGCAACGGCAGCGTTCTAGTCCATGACATAACAAAGAAAGATAACAGTTTGAATATTTCTGTAAACTCTACTTTAGTAAGGACAAATTAATATGAAATGTCATATTATACTATCAGATAAATTCTACTATATTTTATAATATTAAGCATTATCAAGCTTATCTTCCAAAATTTTTTCAATTAATACAAAAATAGTCCACTGTAGTCTTTAAAAAATCCGAGTTTAAATTTTATCCAATTTGTAATGGCCTTACGTGAAATATGTAAACAATTTTATTTAAAGTTAATTAAAAAGATTTACTATTTTGAATTATATTAACATAGATAGTCATAATTTTTCGTATTAATTAGGATGATTAAATAATATATCTATATTTTTTTCGGAACAATCTACAGATTTCTTGTTAGAATTAACAATATTTTTTGAGAGATTTTTCAGATTTCTTGTTTTTTCGGAGTAATTCTTTGGTATGGGAAACTGTAGTGGATAGTGTCATGGATAGCGCTATCGGTGGTTTCTGTTTTTTTAGACTATCGTGAATTTATATTTTTTCGATGGTGAGACCATCGATAATTTGACACCTCTACTTCAAAACGTTTTGCGACCGCGAAATTCATGACGTTAAATTAGATTTTTTATTAATTAATTGTGTGCGCAATTCACAATAGAGTAACAATTAATAATGAAACCACTTTTTATCGATACCACCAATATTTCAATACAATACGTTGGACACGGTTTTCTTGAACACACTAGTGGTATTGATGCGACGCCGAAAACGTGCCGAATATGTCGTAAATCGGAAAAAGCGTAAGCGACGCATTTCAACTGTCAAAATTTGTATGGAATTTGATATACCGCAAAGTTCCCAGTTTTCCGCATGATTTTGATGCAAAAACAGGGCCGAAAACTTTCGGCAAAGAGTTGTTGCCACCTTTTAAATATTTTACAATATTTATTACAAACTAAAAACTCGACTTTTAACGTGACAATCCTTTTGAACATCAAAATGCATGTTGTCAGATGTAAAATAATAAAAGAATTTATCCGGAATCTCTTTATCTTCAACTTAATTATGAAACCATTTATTTATTTCTTTATTTTATTTTAGTTTTTTAGCTCATTTATTAAACCAAAGTGGCAACTTTTGCAATATTACTTAAAGAACAGCTGATTGATATACGGCACTTATCGATAAATACAAAAGAAATACCTCATGCCAAAACAGCAAATAGATTCCGATAAACGGCATCGGAAAATATTCGGCATTGCATGAATACCATTAATGTATGTATGTTAATCTCGATCCTTTATTTGCAGATTTCTTTAGAGAATCATAATATCGTTAATCATTACTCTTACAATATATTTTTATTCATAAGAACATTTGTGTATCTATAGATGTAAATGTTTTAAAATGGATTAAAAAAATTGATGGCTTGATATAGAAAATTCGTCACTCGATTTTTTTAAAATCACGTTTCTAACATATTCTGGTAGGTCACTCTCAAATACAATTTCTTTATAAAAATCTGTGCGCTTTATTACAAATATGGCATTTATAGGCAATAAAAAAGGCCATAACAGATTTTTTGCCAAACTTTTTAAAATGATTGTAGCATGGACTTGTTGTACCTCAAATTTTATCTAAATAAAAAAAAAAAACACCAAAAAAAGTAATGACATATATATCTCGTTTATATACCAAAGATACTCACAACAAGTATAAAATTAAAAACACAAATATGAGGACATTTAAAAAAATTATCGATTTTTTAAACTAAAATTTTAAAAATTTATAAAAAATTTTTTATTTCATATTTTTAGGTTTAAATTTAAATTTAGTTAAAAAAATAATTTTGCGTAGTACATGATATTGAAAACGCAGGGATTAATAGAAGCTAATGTATTCATATAGATGCCATAAAAATTAAAGGCAATTCGGTAAAGTCGTTTTTGAGTTAATTGTCCAACAATTTTGAAAAACACTGTTTCAAGATACTCTTACTACTTATTCTACTACTTATAAAGCAACAAATCGAGTTACGACTTTTTCATTTAGATTAAGACTTTCATTAAAACATAGAAATATTGTTGAAATTCGGTGGTGAAGTTTTGAAAATTTTACGATTATTATTATCCAAATATTTAACAGTACAAAAGACAAACAAATAATATTCTTAATCAAATTAAAAATCAAAAACAGAGTTTATAAATATCAAGTTAAATATTTATACAAGTTGTGAATTTTATTTACTCACTTAATAATATCACATATAAAAACAATTGCATAGAATTAAAACAAAATTAAATTGAATGCAAATAAAATACGAAACAAAAAGTAGCCTAAGTTATTGAATTTAAATGTTGTAGGAAAAATATTAGTTATTTGGGGGGAGGGGAACTTTATTATGTTACATTTCTTGCTTATAACTGAGAATGTACGAAAACGTCTTTAAAAGCGTCTAATGGGAAGTATCGTAGGTATCCTTGTGCTGGTAGCCCGACACATAGCCGGATTCATCGACAAGATTTTTACGTCCAGCAATACCTTTACCCTTGCCAGTAGCGTCGAAGCGTTCTTTGTGAGATCCGGTATATTTACTGGCATCTGTTAAACGGTTAACAGCTGCAGCGGCCTTGCCAGCCTAGAATAAATCATTAAAAATTTTAAAATTTGAGAAAAAATTTAAAATATTAAGTTTTTCTATCTACCGAAACTTGCGCCACACCAGGAGCACCGCAGCTGGCCATTTTATTTTTTATCTCGGATAGCTCAATCTTTTTCGCTTTGGCCAAATCTTCGAGAAATTTATTATAATCTGCAATGGATATCTTCATAGCCTTTAACTTCTTGAAGTGAATAGCCGTATCTGTGGTGGTGATTTTCTTGTCGATCACTTTTGCCTGTTTCATCCATTTATCACTTTGTGATAACGTGATAAGCTTGCCATCTGATTTGATATCACCGAATTTGCAAAAAGCTTTAAATTGATCCTGAAAGCTAATTTTCGGCTCCTCTAACGCCATCTCAGCCAATTCTTCTACAGGCACTTCGGCTGCGGGTGCTGGAGAGCTGGTACCATTTGATGCATCATCGGCCATGCTGGATCTGCAAGTAAAGAAGAATGAGCCATTTAATAGAACGGTAAGTAACGCATATATATAGTTTTTTGAAAAATATTGAATTTGTTTTTGTTGATCGGCATCAGTGATGCTACAAGCGGTAAAATTGTGCATTTTGAGGTACACTTTCAGTACCGTCAGTACAAAAGTACGCCTTTTTTTCAAAAGGTACAGTTTTGAATTTGCGAATTTTCCAGTTCATATTTCCAAGAAACCATTATTTTCTTCCAAATTTATGTTCATTAAAACAAATCTTCGAAATAAGCTATAGCCGTTATACTAAATTAAGATATATAAGTTTTTAAAATTTAAGCTGATATGGCGCTTTTTAGTAATAATTTTAAAAAAGTATGTTTTTCTCATTTAAAAGCGTACACTTTAAAAATCTATCATAGCATCACTGATCGTCATATGGTAAAGAACGCTTCTCACCTATAAGCCACAACTCGTGCAAACATTTTGTTGTTTAACTTTTTAATAAAAATAATTATGTGGTTTTCAGAATGAGCATGTCGGCATGTCATAGAAAAAACATCTTATAATTCAAAGATGCGACAAGGAGAGTAAATACCAAACAAGGAGACTTACACTAAGCCCGTTATAATAGCTAAAAGGAATAAGTGAGGGTTAAACAAATTTAACTAGACTTTCTGGAGCGAGAAAATATCTACAATTTAAAAATTTTTATCTGAAATAAGGAACAAATAGTTGTCCATTTCAGCCCTTTAAAGGATTTTGACAGAGCTTCTCTCAATCAACTGTGTTGTATGTGTCGCGTTCTAGAGAGGAATTTCATATTTTCGAATAAAATATACAAAGAAAGTACATGTTTGTGAAAAAATAAAATTGAAAATTTTTAATTGTTAACTGCGAGGCAATAAATTTTTTGAAAATGATTTTTAATTTCCTGTAAACTAACTTAGCTTAATTTACGTTCGTCGATTAAAAGTATAATTCTTAAAAGGTTTTTGCGATTTCCAACAAGTATTTTCACAGAGTTTAATAAGTGTTATATAGGTACTGTTTATATCAAATTCTAAAAGTTATCTGAATTCATTAAAATGTATGATTTTGATATTATAATTTGGAATATATTAAGAATATTCGGTAATAAACGTCACTGGCCTTGACTTTAAGACTCAAACAAATAAATTTGATCTTGTCATTGATTTTCAACACATTGAAATGGCAATTAACTTATTGAAGAATGTAAATAATCGCAATAATCATTTTTATAACTTCAAAGTGTTTTTTGTCATTAAACAAAAACAATACCGAATGATATCATAGACCAATACAACGACACGTCTCTCAAATGCCGCCAAGCAGTTAAAACTAAATTATAAGAAAGTAAAAGATAAACTTTTTTTCTTATCTACATAGCTGCTTGGTTTCAAATATTATCAGCTGATCAATGTTATTCACAAAAAAAATTTTAATAAATTTTATTTGTTTATTATTTGCTTCGCATATAAACGCTAGAAAACAACAAAATAGCAAAGATGTGTTTTGCGGAATTATTTAATATATGCTAATCGCAAACATGTTATGGAAGTTACACGTACACAAGCATACCCAATAGGAACATCGCTTTCATGTTCATGTTGTGGGAACGTTAAGAGAACTTAAAACTTAATATGCTTAGAATTTACAAATTGTAATAAATTATTAACAAATGGTTTAAATTAATCCTTAAGTACCCAACAAAATTTTTTTTATTTATTAAAAATATTTAAGTTTATGTATTTATTTATATTTTTTAAATTGATATTTTCTATATTTTTCTTTAAATTTTTATCGTTAATCAAGCGATGTTTTTGTTTTTATTGCGTGACCATAAATCTTAGTGCCTGATTAAATCTCTCATTATGTTAAATGCTGTAACACCACATCTGCATAGCTCGCTACATATTAAAATCTACATTTTAATTCCAATATCCAGTATGTACAGAATTGTATACTGTATATATATATATATACATATTTTTTACATATTGACAGCGCAACCAAAAATAACCCCGAATAAACAAAATAAAAATAATAAAATATGAATTCGTTGTAGATGAGGAAACCATAAAAGTTGGCCAGATAAACTATTTTTATGCTGTCATACTTAATAATAAAATAAAATTTAACAACTTGTTTCCTTTTGCTTGTATAGCAATGTCTTGGCAAATAATCACATTCATAATTTTTATACACATTCATATAAAATCGAACTGACCAATGACCAGTAATGTTCATTAACTTCAAGACTACCTTTAAACTACGTTACGAAATCATAACTGCTTGTTTAATATTTAATTTAATATGTTTTGCTTTTTCTCTCAATAAATAAGATCCTGTTTGTGTTGTTCATGATCAATTTTTAATTCTGCCTTCATATACATAAATATTAATGTTACTGCCGACATGTAAACAAAGATAATCAGCATGAATTCGAATGAAGAAAAGTCATTAATTTCATATTTGTTGAGATGTTTCTATACACAGGGCCTTAGAGAACATTGAAGATGCCCGGGCCGCAAAAAAGTGGACTTTTAATAAAAAATTATAGGTCATTAAATAAAAAAAAAAATTTCCCATTTCAGCCCTTGAAAGGACTTTGACCGAGCTTCTTATGATCAAATTGTGTTGTGTGTGTTATTAAATGTTTGCACACAATTGACCGAGAACTGGACCTACATGATTTATGCCGACTCCGAACGGCTAGAGTTCATGTTCTCAAGAAGCTTTACATGGCATTAGTTACTCTCTGAGGTTTGCCATTGTCTGCAGAGAGGTGGTGACCGATCAAAAAAAAATTTTTATTGAAAAAAACTTTTCGCCGCGGCTGGGGATCGAACCCGGGCTCCGATCTTGCTAAGCCACACACTTAACCTGCATGCCACGGTCACCACTCACCACGGTCATTAAATAATTCTTTGTTAATTAAAGGAGGCAAAGAGACTTTAGCATTCACATACAAAAATATTTGAAATTTTCAAATAAGAGCTATAACTCATTTACGTGTTTCAAACTACACGTGAACACGGAAGTTCGAACTCCGTGAAGATCGTTCTGGAGAACACATTACACGTTACTCATTAATGCTAAGCACGATATACACGTGTAGTTGCAAAAGTACTTATTCACGGAGTCACGATATCTTGGCTTTCATGTATTTTCTCAGGCTATCTCAGGTCACATGTAGGTCATTATAACTTTTATGGATTGGCCAAGGATCCATTCATCCTATTTGTATTAAAATAGTTTAAAAATAGCTCCAATGGCTCTTCAAACCTATGCTTATTGATTAAGACAGATGAAAGTAAAAAAACGTGAATCCGTGAGCACGTGTACACTTAAACACGTGCTCACGTTATTTTGCAACTGCACCTTTATTTCGTGTTAAGCATTCACGGGTAGTTCGAGATGGTGAATTTTGTAAAATTTCTTTAATACACTTAATCACGGGTAATACGTGGTAATGTGAAATCTGAAACTCAAATTCAAATTATTAAATTCAGTATCTTGTCATGAATGTTGGATTAGAATCGCACTATTTCACTATTTTGTGTATGTTAATTGCGCTTACGACTGTCAGTGTCATGGTTATAAATCTTTTACCAAACCCCGTGCTACATGAATAACAATAAAAAATAACAACTTAAAATATTAGCTTTACTTAATAAAAGTTTTAAAAAAAAAGTTGGTTCCTCCCAACAATTTTTTAATATTATTCCTATGAATTTGCTGTCCTCTCATAATTTCCGAAGCTCTATGTAACATATCTTTTTGAAATGAAGGATCATTCGAAACATATTTTGTATGACATTTTATGCTTATTTCGTAGCCCCTGCTGAAGTGAGGCCCTAGACATATGGCCCCACTGTGCTACACTCTGACAGGGTCTGCCTGTAATAAAGGTTATTAAATAATGATGCTGTTGATTGTTCAGCCTACTATGGTCAGCTGCGTTTTCAAGCAAAAAAAAAAATATAAAAAAATTAATTAATTAAAAATAGCTTGCAGCAGCAATTTACATCAGGTATTCATACAATTGAGATAAGGTAAATATACAAGCGATAAGAATAACAAAAACAAGATAACATGGAGGGCAGTACATTTATTTCAATAAATGTTTATTTCAATTGTCAATTTGTCGAACACTATAAATGTTCTCAACCAAAACAAATGTAATATTTTATAGTTTCTAAGTTATACACAGAAAGTTAGTTAGTTGATTGATGTCTAACGAAATGCTTCAGTCAAGGCTAATTTTAGCAAAATTGTATTAGAAAAAAGTCAAATTTTTTTTCTGCAATTTATAGTGTTTGTAAGGAAGTTCTTTCCATTTAATATTTTCTTTTATTTTTTGACACGATGACGGCACCGGCTGTCGAAATACATACATACATAAGAAAAACTATTCATGCCACTAAATATCGAGATGATGAATGGGCATTGAGTGACTTAGCTGATTGCTAACGCAGCATATCAGAACGCTCTCTGTGTTGGTGGTTTTTTGGGCTAATTTCAGAAAATACCATAAATATTTATAAATATTATCCAAATCAAATAGTTTCTAAAAGGCTTCCCACAGTGAGTCGTATTGAACAAGCAAGACGAATTTTTTTTTTTTGTACACTATTTGACATAAATGAAGTATATAGAAGAGAATTGTGTAATAAATAACTATTAAAATTTTTATTAGATTATTTTATGTAAATTTGTATTTTTACTAGAAAATAATGTTGATCGTTTTTATAAATAATTTGATCGTTTTTATAACGACACTTTGTACGGAAGGTGTGAGTGGTTTCTTTCACATTCACCCAACGACAAAAAAATAATAAGTATTGGAGACGTTTTTGTTGTTCGGATACGAAAAATTACTTTTACGACTTGGCTTTAAAAGTTTTGCCTTTTTGAATAAAACGAAAAATTTATCTAGTGCTTCTCGTTAACATTTGCATGTGCATTTTCGTTAACAGCCCAACCTTGAAACGGAGCTTTACTCCTTATTAAGCTATTGATTGCTTTAATTGCTTTCCTGATCCTTTCTCTTTGCTGATTTAAAAAATATCGACGACAAAATTTAAGTGTATTTTACGTTTTAACTATCTCAATAACTTATTAAAACAGTTCCTTTGCAGAGAGCATTTTAATATGTTAATCAATTTAGAGGTACTAAGGTCCCAACAAAAGGCCTTTTGTGTACTTATTTCTTAAAGCACAAAAACCAATGATTTTTAAACAATTTTTTTTTTTATTTTTTATTAAATTATTTTTGAGTTACACTCAAAAAAAAAACCACTTTAAGAAGTTTTTAACATTTTGGTTAAGGATGCAGAATCTTTTGATTGGCTGAAGTTCGGAGTAATTTTTGGTACCACAGTGACATTTTTGGCTTAGTAACAATCCACCGTAGTAAATAGCTATTGCTAGGTCTGGCAAAAATAGTACTGAATCTTCATGCTGACGTAAATTTAGTTGTTGAATTCCATACTTTAAAGGCGCATTTGCAAATGGCCTGCCAAACCATGTAAATATTTCTTAGGAAATTTTGTATGCTTTTGTGTTGTGAGTTTTGAGAATACTCCACCCTTTTAACAGCAGTATACTATTCTGCTTGAGTACGTTTCATCGTTAACTGTGATATAGCTTTCGAGGCCTCTTCTTAGCTTCAGAGTCTTTTTCTTCTAGCCTGTCTGGTCCTTTTTGCACTTTTTAGGTTGTAACATTTATTGATCCGTTGAACAGTTGATTTCGATGTTCCCGCTGAATGTCATTTTTATGTCATTTGCAAATAATTGCACTATGTTTCTGTTCTTGCTGAGAACTTTTCACTTGCTACATTAGTTCACTAAAGATTATTATTTTTAGAATGTTACTAAGGAGTAAATAGTTGTATTTATATTTTTTCAAATATCATAGTTGTTCGGTTTTTGTTTGAATGCTTTTGGGGTAGGTTTTTTGAGATTTTTTTTCTAATTTTTAATCGAATTTTCCCTACAAAAACAGGTTTTCGAAGATTATTCGAATTTCAAGCATAAGACGGTTAAGAAGAGGTATTTTTTAAATTCTTGAGCCATCATTTCGAAAAACAAATGTTCAAACTTTAATTTACTGCAAATAAATCAGATGTTTTGACATAATTGTTGGTCATTTGAGTGACTTATGTTAAATTTGTTCGAAATATATGGTAAAATTCTATGCAATTCGAAAAAAATAAATATTGATTTTACTCTTGCCGATCCAAAGTGAAGGCCTATAAAGCGTTGTTAACGTAAATTGAATCGTTAAATCGTTGGTTGGTGTACCGATTACAAAATTGCTTTGTTTTATGTGCCAAAAATTACACTTTCGACATATTTTTTTTGGAAAAATTTCGTAAAAACTCAAAAAATGTGTGTAATTGACATACGCTTAAAATTCGAAAAACCTCTGAAAAAAATTTTTGGGGAAAATCTAAGCTGATCTGAGAGCGACCTCTAATATTTACCAAAAATATGAAAAAATTCTAAAAAATAATTTCAATATCTTTAAAAAAAAAATCATTTTTTTAGAACACGCTATTGAATATGCTTTTTTATTGGCAGCAGCTTCATTTGAAATGAATAATTTATAATTTACATATATGATAAACACTTATACTGGAATCGCCAGCTTTTTTCAGTCTTTTGTTAAGTCTTACAAAATCTTTAAGACCCAAGGATTTCCCTTTTTCAGGGAATTGAGCCACGGCACAAGTTTCTAGGGATTTAGTTTCTTTGGAAAACGCAATGATTAAGTATATGCAACAAATTTCCGTTACTTATAACGTGTTGCACTGTGTTATTTGCGTTCGATTATTGGACAGTCAATGCTTTCTGACTACCACAGTATTGTGTCTTAAAACGGAGAAGACCATTGATTACGGCAAAGCAATTGAAAAGGCAAACCTTTAAATAAAAATTTTAAGAGATTTTGAATTGTAGCTTAATGTTTTATTTTGAGATCAATATCAAAAATTTTATTTAATTTTTGCACACTCCACATCGATGCTTTTATAATTCTTAAAAATTTTATATAAAATTCGGTTTTTCCCATAATTGAGGAGAAGAAATCATTATTCTTTAACGTGGGTGCTGCCAAAAAGATTGCAAAACTTTTGCTCAAAAACCTCATTACAGCAAAGCTGTAGGCGTGGTATTAAGTGAGTTGAGCTTGTAGATTATGTGAAACTCTTTATTTTTACTCTTGGGCTTTTTACGCATAAATTGCAAAAAATAATCCCAAAATCTAAACACACACCCATTCTATGACTGTCATATCAACGATTAAGTTGGATGACATAATATGAGCATATTATTACTTATTCGCATAATAGACGAATGTCAACACAATATTTTACTGCGGAACAGCAATAACAAATCGTCAGTTATATATATATATGTTGATGTCAGACATTCTAGTATGGTTACATTTTGTTTGTATGTTTTCGAGGGTGCTGAAATGGAAACTGAGCGCATTTTTAAGGTCATCACGGCCGTGACTTATATTTTAATCCAGTATCAATCAGATGCAAACAGTTTGATGCAAAATAATTATTTTTGTCTATTCCGTTCTAGTTGATTACAAACTAGAACGATTTGGGGAAAAGAAGTAAAAGATATGATGGGGCAAAAAAGTTGAAGTGTGTTGGATTTTTTTTTTTGAGTTTATTTCTTATGGGACTGATCTGATGTTTTAAGTGGGTGGCATAATTAAAAAGTTTTTAAAAGAAATTGCTGTGCATTATTTTTTTCCTTAAAGTAGACTTTCTTACGAGTCGCAAACCAAAACTTCAGAGCCTTTTAGATTCTCTACTACCGACTTGCATTTCTTGAAAAAGTATTCGGAAATAATTTGATATATTGAATAGAGTAATTACAAAGTATGAACCGGTACAGCTACTTAGAAATTAAAAATGGTAATTTTATTAAGCATTTTTTGGCTTGGTGGTGCCGTCCGATATGCCGCCTAGGTTTAAGAAAATTTTCAACCTATATTGTTCAACCTATCTATCTCTTTTCATCATTCAAATGTTTAAAAATTATTTTTATTGGTTTTTTCTTTACATTTTGACGAAGCCGAATAATGCTGAAAGTTTGTGTTTTCTTCTTTCAATCATTTCCTTAAAGCCTATTTATTCTGACCTAATACAGTTTTATTTTTTTTATTCTTTTTTTTAAAGTTCTTTATTAAAAAGTTAACTTAAAATATAATCTGTCTTTGTTTCTATGCCTACTTCTGGTACTTTCAAACACAATAATAAAGTGTGGACTCTACCGCTTCTGCTCCATTTCTTTTGTGGTATAAAAATAACTGCCTGATGATAACAGCAACTAGCTAAAAAACCAACAAGGCTCGGCGCAAGACCACATCATAAAAAAATAATGAACTCACTTTCACTAAATTTTAAAACAAAAACAAAGCAAAAAAAAACAAAGCATTAGAGTGAAGAAGGTAGGCAATTTAAAAAATATGGGGTTAGGTCGAAATACACATACTAGATGACATCACAACCCACCACCCAAAACAAGAACAAAACAAAACACATGTGCGCATGTTTAGTACAGGCAGCAGTGAAAGCATTGAATGGATGATAAATATATATATATTTTTTTTTTGTTCTATCCTCAACGAGAACAAGTAAACGGAAACAGGATGCTGTGCAACCAGATTCGTCTGTATGCAGTTAAAGAGGTTATTGGTTGGTAAGAGCTTGTTTCTACGAGGGTTGATTTTTATGAAACAAAACAAAAGAATTTAATAGATTTTTTTTAATTTCACTTTCAACGCATATAGGTTTTAAGAATATCTTGAAATTCCTGAATTTAAGTGATTTTAAGTTATCGTCAGAAATTGTTAGTGAAATTATTAAAATTAATTTAGATTCCATTATACACCACAAATAACCAGAATAAAATTCCACATATGTATATCATTAATAAAAAAAATTTATTTTTATTTTTCATTAAAAAATTGGTGAACTCTGCACTTTTACTTTCCTAAAAAAAAGTTTTAAACTTACACTTTCAATAACTTTTTCGATCGAATTGAAATTTATGAGTTTCAAATATTTATTTATATATATTTTTTAACAACTTTTAACGGCTCGTACTAAAGTAAATTGATTGAATATCTTTACGTTTTTTTCAATGCATCTAACACTGTACCGCACAAAAATACTGACAAAACACGACTGTGAAACATACACATTCAGAAAATACTCCAAAGCTTTGCCAACGAAATCGTAGAATAACTCGTAAATAGCTTGAGTGAATTTCTAATGAGTGAACAGTGCGTATAGAAAAGCAAAGAAACTATACAACAAAAACTGTAGATAGAACTTTTATAAATATTTTGATATCAACGGCACGTACATAAATAAATAATAATAAAATGTCATACTTTTACGGCAATTAGGGGCCAGGCGAGTCTGGTAAGTTGGGTAAGAAATCAAGAATATTTTTTTTGCTAAAAAAATTTTACTAAAAGTTGAAATCCAAATTCGTAATAATTCCAAAGTTATGAGCCTTCACCTTGTCAAATGTGCTTACCTATTCGGCATATATCCCCAACAGAAGTACATAATGAAATTTTACAATTAAATCATAAAAAGGCTCCAGGATATGATTGTATAGATGCAAACGTACTTTGTTCATTACCACGAAAGGGCATTGTTTTCTTAACCCCTTTATTAAATGGCATTTTAAGACTTGATTATTTTCCAACCCAATGGAAATGCGCCGAGGTTATCATGATACAAAAACCTAACAAGCCTGAAAACATGATTTAATCCTACCGCCCGATTAGTTTGCTGGTAGTCTTCTCGAAGATATTTGAAAAAATATTCTTGCGAAGAATGTTACCGGTCTTGGAAGAATACGCTATTATACCTGAACATCAGTTTGGGTTCAGAAGATCACACGGTACTCCCGAACAATGCCACAGAATCGTCAATTTAATATCTGATGCGCTGTAAAACAAAAAATATTGTAATGGTGTGTTCTTAGCCGTTCAGCAAGCTTTCGACAGGGTATGGCATCCAGGACTTTTATACAAAATAAAAAAACTTCTTCCTGCCCCTTACTTTATGGTACCAAACTCATACTTAAGTAATCGTAGCTTTTATGTCAAAATGAGTGGGGAAAACTCAAATATATGTTCAATTAATGCTGGTGTCCCTCAAGGAAGCGTCTTGGGGCCAGTTCTCTACACTTTATTCACAGCTGACTTGCCAGTAAATGATGATGTTTCCATAGCAACTTATGCAGATGACACGGCCTTAATAGCAATAAGTGCAACACCTGCGGAGGCATCTGCCCTAATGCAAGCCGAACTTAACAAAATTGAAGTATGGTTGAAGAAATGGAGAATCATGGTTAACTCTGATAAGAGTGTACAAGTAACTTTTGCTTTAAGAAAAGGTGACTGCCCATCTGTTACACTTAATGGCTTGCAAATACATCACAGCGATAACGTGAAATATCTTGGACTTCATCTTGACCGCAGACTTACCTGGAAAAAACATATCAAGTCTAAACATCAACAACTTAATATCAAAACTAAAAAAATGTATTGGATCCTTGGTAAAAACTCGCAGTTAGGTTTGGAGAATTAGGTTTTGCTATATAAAGTAATTTTAAAACCAGTTTGGACTTACGGTATTCAATTATGGGGTACAGCAAGCAACGCAAATATCGAGATTCTGCAACGCTATCCATCGAAAACATTGAGAGGCATTGTCAATGCTCCATGGTTTGTACGTAATGATCAAATCCAAAAAAAAAAAAAACAAATTGGCCATTTCAGCCCTTGAAAGGACTTTGACCGCGCTTCTTATGATCAATTGTGTTGTGTGTGTTATTAAATGTTTGCACACAATTGACCGAGAACTGGACCTACATGTTTTATGCCGACTCCGAACGGCTAAAGTTCATGTTCTCAAGAAGCTTTACATGGCATTATTTACTCTCTGAAGTTTGCCATTGTCTGCAGAGAGGTGGTGACCGATCAGAAAATTTTTTTATTGTAAAAAACTTTTCGCCGCGGCTGGGGATCGAACAAGGGCTCCGAGCATGCTAAGCCACACACTTAACCTACATGCCACGGTCACCACAAATCAAATCCACAATGACTTAAACATTCCTTTTGTAAAGTGTGAAATTAAAAGGTTTAGTGAAGGATACCTCAACCGGCTCGAAAGTCATAGTAACACATTAGCTATAGGTCTTTTATATAATAGTTCATCAACAAGAAGACTAAAACGTTACCATATCTTGGATTTACCTCATCGTTAATTAAATAATACAAATATTAATATATATTTAATACATATTTACATAATGTACTATATAATGTCCTGAAGTAACTAACTGAAAATGTAAAACTATCTTATGTTTATATAGTTATACTCATTGGAGTTTAACTATACTGTTATATTAGTTATACTAGTTCTTTCCCGTCAAAAATGACGGGCCCATTTTCACTTATTCGATTTTAAATTATTCAAATACTAATTTTTAGTTCCAAAGACAATTAAAATGCCTCAAAGTAAAAACGGAAATCATAGTAGGTACGACGAAATATGTTTAAAAATTTTTTGTAAAAATGAAACTTTCAAAATGAAAAAAAAATATAAAGTTTTTGACGTTTCAATAAATCACAACACAGAAAATGCCTAAAAATATGCTCTGAAATTTTTCAAAAAAATCAAGCGTTCCGCACTCACATTTTACGGAATTATGTTATAGTAATGTGACAACATTTGCTTATTGTTTTTTTTTTCTTTTAACAGATTGCAAATAAAAATAAAAAAAATAAAAAAAAAAAAAAAATGAGCCTCAATTTTTATTCAAAGTAGTCTATTCCAAAATCATATTCATGTTAAAAGGAAAATCTTTTCATTTTAACTTTCACCTGATTTTTACGACCTGTGGAAAGGACGCCAGCTCGGTTGCTATTTTACGTACTGGTCCACGTCAACCCGTGTTCTGCTTCAGAATATTGATGAAGTAATCTAAAGATTTTATATAATCTTCTTCAAAGCATTATAAATATGCCTGAAAAGTTTTGATCACCTATTTTTTTTATTTTTTCGAAAAAACATTCAAGAGAATTGCCAATTTTTCGGCCTGTCTAACCAGACTGGACCCTTAAATGATTTTATCATTTTATATTATTGAGCAAATATATCATAAGCAACTTATCTTCAACTAAGAAATTAATTTTTTTAATGTTATCTTTTTATTTTGAAAGTGAAACATGATAGATAATATAATGGCGGTGAATAAAAAAAATTGTATAAAAGAACACACTATGTTAATAGGCAAACCTTTTTTTGTAATATGAATCGATTTTAACGATCAAGAAGGTGCAGTCTGTAGATGTGCAATGAGGTCTTTAAAAATTATATATTTGCTCAAAAGGGTTCCAACCAACGAAAATAGAAAACAGTTTTTGTAAAAAAATCACTTATCTCATAAAATTTGGTTTGAAAATAACTTTTGAGTGAGTTCAATTTGAGTTTTACTTAAAAGTTTTTCTCAATTTTCTACCAAAATTTAAGTTTAAAGCACACATCAATGGTCAGATATGTTAAAAAACGTGTTTCAAATTAAAAAAATTGACTTACCAAGTCGTGTGTGTGGCGTGTGTGCTAACGAATCCCGAGTTCAGTCCTCATCTCGGACAAATGTCTTTTTCAATAGAAATACATTTCTCTGAAAGGCTGTAAACTTTCTGTAGGCAATAGAAAACCTGAGAGTAAAAAAAGTAATACTTCTTGAGAAAATTAACATTGGTCGTTCAGAGTCGCATTAAAACATGTAGATACAGTTATCGATCCGTTGTATATAAACATTAAACAATACACACAATACAATTGATTATAAGAAGCTCGGTCAAAGAACTATCTGAAATGACTGAAATGGTCAATTTGTTTTTGTTTTTTTTTTGTTTTGCTTAAATGGTAAGCTTATTGTTGTTGTTAAGAAGTAGTAAGACTTTCTATAACATTCGTTCTATCTATTCTGAGTTCTACTTCTATATTTCAGGACAAAAAAGTTTAAAAAAAGAGCTTTTAGTCCATATTTTACTTTTATATTATGAATATATTAAATTAATCTTATACACTCAGAAAAAAGCTTCCATGTAAAATTAACGTTTTGTAATGTTATTTCCAATGTAAATTAGAAAATGTAGATTTTACGTAAGAAAATGTTAAGTTAACATGTATTCTGTTGAATTGATAAGAAAAATATCAAATTGATAATGTAATGTTTTACGTTGCAATATCAATTCTTAATGTTAAAATAACATTTAAAATGTTTTAAGTTCATCATTTTTTACTGTACAATTGATAGTATTTCATATCCATTTAACATTATAAATGTAGATGTCAACAACAAGCAGATGTAATGTTTCTTTAAGAGCTGAGCTGTGGAGACATACAGGTGACCGTGGCACACAGGTTAAGAGTGTGGCTTAGGATGCCCGGAGCCCAGGTTCGATTCCCACTCGTTGCAAATTATTTTTCAATACATTTTTTTTTATCTGCATTAATGTACTGATACTTTTTGATATTTTAAGTGTGAAAATAACATTATTAAGTGACAGTTATACATTTTTAAATGTAGGTTTCGTAATGTAAAAAGAACATTAGGATAAAATCAATTTTAACATTTTTTAATGTCGGACGACTTTTGTCAACTAAAAATGTCAATTTTACGGTTGTTTAATGTACTTTTTTTTCTGAGTATACTTATACCACCGTATTTAAACTGTTGGTACTATTACATGTTTTTAAAATATTTTTATGAAAACTATCGTTCATATATTTTTCGAACTAATTTATTTAAGTCAAAAATTCAGTTTTAAGTTAAAATATCGTGTTTAAATTTATTCTTTTTATTCTTGGAACTTATTATAATAAATTGTTCATTGTGATATGAGCTTATGATCTATTCAGATCGTGGTCTCAAAGTTTCCACTTGATAAATCGATGATTACAGATTTAATATTTGACATTAAAAGTTTTAAAATTTTTAAAGTTGAGTATTCTCGAGTGAATGAAGATTTGACCATTCAATTGTGCATTTCGGTCGCCGTTTAGTATTCATAGGGATTTAAAAGTGCTGTTTGAAACCGGTGAACAGCATTACTCGAAAACAAAATACAAAGTTTTTGTACTTTTAAAGCAAATACCACTATACTTTTCTAATCGTTCAATTTTTATTTGAGAGAAAAAGTTTTTTTTTTTATAACCTTAAATAAACGAATTTTTTAGTCAAAAATCGGTTTAACTAAAAAATAAGTATATTTCAAAAATCTTCAATTAAAAGCTCAAAAAGTTTCAACAAAACATAATTATTAATTTTGTTTTTTGGAGAGCGAGCTCCGAAAACTCGTGTCAATCGCATGTTTCAGGTGTTTTACTACGGATTAATTAATTATATATGTGTATTAATTATCTAATATATTGTTTATATTTTTTTTTCAAAAGATTACAAATTTTTATAAACATGTAATTCTAATGCAAAAAAAAAATTACCTAAAATAAACAGTTGCTTCAAAATGAAACTTTTAATGTGAGGTTTTTTTTCGTTTAAAAAACTTAAATGAACTCTTTAGTCTTTAAAAAAATAATATTGACTGAAGTTGCTCCCAAAAAATTTACAACATGACTGTGGTAAGACCATAAGACTCAAATTCTCAGATTCAAATTGTAATGATAATAAAGGTTTCCACCAAGAATGACATATGCTTGTTCAGTTAAATGCTCTTCCATTTCCACTTATCTATTATCCATTTTTCGAACACAATTTAACTGGATACGTGTTACCTATAATATCGATTTAACATAAAATATTACATCACCAGAGCTGGAGATATTAATGACAAAAAAAATGGATAACTTTTTAAAGCATATTAATAATATATTAAAACTTATTCAATAGAATAAATCAGTGAAAACAAAATAGTAAACATATTAATTTTCTTACAGTTAACGCAAACATTTAAATTTTATATGGATGTGAAAAAACCCAGATGTCTTATCCTCATAGTCCTCCACTTTTTTTTTAATAATAAAATTGACTAACCTTGAATTATTTACCAAGAGAAACGCGGAATATTGTTCATTTCTTTCGTATATTTTAGTTCAGAGCATGATAGAATAATAAGGTAGGCGCATATTGGAGAGGAAGTGAGCTAGATGTCAAAGTCAGCTGTTCGAATTTAAGTTTTTCTAGTTGTTGTTGCTGGCTTTATTGTTTGACGTTTATAGCACTCACAGCTTTGTTAGTGTAAAATTAGACATTTGAGCAGCCGTGAAAATATGAGCCTACCTTATTATTCTATCATGGTTCAGAGTATTTTATAATCTTTGTTTACTTTTAAGTAAACTAGCTAAGCTAACTACAGATACATAAACTCGAAATTTCAAATACCTAAAAAGTTGTTTCGAGCGATGACATCAGTACACAAGCAATTTTCGCATCCATTTTTAACAAAAAAAAAAAATACAAACAATAGAAAACAAAACAAAACAAAACGGAATAGCATTTAACATAGAAACCTCTAATGAACCTTTTTTCTGCTGCCTGACTTAAAAAATGTGTTATCAGCAGCAGCTTAACTACCTGTAAATGTGAATGAATGAGTGATTTTTATATGAGAGCTTTTAGTTGAGCTTTTTACTTTAACATACAAACAAAATGTATTTCCTTGTTTATTTATGTTTATTTACCAGCGACTGAGCCGACAACTTTGTTACCTTAAGCGAATGCTGGTCGTAGAGTTATGAGACAATCTTTAAGACCAGAAGGCACGCCAAAATAAAAAAAAAAATTATAACAACAAATCATAAAATTTTATAGCCTTAGACAAAAATATAAACAAAACAGTTTTGGTCTGTGAAATGTATTTTTGGGGAAGCCCGGAAGTGGTTTAAGCAGCATTTTTAATGGCGCCAGGTTGGCTCAGGTTGCAGACTTGTACTAAATATTTTTATGTTGTTATAAGCACCATGTAATTTGTATGACTCAAATTAAATTAATTTTAATACTATTGGTACTATTCTTTGTAGAGGGGCTATGTATGAGGAAAAGTAATGAAATCAAAATGTTTATTGATAGTTTGCATATTGATATACATTGAGGCATAATCGAACGAAAACTGCTTCCACTTTCCATACAAAATGACGTCAAAAAGTTGACTTGATCTAAAATATACCGTTATAAAACATTATTTAAATTTACTATATCAAACTAGAGTTTCTAAATGAACGATTCTTTTATTTAACTGTAATTTCTTTAGAGTTGTTATTTTCAAATTTTGTTTTTTTCAGAGAAATTTAAAATTTGTTAAGACTTTAGGTTAAAATAGCTGGATTAAAGTTCTAAAAGTATTTGTTCTGAATGAAAACTGTTCTGAAATGTTAAAAGCATAGGTTATGCTATTTATTGCCTCTCTTTTAAGCCAGATTAAATCATGCCATAAAATAATGACGGCATTTTGGCTTCCTTTTCTTTTTGCTCTAGTTGAAATTTTTGAAATGAGCTCATCCAAAATAATTTTTCCGCCCAAAAAGACGTCAAAAGCTTTTGAAAATTAAAGTTTAGCTCAACTTAAATTTACTATGAGTGCAACTAGTGATTTATGTTCTATCATTAACCGCCTAAGACCAAATTACGTCACTCCCTCTTTTGCTTGATTGAGGTTTGTAAGGGAAGGTTTGTACGGTGCTAAAAATACTAACAAACACTAGTTGACAAACAGCTGACGCTAGTTGGAGTAATAGATTCACTCACGCGAGCAAATACGTTGATGAGGTGAGAAATAATATTGTCGGTAGTAATGCGCAAATTATAGGTATTCGATGAACACACTTAATGAATTTGCGTGAGATTTATAAGATTTCTAATAAAATGAAATCAAACTTTGAAATATTGAGCGTATACAGCTGTGGTAAAAAAAAAAGGCAGTGTGCTTGAATAAATTCAATATGATATAATAAAAGTTCTAGTACTTTATTTACATTTTTGGAAAGTATTTTTATTGATTGAAAAAGCAATATTCCACAATAAATGTACAAGGAAGAACTCAAAACAAATTTCAAAATAAAAGAAAACATTTTTTCCTTTATTTTTTAAAAATTTTATAAAAAAATAATGTCAAACAGGCTTCCGAATTCATCATAAGGTAGCATTCAGTGTTATTACTAATCATTTTTTGCCCGGAATTGGAAAAGGGAGTTTCCATTTTTAAAACAAAGGTCAAGAAATATTTGAACATTTTTAATGCAAACCTTGTTCATCAACCGTTTATATTCTTGAGTGTAACTAAAAAAGATGTGATATCCTTATTTGCTTTCTTAAAGTTAAAGATCCCTTTTTCAATTCCGGGTGAAAAATTATCCATTATAAGGCTGACTATATTCTACAAAATTTCTACAAAAATATTCTAGTTCCTTATATTTTTAACCCAGTGTATTGAACCAATAACATTATTATACTCACCATGTTTCAAAAGTTTTGTAGTGTAATTTGGATTATATTCAGTGTTTGGTGGAGGTCTTACATATTCTTGAGAAATCCTTGCCCGCAAACAAAACCATTTTGCTTTGATATATACACATATTCGAGACACATGGATGCCAGGGCTGCCACTCTCAAACATTTTTTTTTTACCAAATTTCATCCATAAATTTACCAAAATGAAAAAGAATTTACCAAACACAAAAAAATTTTATTTTTGAATTTAAGAAATAATACTTTTATACATATTTTTTAATTAAATTAACATTTATTATACGCTTGAAGACGTTTCATCGCTTTTCACATTGGTCGCCTTCTTTCTAATAACAAACAGAAATAACATAATCGCTTAGAATATAAATTTTAAGAAAACCAATTTATAAAAAATAAAAACTTACTTATCCATCTTAGCCATGATACAAAAATACAGATAGCATTGACAGCTGCTTATTTTCTCTTCAGAAGGAAACTGGCTGCTGTCAAAAACAGCAGTCAAAGGAAAACAGTTACTGGCCACATTCAGCGTAGTCAACTGTTGTGACAGTGTACCTAGGTGAGCTATGTTTTAGCTTTATGGGTTGCTATATGAAGCGTCTTAAAGTTGTCAAGTTGACGAAATGTTAGTCTATGTACTATTTATGTATAGCCTATTAAACAATTACAACAATTCATACTATTTATTTAAAAGTTTTCTATTTTAAGGGCATATGTAATTCATGTGCATATTTTTGATTTTTAAATACTTAAAAAATATCTAATATTAAACTGCACTCTAAAAAAATCATATAGAACTTATAAGTATTTTACTATATGTTGAAAATTATATCCCACCATCTAAGATTGATGTATATGTAATTAATTAACACAGATTCAAAGTTGAAATTTTAATTTCTGAACAGTTGAGACAGAAGCTTACATTTAAGCGTCTCCCACCTCATCAGTTTTACTGAACGCTATCAATATTTAATTTTACTCAAGTTTTGGCAATATTGAGTATGCTGAATGTGCCCTTTGTATTATGTTGTTTGCTTATGAGCGCTCCCTTCTTCGATATATTTTTTGACAATTTGAAATAGTTGACGGAAACGTCAATAGGTACTACCTGTATTTTTGTATCATGATCTTGGCGATACATCAATTTCTTTCCTAAGCCGACCATCTAAGCAACTGCCAAATTCAAATTTTTGACATTTTGCTTTGCGTTCATTCGTGTAATTTTCACTTGATGCGTTCAATTATATATTTTCAATTATTTTCAATCATAAGGATGGTGGTGCACAATCAGCATGATTGATATAATTTTTATACAATCATTTTTTGATTTGCAACTTATTTTAAATTCTCATTGATTTTAAATTTACCAAACAAAAAAAAAATTTACCTAATATTTTACCAAAATTTGCTAATATTTTACCAAAACGGCAGCCCTGATGACTACTTACTTACTACTTACCTACGAGACACATGAACTTGCTTTAAAAATGTCATCGTTCAGAGACTTCGAGCATACAGGTTATGATCTCTGAATATTCTTTAAATAGAAGAAATGCTTCCGAACACATTCAGTTACTTTCTTAACTCTCTAGCAGATACTAGAGGATGATTAGTGGAAAACCTTACAATGTGACTGACTCCCACAGCTGACAAAACTCATTTACGAACCCGTGTTACTGGTTTCTGCCAGTACTTTTTAGTATTTATAAATATTTATTGTTATTCAGGTCTGTATTGCTTACCACAATCCACTCAAAATAATAAGACACATGCTTTTGATACTTTAAAATTAACATTTAAGAAGAATTAGAAGCTATTTTTAAAATGTTAATTTTAAAATATCAAACAAACGTTTTACAAGCTAATTTTAAAATATTTATCATAGCAATCAATCGAACGTTTAAGAAGTTGATTTTAATGTGACCGTTTTTAAAATGAAAATAAACGTAAGAGGTGCAAAATCTGCTAGTATCGAAAATGTAGTTTTGGAAATTTAGTTTTCTCAGTGTAAGAAGCAACATTTTTGTAACAGTATAATACAGTAGAGAGAATCAGAAGAAGGTGAGAGCATGACGATTACTTGAATTGGATGAGATCACTGCTAGATCTCACACAGCAGTGAGATCTCACACTGTTGGATGAGATGTTTCTTTGGTCATTAGGCGATTATCGCGCCTAACTCGTAGCTTTAAAAAATAAACTGGTACTTGATACTCGGGCACAAATTGTTTCTCGGGACGTGGTACCGCTCATAGTTAATTTTTGCCTTTAACCCTTATTCGTCACTCTGGGATTGTTTGCATCCCATTATTTTTGTGTTATGCTACAAAATACACATTCTTATGCTTTTACTATAACTTTTTCAACTTTTCAACGGTTTTTTGACACCGGGTGTACATGATCTCGATGTGCCGAGCAAGTTATACCAGAGAGGTGTGTCGAATGTGGGAAATGGGCATCTTTAGTTTTCAATTTCGAAAATTTTATATGAACCTCTCAATTATTTTTCCCAAGAATATTTTTCGACCTCATTTTACCAATTGTTTTGATTTCGCACAAATTGTAACTTTTATGAAAACAATGTCACCGACTGGACTTGAAGTGGGCAACAAATTCTTTATTTTAGTCTCAATGGAAATTTTGTCAAATGTAGTCTCAATAGAGAAAAAGATACTTAACCTTTGCTAATATTTACAACCTCAACATTAATTGGTTTAAATATATAATCTCGTATATGTGCAGTACGAGTGTTTTTTTTATATTTAATTTTTTTTTATATCAAATATAAAGTTTTTCTTAAATTATTCTAGACCTCAATTAGAATGTGACTTTTAATTTACTTTTATCTGCTCTCCTTTTAGCTTCTGCAGAGGCAACAATTCTCCCAGACTTTGGTGTGACATTATTTATTTGGTATCTTTTAACGCCTTTACTTCTTGATACCTAGATAGCAGAAAGAATAAACAAGTTTTCAAATAAAATTTTCATCAACGAAGAAATTCAAAAGAACTTTATTAACCACGCTTGGAATTTATTAACCAAACAAATAACCACTTAAAAGATTCTAAAGGTTATAAGAAAAAAACACTTTTGTATCATTAAGAGACATAAATTATTGCAATGTTTGTTTGTTTGTTGTTGTTATGTTATTGTTCCTTGATGAAGCAACCTATCTATACCTCCACAAGTTGGCTGTCTGGCTACCTGGTAATGATAACATTACAAAAACCAACAATAAATATACAAAATGCCTTCCTTAATGCCAACAGCTACAGGCTTAACCAGCCCAGATTGCAGCAAGAACACTCAAATCCACTTAGTAGTAGACTAAATACGAATCTTTGTGCACTGATCTGAACTGATCTACACCGATTTGCACTGGTCAACCTCCACCATATCAAGGTTGTTTTTTTCTTGTGTTTTCTCGTAAAATTCTCGTAAAAATTCAACACTGTAAATTTGCTACAATTCAAGGTACTTCTACTAAACATCAACCAAACTCAATATAACGTGCGCCACCACAAACTTGACACCACATCCAGCGTGCGTACAACTCCATCTCTTAATAAAGATTACTTTATTCGTGGTATAGAACAACATGGATAAAAATAAATCACCTCTAAAGAAGGAGAAGAGAAAAAAACGCAACAATAACGTTGCTGAGATCCATTGCAAAGCTGGCCCTTGGCCTTCACTTACCTTGAATACTTTAATATTGATTTTATTTTTGTTTTATATAAATTAAAAAATTGTTTCTTCTTTTTTATATTTGGACAGCATATATACGTTGGACTACAGCTTACCTCATGTTGTCATGTTGCCTCATGTGTGATCAGACACGGAGATCACCTAAAAGAGATTGTAAAGAGCTCTTTAAATGACCTGAACAATTCTGCAATAACGGTGAAAGGAATTTCCGCATAGCTGGGGACAGCATCCAGGTAACGTGCTCAAATTTACTAATTGTATGCGGTAAATAGACAGTTGTAGGTTACATTCATGAATTTTACATTTTTTATACAACTTTGGATAATGAAGCAGTTTATTGCCATATTTTAAAAAAAATGCTTCAAATAGCATAGTGAGCCATTTCAATTTTGTACCTGGCAAAATAGAAAAAATTTATGGTTTTTTTAATGCAAGAATTCAATACTCTAAAGTTTAAACACTGAATATCTCAACACTGAAAACTCAACCTTTTTCGGTTTAATTTTTAGCTGGTTACGTAGACAAAATGATGAATACATATTTTAGAATTTTATATGGGAAAATTATTTGGGTTTTGTAAAAACTGAGACGCACGTTATCAATTTCCTTTGAGACAAGAAATAACTTTGCTTTTTATAAAAAAACCCGAAATTGAAACTCAACCCATATTATGTTGGTGTAGGTCACAATTGAAGCATAACTTTACGCATGCGTACCGTAGCACAACAAGGAATGCAGAAAGTTTTTATAACAGTAAAATGTTGAATTCTGTTTTTTTACCTTGTCACTGTCACTTTATGTTTTTTTTTTGCCTGTTCATGGCAGAAAATATGTTTTGTTGTTGTTGGTGGGTTATTTTTTATTTGCTTATTCCCTAAACATAAGCTCTGAATAATCTGAGACGTCTACTTAGCATCAACAAAAATTTAAAGAAAAAACAACAACAGTAACTGAAAGAATTAATGCATAACATGCAGTACCTACAAGTAGAGTCAACTGAAGTATAAAAGGATCTAGAACTTTGTGCAATAGCATCAGTGTTCTTTAGAGCGAGTACTAGTAAGCATCACTAGCAGCGCTTTTAGCCAGTTTAACATTATTATCACCATCATTATCAACACACACACAAAAACTTCATAATCATGCAGCATTTTATTGTCATCTGCGCCTTGTTGGCTGTCACCTCTGCCAGTAGCATTCCAAACTATGCTGCAACACCTCCACTACGTGCCACACCCTACATCTATGGCTCACACAGCTCTTCATTGCTAACGCCCACTCAGCATCAGTATCACACCCAAGACGAATTTGGCCAATATGCTTATGGCTACAGTGAGCCACATTCGGCCAAGCAGGAAGTGCGTTCTTTGGACGGCATCACTCGTGGTTCTTACAGCTATCATGATGCCGAAGGAAAACTTCAAACTGTGGATTATACTGCTGGTGTAGATGGGTTTCATGTTGCTGCAACCAATTTACCACGCGCTACCGCAGCAGCATCAGCGGAGCAACCTATTCCAGTCGCTGATACCGACGCCGTTGCAGCAGCCCGTGAAGCTCACTTGGCAGCTCATCAGGCGGCTAAATCGGCTTTGGCAGAATCTGAATCCGATTCGGTTACAGTGAACGAAGCCAGTCGCGCTGTTGAAACGCCTACTCCAGTCCAAGATACTGTTGAAGTTGCTGCCGCCAAGGTTGAACATTTGAAGCGTTTTGAGCACGAACAGCAGCGTAATGAACTTTTGCGTAAAACTGGATATTTTTATGGTGCTGCTCTTCCTGTGGCCTATCGGTCGGCTGTTTACCCAAGCATCTACAGTTATCCATTGAACTCACGCTTCTTGGCATCCAGCTATATTTACTGAATTTCTTTAGATCAACAAACTAGCAACAACAAGTATCCACCTTTAATAATCCCGTTAAGATAAAAATGCCTCATGTACCTAAATTTTGAAAATATCACGTAATTTAATAAAATGTTCAACTTTTTAAAAAACTTTTTATCTCTTGTGAATTAAACTTTGTGGAATAATTGTTAAGCTCATGTTAGCCAAACATGTTTGGTATTTTAATTTCTCTTCTTTGCACAAAGTTCCTTGAGTACAGGAATATCCTCTGGGGAATATTACTCATTTGAAAGGAGCTTACACCCAATGTGGTATTGTGTTAAAATTATTTTGAGAGGAGATTAGTAAGTTATGAACTTTTCCTCTTCTGTCTGCTTCAAACTCTTCCACTAGACAATCTTATAGTATCTACTATTTAAAGTACACTTGCACCTATCTGTGTCGACCCAAGAATTTTCACTTGGAAGGGATTTTGGTAACAAAAATAAAAAGGTTGTTCCATTAAGACGCGTGGTATTTCGATTCTGAATTAAACGAAAACAGTTCGGAATTTTAACAAATATTTTATTCGAAAGGTCACACAATAGGATTATGTGAGAAAAATTATTTTTCGGATATGTTCAGTGCAACTATTCTGTAGTTATCTCACTCTTTCGGCCATATTTTCGATGACATTTCGTAAAAAGGCCTCCGGAATGGTCCGAATCACCGATGTAATATTGCTTTCCAAGTCTGGAATCATTCACATAAACTTTATCCTTGGTATATCCTAACAGAAAATAGTCTAATGGTGTCAAATCGCACGATCTGCGATTGTGTGTGGTGTAGTGGCGTTTAGTTGAAACCACATCTCGTCCAGACACTGAGCTCCAACCACTGGCACAAAATAGTTATTCAACATAGTGTGGTACCGCTCAGTGTTGACATTTCGGTGTTTCCGTCTTCATATTTGAAAAAAACGGCCCGATGATGCCTCCGACCCATTAATAGCACCAAACTGTGATTCGCGGTGGATGCATTGGCTTCACACGATCACTTGTGTATTTCTGAGACCCAGATATGGCAGTTTTACCTGTTAACATAGGCGCTGAGATGCAAATGAGCCTCGTCCGATCATGATCTTCAACAATATTTTCAAGGCTCAATCATCGAATGTACGACGTTATGCATGGTCACGAGGCAACTGCTGCTGCTTCAATTGGACTTTATATGAGTGTAACTTCAAGTCCAATCGAAAAATTAGATGCATAGAGGTCGCGGGAGTGGCCAATTATTGCGAACGATGGTGAATAAACCATTTCGGGGGACTCGACGACATTTGCACTAACGGCAGCAATATCCTCCGTACTGCATGATGTCTACACTCTGGTTGGCTTCGGACGGCCCAAGATCAAGATCATGATCTCTTTTTTTTATTGACCCGATTATCTTTATGAGAAACTACAGTTTTGCGTGTCCAGAAGAGTCATGTTCTAATAGTCCCGAGCCACAGTTCATTAATATGTTCTCACCTGTTTTTCATCAACGCCATTAGGCTGTGGAATGCCCTGCCACGTAGGCTTAAGGAAATTACTGGGAGAGGTCCATTCAGGCAATCCATTCTATATTATTACTTACTGTATAGTTTATTTTCTTTCATCTCCTATTTCTTCCTTACTATACTATTGTTTTTCAATTTTTAATATTTTAAGTTGAATGCTGATTTTTAAAGCAATATATTTAGCTAATATTGTCTAACGTACTAATGTTTATGCTGTACTTTAAAAGAGCTATGTAGCTCTTAGTGTACCCACTATATTGAAATCTAAATCTAAATATAGAAATATATAAATCACAGTCAATTCGAGTTATTAAGCAATCTCATTCCAGAAACATCGCTACCTACCACCAACTACAACTTCTAAAGTCATATATATTGACGAATTATTTCAGTTGATTAGAAATGAGAAAAGAATTAAAGAAAGTTAAAAGCATTGGACCTTAGCCTGGCTGGGATTCGAACCCGGAACCTCAAGCACGCTTACCACTCGACTACAGAGGCCGTCTAATCATTCATATGAGCTATTGTTTTACTCATCTGTTTTAAGTGCTGAGAAGTCGTTGTCAGCGTCAAAATAAATGGTTCAAACTAAGAGAAAAGAGTGGATAGAAGGAAAAAAAAACAATATGCAAAACTAATTCAATAATTTGTAGTTTGATGTACAAAATTTTGTTTTTTATTAAAATAAAAAGTTTTTAAAAAGCAAAATCCAAAACAAGTGTTTTGTTATCCGTTGAAATGAAAAGGACCTTTAAAAAAAATAAATAAAATATCTTAACTTACAGTTGTTCCTGTCGAAATTCAAATAATTCAAGCAGATAAAGATGAACTATGGTAGATTATATTTCTCAGTGAATGGCTCTTCAAAAAGTCGCTTCTTACCCTTCTTACATCTAAGCCTGAAAACGACCCATGTTAAACTTTCTTAGGCCTATGTTGAGTTCAAACTTCCATTCGCCATTCGTATAAGTTATGTAAATTCTGCTCAGGCCAATATTTATCCTTGACTGATGAACTATTTACCCGTTCATGAACTTAGTCTCAATACACAACACCTGGTTTGTTGTAATACAGCATGTTGCCAACAGTCAATTACTGGGTTATGCTTGGACCTTGACCATCATATCAAGTCAAATTAAATTTAACTGAATGGAACGAAACAATTAAACAATAACTCAGCATATTAATTGCATTTTTTAGATGTTTTTTTTATTTCGAAAAAATTGTACAAACAGACAGAAAAAAAAACAAAACATGCCTTCAGCAAAGCGCAGACACGCGTTGCTTATTCATGTACTAAAAGTTCATTCAATGAACCGGTAGATAAGTGCGTTCCGGCGTTGTGGCAAACTTGTAGCCGAATCGCAGAGCGCCGGTGTTGGACAGCACAACAGGCTGATAGCTAAAAGATAATGGAGCGCCGGCAGCAACAATGGGTTGAGACCGTAAAACTGCGTACTGACCATAAGCAGCGGAATTATGTTGCTGCTTTATGAGTTGATGGCGTTGTTGTTCCTGGGCATAAAGCTTGAAAAACTCTTGTTTAGCATCAGCAACCTCAGCAGTATCGACAACGGGACTGGGCAAAACTTGCTCTAAGCTGGAGAAAGATGACGATTTAGTTGCGGGAGCTGAACTCAAAGAAGCAGTATTTTGTTCAGTTGCTAACTGCTGAGCAGACAGACGCATTTCGACGGCTTTGTAAGCAGCCAAATGCTCGGCACGTGCTGCTGCCACTTCGGGTGTTTCTTCGACAGGCTTGGGCAGCTCGACAGTTGCGCCAGCAGCAGCGCGTGGCAAGTTAGTTGCAGCCACTCGGAAACCATCAGCATCCGCGATATAGTCAACAGTCTGGATTTTATTATTAGCATCGCGATAGCTGTATGAGCCACGTGTAACACCATCCAATGTGCGCACTTCCTGCTTGCTGGATAGTGGTTCGCTGTAACCATACGAATACTGACCAAAAGCGTCTTGATTGTGATACTGCTGCTGAATGGGACTGGACAGCGATGAGGAGAAGCTGCTACTCAATGGCAAAGGACTGCGTAATTCGGGCACAGCGTAATAATAACCTGAGGCGGCGCTTCCAGTCTCAATGCTAGCGGCAGAGACAACGGCTAGAACGGCACAAACGCAAGTGGCGAAAAGTTTCATTTTTATGCTGGTTAGTTTTGGAATTTACTGCTGGAATTAAATTGAATTTAATTGAATTGAATTGAATCTAAGAGCGCTGCTAGTGAATTGGACTAGTACTCGCTCTAAAGAACTCTGTTGTTGTGTCCAGCAATTGTTCTTCCTTATATACAAAAAATATCATGGCAGGATAAGTAGCAAGATTCAATTTTGCGGCATTTCATTGTCGCATCATGAATGTGAATCGTCCTCAGGAAGGTCGTCCAGTTTACTTTCATAACTTCAGACATAAGCTGCGAATATGTCGTGCAGCCAAGATAATGCAGCACGTGAAGCCGTTATTTGATGAAAAACAACAACAACATCAACATTGTATCCAGTGCTGTCACTTGAAAATTATAAATAGTGGTAGATTGTGTTTGAAAAGAGTGGTAGATTAAGAAAATTAGTGGTAGATTTTTTCCAATCTTTAAAAATTTGGGGCTTACATGCCATAATCTAATAATATAATAACGAATATAACTTTATTCTGACATTCATTAAAATTTATTGGAAAAAACAAAAACAATTGTTCTCGAATTATTTTCCAAAAATAGCATTTCATCAATTTTCAATAGTGAATACCGGATCATAAAGACTATTAAGACATTCGTGGCCCAAGCCGGTTTTTTTCAATTTTCGTTACTACCATTGCCAATCATGATCTGCAAAATACAAACCGAACCACGAGCAAGCCCAGAGCTAAGTTAGGAGCGGCTCGCAAACCAGAAAATGAGCAAATTTCAAGCAAAGTTTTCATGCGCACCAAAAAATTGTTAGCTAAGGTGTTATATTGAATTTAAAAATTTTTATAGAGTTACTAGCTGATACCCGGCGCGTTACTGCCGTCCTAGTCCAATGCCTGCCCTGTTTGCCAATAGAAGGCCATCAACAAATAGTAACTCCACTCTGAGTTTCAATATTCTGTGATTATTATTTGCAAAGCTGTTAAATATAAAAAATTGTCTTTTATGGGTAGAGCCAAGCCCCTAATTCAATACACGTTTTAGTTTGCGAGTACCTCCGAGTAGAAGTATACCGCCAAATAGATACTTCAAACCGAGTTTCTTTATTGTGTGACTATTATTTCCAAAGCTATTTAATTTTAAAAAAAATGTGTCTTATATGGGTGGATCCGCACCCATTGTACAATGTCCGTTCCAGTAGCAGGACACCACCAAAGAGTAATTACATTCTGTTTTCCAATGCCCGTGTCTGTTTTATAATTGAAAGACCTGGCCAATTAGTTACTTCAATATTATACGACATGTAGTTAAAAATTTATGCGATTTAAAAATATTTAATTTTATGGGCGGTAGCATGCCACCCTTTACAAAAATCGCTAAAATTTTACTGTCGAAGGCCAAGACTCAATAGTAAGTTCGTACCGAGTTTGATTGATGTGTGATTTATAAACGAAAGTTAAGCCGAAAATTTGTGTTCTTGAAAAAGTGCCACGCCCCTCGCGGGTAGAAGGTTGAAAAATACCTTACGACCTATTCTCATACCTGCCAAATATACAAACAAAATTTCATTAAAATCGGTTCAGCCGTTTCGGAGGAGTTCGTACACTAACACCGTGACACGAGATTTTTATATATTAGATAACTTGGCTTTTCGCGTCCTGCGAAATAAAAAAAAAATTCGGGATAGTTGAAAAAAACTGAAATACGAATTTTTTTTTTTTTTTTGCATGAATTTTATGATTCGTGTCCAATGTAACACAATTCAAATCTTTTTGCATGAATTTTATGATTCGTGTCCAATGTAACACAATTCAAATCTAATCACACATTTAAAAAATTCCATTTCCTATCCCGTTAAATATTCTTAAAATTAAATTATAGAAACAAATTACAGCAATTATTAGGTGCGTTCTCGTACTCTAAAGTGTTAGTCCAATTTACCAGTTTTACAGATTTTAGTCTGAAAAGCGTTCCCGTACTCGAAAAAAGAAACAATGGTAAATGAGAGTGCAATCGAGAGAGTAAAAAATTTTCTCCTTGACAGGTCTTAGTCCGAGAAATTTCTTCGGGTAAAAATGGTAAAAGTGACAAACTGCTTAAAATCATCTGTTTGCAAATAAGCAAAGAAATTGCGACACATCAAAACTTCTTATATAAACTAATAATATAGAAACTAGAAACATGGGGAAATGTGTAGGAACTAATATAAATGCTAAACTTGAGAATTAATTTCAATATTATTAAAAATCTTAGGCATTTCGTCTACAATACCTATGCTCTACATCAAGCCAACGCCAGACAAACAATCTTATTTGACAGTTTTTACAATTTTAGTCCAAGAAGCATTCCCGTACTTTTTTGTGTTTTTCTCTATTTTCGAGAGATTTTTTCTCACTCTCAGACTTTTAACAGTTTTACCATTTTAAGTTCAAAAAGTACGGGAACACACCTATTATTTAGAAATAGGTTGATGATGGAAATTATGACAGAAAGAAAATAGTGGTAGATTTTGGGAAAAGGTAAATAATGGGTGGTAAAAGTGGTAGAAGTCAAAAAAGTCGAAAAAAGTGGTAGATCTACCACAATTGTGGTAAAGTGACAGCACTGATTGTATCGCTTGCATTGCAGCAGCCAGAACCAGCAATTTGTATGCTTCGTTAACAACGCGTCTTCCCATCAATTTATTGTTCCTGCATTGTAAGAATCTCGTTGCAAATTCGTTAAAACATCTCGTTATAGCCTCGCCGATAAAAGTCTGAATTATGTTCGATTTTATTGGTTGCGAATTTTTATTGTTACATTTTAACGTGTCTTCAATTGAGCCATATTGATGCAATTAGTTTATAACAATAACATTTACATTATAAGGTTTGCTGAAGGAGTCGTCGATAATCTGTCAATGCTAAGTAGCTGTATAAAATAATTTTAAATATAGATAATAACCGAAACAATATCAATCAGTTTCATAAGGTTGGGTTAAATATGAAACTAGTTTATCTTACTCCACCAATGTATCATTTGTAATTTTTTTCTGCTAATTGATAACCCATTTTTAGAATTAACAAGTAAAGAAAGTCTAAAGTCGGTCTAGGCCGACTATGAAATATCCTAAACCCACTTTTCAAAAACAAAAACTTTTTATTGTAAATGGGCGTCTCCAAGGGCGGATGAAGCTTATATTTTATATGCATTTAAATATTGATGAAAAATTTACTCATACCAAGTTTTATTCCTGTAGCTCACAGTTAATGCCTTTATTGTGCTTTCGCTATGGGAAGTGGGCGTGTTCATGGACGGATTACTTCCAATTTTTGAACACACCTTAGTTTTGGTATAAAATACATGCATACCAAATTGAATTTCTCTATGACAAACATAACCTTATTTATTGAGTTTAAAACTTTTTGGGTTGTATGGGAAAAAGGCGTGTCCGTAGGCGGATGACGTCCATTTTCCAGCTCTGTAGGTTAAACAGAGGCTTATTTATTGCGTTTTCAATTTTTGGGTTGTATGGGAGGTGGGCGTGTCCGTGAGCGGATGACGTCCATTTTTCGAAGACATCTTTGTGTTTGTATAAAACACATACATATCAAATTTTATTGTTGTAGGCTTATTATGAGCTGAGTTATGCAGTTTTCAATTTTCGCGTTGTATGGGAGGTAGGCGTGTCCGTGGGCGGATGATGCCCATTTTTCAAAATCGTCTTTGTTTTGTTATAACAAACACATGTGCCAAATTTTAGCTCTGTAGGTTAAACAGAGGCTTATTTATTGCGTTTTCAATTTTTGGGTTGTATGGGAGGTGGGCGTGTCCGTGAGAGGATGATGTCCACTTTTCAAAAACATCTTTGTTTTGTTACAAAAAACATATGTGCCAAACTATAGCTCTGTAGGTTAAACAGAGGCTTATTTATTGCGTTTTCAATTTTTGGGTTGTATGGGAGGTGGGCGTGTCCGTAAGCGGATGACGTCCATTTTTCAAAGACATCTTTGTGTTGATATAAAACACATACATATCAAATTTTATTGTTGTAGACTAATTATGAGCTGAGTTATGCAGTTTTCAATTTTCGCGTTGTATGGGAGGTAGGCGTGTCCGTAGGCGGATGATGCCCATTTTTCAAAACCGTCTTTGTTTTGTTATAACAAACACATGTGCCAAATTTTAGCTCTGTAGGTTAAACAGAGGCTTATTTATTGCGTTTTAAATTTTTGGGTTGTATGGGAGGTGGGCGTGTCCGTGAGGGGATGACGTCCATTTTTCAGAGACATCTTTGTGTTAATATAAAACACATAGATACCAAATTTTATTATTGTAGGCTTATTATAAGCTGAGTTATGCTGTTTTCAATTTTCGCGTTGTACGGGAGGTAGGCGTGTCCGTGGGCGGATTCCAAAAATATTCAATAGTGCAGATCCTTGGGTCCATGTGACCATGTGTACCAAGTTTCATCCAATTATCTCAACTCCTTCTTCTTATCCTGTGTATACGGACAACACACAGACGGACAGACGGACATGGATAGCTCGACTCACGTGGTGACGCTGATCAAGAATATATATACTTTTCTATACCGGACTCGCTTCGTTCTATGCGTTACAAACGTTTGCACAAAGTTAATATACCCTGACCTTTCAGGTTTAGGGTATAAAAACTTAAGCAATAGTCTGTAGACACGTTCTGTTTTCAAAAATCAACAAACAATTTTGTTGGTTTTATATACTTTGTTACAATACACTTGTTAATATTGTTTTACATTTAATCAACTGCATTGTAATGGCTGGAGTTACATCATTAGAAAAATTTGAGAAACTCGTTGGTTCAGCTAACTGGATGACATGGAGTTTTGCCATAGAAGCGCAATTAAGACTTGAAGGGCTTTGGAAATATGTGGCTGATTCTGAAACGGAAATCAGTGCATCCCTAGAGAGTTCATCTGGAGGAAATCCATCTGCATCCGCAGTTAGTATATCAGAAGAAGAAAAGGCAAGATGCCGCTTGATTTTATCGTTGGATAAATCGTTATATGTGTATGTGAGAGACTGCACATCGGCGAGGCATGTATGGAACACGCTGAAAGACCTTTTCGAGGATTCTGGTGTGGACAGAAGAGTGGGTTTGCTGCAAAAATTATGTTCCATTCAACTGGAGGATTGTAGTTCAATAGAAGATTATGTATCGCAGATTGTGACTACTTCTCAGAAGCTTGGATCGATAGGGTTCATGGTGAATGACGAGTGGCTAGGTTGTTTGCTGCTTAAAGGACTTCCAGAAACATATCGTCCAATGATTATGTCTCTAGGAAGTTGTGGTACAAAAATAACGGCAGATTCCATAAAAATGAAACTTTTGCAAGATGTTCGTATGGAGAACTCAAGTCAAGCATTAGTAAGCAAGAAGACTTTCAATAAGAAAAAATATGGAAATCAGGGAGGAACAAAGCGCAGATGTTTCGCGTGCAATGGCGTTGGCCATTTTGCATCGGATTGCCCTACAAAAAGAGGGAAAGAGCAACAAAAGTCTGGGAAGAAAGATTCTTCTTTATATGCTGCATACTCAGCGAAAAATCTACGCAGCAGCGATTGGTATATCGACAGTGGCGCGTCGGCGCACATGACAAAAGACCTAAATTTGATTCGGGATCCGAAACCATATGATGGGGATGTACAGATTGCAGATGACAATGTTTTGAAAGCAGTTTCCCGTGGAGATATCCAGGTGAGCGTGTGGAAGAATGGCGATGTATGTACTATTCCAATACGAAATGTTTTGTATGTGTCTGGAGTTGCTGAAAACTTACTCTCGGTAAGTCAGATGGTCAAACGAGGAAATAGAGTCGTATTCGATGAGTCAGGATGAAAAGTCTTTAATGGCGACAATCAACTACTTGCAACTGCTTCAAGTGTTGGTGGCATGTACAAGTTGAATACGTTAAAAGCCGATGAACTTTTTATAGCTAAGTCAGAGGACTTGTTTGAGACATGGCACAAACGGTTTGGACATTTGCATAATGAAGGTCTAAAAATGCTCAAGAATGGTCTCGTTATTGGAGTTAACTTTCAAGAAGCTGTGGCAAAAACATTATGTCAAGGTTGTGCGCAAGGAAATCACATTCGAGGAAGTTTTTCTAACGATGGACACAGAGCTACGAGGGTTCTAGAGATCATACATAGTGACGTATGTGGTCCAATGGAGGTAAAATCGTTGGGTGGAAGCAATTATTTTGTTATATTTGTTGATGACTTTACTAGGAAGACATTCGTTTACTTCATTAAAGCAAAATCTGAAGTATATGAAAAGTTTAAAGAGTTTAAAACTATGGCAGAAACTCAATCTGGAATCAAAATCAAGATACTAAGGAGTGACAATGGCAATGAGTACGTGAACAAGAATATGCAGTGTTTCATGAAAACCTTCGGAATAGTTCATCAAACATCAATCGCATATAATCCACAACAAAACGGTTTATCAGAGCGAGTTAACAGAACCTTGACGGAAAAAGCAAGGTGCATGCTATATGATGCAAAGCTACCGAAGCGATTTTGGGCAGAAGCAGTACAGACAGCAGCCTACATAGCGAACAGAAGTCCCTACAAATCTTTGAAACATACTCCTGAAGAAATGTGGTCTGGACGGAAGCCGGTTGTTAGCCATATGAAGATTTTTGGATGTCTAGCAATGGCATTCGTACCAAAACAAAAGCGTCAAAAATGGGATCCTAAATCTGAAAAATGCATTTTTGTTGGCTATAGCATAAGATCGAAAGATTATCGAGTGTACAATATCAAAAGCAAAGAAATCATTGAGCGAAGAGACGTACAGTTTGAAGAAAATACCAAGGGTTTTTCAATGATTAATGAATCTGAAAATGATTTTTACTTCTTTCGTTATCCTTCGATAAAAGATACAAATAGTGTATGCAGTAGTGGTAATAATGTAGATTTCATGAATGATTCTAATGCTGAAGATTTGGATTCTAGTTCATTGTCATTTAATTCATTGCCTGAATATTACAATGAAGTGGGGGAAATACGTCCAATTGATGAGAGAGATAATGAAGTGATTGCATCAGTTCCCGAAAATCCGGCAGCAGCAGCAGTTCCTGAAGTTTCTGGGCTAAGGCGGAGTGAGCGAATAGCGAAAAAGAAACACCAAAATATAGTTGGGTTTAAAGCAGTTTTACCTGAAGAAGAGCCATATACCATTGAGGAAGCTTTGTCTGGTGAAGAATGCAACAAATGGAGAGAAGCCGTTGACAGTGAATTGGCGTCATTAGAAGAAAATAAAACGTGGTTTTCAATTCCAAAACCGCCGGGTTGCAATGTTATAAAAACGAAGTGGGTTTTCAAAAAGAAACGGGAGCCTGATGATTCCATCCGGTACAAAGCGAGGCTCGTTGTAAAAGGATATACGCAGTGCAAAGGGGTTGATTATGAAGAAACTTTTTCCCCTGTCGTTCGATATACATCAATCAGATACTTGTTTGCGTTGGCTGCGCGTTATCAACTTCAAATCGAGCAAATGGATGCTGTGACTGCATTCCTGCAAGGAGATCTGAGCGAAGATATCTATGTTGAACCACTATCTGTTATCAACTTACAGAACGGACATGTTCTAACGCTTAAAAAGGCGCTTTACGGTTTGAAGCAGGCAAGTTTGGTCTGGAATCAGAAGTTGGATGCAGCGTTACAAGAATATGGTTTACGTCGATCAAAAGTTGATCCGTGCATATATTATCACATCAAAAAGGATAAAATGACCTTTTTGGCACTATATGTTGATGACATGCTATTTTTCAGCAATGACATAAAGTTCCGTGAAATCATAAAGGATAAATTAATGAAGAACTTTAAAATGAAGTACATTGGAAAAGCAAAACAATGCTTAGGAATGCGAATTACTCAAAACAAAAATGGAATTTATCTAGATTAACAAGATTATATAGAAAGGATGCTACGAAAATACAATATGGAGAATTGTAACATCATATCAACGCCAGTTGACAACAATCAAAAGTTAGAAAAGCAAGACGAGATAGATGACTCAATGAAAGACGTTCCATACCAGCAGGCCATTGGAAGTTTATTGTTCGCAGCACAATGCACACGACCTGACATATGTCAAGCAGTCAATTTCTTGAGTCGATTTAATAAAAATCCATGTAGAAGACATTGGGAGGCTGTTAAGCGTATTTTTCGATACCTGAAGGGGACACTTGGAATGAAATTATGTTTTTCCAAATCGGGAAATCAAGACATAATCACCTATTCAGATGCTGATTGGGCGAATAATAAGGAAGAGCGTAAGTCAGTGACAGGATATGTGAACATATTGCAAGGAGGTGCAATATCGTGGAATAGCAAACGTCAACCAACGGTCGCTTTGTCAACTACGGAAGCTGAATATATGGCTTTATCTGCAGCTACACAGGAGGTGATTTGGTTGCGCGAATTGGAGAAAGAAATCAATATTAGTTTTAAACACGATCAGCCAACCAAGATATATTGTGACAACCAAAGTGCAGTTCATTTGGCATCAAATGATGTATATCATCCACGATCAAAGCATATCGATATTCGGCATCATTTTATAAGAGAGAAGAAGAAGATGAATGACGTAACATTCTGTGGAGTATCAACTAATGAAATGCTTGCAGATTTTTTAACAAAACCAGTTTGTGTTGATAAACATAAATATTTTTCAAAACAAATAGGTTTGCAAATTATATAAACTCAATTCGAGTGGGGGTGTTGGTTTTATATACTTTGTTACAATACACTTGTTAATAACGAATTGTTTATTATATATGTTTCATTGATTTATGTTTTATGTATTTGTTCGAAAAATAAAATATTTTTTCATTCTCGATTTCAACATTCAAACTGCCTGTGCATTTTTTAACTGCTAAAAAATTTCCAGAGTCATCGCCATAAAAAAAAATAATATCCCTGCGCACTGAATTTTTAAAAAACCTTTTTTTTAAATGTTCATTGAGAAAGCACAAAATTTTAGACAATCGTTTATCTAATATTCACCCTTACTACATTATCTGTGAACTATTTTTACTCGTTTAATGTGTACGGGCTGTTTTTAGGATGAGCAAGGATCTTAAATTTCATACTGAAAATAACTACACGACCGACATTGCCTACGAAAACTACGGATGACTTGATGTAATGCCGATAAAACAAGCTGCTTAGTCTGTTTAAAAGACCTTTTCTTGTTATTTCTTCCAGTCACCTTAGCTTATAAATTTATTCAAAGTAAATAACAATGAAACAAAAAATCTTGGACAGATAAGAACTCAAGAGCTCAGGAACAATTAAAAAAACCCCTTAGCTGATAAGAACTCATTACACGACTGAATTCAGATAAATTTGAGACATTAAATACACTATTTAGTTTTCGCAATGATTTTGCAAGGCAAGAACGTTATTTATATCGGTGGCTTTGGTGGCATCGGCTACGCCAGTTGTAAAAAACTTCTTGAACGGCATATTCGGGTAATATAACAAAAAACAATTAAACCTTGCATTGTATTCAATTTGCATTTTATAACTTTCAGAATCTAGTCATATTTGAACAGCATGAAAACATTAACAAGTTGAAAAAGCTTCAGCAAGAATATCGTAGCACAAACATAACATTTATACAAGTGGATGTCACCGATAGAAGCAGCTTAGAAGCTGCTTATAACCTGGCTATGCAAGAGCTCGACTGTCGACTAGATTGTGTTATTAATGGAAGCGGTGTTTATAACGATCAGAACCCAGCGTTGACAGTGCAAGTGAACTTGGTATGAAAATAAACTATTGTAAAAACATGAACTTAAATAATCATTGGAGTGATACCATTCATACGATTGGTTTAATTCGACATCTTGGTCTATATTGTCAGTACTTACTTATTAACACACAAAGCATAGTAGGCGAAATATAATGGTATAAGGCAGCTCCAAAACAGTTAAATAGTTGCTTGCTATATATGAAATCTTATACTGATATAAGCATATAATCGTACATATAATTTGATATATGGATCAATCATAAGGTAAACTCATCATCATCACACAGTGGGACAAATTGTATGGTTCTTGCAATTGTTTGGTTCTTAATTCAGGGAGCCTAATAATAATCGCATAAATGATTATAAGACGGAACTTGGTTATTGATGCAGGTGTGTTTTATGAGTATAGTACCAAAAGAGAGATACATATTTATACTTAAAATTCAAAGCTTTAAGTTTTGACCGTGGCATGCAGGTTAAGTGTGTGGCTTAGCATGCTCGGAGGCCGAGTTCGATCCCCAGTCACGGCGAAAAGTTTTTTCAATATCAAAATTTTTCTGGTCACCACCTCTCTGCAGGCAATGGCAAACATCAGAGAGTAAATAATGCCATGTAAAGCTTCTTGAGAACAACTGAACTTTAGTCGTTCGGAGTCGCCATAAAGGCATATAATTGTAATTACATATTTACGCGCATATCTTTAAAACAGTTACTCTTTTGGTAAAAATGTTAAGGACTGTTTTGAAGAAAATTGTTGGATCTATAATTTTCATCAGAATGATTTAACTCTAGGGATTATATTAACGAAGTTACCATCTTTGGTAATCTTTGAATCCGAATATTTTTGGATGCGCACATGTAATTGTTGTGATGTTTTCAGAGGTGGGTTATTTTATTTTACTTAAGGTATGTGCAAAAATTCAGCAAAATCGGATTGTTTTTGAAGACAAATACAGAGTAACTGAACTATTGAAAGTCTTGTTTTTTATTAAAAAAGCCCTGTTTTCGAATAAATAATTAACCCAATTACGTATCTCTTTGAGCAAAAAATGGTCTCAAAATGTAAAGAACCATCCATTGCAAATATATAGATCCATTTACTACACAGGATTTGAATTTAGTTTTAGAGTTATAAGAAAAAATTTGTGACTTAAAGGTGAAATTTGACCTTGAATTTCTCTCTTATTTGACCTAATCCGATAAAACTGAGTAGGAGGGCATAATATATAGACCATGCACTACTAGAAACCATTGAGATATTTGAAGTTATTTTTTCGTGTCGCACTGTGTAATCAAGAAGTTTTTAATTTTGTTAAACGCTCCTAAAGTTAACGCCCCAATGAAATTGCTTTCGCCGCCTTCTGGTTAATTCTTTGCTGACTGTTTCCGATTAAAAGTTGTATGGTTTTAAATAATTTTTTCTTTCGCAGTTGGGAGTCATCAACAGCACTCTAGTGGCCATGGAGTATATGGATCGTTCTAAGGCGGGTAATGGTGGCCTCATAATTAATATATCCTCCATCACAGCTCTTAAACCAAATCCCTTTATGGCCATTTATTCTGCAACCAAATGTGGCATACTAGGATTTACACAAGCTATGGCGGTAATATTACCAAAATATTTTATTCTTACATACTTTACTTACTTACTTCACAGAACGATTTCTATAATACACGCACTGGCATTGATTTTGTAACAATCTGTCCTGGTGGCACTACAACCGATCTGATAATGGATCCTATCGAAAAGTCCACTTTAAAGTATGCCAGCCAAGAACATAGGCAGAAGAATAACAATTCACTTAAACAGAGTGCTGAAGAGTGTGCCGAATGTCTAATACAAGCTATAGAGATTGGTCGAAATAGCAGTGTTTGGGTTTGTGATTTGGGTAAGCTTGAAGAAATCAAGTTGCCTCTGTTGTGGCAAAGACAGACATGAATTTTGTAAAAGATAATTAATTCAATTGCTTGTTTTTAAGCTGCATTTATTTATATTAATAAAACTATGTGTACAATTTTCTTTGTGTAAAGTAAAAATTACGATTGTCTATTGTTGAAATTTCTAACTAATTCTAATGTGTTTAGATGATGACATTTACTAACTATGTATATATATCACTTCCCTTTTTAACATGAACATGTTTTCTTAGTCGCGGCCATTATCTGAGTTGTCATCTTTTCTGTTCTGGATAAACGAATCAATGTGACAGAAAACTTGTTGGCAAGTTTTTTCCATGGACTGTTGTAATAGTGGCCGAGTGCGGCTGTGTTGTGAGTACGTTGGGTGCAATATTATAGCTACTTGTGGGTTGTATCGTGGCATAATAAGAAGCTAAGGGCAGTTGTAAGTTTTCCAAGTTTGTCGGTTGTAAGACTGACTGTGAGTTCGTAGGCTGCAGATAAGTTAACGTTCGGGCATGTGCAGATAGCCCATGTCTATCTATGCTCGAACTGGCATGTGTCAAAGTCCTGTAACTCTGTAATAGCTGCGAGAGCTCAGCGCTGGGTGCGAGACCGTTATTTAGCGTGTAGCTGGTCATAAGCGGTTCTCCTCGCTCAGATAATTCATCATTCAGCTTCATGTTCATATTTTGACTGTCTGCTTGCTTAACATCGCTTATAAGATTTTCATTAGCATGCGTTTTGGCCATCATTAGAAGAAGTTGTTGTTGTGCGTGGATATTCCTCTGCATCATAGTGTCCTGCTCCTGCTGCTCTCTGCTCAAGTTCTGTTGTCCATTCCCAGCGTCTGCCTCTTCTTCGTCATCAACCTGTTGTTCACTGGAAGCCATCGCAGCTTTCAACTCAGCCGCACGATAAGCTTCAAAGTGAGCTTTCTTAGCCATCTGCACTTCCGGTGTATCTTTAACTTGTGCTGGACCATGGCGATTATCTACGGGTGCCATAGGTAAATTGCTAACAGCTGCTTTGAATCCCTGCTTACGTCCGGCAATATATTCCACTGTCTGCAGTTTGCCATTCGAATCCACATAGGAATAGAATCCTTTGGAAGATCCATCCACGGATTTGTACTCTGCCTTGGCCGAAGTTTCACCGCTATAACCATATGAATAAAATCCTTCATCATCTTGACTATGGTATTGTGTTCTTGCTGGTGCTAGTTCCTGTGACTCTTGTCTTTGCATCTGTTGTTGCAATGTTGTTAACAACAATGGTGAAATGTGTAGCTGGGATGCATTAACCAAGGTAGCAACAAAAATTAAACTATATAAAATTTGCATCTTATTTTTATATCCTTTTTCCACTTAAGGTTAAAACTGTTGCACTTCTGAAACCTTTGAGCAGTGTGCTGTTTGTGACACTGTGGTCTCTAGGCTGTTCGTTGAGTTTTTATATGAAGAACAGTAACATAAAATACCGTTTGGTCTTATTCCCTACTTGTTATGCTATGTTGCAATAACTGCTACTGCAACTTAATCTCTGCATCAAACGACAGGTATCTAGTTGCTTCTTAAAACACTGACCTCGAAAAGTCTACGCTTATGTCATTTTTCTCTAAAACCCCCTCAGTTCGGTCAGTTTGTTTCTTGTATCTACTAGACCGTAGATTTGAGACTGACTATCAAATGTCTCAGGCTGACGACACCTAATTTTCAGTATCTGAGTAAATGCAATCTTTTAAGCTGATATTGTTATTCACTTTGTTAACTTTTGAATTTGCCTTTGATTTTAATTTGATGGCAATTCTAAAATTAAAAAAAATTTTTATTTTAATTTTTTTAAAAAGACTTTAGTTTGAGAACAGTTTTTTTTTTTTTTGTAGAGAAGAAAAAAGACAACATAATAGCAACAAAAAATATATTGTTACGAGGTCGCGGAAGCAACCACTTAAACCATGAAGAACGCAACATGTCTTATATGGAGTTATAACTCGAAGAATGTAGATCCCATTTTATGGAAGGTCTGTAAGGGTGACTTTGACCTCACGATTAAAATTAATAACATCATAGAGCCTCTATGGGAGGCCTATAATTATAATTGTTTGGATAAAAATGAGGACAAGGATTAGCAAAAGAATTAAGGCAAGAACAAAGCTTTCAACAACAATTTATTTGGAAAGGGATATGGACAATGATTTTAGGAAGTATTATGACTAGAATTAGAATAAAATTTTGACAAGAATTTGTACAAGCATAAAAAAAAAGAATTAGTACAAGTTTAGTGAATAAAAATTCGGAAACCTATTAGAACCGTGATGTCAAACGAGTAAAGTCGAGATTTTTTTTGGTTGTCTGCTCTAATTACGAATTCCTCGTGGCAAAAAGAAAAAGAAAAGTGTTAATATATTAAAATATCTAAAATAAAAAGAAAACATATAAGAAAAGTTAATTGCTACTTGATGTGCTTGTTTTTTTAATCTTAAAGCACGATTCTGATGAAAATCTTGCGCAGTAACATAACCTCACTCGCCTAGCGCCTTTAAAGCCTCTGCTGCTGCTGTTGTTCTTTTGTTGCTGTTCCGTTGAAATATCTAAAACAAAAAGAAAATATTTAAGAAAAGGTTATTGCTACTTGATGTGCTTGTTTTTTAATCTCAAAGCACGATTTTGATGAAAACCTTCTTGCGCTATAACATAACCTCATTCGCCTGGCGCCTGTAAAACGTGTGCCTCTGCTGCTGCTGTTGTCTTTTGCTGCTGTTTGATTGGATTGTATGCTGCTGCTTGTGCTGTTGTCGGCTGATTGCTGTTTGTGCTGTTGTCTGGGTGGACCTTTCCTGTTCCAATCAATAAAAGAACATGCCTCTTCTATGCTTTCATTGCAAAGCGAACTGCACAAAAACATCAGGATCATGTAATTGTGGTATATGTGGACAATACTTTCACCCTGCCTGTGCTATGGAGATTACGCCGCAAGTTACCTCTGCGATGATGGATGTAATTCGCAAAAGCAATGGTGCTATTATTTATCGGTGCAACATTTGTACAAGCTCTCCACCTTCACGTAATACCATACAACAAGATGACATCACCACTAGACTTGTCAATATGGAGCGCCGCTTGTCTGAACAAATTTCTCAAGACGTAACATCACAGCTTACCACCATCAAGAACGAATTATTGAATTGCATTGCGAAAGTTAAATATGTTGAAGACAGCACTTTAAATAAACTTGCTGATTTAGAAGCCGATAACAATAACTTACGCAGACAACTTAATAGAGGTGATATAATTATCAGTGGTATTCCGGCACAGCTTGTAAAGGAGGAGCTTTATATTGTGCCTATAAAAATTGCAAAACTGTATAACATTGATTGTGCATCTTCTGATGTTAACTTCAGTACTTTCATCCGCAGAAAGAATGCTCTCCTTGTTAAGTTTAACTGTATAAAAACTAAAGATCTAATAATGAGGAAATACCACGAAAAACGTGACTTAATACTAAGTCAAATTCTTGAAACGGACATCAACTCAAGGATTTATCTCAACGACCACTTAACGCCATCTGCTTCGAAACTTCAGTTTGGTTGTCGAAAGCTTCTCAAGGGTGGCAAAATTAAATCATTTAAGCTTATCAACTCGGATGTTCCTGTGGCAAAAATTGTTATGCTCGACGGAGGAGAGAAGGTATTGAACTTAACTCAAGTCAACAAGCTGCTAGTAGACCAACAAGCAGAGATCATCGTTCCTGATAACTAACAAGTATTCAATTAATTATAATAGCATATGTATACACTTTTAATTTATTCAATCTTCTACGCTAAGCGGAAAAAGTTACATTTTCTTTTTTTTATTTCAACACCTCGATGTTTTCTATATCATTATCTAGATTAAAAATAATATGAAGCTGTATTTCAATCCTTTGTAAACTAGTAGAACAGCCTTCATTTTTTCTTTTTTGTAATTGAAAAATTTGCTACCTTAATTTTTTTTATTGAAATCGTTCTATTACATAAAAAATTTATAATACTCTTTTTGAATTCATTGAAGTAAAACTTTTAAAGTTTAATTTTTCTTTTTTTATCTTGCTGCTATGTTCACAGTCTAAGAATTTACTGTGCAGACAATCTATATTTGAAAATTGTTAAAAAGTTTGTTGAATTAAATAGAATATAATCATATAGTAATGATGTTAAGGGGTCCAGTATTTATATGTTTAAGTAAAGCACGATTATGGGGATATGTTTTCTATTCACTTATCAGTGAATGATAATCTTGGTACAGTGGCTAGCAATAACTTTATTTTGAGTTCTGTCTTAAAGCCAGATACATTTAATATTGCTCACTTTAACTGCCAAAGCATTGTACCATGCCATAATTCCACCAAGCTCGATGAAATTAGGTGTGTTCTTGAAGGCGGGTTTCTGGATGTAGTGGGAATTACTGAGACATGGCTTAAGGACTACGTGTCGGATGATGCAATTGCGATAGACGGATACTATTTGCATAGAAATGATCGTGTAAGTTCTAGAGGTGGTGGTGTTTGCATGTATGTTTCAAACAAATTTAAATCTCGTGTATTGCATGTAGAAAGAAATGAAGGAATATTTGAAGCGCTATTTGTAGAGGTAGCGGTTAATCCACACTTAAAGATTCTTGTGGGGATTATTTATTTGCCTCATGGGAATTTTTCTGTTTGTGAGGATTTGTTAGGAGATATGACGCTACAATTTGGCCAGGTGATCTACATGGGTGATTTCAACACAAATCTATTTCATATTAATCCGAATATTGCTGTAAGAAATTTTTGTTTGAATTTTAATATGAATGTTGTACACAATTGTGCGCCAACGCACTTTGACATTCAGCACCAAACAACATCGTTGATTGACTATTTTTTAGTATCGGACAGTAACTTAGTTGTGGTACAAGGCCAATTTCAAATCCCAGCTCTAAATTCTCATCATGCGTTAATATACTTGTCTTATAAATTACATATAACTCGCCACCCAACTAATTTTTTTTACAGAGACTATAAAAACATTAATTTTGAACAGTGTTTTCTTGATATTCAGACACAGGACTTTAGCCCAATATATAGAACCTCTGATCCTAACATTCAGCTTGAATGTGTGAATAATATTATTTTAGATTCTTTTAATACGCACGTGCCTTTGAAACAATTTCGACAAATAAGTCAAAATAATTGGATGCGTTGTGATCAAATAATATTAGCAACAATTAAAAGAGATTTAGCATGGCGGGCTTATACTGAGGGCAAAAATGAAACCAACTGGAAAATTTATTGTGTCTATCGTAACAAATTGAAGGCTACTATTAGAAAAGTACGAAACAGAGTTTCAGTGAATTTTTTTTCAGATTGCACTCCTATTCAAATGTGGAATAAATTAAGGAATGTAGGGGTGATTGAAAGTCATCACAATCACACTTCTTTAGATGTCGAGGAGCTAAACAACAACTTTGTATTGCCACCTTTAACATACTCCCTAGATCTAAGCCAGCTTAACGCAGAGTTGCATGGAATGTTTTCATTTCGAAGTGTTAATGAGTATGAGCTCTGGAAAGCTGTCACGTCTATAAAATCCAACGCAACTGGAGTGGATGGAATTTCCTTGAAATATTTGAAAATCATATTCCCCATTATTTCTCAACATCTTTTGTTTATGTACAATTCAATACTTACAACGTCAGTTTTTCCAGATAAATGGAAAGTGGCTAGAGTTATTCCAGTTCCAAAGAAAAATAACCCAGAGACTCTTTTAGACTATCGCCCCATTAGTGTTTTATCGGTATGTTCTAAAATTTTAGAAAAGATTATAAATCAGCAAATACTTAAACATTTGAACTCTAACAGACTTATTTCTAAATTTCAATCAGGCTTTCGAGAGAAACATAATACTACCACACTGATGTTGGATCTTGTTGAAAAATTAAGAACGAATGTTGATAAAAAATACACCTCAATACTTATTTTTCTTGACTTTAGTAAGGCATTTGACTCAATTGACCATAAGATTCTCCGAGCTAAATTGTTAACCCAGTTTTTATTTACGACCACTGCCACTGATCTTGTTGTTTCATTTCTGAAGGGTCGAATGCAGTTTATTGATTATGAAGGGATGACTTCTTCAACACTACAAATTCATAGAGGGGTTCCGCAAGGATCAATACTTGGTCCGTTGCTTTTTATGATGTATATAAATGATATATTTAGCTGTCTTACGTGCTGTAGTGCTCATGTATATGCAGACGATGTTCAATTGATAGCATCGAGAAAAAATGATGATATTACGAACTTTGCTAACGATATAAATATTGACTTAAATAATATTTTTAATTGGTCGTTGCTAAACTGCGTTAGTTTAAACCCGACCAAGACGAAAGCTTTATTAATTTCTTCTAATGTGTATGCATTTCCGAATATCTTCATAAATAATGAGTGCATTGAGTTTGTTTCCCACTACAAGTCTCTCGGCTTTTTTCTTGACAATCACCTCACATTCGATTTTCACATAAACTCCTTAATATCAAAAGTTTCCTTTGCGCTGCGAAAACTATATAATATAGGTTATTATTTACCCATACATATAAGAATTAAAATTGGTCACGCTTTATTTATGCCGATATTCTTGTATGGGTTGGAACTTTATACTGGTACATCACAGAGAAATATTGATAAATTAAAGCGTTTGTTACATCGGGTAATGCGATTTGTGTTTCAACTCCGTGTTCATGACTCAATATCGGCCTATGTTTTACGATTTTTAGGACACAGTTTTGATGATTATATAAAAATACGACTCCTAATTCTGTTTTACAAGACTATTAAATTCAATACGCCAACTTATTTAACTGAACATTTTATCTTTTCTAACTCATCCAGAACGCATTCTTTAATATGTCCTACTTTTAATTCTTTAATTATGCAAAGATCTTATACAGTGCGAGTCTCACGGCTTTGGAACACGTTGATACCATATGATGAACGTGGGTTTTCTAAAAGTATACTTGTTTTTAAATCTATCATTGAAAGCCACATTTGAAATTGAACTTTAATTTACATTTAAATTTGATTTTATAAATAAATTCTAACGAATGTATTTGCTAGCTATTGTTATTGTTATTGTTTTCGTTGTATTATTTTTAATGTAACATTTTCTCATAGTCGTGCTGGGCGGGTAGAATAAGCTTTAATGAAATATAACTTTATGAATTATCAGTAGTTGAAATAAGATATATCAAAAACAATTAATGATTTTTTTAACTATTTATCTCATTCATCTATTATTGTATTTATGTCATCACAACAAAATTTGAATTCACTATGTAATCGATTTGGCCTTATTGGCTTAAAGGTTATAAATAAAATCTAATAAATAAAAAAAAAAAAAAAAATAAAAAAAAAGAACAAAGATTAGTAAAAGAATAAGGACAAGTATTAGGAAAAATTTAAGATACAGATTTGGGGAGAGTGAAACAAGTATAGGGAAAAATTTTAGGAAAAGTATTTGAACAGAGATAAGGACAGCGTTGAAAAAAGAGATAAAGACAAGAACGAGGAGAAGAAGGTGTAAAATACGTTGTCACATCCCAGCTGTCAGAATATGCCTGAATCAATATATTCTCTCAGGCCTGAGGGGTAATGGTAAGGCCTGAGTATACAACACACCTCTTGATTTCCTTTTCCCATATAAATGTCATACTTACGGAATACCTGCTATTGTATTGTATTCAGGTCTGAATATCCCTAAGAATATTCCTCCGAAAATTCAGGCCTGAGTAAATGCTTAAATATCAGGCCTTCTATCAGGTCGTTCCCAAACCTGAAAATTTAAATGAGATAACAAATAGCAGATATATCATTTACCGAAGCCGAGCTGCAGTTCGTCTTCGGTGTCATGAGCATTGTTTGGATTATTTTAATGAATTAAAGTTCTTAGAACTTTTTCACTAAATAATTCAAATTTTTGTTTTGTTTTGAGAATGAAAAATGACAGAAACAAAATCAAAAATACTTTTGAGGGATATTTTGGTTAACTGAAAATACTCATAAACGTTTGACAGCATTACGCCTTCGCTTCTAAACTCAGGGATATCTTCAGGTCTGAGATCGACACAAAACAAATTATTCAGAGGTTAGACAATTTTAGGGAAGTTTTTAGAAAGCTTAAATGCAAATGTTTATTCTGAAATCAGCTATGATCTCATGCCCGACTTTTCGAAGCAAAATAGAACTGATTTTATGCCAGATGTTATCAGGAATGACAATTGCTGACCGCTGGGATCTATATACCTACACGTTTGTCAATGACACAACCAAATAAATTTGGTTTTTAGTTAAATATTTGTAGGAATTTGATATAACTTGATTTTTTAAGAAACTTTTGCCGTACTGTCTTGGGAAGGATATAACTGTTGTAATTAATGTTAGTTTAACATCAGTGCTTTATAGATACATATGTATGTAAACTTGGTATTTTTTTTTTTTTTTCATAACATGACCTGGAAGAAAATTGTGCTGGATATTAATATGCTTTCATCTCTATACTAACTGAACCAAAAACGTACACAACAACTATTAATTTTAACATAATCTCGATGAATGGCATTCATGAATTTTGGTCCATTTAACAATGCATGAGTCTCATAAACTATTTATGATATCAATATGCAAAATACACAAAAGAATAAACACAGGAACGAATGTGTTTAAAGTTCATAAATTGTGTAAACAAGTTACATGAACCAATAAAAAATATCGTTAATAACGTGAAAATATACAATGGGAGCATGAATCATTCATAATTTATGTGAATAAAATTAATAAAATGCATGCAAAATACGAGGAGAACAAGATCAGTTTGTGATATACGTGACAAAAATGCATGAATCTCATGTATATATACAAGGGAAACATAAACTTCTTTATGAGTTTAGTGACCGAAATTCATATAACCCATGTACAAATACAAGGGCAGCCAGAATGCTCATGTACTTATATATATAAACTAGCAGGCCACAGTCGTCCGAGGCTTCGCCACGGACATTTTCTCTTTATCAATAATACCTTTGCATATTTGAAAAATTTCAATAATAAAAAACGTTAAAATATTAGCATATTATTTGTATTTGGAAGCAAATTATATTAAATAGTTTAACTATAATAAAGTGAAGATATTTCCATTTTAATTATTTAATACTTCAGTATTAACAAAGTTTTTTGATTCATTGGCATTACCAGGAATAAGAAAAATCTGATTATCTGCTGTACCGACTCGTTTACCATAATCTACTTCTACGTTTTTCAAAGTTTTGTATTAAATATTTATTATACTCCATCCGCAAAGCGTAGCGGGCACAATAATTTTGTCACGAAATTTTTTTCACGACCATGAGTCGATTAAGCCATGTTCGTCTGTCTATCTGCTCATTAGTTTGTCCACACGATTACAGCCGTGTCTTTATTGCAAATCTCTTTAAAGTCCATAATGAAATAATTTTCATGATTTGAGATTTGTCATACAGTGGTGCTCCAGTTTAACGAAAGATATAAAGTCCAAGGTCGTTCGGTAAATCGAAAAGTTCATTAAATCGGTAATACTATTTTCGAGTTTTTTTACCATATAACAAAGCTAATAAATTTGTCAACTTGAAACAAATATCCTTACATTTTTTGTTTCAACTATGCACTCCAATAATGTTGAATTTTTGAACTTGTTTTAGGTATTATTAATTATTATTATTAAATGTTTAGAAAGCTGCTGGTTAAAATCTGTTCACACTCCAAATGAAAAATCCAAGATTATGTCAATACATTCCTATAATGTTTTTTAAAAAGGAAACCCTACAATATGTATATTAACCCGAGGGGACTATTTGAGAATTAGATAAGTAAATACATATTAATGTTATAACAAATTCAAAAACAAACGAAGCGAGCTCAGAGAAGCAAATGTTGTTAAATAGAATACCTACAATTTCAAATGTTCGGAATATAGAGTCAACAACATTAAATAAGTGTTCCTTATATTGGGAGTTTGTTAAATCGGTGTTCGCTAAATTGGAGCACCACTATAATGCTTAAATTTGAAACATATACCCTGCAGTTGAAATTCAACAAAATTTTGTGAATACTTCCATAGAAAGTGATGTCACGAAAATATCAAAACCTTCATAATTTATACAAAAATTAATGTGTTTAATTGAAAGATCATACATAAGTCTTGTTTTCTTGATAAATAAAACGTAATCTGAGTTTGAAATATGAAAAGTTGGAAAAAATATAACCTAAATAAATCCGAATAAGCTTCAACCTGAGTATTTTGACTTCGGGCAAGTCGAAGATAATTTTTTAATGGTTTTATTTTTTATTTGTCTTTTATTCATCATTAAAGTGATGAATTAAAGTATATTTCTATGTATATATTCCTAACTTTATATTCCATAAAGTTTTTAAAAAAGCTTTTGTACTTCAAATATTCATCTTAAGAAGTGCTCAAACATGCTAGTATAGTAGACATTTCATCCAATATCCCAGCAAAATTTTTCGTTGGGTCTTGTTTTTTAATCGATTCTAAAATGCATAACATAAATGCTAATGCAAGAACTTAAATTTAATCCGTAATAAATTCACGGCAATGCATTCACATCAACTTGAAAGTTGTTATTCAAGTATTAATTTCGTGAAATCAATTATAAACTAACCGTTTTAAGCGCTTAATCTTTTCAAGTGACAGCGCTTTCGATTACCTCTAATGACATGGATATATAAAAATAATGGGTTCAGTAAGCGAGAGGGTAAGCGATGAATGAAATTTTCTGGATTACTTTTTCGATTATATGTAAGCGAAGATTTTGCTGGGATGTTCTCCAGCAATACATTTCTTCAGAGCTTTTTATAAAAACGTCCTCGTGTCATAAATGTAAGGTTAAAAAATATACTTTATAATTTTGTGATTACTAAGTTCTGAGACTATACATCGACAAACAAACCTTATTTGCAGCTCTTAACCTGCTAGAACATAATTTTTAATACTAATATGTTTTTGAGTCCTGTTACATAAAACAATTTAAAAGCTCAATTTATTACTTACTTCAAAATTTCTAAAAAAATTTAAAAAGGATTAAAATTCATTACATTTTTTATTTAAATTCAATAAATGGCGTTTTATAACAATTTTATGGCGTTCTGATGTTTTTTTATTACTTACTTCAAAATTTCTAAAAAAAAAAAAAATTAATTAAAATTCATAACATTTTTTATTTAAATTGAAGAAATGGCGTTTTATAACAATTTTTTGGCGTTCTGATGTTTTTTTAATCTATTTTGAAAATGTCTATTTAAAACTCTAAGATGGTTTCCTAACTCCTTTAATTTACTAAAATACATAATTATTATTCTGTTCAAATCAACTAACAAAAACTGTCAAAAATACACTTTTTAAGAAAAAACTATTCTAATTTTCATGACTCTTGGCCTTGTTCTCCCAGGGTAAGTTTGCTTTGGGAATTATGTAGATAATGACTATGAAACAAATTTCTGATATCAATTTGGTATCACTGTGATATTGTGATATTTATGGTCAAGAATAAGGCAGTCAAATGTTACAGACCTCAGTCTTGTCTATTTAAGTCGAAGCTAAAATGTCGAAATGTATAAAGAGTACTATAAAGAAATTTATAAAAATTAGAAAAAAAGTTTTTTAAATTAATTTTAATATTTTTTTCTAATTTTCACTTAACTTTTATATAGAAGACGTGGATTGATCTCGAAAAAATATTAAAATAGATAGTTATTCAGGGTCACTGAAGGAAAATTTGTTGACGTTTTACTTCCCGGTCCTATTTTTTCCTCAATTATGCAAAATTATTCAAAATGGATCTTTTGGGATAACTCACTATTGCTAGCCAAAATTTTGCGTAAACAAAACATTTTTGAAAAATTCCTTGATTGCGGAAAATTTTTCAGTTTTGTTTAAGTTACCAATTTATCTTTCAAATGATATCTAATATATTACTATCGATGAGATTAATTTTGTATATTGTTACCGACTTTTATAAATAATACAATGAATTAAAATATTTATGTTTACTCATTTGCACTTTAACAAAATAATCATAACAGTAAACTATTATTTAAAAGAATTATATTAATTTCGTAGTACTTTTTAAGCATTGCTTTTATGAGGTTAAGTATAACCTTCTAAAAGGGCTTACTTAACAATTTAGTTTTGGTCCCGGGTGCCAGCAACCCTAGCTACGCCACTGCCTCACTCCAATTGCAGTCGTGAAAGCAAATAATTACATGCATAATTTACCAACAATTTTCTCTTTGAGTTGCTGCTCTTGCTCTCTTAGCGCGGAGCATCGCTCTTGCATTTTCTGTTAAACTTGTCAAACTTGTTTTACGTCGAGGTATTTATTTGTAGCTGTATTTGTAGTTTAAGGGAAATACGAACACTTAATTTTTCAAACTTTTAATTTATCTTTAATCTATACAAAATATGCTTTCACACTTGTGAATGCACATTTTGAAATATTAAAATATCTTTCTTTCTCAAGTGTAAATTAAAAATTTGGAGAACTACAATAAAAATATGTGTAAAAAATTGTATGCGGCGAAACAAATATGCACACATCGGTTTGCAGCTCATCATTCCACAGCAACAACAACACAGCAAGCTTTATTTAACTTGTATTCCCATTACGTTAAAGAGCGCCAACTGCTTTTGGTTACTCTTCGAATGAGTGTGGAGAGCAAGATCAATAAACTTTAAAGAGAAGGGTTGATAGCAACATGTAGTTGAAACTCTCGTAACACAAACGCGTGAAAAGCAAACGACCAAGCAATGCTTAGCATAGGTGGTAATTTCCTAAAAAACTTAACAACTTAATTAAATATATTTATTGTTAAATTTTCTTAAATAAACCCCACCTATGGCATTCTGTAGCACAAATATGATATTTTAAAATTTTTTTCATAAAAATCGGTCCAGTAGTTTTGGAGTCATTGACGTACTTAATATTTCCACTTCAATTTTATATAATAGTATAGATTATATTTTTAGTGTAAAATATTCCATGAAACCAACAAACTATTGACAAATATTTATTGACAAATAAATACAATTTTATTTTCAGCGGTTAACTAACCGCAAAATGCATATAAAAATGGTAAAATTAATTTTCATATAGTACAAGCTAATTTTGCCGGTCTTACCAAGGGCAGTTTTATCTCCAACAGTTTTTAATACTCTGCCTAAAATATCTCAGGTAATATAATTATAATCAAATCATTCTTCAAACTAAATGAACGGAACAGGTAAAAGTTATCCAGCATATCTGGTTATATCATAAAAGTCTGTTTGCTGGGTCACCGTTGTTATTAAGATTTTGTTTTTGTCTCATCAAAAAATAGTTTTAGTCATCTCAGGCTACTTAATCTGAATCAGTTTCGTGTTAATTGGTTAATGATAGAAGACAAACAGACAAACAGTTCAAAAAATATTAATGCAAATATGTCTGAAGCTTATCATCTTTCATTACATATTCTAAAGAATAACCTACATTAGATCTAGCACACTAATGTGTGATGAATTAGTTACTGAAATAGCGTCAAGACATTTAAATCGTCATGGAATTAACTGGTAAGAATATTATCTTCATTGGCGGTTTTGGTGGCATTGGTCAGCAATGTATTCGTTTATTTTTGGCAAAAGGCATTAAGGTAGGTGAACAAAACATAATTTAAGCAACACCAACTTAATACATTCATACTATAGAATTTAGTGATATGTGATCTTAACAATAACGAAACATTATTGCAAGAGCTTCAGACAGTCTTTTCTACTAGCAACATAAGCTTCATAAAATTGGACATAACAAACACACAGAATATTCAGGATGCCTATAAGCAGGCAGCCAGCAAAATTGGACATTTTGATGTGGTTGTCAACGGTTGTGGCATGATGGATGATCGTCATATTGATTTAACAATACAGATCAATTTGGTAGGAACTTTCAAAAATATATAAATACACACATTCTCTGGAAGACTTTCTAGTTAGGAATCATACATAGCACACTGACTGCCATGAACTATATGGATAAAACAAATGGCGGTCAAGGTGGTATAATTGTTAATATATCCTCTGTAGCCGGTCTAGAGCCAACTAGTTTGTTCGCAGTATACAGTGCAGCTAAACATGGTGTTACGGCTTTTACTCGTTGTTTGGGCGTGAGTTATATTTTCATTTTTAATTTGATGACAATGAAGCACAAACAATTTTTTTTTTTTTTCTAGAATCCTATTTATTATTCACGCACTGGCATTGCTTTTATGACCATTTGCCCCGGCTTTACTGATACCGCTCTCCTCGATCTGCCTCATAGGAAGGCAACATTTGAATACGTCGCACCAATTGTGGACCGCTTCAACTCGGTGAAACGTCAAACAGCCGCTGAGTGTGCAAACAACTTGATTAAAGCTGTCGAAATTTGTAAAAATGGATCAGTTTGGATGCTAGAACTGGGCGAGCTGAAGGAAGTGGAAATGCCAACATTGTGGAAACCAACATTTACAACATAGTCTATTAAATTTTAGAAATTAAGTGATAACATAATTTTGAAGACATTAAGGAAGACTCTGCTATAAGAAACAAGTAAAGAAAGTCTAAAGTCGGTCTAGGCCGACTATGAAATACCCTAAACCCACTTTTCAAAAAAAAAAAAAAAAAAAATTATAGTAAATGGGCGTGTCCGTGGGCGGATGAAGTCCATTTTTCCAAACCATCTTTGTCTTGTCATAAAAAACATACGTGTCAAATTTTAGCTCTGTAGGTTAAACACATGCATATTTATTGCGTTTTCAATTTTTGGGTTGTATGGGAGGTGGGCGTGTCTGTAAGCGGATGACGTCCATTTTTCGAAGACATCTTTGTGTTTATATAAAACACATACATATCAAATTTTATTGTTGTAGGCTAATTATGAGCTGAGTTATGCAGTTTTCAATTTTCGCATTGTATTGGAGGTAGGCGTGTCCGTGGGCGGATGATGTCCACTTTTCAAAACCATCTTTTTTTTGTTACAAAAAACATATGTGCCAAATTTTAGCTCTATAGGTTAAACAGAGGCTTATTAATTGCGTTTTCAATTTTTGGGTGGTATGGGAGGTGGGCGTGTCTGTAAGCGGATGACGTCCATTTTTCAAAGACATCTTTGTGTTGATATAAAACACATACATGCCAAATTTTATTGTTGTAGGCTAATTATAAGCTGATTTATGCAGTTTTCAATTTTCGCGTTGTACGGGAGGTAGGCGTGTCCGTGGGCGGATTCCAAAAATATTCAATAGTGCAGATCCTTGGGTGCATGTGACCATGTGTACCAAGTTTCATCCAATTATCTCAACTCCTTCTTCTTATCCTGTGTATACGGACAACACACAGACGGACGGACGGACGGACGGACGGACGGACGGACATAGATAGCTCGACTCACGTGGTGACGCTGATCAAGAATATATATACTGTTCTATACCGGACTCGCTTCGTTCTATGCGTTACAAACGTTTGCACAAAGTTAATATACCCTGACCTTTCAGGTTTAGGGTATAAAAATAAAAAAGATTTCTATTATGAAACGATAGCTTTTACCCTTAAACCAATGTCACCCCAATAAAACTCAACCAAATATAATAACTAAAATGATTAACTATATTTCAGTAATCGAACTGCGAAATCAATGAGGCCCAGAAGACTCTATCCAGCGTTTAAATTTGCTGTAAAACTATTGCAGTCGATAGTCAGCAATTGCTGTCTGCTGCGTAATGATCCAAAGCCATAGCCATAGTTCATGAAGACCTATCACATCAACATCAGCAGCTAAATATCGACTACGACAGTCTGTCGTGAACAGTGTTGCCGCGACGGTTCTAAAAAAAGTATCCATAAAAATGTCAGAAATGGATCCAAATGTTTCCACTTAAAAAAAATAAGTATCCAGGTATCAAATTGCAAAAAACTGTATTGTATTCACTTTTTAAACACAAAAAAGTAGTTTTTTAACAATTTTCATAAAAAGTATTTAATTATAAGCGGCATATACTGTGTTTACATGCAGAGTTAACTCGGGGCTAACTCGTAGTGAGCTCTGCATGTAAACGAGGGTTGAGTTGAGTTTCGTTAAACCCAAGGAAACTCCACAAAACTTGTTGGATTAAGCTGTCTGTACTATCTGTTAAAATCTATTATCGTATTTTTCACTTAAAAATAACAGTTGCAAGAGTCTGTTGAAAAAGAGTCTTTTGAGCTGCCAACAAACAATTTGCTCTAAACAAACTTGAAAAATCTAACTTAATTCAACGTCTTGCATGTAAGTTGCATCAAATTAGCGTCGCCGTGTTTATAACCACAGGTTAACTCTGCTTGTAACTACTAAGAAAAAGTTATCGATTTTTGATCTGTAACAGACCTTGATTTTCGACTGTGCGTGAGTTTGAGCAAAAAGTGACAGTTTAATTGGACGCATTGATACAAAATTACAAAAATACACAATAATGACAATGCTAACAATAAAAAGCATATTTTCATATAAAATCAAAAACTTCCATTTGAAAAATTTTTCAGAAGAACCAAAAAACTTTCTAAATTAAAAACAAAACCATATTTTTTCAGGTTAATTTTGTTAATAAAATCGTTGTTTTTAGTACTAGCAGTGTAACATTTTGCATAAAAATATATTTGGGTACGGTGAATCATAATTAATCAAAAACTCGATTTTGAATTTTTGGTAATTTAGGGCTTTCTTGATTTCATATGACGATATTTTCATATAAAATTGATTTTTCATTAAAAGTATCCAAATTACTAAAAAATAAGTATCAATAAATTTTTGAAGAAAAAAAGTATCCAAATGGATGCATTTGGATAGAAACGGCAACACTGGTCAGCAAACAGCAGCAGACGAATATCGACTACGACAGTTTGTCGTGAACTGCTGCTTTGACTGTCGTTTTTTACACAGCAGACAGCAGCAACCGATCATCGACTACGACAGCTGAGAATATGCTGTTGCTGTAGCTGCCGATCGCTTGTACTTTTACTGTACAGCCACAGCACAATTTTTGGTGCTATTACTATTTGTTGCGCAGCAATTTAAACCCTGATTCAAATTCAAAAAATTGTTCATTATATGGAAAAAGCCATAGCACAATTATGCACTGTGGCCAAATTATTAAATTATTATGAGCTGGATATTATTTGGGGAAATGATTTTGTTGTAATGAGCACGAATTTATTACATTTTGTGCTTACTCTATTTTGTATTTTATTTTAAGTACTAGTTCTTTTCCGTCAAAAATGACGGGCCTAGTTTTAATGAAGAAACAAAACATGAAATATTGATCTTTTTTAGGCTGAATTAGAAATTAGCGATGGTCATATATTCTATTTTAAGTTGTGCAAATAACAAATTTTAGTTCCAAATATTTATAAAATACCTTGAACAAAATAAGTTTAAAAATTTTTTGTAAAACTGAAAATTTCAAAAAAATTCAAAAAGTTTTTGAATTGTTCACAAAACAAAAAATTGCCTAAAAATATGCTATGAAATTTAAAAAAAAATTAAGCGTTCCGCACTCACATTTTACGGAATTATGTTATAGTAATAATAATGTATACTTAATTTTTTTTGTTTTTTTGCATTATTTCAGAAAAAACCCAATATATTTTGGACGATATTTCATTTTTGATTTTGGGCGTTCGCTTGGTTTTTTATACGCAGTTTTTACCGCGATATTTCCTTACTCCCAGCTTATGCACAGGTCAAGTGTATTTCATGGAACCTCTATGGTATTGAAAATGTGGGGTTTTGACAAAGCCGCTATCATTTATTTTTGCCTGCCGAGACAAACTGTATGCCAGTATAGGCAAAAAACATTTCTTATAAAAAAAAACATTTCCCAATGCTCGTCTCGGACCTTTTCTTGCTGGCATAAAAGACATAGATTCCATACAACAGGCCAATTATCCTAGAAATGAGAAGTATCTTAATTGATTTTTCACCCCTGGTTTACTTATATATTACATGTTAGCGAAGATTTTGCTGGGTCGCAATGCAAACTTTATTTCACTTCTGAACGAAAACGAAGTAAGAAAATATTGGGAAATGTCGAATTACCTGACTCGAATAACCCAAAATTGTTAATTTAAAAAACCGAAACTAGAAGAACCGAAAGCATTAATAAAAAAAAAGTTGAGCTCTTGAATAACCCGAAACCATACTGGACAATCCTTATTGTATAGCGATCAATATTTGTTCAGTTTTGAACACTGTATAGTGCAGCTTTCAAGCCTGCCAGTCAACACATTGGGACTTATGCAAAAAATTAGATGTTTCTCAGAGATCGTTCGTGTGAGATCATGCTCAAGAAGTAAGTCGCTAGAAGTTTCTCAGTCTCAACATCAGAATGATATGCATAAACAAGAGATCAATCTCATCGCAACGATCTCAGCATAAATGAGATCGATTTCAAAGCTTTACTTGAGCTTTCTCGTTTATTTAGATTGGTTAGAGCTCATGAATTTCAAAACTTAAATAGCTGTTGACAAGGAAAAAGTATTTTGTCTTAAGCAAATTCTCAAACTTTTAGCAATTTATTTGGTTTGGTTTTTTGGTCAAGTAAAATCTTTTCGAGGAAGAAATTGTACCTTTTGTTGAATCACAAACTTATATGAACAACCGCTTCAGTTTTGAAGAAATTATGATAACCACATACAAGAATCGTTTTCGGCGATTTTCTTTATTATAAAATTAAAAAAAACTTGTTAATTTCAAAATTTTTAAAGAGAAGATAGTTCCATTCAGTGTTTCTTAGGCTAACAATTAGTTTGTTGACCCAGGTTGCTTAAAGAAACGGCACATAATCATTTAATTATGTCCAATTTAAGAGTGAATAAATTTTGTGAAGCTACTTAATTTTACCATTTTTATTGCTTAAAAAATTGTGAAATCAGAAAAATCAATATTTTACCTTTATGCATAAGACCCATTGGTTAGCCATACAAGACAGACTTAAAGACTTTATTTATACTTTATATCGCCGAAAAACTTGTCTTTCTGTTCGAAATACTCGATTTTTCGATTTTTATTCCTAATATTCACTAAAGGAATTTTAATCAAATTTCATCATAAAAAGGTAACGCTTTTATTTGAACGCAGAGTATGTTATAATAATACTTTCATTAAGTTTATTCTATATTCCAAAAATTGTCTGCTAGTATCATGCAGAGCTTAACAAAAGATTAGAAGTCGTCTTTATTAAAAATAGACAATATGAAATAAATTTAATAATGAGTTTTAAAAAAAAAATGCTGATGAAATTTAAAATTTTCTGCCAAAAGAATCAAAGAACTCATTAATACAAAGTATGGCGGTGACGTGTAAAGAATTGTCATAATCAAAAATATTCATACTCACACGAGATATGAGTACAAACATACGCACAAACAAAGAAGTGTGTACAAACGAGACAAAATATATGCATTCAATTAACCGCAAACAATCTATCTGCAGCTGCATATTAAATTCTTGCTTGCGCTTTACTGATAAAGTCAGTCCAAATAGATCGTTGTTGAGTTGGTGAAGTGCAAAAAAAAGAACGCAGGATCTTTTCTGAATGCAATGGATCTGAAGAATAAGAACATTATTTATGTCGGCGGTTTTGGAGGAATTGGCTATGCAAGTTGCGAATGTTTTTTGGAGCAAGAAGTGAAGGTAAACATACGCATCCTTTGGCTTAAAACAATGAAATTAATTAATTTGTAGCATTTAGGAATATTCGATCTCCATGAAGATGTGCTAAAAATGCAACATTTACAGTTAATTGCTGGCACAGCAGAAGTTTTTTTCATACAAATTGATGTTGCTGAGAAAACAAGTATAGAAGCCGCCTTTGCACAGGCCCACAAAAAAATGGGTCACTTCGATATTGTGATCAATGGCGCCGGTATCATGCATGAACAACGCATAGAGCAAACTGTGCAAGTAAATCTGGTAAAAACTCTATAGATTATATGGCTTCAAATTGATCAATAAGCCGTTATTAATATTGTGATATTTTTCAGCTGGGTATAATAAATGCTTCACTCACGGCTTTGCAATACATGGACAAATCCAAAGGTGGTCTTGGCGGTCTAATTGTAAACATATCCTCTGTGGTGGGTGTCGATGTTTATGGAGCATATGCTGTCTATACTGCAACTAAACATGGTGTTACGGGATTTACCAGAGCACTTGCGGTATATATATTTTTCCCCACACTTAGATAAGTAAAGAATTTTGCTTTTTCTTCAGGATCCCTTCTATTTCGAGCGCACTAATGTCGGTTTTGTTACAATTTGTCCTGGCACCACTGAGACTCCAATGCTTGCAGCTTTGCGCATAAATTCGGTGACTACTTTCCCTGAAAGACCGCCATTGCCGCAATCTTTGGTGCCCAAACAGACAGCTAAGGTTTGCGCGCAGCGGCTTATGGAAGCATTAAATATTGCAAAAAATGGTTCCGTTTGGTTAATAAACGGCGGACAGCTTAAAGAATATACGAATATACCGAAAAAATTCTAAATCTTGAATGGAATATTAATATGGATCTCGTTTATATAGGATGGTCCCAACCAGATCACCAGCATGCAGTACCAGCCTGCAGTATCACTTTTTCCGTTAAATTAGACATAAATTTCGTAAAGCTTTTCAATAAATTTTCTTTTATGAATACTCTTATATGAATGTAAATGTGTTATTTTTTCATTTCCTTTTAACCCTCCGTTGGTCGGATGGTTTTGGCCAGACCTTTTCGATTTTAATTGTATTTTAAATATATTTCCAATTAAGCTATCGACTTGAAATTTCTTGACTTTGACTTTCATTTAAATTTGAAACCAATAACGCTATTTTCCCATATTAATATACTTAAATGTATAGGGTTCTGGCCAGACCACATCCGACCGTCAAATGGTTATGGGAACATCTGACCGACGGAGAGTTAAACTGCACAAAACAATTGTAGGATTCCAAATTTCCAAAAAAAGGATGTTTCAAATGCCTATATCTTGGGCGAAATTTGGCCGTTTTGAACACCCGAGACGTCAAAAAGTTTGTACAATAAGCTGGATGAATTTTGTATGGAGAAAAAAAAAGTCAGCCCGACACCAACTCAAAAGTTAGAGGGACTCTTAATAACTATTTCTGCATAATTTTTTTTTTTATCGGAGAAATCCCCATGAGCGGTTTTGTTACTTCTGAACCCCTTCTTTCACCAAAAAATCAGGTTTTTTGCATATAACTTTTTTTTCTTTAGAATGCATACTTAACACACATAAGTAGCACACATATATTGGCTAAAAAAAATTTTGAAATTTTTGATCTTTATAAACTCTTTTGCGACCCCAAAAAGTCGATATTTCATCATTTTCGAAAAGGTGTTTTTTAAACCCCTTTAAAATTTGTATTTTTCATGGTATTTTCATGGATTTACTTTATTGGAAAGTATTGAGCTATTCTTTCCATTGGATTATCGTATGGTGTGGTGTAATGAAAACTGAGTGCCATGAAAAATACGTATCTTACAGGGGGTTTAAAAAACTACGTTTTCGAAAATCATGAAGTTTGTTCTGGAGCGCCCTCTGGCGTATACTTTACTAAAAAAAGGTTGTCAGAATTCGATTTTGCTTACCTAAAAACTCATTTGTACCAAGATTTGTCAAAATCGAACAGTAATTATGTCAATTAAATAATAATTAAGCTGAATTAAAAGAGAATTTGAATATTAATTTATAACGTTTTATATAATTGTGGCACTTAGTTTTGACTTATCCTGGGATGAAGTGTAAATTCTAGAGAAAACTTTCCCATTTTCTGTACTTTTTTTGGAATTTAGCCATTCCTGACTTCGTGTCTACCTGATTTAAAATTTTTTGACGATCCAAAATTCGTCAAGATTGCTTGGTAGTGTCAGCCGGAAAATAACTAGTCGGAACTAGTCATGCTATATGATTTGCTCTATACCGAGTTTTTGTTGTTGTCTTCATTACCGTACTTGACCTACAACTCAATTTAAAAGTTTTAATAGTTAAAATTAAGAATGGTCACAAATTATTCAAATATAGTGGACTCGCCATAATCTGACCTATACAAAATCTGACTACTCGAAAATGTGATCCCTTTTTTCTCTCCCATTGAATATTCTAAAATATGAACTTACTCTGAAAGCTCTAAAATGTGACCCAAAATATGTTAACAAAATTTTTTTTCGAGCTATTTAGTGAATTCCCCAACTATTCATTAATATTTTCAGTAGTTGCTACCTAAATCATCTGCGCAATTCTACATACGTACGTCTCTTTTCAATTGTTTGATCAAAACTACCTAAAAGTATTGAGAAGCCTTAGAGAAAAGGCTGTATTTGAAGTGGTTTAAAAAAAAAAAAAACAACAAAAATAAATTACCGATTTTTTTTCCAAATAATTTATAATTTAAAATAATTTCAGTTTTAGTTGATCTGAAAACAGCATGTACTGAAAACTTCACGTTAGGCTATGCCTTGTTTTTATTAGTCCGTATTATCGAGAGTTCACTGTAATTTAAATTTCAATAAACCTGCAGCGTTTCAGATTTCAAAGAATACATTTTTTGGGTTCATTTTGTTTTTTTTTAAGAAAAATTTAAAAACTTTAATGCCCACGATTGAAGCTTAGTTTTTAATAGTTCTTAGTTTTTGCTAGTCAAATTTTGCTAAAATCAAAAATTTTTATTCTACATAACCCTTTGCCCAAAAATAATACTGAACGCATTAAATTAGTTTGAAAGACTTTTCATTTTATTCGCCGATTATTTACATTCATACAACTTTCAAAAAAACTTGCATGGCACACGTAACTAACTCAACACTTTAATGCAATTGCCAGTGTGTGGTTGGAATAACCTCCTTGATTTGACCAAGATCACACATATAGATGGCACCATTCTTCATTAGTTCCACAACCTTAACCATGTTCATGGCACATTCCGTAGGATTTTGCTGTTTACCCTTGGCAATTATGTCGGCATACGCCTTGGAGTGATGTACTGCCGTGGTATTTTCACGCATGTTTATCATCAATTCAGTGGATGTTAATCCAGGACAGACACAAATGAAGCAAACGCCAGTTTTGCTATAATAATGATCGTCCTGTAAAAAATAAAATAAACGTGTTAAAATTAAAAAAAAATTAATAAAATTTTTAAGAGTTCTACAAAAATACAAAATGAAAATAAATATTAAATTTGTATCTAACTTACAGCCATGGAACGAGTAAAACCAATAACGCCATGTTTGGCAGCAGCGTAAGCTGCAAATGCTGGTGCTGGCTCCAGGCCAAAGACTGAAGATACATTAATCACAATACCGCCGTGTCCCATTTGTGTTTTGTCCATATAGGGCAAACAGGCCAAAGTAGTATTGATGCATCCAATCTGAAAACGATTAGAAATATATGTTAATCTTTTAGTTTTAATGAGATTTTTCTAAGCTTACCAAATTCACACCAACTGTTGTCTCCACATTCTTGTCAGCCAAAACTCCAGCACCATTGATCAGCACATCAATGTGCTTGACCACACCTACAACTTCCTTGATGGCATTGTCAATGGTCACGCGATCCATCAGGTTGATATGCACAAACATAACCTTGACGTTGGTGCATTCAGCTTGAAGTTTTTTCAACATTTCATTATTTTCCACGCGGCTACAAATGATCAAGCTCTGCAAAATTTGTAAAAATTTAAACTTGTGAAATGTTTGTTCTTTTTTACAAGCCATCACTTACCTTGATCTTTCTCTGCATGAGAATGTGGCATACTTCATAGCCAATGCCTCCAAATCCTCCCACATAGACGACATTCTTACCGCTCAAATCAAACATTTTGTTTTAGAATTGTGAAACGCTACGTCTTAGTTTTCGAAAAGATGTTGTTGAAGATGTTGATGCTGAAATGCAACTGACAATTTTTCCCATAATTCGGTCCAGCTTTTATACTAAATTTTCTAATGCAATATTTGCATTGTTCTCCTGATAAGCATTTATTTTTGTGTTTTATTTGTGTCTAGTATTGAATTAATTTTTTATAAATTCTTTAAATTATTTGACCTTTGCATTATGCATGCTTCTTAAGATTACCAATTCGAAGCACTTAATAGATTCTTTTTATTTCTAAGAAGGTTACTCAAAGGTCCTGAGATTTATTATTTATTACACAATGCAACTGGCAAAATGTGAAATTAAATTTATTTTTTTATTTAGCCTTTGAAAAGACTTTGACCGAGCTTCTTATGATTAATAGTGAGTGTTATTAAATGTTTGTACACAATTGATCGAGAAAGCACATGCATCTTTTATGCCGACTCCGGACGGCTAATGATATTTATATTTAAAAAACTTCTGTCAGATGAAGGATTGAACTCGGGCTGCCATAGTTTGTTAGCTCGCTCGCCACATACTTAAAACGCACAGTTTTGACAACCCAGCAAATGTTATGAGACTTTTATGACTCTTTTAAGATTCATATTTAAGATTTTAAACCCTAGTACTCTGTTCGTTTGCGTGAAATTTCGCTGGCAACCAGCGTTGCCATATGGAAGTAAAATACTTCATTTGGAAGTATTTTCAACCCAAAATAAGATTGAAGTATTTAATTGCTAAAATGAAGTATTTTATGCCAGCCAAAAAATTTTTGCATACTAAGCATAAAAGTACGTTTACTCTATTACAAAAGGTGGTTAACATTATGTGGTTTCAACAAGACGGTGCCACTTGCCACACAGCTAACGTAACAATGGCTCTTTTGTGCGACAAATTCAATGGCCGTGTTATCTCACGTGGTGGCGATGTCAATTGGCCACCAAGATCATGTGATTTGACACCGTTGAACTTCTTTCTTTTGGGTTGATTGAAAGAAAAGGTGTACGTCGATAAGCCAGCAACAATTCAAGAGCTAAAGGATGAGATAATTCGGCACATTAACGGCATAGAAGCTCAATTATGCCTCAGCGTCATCGAAAATTTGGACCATCGGATGGAGGTGTGGCACCGAGATTGCAATTCCATACATGATTGAACTATACCAATGTTATCATAAAAGAAATGACAATAATTTTCTTTATAATTTGTGTTTTATTCAAAATCATCATCGGCCCTTAAAATTTAACCAACCTGTATAAATTATATACTCTATTGAAATGAACTGAACTGAATTATTATTGAAAGATCTCATTTGTTTTGTTGTGTTTTAATAAAAGATCTAAATTGTTTTATAGATCAACCTATAATACAAATTGCAAGTGGCAATTGATTTGAACTATTTTAAAAAAAAATTTTAAAAATGTATGTTACACCGGTGTGAAGTTAGCCCAAAGTTTTTAACCCAAATTTTAAACTCAGCCCAACTTTTGAATTCGCCGAAAAATCAGTTAAACAATTTAAATTCGCCGTAATTGAATAAAAATTGCTGAATTCAAGTAAAACATATTTTTTGAAGCAAAATACCAAAAACTAGTCAAAACACAATTATTTATGAATATTCAATGGTCCTTCATGGAGGATTTGCACCAAATGCATCAATAGTAATTTTGAAGATTTTTTTCGGAAAAAACGTCAAAAGGGAAGAAGATGAAAAGTTCTCATCCTGGATTTTTGCTCATAAGTGTACTTTGACATGGTAAATCGATTGACACTATGCTCAAGTTCTGATCGATCGTTCTTCGTGGTGAAATTTGAGACGAAAAGCAAAAAAAACAGTGATTTTTGTGTGAAAGTCAAACTTCAACACCCCCAAAAGTAGTCCCAAAACAAAAGTTCTCATTCTGGATTTTTGATATGTGATAGCTTATGGAAAAAAACTTTTCATCTTCTACCCCTTTTGAATTTTTTCAAAATCTGACTATTTCACTTCCAGGCCGTTTTACAGTATGAAGGACGATCGATAGCAATTTAGGGAAGTGGAGACAAAATCATTCTTTTTCCATAAGCTATCACATATCAAAAATCCAGGATGAGAACTTTTGTTTTGGGACTACTTTTGGGGGTGTTGAAGTTTGACTTTCATACAAAAATCATTTTTTTTTGCTTTTCGGCTCAAATTTCACCACGAAGGACGATCGATCAGAACTTGAGCATAGTGCCAATCGATTTACCTTGTCAAAATACATTTATGAGCAAAAATCCAGGATGAGAACTTTTCATCTTCTACCCCTTTTGACGTTTTTTCCAAAAAAAATATTCAAAATTACAATTGATGCATTTGGTGCAAATTCACCATGGGAAGGACGAATTATACGATCAAAAGGATAATGGAAATTTTTTTCAGACACTTTGAACGTCTAATCTGGCCATTTGCAAGCAAATCGCTATTCAATTTTGACTTTTACACCTCTTTCCATTCATCACATTTTCAAAACCTGACTATTTCATTTCCTGACCATTTTACGGTATGAAGGACGAATGTTGTGAAAATGGACATATTATGTATGCAATTAAATTTAATTTTTGTATCAATTTTTTATTAAAATTTTATTTTACACTTTATTTTGTTGTTGCGGCGAATTCATATCTTAGAAATTATTTGCGGCGAATTGAGCAAAAATTTGGGCTGAAGATTTTGGGCATAGGTTCATATATTGTTTTTATTTAAGTTTTCTTTATTGCTTCTTTTAATTAACGTTATTGAATTATTATTTTAGTGTATATTTGAATGAAAATAAAGAACAAATTCATAATCAACATAAACTGTTTTTTTTTTCCTTGGTTAACGTGAATGTAGGTGAACATGAAAGGAAAGGTATCAAGGGTGAGGGGAGAGCATGAATTTGTAATTGGTGTGAGCAGATATACTTTTTTCTTATGGTAAAACATGGGTGGTAGACAGGGATGCCAGATCACACGGATGAGTGTCGGTAATTATACTTAAGTGTCGGTACCAACGAAGTAAAATATAAGGAAGCAGTGTAGTTTAGTCTGGATCTTCAGAAGACAAAAATCTTAACATTTTTTTTTCATTTGTAGGGTTTTTAAGATAACGGTACTTTTGTTATTCTCGAGAAATGATTTCATTCAAATTTACTTACAGCTGAAACTACTTATCTGATTAAATTGGCTGGAATCGTGATCACAGACGGACAGACAAATAGACGGACATAGCTTATCGACTAGGGTTGATGCTGATCAAGAATATATATACTTTTCTATACCTACCACGCCTCCTTATGGGCGTTGCAAGCTGAGTGACAATATTAATATGCCCCGTTTACGTTTTTTAAACGTAGGAGTATAAATAAAGTGCAACCACTGAAATTGAAATTAAACTTTTTCTACAAAATTATTTTTAAAAAATGTATTTTTCATCCGGTTTTGGCCAAATTAGTCTTAAAATGTTTGTAATAAAATACACTTTACTTCAAAAATATAAAATGTTCCTGATTTTAACTTTTTCTAAAAAAACAAGTTACTTAAATACGGAATTTAAAAAAAAAAACATGAAAATTGCAAGAAATTTTAACTTTGACGAGCTTTCACTTGAACATATTTTATCCGATCGATACGATAAGTATATCAATAGAAAGGCAATTTAATTACCTATTTATTTATAATAGATGAGTAGTTTCAGCTGTTAGTAAATTTGAATGAAATCGTCTCTTGAGAAGTACAAAAGTACCGTTATATTAAAAACCCTACAAATGAAAAAAAAATTTATGATTTTTGTGTTTTCGAGATCAGACTAACTTGTTTATATGTGTGCACTGTTATACTTGTTTATAACAGTGGACCCTAAATAAATACGCTTAGCCTAAACAAGTGCGCTGCAGTATCGTATCGAAAACAAATGTTTTCCTTGTAGCTCTTGTGTTTGTTGCTCTCTGTATCATATTGCGGTAGTCCGGTCAGAGTCGTCAGATGAAATTACCACCAAATTTATCTTTTTCGCTCACTTAATTATCATAAATTACCACGCTCGAAAATACCCCAAAATACCACAAAATACCACAATACCTCAAATTACCACAAAATCCCTCAAATTCCCACAAAATACCACAATACAAAACAAAGAGAAAACATATACATACACACATACTAATAGAAACAATTGTTTTTTGCACTAAAGTGCATGCATTCATGTGCATTCAGCAGGATGATCAGAGTGTGATTTTGATGAAAATTGAAAAACAAGCAAATATACAAAATAGATACATATAAACCACCCAATCAAGTGCATTCAGTCATTTCAACAATTTTATTAACGCATCGTCCACTAATTCGTATTTCTGCCACGCGTGTTTAAAATGCCGTTGAGGTATTTTGTGGGAATTTGAGGGATTTTGTGGTAATTTGTGGTAATTAGAGAAATTGTGGTAATTTGGGGTATTTTTTTCCCACGCGAGAGATTTTTACCACAAAATACCATGCGAATTACCACATCCCACAATCGTTGAAAAATACCATAAACACTATACACTAGAGCCCCGACTTGCGTCGTCCCGATTTGCGTCGTTTCGATTTGCGTCGCTTTTTAAAAACTGGAAAAATTCGATTTGCGTCGTTGCAATTTCAAGTTGCGTCGTTTTGACCCCGATTTGCGTCGGTTCGATTTGCGTCGCTTTGATTTCGATTTGCGTCGCTAAAAACGGTTAAATTTTTTACTGGAGCACTGTGGATTACCATTTTTAGCATTTGTAGTGCCAAATTTAGCATCTTTTCTCTTTTAGCATTTTTACAACTTCTGGCAACACTGATCGTCACCTGTACTTTAAGAAGTTTTCAAATAGCGTGAAATAAGGGGAATTCCCTTCTCTTTGTTATATAAGTGGTGCTAAGAACAACTGTCTGGTTGTGGTAAGAATTTAGTGTGTGATTCGCCGGAGTACATTAAGGACGTAAAAAATGAGTCAAAGTAAAAGAAAAGTAATAAGTTTGGAACTAAAATTGGACGTAATAAAACGTTTTAAATCGGGAGAAAAGGCTGTTAATATAGGAAGCGCTCTTGGACTAGCACCTACAACAGTAAGAACAATTTGCAACAGAGACAGTGATAAAATAAATCAATTAGCTGAAATTGTCACACCACTCCAATCTAAACAAGATACTATTGCAAGAAATCCCTTATTGGTTAAGATGGAGTCCCTTCTTTCAATTTGAATTTCGTCTGAAAACGATCATGACGAAACCCGTAGCACGGGCGTCGCAGCATCCGTTGATCAAGCCATTAGTTGTTACAAAGAAATATATCAACAAAAAAATCTTTAAAAATTCAACAAACTTTATACATTTTTGTTAAAAGAGCAGAAAGGCCATCCAATCAAATGGATATAAGTGTTGTTGATTTAGATTTATCATCTGAAGAGAGCTCAATGTTAGCTAAATAAAGTACAATTTTTTAATGCATCTACTTTTTAAGAATATGCATATGTAAATGAATTTAATTTTTGTTTTGTTCTTAATTTATTGTTTTGTTATTTTTTTATAATAATTATAAACATTTGTTGAAGTAAATGAAATAAATAAAAATGTATTCATACTTGTTTTTTATCAAAAATACAAAATTTGTTGTTTTGTTTTGAATATTTTCCCCAATAAATTAAATTTCAGTGCATTTATATAGAAAAAGGTGATTCGATTTGCGTCGTTTCGATTTGCGTCGCGTTTCTCCGGTCCCCATTACCGACGCAAGTCGGGGCTCTAGTGTATATAGTGCTTTTCTGGTAACATAGAGTCCGGTGCGTGTTTCGGTATGTTTCTTATAAAATATATGTGCATGAACCAATTTTGACAGAAGCGCAACGCAACGCGCATTTATTTAGGGTGCACCGTATTATAAGTATTAAAAAACTAAATTGTTAAGAAATTTGTAAAAAATTAGTGTTTACTCTGTGATTTTTTAAACTATTTTGAAAACAGGAAATCACTTAATTTGTGGGCTTTATTATTGAAAATCCACAAACAAAAAGTAATTATTAAATGAGTGTAATCCTTAAATATCTTCAGTGACCCAATAGCGCATGCAACAGGACTTTAAATTGCGTACCATTAGACTTAGCCGTTTGTGTTCATTCTGGAGGCCACAGATTTTATTTTAAATCAAGGTTAAATCACTGGCAAAAGTTGCTAATAAAAGCTAAAATCTACTCTCCCGGGTCAATCAAAGACAAGATTCTAAGCCTCTAGTAAATGTCTTGCTCTTTGGCCAAACAAAATATTTAGTTTTTAATTATTTATAGTTCCGCCTTATTTCCAATTAAATTTTGTTTCCAAACAAAATGTATTTGTTGAGAGATAAGCTGTTGAAATTTTGTTCTTTTGGAAAATTTGTTGGACCTCAGAATTCATGATAGCATGAAAAGTCTTGGTAAATACTTTTGATTCAGTTCGGTTTTTCTTTAACACATATTAAATTTAAGTACAGCAATAAAACCACAGATCTCTTTATTCAAAAAGCATTATGCGTTTAAATTGTTCAGCATTAATAAAATTTCAATCAAAACAATACATTTAATGGTTTTAAATATATAATTATTTATTACATATAATTATGAACTTTCATTATAATATAATAAAAGACTCAAATCAATTATGATGAGTACAATTTTTGAGGTTCAACCAATTTACACCAATAATTCCCAAATTAAAATTGCTTCAAAGTAAAGCATATGTATGTATGTATGTTTAGAAATTATTGGTTTAAGAAATTTTATAGAAAACATGAAGAGACAATTTTACATAGAATGTTTGTTTTACACAATTAAAATCAATTTAACATGTTTTTATTTCAATTATTGGTTCTTTTAGATTTCACTGTTTGGGAGACTGAGTTTGATTGATTGATTTTTCATTTAAGAACTTTTATACAAGGTCAGAGAACCTTCGTTTATAACGTTGAAAAGACTAATTCAGTTTTTTACTTAAGTAATCAATAATTAATATTAATAGCATTTAAAGAAAAAACCATAAATTTTTATTTATCTTAAAATCAGTATTGTTGCTTTTGTAAGAAGTATAATCATTTATTATATTTCATCGTACTTGATAAAATGTTTGTACGTTTGTAAGTTTCAAGTTATTTTTTTATTTCTTTACACAACTGATAGAATTGGAAAAAAACAAGGTCAACATGATCGACTTTAACTTTCATATTAATTTATTTTATTATCAAATCTTTCATTTCTTTCTACATAAATTTCAAATATATATATTTGTGTGTGTACATATATGAGAGTGAGCATCATATCCTTTCGTAAAAGAGAGAGTTTGCGAAACAGTGAGATACAGAGAGGAGTCTTTTGAGTTTTCTATTAATTTTCATACAAATGTTTCTTATAATTACGTTCTTCATTTAAATACATTTAATTGTTCTGCAATTATTCTTAATCACGCGCTTATACAAAGCTATGCTAACTTGGCTCTGCTACGGTTTTATTAAAATTTTTTTTTAATTTTTCAAATGGTTTTCTATCAAAACAATACAATTAGTTTATCATGAAGTTATTTTCTTGCTTTTTATTATCAAAACTAGTTGATTAATTTTAAAATTATCTTTCTTTTGTTAGCATTTCCTTTGTATAATATATATATATATAAACTGTTAAAATATTTTCCTTAAAATTACTACAAATTATTTCTCTTTTTTTCTTGTTTTACGTATAGTTTTTCTTTAATTCATCGCATAAAATTCTCAGAATTTTATTTTGAATTTCATAGATTTTTTATTGGGTTCTCTCTGCGTAACGTTCGCTGAATGGGTCCATGTCGAGTGTTTCTTTATTTTTTGACTTCTTTTTAAGATCTACAAATAAGTGTTGCTCACTCTCTTTTTCGCAAAATTTTACAATAATTTTATATGTTATTTTGTTTATTTAATATAACTTCAGCATATAAGTCGTTATTATTATAAATAAATGCTCGTATATCTTTTTAGTTTGTTTTGTGCTCACTCTCGTTTGACTCTCTTTTACTTTTGTTTCACATTTCTTTGTTGTTTCTTTCATTTTTATTCAATTAAAATATAATGTTTCTTCACTAAAACTAAGTTTCTAGCATAATTCAAGGTTTGTTTTATAAGTATTTTTCTTTTTTCTTGCAGTTTTTTTTTTATCTCTTATGATAAGTTCGCGCCTTTTAACCCATCTTGAATAACTATTATTTTCGCCAAGCTAGCATCATCTTCATTGTTGGTATGTTTGTTTGTTTATAATTATTTCAGCTTTTGCAATTCTAATTCTTGCTTTTTTATATCATATTAAATTTAGTTTGCAGTTGGGAGAAGGACGTCAACCGTTAAAAATACAATTTTTCCAACAAAAGTATTTTAATGTTAAATATTATTTAAAGTGGCTTCTCCACTTTTCACCATTATTGACCTAAGATAAGATTGGGAAAGAAAAATAAATTAATAATAGGGTTTCAATCATTATGGCAATCAATAAAAATGTATTGGATTAGAAATATTTTCTATTCATTTACATGAAAATTGCTCTATAGAATACAGAGCTATTTTTAAATGGAATCAATCAATTTTTAAACTTCACACCAGTGCCAAGTTAATAAATTTGGATGTCTGTGGCAACAAAATATTTGGTGCCCCTTTGGTGCAAAATATGGCTTTAAAAATATAAAATATATTTTTCTATTTTATACTCCTTTTTATTTGAAATTTAAACATCATATGTCATATTATCATCATAAAACATATTATAATAAACATAATAACCAAATGCGAGTGTTAGCGAGAGGTTTTTCAGTTCTTCTAAATCTCTTAAAAAAAACAAGACATCAACAACTCGCAAAGACACCCCACATGTTCCCGATTTGTCTATACCTTCTCTAATCTAATCTAATATCTCTTTATAAGTACTTATGAGTGAAATGTATTGCAGAAAAACTCGGGAAAAACGAATTTAAAAGTTGGTGAGAAAAAGTTCTCAAATCGTTTAGAACAAACATTCGTTTTTCAATCAAGCACTTTAATGAACTACAAATCAACTAATTTTAACATGTGGGGTTTAAAAACTCAATTCGAATTATTTTTATTTTGTGATCCTTTCCATTAAATTATAACCAAGTTAATTATTTTAACGTACCGGCTCCTACGGCAGCCACCTGTGGCTGGGTGTTTTCCTGTGTTGTTGAAGTCTTGATATTTGGTGTTGTTGTAGATGTCGTCGTTGTCGCTGCGGTACCAGCTGCATTAACACTTGAAGTAGTTGACATACTTTGTTGTTGATTTTTTTGTGCAGTGGCATCAATACTGCCAACAGCTGGACCACCACCATTGGTGATAATATTATTTGTATTACTATGACTGTTGGTATGACCACCAGCACCGCCACCACCTCCACCCATGCGATGGTTGTTATTACGGTTGCGATTGTAACTGCTACCACCTCTGTAGCCACGATTATAACCACCGCTATTATAGCCCATATTGCGGTTATAGTAACTACCACGTCCACGATACCTAGTCGAAAAATAATATTGTATTATAAAACAAAACAAGCCTTATAAAAGTGCTTAATACCCTCCACGCCTTGTCGAAGAGACACCAAATGTTTCGCTATTCAACTTGCGCTCTTGACGCCAATCATTTTTCTTATTCTTGACGCGATCTTGTGCAGCTTCGCAAGAGATGTTATCGAAAAATGATTTTGTCTTGTCGTAGCCCACGGTGATCTCCTCATCCTCTGGCTCATGCTCTCCAGCACCGGTCTCATTGCCGGAATCGTCTTTCTTATCAGCCGTATCACCGTTGATCTGTGAAGGAGGAGGAGGTGTTGTTGATGAACACTAAAGATTGTCAAGGACATGCGAGCAAGCGTGCGTGCGTACGTGCGTGCGTGTTTGTGTGCATTTAGTGTTTTATATTTTTGTTTTTAGATTTGACAGCAACGGTTGTTAATAACAATATTGAAACAACGAAAAACAAAACAGTAACGATGATTAATTGTTGGTTGCAGGATGGATGGGTGGATGAGGAAGGAATCAAGCAAGCACGTAACAAAAACGTCAAATCAAGGCAACCAACGTGTTAGTTTTGTTGGGTGTTGTGTTGATAATAAAAGTGTTGACGTTAGTGGCGCAAAATGAAAACAATAAAAGAAAATAATAACATAATAAAGACAATAATTAAGTTTATATTGAAATAAAAAGAAACAAAATATAATAAGAAGAAAGGTGACAACATTTTCGTGGCGCAGTAAAAGAAATCGAATGATTTTGATTAAAATCACGGGCCAAGAATATGCAATGTTGTTGTTTTTTTAATTCTGAGCCAACATTCAATAAGGAAAACACAAATAAAATTGCAAAAAAATACCTGTTCTGTGGTTTTGGGTTCTTCGCCCACCTTAAGTTTCGTTAACTGTGAACGCAGTTCTTCAAACTGATTGTTCGCTTGCTCAAAGTCAAAGTCTTGTTCGAATTTAATTGTATTCTTAGGGTTACGAAGTTTATTTTGGTTTCCACCAGGTCCACCACCAATTGGTCTATATCCCTGCAGGCAATAGAAAAACAATTAATAAACAGCTTAATCAATAATTTTGGACTGTTTACTGACTTGATTTGGCATACGTCCACGACCACCACCACCACGATTCCTCATCATATTATTATTGCCTCCTCCACCACCACCGCCGCCGCCGCCACCACCGCCACTGTTTTGACCACGATGCATTGTCCAGGCACGATTTTGTCCTGGTTGATTATTTCGTTGATTGTTGTAGTTATTGTTGCCCCCACGATTGTCGTGGTGTTGATTGTTATAACTTTCCATATTTCGACCCGAAGAATCACGGCGATCACGTGGTTGATAATAGTCGTTGTTGGCATTGTTGCGTTGGTTATTACTGTGGTTACCAAGGCGCTGGTATGGTTGGTGCGGTGCCTGATGATTTTGTCGCTTCTGTCCAGCATCCCGCGAATTGCCACCACCACCACCACCTCCGCCATGTCCAGCATTATTTTGATTATTTTGATGATGATGTTGATTGTTTCCATTTTGGTGGTGTTGTTGTTGCTGTTGTTGAGTATGGTGTTGATGTTGCTGTTGTTGTTGGTTTACCTGTACACCCATATCAGTCGAAGGACTTTTTCGTGAGATAAGACTTATTGGCGTTGTAGAACGAGATGCACCGGCGATTAAGTCTATGACGGAAACTATTTTTTAGGAATTTAGAGTTCAGATTAATTTATTCCGTGTTTAGAGTAAGTATTTTTTTTATTTTGTTGTGGCGATACATTAAAATTTTTTTTTAATTAAATATGTGTTCATGTGCGTATGTGTTGGTGTTAAAAATTGTGTTAAGATTAGACAATGTAGAGTAATGAGACACAAAAAAAAATGAATAAAAACGACAGAGAAAATAAGAAGTATTGAAAAAAAAAACCGTTTCTTAATAAAGAGAACTAAAACTGTGGTGCAGTAATGTACCCAATGTGTGCCATCAAGTTCGGCATTGGTAAAAAAAAAAATGTCCTTTTAAGTGAATGAACTTAACTGTTCGGAGATATTGTGCTTTGACGTATGCAATATATGCTAGCACATTTTGTTTCTGGCTCAAAAACTTGAGTTGTATTGTTATCTTAAGCCAAAGTATGCACAAAATTAATTTGACAACTCTTGCTATAATAAAGTTGCACAACTCAGCATCTCCACCATATTGCCTTTCCGAAAAAATGCAAATTGACAGTTCAACCCTTTTTAACAATCAGAACATCTGATGAGATTTTGGTACAGCCCCGAAATTTAGAGTCTATCCGATAAAACTAAACTAATTTAAATCGATTTTATCGATAACATTCTTCTCCGTTATGACTTTTAAACATGACTTTTAAACAATTTAAATTAATACTTAAAAACTTTTGACTATTTTTTTATATTACTTTTCCACTAGAATTTCCGAAAGTACATCTCATTCAAACGCAGGGGTATAGAATATTAGAAGAGCACCCAATAATAAAACTACGTTTAGAATCATTTCCTATGGTGCTCTTGATAGCACTCATCGAACATATTGAAACACATCTTCTTTTTAGTTATAAATCAGAAAGTAAGAGGATCTTCAATTAAAGGACATGAAGAAAGAAAACTAGCCATTTTAAAGAATATATTTATTAATATGTTGGGAAACGTTCTTCTATATGAATTCCTATAATTCTCTTAGAGGGAAGAAAAATTGTCATATGGCGTGCTTAGAGTACAAGGTAAATAGTTCTCTTTGTAAAAAAACTAGATATAGAAATTGAAAAAATGCACACTAAAATTAAAAACAAAGTTAAATTCTCTTAATAGTGCAAACGCATATGGAAACTTCTGGTAGGTTTTGTTTTTCTTGTTATATTTGAAAACTAAATTTGGCACATTTTCACTCTTTCTAACGATATTAACATAAGTACTTAAGAAAGTATGTTTAACTCAATAAAATCAATTCATATACTACGGAAGAACTAAAAAGAATTTTCAGTCGAAAGCAATAAAAACTAAAATCGAAAAGTACTAAAAATTTTAAAATATATTAATGAAAAATATGCGAAAAATTGATGAGACAAAACAATATCCAAAGCAACAACATTGAGGGAAATTAAAGCAAATTAAGAATCAAGAAACAACGAATCTTGTTCACAACAAAATTCAAAGAAAACAATCTGAAAATCCCGCTAAAAGGTAAGCGAGAATGATCGAGACTAAAATTACCATCACACCTTGGTCTTTATTGTGTTCAAGTAGAGCTGCATTTGCCAAATTAACATGAGAGAGCAGATTATTGGATACAGTGTTGGCTGAGTGTTGGCCAGCGCCACCGTTACCGACACTTAATGCTTGAGTTAACTGATTGGAAATCGAATTGGAATCAACTTGAGCTTGATAAAGAGAATAAGAAGAGAATAAGAAAGTTTGGTAGGTGAGGATGCATTGTATTTTCTTAAGTTGGTTCGTTCACATATTTTGTTAATAGTTGTGCAGAACTTACTTGGTTGTTTTTGCTGCTGTTGTTTGTTCTGTTGTTGTTGTTGCTGTTGTTGGTTATTGAGCATAAAAGCAGCTGGTGCAACCGGTGCTCCTCCAGTTCCAGCACCAGGCGCCAATGATGTAGCCGCTGTTCCTGCTGCAGGCATACCACCAAGCCCTCCCATTCCACCAAATGGATTACCATAAGCACCCGCACTCATGGGTGGTGCTGTAGGATGAGGATTCATGCTTGACATAGGAAAGTGTGGCATCAGGTGTTGTCCATTTGGCAACTGAACTTGCATAATAGCTGGATCATTTGGATGTGGTAGACTGTTGTTAACAACGCGTATATCTTTAATGTCAGAGCCACGGAAGAGAATGTAATCATAGATTTGACTCTGTGGTGCAATTTGATACTGCGTTTCACGATCTTCTGTACCAAATGATCGAACTAAAAAAATGTAATTAAAAGAGTGATATTATTTTTATAAATGTTTTGTTCATATTAAAGAATTAATTATTATTGAAAATACCGTTTACTAATTGGAACTTAAACCGTATTTAGTAAATGAGCGTTTTCTCAATGTTCGATAAGAACTTATGTCGGTTAAGTGCTGATCTATAGGAAGAACAGCTGAGCAAGGCAACCAATTTTAATTTACACAAAAATATATAGATTTTCAAGTATTTAGTTTCTCTTCATTTTCAACCAAAATAGATAAAGAACATGTTGATGGTGATAAGTTAATTTATCGTATTTATTTTTCGAAAATAAAACTCCTTTTATAGGTATACTTTAAAAATATTGAAATTTACTAAGTCTAAAATAGATATTTGACAAGATGAGTGTGATTTTTTTACACCTCTTTTAAATAACTTTTAACTAAGTTTTGAAGAATAATTTTACTTAAGAGCCCAGGACCGAATAATTATACCCCCACGCGTGCTGCGTAAGGGGTATATTAATTTTGTCAAGACGTGTGTAACGCCCAAAAGGAGGCGTGGTAGGTATAGAAAAGTATATATATTCTTGATCAGCATCACCACCTGAGTTGATTAAGCCATGTCCGTCTGTCTGTCCGTCTGTCTCTGGACACGATTACAGCCGTAATTTTCAAGCTATCGTAATGAAATTCTATATTTGAGCTTTTTTTAAAAAACTAAGATCAAGTTCGAGAATGGGCTAAATCGGATGTCAACCACGCCTACCTCCCATACAACCCAAAAATTTAAAACTCTACAAAGAGGCTAATATTAAAGTTACAAAACTGAAACTCGGTATTTGTGTATTTTATGTTTAAAACAAGGTGTGTTAGAAAAATGGGCGTTATCCACCCACTAACACGCCCACCTCCCATACAACCCCAAAATTGAAAACTCTATAAAGAGGCTAATATTATAGTTACAAAAGTGAAACTCGGTATATGTGTATTCTATGTCAAAACTGAGGTGTGTTGGGAAAATGGACGTCACACACATACTAACACGCCCACCTCCCAACCCCAAAATTTAAAACTTTATAAAACGGCTTATATTTAAGCTGCAGGAAAACAATTTGTTGTGTATGTATACACACGACACAAAAATAACAAAATCTTTTAAAATCTCATACAAAAAGCTCTCCAATTTAAGATTGCACTATAACCCTTAAGAATCGGCCGTGGGGGTATTTTAACTTCGGCCAAGTCGAAGATATACCTTACTAGTTTTTCTTACTTTAATTATATGTATTTAGACTTCCGAGGCCCAATGGTGAAATAAAATGTTGTTGGCCTTTATTGGTTCAAGAGATAAAATTCGCTAATTATAATGTGTGAAAGCTAATTAACATTCAACATCGCGGCGATTAATAAAAATAATATTATATACCAATTTTCTTGTAACTCAATTTCGAATTAAAAGAGTTAAAGTTTTTGTTTTCCACGATGTTGATTTCATATCCTTAAAAATACACATTTAGGTTAAGTAATCCAAATTTGAAAGGTTACATATTAGGTCTGTTCCCGTACTTGAACATTCGTACGAATTCGCACGAATTCGTGCTATTTTCTACGATTTCCTGTTCCCGTACCCAAAAAAATCGCAAAAGAGAGCGAAAATGTGAAATCCAGTCCTTGTCAAATGTTGCTATTTTCTGCTACACAAATTTGGAGTTGCAAAACTCGCAGCAATTAGCAAGTGCAATATTTTGACAGCTTATGTCAGCCATTAAAGCAACATGTCGAGAAAAGTAGAAATTAATTGTTCCACATACACATTAAGCAGAATAAAATGTGAGTATATTTTATATAATTTTTTCCAATAACAACTAGCGTATTTTCTTCCTTAGATATCAACTATAGCAATTCTGCCACCAAAAATTTGTTGAAGTTTCATCAAAAGTTGCAACTTTTTGCAAAAAACCTGTTCCCGTTCTTTTTGCAATTTTTCACGCAAAGAGAGCACTTTTTTAGTTACTCTCGCAAATTTTTCAACTTGCGAATTTCTGCTACAAAAGTACGGGAACAGACCTATTAGCTTCCACACACGTAAACATTTGAACTGAAGGAATAATTTTACTTTAGCGACCATGCCCGATTTTTTTTTTCTAAGTTTTATTTAACGTATATGGACCCTTAACCCAATGGTGAAAGAAAAAATTGTCGGCCTCGATTGGTTTAGGAGATAAAATTCGCGAAAGTTTGAAAATTCAGTGCAAATGTTTACGTGTGTGGAAGCTAATGTAAGCTTTTAAATTATGATTTCTTAATGTGAATTTTTAGGGCTAATTAAAGGAAACAATGCGATATGGTGAAAGCACAAAAACTTGAACCTTTATAATACGAAATTGAGTATAAAGAAAATTGGTATATTTAAGGAGAATCGAAAAATTGTTATTAAAAATCGCCGCGATTTTTAATAACAATTTTTCGCCTCCGGCGCTCTGTTCATTAACAAAATATTAAGTTTTGTGAAACCTATAAGAAATGTTGAAAAGTTGTTATTAAAAATCGCCGCGATTATAAATATATATTTTTTTTTCTAAAAATGAATGAATAGTTGATTTTTTTGTTTAATAAGCCGTAAAAAACCACATTTTGGGTAAGTATCTTAAAAAAGCTTATATTAGTTTTCAAACGCACACAAATTTGCACTGAATTTTAAAACTTAAGCGAATTTTATTTCTTAAACCAATCGAGACCGACAATTTTTACTTTCACCATTGGGTTTAGGGGGTCCATATTCGTTTAATAAAAATAAGAAAAAAAATTCGGACATGGTCGCTAAAGTAAAATTATTCCCTTTAACGATACCTTCTCGATACCTTTTGGTTTGCTGGGTAGCTGGACTTTTTTCTAGTTTTGTAAAATTTGCCTTGGCAAAATAATCTTGAATTTCTACAAAATGCAACACTGCTAGCAAAATAACAACAAAAAAAAACCATTGATACAGAGCTGGCAACTTAGCAAATCAAAAATGCAAAGGAACCAAAGCAGCGCAGTCACGGCGGAAAAAAAAACGAGTGACGAATGAAATACGATGGAATAAGAGAAACCATTTTCTTTTTCAGGCCAACCTACCAATTACTGTATAACTTCCAAAGTTTTAAAGACCCTTTAAAATACTTCTCGAACTCCACAGTGCTACTTACCGCTGGACAAAGCTATTGTGCACTCCTGTGGATCGACGGTGTACAAGCGCCCTTCATAACGAATGTCAGCCTTGGATATAAGACTTATCTTCGAGCCCAACTCGGGCATTCCGCCACTCATTTTGGCCAAGTTTCTCTGTTGCCCACGAAGAATAATGTTTTGGTGCTTCCGACTTTACTAGCGGAAAAGTACTTTGCTGCTCCCGTTATGAACGGCGTAGCTATGCTTAATAGAACTTCGAGTTGCCTAAACCCGTATCTTTCACAACCACCAATCACTTAACAAAATCTTTTCACTTGGGAATTGTTTAACAAACTTCCTCCAACTTTGTTTGCAAATAAATTGCAAACAAAAATTATTTTAATTTTTGTAAAACGCAGCACAAATTTTTCGCAACTACTTCGTGCCCCGTTGTTAATTCGTACAATACGATTTCCTACTGCAGCTCGTTACTTGCTACAATTCTCTACAAAAGTGCTCAAATTTTTGTTTCCTTTCCTCAACGTTCGCTAACTTTTACACACAATATGGCGGGCCCGTTCCTATCTTGTAGCTCGTTCCACACACGTTGTAATATATATTTCGTTTTTGTACTGTTGCCAGCACTGATGCTGCAAGTAAGTTGTTGTTGTCTTTTTCAGCATTAATTACTTTCTAAAAATTTATATCTGTTTCTCTTTGACTCAAACGTTATGAATTGACGAAACAATAGTGAAAAGGTGATAGCAGCTTGTCAATTAGATTTTTTGTTGTTGGTATACATGTTGCGCAGTCGAAGTCAACGTCAATAACGAAACATTATTAATTATGAGAAATGAAACAAAATTGTTGGAATGATGAAATTGCAAATTTGGGTAGCAAATTAAAGATGGCTAACTTTTATTTATTGGCGCCAAGTTCAAAATTGTGAATTCTATGTATGAAGCAATTGCATGAATTTAAATATTTTAAAAATTAGAAACTACTTTAATGTGCTGAAATGCAACTAAAGAAGCTGTCTTGAAAATATATGAACACAATTTATTTATTAATGTAATTTCCTGTTTAATTATATAAGAAAATCAATGAAGACTTTAACGCAGTACAAAGTATTTAATGCCAAAAACCAGTACATAGCAGTTCAAAGTTAATAAATAGCATTTTTAAAATATATTCAATTAGTTAACTTTCATGTTGCCCAACCGATTTCGGGAGAGAAGATTTTTGTAGCAAACCCATAGAGGTAAATCTGCCTGAAGTTGTATTTTACTGCTAGATGGCGTTGTGAACATAAGCAGTGTGTATTTTTGATTTTCAAGAACGAATTATTACAAAAATATGTTTTTATTAAAATTTTAATGGTGCTAACACGTCATAGACTAATTTTGTGCTTTTCTCGAAAATTTTTGCTAAAAAAGTACAAAAATCAAGAATTTTGGCGTTCGCAAGCTTTCTCAATTCTACAGAATTCTGTAGAAATGCTACCAACGGAAGGAGCAAATAAGTAATGTGTAAAGAAGTTTGATCTTCTTTACGAATCGTAGTATTTCTCTAACGGATCTAGTTTAGGAGTAATAATCAAAACTGAGAAATTACTCTTTTCTGGCGAACCTGAAATACAATATATCACGGGAACAAAATGAAACTTTGCAAAATGAATTTTTCGTTTGCATACAATAAATATTTCTAGAAGAATTTTGATAGCAGAATTAAAAAATGGTGACAGTATTTTGCCAGCGGCCCAATTTAGGATGTTAAGCATAGTACTCTGTTCGGCTTCACGTGAAATTCCACTCAAATCTCCATACACAAAATGACAGCTGTGAAACAAGCGTGAACATTTCACAACTTTTTCGTCAAAGCTGTACTATGCTTCGCTGCGGAAAATTTATTACAATGTTCAGCAACATGCATCTAGCAACATTATTTTCACGGCAATTTAATTGAACCGACCATTTATTTTGCCGTGAAAAGTGGAAGTTGTCAATTAATTTAAGAAAAAGTGCAAGCAAAAGAACAGTTTGTAATTGAAATTCTATTTTTTGTACTATTTCTAAAGTTTTGCAATTAATAATTGCAGTTGTTGGAAATTGTAATGCACCTTCCCGCGGTGTTGGCGGTTGCAAAACTTCGCAGTTTGTAGACTGCCATAAACTAATGACTTGTTCTCCTCCACAACAAAGGACATGCATACTTGTATAAATATTTATTTTGTATTTATATAATCACAACTCTGAAAATTAAAAATCTTAAATGATTTTCTGCTTTTCCTCTAATAAATTGTGGCTGTTTATTTACATTTTGTCGAAGCTGATCATCAGCTGTTCGTTCGCAACAAAATATCTGTCAAAATTTTCACGCAACAAATAAATGGCTGTTGCCGGTGAAATTTCACGCAATCGAGCATAGTACTAGGCTTTAGCAAAGTACGCTGTTCAATTTCACATGAAGTTCCACTCAAATCTCCATTAAAAAAATGACAGCTGTGAAACAAGCGTAAAAGTTTTACCACTTTTTCATCAGACATAGTACTGTTTCGCTGCGAAAAATCTACTACTATATTCTGGAGCATGCATTTAGCAACATTTGGACCTATTCCGCGCAATGTGTTATTCTGTTACGAATTTTCTGTTACAATTATAAAATATGTCGGCCATAAAAGATCTGTTATAATTGGTATTCATCTTTTATCGAACCCTGGAGTATATTGTCTGCCTGTGCAAAAAAAGCGGTGTACACAAAATTTAAAAACGCACATCCATTGTAAGTGTACACTTTTGAAACTCATGCTATTCAGTTAACTCAAATGTACACAATCGAGGTGAATAAAAAATCAAGTTACTGATTAAAATATTTGACAGTGAATTTAAAAATAGTGATAAAAAAATAGTTATTTTTAAATGTTCGATCCTAAACGATAAATGTTTGTTTGTATGAATAAAAATAATTGTTTAATGAATGTTGACAAAATTTTTTAAAATGATATCCCAAAAGTTTCCGGGCAAAAAGTTTCACAACAACAATTTAACAACAAAAATAGAAAATTCACTGAAAAAAGTTTGTGACAAAAATTTCTTGATTGTGTACATTTTTTTGAATAAAAAACTCATTTTCAAAGCAACTGAATCAGAAACTCGTCGTGCACACAAAATATCGTGTACATTGATTTCTCCACTGTTAGAGAATAGGGCCCCTGTTATCAATGACCCCTTTTCCACTCGGCAATTTTTCTTGCTGGCAAGTCGAGTTTGTTGGCATCGGGACGTGACGAAAGGGGATGAGTACAGACTTGCTCGCACCGGCAATTTTTCTTTTGTCTTGCTCTTTCTTTCAAGTTTCACTTTAGTTTTATTCAGAATTGCTCAAGAAAACTTGCTGAGTGGAAACGCAAATGGCAAGTTCAAAAGAGAATTGAAAGCTTGCTGGCAAGAAAAATTGCCGTGTGGAAAAGGGGTCAATCTTCAAAAACAAAAATCTATTACAATTCCGCTAGCTTCTGTTATGAAACAGCTGATATAAAAGCTGTCATAAAATTAATCACTTCACATAATCTTTATGATTAACATAAAGATAAATAAATTATAATACAAGCCGAAAAAAGTAAGTAAATAATTAAAATAATTAATTGCATTACATAAATCGAAGTTACCGTACAGGAAAACTCGAAAAGAATGTAACTCCAGCAATGTGGCGCGATGGTTTCTTCTGTTTAAAACATGCCTTTAAAACGTACAAGCATACCCAACTAACAATTTTCCTTCCAATTTTAAACTTATAGTATGATTTAATGTTATAAACGTTGTATAGTGCTTCAATTTGGAAGAATTGCTGTTATAGCAGTGTTTACTGGTATAAATCATTGCAAGAACATTCTCTGAATCTACTTATTCAGGGTTTATAGAAAAACTACATTCATATTGTATAATGATGTTATATTCATTGTATTAAATAACTATGAAGTGATTCTTCCTATAAACATCGCATAACAAAATTATACAATGTTTATGACTTTGTACCTCTCAGTTCGAAGTTCGAAAACTGTTCGAAACGAATACAGAAATCGCAATGACACAAATTTTCTCTTTTTCGAACTTAGCTTGTCATTCAGAATATATAAAAAAAAAATTATTTATATTTTATTAAAAAAAAAAATTCTCTATGCGCCCGCAGCATATGAACCATGGACCTTCATGTTCCAAGATGAAAACATTAGCACCCGACCTATTTGACAAACTTCGAATTCTCATATAATTTCTAATATAAAAAGCGAGTTCACCGTCAAGTGTAGTTTAAAAATGTATGTCAATCACAAGTAATGTAAACACAAATAATAAAATTAGGGAGTTTTTACCATTTGGAATTTTAAATTCTGCATGTGTTTATAACAGAGACCCAAAATAACAGTTATTTATTTTTTTTAGGTTGAAAAAGTTGTCGATATTTTGAAAAATATTTTATACGTTGCTTCATAACAGTTATTTTCAATTTATATTTTTTACGTTGCCTCATAACAGTTATAAACGAGAAACGTTGCTCATAACTTTTATTTTCAAAAAAAATTTTTTTACGTTGCCTGGTAAGAGTTATTGTAGAGAAATAAATTTTTACGTTATTTCTTTTATATAAAAATTTCGCGTCACGGTGTTTGTAGTCGAAATTTTTTTATATATTTTGTAGGTATGAGAATAGGTCGTACAGTTTGTTTTCACCTTCTACCCGCTAGTGGCATTGCATTTTTTAAGAACACAAATTTTCGGTAAAGTTTTGACCTATAACTGACCTAGAACTAACTATTGAGTCGTATCCTTCGACTAATAAATTTGAGCAATCTTTGGAAAGGGCATGGCACCGCCCTTATTGTCACTATCCAATAAAAATCTTCCATTTGCATCGTTTTTAGTTGCTTGTTTTTTACTGTATTTTTGTTTTTTCTTAAAATGAGTAGTTGGTTCTTCGTGTCATTAAGTTTTTTAAAAAATTTGAATTTTTTACTTCTATGGTTAAGAAAAATCAGAAAAAGAAATACAGCAACTGCAATTATACCACTGTTCGCCTAAACAAAAAGTTTATGCTATTCAGGAGTCTAGTCAAAGTGCAATTGTGCTTCTCTTTATTACTGAAATGAATGATTTTTTGAATGAAATATCAATTTCTTCTTTGCGTTCTCATACTTATGTTACTAATTTTTTTCCGAAAAATCACTTGTACTGCTGTTGCCCTAAAATATGATTTAAGAATACACTTACGTTGCATTCACAACTGCATTTTTTATGAATGCCTAATTTTGTGAAAACTCCTTATTCTCTTACTGAGAGCAAGAAAATAATATTACAATTGATAATCTTACACATGTTGCCCGTAAAAAAGTAACAAAGTTTTTTTATTTCATACAAATTATGAGCAACGTAAAAATTTTTTTCTCGTCTATAACAGTTATGAGGCAACGTAAAAAAATAAAAATTGAAAATAAACGTTATCAGCAACGAAAAAATATTTTCTTCATTCATACCCAAGTAACAATTTTCCTCCTATAAAACACCTAAGAACATTCTCAACAACATATTAAAACACAACAGTTACGGATATAATCATTATATAATAATCGTATAAGACAAAAAAGGCGCACTTTTTTTGTTTGTATTAAACCCTACATCAGTAAAATTATATTCTGTTGAACATATTCTTATCATTACTTTATAGGAGCTTTATATCATTTTTTCAGTCTTATTTCAGTGTTTGTTGCTATAGAAGGCATTAGAGAATATTTATATCATGAAAACATTGAAGTTTTATAGCCGTGTCAAATATGTCAAAATAAATGTTCGAAAAAAAAAATGTTATTCGAAAAAAAATAATTTTTAATAAGTGTTCTATTCCAGTTTTTCTTTTCTTTGTTTTCATGTGACAAATTGAAGTTGACTTTCTCTTTTTTTTTCCTAACATTTTTTTGCGTTATAAAAATTTATTTATTGTGTTGGAAGCGGATTCGATCTTGGTACCTCCGTGTTGCCAGTCCGACACATTAACCTCTCGCCCATTTTTTCATATTCAAAACTTTGAAAAAATTTTTAATTAAAAACGACTGCGCTGCCTATTGGTAGCTTCAATATTTATATGTGACATTTATTCGAAATCTCAATAATGTCGTATTGAGGTGATGCTTCTTTTATTTTCTTTATAAGAAAAGGGCGAAATTTTTGTTTAACTATTCACTCTTTATTAAGTATTTATAATTCATTATTTATTAACAGGTAATTTTTTTCATATTTAGTGAACTGTTATTTTTCAAATTTTTATTATTTTATACGAATAAGTAAAACATAATTTCCTAGTTAAAAAACATTTTTTATAAAACTGTAACATTAAAAAAATTATAAATAATTATTTTCGGCATGCCCGAAGTTAAAGTACCCATTCTTGGTAGTAATATTTAAGTATTACCCAACAGAATCGAGCTTATAATTTTTTAGGTTTGTTTTTTACAATTTTTAACGTTTTTCTTAAAAATAAATCCTCGTCTTACGCTTTCATATTACCAAATTATCTTTGTGGAATAAATAAACTTAGTTATTCCTTTTACCATTTTCAAGGTAGCACGCAGCCAGCTCTTGCATAGCTCCTACACGTGTCTACGTAATTATATCAAAAAGATCTCTAGAAAGTGTCAAGATTTATTTAAAGAAGGTGGCAGAAGTAGATTGATGTCTATCACATCCACACCGTAGTGCTATCTACTTCTTCTACCTTCCTTAATATTTCTTGAAAAGTGTTTTATTTTTAATACGAAAGACAAGCAACATCAGCTCTTTGAGAGTGCATTTTTATGAAATAATTATAATTTTATGTCGATAGGTCACAAATTACGGTTGTAATCCTGTCGACCGACAGATTGAAAGTGCTATATCTTGTCAGGAGGTGACTCTTATCAATAAATATAAAATTTAATATATGTGGGCTTATAAACACATGCAGAATTTAAAATTCCAAATGGTAAAAACTCCCTACTTTTATTATTTGTGTTTACATTACTTGTGATTGACATAAATTTTTAAACTACAATTGACGGTGAACTCGCTCTTATATTAGAAATTATATGAGAATTCGAAGTTTGTCAAATAGGTCGGGTGCTAATGTTTTCATCTTGGAACATGAAGGTCCATGGTTCAAATGCTGCGGGCGCATAGAGAATTTTTTTTTTTTTTAATAAAATATAAATAATTTTTTTTTTTTATATATTCTGAATGACAAGCTAAGTTCGAAAAAGAGAAAATTTGTGTCATGGCGATTTCTGTATTCGTTTCGAACAGTTTTCGAGCTTCGAACTGAGAGGTACAAGGCATAAACATTGTATAATTTTGTTATGCGATGTTTATAGGAAGAATCACTTCATAGTTATTTAATACAATGAATATAACATCATTATACAATATGAATGTAGTTTTTCTATAAACCCTGAATAAGTAGATTCAGAGAATGTTCTTGCAATGATTTATACCAGTAAACACTGCTATAACAGCAATTCTTCCAAATTGAAGCACTATACAACGTTTATAACATTAAATCATACTATAAGTTTAAAATTGGAAGGAAAATTGTTAGTTGGGTAACTCTTATTTCAGAGAAAAATTATTTTTTTTTTAAATAATAGTTATTATTGATAAATATTTTTTTTCTTACAATATAACTGTTATGGTCCAATTTTTAAAGATATTTCTTATAACAGTTATGACTCTGGTTTATAAGCCCATATATATTAAATTTTATATTTATTGATAAGAGTCACCTCCTGACAAGATATAGCACTTTCAATCTGTCGGTCGACAGGATTACAACCGTAATTTGTGACCTATCGACATAAAATTATAATTATTTCATAAAAATGCACTCTCAAAGAGCTGATGTTGCTTGTCTTTCGTATTAAAAATAAAACACTTTTCAAGAAATATTAAGGAAGGTAGAAGAAGTAGATAGCACTACGGTGTGGATGTGATAGACGTCAATCTACTTCTGCCACCTTCTTTAAATAAATCTTGACACTTTCTAGAGATCTTTTTGATATAATTGCGTAGACACGTGTAGGAGCTATGCAAGAGCTGGCTGCGTGCTACCTTGAAAATGGTAAAAGGAATAACTAAATTTATTTATTCCACAGAGATAATTTGGTAATATGAAAGCGTAAGACGAGGATTTATTTTTAAGAAAAACGTTAAAAATTGTAAAAAACAAACCTAAAAAATTATAAGCTCGATTCTGTTGGGTAATACTTAAATATTACTACCAAGAATGGGCACTTTAACTTCGGGCATGCCGAAAATAATTATTTATAATTTTTTTAATGTTAGAGTTTAATAAAAAATGTTTTTGAACCAGGAAATTATGTTTTACTTATTCGTATAAAACAATAAAAATTTGAAAAATAACAGTTCACTTAATATGAAAAATATTACCTATTAATAAATAATGAATTATAAATACTTAATAAAGAGTGAATAGTTAAACAAAAATTTCGCCCTTTTCTTATAAAGAAAATAAAAGAAGCATCACCTCAATACGACATTATTGAGATTTCGAATAAATGTCACATATAAATATTGAAGCTACCAATAGGCAGCGCAGTCGTTTTTAATTAAAAATTTTTTCAAAGTATTGAATATGAAAAAATGGGCGAGATGTTAATGTGTCGGACTGGCAACACGGAGGTACCGAGATCGAATCCGCTTCCAACACAATAAATAAATTTTTATAACGCAAAAAATGTTAGGAAAAAAAAGAGAAAGTCAACTTCAATTTGTCACATGAAAACAAAGAAAAGAAAAACTGGAAGAACACTTCAAAATTATTTTTTTTTCGAATAACATTTTTTTTTTTCGAACATTTATTTTGACATATTTGACACGGCTATAAAACTTCAATGTTTTCATGATATAAATATTCTCTAATGCCTTCTATAGCAACAAACACTGATATAAGACTGAAAAAATGATATAAAGCTCCTATAAAGTAATGATAAGAATATGTTCAACAGAATATAATTTTACTGATGTAGGGTTTAATACAAACAAAAAAAGTGCACCTTTTTTGTCTTATACGATTATTATACAATGATTATACCCGTAACTGTTGTGTTTTAATATGTTGTTGAGAATGTTCTTAGGTGTTTTATAGGAGGAAAATTATTACTTGGGTATTTATTAATCTAGAATTAACATCCATTTTTCGGACCAAAATGTTACTATAATACTATGTTCACACTGGAAGCTAAATGCGCATTTAAAGCTTAATTCGCATTTATTTCATTAATGCTTCTCTAAATGCGCATTTACCCATAGAAAATTCTGTCAAGTTAATTCACTTAAATGCTACTTCTAATGAGCATTTAGCAGTTTGCGACCCTGATTCGATATTCGAAAAACTGCTACTCGCTACTTTTTGCTCATATCTGAGTTGAACTCGTTTCATTAGTTGTCAATTTTGTTTACTGTCAGATTGTTTTGCTTAGGCTGTGTGCCAATCGGAAACTTTTGACTCGGATTGATACTCAGGGTATAGTATAAATTTTGACAAGAGGGAAGAGAATTTTTGACACAAGCGAAAATTAAAAAAAAGCATGTTTTAGTTGCACTGAAGTTTGGAAAAATTAAGAGGAGGGTTGTGTAAAATATATAAGCTACATTATTTTGACTTTTTTTTCTGAGAAAATAGTATTGCTTGATGATTTTTCTGGATGCTGTTCATATTCAGAATATATTAATTTTTCATTAAAGCAATGTGCGGGCGGTGGTGTAGTGCTCAAAATGTAATGTATATAAGGATTTATGAATATAACTATAGAGTATAAATATACAGTATTTTAGATTTTGAAAATTTTAGCTTCAGGTAAATTGCACACAAATGGGGAAATAAAATAGGAGCCACACATTATTAAACAAAGAGCTGCACATGCCTATTGATGGTTTACAGCATTTTTCCAGCAGGTCTTTTCTCCAATATAATTTTTTTTTTAAATTAGTTCTTTTTATTATTCGGTTTAAGCAATTCTGTCCAAAAATAAATGACAGCCGTCCAAACTTTTCCAATGGTATATTGATAACGAAGATTGTATAATAAATAATGGAGTTATTTGAAGTTTTGTGAAAATAATCTAAAAAAAATACATGAAAACATTATTATCACTAATGCAATTGCAAATATTTTCAAATTTTTGATGCAGATTGAACGAACTTTTTCAGGCCTATAACTTGAGACAGTTTATTTGCTTACAACTATTACACTTGTTAATATATACATAAAACATGATTTTTTGAGGTTTTTTGCAAAATGGTTTAGCTTACTGACGGATTTCATTATAGACAAAATATTTTGGGAATCACCGTAAAATACATCAAGATTAATTTTAGAATGGGTACAACTGGAACTTTTTTTTCAAAGCACGTGTTCAAATTTTGTATGATTTACTAAAAATTTGCAACTTCGGGTGTTGCAAGGTCAAGACTAAGTGAGATTTTTTCGGAGTGCGTGTTAAGTTTTAAGGTTTTTAGGTTCGGTGGACAAAATTTTAGCACTGCTACTGATTTTTTTTTTCATTAGTATATTTTATAAATGGAATAAAATGATATCAAAAACATGTTGAATGAAAATAATTATGAATAAATCGATTAAGTACACTAAACTGATAAGTGAAAAATTTTACATGTGCAGAAACGTCGATTTTGTTTTTACATTTCAATACATTTCAGAACAAAATACTAATTTGAACTACATAGTTAACTTTTCATGCTTCATTTGGCACAGTAAAAATGACAATTCAATTTCAATAGACAGAAATTTTGTTCAACTCAGAATTTTCCTTCCTACCACGAGTAAAAAGTTTCCGATTGGCACACAGCCTTATAAATGATCGGCATGTTCGAATACTTGTCAATTCATGTTCGCATACTTGTCAATTTAAATTCGCATTTTACGTTTCTCCCTAATGTGAACACTTGACATTTGGTTGAATTTTCGAACTTCTAAATGCGCATTTAAAAATGAGTGTGAACGTACTATAAGACAGAAAAATGTATCTGCTATTCTATTGTCATTCATAACAGATTTAATAGCAAATTTTGTCATGATAAATACAAATTTAACATTTTGTAACAGATTTTTTGACACTTCGAAAAATCTGCTATAGGCGTTTTCGTTTTTATGTTCAGAGAAGAGCAGATCACAGAGCTTGAGTGCATGGAGTTTCCACCAGCGTTGTCAGATGAATATACCTCATAAATTACCGTATTCTCGCATTTAATTCTCTCAAATTACCACACGTCAAAAATACATCAAATTACCTCAAAATCGTGCAAATTACCACAAAATTACCGCAAGTCAATGAAATACCTCAAATTACCTCAAAATCGTGCAAATAACCACAAAATTACCGCAAGTCAATGAAATACCTCAAAGCTGCTTAAAATATCACTTTAAGCGGTGTTTATAGCAAAGTATGAAATTATGTAACGAAAGTAAACTTAAATTGCAACATATTAATTAACAACAGTTAGGCCCGTTAACTGATCTCCGAAGTTTAAATTCCTTAACCTCAGATTTCATAAACAGAGTTTAAATTTTAAACTCAGTTAAAATTATTTTCGTAACTTATCTCATTTTTATCGGCAGTTTACTTAAACTCTGTTTAAAAATTTAAACTGAGATTAAAAAACATATTTGAGCGGCACTGTAGTAAAAATTCTACAACTTTGACGTAGAACATCAAAATATTTCAAAAATTTTTGATAAAATAATGAAAATTGTCAGTTTCATTGGAATGTTTTTTTTTCAAAACTTAAAATATGTTTGTTTTTTGTTTATTGTTTTGATTTTTTTGAAGTATGATTTTTTTATTTTTTGTTTACGATTGAGAATATTTCCAATGTTCTCAGAGAATTTTTAACAAAATCTAAGTTTAAATTTTTTAAACCTAGAATTTCTGTGTTTAAATTTAAACTTGCCTCACCAAGTTAAACTTAGATTTTTTGAGATGAGGTAGCGGCGTTAAAATTTAAACTGAGGTTAAGGAATTTTAAACTTTGTTTAAAATTGAGATCAGTTAACGGGCCTTAATAAAACAATAATTTTTATAATAATTCAATTCTTTAATGAGTTCAAAAATTATTTCTCAAAAAAATTTCTCCAGCCTCAAAATTATAAGCTCGATTCTGTTGGGTAATACTTAAATATTACTACCAAGAATGGGCACTTTAACTTCGGGCATGCCGAAAATAATTATTTATAATTTTTTTAATGTTAGAGTTTAATAAAAAATGTTTTTGAACCAGGAAATTATGTTTTACTTATTCGTATAAAACAATAAAAATTTGAAAAATAACAGTTCACTTAATATGAAAAATATTACCTATTAATAAATAATGAATTATAAATACTTAATAAAGAGTGAATAGTTAAACAAAAATTTCGCCCTTTTCTTATAAAGAAAATAAAAGAAGCATCACCTCAATACGACATTATTGAGATTTCGAATAAATGTCACATATAAATATTGAAGCTACCAATAGGCAGCGCAGTCGTTTTTAATTAAAAATTTTTTCAAAGTATTGAATATGAAAAAATGGGCGAGATGTTAATGTGTCGGACTGGCAACACGGAGGTACCGAGATCGAATCCGCTTCCAACACAATAAATAAATTTTTATAACGCAAAAAATGTTAGGAAAAACAAGAGAAAGTCAACTTCAATTTGTCACATGAAAACAAAGAAAAGAAAAACTGGAAGAACACTTCAAAATTATTTTTTTTTCGAATAACATTTTTTTTTTTCGAACATTTATTTTGACATATTTGACACGGCTATAAAACTTCAATGTTTTCATGATATAAATATTCTCTAATGCCTTCTATAGCAACAAACACTGATATAAGACTGAAAAAATGATATAAAGCTCCTATAAAGTAATGATAAGAATATGTTCAACAGAATATAATTTTACTGATGTAGGGTTTAATACAAACAAAAAAAGTGCACCTTTTTTGTCTTATACGATTATTATACAATGATTATACCCGTAACTGTTGTGTTTTAATATGTTGTTGAGAATGTTCTTAGGTGTTTTATAGGAGGAAAATTATTACTTGGGTATTTATTAATCTAGAATTAACATCCATTTTTCGGACCAAAATGTTACTATAATACTATGTTCACACTGGAAGCTAAATGCGCATTTAAAGCTTAATTCGCATTTATTTCATTAATGCTTCTCTAAATGCGCATTTACCCATAGAAAATTCTGTCAAGTTAATTCACTTAAATGCTACTTCTAATGAGCATTTAGCAGTTTGCGACCCTGATTCGATATTCGAAAAACTGCTACTCGCTACTTTTTGCTCATATCTGAGTTGAACTCGTTTCATTAGTTGTCAATTTTGTTTACTGTCAGATTGTTTTGCTTAGGCTGTGTGCCAATCGGAAACTTTTGACTCGGATTGATACTCAGGGTATAGTATAAATTTTGACAAGAGGGAAGAGAATTTTTGACACAAGCGAAAATTAAAAAAAAGCATGTTTTAGTTGCACTGAAGTTTGGAAAAATTAAGAGGAGGGTTGTGTAAAATATATAAGCTACATTATTTTGACTTTTTTTTCTGAGAAAATAGTATTGCTTGATGATTTTTCTGGATGCTGTTCATATTCAGAATATATTAATTTTTCATTAAAGCAATGTGCGGGCGGTGGTGTAGTGCTCAAAATGTAATGTATATAAGGATTTATAAATATAATTATAGAGTATAAATATACAGTATTTTAGATTTTGAAAATTTTAGCTTCAGGTAAATTGCACACAAATGGGGAAATAAAATAGGAGCCACACATTATTAAACAAAGAGCTGCACATGCCTATTGATGGTTTACAGCATTTTTCCAGCAGGTCTTTTCTCCAATATAATTTTTTTTTTAAATTAGTTCTTTTTATTATTCGGTTTAAGCAATTCTGTCCAAAAATAAATGACAGCCGTCCAAACTTTTCCAATGGTATATTGATAACGAAGATTGTATAATAAATAATGGAGTTATTTGAAGTTTTGTGAAAATAATCTAAAAAAAATACATGAAAACATTATTATCACTAATGCAATTGCAAATATTTTCAAATTTTTGATGCAGATTGAACGAACTTTTTCAGGCCTATAACTTGAGACAGTTTATTTGCTTACAACTATTACACTTGTTAATATATACATAAAACATGATTTTTTGAGGTTTTTTGCAAAATGGTTTAGCTTACTGACGGATTTCATTATAGACAAAATATTTTGGGAATCACCGTAAAATACATCAAGATTAATTTTAGAATGGGTACAACTGGAACTTTTTTTTCAAAGCACGTGTTCAAATTTTGTATGATTTACTAAAAATTTGCAACTTCGGGTGTTGCAAGGTCAAGACTAAGTGAGATTTTTTCGGAGTGCGTGTTAAGTTTTAAGGTTTTTAGGTTCGGTGGACAAAATTTTAGCACTGCTACTGATTTTTTTTTTCATTAGTATATTTTATAAATGGAATAAAATGATATCAAAAACATGTTGAATGAAAATAATTATGAATAAATCGATTAAGTACACTAAACTGATAAGTGAAAAATTTTACATGTGCAGAAACGTCGATTTTGTTTTTACATTTCAATACATTTCAGAACAAAATACTAATTTGAACTACATAGTTAACTTTTCATGCTTCATTTGGCACAGTAAAAATGACAATTCAATTTCAATAGACAGAAATTTTGTTCAACTCAGAATTTTCCTTCCTACCACGAGTAAAAAGTTTCCGATTGGCACACAGCCTTATAAATGATCGGCATGTTCGAATACTTGTCAATTCATGTTCGCATACTTGTCAATTTAAATTCGCATTTTACGTTTCTCCCTAATGTGAACACTTGACATTTGGTTGAATTTTCGAACTTCTAAATGCGCATTTAAAAATGAGTGTGAACGTACTATAAGACAGAAAAATGTATCTGCTATTCTATTGTCATTCATAACAGATTTAATAGCAAATTTTGTCATGATAAATACAAATTTAACATTTTGTAACAGATTTTTTGACACTTCGAAAAATCTGCTATAGGCGTTTTCGTTTTTATGTTCAGAGAAGAGCAGATCACAGAGCTTGAGTGCATGGAGTTTCCACCAGCGTTGTCAGATGAATATACCTCATAAATTACCGTATTCTCGCATTTAATTCTCTCAAATTACCACACGTCAAAAATACATCAAATTACCTCAAAATCGTGCAAATTACCACAAAATTACCGCAAGTCAATGAAATACCTCAAATTACCTCAAAATCGTGCAAATAACCACAAAATTACCGCAAGTCAATGAAATACCTCAAAGCTGCTTAAAATATCACTTTAAGCGGTGTTTATAGCAAAGTATGAAGTTATGTAACGAAAGTAAACTTAAATTGCAACATATTAATTAACAACAGTTAGGCCCGTTAACTGATCTCCGAAGTTTAAATTCCTTAACCTCAGATTTCATAAACAGAGTTTAAATTTTAAACTCAGTTAAAATTATTTTCGTAACTTATCTCATTTTTATCGGCAGTTTACTTAAACTCTGTTTAAAAATTTAAACTGAGATTAAAAAACATATTTGAGCGGCACTGTAGTAAAAATTCTACAACTTTGACGTAGAACATCAAAATATTTCAAAAATTTTTGATAAAATAATGAAAATTGTCAGTTTCATTGGAATGTTTTTTTTTTTCAAAACTTAAAATATGTTTGTTTTTTGTTTATTGTTTTGATTTTTTTGAAGTATGATTTTTTTATTTTTTGTTTACGATTGAGAATATTTCCAATGTTCTCAGAGAATTTTTAACAAAATCTAAGTTTAAATTTTTTAAACCTAGAATTTCTGTGTTTAAATTTAAACTTGCCTCACCAAGTTAAACTTAGATTTTTTGAGATGAGGTAGCGGCGTTAAAATTTAAACTGAGGTTAAGGAATTTTAAACTTTGTTTAAAATTGAGATCAGTTAACGGGCCTTAATAAAACAATAATTTTTATAATAATTCAATTCTTTAATGAGTTCAAAAATTATTTCTCAAAAAAATTTCTCCAGCCTCATAGCAGTCCTCGCACTGCTCATCATAATTTTTCTACTAACACGTTCATAATATTAAAATGCGCCTAAAATGTAAAAATACTTTAAGCTTACAGAGTTTTTGAATAACTATTCGACAATGATCTTTTTCTTCCAGACATAATTATTTTATTTTTCACTTTGCTATTAGAAATTATTTACGTTCGTTTGTTGTTAAATATCGAAAACAGTTTAAACACAAACAAACTACCAACAAGAATGCACAGGAGGAATGCATCAACAAGCGCATTCACGCAGTAAACCTTTTCTGTACACATTTCATTCACGCGTACTTCTACCACAGCAGGTAGAAATCTCTTTTTGGTAATATGAGGTATTTTGTGGTAATTTCGGTATTTTTATTCTCTCGCGTGGGAAATATCGCATATGTGGTAAAAATTTTCTCGCATGAGAATTTTTCTCTAATAAAGCGATGATTTTTACTTTCTCCCGCAGCTTCTCGCAAGAGCTCAAAAAATACCGAAAGCACTATTTATAGTGCAAAACTGGTAACGCTGCATTCCACAAATACTCTACTCTGAGTTATTTCAGAGAACTCTGAATTAATAAAAAATCAAACCGTGCATCAAATGTCTTAGATGTCATATAAGAGTATTTTTTGTTAAATTGTTATTTACAATCATATATTTTTGTGGTGACCGTGGCATGCAGGTTAAGTGTGTGGCTTAGCATGCTCGGAGCCCGGGTTCGATCCAGTGCTGTCACTTGAAAATTATAAATAGTGGTAGATTGTGTCTGAAAAGAGTGGAAGATTAAGAAAATTAGTGGTAGATTTTTTCCTATCTTCAAAAAATGGAGCTTACTTGCAGTAATCTCATAAAAATAATGGTATAGCTTTATTTCAACATTCATTAAATTTTATTGAAAAAAAAAAGATAAACAATTGTTCTCAAATTATTTTCCAAAAATAGTATTGCATCAATTTTCAATTGTGAATACCGGATCATAAAGACTGATAAAGTTAAAAATCTCGTTATTGGATCTCGCTACTTTTTAGACGCTCGTGGCCCAAACTGTTTTTTAAATTTCCGTAACTCCCACTGCCTTTCATGAGATGCAAAGTACAAACTGGACCTCGAGCAAGCCAAGAGCCAAGTTAGAAGCTGCTCGCGAACCAGAAAATAAGAAACTTTCAAGCAAAGCTTTCATGCGCACCAAAAGATTGCTAGATTAGGTGTTATATTGAATTTGAAAACTTTTTTAGAGTTGTAACTGAGGTAACGTTTTCGTGTCTTGCGAAATTAAAAAAAAAGAATTTCGGGATAATTGAAAAAGAACCGAAAATCAAATTTTTATTTTTTTTGTTTTCATAGATTTTATGATCTATTCCAATGCAATACTATTCAAATCCAATCACACATTTAAAAAATTCCATTTCCTGTCTCGGTAAAATATTATAAAAATTAAATTATAGAAACAAATATTAGATATAATTCTTTAAAAATAGATTGATGATAGAAATTGTGACAGAAATAAATTAGTGGTAGATTTTGGGAAAAGGTAAATAGTGGGTGGTAAAAGTGGTAGATATCAAAAAAGTCGAAAAAAGTGGTAGACCTACCACAATTGTGGTAAAGTGACAGCACTGGTTCGATCCCCAGCCGCGGCGAAAAGTTTTTTCAATAAAAAATTTTTCTGATCGGTCACCACCTCTCAGCAGACAATGCTTACTCTCAAACCTCAGAGAGTAAATAATGCCATGTAAAGCTTCTTGAGAACATGAACTTTAGCCGTTCGGAGTCGGCATAAAACATGTAGGTCCAGTTCTCGGTCAATTGTATGCAAACATTTAATAACACTCACAACACAATTGATCATAAGAAGCTTGGTCAAAGTCCTTTCAAGGGCTGAAATGGCCAATTTGTTTTTTTTTATTTTTTCTTTATATTTTTTGCACAATTTTATATTTTGGAAGTTATTTTTATTGTTTTCCTTTATTTTTGTTAAAGATTATTTGTTTTTATTCTTTTCATATAAGTGTGGCAGATAGAACGAACGTTTGATACAGAGCACATAGAGTGGCATCGAGAGCACTCTCGTTGTGCTATGACTGAAAACAAAAACTCGATCAATCCGTCTTATCGCTCTGAACAAAATAAAAAACACGAACAAGTTTTTTGACAGTCTTTGTTCTGCTCTTATCAAATAAACGAAAACGCCTTATGATTCATAACAGATTTCATAAAAGATTATCGTGCAGAATACGAATTTTGGTCTCGTAACAGATTTTTTGACAACTCAAAAATTTGTATGGGAAATCATAATAGAATAACAGAATTTCTTCATAACAGATTGTGCCGAATAGGCCCAAATAATTGCATCGGATGAAAATTGAAAATATGAATGCACCTTTACGTTGTGCTGGTGGTCGCAGACAGATCTTCGCAGCTTGCAGGATGTCATACACTACTGACTTCACAACAAAGGACATCATCCATATCCATATTCGTATCCATTCTAAATATTTATTTTGAACTCCAGCTTGTCTTGCGTAAGAAAAATTATTGTGGAAATGGTGCTATATAAGCATTTCTAAAACCATGTAACTTTTTATGCTCTTTTGTGCTTTGAAGAAATTTACTTCATCCGAAAACCTCGACTACCGCTAACAGAAAATTTTCATCATAAAATATTGTTTTGGTAAAAAGCGTCAGCGTCATTTTGTTTAATAGAATTTTTTATAAAAGTTCTCACGTTTTTTTAGCACATAAGAACGTTTTTATAAAATTGTGGAAAGGATAAAAAGTTTAAGACACTTAAAAAAGTTCAAAGACAATCAGAATTGGGCAGCTCATTCAAAAGTTTATTCTTAAATTAATAAAAAAGTTCGAGGTGATGTAGAAAAACGAACACCATTTTTTTAAATCTACGTTCAAAAATAGTCACAAAAGATTTGCTCAATTATTTAATTAAATAAATAAACAAGGATTGATAATGAAATAAACCTCTTTAAGCTCCATCAAAAATTACTCCGTAAGCGCGATGCGTTCGCTTCGGTGGACAACAAAATAATTTAATTCGACAAATAATTTAATAATGTCAACACTTGTCAAACTGTTTGACCAACAATACGACTAAGAGCCTGAACAGAATCAAAAGTCGTTGCGACCGACGATATTGCAAAGCACAACAATACATGAAAATATATGAACACGTCCAAAATCAAATCGCAGGTCGTTGGTCGCAACGATAAATCGCTGACTTAGAATCTATTCTATTTTTGCTTTTGCGACCGACGATTTTCTCTCTGAGAGCCATTAGTGCTGCCATATTTTTGCTTATAATTGGGTACGTTCAAAGCCATTTTCTTAGTTGTTTTTATGAACTGACGTTTGTTGTTTGCTTGTGTTGTATTTACACTAACACTTTTTTGCTTTTGTTGTATTTACAAAGTGTAAACCACAACTAATTGCTAACGAAAATCAAAAAATCGCAATCGCTTCATTCTGGACGCATTCGCTGCGTTCGACGACCAGAGAGGATCGTTGGTCGCAACGACTTTTGATTCTGTTCAGGCTCTAAATTTAATAATGTGAACTACCCTTTATAAGTTTTTAGAAAAATATTTTTTTATTTGAGCGTTGCCATATGTTGTGCATAACCAAATAAACACAAATCCCATTAAATATGAATAATCTCAAGTTTTTAACAGAGACCCAAAATAACAGTTATTTATTTTTTTTAGGTCGAAAAAGTTGTTGATATTTTGAAAAATATTTTATACGTTGCTTCATAACAGTAATTTTCAATTTATATTTTTTACGTTGCCTCATAACAGTTATAAACGAGAAAAAATTTTTTACGTTGCTCATAACTTTTATTTTCAAAAAAAATTTTTTTACGTTGCCTGGTAAGAGTTATTGTAGAGAAATAAATTTTTACGTTATTTCTAATATATAAAAATTTCGTGTCACGGTGTTTGTAGTCGAAATTTTTTTATATATTTGGTAGGTATGAGAATAGGTTGTAAAGTTTGTTTTCACCTCCTACCCGCTAGTGGCGTTGCATTTTTTTAGAACACAAATTTTCGGTAAACACAAGTTTTGACCTATAACTGACCTAGAACTAACTATTGATCAATCTTTGGAAAGGAGGCATGGCATGGCACCGCCCTTATTTTCACTATCTAATAAAAATCTTCCATTTGCATCGTTTTTAGTTGGTTGTTTTTTACTGTATTTTAGTTTTTTCTATGAGTAGTTGGTTCTTCGTGTCATTAAGTTTTATACAAAATTTGAATTTTTTACTTCTATGGTTAAGAAAATCAGAAAAAGAAGTACAGCAACTGCAATTTACTACTGTTCGCCTAAACAAAAAGTTTATGCTATTCAGCAGTCTAGTCCAAGTGCAATTGTTCCTCTCTTTTCCAAAAACAATTTAAATACGTTTATACAAAATTGTGAAATCCGCGGTTCCTCGCTGAAATGACATGTGAAATTACTGAAATGAATGATTTTTTGTTTTGCGTTCTCATACTTATGTAACTAATTTTTTTCCGAAAAATCACTTGTACACTTACGTTGTATTCACAACTGCATTTTTTATGAATGCCTAATTTTGTGAAAACTCCTTATTCTCTTACTGAGAGCAAGAAAATAAAATTACAATTGATAATCTTACACATGTTGCCCGTAAAAAAGTAACAAAGATTTTTTATTTCATACAAATTATGAGCAACGTAAAAAATTTTTTCTCGTCTATAACAGTTATGAGGGAACGTAAAAAAATAAAAATTGAAAATAAACGTTATCAGCAACGAAAAAATATTTTCTTCATTCATAACTCTTATTTCAGAGAAAAATTATTTTTTTTTTTAAATAATAGTTATTATTGATAAATATTTTTTTTCTTACAATATAACTGTTATGGTCCAATTTTTAAAGATATTTCTTATAACAGTTATGACTCTGGTTTTTAATGATGATGATTCAAAGCATGACATTGAAGATAACGAACGATATGTTTCTGAACGATATAACCCTTAATAGTTTATGAAACTCTGCATATTAACCCAATTATGCCAGAAAGTTGTTGGATGCTGCACCACATGGTGCACCAGGTTTATGCAGTTGCTTGGCAAATAGCGGAAAACCAAAAATGAAAATTTTTAATTAAAATTTCATGAAAAAAAAAAACAGATTATCAAGAATTCGAAAAAATATATTTTTGTTTTAAGTTAAAAAGAAAAGTAAAGATAAAATTTATTGTATACAAATAAATATATTTAATTATTAAATATTAACGCATAGAATTATAGATTTTCAGTATATGAAATAGCCCGATGAATTCTAGTATTGAAAAGGTGGTTATTAAAACTGGGCTTAAAACATTAAAATGTGGAAATAAAATATATATAAAATTAGTACAAAAACGTCTTACATACTATTAAATACTATCTGTTGTGCACATTGATCCGAGCGTGATCGAAGTTGCTATTGACGAAATGGTTTCCATGGATTCATTTAGCTTATCACGAAAAGCTTGCATCGCATCCAAATGATAGATTTGCTGAAGTCCAGAATCTTTTTGAATAGTCAGTATAAAGTTATTCAATTTGCCACTCGGCGCTAGCAAACTAGGCATATAGAACTTCAGATAAGAACGCTTAAGCGTTGGCGAATGATCATCAATATCGGCATCCATATCTTTGTGACCTGTTGATGCAACTTCTTTGGAATATGAGCGATGTAAACGCATTATTTGCACCGATTGAAAGTGTGATATGTAGAGAAAAGGTTGACGATACATAAAACCTGTCGGCGTATATTCCCAGTTGAGGTCATATGGACGAGAACGACACCCATATTCATCAACAAATATGCCACATTCCATAAAACACAATAAGAACTCCTGACGCGATATGCGTATCGCAACAACCGGTTGACAAGTATGCGTATGACTTAACGACTGATCGGAAAGATCGACAAATTCCTCAGCGGCATAAGTGTTCAAATCGATTTCGAAAAACTTATCCGAACTGACGATGGCGGTATGCCGCGTATACAGAATGGCCGATACCGACGTGGCGGTGTCCAATGCGCGTACAGGCTTAAATTTCTGTAACTTCAAGTCGTATTTGAGAATGACGATGCGTGTCGATGTCGCCGCTATAGCCACAGAGTCCAAAGCGTTCTCAGCTTCATTAGAGATCTTAACTAACTGCCACTTCTCGTTGGCAGCACGATTGGCAAAAGGCAGATCGAGTACAGACGCTTCAAGTGCCGGCTTAAGACAAGCATTTGCTTGACTACGCGACTGCAAGTGACGGAAATCGCATTGATAAAGAGATTCGCCATGTGAGCCTACCAAGATTGCTTTAGCTAATGGCAAGGAGATGGCAATATAATTAACTGAATCAATGCCAGCAATATGCACCAATTGCTTTGTGTCCAAGTGATAAGCATAGAGCCCGGTATTACATCCCAACAGCAGTACTTTTTGTTCCTCTATTTCATAGGCGCAGTTGACCTCCAATGGTTCGCCACCCACCGCATTCCACTCTATAGCGAAAATCAAGGATCCAACATATTCCTGACATCCGTTTAATGTACTTTGAATGTCGGATTCTGTATTTGCTGTGTCTAGTTTACCCTCATATGAATATTTACCTAATGAGACGGCATCTGCATCAGTATCAGATACCAGCATATCCGGTGCAGTAGGCTGTGTGTTTTCCAATTCCGTTTCTTTGCCAGCATTAGATAAAATGGCGCCTATGCCTCCACATTCAGTGTTGACATCGCTGCGGCATTTACGATGGGCAGCTGACTTACATTCCTTGCACTTCCAATAGGATGATGCGACTGCTATGGGTTTCTGGCAGGCTGTGCACATCTCGTTGTCTTTGCTTACCTCTACCAACGACAGCTCAAAACGATGCGTTTGTATGCTGCGTTGGCGAAGACTGTCGGTTTTATTTTGGTGCTCGTACTTCTGCGGTGATTTCGCATTACTTTTTTGTGTATTCTTCTCTTTCAGTGGCGATTTGGCAGTTCCATTTATTTTATCATCACCTTTTAGTTGTTCGATCTGTTCCTGCAAAGTTTTGCAGCGTTGCTTCTCTCTGCGCAGTTCCTCTTGTAAAGTGCGATACATCATGGATTGCTCCACGACATTAGGAGAAATGTTCTCTTTCTTGGCTGTAGCACTATTATGGCCAAACAACATGTCGGCAAAAGTTTTCTTTGTCTTTTTCTGAGATAAATCCTCCACTTTAAGCTGTAGATAATCAATTAATTTCTTGTGCTGTGCTAGAGTGGCTTCCGACTTGATGTCGCGTTGCATATAGAAATTCTGCTTCTCAGCTAACACATTCTGCAAATCATCCAGTTCAATATGCAGGTCAGCATTATTGGCCAAGGCTTCTTTTAGTTGCACCTGTAAATTGTGAACCTCTTCCTTTGCGTGGAAGAGTTCGGAGAGAATGCGTGCATTCTCTTCTTTAAGTATAGAAACTTCACGTTCATGATTCGAGTTCAGCGTCTGTAAATTGTTTGCATCTGTTGTTAGCACTTCAACGCGTTCTTGTGCCGCAAAAAAGTTACTAGTCTGTTCCATGAGCTGCTGTTGCTGGGCAATGACTTTTCGCTGCATTTGCTGTAACTGCGTTTTATGCTCTTCTAGTTCTGTTCTCAAGCTGCGAATTTGGGCATCGCAATCCTTCTTTTGACACTGAGCTTCGTTGAGCTCTTTGCGGAGCTGCGTGATGGAGTTATCTTTCTTTGCGACACTAGCATAGAGATTATCAATTTTCTCCTGTTGAGTGCGGTTGCGTTGCTGTTCAGCTTCTAGCATGGACTCTACTTCGGTGAGCTGATTGTCGGTTATTGTACAAGCATATTTGAGACGTTCGTAGTTGTCTTGCAGGTTTTGCATTTGTATTTGTAGTTGGGTGGCTTTATCTCCGGCCGCAGAATTTCGTTCACGTTCTTCATTGAGTTCACGTATGAGCTTCTGGTTTTCTGTGCTTTGTGAGCTACATTTCTTTTGGGTTTGCTGCAGTTTTTGATTCAGTTCCGCAAGGCGTTCCTCTAACTTGTGCAAACTTGAGATGTGTTCGATTAACTGCGATGACATTTTGAAATAAATGTTGTAATATTTTATTAATTTTGAGTGAACCAATTGCTTACCTCTGACTTGCCTCGCATGCGTTCCTGTTCGGCCTTCTCCCACATGCGATGCTCTTTAAGTACATCCCGTTTAAGTGCTGCCAACTCATCCCTTAACTCCTGAATGCGTCCTTCTTTTTGGCGTGTCTGCTCCTGAGCTTCTTTACACAATCGCTGTGCTTCATCACGTTCGTTTTGAACTTTTTTGATGCGCTCCTCAGTCAGCTCCATTCTACGTGCCGTCATCTTCTTCTCAGCTAACGTTTCATCAAGTTTTTTTTCAACCTTCCACAGCGCTAGGTGGGCTGTGCGGGCCGCCTGACGTTCTACAATCATTTGTTCACGAACTGCTGCAAGTTTATCTTCAAGCTTCTCATTTTGACGTTCCAATATATCGCCAGAGCAGATGTTTGTTGACGTCAACTGTGTGCTTCGTGGCGCTGGATGCGGCTTTATTGGTGAAAGTGATGCTGTGTGTTCATTAAACTTTTCCATCATATCCTCCAGTTTTGCCACAATTTCTTGAAGTTTATCAGCGCGCACACGTTGTGTGTTTTCATTTTCTTTAGCTGTTTCAAGATCAACACGTAACTGTTCTTCGACTGCACTGAGTTCGCTGAGGGAACCGGGTGCTGTCTCGTATGGAGTTGACAACGCGGATTCTGCTAGATTTTTGCCACATTCAGCAACCTGAAAAGAAGATAATTTGTTTTTTATACAATTTAAAAAATTATAAAACTTTTTACTTTTTCAATAGTCATTTTGGGTTTTTAAAATAAACGTTGTTATTTCGCAAATTCTTTATCATAGAGTGCTATGTTATATGTTAAAGAAATTATTTGAAGTCAAAGCAGTTTTAAATATTAATCATGATAAGTTGAGAGTCAATCGAATTAATATAATACTTTTTTTATCAGTAAAAATAACAGATTCCTACTAAATGTTTTACTTTATGAGTTTTGCGAATTAAGGACGGATATTTTTTTTTTCCAAAAATATTACTGGATGACACACATAGTATTTTAAAACAAGATTTAGCAGGTAAGCTAGTATAGCAATTTTTAATACATTTGAATATTTCAGAAGTAATCTGCATCAAAGTATTAATGACTACAATTTTTATGTGAAACATTCCACAATAATTGTTACCAAAAATCTTTACTTTAAGATATTGCATTGAATTCTTTTATTTCTAGCAAAGGTTTAGTTCTAGTTAATGTCATATCCGTAAAAATTAAAAAGATCGCACAAAGACCCGCCACAAATTTATTTTTCCAGAAATTTTAGACCTCTGTAAATTTTTTTTTTTTTTTTTTTTTTGATATTTTAGTTAAGTAAGATTTGTGTTTATTTGGATAGGTTTGTTTTTATTTTATACCTTCGTAAACGTAGGTAGCACAGGCGTCAATATAATATAGGATGTTCGTATAAATAGGCAAAAACTTTAAATTAAAAAAAAAAACAAAAATAAAAAAAAAAAAACAAATTGGCCATTTCAGCCCTTGAAAGGGCTCTGACCGAGCTTATTTTGATCAATTGTGTTGTGTTATTAAATCAGTTGCGGAAAAACAAACTTTTTTCAAATAAGTTTGGGGTAAGCATTTAAATTCCTGGTATATAAAATTTAATTTAATACTTTTAAGTTAAGACTTATGGTTTATTAAATAAAGCCCCACTCAAAATTAATTCAGTCCTCAAAAGTAACTACATACATATAAAGTTACAGTCCTCAAAAGTTACTTACCTTGAGTTCTCGTTCGAGACGTGCGATTTCCTGTTCACTATCTTGTGTTACTTTTTGTGCATTCGAAAGCAACTTTTCCAACTGAACGTTCTGAGCATTCAATGCATTATTCGATTCTATTTCACGATTAAGACGACGTAATATATCATCGATATTTTTGTCCGTAGTTTTTTTCGCTTCTTGGTTTGATTTCGAGGAGCAAATAGAATCATCTAATTCGGTACGCACCTCACGCAACTCCATTGTAAGCCGCGATTGAGAATCCTTCTCCTTACGTAGCTTGTTGCGCAATTCTGACAACTTCTGTTCGTATGTGTCGGTCAGTTGGGATTTATTTTTCTCAAACTCTTTGCGATCAGCCTGGGCCTGTTCTTTAAATTTACGCAGCATTTCTTTGTAGTTTTCCATTTTCTCTTGTAGATGTAGGCATTCCGCGTTTTTAGCACTAAATTCTGCATCGCGAGCACTCAGTTTTTCAATGATGGCAGTCAGTTCATGTTTTTTATCTGCAATTATTCTCTCATACCGCTGTTCAGTGGCAATTTTGGCATCTTCATATTTTTGACGATTCATGCGTAGCAGTTCTGTGATTGTGGCCTCTTTTTTTGCCCACATTTCTTCCTCAATTTGAACAGAGCTTTGCAATGTATTGATTTGTTTTTTGCAAGCAGCCAAAGCAACAGTCTTTTCTTTAATTATATTCTTCATTTTGTTTATTTCTTCCTTGGCATCTTGTAATATTTTTGACTGAGAATCAGATTGTTTAGCCATCTGCTCAGCACGTAGAAGTTGTTGCTTTAATGTGCTTATTTCATCGACGCGCTCTTTTAATTGTATCTGCAATTCTTTTATTTTTGAATTAAATTTAGTTAAACGCGCCTCTTCAGTAGCGGCAAGAACAACAGCATCTTCGAGTGTCGCCTGCGCCTGCTCCATGTGTACAAAAGTGTAACCAATAAAAGGTAAATCTCGGCCGCAGAAGTCATTAGACTTCATATTTGTGCTAAGTGACTTCTTGGAATAGGTTCCGGAGCGTCCGCGATTATTGTGTCGGACAGTATCTTCAAAGTTCGAGATGTCATCTTCGCTCTGCACGTTGGGTATAATGGGAGGTACCTGAGTGCGCAAGGTTTCCCATTTTATTGTTTCAAAGAAAGGATGCTTTGTAATTTGAGCGTAACCGAGACGGTTTGTAGGATTTGTAACAAGCGATAAAATTAACTTTTTAAAATTATAAGAAACTTTTAGATCGCTAGGAAAATTGATGATTTCTTTTAAATGGCTCTCTTCGCAATGGCTGAGTATTTTTGAGTAAGTTTCGTGAACATTGTCCTCATGAAATGGGGTAACTTCGCAAATAAGCTCATAGCCTATGATGCCCATAGACCAAAAGTCACAGCTGACCTGAAAATAAATTGCATATTTAAATATGGCTGTTATGGGTGCGAATAACTTCGAATATAACATTTTAATTTAATTTAAATTAAAGAGTGCTTTACATACAGCTACACTCACATCATGCATTGACTTGGTTAATTTGTACGTGGAAATTGTCTGCAACAACTCCGGTGCAATATAATCAGGTGTGCCGACCGGTGACAAACTCATGACGTGACCATCGCGATCTAAAGCAGCAGCATTGCCAAAATCAGCCAATTTAATGTGGCCAAAGCGATCGATAAGTATGTTTTCAGGTTTTATGTCTCGATGCACATAACCCAGTGAATGCAGTTCATTTATGGCGAGCGTCAATTCAGCCAAATAAAAACGCGCCAGATCCTCATCAAAGGGTCCATTGCGTGTCATCAAACCTAGCAGATCGCCACCAGGCAAAAACTCCATAATTAAGTAAAGATTCTCATTATCCTGCAATATAAAAAATTGTAAAAAAACAAATTTAATTAAACCATATTGTGGTCAATGGAACCTGGAAAGCATATTGAAGTTGAGTTATCCACTCGGAGCTGCGGCGGGACATGACGTCGCGTTCCTCCTTCACCTGTGATGTGGTAATCACCGACTTTTTTATCTTTTTCATTGCATAGACATCGCTAGTTGCCTTCTCCACTACCAGATGAACATTACCAAAGTAACCCTTACCGATGACAGCCTTCAAGGAAAAGTCATGAGCATTAACACGCAACTTAGTGGTTTCCTCAATGATGGGCCGATCTACATAATAATGGTTATTTAAAACATGTTATTATCACAAGCCCACTAGCCGCCCACTTACATTTGGCTACAAACTCTGCAATATTCTTGTCGCGCTTCTTGAGCACATCCTTATCACATTCGCTGAAGAGCAAACAAAAGGCGTCAAGCAAACTTTCTCTATTTAAGGACTCAGCAACAGCTGGACTAACTGCACTGCTTCCACTTCCTCCAATACTCCGTCTTCCAAGCTTATGACCAGTGACGTTGTTACCCGATGAAGACTTTCTACCCACAATTAAATTATTTAAACGCGTCGTTCGGACACTAATTGGCTCACGTTGTGAAGGCATTTTAATAACTTTTTACTATTCAATGTATATAAAATTAGTTTTCTTTTATTCAATTATTAAATACATTTTAAAGTCATCAGCATAGCGCGAAATGCGTTCATGTAGCAAACACAGAAAAGATGCAACGTTTGAAAATTCAAAAAACATCAAAAAACCACAAGTATTACCAGCTGCAAATTAAACATGCGGCGAAATTAAAACGAAAGCATTTGCACAGGGCTGCTGTTATGCTACTGGGCGTTCAAACTATAAAATCACTATAGAACTTGATAGATAGTGACAGTTCGTTTGCCGTACATAAGTTATGTAATAACTAGTGTCCGACCGAATATTCGGTTTCGGTTTCGGCCAGTTTCGGCCCTTTTTGTCAGTTTCGGCTATTCGGCATCAATATGGCCGAAACCGAAACCGAATAACTCTAAACACTAAAAAGTTCCTTAAAGTGGTTTAAAAATTATCTCTTTATTTATTATTTTAAAGTTGAACTTTGATATTCAAAGAATATTTATCGTATGTAGTGTCCGACCGAATATTCGGTTTCGGTTTCGGTTTCGGCCAGTTTCGGCCCTTTTAATCAGTTTCGGCTATTCGGCATCAATATGGCCGAAACCGAAACCGAAACCGAATATTTGATCGGACACTGCCAATTCGGTTCTTACATATATATCAATGGTAGATGTGAGTTCGCTTTCATCAAAATTTTTAATGGTGTTAAGTAGAACAAAAACGTGAAATTCAGTCATTTGATTGACCGTGTGAGTTGAGTCCAGCACAAAACGATAAATGTAGTTTTTTTTAGATTCTAATATTAAGTTATTTAACTTTAAATACTAAAAAGTTCCTTAAAGTGGTATTAAAATGATCTCCATATTTATTATTTTAAAGTTGAACATTAATATTCAAACTTTCATATTCATAAAAATATCTTGAAATAGATTTGAAGTGCTCAATAGTCAAAAAGCTTTTAAGAGATAAAATGTTTATTAAAATTTTGTTATTCATAAAAATATTGTCTCAGCTTATTTTTTAAAATACGAACACTCTCGATTTGAAATGGGAACAGTGTCAAGAATGGTTCGTGAATATGATAAATTCAATAATTTTTTGTTTATTTGTCACAATTTTATCAATACTTTGACATGCAAACAGTCAAAAAATTGTTTACTCTATGTTCTTCTGTGAAAAAATTGTCACTTATAATTTTTATTTTCAATATTTTGAAATGTTTTGCCATGTTTTCATATTTTTTGAAACAGTTTGAAGTATTTTTGACAATATTTGTGCTCACGTTAGAGTAAAAATTTTAAAAAGGCTTTATCAAGGGTTTATTGAAGGTTACTCATTTAAGAAGCCTTTATAAGAGATTTTTGTCGTTATTGGACGTTTATGGATACTGTTTTTGAAATTTTTTTTTGTAAAGGCTTTATAAGAGGTTCGTAAATTTTTATGAATAAAGGCAAAAGAATATTTATCGTTTATATACGTTAATATAATCTGTTTCAATTGTTATGTTTTGGAATACTTTTAACTAAAAAAAGTAAAAAAAAAAAGTTTTTTAAACAATTTTCATGTAGACATTCAGTTTCGGTTTCGGTTTCGGTTTCGGCCGAATATTACAAAAATGGCCGAAATTCGGTTTCGGTTTCGGTTTCGGCCAAAATTTTGGTTTCGGTCGGACACTAATCGTATGTATACGTTATTATTATCTGTTTGAATTGTTTTGTTTTTGAAAGCTTTTAATTAAATTTAAAAAAAAAAATAAAATGTTTTTAAAACAAATTTGTATGCAGACTTTCAGTTTCGGTTTCGGTTTCGGTTTCGGCCGAATATTACAAAAATGGCCGAAATTCGGTTTCGGTTTCGGTTTCGGCCAAAATTTTGGTTTCGGTCGGACACTAGTAATAACTAGTAATAACTAGTAATAACTAGTAATAACTAGTGTCCGACCGAAACCAAAATTTTGGCCGAAACCGAAACCGAAACCGAATTTCGGCCATTTTTGTAATATTCGGCCGAAACCGAAACCGAATTTCGGCCATTTTTGTAATATTCGGCCGAAACCGAAACCGAAACCGAAACTGAAAGTCTACATACAAATTCGTTTTTAAAAACATTTTATTTTTTTTTTTTTTAATTTATTAAAAGCTTTCAAAAACAAAATAATTCAAACAGATAATAATAACGTATGCATACGATAAATATTCTTTGAATATTGAAGTTCAACTTTAAAATAATAAATAAAGAGATAATTTTTAATACCACTTTAAGGAACTTTTTAGTGTTTAGAGTTATTCGGTTATTACTAGTGTCCGACCGAATATTCGGTTTCGGTTTCGGCCAGTTTCGGCCCTTTTAGTCAGTTTCGGCTATTCGGCATCAATATGGCCGAAACCGAAACCGAATATTTGAACGGACACTACTAATTCGGTTCTTACATTTATTTCAATGGTAGATGTGAGTTCGCTTTCATCAAAATTTTAAATGGTGTTAAGTAGAACAAAAACGTGAAATTCAGTCATTTGATTGACCGTGTGGGTTGGGTCCAGCACAAAATGTAGATTTTTTTTTAGATTCTAATATTAAGTTATTTAACTTAATATACTAAAAAGTTCCTTAAAGTGATATTAAAATGATCTCTTTATTTATTATTTTAAAGTTGAACATTAATATTCAAACGGTTTTATTCATAAAAATATCTTGAAATAGATTTAAAATGCTCAATAGTCAAAAAGCTTTTTAGAGATAAAATGCTTTTTAAAATTTTGTTATTCATAAAAATATTTTCTCAGCTTATTTGTTAAAATAGGAACAATCTCAATTTGAAATGGGAACAGTGTCAAGAATGGTTTGTGAATTTGATAAATTCAATAATTTTTTATTTATTTGTCATAATTTTATCAATATTTTGACATGTAAACAGTCAAAAAAATGTTTAATCTATGTTCTTCTCTGAAAAAAATTGTCACTTATAATTTTTATTTTCAATATTTTGAAATGTTTTCCCATGTTTCCATATTTTTTGAAACAGTTTAAAGTTTTTTTGACAATATTTGTGCTCACATTAGAATAAGAATTTTAAAAAGGTTTATTGAAGGTCTATTGAAGGTTTCGTTATTGGACGTTTATGAATACTGTTTATGGGTTTTGTTTTTTGTAAAGGCTTTATAAGAGGCTCGTAAATTTTTATGAATAAAGGCAAAAGAATATTTATCGTATATATGCGTTATTATAATATGTTTCCATTGTTATATTTTTGAAAGCTTTTAACAAAAAAATTAAAAAAATTATTTGTTTTTTAAAACAATTTTCAAGTAGACATTCAGTTTCGGTTTCGGTTTCGGTTTCGGCCGAATATTACAAAAATGGCCGAAATTCGGTTTCGGTTTCGGTTTCGGCCAAAATTTTGGTTTCGGTCGGACACTAGTAATAACTTAAACTTGAGTTTATTCAAAACCAACTGATGCATTGTTTTGACAAATTATGTTTGCCGTTTGTGAACAAAAATTAAGCTCTCTGTGCTACCTTGTTAACATTCTCCGAAACATTGCATTCTTGTAAATAAACTTTTAATTTATCGAAAACCAATAATTGGAGCAATCGTTTCTTCTTCCATCTGCTAGCTTTGGCATGGCTAGCATAGTGAAAATTTTCTGCTATCGTGTTTTCTATGTTCTCTGAATGCACAATACCACCAAAAGTCGGGTACCATATTGTACCATATTTCAGGGGTAAACGCCAATAAAACGAAAAACGTAGTTCAGACTCGTGTTCATCAGTCCCAATTTAGTCTGGACTAAATTATTCAACAAAATCTAGCACAATGTGATGTGAACCATTACATTGCGGTTCACATGACGTTGTCAAACGGTGCAGTAAAACTGTTCATTTTCGATTGATTTAAAAAAAAGATGACAAAAACACACAATGGTTACAAATATATTTTCATATTGGAAATAGTTTAGAAATAATAAATTAAACAAATTTTAAACTATAAAACTATAACGGCTGGTTTGTTCACGGATTTATAAATACAAAACTTGTTCTGTAACTGTTTTTGTGACTTAATCGGTTTGTTCGCCATCTAAAACTCGTATATCAAATTGAGACGAACTTTAAACCTTTAAACGCCACAAAATGCGTTTTAAATTTGTAACGAGTTTTACAGCTTGGTTATGAATTAAACGTCAATTCAATCAAAACGCTACAAAATGTATACATATTTGAAGCTTTGCCTTTTTCACCACGTTATAAAAGCATTTCACCAGTTTATTACGCGTTACAAATCGACAGAAAAAATTGAATGAACAAATTGAAAAAAATTATAACGTGTTATAATGAAGTTTTATTTCATAGCTAGTTTTAGATATAACGCGTTATTTATAAGCAAATTTATTACTCTGTGAACAAATAGGCCGTAACAGTTAAAAAATAAATGATTTTTAGAGCCTGTTTAGACCGTCATGCCCATGACAAAAAGTGTGAGCCAGAACGGATATGAATTGGTTAGTGAAAGTGAGATGAAAGATTTTGAGCCGAAATTCCGATCACAAACTTAAAAATTGGAAATTTCATGCGGTTGCAATTTCATTTAGTTTCAGTTTGACAGTTAAAAAGAAAAACAAGACAATGTTTTTAATTTTTTTGTGAATAAATAAATTCAAAAATTCAAAAATAGCATGAACAGGCGCTCATTAAACCGATAAATATCAATACATCGGTATAAATATATTCGATTTAATTTAAAAAACTCCAGATGCCAGTTTATATTTCGCGGTTCTTAAAACAAACTGCCTTCAATAAAGTTCAATACCAGTCAGATTGTTCACGACATGACGAGCTGCGAACAAAAGACTCTGGCCAGGAGTTTTTGATTTGATTTAAGTTCCTGTGATCGTGTTGTGTTACATATGTTTTTTGTTAAAGAATGTGTTGTTTTATAAAGATTTTTTCTTAATTAAAGCAAATAATAAAATTTTGCTTTACATATTGAATATTTTGCATTTTGCCTTTGTCACCTTTAAGTTATTAAATTTGTTGTGTTTTCTATTATCCTGAAAGCAAAGGCTTTTCAATTACATAGTTTTTAAACAATTGCAGCCATCGCATAGTTGTAGGCGTTCAATTCTTTGCATTTTCATATTTAAAATAAAAGTCCGGTTTTCTTTGTCAATAAGCTGTCAAAAATATTTCATTCCATAGTTTCACTTCTCATTATGAAAAAGAAACAGGCATGCCCATGCTCAAGTGTAGACACGAAGGGCATGGAAACGCCGAATTTCAATGACGAATCTAAACAGGCTCTTAGAGGGGATTTATGCAATGGAACTAATCGCATGAGATTTTCTAAAGTTCTCTTTTCAAGTTTCATCTTCAAATTACATGATGAAACTGAGTTGCACAGACTTTGCTCTGAAAATTCAGTCAACGACGAAAATATGAAAGTATAACGACAAAAAGTTTCATGAAATCATAGTCCAAGAGACTTTTTCATTTCATTTTCGTTTCATACTGCGCACCCTCACTTTTGACAGTCTCATGCGACTAGTTTCACTGTATAAATCCCCTCTTACTTAACAAAGTTATTTGTTACAATTTTTTCAGGTTGTTTAAGAAATTAACAAAAAAATAAATTAACTATATAAAGATTAGGTTTAAAATGTTTCTCCTTTTAAAGAAATTTTTTAAAAATAATTAAATCATAAATTCATATCTTCTTAATATATGTATATAAAAGACAAGCGTCCTGCTCCGTGTTCTATATCGCTCAAACTGTTCATAGTTGTTAATGCTATGCTTTTAAAACATATTCAGCCTGAACCAGAACCTGTTTCGCTCATACAACCAAATATCACATGAACTGCTGTCAGCCTAAAAGTAGGCACACAAAATTTATTTGATATATATATACATATACACATATCAGCAAGAGCACATTGACGACGAGTTGAACAAAACAACATTTCAGGTAAATATAAAAATATTGTTATATCGTCTACTACTTGATTATTTTGAATATGACCCATCGTGATGGGCTTCTATACTAGTATTTTATAATACAATGTTTTGCTTGATTATTCAGTTAGTCATCAGTCAAAAACGTCTGAAATAAAAATAAAATTTTTAGTTGTGATGCAAAAATAAAGCAATTTGAACTTAATAACCTATATTCGAAACCTATATAAAAAAAATTGAGTCAAGATATTCTATTCTATTATTCTGTATTAGATATTCTTTATAATATTTAACCTATATTCGAAACCAATATTGAACAAATCGAGTCAATATATTCTATAGCTTATTATTAAGTCGAGTTTTGGAATGGTAATGGTAAAATTATATTTAAATTTCATAAATAAAGCAATTTCAACTTAATAATATTTAACTACAGGTTAAAAAAATTGAGCTCAAGTCGAGTTTTGGAATGGTAATGGTAAAATTATATTTAAATTTCATAAATAAAGCAATTTCAACTTAATAATATTTAACTACAGGTTAAAAAAATTGAGCTCAAGTCGAGTTTTGGAATGGTAATGGTAAAATTATATTTAAATTTCATAAATAAAGCAATTTCAACTTAATAATATTTAACTACAGGTTAAAAAAAATTGAGTCAATATATTCTATAGCTTATTTTTAAGTCAACTATTGGTAATGGTAATATAACAGTAACATGGACTTTTAATTTTTTAATATATTAACTATAGTTCTAAAGAAAGTATCAGTAGTTGCCCACTACAATTTTTTTACATTTTTCAATCCACCTCAGGGGGTGGATTCTGTAACTATGGAAATTGTCTGTGTACACAAAATATAATTGTTCACACTCACAGCAAGTTTACATATTTCCATTTCATGCTATTCTCGACGCTCAAGAGAACACTGATGTGCTGAATGAGGAATTCAAGTCGTTGAATGTAAATGTGTAGCTGTCAAATAAGAACTAGTGATGTGTAAAGTTGATCGCATGTTGAAAAATATTCAAAAAATGATGTTAATAAACATCACTATTAAAAATAAGAAATTGCAGTATGTGTTTGTTAAGAATACATTTTTTAAGGAGATTAAGAAACATTGCAAGGTTAGTAAATGTATTTCCAACTTTATACATTTATTATTTATGATTAATAAATGTACATTTTGTATATGTTTAAACAGAAATTATTTGATTGTTGTTCGGAGTAACTTGCGAGATGTTCTCAATCCGTTCGAAGTTAGTGACGAAAAATTTGTGGAACTATACCGATTTCCAAAGCAATAGAATTCTTCTCTATATCTCTATATCGACAAGGTTTCATTTTTCGAAACGCGAGCCATCAACACCTTCAAACCTGGAATTTACATTAATAAAAACTTTAAACAAAATGCATATAAGTGTACTTACTTATCTTGCGAAAAGGGTATAAGCTTTTCCATAAAATTAATAATGAACTCTTTTTGTTCTTCGTTAGCTTTTTTTAACTTGCTCGAAATTTTCACAACGATTTTTTTTTTCATTCAAAAAATTTCAGTGAATAATATTTTAAGCTGTGTACACTTTTTTGCCGTTAAGTCCACTTCACACTGCTACAGAATCGTAAGATGCAAGTGCACACAAAATTTCGTGTACACTTGATTTTCCATAGTTACAGAATCCACCCCCAGGGCTACAGTTATGTGAAAAGAAAAACTTTCCCGTAAGCATTATTTTTTTTAAAGCGTCCACAAGCTAGAGTTAGTTAATGAATTGTTCAAAAGTTAATTTTATAATAGACTGTTGGTTTCAGTGACTGTTCAGGCTTTTCAATATGTTATTCAGCGACATTTGGTGTTATTAATTTGTTTATTAGCTCGGTTTACTTCCTATAAGAACATAAAAGCTTAAACTTAATCTAGAAAATTTTGATAAGATAAGATCAGATTGTCAAAAATACAAAAAAAAATCAATAAGAAATTGGAGCACATGTGGTGATTTTATTGGTATTGATTTATCGTCATATAATTAGAAAAAACTTAAATATAGATTGACCCATTTTTGACCAATGTTTTTTTAATGTGTTGTTGTACGCTGGTTTCTTAAGATATGATTTTGTTGCTTGGTTAAGCCATTTTTTTAAAATTTTTCTCAGCTCCTTCAAAACATATTGGCATACAGTTTTATTAACTACATAATGTTTTCATGATAGAAATATTTTTTTTTTCATAATTAAAATTAATGTTAAAGTCCCATGGCGAACACTCTATCTCAGGATTGACTTGTCAAAAATTGGTTTATAGATCTGTAATCGATTATTTTACATTACGCTTTAATTATCGAAAAGACAACCTTTTCTCTAAATTGCTCGTGTAACGTAAAAAAGTTTAATGAAATGACAGTTCGAGAGATTTTTTAGATAGATCGTTAATTGCAAGTTAATTCGTATGCAATTGACTAATACTATGTTCACATTGAGATCAAATCAGGTAATTTCGAGCTTTTGTGTAATTTCGACTGAAATGATCTAAAAACTATGGTATTTCCCATACAATTTGTTGATTTTGAAATTTGGAAATAATCGGCCGAAGGCTGAAGCCGAAGCCGAATAAGAAACAAATGTTTTCAATTAAAAAAAATTATAAAATTTATTCTTTGCTTTCGTTAAGGACCTATGTTGAGTGTGGACTAAACGTCAAGTTTTTTCTGCATTTAATTTGGCATTTCTCAATTTCAGACTAACTCAATCTGAACCATGGAAAGATACCTAATCGAGCCACGCGTTAAAGTTATTCGAGAAGTGGCAACAGTGGATGATCAATTTTCGAAGAAAATCAACCTCAGTGATGAGGCACATTTTCACCTCAGTGGATTCGTCAATAAGCAGAATTGCCGCATTTGGGCGAATGATAGTCCAAGAGTGATTGTCGAAAAACCAATGCACCCACAAGGAGTGACTGTTTGGTGCGGTTTATGGGCTGGCGGCATCATCGGGCCGTATTTATTCTAAAATGAATAACTGCCCGGTCAGCAGTTACTGTGAATGTGGTTCGCTATCGTGAGATGATTACGAACTTTTTAAGGCCCGAATTAGTAAATATAAATGTGGACAATATGTGGTTTCAACAGGATGGTACCACTTGCCACACAGCTAACGAAACAATGACTCTTTTGAGCGACAAATTCAATGGCCGCCAAGATCATGTGATTTGACAACGTTGGACTTCTTTCTTTGAGGTTATTTGAAAGAAAAGGTGTACGTCGATAAGCCAGCAACATTTCAAGAGCTAAAGGATGAGATAATTCGGCACATTAACGGCATAGAACCTCAATTATGCCTCAGCGTCATCGAAAATTTAGACCATCGGATGGAGGTGTACCTCCGAGTTCGCGGCAGCCATTTCGCCGATATTTTGTTACATACATAATTGAACCATACCAATATTATCATAATAAGAAGAAATGTCAGTAATTTTCTGAATAATTTGTATTTTATTCAAAATCAACATCGGCCCTTAAAATTTAACCACCAGTACAAAAAAAATTACTGAAATCATTGTATTCGAGCTAAACGCAAGAGTTTTTCTGCAAAATTCGGATTTTTCTGTAATCGAATTATTGACTTCAGGATAATGTAGGAAAAAATTTAATATATTTTCGATCCAGTCGAGAAAATCTACAGAAATGTAATACTAACTGAAATCTGGCAGAAAATTTCTAGCATTAACTCGGCTTTTATATTTCAGTCCATAACAAAAACGTAACAGTCGGACTCGCTGCATTTATCATTTGAATAATATTTTCAAAGAATGAACACCAACTCATGAAAGAACAGAAAAGGAGAGAAACACAAAGCGAACAATGAAAATGTTTCAAATGTTTACTGAATAATTAAAAAAAAATTCAAAAAACTTATAAAAAAAATTGTTTTGCAAAGCAAAAACATTCGGCAAAAATAATCGGCTATTTCGGCCGAAGCAGAAGCCGAAGCCGAATATCAAAATATCGGCCGATTATGCCGATTACCGAAGCCGAAGCCGAAGCATCGGTCGGACACTAGTAATAGTATTCTAATTAAACTGTACCGAACATTTAGACTGTCAAATATAACGCTTATCCTGATAGATGAATATAGTTTTATAGAAAATCAGTGCGATCAAAAAAATTATTATTTAACTGTAATTGCAAAATTCTAATAGGACAACAAATAACAAAGCATAGTAACTCTGAAATTACTTTAGTCCTAAAATACTGCAGATGCTATCTCGTACTTAATCAGCTGAGTGTAAATGTGCAGCTATTAGTTCCTCCTTTTATTATAACATAAATAATTTCTGTTAAGGTAACCATTTTTTTCTGAAATCGTGGAATGTATTTAATATTTTACAACACCTAGTTTTCCATAAGCTTGTTGCAAATTTTGTAGGGTGAACAGAAGTGGAAGTGGAATGATTTCTGGTTTTTTGTAACAAATTTTACTACGTCACATCAATATCTGAAAACACTAGTTTATATTTAAAATAAAATACAGTTAATATATTTCTACATTTTTCTGATAATTCTTTGATTCTTTCTTAAACAAAAATAATTTTTATTTGAACTTCAATAGCTAACATCATTTTTCAACTGACATAAATTATTGAAGTTAACTTAATAATAACAAGGGTTTCTATTTAGTTGGGAGCAATGAGAAGGTGCGTTTTAATTAAATAAGTTTCAACCAAAAATTATTATAGTCCTAATCTTTTCACAGAAATCCTAGTAACAGATTATTTTCATATTTTTTTTTAAATGTTTAACTTCAGATAACTTTATAAATTTAGATTTATATCTATTCCTTATATGGCCTAAGGTTTTATCATCTTTAAACTTTGTATTCTTTTTTTATCAATACATTAAAGTTTTTGAATAATATTTCTTTAGATTTAATCCGAAACAATATTTTCAAACTATTCATATTAAATTGATTGCAGGAATCTTGCATGCTTGAAACTGTATCTTATCAATGACGTTGTTGATAATACGGCTTTTGTATACACATTTATGAGTATTGTTGTTGATTGAAGTAAATTAACTTTAATTGAGCAAACATATGAACTCGCTTGGTGCCTTTAGTTTTGCTTCATTCATTATGGAACTGTGCGTAGAGAAGACGGATTTATTGTGTCGCACATGTCTTTGCTTTGTGGTCGATGAAGATTATTATAACATCCTGGAGGACATGGAATTATTTCACAAGTACGCGGCCTGCACTTCACTTAAAGTAGATCTTTTAGATGAATATCCAAAAAATATCTGTTATTCTTGCTGCGAGCAACTTACTCTATTCTATGATTTTAAACAAATGTGCCGCGACACGTTGGGGAGATTTAAGGATTTCTTAAAAAGCAGTACAGCGGAGTTTTTAGAGAAAGAAAGTGCTTTGTTAAAAGATCAAGTAATTTATTATACACAAAAGCTCAATAGTGACAATTCTATATTAAAAGGTGAAAAATACTATGTGGATGATAAATCAAAACAAAACAATTCAAATTCGAACCATGAAACCGAAGGTAATGAAACCTGTAATAATAAAACTCAAGTGGCGGAAGAAAAATATACTCACGAGTTTAAAGATAATAAATTTGTTGAAAATAATCGTACAACACTAACTGATAATATAGATACGGTTGGCATATTTAGGAAAATGGAAAATGTGAAAATCATGAATACAGTGGATGGATTACCTGATAAAAGCCCTTTAACAAAAACAGAACAACATATGAAGAATAATATGAACTTGGATAATGAAGCAAAAACAATCGAAAACACTACAATATTAAACTGTGATCGATTTCAATTCTACGAATTTACTTTTAACACAGAGCATATTCAACAATGTGTTTCATCCACTCAAGATGATGACAACTATTCCTTACAAGCAGAAGAAGTACATTCTGTTTTAATAACAAATTTGAATAATGAAATCCAGACAAATTATGACAATTCTGTCGAAGAAGCACGAGATGATATCGAACAAAAATTAAATTTGGTTCATGAGAAAAAGGAAAGCAGCGATCAAAATAATTTACCAAACACAGCAGAGCCAGTTAAATTAGTTAAAGCATCAAAAAGAACTCATAATTCTAAGCGTGTATTCTTCTGTAAGCTTTGTCCAAAGAAATTTCGCAAAGAAGAACGTTTTCAAGCCCATTTACGCATACACAAAGGACTTAAAGCATATGCTTGTACACAATGCGATAAACAATTCGTACGCATAATAACACTCCACACTCATATAGAACAACATCACTCAAACTCGTATATTTCTCATTACTGCACTTATGAGGGTTGTACGCGTGTGTATAACCGGAAAGAATCTCTTACTAAACACATTAATGAGTGTCACTCACACAACACACCCACAAAGAGTCACATGTGTGAGGTCTGTGGAAAAGTGTTTAATCGAAAAATGTTTCTTGATCGCCATCGATTCGTGCATATGGAAAAGTCTTCATTACCTTTCGAGTGTAATGAATGTGGAAAACGATTTAGTAAAAAGTTGAATTTAAATTATCACCTAAATAGACATGCTGGTATAAAAAACTTTATTTGTGCTCACTGCGGTTTGCAGAAAACAACCAAATCAGAACTACAGGCACACATGAACTATCATACACTGGAAAAGACCTGGAAATGTGAAACATGTGAAAAGATATTCAACACTTTGGGTAATCTTAAATTACACATGCGCACTGTGCACGAGGGTGCACGTGATTATAAATGTCGTTATTGCGATCGTAGATTTGGTAAATCTGGAACATTAAAGTGTCATGAAATGCGACATACCGGTGAAAGACCGCATAAGTGCAAATTATGTGGGCATGGTTTTATACAGGCGGTTGCATTGCGTTCACATATGAAAATACATGCGAAGATGGATGAGATTATGCAATGATATTGTATATTCTAAATATTTAAAGTATTTAACATAGTAAAAAATTTGAACAAATTTTATTTAAGTTCAATAATTTTAATATATTTAAATATGTGTAAAATTTTATTTGAATAAAGAATAAATGAAACTAAAATTTAAAACTTTGAATAAAAATAAAGAAATATATTATTAAGAGATCAGTTTGTTTAAATTTATGCGTTATTTGTCAAGCGAAACACTTTTCTCGCCATTACAGATTTAAAGGTGAAAAAATCTGTAGGAGCTAAAAATAAGTTCCGTTCGGCGAGTTTTTTATTCAATATGGTGTTGAAACATGGCGGACATAATTAAACTAGATTTGGATGCTATTTTGGGTGCTTTTACAGTGGTCGTTGAAAGATGTCAATTTACATTTTTTGAACTTACGTATAATTGGCACACCTAAAATATGAAAAAATTACTGGTTTTTCCATTTTACATTTTCAATTAAAAATTTATTATTAATTAATTGACTATATTGAATTTAAAAAACACTAAACAGAATTTCAAAGTACAGGTCCAACTTAAAACTAAAATCTAATCTTATCTTATATATAAGTAAAATTTGAAAATATACACTGATTTGTATGCTGAAAACAATAATTATTCAATAGCAGCACTGTCACTTTTTAAAAGTGGTTGTTGTAGCAGAAACATTGTATTTTGCCAATAAAAGACTTTGAATATGCGTTAAACTTTTTTTGGTTTCTGTGATAGTGCTGCCAATCTAACTAATAATGGTATTCAATGAACGAAGTATATATACTGAAGCGTATAACTATAAGTTTACGCTGTGTGCTTCTACGAACCCACCATGAATAAAAACTCACCATTGACATCTCAAAATTAATTAAAACTATCGCACTTTTTTTACATATAACAAAAGTTTATCATATTTTAGTTAGCACAAAGTTTAAAATATTCTTTTGAAGTGCCAAAAGCAAGTTGCAAATGCCACAGTTGCATTATACGAACTATACGTTCAATTTACGCCATGATTTTGTAGTGTAAACTGCGTCTGTTTAATCCCTTACAATTTTTTTATTGCAAATTACCATAGATGCCAACCAAAATTCACACTCGAAATCACTAAATCACACAACATATATGTAAAAATCACTCGTGTGACACTCACAGCAAAAAAATCACGCACATAGAAAAAAAATCACGCAAAATCACACAAACAGAACAGAAAATCACGCAAAAATCACACACAGAACAGAAAATCACTCAGAAGCAATTCCAATTTTACAGCATAAAAGAGCATTTAATGCCATACAATTTTACAAATAATGAGATATTTTCTGTTATTTGGTAATATTCGCAATAGCTAATTGTTAAAAGTGCATTAATATCTTATTTACTAGATCAAAATTAAGAAGATATGACAATTTTTGGTAATTCAATATATTATATATCAGTGGAAATAATTTAAATTGCCTGAATTTGTTATATAAAATAAATATTAACTTTTTAAAAGTTTAAACTTTATACCTGCGCTAGCAAATTTCAATTGCAGTGTTGGGTTTGTTCGTTAATATACGTGTTTTCGCATTTACTTGCACGCACTCTTCAACAATAAAGTGAGTGATAAAAAAAATCACGCACGAGTGAAAAATCACTCGCTTCATTTCAGAAATCACACATTGTCACACAGCCCTCAAAAAATCACGAAAAGTGATTTATCACACGAAACTGGCATCTATGCAAATTACGTTGTCGTTAACTTACCGAATATACGCTGTTTACATCACCAATACGGCGTTCATTGAATACCACTACTGTCTAGTTATTTGTGTAATAGATCTCAAAACGTTAAAGTTGGTCAATTTTTTTCGCAATATAAATTAGTTTTAAGTGGTATTCCGCAAGGACCTAAGCATGTCTGAGTGTTGGTCAGATGCTGTTGACAAGCTCAGAAAATTTTTACTGAGCACAAAGCAATCGGCAATCTGATGTTGTCAGTTCAGGTTATGATCGGTTCGATCAGTATCTGCTCAGATGTGTTGTCAGACCTAAAAATGAAAATCGCCTAATGTTTCTGAATCAGTCTGACATCTCATGCAAATGTATTACTATCTGAATGAGCGAATTATCAGCGTCAACAAAATTCAGTGCAAAAAATATATCGGCAGTTGGAAAAACCAGTCACTGGTTTATATTTTGACTTTTTTAAATTTAGTTTTACCACTCTTCACAAAACTTAACTTGCAAATGCAGTCAAAAGGTGTAAGAATTCACATGTTATACGAAAAATTGAACTTACTTTAAAAACAATATTAGATTTTTTTATGAAGAAAAAATACATTGACTCACTTTTAACTGTCTTAGACGTCACTCTCTAAGATACAAATAATTTTTTGCCGATGAGCGAATTATATATTGGTCTTTTTATAAGCAATAAGCCTAAAGACATTGCTTCTGAAATAGAAGATGACGAAGTTAATTTATTCAAAGTAAATTGCAGAAACTTTTTCATAACTGCATGCCTTGAAATTAAAAAAAATATGCAGTTTTCGGGCCAAGACGTAGCATTTAAACTTTTTTGAATTGTAAATCCATTAGTTTAAAAAAGAAGACATATTCTTCATTAATTCCATTGTGTTCATTAATTCATATTTTCCTGACTTATTTAAAAAATTTAAATTGAATGATTTTGACTTAGAATATAGGTTCTTTAGAAATATTGATATATCAAATATATCCAAAACGTGCAAGATTTCTGGCAACATATTTTAAAAATGAAATTTGCAGATAAAACTGAATTTTTTCTTAAATTAAACAATTGATCTCATTCATTTTCTCAATTAAATGAAATAAAACACTTCAGAAACAAAATAAATTTTAAATTATTCTCTCATTTTACATATTTATACATACTTTTTAAAATAGGGAAAAAAACGGGAAAACGTGAAGCGAAAAACGGGAAAAATTTTCGGAAATGCATGGAAAAAACTGGAATGAGCTCTCTGAAAATCTGGCAACACTGTTCATACTTGTTCTCAATATTTATTAATAGCTGTGTTTTTTACCAAGCGAGTAGTTAAAAAACGACTGCTTACTCGCTTAAGAATTTTTTTAAAACTTGGAAGCATTTTCTGAAATGTCAAAAACGTTGTTTATGTTCTGATCAAATTTTTGTAAACAATTTTTGACAAATTTATTTTATATATCAAAGTTTTGGCAATTAGTGATGCATAAATTTTCAGATTTTAAGCATTGGAGACTCGGTTCTGAAAACAAACCCGACACTCAAAAGATTTTCAGTGCTAAAAGCTTAAGCAAACAACATAGTTTTACATTATGAGTATATTTGATAAATTTTGTTTATCTAACCTGTTAAATTATTATGTATTTTTATTGAAATTTTGATCTAAAGCAAATTATGAGTATTTCGTGAAAAGTATTTGGTACAAAAAATGTTTTTTTCATACATCACTACTGACTTTCAATCAGATATAGTTGCCACCTTTGTAGGAAATTTAAACAATTATTGAAACATAACTTGGAAGCATTTTTTTTTGTTTGGTCGGCAAACTTTTAAGCGACTAACAGTTCAAATCTGCGTTTTTGTGTGCCACACGGCGGCCATTTCCACACAAGTTCGATAGTTAAGAAGCTAGTTCGCCAGTTTGGCACACTAGTTGGCTTGTTGACAAAAATTTTTGATTTTCTCTGTGCAAGGCTGAGGTCACACGGTGCTTGTTTGCTCGGCGTGCAAATATTGTTGTTGTTGCTTCCAATGCGAAACTGTCAAAAATCGATGAGACTGTGAGAGGATGCACACTTTGGCTGAGGTCACACGGTGCACGTTTGCTCGGCGTGCAAATATTGTTGTTGTTGCTTCCAATGTGAAACTGTCAAAAATCGATGAGACTGTGAGAGAATGAACACTTTGTAGACCGAGCAAAATGTGTTCATTTTGCTCGCTGTACATGACAGCGATCACCGTGCAAAACAGTGTTGCTGGGTTGTGAAATTTAACAAAGTACTAAAAAGTACTGTTTTTGTGAAAAAGTACTCCCTTCTTACCATAACATTACCATGAAAGAGTTATATGAAACCCTTTTCTCTGACAGGTTATTTGATAAATTTAACAATAAATAAAACACAACAAAACTTTCCGGTGGACATAGTTCATAAAAACAATTCTTGCCGCATATTGTTTTGCTAATTCAATTAATTCAATAGTCAATATATCTAAATCAACTTTACTAGAATCCATGTCTTTTTTATTAATTTGCGAAACTTTTAATAATGATTTTATAACCAGCACCGATTACAGACGACACTTTATACTCGAAGTGTTCAGCAAATTTTTAATTAACATAGTACGAAATAAAGATGAGGAGAAAAAGTAGTGCATTTTAATTAAATGTCAAAATTTGCTCGCCGTGCATTTTTCTGTCGTGTGACCTACCAACGTGCAAATTGAGAAAAGAGAATAAAAGTGTTCATTGCTCGCCGAGCAAACGAGCACCGTGTGACCTTAGCCCAACAAAGCATAAAAAAACATTTCTATAGTCATTACGAAACCAGGGTTGTATTGAAACATAAGTGTAGTACAATGTGGAGTACATTTTAATGATTTTAGTACGATATGAGAAATGTTTGGTACTTTTTGTTTTCTGTTTGGTAGTACTCTATGTAAATTGCATACAGTATACGCGATAACTTTGTTTGGATTCAGCAAAAAATTTGTTTCGAAAAAAGTAAGCAGGTGTGGAAGACTTGGAGAGCATTTTTGCTTTATTTTCCCCACACAAAAATTATTTTATTTCGAAGCAATAAATACTTTTTTAAGAGTACATTTCTACTCTTCTCAAATCTATCCCTGTGTGTGCCAAACAAATTCCGTAATTTGAACGCTCGCTTTGTCGAATACAAGCCGCCATATTGTTTGCCACACAAGTTCCAAATGTGAAGCCCACATTAAGTATATGGCTTACGAAGATTTGACTATCTCTCCACTTTCAGAAATGCGATCTAATAGCTTATGTTAATGCAAGAAACTGCATATAAATGCATAAACTCGTATATGAATTTTATCTGTATAAAAACTTTTTTGAAAAATATTTCAACCTGTACACTTAGCCATATCGATAATATTTTCAATGTTAACGTCTTTTTCAAACTGTTATGTCAAGAAATTGATAATGTTAAGACCAGTGTTGTCAAACTAATTAACCAACAATTTCAGAATTTGAAAATGTGAACATCCCTATTGTTTCATGTAGTCAGCGTTACCAGTTTTGCACGATAAATAGTGCTTTCGGTATTTTTTGAGCTCTTGCGAGATGCTGCGGGAGAAAATAAAAATCATCGCTTTATGTGAGAAAAATTCTCATGCGAGAAAATTTTTACTACATTTGCGATATTTCCCACGCGAGAGATAAAAAATACCGAAATTACAACAAAATACCTCACATTACCAAAAAGAGATTTCTACCTGCTGTGGTACAAGTACGCGTGAATGAAATGTGCACAGAAAAGGTTGAGTGAATGTGTTGATGCATTCTTTATTGATGCATTCTTTAGTTGATGTTTTCGATATTTAACAACATAAGAACGTAAATAATTTCTGATAGCAAAGTGCAAAAGTGAAATTTCTGTCTGGAAGAAAAAGATCATTGTCGTATAGTTATTCAAAAACTCTGTAAGTTTAAAGTATTTTTTTGGCTGGAGAAATTTTTTTGAGAAATAATTTTTGATTCATTAAAGAATTGAATTATTATGAAAAGGATTGTTTTATTAATTGTTGTTAATTAATATGTTGGAATTTAGGTTTACTTTCGTTGAATAATTTCATACTTTGCTATAAACACCGCTTAATGTGATATTTTAAGCAACTTTGAGATATTTCATTGACTTGCGGTAATTTTGTGGTAATTTGCACGATTCTGAGGTAATTTGAGATATTTTTGACGTGTGGTAATTTGAGAGAATTAAAGCGAGAATAATGTAATTTTTGAGGTATATTCATCTGACAACGCCATGATAGAATAACAAGGTAGGCGCATATTGGAGAGAAAGTGAGCTAGATGTCAAAACTCAGCTGTTCGAATTTAAGTTTTCTAATTGTTGTTGTTGCCTTTTCGCTTGACGTTTATAGCACCTCACAGCTTTGTTAGTGTAAAATTAGACATTTGAGCAGCCGTAAAAATATGAGCCTACCTTATGAGCCTACCTTATTATTCTGTCATGTGACAACGCTGCATGTACTTCATTTTAAACAGCTATTGTGAATTGTGAACAACAATTCAAAAGCAATTGCAAACTTAACCCAAAAACACACACACTCAATCATTTCGCTTTTGTTTTGGCGCGCATTCGTATTTCGCAAAACGCAAAAAAAGCGATTCGCCGTGAAAACAACAACAGAAAACACAGCGGCGAATAGTAGCCATATTGTTATTTCTTAAATTTTTGACAGCTGCATCAACTTGTATTTCTTTCAGTTGCTGTTGGCTGGCTTGGAAAATTGTGTGAGGGAATTTTTTCATTGCGTACAAAAGTTTTATGCAAAATAATTTTGCAAAATAGTAAGAAAAGCCGGTATTTTCTTGATTTTGTGGAAATAATTTTATTCGTGCACATTTTTTGATACTTGAGAAGAATGTCGAATATTGTGCTGGACAAGGAGACGTTTTTTCGACGGATTAAGCGTTTGTATAGCGAGTGGAAGGTAAGCAATTGTTGGAGTGGAATAATTGTTGATAATGTGGTATTAATATAGTACAAAGGCCTTATGAAATTTTTGTTGAGTTTTTCAAATTTGAAAGTGTTTTTTTGCACATACTTGTGAAATAACAAACCAAAAAAAGTTGAGAAAAAACTGCTTTCGTCTGCCTGCTGTAATGACAAAGCCATGTATTTGAGGTTATGATGAAGTTTCAAGGAACATTTCAATTGTATTATGTGTTTCTACAAAGTGCAGCTTTAGCTTCATGAAATTATTAAACTTCCTCCTCCATTTATAGACTCCAACTATAAGCCATGACGATTCGCTAACGAAAGTAGACTGTATTATGTCCGTTGTTGGAGTCGATGAAGATATCGTTTACTCTAAATCTACAGCGCTTCAAACCTGGCTGTTAGGTTATGAGCTCACTGATACTATATCTGTTATCGCAGCCGATGGAGTTTACTTTCTAACCAGCAAAAAGAAAATTGAATTCCTTAAACAAATACAGAAAGACAAGGAAGAAGGCGTGCCCGAAATTACGCTAATGATACGCGATAGAGTAAGCACAAGTAGAATTAACTAAAATAAAAATTAACTTTTTGGTTTAATTTATTTTAGAATGATAAAGATAAAGCTAATTTTGACAAGTTGGTAAAAGCTATGAAAGCCTCAAAAAAAGGCAAGGCATTGGGAGTCTTTAGTAAAGACGGTTTTCCTGGCGAATTTTGCGAATCTTGGAAATCTGCAATCAAGTCAGAAAATTTCGAAAATATTGATATATGCGGGGCAATAGCTTACATCATGTGCCCCAAAGATGAGCCGGAAATAAATAATATGCGCAAAGCTTCTCTTGTCTCAGTTGATTTGTTTAACAAATACTTAAAGGATCAAATAATGGACATTATTGACTCAGATAAGGTAAATTTGGCTTCCACAGTTTTCGAAACTTTGTTAACAATGTTATTTTCTTCTCCATGTAGAAAGTTAAGCATTCAAAGCTTTGTGAAGGCGTGGAATCCGCACTCACTGATAAGAAGTACGTGACTGGTGTTGACACATCCCTGCTGGAAATGTGCTACCCACCGATTATACAATCTGGGGGCGCTTACAGCTTAAAATTCTCCGCACTCAGCGACAAAAATCATTTGCACTTTGGTGCCATTGTCTGCTCTCTGGGCGCACGCTACAAATCCTATTGTTCCAATATAACACGCACATTTCTTGTTAATCCCAGCGATGAACTGCAAGAGAACTATAATTTTCTATTAAATGTTCAGGAAGAAATATTGAAAATGCTCAAGCCTGGTGCCAAGCTAAATGAAATCTATGATAGCACAATGGAGTTTGTAAAGAAGGAAAAACCCAAACTTGTTGATAATCTCACTAAAAATTTTGGCTTTGCCATGGGCATCGAATTTCGGGAGAACTCTATAATAATCGGTCCCAAATGTCAGGCTGCTGTCAAGCGTAACATGATATTCAATATTAATGTTGGTATAGCTAATCTCACCAACTCAGCTGCATCTGAGAAGGAAGGAAAAACTTATGCGCTATTTTTGGGTGATACAGTACTCGTTGGAGAACAATCGCCTGCGAGTATCATGACACCATCTAAAAAGAAAATAAAAAATATTGGCATATTTATAAAAGACGATAGTGAAGAAGATGAAGATGCTGATGAGCAAGAGGAGGTTAAAGAAGCTAAGAGTTCTGAAATATTGGGGCGTAGTAAACGTAATGCTGTACTCGAGAATAAGCTCCGTACAGAAACAAATACCGAAGAGAAGCGCAAACAACACCAGAAAGAGCTCGCACAACAACTAAATGAGAAGGCCAAAGAACGTCTGGCCAAGCAGGGTGAATCCAAGGAAGTGGAGAAAGTCCGCAAAAATACTGTATCCTACAAGTCTATGAGTCAGATGCCGCGTGAACCGGAAGTGAAAGAATTAAAGCTTTTTGTGGACAAAAAATATGAAACTGTTATTATGCCTATCTTTGGTATACCTGTTCCATTTCACATATCAACCATTAAGAATATCTCGCAATCGGTTGAGGGTGAATACACATACCTGCGTATAAATTTCTTTCATCCTGGTGCCACAATGGGACGCAATGAGGGCGGTCTATATCCACAGCCAGAAGCAACATTTGTCAAGGAAGTGTAAGTACGCTTATAAAAGGGCTTAATTAGAGGTTAGGTTTTCCAATGAGTATTAAAATTTCTTACTATAAAAGAAGCTATTGATATCATAGATCCATTTCTCAAATATTTTAAAAATATTTATAAAATTGAAACCATTATAGAAATTAATTTAATAGCTAATTACATTGTAGAGCAGAGGTATGTAAAAAAAAACAATATAATATATTAGATATGATTATTGAGAGTACATTAAAGTACATTTGAAGGGGAGGATTCTTAAGCATGAACCAATGGCAGCAACCTTAAAAATTTTCTTTCTCCAAGTAGAACCAGTTTTGATATAATAAAAAAAAGTTCTGAGCAGAACAGTTTGAATTTTTAAAAATGTTAAACAAGTTAAAACGAGTATTTTAATATATTTTTAAAATTTTTATCTAAAATAAATTCTAAATTTAATAGACTTATACCATGTTTTGTTGCAAGGTATGGCTACCTATAGTGGAAGGTGTGAAGAAATAAGGAAGTCTCGTTATAACAGCTTGTGATTGTATTATATCTCTCACTGTATCAAGTTACCTAAATAAAAAACCGTATTTTATTGTAGTAAAACAGAAAGTTTTAAAAATTCGTAATTCACATATAGTATAAGGCAATAAGACACGTGCTTTTTGGAACTGTTTCAAATTTAATACATTTTTCCGCAGGATATCCATAAATTTAAAAAATATTGCTGCGTAATAAATCAAAAGTTTTTATATCATTAAACATTTTTCTTTTTTCAATGGTCTTTCTAATGACATCAAAACCGTAATCATTTCTCTAAAAATAAAAAATTGTTAGTATTTCGAAAAGTTGAAACTAAAAAGGAGTATACAATTGAAAATTTTGATTTGGTCCCTTTTGTAGCTAGAGAGCTTATAAATATAATTTTTCAGACAATTTGGGAAACCAACTAGTTTATTTCAATTGCACTTGAAATACTAACTTGAGAGTTAGTTTTGAATAAGTACAAGACGTTCCATTCTTTTTTTAATATTAAAATACTACAAAAACTTTTCTAACGTTAGTTTCGCTAATTTCAAAAATATTAAAAACATATTTTGCAAACTTATTTGCGAATTTGCAATGAATTTTTAATGCTAAGGAAAAAAATTTCTGAAGATATCATGGCCTGAGATTTAAATATTTTTAATGAATTTTTAAGTTTTATTTGCATTTAACAACACTTTTTGTGTAAAATTATATTTTATCCATAAATAATTAATCTTTTTTATTTATGTTTACCTTTAACAGTACTTACCGCAGCTCTAATGTGAAGGAACATGGCGAAGCCGCTGCCCCTTCGTCTAATTTAAACAATGCATTTCGTCTGATCAAAGAAGTTCAAAAACGTTTTAAAACACGCGAAGCTGAAGAACGTGAAAAAGAGGATTTGGTCAAGCAAGATACTCTCGTACTTTCTCAAAATAAAGGCAACCCCAAGCTGAAGGATTTATATATACGTCCCAATATTGTGACTAAACGCATGACTGGAAGTCTGGAAGCTCATTCGAATGGTTTTCGTTACATATCAGTGCGTGGCGACAAGGTGGACATTCTTTACAACAATATTAAAAGTGCATTCTTCCAACCCTGTGATGGTGAAATGATAATTTTGTTACATTTCCATCTTAAACATGCAATTATGTTTGGCAAAAAGAAGCACGTTGATGTTCAATTCTATACCGAGGTTGGTGAAATAACCACCGATTTAGGCAAACATCAGCATATGCACGATCGTGACGATCTTGCTGCTGAGCAAGCGGAACGTGAGCTGCGTCATAAGCTAAAAACTGCCTTTAAGAGCTTTTGCGAGAAGGTAGAATCGATGACAAAGCAACTGGTTGAATTTGATACACCATTCCGCGAGTTAGGATTTCCCGGTGCTCCCTTCCGCAGCACAGTGACACTACAACCCACATCAGGCAGCTTGGTTAACTTAACTGAATGGCCACCATTTGTTATAACGCTTGACGATGTTGAATTAGTGCACTTTGAACGTGTTCAATTCCATCTGCGCAACTTTGATATGATTTTCGTTTTTAAGGATTATAACAAAAAAGTTGCTATGGTCAATGCCATTCCCATGAATCTACTCGATCACGTTAAAGAGTGGTTGAAGTATGTACAGATTTTCCCTTTTTATATAATAACGATTGAAAATTTTGTATATTACTCCATTACAGCTCCTGCGATATACGTTACTCTGAGGGTATTCAATCATTGAATTGGGCCAAAATTATGAAAACTATTACCGATGATCCAGAAGGCTTCTTTGAGCAAGGCGGTTGGACATTTTTAGATCCTGAATCAGATGGCGAGGAAGGTGGAAATGAAAGTGCCGAATCAGAAGAAGATGATGCTTACGAGCCAACAGACATTGAGTCAGATGAGGACTCTGAAGATGATTCCGAGTATTCTGAGGCATCTGAAGATGTAACCGAAGATAGTGATGGCAAGTTGCATGCATTCTATTATTGATTATCAAATATGTAATGACAAAATTACAATTTGCAGAGCTTGGTTCCGATGAAGAATCTGGCAAAGATTGGTCAGACTTGGAGCGTGAGGCTGCAGAAGAAGATCGCAATCAAGACTATCAAGTAGACGATAAACAAAATGGCAAACGCTTTGAGTCGAAAAAACATTCAAAGAGTTCGAAGCACAGGTAGGAAACGTTATATATTATAACTATTAGAAGAATTGGGTACAAAATTCGGAAAGGTGCGGGTTGACAAAATTATGTTCCACATTACTTGCTAAATAGTGTTATTAAAAAAGCAAATATTTATATATTTCAATTTATTCCAATGCTTACTATCTTCAAATAACTAAGTCGAAGAGATCGTGCCGTGCAGCAAGAACAGAGCCACAAAAAGAACAAATCCACCTCTTCGCATTCTTCTAAAACTTCGAAAAATGCTTCTTCATCATCGCATAGGTTTGTTGTTGGAATTAAAAAAAAAAACTAAAAACAAGAACAATGTCATAATACAACAATTACTTTAGACAGTTACCATAACACAAACTTACATAATTTAAATATTCCAACTTTTACAAATATTTATATTTTTTTTTACACTTCCAAAAGTAGAAATTAGGGAATGACATTTTTTTCTAATTATTGCTTATTTGAAAATATACAAGACTAAGTCGCGTTTATGAATTAGAATAAGAAATAAAATTCAGTTTTTAAATGAAATAAAATATATTAAAAAAACTAAATTTCATTAATATACAAGTTATTGACTTCAAACAAACTTCTCAGAATCAATTTTGTTTGTTATTTAATTTCTTAATGGGCTGCCTACACTTTCACTAATTCCATATTCTTTTGAATCGTTAGATACGATTTAAAACTATCTGAAACAAAGAGAACAAATAGAAATAGTTTGAGGAAAGTTAACAGTCAAAGAAAAGATATTAACTTAAACCCTACTTCCCTATAGTATCGTTTTTGATACTATTTTTTTGGTGTGCTTCATTTTTTCTTTGCACAGGTCAACGAATTTAAACACAGGTACACTCGAAAATAAAATTTAGTATAGTATTTTAAGAATTATAAACTAAAATTAAAATTTAGTATTTTTTCTTTATTTTTTATGTTATTAAGCTCTCACGAAACAAAACAAGTTTCAATACTGAGTTAGTATTAAAAATGATACTACACGCCATCTCTTGTATTTCGCGAATAATTGGCAACGAGAATACATATTGAAGAGAAGAGTATATATATATTGATAAATTAAATGCATTCAACTAGCCACAAGCGTCGTTCGTAGAAAATCCACCAAAGCCGAAGAAACGAGCTCGATGCGGCATATGTCCATATGACGTGAAGGCAAATAAATTTAAATTTGAGTTCAAATATTTATTTCTTTGATTTTTCTTGAATAGTATTAAATTTGACCCCAATAGAGAATTAGGGACTCATTTACAACAGGGAAGTAGGGTTAAAGATAACAGTTATTTTTTGCTTATTATTTAAACGAAGTTTAAAAAATTGAAATTTTTAAAATCATAATTTTTTCAACTATAATAATTTTTTATAACTTCTCTTTTTTAAATATAATATACTTTATATATCGAAAATGTTTTAATTATAATATGAATTTTTCCCTCTACAGTCCGTCGAAACATTCATCGAAAGACAAAAATCACGATCGAAGCCGCGAAAAGCACTCACACAAAGATAAAAATCGTGAAAAGGGGCATAATAATAGCAGCAGCAGTAGTCACAAGAGATCACGTGACGACAGTGGAAGCCATGGGCACAAATCGAAGAAATCGCGTCACTAGATAACGGCATTAATAACGCCAACTCCTTGAGATTCAATGTATTGCCGTTAAATGTGAAAATTAATTACTTTTTAAGATTTAAAATACATTTATTGTTTCTTGTAACCCCTTCAACAAATTCATTACCAATGTTACTTCAACATATATTCTATTCTGTCCAACAAAGGAAATGCATTCATATTTTTTCTATTATTAAATATCTTGTGTTTTCCACAATTTCGATCCTTAATATATACTATTCAAAATTAGTTTTTTTTTTGTTATCTATATTCATAAAAAACATGATTTTTATTTGTAACTTATTATTTGTGGTCTGCTCTCCAAAAGCGTGACTTATTATTCGCTGTCCCATATCTACAATAAATGAAAAATAAAGAAAATTAATCTTTTTTATAAATAAACTATAAATCCAAAACATTACCGCCAAAACTATTGAACAAATTTGATTAAAGTAAAATTGATAAAAATTATTTCTTTTTAATGTACTGCATTGGAATTAAGTAAACCTTTCAATATAAGTTGTAAGAGTCTTCATTTGAATTATAATAAATTTGTATTTTCAAAAAAAAAAATTAATTTTCTATTATCTGCACAGTTTTTGGGATTCAAGAAAGTTGTTCCAACGTGTCGGGGGGGTTATAATTTTCTTAATTGCTTATCTTAAATCTTCACTGAAAAAATTGTTTGATACTATGGACATTGATTACGGATCGACGACTGCGAGTAATCAAGGTCAAGACGGCGAGGTTAGTTAGCAAAGTTTCTAAAATTGCAACTCTATACTCGGTCAAAAACAATTAAGGCACAGGTCTTTTCCTTGTCTCTCTAAAACCGACTATAACTGCAACTGTAACTCACAATATGTTTGGGGGAGATTACCCTCTTTAGAGGGTTGAAAATTCTAACCCGTATTGCAAAAATTGCCATAAGTTTGGTCATCCTGCGAATTGGAGAAGATGCGAAGTACCAAAAAGTTCTTAATAAAAAAAATTAAAAGAAACCGCTGTTTTAAAATCAGTAAATATGCAAAAAATAATACATTCCAAGATGTTTCGGATTCAGGTCTTTTTAACCCGAAGAAGTTCTTCTTTAAGAAGTTCTTCGCAAGCCTGGGTGATCAGAGTTTTGACAATCATTCTTATCCCATTTTCAGATCACCAAGTTCTTCAAGCTTACCAACTCTTGAACAAACTAACAAAAAATTCGGAAATTTATGAACAATTATAGCTATATAAAGATACCTTGTGAGCAGTCTTAAGCGCAGTTTTTAGTTTTATTTGCTTAAATTAAAAATTCCAATGGTCCGTAATACTAATTTTATTACCTTCAACGTTAGTCACTAACGTTAATCACTAAATCTTCTTAAAAATAACGATATAGATTTTGGATTCGTCCTAGAAAGTCACTTACAAAACGCAAAAGTCTTCTTAGAAGGATATGACTTTATTTATGGTAACTCTCCTAGTGGAGTAGCTATTATTTTGAAAAATAACTTCAGTTTTCCTCAAGTCACGTTACAAAAAGTCACTTCCACAAATCTGTATTTAACCCACTTTAAATATCCCATTCCTTTGTGAAGTCCTTTAGCACTCAAAAAATTTTGAGGGCATGGCTAAAGGTAGGTGCCCTTAAGCTCGAGAAATACTTTCTTAACTCCTTAACTGGCAGACCATCTTTTCCTTCTGATGTTGGTTGGTTGGTTTATTTGGTAAAAGTGTACTTTGTTCGTTCAGGTGTTGTATAATATTTTACATATAAATTTCATAATTATTAAGCAGCGAAAAGTGTCATCAGGGCATGTGAAATTGTGGAAAGGGTTGGCATCAAGTATCGTTGACCTGTCATCAGATAAATTAACCATTAGTGGGCCTTCAGTACAAAAGTTCTGGAGTCCAGTACAAACTAAGAAAAATGCAATTCGGTATACGCCAAAATTGTTGTACACCAATGGAGATGATTTTTTGTGCACTATTAAATTTTGGTACTGGAATTGGGAGTCAAAATACGAGACACTCTACTATACACATTTCTGTTTTTTTTAACTTTTCAATTTCGATCAAAAACGTATTGCAGAACAGGGTTTTTAGATGAATGAAATTGCATTTGTTTCGCTGTAGTTACTTCAAAATAAACTTGTTTTGTTTTATTTTTACACCTTGGAATATTTCATATAAAATTTTAATACTTTTCATCAATCTATTTAATTTTTCCACTATTGCAGCGATTTCGTACAGCGCTGCCACTCGAACATCCACCGCCAACGCTAAACTTGACATCGAACATATTTCGGGTTTTATTGATGGGAAAGCGCATTTTCTGCTTTAACCAAGTTGTGAACGCTCGCTCATTGTCCTGCATCTTACGCATATCTTGAGCATTCGCCTGTAGTGATTTCTCCAAAACGAAACGTTGTTTCTGTTGCCACTTTTCCTCCCTCTTGGCAAGTTGCTCGCGGGTGAGACCATATTCCGAGAGATAGCCAGTGTATTTGGGTAACTTCTCCTGCACGGCATGACGATATTCGCAGCATGTTTTGTAATTTAATTTTAGATCGGTGACTCCTGGTGGTGGCATGTGACGCTCGGCAATAGAGTTGCCAGTAGTATTGGAATTGTTGGATTTGCGTCGAAATGAGAAGCGTTTAGTGAAGCAGTTCTTTTTCGGTTTGACAAACTTATGTTTTCTTCTGAAGTCACTATCAACTAATAAAGCATGTTTGTCATAGTCATCGGATATATAGGAGGCCACAATAATTGACAATTGGTCATCATCTTCGTCGTCGGCTAGATCTTCACTTTCATCTGCAGCTTTCGAGTCGGTTCCTAGTAGGTCTGTCAAGCTCTTGGTATCTGAAGAGTCGTCTTCTTCATCATCATCATCATCATTGCTACCATCATCATGATCGAAGGTGGCTTGTTTAAGCATTTTATTGCGTTGCTGCTGACTGTCATTGGAACTGGTTCTGGACTCTTCCATTTCCATAGTGATGATTTCCTCGCAGATTTCTTCGACTTCCGTGAAGTTTTCTTCTGTTTTATGCAAGTTTTGTTGTTCAAGTTGTGCTTCAATGTCATGTACTTCATTAAGTTTGGTTTCAGATTCCGTGTCTGAAGATTCACTGTTATTTCTGGTACATTTTTCGCTTTCTTGTGGCTCCAAAATGATTTCATCAACTTCTTCCTGCTCGTCTATTGCTGGAAACTTGAGAGCAGTTGCGAAATCGTTCTTTGCTTCTTCTACTTTGTCATCCGTTTCATTTTCTGTTGACTTTTCTAGCTCTCCAATGGGCTCATAATCCTCCAAGTTAAGAGCAAACGTTACTTTTTTATTTGTAGCCATTGTCGTGGACCCATCACTATCATCGGTTGCTGCTTCATCGGCGAACAACTCCTTATTGGCTTCCTTTATTTTATCCACAATGTTGTATTCGTTGACAGGTTTTAAAACTGAAATGAATTGAATTCGATTAAATTTTGTCACAACCGTTATAGGTACTTACAGTAGACTTCGCAATCCTCGTCTGATTCATATTCGTGTCCGTACATTTTTCCGTCAGCCGTCAGTCGTGCACTCAACGTATTCTGCCAAATTATATATTTTGAATACTATTTATCAATATTTTATTACACGTTCTCGGTAGGTGTTCTTTGGAGGCTCACTCTGTGTAGAATTTACTTCCCATATCAATCGCCAAAAATGTCGTTACATTATTTATTGCTGCGACTGTTATTTTTAGTTTTACTACAGCCGATGCAGACTTCTGAGTTTTGTGACTTTTTAACCCTTACCACCCACTTGGCAGGAAAATAGCTTAAAATATCTAGACAGTGTCTTTTTTCTATACCAAATTACGAAAAAGTTTGAAATTTCTGAATATTCCTTAATATTGCTTCAAATTTTTGTTTGAAATTTGATCTGTAGTTTCGACTTTAAATTCTAGTACTCTAATTTTTCTGTTATACTAATTCATTCCTTCACTTGAAAGTAAGAAATTCCTTGAAACCTTTGTTATTTGGTATTTTATGCCCGGTATTTTTTTGGCTTGTTACCATGTGGCTAAAAATGAATTCAAACTGACTTGTTGGATCGATGAAGTTTCTTTTTTATGAAGCTTTCGTGTTGTTTTGTAAATAATTTGAGTTAAAGACTTTTATCTATTCATAACATTTATTTCTGCCAGGAGTGAAGGTAATCTCTCAGTTGTTCCTTTAACTTCATAAAATAACTTTCATCGAAATCCATTGATGAGGGTGAGTTGACGAGGCTAACATAAAATATCTGACATTGTATCGAAAAATAGAAAGAAGGACTATACAACCTTGTAGACAAAAGAAAAAAAATATAAGGACACCATCGAATTCGATACATTTTTGGTAGCCAATTTCGGAAAAATATTTTTTTTGGCCGAATAGAGTTCGCCCACTTGCATTTTTTTCATTTACATTTATTTATTGCACTTGCATTTATTATCTTTACCTAAAATATGATATATATTTGTTGTTTTTCTTTCAAGGAGAAATGCGCCACTCTTATGTCAGAAAATTAAAGCTCGTAAAAAATTTTTAATAATTTCTTAAGAAAGTATTTCGACAAGTTCAGTGGAACTATATTAATTTTTTAACGGAACGAAGAGGGTCTCCTTTTTAAATCTTTTTTCATAGCTTTGCTGTTAAGAGTCGGATCTTAAAACATGATATATCGATATTAAAATATCATTTCAAGTAAAACAAATAGACTTATATTATTTATCTCTTTATTAGTACTATATGTTTAAGGCTGAAAATATATAGAATTGCTTACAAAAATTAAATATAAGCTGCAGTATTCCAGAATATTATTACTTTTTGTTTTTAATTTCTTAGGTACATTTATTTTAGGCCTAAATTACAAATGAAGATTAAAGTGTGTTGAGAATATATTGCATAAATGTTCTATATAATCGTATTAAATACATACATAGATCATGCTTAGTTTAAGTGCAGCTAAAGGTATGCTTGTGTATGGACGGATTTGATAAAGATGAGCGGGCAATGGAGATTATCCGTCATTCCGTTACAAAATCCATTTGCCGATTTTGAAGTGAAAAGCAATTTTGGCACTTAATACTTAACTACTTCAAACTGCATGAATTATAATTATGTACATAGATGGTGCGAATTTATAACAATTGAAAAGAATTTATTTTAAATATTTAGCAAGATCGGTAAAAAAACAACAAGTAACAACAGTTTTAGTTGACATTTTTGATTTGATTTTGTTTTTGAACTTGGACCAAAAGAGCCAAAGAGCCAAAAGAAATGAAATATTTGTCATAGTTTAATCCGCTGTCTTGCCCACCTGCCATACTCAAATTTTAAACATTCTCAAAAAATTTTCTTTATGGGTTTTTGGTGTTTTAAATAAAATTTTAGGTCTGTTTCCCTACGCACTTCAAGTAAAGTTCGAGTAAAGTTCGGGTAATAGAGAGTAATTTGATCATTTGTCAAAATAAGAATATTCGTCAAAAAGTACGGAAACGGTTTCAAGTAAGTTTCAAGAACAACAGCTGTTTTTTGAAAACAATAAAATTTATTTACTTTGTTATTGATTTAAAACACTTTCGTTAGCATTAATTATGGATATATTAACTATTGTTATTAATTTGGTAACCAATTTCATAAATTTTTATCACAAAACAATTGTGGTATATTTCTACACGCTGTATCTATTTTTAGAATGCCACTGTAACGGCTGACCCTATTGATGACTTTACGCCGTACTTATGAAAAAGGAAAGAGATTTTGTTTTTGTTTGTTTTTAGACTTTTGGACTTACCACAAGACTAACTCTTTATTCAATTTTTCAGATCTATATAAATTAAAAATACCAGTATTTTTCTTCTATACTGCAGCCAAAACTCCTCCCCATATTTTCACATACATTGAAATTAAAAGTAGCCAAAACCAATTAATTAATATATTGAGCAATTTCTTTACATTTACAAATTCTTTGTTTTCTTTCATTCTTACACTTCAAATAATTACTATTGCTGCGCTTGCAATTTTAATGCAGCAACATTACTTGCGCCAGTCGCGATGTAATATGAATCATTTGACCCAGTGCAGAAATGAACATAAACAAAACGAAAATTAGTTTGTTGATTGTCATCGACTCAAATATTTATTGTACCGTGGGCTGGCTGTGCTATGACACTACACAATGCAATAATTTAATTTTATCACTTTGGCAATCAGCTGTTTGAAGCTCGAGATTTTAGCTCGAAGAAATTTTTCAAGTAAAGTTCGAGTAATAGAGAGCGACAAAAAGTGACATTTTGCTTGTTCTTCTTCTCTATCGTGCTGGAAAAATGTGTAAAGAAACGCTTTCAAGTAACTTCAAGTTACTTGAAGTGAGTACGGAAACAGACCTTTTGAGAGCCTGCTTTGGAAAGATGAGATTTACAAAGATCAATTGATCAAGTAAGATCAGTGAGATCTGGTGAGGTCACCAAAGTTATTATCTTAGGGATCTTCAAAATCTTTCTCATGGTATTTTCAAAACATGTGCTTTAGCTTTTTTAGTTTTACGAAAACTATTTTTTGAGTCGAAATTTTCAAATATAAAGTCATATTTGACAGTAAAGTATTAAGTTATGTTCATTTATTGTATTGCTCAAGTATATTCAAGTTCCGGCGCATTGGTACCAGCCCGAGTACAGTGGATCGTTGCACAGCCACTTTACGGCTTATTTCTTAAAAAGTAAAAAAACTTCGTTTTTCCTCGGAAGGGTTAAAAAAACTACGGCACTGAAGGGATAAATACCTTAAAAAATGTTTCCACATTTGACAGGCGCCACTTTTTTGGAAAACTTTTGCATATATCCATGATAGAATAACAAGGTAGGCGCATATTGGAGAGGAAGTGAGCTAGATGTCAAAATCAGCTGTTCGAATTTGAGTTGTTCTAATTGTTGTTATTGCCTTTTCGTTGGACGTTTATAGCACCTCACAGCATTGTTTATGTAAAACTACACATTTGAGCAGCCATATTAATATGAGCCTACCTTATTATTCTATCAGGCATGTATCCCCATATATTGCCAGGCTTAGAACATTGGTGTACATTTTGTTGCTAGCAAGTAAAATCTTTCTCTGGTTTGTGAGCTGTAGAATCTTGTTTATCTTGAATACAAATAATACAAACAAAATCGGTTGCTTTAAATATATATTTTTTAGCAAAAACACTTTTTATATGTATTACTGCACATTATTTATTAAGCTTTTTTGAAGTTTGCTGCTAATATTGTGCTTGTCGTACTTGTATTGTTTTAAACTTAATATGCTAATGATTTATAGCTACTTTTTGGACTTTACCTACTAATTAAATTGCTACAAATTTTTTGGTAGCCAATTCAGTTTTAAGTAATTAACATATTTCGTAAAACGAACGCAATCACTACATGTGATTATTTGGTCAGGCAGTTCTATTTTTATATAAACTGAATGAATTATATTTTTTCTTTAGAATTATTTGGTTTCCTTATATAAAAAAAAGCGGACATCAATATTGTTTCAAGTAGAGCTTAATATAAATTAATTTTTGCTTTAAAATTTGTATTTCGTGCAAATTAAATTTTATAAAAGTCGTGAGTTTAAAGTTGCATTTAAAAAAATAAAAAAAATAAATTTTTAATTGAGCTAAAATTTTGTTTGAGCAATTAATTTACGAATTTTTCCCGTGCTCAAATTTAATGGCAAATACTTAAAACTAATTATAAATAATAATAAAACTCTTACATCAACCACTTAATCATATAATGGACTTTTTAAAGGAAAGTATTATTTATGACATATTTTATCTTGTGCCATAACTAAGTTCTTAATCATAATGTTAATTAATGAAGTGCTAAAATCTAGTCTTTTCTGTACTGTATGTAGGAAAAATGTGATATTTTGTGTCAGGTAATAAAGATGAGCAATCAAAGCTTTAATTTGAACGAAGGAGTCGTGAAGTTTCAAAAGATACTGTGTGCAAAGTTAATTTATTATAATTTATAATTTACAGTATTGTGCAAAACTAAGCAACTTTATCTTCACATTTGAATGAAGTCATTAATTTGTAATTTAATTTCAGTGCTTATTATAATAATAAATATAAAAAATTCGACAAATGTTTGTTTTTTTTTTAACAAAAACACCAAAAGTAAAATATACTCCGAAAGAGCTAGTGCAAAACCAGAGTAATTTTACGTATTTCACTATTTTTTAAAGATTAATGCATTATTTCGGTGCTTTTTTCATTTCAATCTAATCTACTGTGGTATAATTATAATGTATTAATGTATTTTTTATAGCTTGTTTCTCGTGTTTGTGTTTTTTTTTGTGTTGTTGTCATGTGTGCACTAAACATGTAAACATGCAAGGGCATATACTAGACATAGAGAATGCCCCTAATGAAAGTGTTTTTATTTATTGCCTAATTCAGAGTCCAATCAAAATAATTTCCGAAATAATTATTTCTTTCAAACAATAACTACCTCAATACTAATGTCTGTTAATAGGTTTAACGGCTGTATAGGGCTTAAAACATACTTGTATGCAATACAACTGATTAAGAAACTAGAGAAAAATACTTTTTGCAACGATAAATGCTACTCAACTTGCTCAACACATTTACATGGTAGAACAGGAAAAGATTTAAAATAATCCAAAATTTTGAATGGTCTGAAAACAACGTCGGTGCAAAAGTATTGACTGAAACTTCATATCTTAGTTTGGTCCTGGCTTTGGTTCCAAAATAACATGCTTAAGATATAGCATGTTAATAATCAAACGCCGATTGGATAATATACTATTTAAAAAAATAATAAATGGATGACTACATTCAAAACAAAAAACAAATTGGCCATTTTAGCCCTTGAAAGGACTTTGACCGAGCTTCTTATGATCAATTGTGTTGTGTGTGTTATTAAATGTTTGCACACAATTAACCGAGAACTGGACCTACATGTTTTATGCCGACTCCGAACGGCTCATGTTCTCAAGAAGCTTTACATGGCATTATTTACTCTCTGCGGTTTGCCATTGTCTGCAGAGAGGTGGTGACCGATCAGAAAAATTTTTTATTGAATAACTTTTCGCCGCGACTGGGGATCGAACTCGGGCTCTGAGCCACACACTTAACCTGCACGCCACGATCACCACTACATTCATGATACAATAATAAGGTAGGCTCATGTTAATGCGGCTGTTCAAATGTCTAATTTTACACTAACAGCTGTGAGTGCCATAGAGGTCAAACTATAAATGTAGCAACAACAATTAGAAAAACTTCAATTTCAACGGGTGACTTTGACATCTAGCTTTGATCTCCAATATGCACCTACTTTGTTATTCTACCATCGACTCTATGAAAAGTAAGTGTGAAAATTGAGTTTTTAGATATTAAATGACATCAGACAAAATTGAACTCTAAGGTTTCATGAAAAAATTATGTTATTCAAAGTTTTAAAAAAAGTTGATAAGGCCCCTTTGTTTGGGCCGTCACTAAATGAAACATCTTTAAGTTTCTAATATATATTGGGCTAGCAATATTAACTGTCAAAGAAAACCTTTTACTTTATTAATTAAATTCAATACTTTATTCAAATGTGAAGGACGAGTTGCTTGGATTTTGCACAATACTGTATATATTTATGAAAATAATAAAATAATATTTTATTTATAATGTTTTTTTTAAATATTTTTTAAATTAAAATAACCAAATAATAAATACATCCATGAATAGCCAAAAGTGGTAAATGAACAGTTTTAAATGCTCAGAAACGTCGAGCATTCAGTGCATTCACACACTTAACACTTAAGTGAGTTTAACCATTGATATAATTACTGAAATTTCAAATAGGCAGTTATAATGATAATATTGATTTTTTGATTTTCGATTTTAATTTTTACAAAAATATATACTTTTATCAAAACCACACATGATTGCATATTATATCTTGTTTTTGATTGTATATCTGAGCCAATTACCAGACAAGATCATTTCTGAACTTTCTTACAATATGAGGAAGTTGAGAGTTAAGAGAACATTTCGGACACTTCAAATGAGCTTATATTTTTTTTGAAAAAAGAATTATAAATTAAATTTTTTTCTGGTCCAACACAAAAAATCGTTATTAAGATTAACAGCTTGATTCAAAAAAAAAAGTGAAATTCTGTCGGAAGCAAAATTGTAACAATGAAATTTGTTTAAATATTTTCATCATTAAAATCCAGTCAGACACTTTCTTTTGACAAGTTTCTTCTTAAGACTATCCGGCACGGCCAAAGCCCAATATATAAATTTTTACAATTACCGAAAAATTGAATGTGCAAAATAAAATGGAATCCGAAAAATTAAATGTGGAACACCAAATTTCATTTTGCATAGATTTAAATTCCTAATTCGGCTGAAAGTGAAACGCAGTTCTTAGCTGATCGATTTTTTGGCACCCTGACCATTTTCAAGATGAAAAAATTTTCAAATTATCTCAACATGTTTCAACAGTTTTTCTATACATCAAATACTAAGTTCATCTGAAAAATTTGATAGAACAAATTGGGACGGACATTTTTGTTTTACTTAAGGTTGGACCTTAATTTTTCTAATTTAGTTTTCAATAGCATGGAAACTAAAAAATATATTTAAAAAAGGGCAATATAAGGTTCAAATCTCAGGTTAGGTTTTTAATTATTTTTGGATGTTGATAGTGTTTTTATAATATATTCGTTAAAATAAAAAAGAAACAGTTTCGATAGTATCGTAAGTGTAGACGTAGAATTCCGTTTAAGTTGTAACCTCTTCTACTTTGTCTCTTTGGTCCGATTGTTTTGTTCATTTTGCACGTATTTTTATTGATCTTCCAAAAATTAACAAATAAATGAATAACACTCAATTATGGACTACTTATCGAGGCGAAAACAAAGAAAAAGTTAAAAAGTAAGTATGATTCAAGAGCAAGCAAAAAGAAACAAGCAAAATTTCAAATTTGTTCGATCATTTTGTTAAGTTTGATAGGATGAGTTCATTGACTTAGTTGAAAAGAAGGCGAAGCAAATGCACTTTCCATTGGTGCCACTTTCGTCTCTGCCCGATATATAGTTTGCGAGCTACAGTCAGTCAGTTTAACTACTAACTTCAAATTAAAATTAAGACCCCGATTTTTAAAACATCGTATGGTTACTATATTTCACGCTAAGCACATGTCCTTTCCTCTCGTCTCTGTCTGATATTTAGTTTGCGAGCTACACTTTCGTCTCTGTTCAATCTATAGTTAGCGAACTACACTCGCTAGTGCTAGTGGGAGTGGAATCCAAATTAATTTGCATTAAAAACAAAAATTAAAATTTTACTCCATCTATTGGGTAAAAGCATAAAAAGAAATATGATCCAACTCGTTTTTTTCATAAGAGTTAAATCTAACCGGATCACAGACCCATTTCGTTAAATTTGACAGATTGAGTTCATTGACTGAGTTGAAAAGAGGTTCATGACCTCTAGTTTCAAAATAGTAGACTAGAACAGTAGTGCATACATAAACCCAATGCGAACTAATGCTTACAGTGCTGCCAAAGCGAACCAATCAGTTCGTGCAAAACCAAAGCATACAAGCATAAACAACGAAAGAAAAACAAAGAAAGCAGCAGGCACATAAGCAGCTGTTGATTGATTTTCTTATATAAAAACATGAATTTTTCTTCTAATATTTTACTATTTTGTGACTTTAATATAATAGTGACAAAATCCAAAGTTAGATATTCATTCAGCGCAGGATATATCTGATATTTTAGTATATATATTATCTTTAAACGAAGTGTATTGAAGGCTGTAGGTATACCCTAAAGTATTCGCCAAAAAGTTGCCTAATGACCTTGAAAAAATCTGTTAAAACGACCCCATACAAACCGCGCTGTAAGACGTAATTCTACGTCAAAAATTTTTTCAAATCTTTCCCCATTCTCATAAATTTTTATTATAGATCTGTGAATACGAAAACTAAACCAAGCCATAACTTTAGAAGTTTTCTTACATTTTTAAAGAAAGGTTTTTTAATTTTTTTTTAAAGTATATAAATACTTGGTGACATCATTTCGAGCTAGACTTCTTACCGATTTTTAATACCTTGTTGTGAGCAAATCACAACAAAATTTGTTTTTTATTGAATTTCGTTTGGTTTCGATTTCTGGCTTAGATTTTTTTAAGGATTTATATATAGGGTTAAAATATGTAAAACATTACAAAATAATATTCTGAAAGATGAAAATCTAGACAGGCTTCTTTCTATACGAAAAAGACAACAAAGCCTTATCATTTTTGAATAAAGAAATCAACAAAAACTACTTATTCGGATAATCTTCCAAAAAAAAAAAAAACAAACAACTTTGTACACAATTGACCGAGAACTGGACCAACATATTTATGCCGACTTCAAACGGCTCTAGTTCATGTTATCAAGAAGCTCAACATGGCATTAGTTGTAAACTCTTGAGGTTTGAAAAGGAATATCTTTGAGGATCAGAAAAATTTATTTCTATTGAAAAGACTTTCTGTGTCAGATGGTGATTCGAAATCGGCTCAACCGAGATTCGCTGGCTCGCATGCCCAAACTTTACCTCAAACTTCTAAAATAATTTCTGATATAAAATATTTTCCGATCATACAATTACAGATTGAATTGCAAAAAACACAAGTGCTTGAACTGTATATTATAAACACATATTAATATGAGTTAAACTAATTAAAGATTTTCGTCTTCGAACATAAGTTTCTACATCAAGAAAGCGCCATATTCATAATGCCTCAAACTCAATATTTGCATTCCCTTCTTTATTCTTTTGTGAAAAAAATCATCAAAAATGTCGAATTCTTCTAGAGCCGAAAAGGATAAAAAAGGCTCCTTAGGATTTAAGGCATCAAGAGGGCTTTAAAATCGACTTTTCGATTTTCATTCTAAGACTATTTTGAGGTACTTTTCTTGCTCTCGCTAGAAATCTAGTGCGAAATTTAAACACGATATAGATATTTAAATACGGTTTAATTAAATATTTTGCTCAGAATATAATATAAACGACTTTGAACTTGAACATTAGGAAACTCTCAAGTTATAAAATATATCCGCAGAATAAGTATTTCATCAAAATAGAAAAATGTAAAATTAATGTCGATGATGGTGTTTGGGAACCACAAGTTTTCAAAAAAAGGATAGAGTACTTTCCAAGATCAAACCAATCCAAGCACTTGGTTCTTAAAAACCTCTGAAAATAGTCTAAATGACAATATTTTTCAAAAATCTTCCGATAATTTAATTCCTATTCGGTAGTCATTGACTGACTTGTAGCCCATATTCTCAAAAATAACAAAAGTTTGCTTACTCAAAAAACAAATAAACGATTTCTTTGCAATAAGCAACAAAACAAAATTTAATTTTGAGGACTTCGGCATATGTCAATTATAGAGACACAAAGATCCCTCCAAAGTTAAAAAAATTCAATTTTTCTCAATGGCCGTAAGTGTTTTCAGTTCTGTGTTTCAATAAACAAATTTTTCGCTATCTTATTTTCAAACAAATGAAAATGACTTCAGCAAGTACCTTATTTTTTGCTTAGTTGCATCTGAAAGGTCTGAAACGTGGGTTATAAAATAAAACTTATCGAAACAAAAACAATACCTAAACAACAATACCTAAAAGATTTAATCAAAAAATGTATTTAAAGCAATATATTGTTTTATTGTTGTTATTTTTATTATGCTCTCAAAACCAAGCATTTGAACAAGCAAAACTAAACACTAAAATAATTATGAATTTTTAAATTAAATATTGCATAAGTGTTAGAGTAAGATCTTGTATTAAGATGTATTTTTTTGTACAACCATAAACTTTCTTATATAAAAATTAAAATATACAATTAAAATGAGAATTTCGTTCAAATTTCGGGTTTTGTTTTTTATATATATAAATTTATACTTGTTTCTAAACACAAGAATAATTAAATTTACAACAGCTCTTATCAGGGAGTAAGATTATTTTTTAATCATATAAAAAACAAAATACTCAATTAAGCGATAATTTCAACTCATGCTTATGAAATAAACTTAACTGTATTTTAACTATTTAGTGTGTATAAATATATTGAAATTGTAACTGTGAGTTAGAATATTTTAGAGACTTTTTACAAACTAAAATATTATAGTTACTGGTATAATATTAATTATTATTTAAGTCTTAAATAATACAAAGATCTGTAGGTATGTGTATAAAAAATTATAAATATTTTGCAAATTGAAAACAGTTATTTTGATAAAACAAAATAAAAATATAATGAATACAAATACAAGAACATGTCAGTCATTTTAACTACATTTTATAGACTATAAAATATATATATAAAAATCGTTTAAAACAAACATAAAAAAAACAACGTATGTGTTGTCTTGGTGTGTGTTTGTTGTTTTTTCTTTTCTCTCAACGCTTGTGTTTTGATCTCATTTATTGTTTGCGGAATTCCATTTATATTAAGAAGCTTATGAATACCAAAATCATAATTTTCTTAAACTTAGATAAACAAATGAGTTTTCCATCAATATCATTTGAGATTGATTATATTAATCTTTACTTTCCAAGAGATTCGTTCGTATTTTTGTTATTTTTATTTTTTATGTTTGTTGTTTGTTCCTTTTAATATATATATATATATATGTATATATATAATTTTGTGTAATATTTATTTCCATTCCGGATTTATTGTATTTGCATAAATTTTCATAACGTATTTCGATGACATTTTTATGTGAACAAAGGTAGATGATAGAAATCGAACCCTCGATATCCTTTGGCCGCTAGCCAAATGTACACAACATGATATGCACCCGGTATGAAGCAAATGAGACCAGCTACAAAGAAAACAACACCCTGTGATGTATTCGCCGGATCTGCTACGGCAAATGCACCCATAACAAAGAGGCCAGTGCCGACAAGCAGCAACGTAACGGCGGCCAAGACGGTTCTCCAATTTTCACGCACCTTCGGATGACGCCAACAATACGTGTTTGTTTCTTCTGTGGGCAGATTTCCGTATTCCTGTATGAGCGAATCACTGTCGCGTGACGTTGTGTCTTCTGCGTATTTATTGTAATTTCTACAAAAAAGAAAAAAAGATATTAATTAATAAATTAATTAATTTATAAAATTCAAATTTGTATTTTAATAAAAAAATAAAATAAAAAAAATCAAAAATTAAAAAAAAAATATTTGTTCCTTTTTTGTTCATAACCGGGTGTTTTTTATTAACTAACAATTGAACTTCCAACCGGTTCCATTTTCGAGATTTTTAAAATACTTTGAATATACTTTTGAAGGCAAGCTTCAAATGATGTTAAGCGATCGTGTGCTACTTCCTATCAGTTATTTTAAAGACAATTGATAAAACTAACTTCCTTTGACATCAATCCGTAAAAAGCGTCAGTTTGATCAATATAAAAGGATATTCGGACCAATACTGACACTAGCTCAGAATTTTTTAAAATGTGGTCCATTTCTTTGCAGCGTTGCTTCGCTACAAGTTCTTGGGAAGTAATCAGGGGCATGAGAGTAAAACTTCGTACGTAGTTATGCATTCTGCAAAATCTTATCGTATTGAACTCTAAGTTTGAAAACAAAACTATATTAAAGAATCAAATTAAAAAAAAAGTATTATTGAATAGGTTTTTTTTAAATACTCTATATTAAAAAGGTTGTCTTTGAGAGGCATTAAATTTTAATTTTTTTTTTTTAATCTAATCTAAGTTTCTTAAATTTTATTATTATTGCATTTCCTTACCGACAAAAAAATACATTTAAAGATTAGAAAAACATATCTTTATTTATAAAAATATTTCGCATACCATTGACCATAAACGTCGTTAATATGTTAATGAATTGAATGAATGAATATTTGAAAATATCGGTTGAAATTATTACACGTCTGTGTCAACAAAAATTATAGTTGTTTTAAGCAAAAGTTATTTTTGTCGTTGTTGTTTTTTTGTAGACTGCGTTTTTTGTTCAACAGTGCGTGGCTGAAATAACGACGTAAACGTCGACAACTACATACAATAAGAAACTACAATTCATCAGTGTCAAGTTTGTATTAACATAAATTTAAGTGTTGTCAAGCTAACAAGAAAATAGTGCAACATAACGTATGTTTTAACACTTATCAGACATAATTTGCAAGATTAAAATGTATAAAACTATGAGCTGAATGTACCAGCAGATAAATAAATTAAATCGTTTATCGCTTCGTTTAAACGATGATATTGAAAGAGAAGGGTTAAGTACGAAATATCCGCTATCAAAATATCCAAACCAAAATCTTCAAGTCAAAAATCTCCAGAGCTCAAAATATCTAAAATCAAAAAACCGAAATAGCTAATGACAAAACCTTAAAAAATACCTAAAAATTTAAATTGCATAAATTTTGAATACACGCGAATTGCAGTTTGAACAGTGCTCAATACTTTAATAATAGAAACCCTTTTACCGAATATTGATATAATGTTTTTGACCTCTGGATTGGTTAACCTCTCTAAAAGTAGGGGTTAAGTAGGGTATAAGTTAGAAGTTTATTAGAGATTAAAATTGTGTGATAAGTTAATGTTTATTTGGTGATTTTGGATTGGATGTTAGGTTTTTGAGATTTTGTCCTTGGATATTTTTCAAATTTGATATTTTGATTTTGTATATTTTTTGCCTTGGTGATTTTATCTCATTGTGGAGATTTTGTCTCTTGAGAGTTCGTACCGCTTCCAACATAGATATTACACTATTTTGTATTTCTTAAATAAACTTATCGCACAACTAACAATAAATTGAAATTTAAGTTTAACTCCAAAGTTTCCAAATCGAATTTAAATAGTGCGGAAAAGTTGCCAATCGTCAATAGGAACTCGAAGAAAAAAATTGAAAAATGGACAAAAATTTTTTTTATTCCACAAAATTTTTGTGATATTCAATAGGGAGATAAGTCAGTTTAATAAGATCCCGCAACTTCGCAGTTTTTCGAGAAAGTCATCTTATTTATTTATATGTGCGGCCATTTCACGTCTAATGCAAGTCGTGATTGGTTTCATTGTCTAAAGGTTCATTTTCCACTTATAAGAATATAAGTTTTGTTTTTTTTTTATCGCCATTTTTTCAAAAGTTATGGAGATACCAATTTTTGATATAAGTAAAAATCTTGAAAACGGAGTCATTTTCAATAAATCATATCTACGTCATCAGTCACTTTATTTTTGTAAATGAAGTATCATTCCTTTAAGTGGAAAATTAACCTATAACCAAAGTTTAAAGCAAATCGAAGAGCATGAGGTAAATTTTTGGAATGGCCGTGCAGTGAATTTTTTTTGGTTCTTACAAACCGATCTAAGGGAACTTAATTGATGTGACTGCACGATAAGTGTGTATTTCAGGGCGTGTAAGCGTTATTTTTTTTTTATTTTCATGTTCATATAATTTCGAATTCTACTTATAAATGCGAAACACTTTTTATACAACTTGAGCTTTACCACTTTTGCAATGAGTGTGCGAATTATTACATATTATTATAATATTAATATAATAATAATTATATTACATATATATATTTTTATTATATAAGTATATAAACAAACATCGCAGTGTTTTATTTTGAGTGCCTAATTGACGCAATATTTCAATATTCAATTCTGGCATCGAGCCCAAATTTAACAGAAATATAATTGAAACAATGGAAAAATTAAATAAAATTTTATGAAAAAAATGTTATTGTCGTTTAAATTGGTTTATCAAAAACACTTGTTGTTTGATTATTTTATTTTTTAAATGACATAATAAATATTATTGTCAATATTATATTAATATTTTTTTTTTTTTAAATTTAGTGCATTTTAATTTTTGACATACAATTCGCAGAAAAAAACATCTCATCATTTTATTTCATTACTTTCAGTTCATGGAAAATACCAAGCAGAGAAAAGAATCAGAAGTATTCCATTATTTTTGCCAACCTATGTTACGCATCTAGAGTAAAGTTCGTTTTGCAAAAATCACCAGCCAAACCGGTAGTTAGATAGATAGTTGTGACTAATAATGTTGGTGTTGATATTGCAATGATTAGTACGTAGGAATCAATGGAAGCGTGAAGAACGTACAACAATAAATATAGATGCACTCAAAAAATATATCCAGGTTTATTATATTTAAACTCTGAAACATATATATATATATATATATTAAGGTGCCTCGACTTGTATGAAGAAAAAAAAAGTTCCATTTGTACCCATTTTAAAATGAACCTTGATGAATTCTATGATCATTCCCAAAATGTTTTGGCTATACCAAAATCCGTCAGTGAGCTAAACCATTTTGAAAAAACCTCCATAAATCATGTTTTTCGTATATATACTGGCTAGTGTAATAGATGTAAATAAATAAACTGTATCAAATTATAGGCCTAAAAAAGTTCTTTCAATCTCCATCAAAAATTTGTATAAATTTGCAATTGAATTAAAGATAATGATGTTTTTCATGATATTTTTCTTAGATTTTTAGATGATTTTCAAAAATTCTACATTGAAACAAACGCTTGAAATAAAACAAATACAGTATTTTGGATTTTGAAAATTTTATTTTCAGGTAAACTTCACACAAATGGAGTTATAAAATAAGAGCCACACTTTATTAAACAAAGAAAATTGTCCAAAATATATGACAGCCGTGCATACCCTTCCAACGATATCTTGATAACGACGATCGTATAAGAAATAATAAAGTTATTTGAATTTTTGTGAAAATAATCTAAAAAAATTGCACATCATTTTACTTAATCCAATTGCAAATATTTTCAAATTTTTGATGCAGATTGAACGAACTTTTTCAGGCCTATAATTTGAGACAGCTTATTTGTTTACAACTATTACACTAATTAAATTAATATATATACAGAAAACATGATTTTTGGAGGTTTTTGCAAAATGGTTAAGCTCACTGACGGATTTCGGAATAGCCAAAATATTTTGGGAATCATCATAAAATACATTAAGCTTCATTTGAGGATGGGTACAAATGAAACTTTTTTTTTCAAGGCACCTTAATATAAATATTTGTATATGTTTTACTTTCTTTAATACAGATAAACCGAATGGAAAGCGTCAAAGTTTAGATGCGAAGAATTTCAAATTAATTTGTTTTTCTCTTTTTTGTATAAAAGGCATAAAGCTTTCATCGAATAAAAACATCAACCTTTCGCTCATTATAGAAGAAATAAAAAAAGCTTATAGAAGTTTATCTTGCATTGCTTTCATAACAAGCTTCTGTAACTTTATCGGAAGCTCAATAGAAGCGAAAATGTAAGTTGGATGCCGCTATCAATTTAACTTAATTTAATAATAAAGTTTTAACCTATGTTGTTTTCTATTAAATTAACACTTTATTGTGTATGCTTTTAACCCCTTCACCTGTGTTTTGCCACTTTATGGAACCTACGTGTGGGTTTTCTTTATATTTAAGTTTAATATGGATCGAAAGGTTATTGACATCCACTGGGTCGATAGCTGTTTTGTTTTTTTATTTTTATTATGCTGATAAAAAGCCGGAATAAAGATGATAAATCTGATGATAAACTGTTCAATAATTTGAAATTTTTAAATTCATTAATATTTTTTATAATATTGTATAACAACAGATTAATCACTACACTGTATGATTCATCAATGTTATACAAGCTTCACTCATTATTTTTAATTTAACTTTAAAGCCAAAAATATTCATTCATGTACAACGTAATAAACAGAATGTCTGAATAATTGTGTTTTTCGAAGTTGATTAGAGATATTTAATTTTTTTTATCAGCTTATTACAGGTATATTGCCAAAAAGACAAAAAAAAAAAAAAAAAACAATAGCAGCCTTGATGATCCGGAGAGACAGGTTTACACAAGGCAACAAAGATGCTGCTGTGAATGGTTCGTCGAAGAGCTTTCAAGCGTTTTATTGCTGGTATTGATATGTCATAACTTGTGACTGAAGTTATAACACAAAATGAGATATAAACAACAAACAAACAAAGTAAAAAAAAAGAATACATCGTCATTGTCTGCAGCATTGTTAGCGTCAAACCAAGCATGGAGATGGTGCTGTTTGTTTAGCAGGGCTCTTTTAATATACATTTAAATTTGCTGTTCCAACTCTGATTGTGTTATTCTAATAATAAACAGGTTAAATTTTTACTGTCGTTCAACACCGACACTGAGCTAAAAGCATTCAAATATTTAAAGCATAAAATCTTTGAACTTTAGAATCAAGATCTTAATGTGCTAAAAGAGATTATATTTCTTTCGAAGAATTTTATATTTCCATCATTATTCATTTTTTTTTTCTAATTTGAAAATCAAGTATTAAGATATGTTAATTTTGTAGAGTTTATTTAGCGATGACTTTTATTTGACTGATAGTTATATGTAGCTAAAACATTTTCATACTCATAGACCTTCTGCAGCATCAGAGTTCAGCATCCACTACCAATGGTAACCTGATGAGTTCAACATTCCAGATTTATTGTAAACAAAATACCGGCACTCTTCGTCGGTAGAGTGCAAGAAGGCAAATTAACAACATCCAGATCAAGGTTAATTTATGCAATCTCACTGCGTTGGTTGGCGTAATTAACAATATGTTAATACGTGTACCATGACAAAGAAGTAATTAAATAATGGTGAATCATTTGGCATCATTTGAAGTACGAGTAGAAGTAGAAGTATAAAATAATAGACAATTAACCCATATGGCGCCACTGTACTCAACTAAGTACCGCAAAACTTTCAGTTGGCATCACTGTTTCACCTCAACAAGTGCGCTTTTAGTCGGCCTAATATAAATTATTAATTCTACGTTGTTCTAAGCATTATATACTGACCTAAATATCCTTAATACGTCAGTTATCAGTGTCTAAGTATTCAGAGCAAAAAGTGTTGCTAAAAATTAGCTTTTTATGCTCATATTAACTTATTAAACATTTGATATAACTTTTCTTTGGCTTGCTGAAATTCTTCAGCCATCTTTATATTACATATACATATTGCTATCTCACTCGTGCCTATTACACTGCACGTAGTAAACTATGCGAGACGGAGCTTCTACAAGCACGAGTACCGCCTGCGAAATATGCAAGTCAGAGTGGAGCACCTTTGACAACTTTATATTATGTTCTGGATGTTTCAAGCATTTTCACCAGAAGTGTGTTAAGATATCGGCAAAGGTTGGAGATGCTTTACGTGGCTCTACAGCGAATGGATTGCATTGGCTTTGCCCACACTGCAGGATGTCTTCGTCAACTGTTTCTATGGACATGCTGCTGGATCTTCGCACTTCCATCTCCACGCTTAGCGATGAGCTTTTAAGGCTCCATGAACAGGCAGCTAAGCAATTTTCAATTCTTAACACTTTATGTGATCATGCTCAATCAAGTGTTAATGTTATAAATTGCTCCATTGCTACCTCACCTAAAGTTGGGCGCACCTCCACCCGAGCTCAAGTTGCAGCATCCAAATCGACTTCTAAACCATCTGGAAATGGAGTGGCTGTTAGCAATACTTCCTTGGAAGCTATCTCTTCATCAAATGCTACAATAATCTTAGATCGATCTAATGATTCGATTAATAATGCTGTGAGTCACTGTTTATCCTCAGCCCTGAATACCATTCCAGCGGGCTCCTCCACAAACTTACCTACGAAAATGGTTAGCAATCCTAATTCTCTGCAAATTCCTGAAGAAGTTTCACATTTGATTCAGCAAACTACACCTGACGTTGCCAACCGTAGTTCCACTGAATGTACTGCCTCTTTAAATGCCACAACTGACCTGCAGCGGCACCATCAAACCCAGTGTCCACCAAATACGTCATATCTGCCTCTTGTGTCCACAAACTGTGGACCATTGGTTGATTTGATTGTGGTTTCCCGGCCACCTCGGAAAACAATTTTCATTTCAAGACTAGCTGCTTCTACTACTGCTGATAACATTATAGCTTACATTTACAGTAAGCTGCCAGCACCAGTATCAACACCCACATGTATTAAGCTTACCCATGGAATCCATCGGGAAGTAGCTTCTTTTAAAATTCATGCCTCGGATCTTGACTATGCAAAGATGATGAGAAAAGACTTTTGGCCAAATGGCGTTTTCATTAATAAATTCATCCCACGCCCTAGAATATCTAACAACATCACTCACAATACTGATGCGTTACCAAAAAACTTCCAAGTGTCAGCAGAATCTTGAGTACTGCTGCAAAATTCACTCAAAACTATTCGTCACAATTGTCTGAATATTCTGCAGCGTCACCACTACAAACATTAATAATATCAACAACTACAACAACAATAACAACATTCTCATCATCATCAGCAATATCTTCATCATCATTATCATCATTATCATCATCATCATCATCATCATCATCATCATCATCATCATCATCATCATCATCATCATCATCATCATCATCATCATCATCATCATCATCATCATCATCATCATCATCATCATCATCATCATCATCATCATCATCATCATCATCATCATCATCATCATCATCATCATCATCATCATCATCATCATCATCATCATCATCATCATCATCATCATCATCATCATCATCATCATCATCATCATCATCATCATCATCATCATCATCATCATCATCATCATCATCATCATCATCATCATCATCATCATCATCATCATCATCATCATCATCATCATCATCATCATCATCATCATCATCATCATCATCATTATCATCGATAACTCCGTTTTTATCTTCAATAAGTTACTCAACTTCTGCTATTTCTTCTACATCGTCACCTAAGTGTAATCTCCAACTATACTTCCAGAATATGTCTGGTATACGAACTAAAGCTAACTCTATTCTTAATGCTACATCTACTTGTGATTTTGACATTATTGTTTTTATCGAAACTTGGCTTAATTCTGATTTCTTTGACTCTGAATTTTTTGATCCTCATATCTATCAAATTTATCGCAAGGATAGAGATGCCTCTAAAACGGGTCTCTCACGTGGTGGTGGCATCCTTATTGCAGTTAAACATAATCTGCGTTCAAGTTTGTGTCACCTGGCAAATTTTGATTCTGTTCTGGATCAACTATGTGTTTCAATTGCTGGTTCTAGGGGATCACTTTATATATGTGCCTCCTATGTACCACCTAATAGTTCGGATACTTTATATGCCTGCCATGTGGATAATGCCCTGGCTCTTCACTCCTCTTTGGATGCTAATAGTCATTTAGTCGTCTTAGGTGATTATAATCTAAATGACATTTTCTGGTTACATTTTGATAGTGATTTTATTCCATCGAATGTTAACAAGTCATTTGAAATAAATTTAATTGATAGTTTCCTCAGTATTGGTTTATCTCAAATTAACTATTTTGTAAATAAACTTAAAAGGATTTTAGACTTAATCTTTGTTTCGAATAATATTAAATATGATCTTTATGAATGCTTAGCGCCATTTTCGCCACTTTCTGTTCATCATATACCTCTTATTTTGGAGTTACAATTTTATGAATTTATTCCTAGCGTACTTGATTATAATTATTTTAATTTTAACAATTGCAATTTTGGCAACCTATCTGTACTTTTAAATGAAATTGATTGGAATAACTTATTTTTTGGCAAAAATACTGCAACTTGCTTTGATACATTTAAATCTCAAGTCCTTAATATTTGTAATAATAATATTCCGCGTGTTTCTCGTTCAAACTATAAGTTACCTTGGTATACTCCTGGTCTCAAAAAGTTAAAAAACCTACGAAATAAATTTTTTAAATTGTTTAAAGAAACGAATAATTCTTTTTATGAACTGCAACACACTCATTATGTGAGGGAGTTTAATTTTCTAAGTAAATTTTTATATAAACAGTATATTTTGAATTTTGAATATAAAATTATCTCTAATCCAAAATCTTTCTGGAATTTTATTAAATCCAAGAAGGAAGGATCGCATATTCCAACATCTATGGTACTTAATGATAAACGTTCGCTGTCTCTTTCTGACACAGTTAATCTCTTTGCTGAGTTTTTTAAATCAAATTTTGATAACGATGGTACGAGGTTTGATTCTTCGGTTCTGGAGGGTGTTGACGAATTTATTGACCTGGGATCGTTGACTTTATCTAATGCTGACGTTTTAAATGCGTTATCATCTATGAAATGCTCTGTCAAAACTGATATTGATGGATTATCTTCTATTTTACTCATCAATTGTGCTATAGCGTTTTCAAAGCCTCTTTGTTCTATTTTCAACAAGTCATTATCTAGTGGAGATTTTATTGATTGTTGGAAAATTGCCTCAATTACTCCAGTTTTTAAGAGTGGGGTTAAATCTGATATTTCCAATTATCGCCCAATTTCAAAGTTATCTAATGTTTCTAAATTATTTGAGTCTATAATCAAAGGAAAACTTTTCTTTTTAGTTAAAAACTATATATGTAGTGAACAGCATGGTTTTGTTGCTGGTAGATCCACGTTAACTAATTTAGCACTGTTCTCAAATTTCTGCATTTCATCTTTTGAACTGACACATCAAGTTGATGTGGTTTACACCGATTTTTCGAAGGCTTTTGATAAAGTGCCTCATAGGGTTCTTTTGGCGAAGTTAGCTAGAATGGGTTTTCACTCTACTTTTTTAATTTGGATTGAATCTTATTTAGTGGGTAGAAAGTGCTTTGTTTCGATTAATAATATTCAATCATTTCGTTATGATGCATCTTCAGGTGTGAAGTATTCTTGGTCCCCTGTTTTTTATTTTATTTATAAATGATATTAGTAAATGTTTTCGCAAGGCACAGTTCCTCATGTATGCTGATGATTTGAAGTTATTTTCCAGTATTTGCAGCCCTGATGATATCACATCACTTCAAGCGGACCTTAATAATGTGTTTATTTGGAGTGTTCGCAATGGCCTACCGCTTAATATTAGTAAATGCTCTCAAGTAACTTTTAATAAATCCTTAAATTCTCTAACTTCAAATTATTTATTAGCTGGAATTCCTCTAGAAAGAGTCAACATCGTTAAAGACCTTGGTGTGATTTTTGATTGCAAGTTTTCCTTTGTTGATCACTTAAATTTTCTATTGCCTAAAGTTTACTCACTTCTTGCTTTTATCCGTAGGAATACCTCAGAATTTCGTGATCCACATACGCTTAAAACTCTTTATAATAGTCTGGTTAGGTCTAGACTTGAATACGCTGCCATCATTTGGAATCCATCTTATGCGATCCATACCTTGAGATTGGAAAGAGTTCAGAAAACTGCCACTAGAGCAATGTTGAGATCTCTCTTCACTCCATTACCCTCGTATAATGTACGTTGCCTGCTTATGGGTTTGAAATCCTTAGAATCGAGAAGAAATATTCAATCTTTATTATTTATTCATGATATAATCTCTTCTAAAATTGATTGCCCGGGATTGTTGCAGTTAATTGAATTTAATATTCCTGTAAGGCAGTTGCGGTATTTCAAAGTATTTTTTATTAAACAAGTTCGTACAAATTATGCTCGAAACGAGCCAATTACTAGAGCTTTAATTCTTTTTAATGAATTGTCACTTAAATTTTCTATTGATCTTTCGTTGCCAAAATATAGTTTAAAAAACTTTTTGTCTAATATCTTGTAATGCTTTTTATTGTATTCCACTTATTTTGTTCTTGTAGAAGTATCTTTTTATTTTTAGTGTTTAAATTATATTTGTTTTTTGTTAAATAGTCTGTAAGAATGTTATATATTCATAGACTGAAATAAAAATAAATAAATAAATAAATAAAAAACAATTGCAGTAGTTCTTAAATTAGATTTGAAAATAAAAAATTTTCATTTGGCGATTAATAGTTTCCACCTGATATTCATGAAAGTTAATCATGGTTTTATTTTTAAGATTACTACTGTTTTATTCTTATGTATTGTTGTTTTGGGAATCAAACATTCAAGTAACACTTTTATATGGAGGCTCAAGATAATCGCTGAGTCTTTCAACTTTTTTTTCCATTCCCTTTTTATGTCATTGAAGGTTGTGGATTTTTTTATATATATATTTATTTTTAGTTATTTTTAAAGAAGGTATATGTTTTTGTTTTCAAAAATATTTTAATATCAAGTCATCAAATTGGAAATTCTAATACAAATGTTTTCATTAAAAGAATTCCTTTAATCAGACTTTAATTTCAAAAGTAATTCAATATTTAATTAATCAATGCCTCGTAACCGATAATTTATATGAAGATTTTTACAGATCATTGACAATCAATGATCAATATTCGTGACGTCAGACAGTGTAAAAATTATTGTTTTGTTCTTATAAACATACCTGCCATATTAAATTTATTCGCAAATTATTGCGATCGTTTATGTATGCTTGTAAATATTATTTCATTTTTTCAAATATTGATTCAACTAAGCAAACATTTTGATTTGCGTGCTAATATGAAGCCATCAAGATTAACTTCCAGTGCCGGCTAGCTTATATTTATAGACGTTGGCGCCTGGCCGAAATAAAAAATAACACAGAGCTTTGCGATACAAAAAATAAACTTATATATTAACTAGAAGCCATAATAAGAAATTTAGTGTTTAGTCGCCACACACAATAGATGTGAAATTTTTAGCGTGTGAGGTAATAAATTTCTTTATCTAATACACAAGGAACTACTTCAATTATATATATTTTAAGATTTTCGGGTACATTTCTGGCAATCCATTTTTTGATTGGTGTTTTTTTATGTTTTATTTTTGATGTTCAATTATAACGTACAAGATTTTCATATGTCAATTATTTTTCAATAAAATTCTCTTCTCATCAAATTTATTCTATATACTTCACTTTCCGATAGGGGAAACAACCCTGAAAAAAGTCAGCAATTGGAATAACACCAAACAGTTCAAAGCGTGCTCTCTGGCAAGTTCAGATACGACAGCAAATGTGGCGAAAGAAACTTTCGAGAGTGTTCTCTAATTGTAGTCTTTTAATTTCATTTTTTCCTGAAGAACAGTTCCATGGATACTAAAAAGTTACTAATTCATTTTGTATAAAATGATAAAAAAATTTATAAAATTATTTTATATATTAGTCTCATTAGAACAAATGGCAAAATTGATTTAGTTTCGTTTCAAGGTGACGCCGAAAACGAGGACTGAAGAGCTCCAAAAAATATATAGGTTCTGGCGAGGTACTAATTGAAGTAATGATAAAAAACGGTAGGAGCTAGGATAAAACTTCAATCAAACGTTGACTCATTAATTCTCGAAACAATACGGACTTAGCAATAGTTAATTTATTTTATATGATACAGATATGATGATGTCCAATAACACATACTTTATATAATTGATTAGGAATATATTGACTTTAACAACTAAAATGTGGCACTATTGTTGTTGTTTAATTATGACAACAGCAGTTTATGTACTTAGTTCTTGAAAATATTTTCGATTTTTTTTGTTTGTGATTCTATTGTGCTCTCAGAGAAATGTGAAAATTAAAATAAAAACTAAACTGAAAGATATAAATGTGAAGAGGTAACGGTTCCAGTACTTTTACTCTCTGAATTAATTAATATTAATCCTATGATGTATTGAAGAAGGTGGAATTAGTATATTTATTTTGTATATTTTGTATAATATAAAGTCACACTTGATGATCACTGGTGAAAATTCATAAAAAAATCATTATAAAATTATAAAAAGAACAAATAACAAAGCACTGGATTTCTCATTGGATTATGGTGTGAAATATGGCATCACTGCACTTTTTTAATTTTGTCAGCCTCGATTTCATATACGTCACTTAATTCTTTGATCAATTTAATATATCTGTTTAATCCTATATTTTCTTTAATTTTTTTTTTAAGAATTAAATATAAATAACTGATTCAAGAAACTTTTTACATAAAATATAAACCAGTTTTGCTTAAAGACGCGGTATATCACACGACGAGTTGGTTAATATTCAAATTTAAATAACAGTTATTACACTTTATGACATTTTGAGTCATAAATTCAACGAGGAAGTACATTTTTTTAACAATCTTTTGTCATAATTATTCAACTTTATAGCAGGACTGTGTTCAATGCGTCAGTCAAAAGATTTAACAAAGAACAGGTGAAGAGTACAGAAAGAAAAATTAACAGAAAATTATTAAATATTTTCATAACAAAACAAAGCAAAATAAAACCACCGACATCTTTATTTCAGCTACTTGTATGTTTGTGTGTCTCTGTTACGACGCATTTGTATGACTTCATTTTGTTTGACTTCAATTTAATATTCAAGATACAAAACCACCTTAATAAGAACGGGTTGAGATGTTTGTATGAATTATTAGTACTGTATTTGGTTGCGGTTTGCAGTTATAAAGCGAATTCTTTTTTATAAACAAGTGCATTTTGCACTTTTTGTTTTTGTAACAGTTCTCCAGGCTTAATTAATTTTTTAATAAATAAACACAAAGCATGAAAAAAAAATTAAGATGACGTAAAAACAACGTCGCTTTGCCGTTCATCGCATACGAGGAAGCCATTAAAATGTCGACGTTGACATCAAGTGGGGAATAAAACAGCTTGTTCAGAGAAGTATTTCGTAATTTAAAAATAATTACAAATAAGAAACAATAATTACAAATAAGAAACAATAACCACACATAACGAGACATGAGCAAGCAAATGTACCTGAGGATTCCAAGTAAAAACAAAAAAAAAAATCATCGAAGACGACACAGAAATTATCATATATCACTAAAATAAAAATAATAAAATGTTTAATAAACATTAACGACCTCTTGTGGTTAAAGCTTGTAGTTATGTCTCATAAAAAAAAATTTCAAGAAAAATAACAAATCTTAACATATCAAATCAGAGAACAAGTCTTTTTCACAAGTAGGTAGATAAGGGCAGGAGCCTATGCAATAAGTACACCAGCTCACGAAAACCAGTTTGGCTTTTTCTGGCAGTTTGGCAGTTTTCTTCAATGGCTATGGAACCACATTGTACTTTTAAGACTAGCTTGTCGTTAAGAAGCCTGAGTTCAAGAGACGGCCAAATAAATCTAGTAATCCTACAGCTAGAGAGTTCAGCCCATCTGATGTTGGCTTAGGTTGCGGTTATAGAGAACGCCGACTCAGACAGGCAGGCAGGCAGGCAATGTGAACAAGCGAGATAGATAGCTATCTGCATCTCGTTTTTTCAAAGAGATTTCCGCTTGCCTGCCTGCCTGTCTGTCTGAATCGCGTTCACTATAATCGCAGCCTTACGATTTAGTTATTTTCGCTGAGCAGTAGCTTGAGAGTAACTATCGGTGTGTCTGGTAAGATCTGAGCCATTAATATCTCCAAGGTACCGTTTCTTGCGAGCTTGTGTGGCTTTTCACTGTCCTCAACGCATTCATACGTCCAGGTACCCAAATTAGGTTGATGCTAAAATAATGAGACATGTAAACTATATATATTTTTGCGAAAAAAATCCCGACAGGCTTAAGGTTTGGAGCTAGGGGTTGGCACTCTTTATTGTGCTTTAATTTTAAGTACTAGCCATACATTTTATGAATATGGCATTAATCAAAATTTTAACTACTTAAAGCAATTAATAGTTAAATTGCATAAATTTTCACTGTAATCGCCGAACACACATGCAACCTTCACAGTTCACTGCAGCGTGAAGTGATGTTCTGCTTGCCTTCACAAATACACACACGCACGCAGCCTATAAATGACCTCTTCCTTCCTCTATGGCAAATTTCAAATGTGACTTAAAATCACGTTTAAGATTCCAACAAACGAAGTAATAATTTAAGCAAGAGAACTTCATCCTTTTTGCAATCTCAGGCTTCCGCCCCCGCATGTAGTTGTTGCATGTTGTTGTTTTTATTCCTGTACCTATAAAGAGGCAAAACTTAACATTCGAAGAGGTTGTAAAGTGATTTCATGTTGATTTGTGGTGATTGCTTTGCTGCTTGTTGCATGCAGCTTAATGCCAGTCAGTCAGTCAGGCAGACACAGCGCTCGTTGCACTCTTTATTATAATTTTGCCACAAATTTACACAACTACTGTTTGTTGTTGTTATTATTATACACACTGTTGGCTGGCCCATTGTTTGGAGTGACGGAGCCGAGATACGATCTGAAAATACCAACACCGACATCAACACCGACTCCGACTTTACAGACAATTCAATTTCAATTCAGTTCCTTGTTCTGGCGTTGCTTTTCCGTATTCTTAATGCATTAATGCAAATAATAAAAACAGAAAATTAAAAGCGAGAATCTCTCAGTCTGAGATATAGGCATGTTCGCTATTTCTATCTGGTTATCAGTCAATCTGTCGGTCGCTCGGTCGGTGTGTCGTTATGCGTAACTTTACATTATGCTTTGTGAGCAGTCTTAAAATAGTTTCCCATTCAAACAGCTCTGTTCGTATAATATTCTTTATTACAACAATTTGTATGATGCTGTTTATATTTTAAATGTATGGCGATCCATCGAACGGATGGATGGATGGTAGCCTGAAATGCTGATTTGTAAATAACAATAAAAGAAAATATTCTGCTTTTTCATTTCACAACGCAATTAAATTCGTCAATGCATCTGTTAACAGAAAAACTAAAAATATTTCATGAATTTATGACGAGCTACGATATGACGTCGTTGTTATCATGCTTTTAGTTGTGGTGTAAGAGATGCTTGATGGCTTTTGAAGTTTAGCTATTCTTAGTTGATGTGTAGAAATAAGCAATGAACACAAAATATATCACAGTTTGTTGTTCGTATTATGTATATATAAATTCAGTAGATTTTATCTTGTGTTGTCTATAACTTATCTATAACTTTGGTTATTTAAATGAATAGTTTTTGAAATCTTATAAGAATGAATTAAATTTATGAAATTACTAGCTGGTACCCGGCGCGTTGCTGCCGTCCTTGTCCAATCTCTGTTCCAGTTTGCCAATAGAAGGCCATCACCAAAGAGTAACTCGACTCTGAGTTTCAATATTCTGTGGGTATTATTTCCAAAGCTATTATATATAAACAATTGTCTTTTATGGGCGGAACCAAACCCCTTGTCCAATGCTCGCTTTAGTTTGCGAGTATTTCGGAGTAGTAGAATATCACCAAATAGTTACTCCAAACAGAGTTTCTTTAATATGTGACGATTATTTCCAAAGTGATTCAATTTTAAAAAACTGTCTTATATGGGCGGAACCACACCCATTGCACAATGCCCATTCTAGCATTCCATTATCAGGACACCACCAAAAAGTAACTCCATTCTGAGTTCAAATGTTCTGTGACTTCTTCTATAGGTATTCTCTATCGAAAATTTTAATTGTATTGGTAGAGCCACGCCCCGTTTTCCAATGCCCGTCTGTTTTATAATTTAAAGGACTGGCCAATCACTTCATACTGAGTTCCATTGTTATTCGACATTTAGTTCCAAATCTATGTGATATCAAAAAATGTAATTTTATGGGCGATGCCCTTTCTCCCTGCCCTGCCCCCCAAAGATCGCTCAAATTTGACAGTCTATGGGGACGACTCAATAGTAAGTTCGTACCGAGTTTCATTGATGTGTGACTTATAGACGAAAGTAGAACCGAAAAAATTGTGTTCTTGAAAAAGTGCCACGCCCCTCGCGGGGAATAGGGTGAAAAATACTTTGCGACCTATTCTCATACCTACCAAGTGTACAAAAAAAAATTCATTAAAATCGGTCCAGCCGTTTCGGAGGAGTTCAAACACTAACACCGTGACACGAGATTTTTATATATTAGATAAAAATTTTGACTCACTCACAAACTCATAGGAAAGTTTTTTTATTTTAATGTTCTTGTACAAGAAAACATATTGCGTGTGAAGTGTTTGGCATGCGACCCAATGAATCTCGGCATACCCGGGTTCGAATCACTATCTTAACTTATAACGATATAGCTTGGAAATGTACATTACGTTTTTATTATATTTGTAAGGTAGAAAGTGACATGAAGCTCCTTAATATCAACTTTTTCAATGAAGCATATCGTAAAGAAATGAGGTCTTACATCTGTTTTGCGGTTTCGGCTCGATATGATAAATGAATAGTTAATATGAATAATAAACTCAAAGCATGCATTTGAAAATACTACGTACCACTGTATTAATCGGTTAGTTAGTACGTTATTCTCTCGAGTATATAATCTATTCAATATGTAAAGCTCTGAACAGATCCAAGAATTAGCATACTTATTTATGTTAGTATGTTTGTGCATATAGGAATATAAACAATATTTTAAACATATTTTGTATATATTATACGATACCACCAAAGGAAGTGTCGACTGACTCGAGCCAGCGACACGTTCTGTCTTGTCTATTTAAGGTGTTGCAGTCATCGCAGACTTTGTCATTGTTACTCTTGGCTTTATTAATTTACCGGAAATAGTTCATAAGCCAATGGAATAAATTAAAAAAAAAATAACGCGACTGTGTAGCAGAAACTATAAAATACTATTTTAAGCTTCTTAATAAGAAAACAAACATTTTATACGATAACCAGCTGTAAAAATGCATTAAATATGTATAGCTCAAGTGCTACAACTTTGAGAAAAACTGATATATAGCACGGAAACTATGTACCTTAAACAGTTTTATCAACATTTCAAAAATAGTCTAATCAACTAATTCTAATTTTGTGCCACACTCTCAACTTAATTCTATTAAACAAGGCAGTTAAAAATCAATTAACACACATTTGTTGGTTTAACAAGAATATAAAATAAACTAAAAAAAAAATCTTAAACATTTGCTCTTAAAATGCAACACACTTGACTTAACTTGTTGATTTTGATTTGTTATTGATAAGAATTGAAAATTGTTTGTTTTCTCTTGATTGCTTACATAAAACGAAAAAATAAAACAAAAACAAAGTCTGCAACTACAACCCGCTAGTACAGCAGACATACAGATAAGACTATTTTACTACAGCAGTCGTTATACTGCTGTTTATGTCATTCATTGATTGCAGTTTTTTATATTTAAATAAGTTACTATTTTTAAATTGAAGCGTACTATTTTTTGTTTAGTTTGAATTTGAGCTGTTTTTCCTTTGCTTGCTTTTTTGTTCTTAAAAACTTGGCTGACTTGCTCTGAGCAGGAGGCAAGAACTTTGAACTTAAATGTGTGTGTTTTGTATATTTAGTATACCAATACAGGGTGAGTCATCAGTTGTTTATTTATTTGCTTCATCAAACAGAGTTACAACAGAGTTACAAGGATGAGAATATATCGGTAGCGAGAAGGACTTTATTAGCCTCTCTAGTGCATCGAGCTAAGGGTTCATTTCGTCCATAATTGGTTCAATGGTATGTTTCACGGAAATGGAACTGACTACGGAGAGATCTAGGAGGTATATGAAAGTCGAGCATTTCTAGTAATTCCGGGCATTTTATATTGTTCTGGACAAGATCTCTAATGAATATGATTGAGGATGCAATCCTTCTGCATTGTAGCGTTGTCAGGCCAATTAAGGCACATCTAGTTTTATATGGAGGTGACTGTGGTAGGTTCCAATTTAGTTTATATACCATATACCTAGTGAATTTTCTTTGCACTCTTTCGATTCTTTCAGAGTGTAAAACTGATGAGGGGTTCCATATTATAGAGCAGTACTCAAGATGGGGCCTGACGAGCGAAGAATAGAGTGTTTTTAGAGTATAGGGATCGTTAAATTCCTTGCTGTTTCTAATTACAAAACCAAGCATTGAGTTTGCTTTGTCGACGACAAAATCAATATGATCCCTAAAATTGAGTTGGGGATCCAGAATGATTCCCAAATCTTTTTTAGAGAAAATTCGATCAAGTGTTATGGAGTTGATGTTGTAGCTGCCAACTATTGCAGTCGCGGATCGGGTTAGATCGGTTAAGTGGCAAGTAATTTTCATGGCACCAGGATGAAATTGTGTTTAAATCTTTTTGTAGAAGATGGCAATCAGCCAGGGATCCGATTGGACAAAAGAGTTTGAGGTCATCAGCGAAGAGAAGGCAACGAGAATGTTTCACTACTTGAGGGAGGTCATTGATAGTAGAAACAACAGCGGACCAAGATGGCTTCCCTGCGGGACCCCCGAAGTGACCTTGATCGGGCTGGATATTGTGTCATTGATTTTGACAACTTGGAATCGGTTACGCAAGTATGAATTTATCCAGTTCTCGATGAATTATGTACAAACATTTAATAACATACATTTATTCATCTAATTTAATCATAAGTAGCTCGGTCAAAGTCCTTTCAGGGGATGAAATAGCTAATTTGTAATGTACGTTTGTTTTAAGTGTCGGAAAATAATTTCGATTTAAATTATTTTAATACAGGTTCTTATCTTTAAATTCAACCTTTTACATTTCAAATTAAGTAAACTTTTTTCAAATCAATATAAAATTTTTACAAGTAAAAAAAAAAACTTTACAAATAAAAAAAAATTGTTCAATAAAAAAGCTTTTTTAATAAACACAACACTTTGCAGATAGAGGCAAGCCGCTGAGAGTAAATAAGGCCATGTAAGGCTTCTTGAAAACATGAACATTCGGTGTCGGCATTGATTTGGAAAAAGTTTAATTCCTCAAAAGATGCATCGATATCAAAGCCATAGATAATGTCAACAGAAACTAGTCTTCCAGAAGTAACTGAATTATATCTAGAAATCTCTGGTCAGAACTAAACAACAATAGAACTAAGAGCCTTCTGCTCTTGTGAAAACGAAAAATCTAGACACAGATCGCTGCCCCATTTAGGTGATCGTCAATTGTATTCGCACTACAGCACTAAATTTATGTAGTAGCTGAATGATGCGAAACAAACGGAAACAATAACTTATCTTCAGTGCGAATGTTAAATTCTATAGAATAGTCGATTCTGAGATGGTGAACACATCACTGTTAGGCATATGGAAGTTTAATAAAAGCACAGGATGGTTCGCGGAACAGTCATGAATTCAAATAAATAGGGCTTATAGGGTTCCACAACCATTATTTAAACTAAAATAAGAGATTCGTCATGGACCAAAAGATCACACTGAAGCATCTTAACTGTGCACTAATCTTCTTATCTAACCGAACTTATCACTAAAAAAAGTTGCAAGAATTTAAACTTAATTTAAAATATCAGTTTTTCTTTACTAAGTTAGCGTCAGATTCGCGAGTTATTAGGAAGAAAACTGGGGCCTTACTCTGTAACGCGATTCGAAAGTTAAATTGTTCGAATTCGGAAATATGATACTCTGCAATTCGACTTTCGCATTAAATATTAAATATTCACGCTGATTTTCACATTTTTACGTTTAAAAGTCAGTAATGCAACTATAACCGAATATTTGATGAAACGATAAGTTAACTCACTGTGACTAATGCGAAGGAGTTACACAGTGCGATTTTACTTTTGACTCGCATTTAATTTTCGAATCGCATTGCTTTTCGAATCGTGTTGCAAAGTAAGGCCCCTGAATTCCCTCATAGAATGTCTATATATTAGAAAATGAAAACTAATTAAAAATTAGTGCGAATTCTATAAAAATTCGAGGATTTTTTTATAATAAAAGCAACACTTGTAAATGAAGCACCCAGTAAATTTGTTAGCAACTATGATTAGAAGCCTTGTTGATCAACATTTTTTTATAAGACCTTGCTTACGAACGAAGTAATTATTAATCGCGTTGTTGTTGTAATGCTAATTACAAGCTATATTTAGCATAGATGTTTGAGATAACAAAGCCTGTTTGCGAACTTTAACCTACTTTGATGCATACTAATGCGCGCCCTTAAGCTGTTTGTTAATTTTCTTGTTTTTTATTTTGTCGTGTGGGCTCTGTATACTGCTGAGCTAATAATTAACAATTAGCATTAGCCGACGACAACAACTTGGCGTCGATCAATCAGATCGCACAAGCATCTGAAATTGCACTGCAAGCGTTTCACTCATTAAATGAATGACTTTACATTAATTTGCTCTGTTTTTTAATTTATTGTTGTGGTATATTCTAATTCGTTGCAATTAAACTATTATTGAGATGTCAAGCAAAGGTTTGAGATTGAATGTTGAACTACAATTTTTGGCAAGAGCGGCGTTTTTGACTTCTGAGATGAAATAAATCAAAATAACTAATGAAATCATGTGCAACTGAAACAAATCGTTCAGGTGCAATTCTCCAAATTGTTTACTTACTTTGGATCTTGTATGCGTATGGTAACATCGTCTGTGGATCTTGTTTTGGCTCGCATTGGAGTCGATATAACGGTGGAGCCATAGACACGTATTGCTTCATCTGTTTCCTCCTCGAAGGCGTCATGTATGGAAAAGCGTTTCTCTTTGGTTTGACGAGAGCCGTTGCTGTTGCTATTCATGATGCTGGTTATGTTTCAGAGTGCTTTAAAGTTGTTTAAATTAAATTAAAACCTGCCAGATAATCTTTCTCTACACAATTTAAAGAGCGGCGAATCGTTGAAATGAAGATTAAACTGGTTGGATACATGAAAAAAAAAAATTACACATTTTTTAAAGACACAAGGTTAGCCTTTCAGAGCTTACATTTTTTTCCTATGTTACTTCGGAACTGTTGTTGTCCTGCGTCCCAATCGAAAATTTAATTCATACGTTTCACTTTTGCTACTCTCCGAGCAATTTTTAGCTTATTCTCATAATCACCGAATTTACATAAATATTTTTATTTATTTTTTGCTATTTAAATATTTCATCACATCTACGCATCGGTGTCATCCTTATAATTTTCACAAATATTTCACCTCGATTTTTCTTTTGGCAATTTTTTAACACGTATAATTTAGCACGCAGCTGTAATTTAATTATTCTTTGGTTTTCTAATCACTTTAGGAAAACTCGAATCATAAGTTTAATTAATTTTAATTTTAATTTTATGCATTTGAAACAGCTTTGCGATAGATATAAGTAGAATAAAGATTTTTTAAGAAGTTGAATTTATTTTCTTAGCTATTTTTTTTTCTTCCGACTGCTGCGCAAAGGTAAAGAACAAAATTCACAATGAACATAGAAGCACAACGAAAAACAACAACACAAGCAAGAAAAGATTTAGCAAAATTGACAGCGCACAATGTATTTTTTTTTTCCTTCCGACGTTTTTGTTTAAACACTGTTGAAAACTAGCTGAACACTGTCCATAGCTTATTCTGTGTAAATTTCGTGTTGGTGGACTGGATTATTTGATTGGGACGGGCAAAAGGTACTATTTTTTTTTTAGTTTCTGGCTTTATTTAATGTTTAATATGTTTTATCAATTTTGCTTTCGTTTCGTTTTCCACTAAGAAATGTCAAACATGTTAGATATAGCTGTTTAGCTTTGTGGTGAATAAAGTAAATTATTCATTGCTGCCGGATCATAAGAAATTATAGAAATAGCACTGTGTTCAGACTGTTGTTTCGTTATAAATTTTTCTTGAAGTGTGGGAAGCAATGTGGCGGCATGAACGTGTGTGAGAAAGCGAGTATTCAAATGATAGAATTTGCTTGGCACACACAGAATTACATTTTAGAATAGTGAAAACATACTGCAAAAAAATGTTTTCTTACCCTGAAATAAAATTGTTTTTGTGTTGGAAAAACGCTTCCCAAGTCCTCCACACCTGCCTACTTATATCAAAAAAACTTCCTTACTGTATCCAAACAAAGACAGAACATATGCAAGCTGCATAAGCAATTACCAAATAGAATATAAAAAAAGTACCGAGCATCGTACGTTCTCACATCAAACTTAAAACATTGTACTCCACATAGATCTAGACTAATGGCGCATTTAATTCTGGAAAATGGAAAATTGTGCATTTTAGAAAATTCAACATTTTCTGAAAGTTAACCTGAAAATAAATTTGAATTTTATCATCATTCTGCATTTTGTGAGGCCACATTTTAAGAAAAGAATGTGCTATAAGGTTTCAATTAAAGATGTAACGAATATAATAAAGTTACTATCTGGTAGGCCAGATATGCGGCATAAATCTACTATACGGCAGGCCGGATAGTTTTTAATGGTATATTAATAACGATAAAAATTTAACAAGGAATTTATCAATTTCAATATTTGAAAAGTATCTTAAAATAAATAATATGAGCTTCTTTTTTAATGTGCTATAATTGTAGCCTGTGGAATTAGAAATATATTTTGTTTGCTAACAACGAGCCAATTGACCGTATACCAGAAATTCGACCATCCGATAACCGGGTATTCGGCTATACGGTATAGCAGCTCACCGTTTATCCGGTATCTGGTCAAATCACTATCCGTTACATCTCTAGTTTCAACACAACCCTGGTCACACAAAGATTACAGAGTTTGCCTATGTTTTGGTTTGTGTGTCAGTGAAAATAAAAAATGTTGGCCCACAAGCCAACAGGTAAGCAGGAACGTAAGAGGGAATTCAAACAATGAAACTAGTCGCATGAGACTGTCAAAAGTGCGAAGTAGGAAAAGAAAGTGAATGAAAAAAGTCTGTCGGGCTGTGATTTCATGAAACTTTTTGAAATTATTCTTTCAAATTTTCGTTGCTGGTTGAATTTTGAAAGCAAAGTCTCTGCAACGCAGTTTCATCATGTAATTTGAAGATGAAACTTCAAAAAAAATTTCAGAAAATCTCATGCGACGAGTTTCATTGTATAAATCCCCTGTAAGCATCATACCTAGTGATATTTTGTAGTGACTACATGACCAGCACAATTTGAAAACAAGACAAAAGTAAATTAATCAAAATCTAAAGCAAAATAGTGGCGAAAATTAATAAATAAAATCGCATTTTGGGGGAGATTACGATTTCCGGGGCGCCGCGATTTGACGATGGTTTCGAAGAGTACTCTTAATAAAAATAAGAATAGCCAAAGGAAATGTTGTGTTATCGATTTGTTTCCGAGTTATCGATTTTTAAAAATTTTTTTTGCTATAAGGTCTATGAAGAAAACCGGCTGTATTATTCTTAATATATAACCGATATTAATGATTAAGATAAAATTTAAAAGGTTATATGTAAGGCTTTAAGAAAAATTTTTAATTAATGAAATCTGTTGAGTACTTTGTATTTTATAGGTATTTTTATGCAATACAAATATATTTTCTTACATAAAACCGTTATTTTCTCAAAAATTACCGTTATTACTATGAATTTTAAAGAGTAAATTATTAAAGCTTGAACATTTATCTTTCATTTGGTATATAATATTTATAATTTATTTGACTTTTTGTCGTGTTTTTTATGATATAATGATTTGCCCTTGTACGGAAAATTGCTTATTTCACTCATATTTACCTTAGATGTTTTTCTTTCTTACTTCATATTTACCAATATCGCCATTACAATACAATATTTATATGAATTAACGGGATTTTCGAGTCAGTGAAAAAAATTTGTATTTTTTGGTCGATCAGTTAATAAAAAAATAAATAATTTTATCTATCGAAAAAAAGGTAAAACTTTCAGCTTATCAAAAAATATATATTTTTAGTACCTTAAAAACGAAAATTTTGCAGAAAAAAAACGGTTCCTTTAATTAAAAAATTCAAATCTAATATATATTCGCTTATAAATTTAAAAACATTTTTGAAATTATATTTGTATTATATATCGTTGAAAAGGCATTTAATTACCTTTCGAATAGCATGTCAATCTTTAAGATCCATTGGATATCGGCAAAGATATAGAAAATTTTGTGAACAGATTTTTTAACAAAGAAAACACTTGGAAAATTTAAATTTTATGTAATATAGTGTGGAATTAAATAAAAAATGTATATTTTTATATGTCAAACAAAAGGTCTAACTGTAAGCTTTTCAAAAAAAATATATTTTTAGTAACTTAATAACGTAAATTTTTTATAAAATAATGGTTCTTTAATTTAAATAATTCAACTTTGGAATAAATTCGCTTATAAAATTTAAAATATTATAGCAATGATATTAATAACAAATATATTTGAAAGGTCATTTAATGACCTTTGAAATGACATATCAATCTTAAAGATCCATTGAGTAACGACAAAGATATAGATGTTTTTTTGAACAGATCTTTTAACAAAAAATTTTTTTTAAAAATCGATAACTCGATAACTAATAGAGTTATCGATTTTTTGTTCGGCGAATCATGTTTTTTTGTTGTTTTCTACCAGAAAACATCTTCAAATCGCGGCGCCCCGGAAATCGTAATCGTGCCGCATTTTGTACGAACAGGTTCGTTCAATTTGAACGCTTTCTTTTTCGAACAGATTCGACGAACTAGTTCGCGAATGTGTAAGCCTTTTTAGTTCGGGCAGTGGAAACGATCGTTAACACTGTTGTTTGCTCTTCTCTAAGCATATAAACGAAAACGGCTTCAACTATTGTGAATGCTTGGCACGTTTCGTAGGCAGTAGAAAACCGACAATAGTTTGACATTTTATTTCGATTTTCATAGTTTTGTTTTTATTCAAAAATTTCCACACGGCAATGAAATTTCACAACCAATGTTGAAAAATTTTATGAAATATATAAATTGATAAAGGAGAAACTTGTGAAATAATCCTACACATAAATAAATATTAAAAAATGTCGCGACATAGAATAGTACGCAGCATGGACTACAACGACGAATATGACGGCTATGACGATGTCTATGGTCATTCGGTGGATGATGAAAGCTGCATCTCACCGACAGATGCACAGCAATGGCTCTTCGATCGAGCTCGTGGGCAACAGAGTATGTCGTCGTTCATTAAGAACAACAAAGATATCGAGGAAGAGGACGAAGTTGAGGAAGAACAAGCGTACGAGAAGTCTAGGCGAGATTCTGAAAATTTCCAAATGCCCCAACTCAGCGATATTGATCAGGCGAAGCTTACTTCATGTATTGATGAAGTGCGTAGTGTTGTTGGCGATGCAGTAACAGAACGTCGCTTGGTAGAAACATCGATGCGCTTTGAATATGATATCACAAAGATATTGGATGAAATACTCAGCGATGAATGCGAACAAAAGGCAAAGCGACAACAGATTTCCTCAGCAGCTGGGAAAATAGTGCAACAATCAACGGTGATATTAGAAGATAAGCAGCCGCGTACATCGGTACGTACGGCAGACTTAGTGCCTAAAATAGCTATCACAGTACAGTCAATAGGTGAACGGGATGTAGTACGAAGTGGCTTTGAAATTAGTTCTCCACAATTGCAATCATCACCGGCAGCATCTGGACGTAACACACCGGTGGAGGTACAGGATGAGACTATTAGAACTGCTGCAGCTGGCAACACATTTAAAGTAACTAAGGAACAGGCACAGCGTAATGCACAGCAACTTTATGACAAAGAGCGCTCAGATCAGAAGAGTCACTTCCACATGATCGTTATTGGGCACGTGGATGCAGGGAAAAGTACATTAATGGGCCATCTTCTGTATGACACGGGTAATGTATCTCAGCGCGTCATGCACAAGCATGAGCAGGAGTCAAAGAAACTAGGCAAGCAGAGCTTCATGTATGCTTGGGTGCTTGATGAGACTGGTGAAGAGCGGGCTAGAGGTGAGTTTTTTAAAAAAAAACTTTCAGAACAAATTTTTTTAATTATTTCCATAGGAATAACAATGGATGTGGGACACTCACGTATAGAAACGGCAACTAAAATCGTTACCCTACTCGATGCACCTGGCCACAAAGACTTTATACCCAACATGATATCGGGTGCCACCCAAGCTGATGTTGCTTTGCTTGTGGTTGATGCAACGCGTGGTGAATTTGAAACTGGCTTCGAACAGGGTGGTCAAACACGTGAACACGCTTTACTCGTACGTTCCTTGGGCGTTGCTCAGCTCGGAGTGGTTATAAATAAGCTGGACACTGTTGGATGGTCCAAGGAGCGGTTTGATGAAATTGTTAAAAAATTGCGCAGTTTCCTAAAGCAAGCTGGATTCCGAGATATAGATGTGTCATTCATACCCTGTTCTGGACTGACTGGTGAAAATCTAACCCAGCCAGCAAATGAACCAGATCTTAAATCATGGTATAATGGACCACATCTGCTATCCGTTATTGATAATTTTAAAATTCCTGAACGCTCCATTGATCGTCCGTTTCGCATGTCTGTGTCGGATATCTTCAAGGGTACTGGATCTGGTTTCTGTATATCGGGTCGCATTGAAACAGGTGTGCTGTGTCTTAATGACAAAATACTTGTCGGTCCTAGCAGAGAACAGGCTCAGGCAAAAGCTTTGCACATAGATGAATTTCCTCAGACCAATGCTTTTGCAGGCGACCAGGTTTCAGTGACTTTAGCAGGCGTGGACATGAATAACATAGCTATTGGCTGCATTATTTGCGATCCGCAGAATCCAATTCCAGTAACATCGCGTTTTCAAGCACGCATCTTAGTCTTCAATGTCAAAGTGCCAATAACCATTGGGTTTCCAGTTTTGCTGCATCATCAGTCATTAATCGAACCGGCAGTTATCAGCAAACTTAATGCCCAAATCCACAAGAGTACCGGCGAGGTCGTGAAGAAGAAGCCGCGCTGTTTGGGCAACAATTCATGTGCATTGGTGGAGATTTCAACTACGCGACCCATCTGCATTGAACGTTATGCAGATTTTAAAGAGTTGGGCCGAGTTATGCTCCGAGTTAGTGGCGTAACAATCGCTGCTGGTATGGTTACAAAAATACGCTGAGATTTAATTGGCGGAAATGAGCAGTAGGAGCAAAAATAAATTTAATGGATTTCATAATAAGGATGTTTGCTAATAATACGGTGGTGCCGTTAAAAAACTCAGATAAAGATTTAAATTTGTTGATTTTCTAATTATTTATGTGAATAAAGAAGTTAGGCGTTTTATACAGAGTTATAAATCAAATCGTAAGTAATTTTTTATAGCAAATAAATACAAACTTTCATATGGCTGAAAACTGAACTTGCGATTTAAATTTAATTATTATTTCAAAACGATTAGTCCTCCATACAAGGTTTAAAATAAAATTTAGGGAAGGCTTGTTAAATTATTTGAAACGCAAAATTTAACAGGAAATAAATCATTAAATAACGTTTTAATATTTGGCAACATAGATTATTAATTTGAGCTCAAAAGAATTTCTATATGCCAAACATACGCCGTATGTCACGGTTACGACTCAATAATTTATAAGGTTATCCCGATATTTGACATACCCATGATATAAAAACCAGGTATTATAAAAAGCATTGACATTCTATGCCTCCAATGATAGTTGAGCCCTCGCGTTTTATACTACCTGGTCCATGACTCAATAATTTATAAGGTTATCCCGATATTTGACGTCTTCTCACGAAAATGGTGATAGATACCCTTATTTGAAGAGGAGAGCATTTTTAAAGACACAAAAATCGCACAGGTGCTTGAATATCGTACTATTTTTTAGTACAATATATCTTAAAATTTGTAGTCAATACATTTTCTGCTACTTTTGTATTTTTGTAGCATCAATCAGATGATTTTTTAAGGTTCTGCGACTTCACACAGTCCAAGCTTAAAATATTTTCACGAATTTATTGCGTCAAAAAATTCAATGAAAGCAATGCATACTTATTTTGTTTTTTTTTAAGCAGTAAAATATTGAAAACACATACTTTTTTATTAAAAAAAAACACAGCACAACACTGAAACATAAATTTTTTTGAGGACACCACAAAACCACGAAAATGTCATTCATTTTCGAGAGAGAATATTTTTTTGTTTATAAAAAATAAGGGTTTTTATAAACCAAATTCAGACATGATGGAGTTAAGGTGACTCCTTATTGGACTGTCGAAGGTGGCTTTGAAATCGACAAAAAGATGGTGTGTGTCGATTTGTTTTTCGAGGGTCTTTTCCAAGATTTGTGGGAGCGTGAAGATCTGGTCGATGGTGGACTTTCCAGATCTAAAGTCACACTGATAAGGTCCAATCAGTTGGTTAACGATGGGCTTCAGTCTTTCACATAATACGCTCGACAGGACCTTATATGCGATATTAAGAAGGCTAATCCCACGGTAGTTGGCGCAAATGGTGGGATCGCCTTTCTTGTGGATTGGGCAGAGCACACTGAGGTTCCAATCATCTGTGTGCATAGAAGTCTGTGAATGCATTTAAACAGAGCTTCGCCACCGGTCTTAAACAGCGAAACCATACAAAAAAAAATTTTAAAAAATAAATCTCTTTGACCAAAAACTAGGTATCGCTACCACAATATTTGGCTTCATTGAAATTCAATGATTGAATATATGTATATATTATTATATTTTTGATAATCAATATTCAAATGTCATGTCTACTTTTTCATTTGACATTATTATATGAATTTGATGAGGATTTAATCAATGTGAACACCCACGAAACTGTCAAATCGTTTGATGAAAATCAAAATATTTTTATCCCTACTGCTGTTTGACCAACAGTTTGACCATAATTTTACAATGTATCTTGAACGATTTTCTTCAGTTCAAAAAGATTTCTATGTGAACACAACTCGAATATTTTAAAACAACGCAAGTACATTTTCGAAATGAATTAATTGAAATTTCTGCAGACATGCTAAATTCCATCTATAAATGGAATATTAACAAAAAATTGGTCAAATAATTGTTGTGGATCAACAATAATTTGATGAATACTTGTATCGTCAAACTGTTTGACCAGCAATTTTACGAGAATTTGACAATGTCAACATCCCTAGCCAAGGAAATAATTATGGGCCATGTACAACATGCCAGCTCAGTATGGCAAATGCAACACTGAATGTTAACTGGACCAGTAAACTGTTCCCACTATTTAAGCACTGCTAAAAGCTTCTTTCAAACGAAGAAACATGTCGTCCAACAATATTAAGTGGTTATAGACGATAAACGACTGTAGAATTGCTTATTCTATGTATTATGCTTATTATTCTATGCTTATTATGTACAGCAATTTGCGATTTCACCTAGTCATGCAATGAGTACCACTATTAAAGAGATTGGAAACTTCTCGTATGAAAGGGATAGTATAATGTGCACCTTATGTCAAAAATTTTCAACACTACCACAAATGTTGTTAGGTGTTAGTAAAATGTTCACTAAAATTCAGCTAGTTTGGGTTCAGCTTTAATCCAACTCAGCTGGATTGGGTTCAGGTTCAGGTTTTCACCACGGTGGAAACTCATTGAATGCATTCAGCGAACTTAAATGCTTCCAAGTAGCGCTGAATTTTAGAACTTTTAAGTGACTGTTGCCATTTAATCAAACAAATATATTTATGCTATTAAATCACAACTATTAAAAAATATAAAGAAGTGATTATTAAACACTTAAAATTTTAAGATTTGCGTATAAAAAATGTACTAACACTGCAATAACATAAGCATTCGTTGTTATTTTGCTAAACTAGTTGGCACATGCACCTGTATTTCCACATTTGGGCAATATGCCTGACATTTGTCGTAACTATTTAATTATATAAAACAGCGCTAACTAAAGTGTCACACACTTGTGTCGCTTGAAAGCGGTCACTGACTTTAATTTGTTACCCACCACGGTCTGAACCTATTCGCAGAGTTGCCTGAAAGCGTAGTTTTCTATAATATGGAGTAGGTTTTATTGTTACAGTACGAGTTTAAAAAAGTCTTGTACTAGTACTATTTTACTAAAGTTATTTTATAGGTCGTGTCTATAATTGAGTCAGTAAAAAATATTTGGGTGCTTTAAAATGAACTTTTTTTTTGGAATTATTAAGGTCTTACAGCAAAAATTGATGATATGTGATGCAAAAATAATATACTATAAATATTATTATGGGGCTCATATGCAGGCGGACTTGTTCGTGAACTTGGATGAATACATGAAATGTTTGTTCGTTTGGGCCTTTTTGGCAGACATATGAAGATTAAGGAGTTGGTCTCAAGAAAATCAAAACTTTTTGATTTTGTGGGAGAGGAACTTCAGATTGTACAACAGGTTTCTCAGTTAATAGTGGTAGAACTTAAAGTCAAAGTTTTGAATTTGAAAGCACAAATTGGCAATTTTATTTATTTTTGTCATCAATAATCACATAAAATGGCAAAAATTATGGACAACGAAGCTTGGAGAGACTTTTTAGAGATTTTTTTTAGAGATCTTTCTTGATAAAAATAAGTACAAAACGAACAAAGCGTGTAACTTTTTGTAAGGAACGTACAAACTACTATATCAAATGAAACAGTTCCGAACTTGAGGAATAAAATTGGAAATATTAGGTTTTCTTACCGAAGGGAAGCAAAAAAGTAAACACAAATTAAACAAATCCTGCTCATCATGTATGAATTTTTAAGGTACTACAACAAGGCTGCATACAAGTTTTCGTAGTGTGTAGCAAACCGAAATCTGGGTAATCGTACATGTTGTGGGTTATGTTCATTCGTGTATGGGTCCCTTTATGAACTACAAAATTTTAAAATTTCCAAAAAATGTTCAATAACATATTCAACGTTGTTTGTTTTTTCACTCCAATCAGGATAAACAACATTCTTCTCTATTTGTTGCTTTTTTCTCCGGAATGAATAAAGAAATGTAGTCATAAGACGTTTTCGTTTTTATGTTGAGAGCACATCAAAGAGCTAGAGTGCGTAGAGTACATTTCAAAAATAGTCTACTCGGACTTAGTTCAAAGAACTTTGAATTAATAAAAAATCAAATCATGCATCAAATGCCTTAGCTGTGTTTTAAAAGTATTTTTTGTTAAATTATTATTTAAAATCATATTTTTTTGCACAATTTTATGTATTATATGCTATTTTTATTGTTTTCTTTTAGTTTTGTTAAAGATTATTCGTTTTCATTTATACCATGTAATTATTATCTGATATATGATCTACGTGCTCGAACGTTTGATACAGAGCATATAGAGTTGCATCGATAGTACTCTTGTTGTGCTATGAGTGAAAACAAAAACTCGATCAATCTGCTCTTATCACACTGAATAAAATAAAAATCACGAACAAGTTTTTTGACACAGAGCTCTGCTCTGAACAAATAAACGAAAACGCCTATTATACTAAGGCAACTCTTTTTTATTAGGTCGTTTTAATTTGTACGTAACCCTGTTAACATCTGAACTTGGCAATTATGAGGTGAATTCACATTCATAATATGTGTGTGCATAAAAATTGGTAGAAAAGCAAACTAGACGCGCGAAAATTTTTTTATTTTGATTAAAATCGAAGTCTCCCATCTCTTTATCTCTGGTAATGAGTTTCCATGGCGAACTAAATGCCCAACCAAAATAGACGAAACGAGACGATTGCAATCTGACGAGCGTTTGCATTCGTTACGGCTGTTTTGGCATTTAACCCAAAATAAAACGTTGTAGAACACGTCTGACCTGATCAACAGACAACCGAAATAAATACATGTAAATTACTTTTTCATCCCCAACAACGACAATAAAATAATAAATATATGTTAACTTGCACTAATTGATAAAAAAGCAACAAAATTTGATGTAAACATACTCTACGACCCCTTTTCCACACGGCAATTTTTCTTGCCAGCAAGTTTTCAATTCTCTTTTGAACTTGCCATTTGCGTTTCCACTCAGCAAGTTTTCTTGAGCAATTCTGAATAAAACTAAAGTGAAACTTCAAAGAAAGAGCAGGACAAAAGAAAAATTGCCGGTACGAGCAAGTCTGTACTCATCCCCTTTCGTCACGTCCCGATGCCAACAAACTCGACTTGCCAGCAAGAAAAATTGCCGAGTGGAAAAGGGGTCTACACAGTTGTTGCTGACGAGTTGAGACGGTAAAAGTTCGGTTCTTACGGAACAAAGCGTCTAGTCAAACGTTTCGTTCAGTTTCGATCAAATACATTAGACCATTTTGGTTAATAACATTGATTCACGTATGCTTGAATTTACTCGTTACGTCTCGTTTCGTCTATTTTGGTTGGCCCTTAACTCTGGTAAGGGTTTTCGTCGAGTTTACAATATGGCGTTGCTAACTCGATTGTGTTTCCATGAGCTAGATTTGTCAAATTTATTAAGGGCCAGTTTTACGACAATTAGTTAACCACTGACCAGAGTTTCACAATCAAAGTTAACTAGAGATTAAGCCACCACTGGTGGTGGTTTAAACCATTAGTTAACTAACAGCTGATTTATGTAATAGAAAAAAACAACAATTAGCCTTTTCACAATTTGAATAGGCAGGTCTGTTATATTTACGATTTGTTATATGTACGCCAACTTACGCAAGCGTATTTTGCTTTATTGTTGTTTTGCATGCAAACGCAAATACGCAGACACGCGTAAATAAAAGTAGCCCTTGGACGTGTTTTTTGAGCCTCGTATTTTTAAGCCGTCTACAGTTTCCGACTTCGCGTTAAGTGTTCTGTCAGTTAGAAAATAACACAGTGGTGCCACTAACGATAAACGTGACAGCGTTGCATAATTATTGAATACTGAGGTGCTCACAGTTTCAGAAATAACAAATGCTATAAATACGCTTTGTTAATATACGCTTAAACTGTGAATAGCCTTAATAGAAACGTGAAACAAATAATGACGGATTCCGATTGGAATTACGGTATTGATAGCAATTCGGACTATGTTTATATTTACTAACAATTTCCAAAAGAAAATAAATTTATTTTTGTGAAAAATTAGGACATCTCGCATTTGCACTTTGTGTTGCATCCATTATTTCGTCCCTTGTGCAAATTAACAGTAGTGGTATTCATGCAATGCCGAATATTTTCCGATGCCGTATATCGGAAAATATTCGCTGTTTTTGCATGAGGTACCTATTTTGTATGTTTTGGTTAGTGCCGTATATTAATCAGCTGTTCTTTATATCGTATTGCAAAAGTGGCCACTTTTGTTTAATAAATGAGCTGAAAACTAAATAATTAAACAAATACATAAAAAGTTTCATAATTAAGATGAATACAAAGAAATTCCAGATAAATTCTTTTATTATTCGACAACTGACAACATGCAATTTGTTGTTTTAAAGGATTCTCAAGTAGAAAGTTGAGTAAGAAGTTTTGAGTTTGTAATAAATATTGTAAAATATTTGAAAGGTGGCAACAACTCTTTGCCGAAAGTTTTCGGCGCTGTTTTCGCATCAAAATCGTGAGGAAAACTGGGAACTTTGCCGTATATCAAATTACATACAAATTTTGACAGTTGATATACGGCGTTTATGCTTTTTCCGATTTTCGGCATATTCGACACGTTTTCGGCATTGCATGAATACCACTAGTATTTAAGCAAATAACAAAAACATATGTTTTACACAGTGTTGCCATATTTTGTTTACAAAATTACCATTAGTTAACTAACCCTGCAGCCACACGTGAAAGTAATGTCTTGCCAGTGGAAAATATGTATTAATTTCGAAAATGTTTCGAAATAAGCAACAAATTACGCTACGGCCACACGTGGTAGTGAAAGTTCATTTGCAAAAGCCAAAGGTTCCAGCAACAATGCGATCATTTTCCTCTTTTGTTTACTTTTATTCAGTGATGCCTTTAATTCCAAAACAGCACAAAACTTAAATAGGGAAAAAGCTATGTTGATTTCAAATATTAACAATATATTTATTAAAATATTTTCAAAAAAAAAACTTTTTCATATCATATTTTATGTGTTAAACAATGGTAATTAAAAAAATTACATGTTTATTTCACTACAAGGCATGAAAAAAAAATACATACTTCAAGTTGGAATAGTATAGGGAGAAAACGCAACACTGTTTTTCCTATTTTGATTCCACTGTCTGCGGTTGTCAAAATTCACTGTCTCTGTAAAAGTTGTTGCCAGTGGACTGCCAGTGCTGGCTGTCGATGTCAAAGTGTGAGTGTATTAGTGAAAAAGTGAGAATGTATTGAGTTTTTCGAACTGTTACTGGCACGTGTGGCTAGGGGGTAAAGCATTGTGAAACCCAAATCACGAAAAGTTATAGTTAACTAACAGCTTTCAGTTAGTTACCCAATTGGTTAACTAATAGTCGTGAAATTGGCACTAAGAATAAAGTACCTTATTCGCAAAAATGTGATTCTGAACTTCACATCGCTTAGCTAAAAACTAGTTGTTTTATTCACCGTAGTGGCGCACTAGTCTTTCAATGGGAGCTGTCAAATTTTCTGTTTGTGTGTGTAAGCATAGAGGTTAAAGTCAAAATAATAAATTCTTGTGCATTTCAGTGTCGGTAAAATTTATTAAATTAGAAACATTATTAATTATAATAGCAGTATGAGTGTCTTATCAACTATGTCTTATTAAATTCGCGTTCTAAATATTGGACTAAAAAAAATTGTTGTGCTTTCGTTACACGTTTTCTGTTGGCTTCCATATCTTAAAATATATTTTTATGAAATAAAATTAGAAAAAGACAGCGTTACGTTGTTGATAATTTAAATTTACCTTGTTTTCATTCTTATTTGAAGTAATGTAAGGTTTTTTAAAAATTTTAGCGGCTAAAATTTCTTGATGTTAAAAATTTTATAATTTTAGCAATTTTTAGCAATTGAAATACAATGCAATTTATTTTTCAAAGCATACCCACATCTGCTAAAATATTAAATTTCTTATTCATACAAATATTTTTATATACAAAAGTTTTAAAAATTATGTTTCAATATAATGTAAATCTAATAAAAAATGTGTCTTTAACAGCGGTTTTAAAAAATGCCTTTTTAAAAATAGCAAAAAATTAATTTTTGGTGGTCAATAAGTGTAATGAAACAAAATTTTAGCAACTTTCTTGTGTCAAAATGTTGGTATGAGGAAGCAATTTAACATATTAGCAGTTGTGGGCTTGCGTTCTTTGAAAAATAAAAAGTTACAAGCGAGAACTAGACATTTCAACCTGCAAATATTTGCATCCAAACAATCAAATAATCGCAAAAACCATCAAATAGCAACCAATACTGGTACAGACATTGTATAGTGTAAAAGATCTTTTAGATGGGAAAGTAACAGCACAATTTGAGAATCTTAGCAATCTAACGTGTTGCACGATATAATTTTTCACCGAGTTCAAGCAGAACCCTGCAACAATATTATTCTTTAGAAAATGTTTGAAAATATTTATATATTTCAATCTGTTTTCGGAACACTTGCCATTTTATTTTATATATATATATATTCCTATATTCCTAATTAATGACCGGCACCAATGTTCACTGAAGGAATATGTTCAATATATTGAATGGACTATCAGACTATCACGATATAATTTTTCACCGAGTTCAAGCAACAATATTATTCTTTAGAAAATGTATGAAAACATTTATATATTTCAATCTGTTTTTGGAACACTTGCCATTTTATTTTATATATATATTCCTATATTCCTAATTAATGACCGGCACCAATGTTCACTGAAGGAACATGTTCAATATATTAAATCAGTACAAATTATAATTTTTTTATTTTTATCCGATATGCTGTATCAACCGTCGTTTTGACATGCACATGTCCCTGCAAATCATGTACTGGTTAATTAACTCATTATTTAACTCGTAGTGCTGCTGGAAATATTGGTTAGTATTCAGAACAAAATTTCTATCAGTTTATTAAAGGCAATTTGAAAAATCTGACTGAAACTCTCATATACGTGTGGCATTCAGTTATCTTCTTACACAAGCAAATTGAATACCCACCGATCATATAATTTACTCGCTTACTCATGTTTGCCTTAACGAAAACTTCAGTTACACCTAATGGACGTATTTTCTGTCACCTTCTTACGCAAGTATGTTCCCTACCGAACATTTAGTTTTCTTACTTACTCTAAAATATATATAAACTATATATATAAACTAAAATATGAGTTAGTTGAGACCAGATTTAAAATTACTTTTTAGTAACGAGTAAAATTATTTTGAAGAAAATTCGTGTTTATTTACAGTTATCCATTAAGTACTGAATAAAACTTAAAATATAACTTGACTTTTCTTCAACACCAATAACCACCTCTTAGCAATTGAATAACAATGTCCTCGCTATCGAATCGTCCTCCTTAATTTCTTCAGTCTCAAACGGAACTCCATTTTATGCTAAAGTATTATTAAAATTATAAATTAATAATACAATTAAATAAAATTATTGAGTACTTACTTTATAATCACGGAATTATTCCCAACTAGATTTGTTAATAATTAATTAGACTAGTGAGCTTTTAATTGCCACAATTTTTGGAAGCTCAATTGAAAATGGCGCGCTTAGACACGTCTATCAGTGTTCTCTGTCTTGCATATGGAATTTAACCCAGTTCTTCAATTTTGATTAAATTTCACTTTCTTACATGCATCAAAGAAAAAAAAAAATGAAAAGTAGGTTGGTTTGTATTGTAGGTTGTATGCAAAATTTTTTAAATTTTGACCTGAACCCACCGAATTTTGACCTGTTGTTGGCTGAGAATAGATCATAAAAAAGGCAACATTTTTTTTCAAAGTTGTTGCGTTGGCTACCCTTTTACTTTTGAGAAACTTCAAGCTCATTCGTGTTAATTTTTAGTACATTTTATTGAATCGTATTTGCATTTATTTTTAAAAATGAAATAATGAACACCAATAAAACATTTTGTTCTGATATTTCGTACAAATTTATTTAGGAGTTTTTTGCAAGAATTTTGAAGTTGCTTAAATAAACTAACCATTATCTCCGCTTTGACAAATTAATTTCACAATTGCTTATTGATTTGTGTATCCATTCATTAAAGCGCATCCAGTCGGCATTGATTCGTTCATCAGACAAACATTCTGCAATGATCCTTGTGTTTTTGAAAGCAGCCCCGCAAGCATTGGTGCAAAAAACTCTTGATGCAATGGTGACACAGTAACGGACACCAGCAAGTCCAATATATGTAGCCATTAAGTGTGTTTGAAATATTGCGAGAATCGCGAAATCTTTCCTCGATTTGAAGCCACACTTTGGGCAGAAAACTTAGTGGTGCCACTTCTTCTGTCACAATTGGTGGATCCTCTGCGTCAAAATGTTCCGACATTTTAGCCAATTCATTTATTCACATCACATAATTATTTTTTTTTTAAAACATCGTCGCCGACAGAAAAATTATTTATGTATAAAATTTTGACGTGTTTCGTATAACAGCTAAATTTTTATTGAACCGTCAATGATAACGTTAACTATTTTCAATGAATGTCAGCTTTCGTATATTCAGTTGGTAGCATTTGAAGACAGAATTTTTCGAATTGTCGAAGTTGAGAGGGCAAAAACTTTGCATTTTTTCTGCTTTTGAGGGCAATATTTTTGAGAAAAGAAATGAATTTTATTAAGAAGGTTAGAGATTTGATTTAGATCGGAAAAAATTCAGAATTCTCAAAGAGGGCAAAAAAAATGTAAATTTTTTTCGAGAAAAGAAAACGCTATTAGTGTTCATAAAAAATATATAAATGGGTTGGAGTTTTGGTTAGACTAGATTTAGATTTAAAACGGAAAAAATTCAGAATTCTCAAAGAGGGCAAAAAAAAAAATTTAGATTTTTTTCGAGAAAAGAAAACGCTTTTAGTTTTCATAAAAAATATATAAATGGGTAGGAGTTTTGGTTAGACTTGTCTTGCTGAGGTCCAACATGCCAAGTTGAACCGACATGCATCCATCATTTGGATGCACATAGCATTGCCATTCCAAAGAAATCCTTATACGTGTTTCTTGGTTATCTATGAAATGCTAGGTCTATACTTACTGCGTTTTTTCAACATCCAAATCTGGATTCGGTAAGTATTCACACCTTATAAAAACTATTTCACAGTAAGATAGAGTTGTGGATATAGAAATAAAAGCAAAAACATGTCTACGCTAAATGCTATTATAATACCATCCACCAGTGGTGATGTAATGAACTACAAATGTGTTTAACATCTGCCTGGATTTACAGTTCATAAGAAGTATTTACCAATATTTATGGCATTGTGTATATAAGCAAGACAAATAAGTTCGCATAATTACATATCACCTGAGTGTGATTTCTAATCTGAAATCCAAATCAAAAACAGGATTTTGTTTGTATAAAAATCAGATTTAGAAAAGTTTACTTTAGTTAAATCAAAATTGTCCATTAAGTATTCACACCTTATAAAAACTATTTCACAGTAAGATAGAGTTGTGGATATAGAAATGAAAGCAAAAACATGTCTACGCTAAATGCTATTATAATACCATCCACCAGTGGTGATGTAATGAACTACAAATTTCGGATTTAGAAAAGTTTAATTTAGTTAAATCAAAATTGTCCATTAAACTTCACGAATCCACTTGAACGGATATGTAAAAACAAAAAAACAAAACAAATTGGCCATTTCAGCCCTTGAAAGGACTTTGACCGAGCTTCTTATGATCAATTGTGTTGTGTGTGTTATCAGAAAAATTTTTTATTGAAAAAAAATTTTCCCCCCCCGGCTGGGGATCGAACCCGGGCTCCGAGCATGCTAGGCCACACACTTAACCTGCATGCCACGGTCACCGCCACGGATATTTATAAATCATTATATTTATAAATTCAATTTATAAAGCAAACAGTTGTAAATAAATTTAAAAGATTTTAATAGCAAAACATTAACTCTAATAGCTCATTATTTTCTGAAAAAAATGCTGACCTCACAAAAGGCAGAATTTTTTAGATTCTGACCTGAATTTAAAGAAAGTGTTTTTTCGAAAAAAATATTGACTTAAAAAAATTCATAAAAAATCAAAAAAAAATTTAAAAAAAAGCTCGTGTCATAGCGAATCAAGTTTAAAAAATACAAACAAAAAAGTTCGTAAAAAAATGAACCCGCTGGTGCAGCAACCAGTACGAAAAACATGGTTTCGAGATAAACGCGTTCATAGTGCACAAATAAAAATAAAAATGCGCTCTCACAAATTCTGCTGTTACATTTGAACCCGTAAGAAATTTTCCATGAAATTTTTCTTAGAATCTCAAGAATATATACTACAAAACAAAATTTAAAAAAAAATCGTTTTCAAAAAACGGCCTATGTCCCTCCTTAATAGAATGAGTGATAGATTTAAGTAATATAACTGTCAAATCCATTAACAAATTAAAGCATTGTTAATTAATTCTGGCAACGCCTTTTAAGGCTGTCATTTCTACAAACGTATTAACCGGCAGCTGTTCCCAGTAATAGCAATGAAATAACCCGCATGCAACAGTTAACTCCACCCATAAATCTGCGAATTGAACACACCCGCAACTTGTTCATTTCTACACACACTCACGAACTCGACAACCGAACTTCAGAGAGCAACTCATTAAACGGAGCCATCGTGACGCGTCGCGCAAAGATACACAAAATTTCTGCTCATGTTTTTTGTTAATAAAGTTCAACAATTTTTAATTTAGTTTTTAACAATTTAATTTGTGCTAAAAACAAAAATAAAAACTAAAAAGATAAATTAGTGCGAGGCCATTCGAAGCACATACAAACAAAAGTAATAAAGTGCAGAAAAAGGCAGCGTGTGAAGCAGTGGAAATTTTTTCATTTTTTGATTTGATTTTTTTTTTACACTTTTGGGTTTTTTTGCTGTTGAAGAAGAATTGAATGAACTCGAGCGACGTCGAGAACAAAGATAAAGGCAACATTTTTGAGTGAAGTGGATTCGACGAGTCGGACTGTGTGTGAACTCAACAAAAATTGCGGCAGAGCGGCAGCAAGTCCACGATAAAGAAAAAAGGTAAAAAGTGATGAAAGTGAGTCATTAAATTGGCAATAAGTAATGAGTTAATTAAAGCAAACTTTGCATTAATGAAAAGCGGAAATAAATGTAAGTTTTCTTATATTACAGGTGAAATAATTCGAGCAATATCCCGTAGCAGCGCAAGAACGGCAGAGACATCAACGGTGACTGAGACAAGCAGCAGCGCTGTGAAAACAAAAAAGCTCATAAAAAATAAGGCGCTGGTTACAGAAAAATTCGAAGACAAATAGCAGAGTGTTGTGAATACGAAGAAAGAAAAAAAAAAAAACGAATAAATACACAATTAAGACAGAAAAGCAAGTTGTAGATAACCCTGCTCAATAAGTAAGAACAAAAATTAAGAAAACATTTGCTATAAATTTAAGCAATTTAGTACTGAACCAGCAACACTCTACGGACTTCCAGCTACTTTGTGAAAACATACACCGCCGCCTGCAAACTCTAAAATGCGTGAATATAAAATCGTTGTACTCGGTAGTGGAGGCGTTGGCAAATCGGCGCTGACTGTGCAGTTTGTGCAGGGCATATTTGTGGAGAAGTATGATCCCACCATTGAGGACAGTTATCGCAAACAGGTCGAGGTCGATGGCCAGCAATGCATGTTGGAAATTTTAGATACAGCCGGCACCGAGCAATTCACCGCCATGCGTGATCTCTATATGAAAAATGGACAAGGCTTTGTGCTCGTCTACTCCATAACCGCACAATCTACATTTAACGACCTACAGGATTTGCGTGAGCAAATTTTACGCGTAAAGGATACGGATGATGTGCCGATGGTGCTGGTAGGAAATAAGTGCGATTTGGAGGACGAACGTGTTGTAGGTAAAGAGCTGGGCAAAAGTTTGGCCAATCAATTCAATTGTGCATTCATGGAAACATCTGCCAAAGCTAAAGTTAATGTAAATGACATTTTCTACGACCTAGTAAGGCAAATCAATAAGAAATCACCCGAGAAAAAACAGAAGAAACCCAAAAAATCCCTCTGTGTTCTACTATAAGACTACTTTTTCCACATCAGCAAACAATACAAAAACAAAAACAAAAAAAATCCACAAAAAAGGAATTTTTCGAACTACTTTCTTATTTTTTAAATTAAAAAAAGTAATCAAGTTGAACTAAACAACAGTAAAAAAGAGGTAAAAGTAGGTTTTGTCAAAAGACGATTTTATTGTTCATCGAGTTTTCGAAAAAAACTTTCCGTTTTAAGCTTTGAAAGCACTCGTCATTCAATTCGTCTTTTCATGAAACGTTTAATTTTTGTCAAAATTTGCTGGGCATGAAGTTTGTAAGATAACAAACCATTTATTTGAAACTATTTACTACTTCTACATATATATATACAAATTTACATAAATATACAACAAGAAAACAAAAACAAAATAGCATTGAATCCAACTTTTGCACACAAGCGACACAACTATCTATAATACTATATAAACAAACAAACAAACAAACAAACATATAGACTACCATACCGCCACATTAAAAACATAAAAAAACACAAATACACATTTACATTCATAGTAATATTTGCTACTAACATTTAAAAAACAAAAACAAAAAGTAAAAATGAAAAAATTTTTAAACAAATCAAGTTAATAAAATATAAATAAATTTAATAAAACTAAGCTAAAAATTATACAAAAACAAAATAACAAATAAACGTGAACGCCCCCCTTTAAAGCTCTAATATTGATTAATTGCTAAAACAAGAAATAAAAGTAATTATTAAAATTTAAATAAAAAAAAAATAAACAAAAATTATTATTATTAAAAACTATTATCTTCTATATATTAATATTAAATGTATTATGTTTACAAATATAATAATAATAATTAAAAAATAATTAAAGCAAACGCAAATTATTAAATAAATAAAATTTAAAAACAAATCTATGTAAGAAACCCAAAAATCAAAAATTGTGTTTTTGTTATTGGAAAAAGCTATAGCGTACGCCTTAGGCAACACAACGCCTGAAACACAGCAACACATGCTGCTCCAAAGTGTGCCTTGAACAGCAGTCAAAAGTCGACGGTACACTGCTCCACACCCTTAACAACCGGCGATCATGCCGCTGCGCAGTTTCTTCTCTCCAACTTGCACATCCTCCCTCTCACATAGTTTCGTACAAGATAAGATAACAATTCGTCAGACGTTTGTTCCGTCGTTCGTCAGGTTTTTCATGCATGTTTTTATTAAATTTTTATTGCAACAACAGCGCATCTTATTTTTTTAATTTTGCTTTTCATAACACATTGTTGTTGCTGCTGTCGCTGTTGTTGACTTTGATATTGTAGGTGCTCGGCGTATTTGCAGATGCTTTCTTTTAAATAACTTACATGGGGGGTAGGGGGCACTGCATTTTGTTAGCTTAAAACTGCAATGGCCAATGCGACAGATTGCATCGTGGAAACCTATGGAAAGTTGAAACTTTGCCATGTATTGAAGTGTGATGACAAACTCATTATCTATTCCAGGCTCTATTCATAGTAATTGATCCATTTCAACACTTAACTAGCTAAAGATAAATAACTAAAAATCAACTCTAACTCAAATGAAAGCATTAGCTGGCAAGATTGTCAGAAATTGAAAAAAAAAAAATAAACTTATGGTCCATATTTTTAATCGAACATTGCAGAGACAATTTCAATAAAGAACTCTTCTTTTGGTTCCTCTTTTGGTTACATGACCTTTGAATAACAGGCTTAAAGGATAGACTATGCAATGTATAAAATTCAATTTTGCTTAAATAAATCTTCTGATAATCTTAGACTGTTTGGAAGTGCGAAGAAATTTCACACAAACAAATGAGAAGTCAGCGAATGACAGTGAGATATTGTCTAAGTTTGTCTAACGAATTTACGATTCCACTTCAAACATGAGCAAAAAGAACCGAAAAGTCATAATTAGTTGAATAATTGACGGTAATCATCGCAGACAAGATTTCATTAAAATTAACTTAAATGCCGTCTTATTTGAACGACTTTTCAATAAATTTGCAAAATACATTAACTTTTAAATAAGCCACTTTTATTTCTTTAAACTACAAATAATTCAACAAAAATAGCAAAGATTCCAAAAGTAAAAAAAGCTAAATGAATGTTGATGCTAATATGTTCGATTTCCATTTCCAATAGGAATACAGCACAGAATTATAAAAAGGAATGGAATTTAATTCCGATTTTGATTTGAAATTTAGAACATGGTGGATTCTATATATTTCGAAAAACCAAATTTCGAAAAACGTGATTTTTGTGTCTAAATAAAATTTGCTGGCGGTCAACCGACATTCTCCCCACATTGAAACTTCGTTCTTGGGACGTCATGAAGGGACGACAACTTTATTTTCTCTATGTCAAGAGTGCCTTTTTGGAGCCACTGTCTTAAACTTTCAAAAATTTCCACGAGACATGAAATGAAAGAAACCGATCTTTAGAACTTGCAATAATAGAGCATTACTTAGTCGTATCCAAAATTTAAGCAATTAAAAAATTTATTAAATCTAACAATACAAAATAAAAACAACTTCCATATGAGACTTCCTAAATTTATGCAAATAAAATTTATTTTTCCATTGTAACCTTATAATTTATTTTTCCATTGTAACCTCAACTCAACACAATTCGAAATCAAATCTGAATACTTCTCATTTCTTGATTAATTAAGAATTCTATAGGCGTTGCTCGTTGTAACTAAATTAAAAATTGTTGCTGTTGATGATTCACAAGTAAGAATTGTGAAAGAAGTGAGCTAACAGTACCGAACAGATAGAAAGAAAACGACAATAACGACAAGAGTGTCAACCCTCCATCTAAATGGTGCATATGCTTCTTATATATATATATATATATATATAAGAAGCATGAATGCAATATTGAAAACTGTATGCCGAGAACAGATCAAACGTGGAATGAACTTTGAATTTATCATGACGGCGGCTACCGGGTCTGACTGTTTTGCGTTCATTATTTATGCGGTGACTGCGTAAAAAGATAATTGAACACAAACTTAAGTAGTTGTATGTCCAAATACGGTAACGACGACAAGTTAAGCGGAAGACAGGAAGGAAATAGAATTGAGCAAACTTTACGAACGCAAACAAATTCAAAAATTATATGCTGGCTGATATGTTCTCATTTAAATATTATGTATTTTAATCCGTATTACTTTCTTTAAATCTCTATTTTAATAATAGAACATATTGTGCATCCCAACTAT